>OU015464.1:15277992-17689655 GCA_907164805.1 Brachyptera putata
ACGGAAGGAAGGATGTTATTGTACAGACTGGTCAGTCAGGTCACTCAAGTTCTTACACTCGTTTCGTGCCAAGTTTTTGTTAGGTGTTTTCATCTTTGTCAAGTCCGGGAATTATGGACGACTGATTATATGATGGGGGTGATGGTAACATATAAACACTACAAGGTTACAAGTTACTCTTTGTTCTGCGTGATATATACTCTCGTTCGTCGAGTGGAGGAGGGTGTGATGTGTTTTATTTTAAGAGTGCCCTAGCTGCGTCCTACTTTGTGGTGTATGCCCTCCCCCACCGTGCAATGAAATACGACACTGCTGACGCCGTCCCAGTCGACAGATTCAGATATTGTCTGACGCAGAGCTATTAAGGGTTCGGGGCGGTAGTATTTTTTATATGTATGTATCCTAAAAAGTGTCTTTTAAACGACAAAAAATCGAAGGTAGGGGGTGAAAGAGGGCCGTAGAGATAGCAAACATCCTGTGTGATTTAAATCGATCGAGTTAAAAATCATTAGTCGAGCTTTACTTAGAGAAACGACCTCACGCGGTTCTTCAATTTAAAAAAAAATGTTTCGCATTCTTTTAGAAAGTGTGTACAACATCGTCTTTTGATCACGTCTATCTCTCTCTCTCTCTTCTCAGCTCGGAAATAGTATTCGGACCAGAAATTTCATTAAGTGTGCGGTGTATTGTTTTTCAAGTTTTTTATTATTCGTGTCACGAGGTACGGTTGCAATATGTGTCCACATGTTTTGACCCTAATTCCGAGCTTGTTTGTTATCATTACGCGAGATTCCTCCTCTCTCAATCATAGAGCCTCTAGGGGGTTATTTCGTAGCTCGTATTCAACGAGTTGAAAAAAGAAGAAAAATAGCGTGTAATGAGTTTAATAGATGTCATTAAGTTGTACATTAGTGCTGTATAGTGGTACACTACTGACAGCTAGATGGTTAGCTTTTGAGTATTTAGTGTTATGTTGCAACAGGCGAAGAATGTAATGTATATTACTTGGAGAGTACAATGGTATTTCTGAACATTTCTTTGCGCGGAAAGAAAGTTAATAAACTCAAAGAGAGTTATTCCTTCCAATTTAATTGTAAGTTAATTATTGTTTGTTTTATTTGTTCATTATATTACGTTATTATCTTTACTCCATCACGTACTCTGCCTGCACATATACCAGTCGTCCAATTATCAGTTTCCAGTTTCCATGCACACAGGGATTTCTTGTGAAACTACGTTTATTCAGCCTACTGATGCTAATCCAACGTAAATTTTATTGAAAAATAAGTATGTTGTGCACACAAGACTTTGAATATAATATAAAACTGTTACCATGAAAGAATGATTGACACCTTTGCTCCATTTTGTGCGCCGTGTAAACGGATTCGTTTTTATCGGGGGGAAAGTTTGGTAACGTTGGCGACACGCACGATTCAGGTATTTACGACTCGGAAAATAAAATTCGCATCGAAATGTTTCACTTCATGCTGCAATTTGCTATAAATAAAGTATACTTGCCAGTCGAGGTACCGTGCAGTTGAGAAAGAGGATTAAATAATAACGCGGTTATAATACTGTTTCACATCAACTTTGAATACAATGTATACGATTTATGTGCTATCTTTCCCGAGTTGATCATACTTTTGGCTACTTTTGAAGATGTTTTGGACTGAGCTTAGTTCTTTGAACTCATTCTGCCTGCATTGCAACTTGTGCGCAATCGCTCTTCAGTTGTGTAAATATGTAATAAGAAGTGAACGGGACTGTGCATCTCACTTGAACTAGTACACTCTATTTATACACCCTTCTCCTTTTCCTGTACTGCTGCTGTGCTCATTGCAACCGGAACCAAACTCACTTCTTATACGTATAACAGTGTGAATTTTAATCATATTTTAATGTTTAAAATTTGTTGGATAATTAAGAGAATATAATTCAATTTTGTGGAGAATGAGCTTGTGGGTAAGAATAAACGTGCAGTACGAACTTTCACATTCATTTTCTTATTTTCTCAGTCTGCCTTCCAAATTCCAATCCAAGATGAACTTGACACATTTTGTGTACCTCCTCATTTATCGCCGAATCTTCGTGGCTAACCAAGTTGTTTGGTATTTTGTCTTTCGTCATTTCGCTATCTCGAAATGAAAAGTATTTTCAATTAAGAGCCACTCTCATTCGTCTTCGAGGACATCAACATTCATGATCAGTAAATACAATAATTGGTTATATATTCTCAATTTACAAATATCTCAACCATCATGACCAGTTTCGTGTAGCGAGCTTTGATATGTATTTCTATTAAACTTATCCTTCCAACTATTTTCTATTAACAAACTATTCGAAACGTTTTAAAAGAAAAACATATCACACTCCGTTGTTTCGTTCACTTTGTCGTCGGAAGTCTACTTCTCAAGAAGGTTCGTGAACTACGATTATCGCTTAGTTTTTCTAACCCCGTTGGCGTCTCGATAATGGTTGTCTGTACGCGTCGCATCGCGTCGGATAATACGAGGAACGGGGTGGGCACATTATACTGCAGCTTCATAACTATTACACAGTATTACTTCAGGAGGGGTCATGCACACACTGGCTTATACTTGTTGTCTTCCATCGCACCAGGGTCATTCACATTCAACCCATTTCCAGCACGCTTCTTCCTCGCACACACACTCACACGCGGTTCCCATGCGGCATGGCCAATCTGATGAAATTCGGCCTTATTGGAACGAAAATAACCATTTTTTGTGTGTAATATCTAGGCTTCTTTCAAGAGTAAGAAACTTCATTATTAACATGAAAGTTAACGTTTATAGTATGATCAATTTATTATGCATCCAATTTTTAATGAAACAATATATTGTTTTTGAGATGTCGATTTCATCTGTGGCTGGTATGCTTTATATTCATTTAAATGAATATTGAATATATTTTTATTGTATCATTATGTGTAATAGATGTTACTCATAAGGTTTTAATATATATAATTTATATTGGTACATATTCATATTTTAACCCTAACTTCACTGATATGTTTTTTTTCTCAATATGAATGAATATACTTATCCTGCTGGCCTCTTCTAAGAATGACATCGATGTGCCCGTCGTTCTAGCACTGAACTTGATTCTGAATCACATAAAACTAACGAATATTCATGAAATATGCCAATGCGTGATTCTTACTAGGAGCATATGTCATGGAAATTAAATCGATAATCTTGAGTCGCCTATTTTGTTTTCAGTCTGTAATGTAAATTGTTACTTGGATCTGTAATCTCACACTCAGTCCCACATACTCTGTAGTCATATCGATTGCACCATTGGCGCAATGATGAACACAGTACTAGGTGTTTAAGGCTGCACGTAGATTTCTGTTGTTGCCTTGTAGAGCGTATTTATGTGCGTGCATGTGCGCCTATTATTAGATCTAATAGTTTATTGCTGAAAAACCAACATAAAAAGGCATATCAGAAATTACGATGGGCAGTCGAGTAGGACTATAAACCGTATTCGGGTAGAGGAATACCATCGGGTGTGGAACTAGAATTTTATAAGCTAATTAAGTTTTTAAACAAGCAGTTCATGTAAACCTGATATTTTATGTTTTTGGCTAAACATGCAACTTCTAGGTAGTAGGAAGGGTGCACCAAAAACGAACATTTTGTTCAACCCAAGTCGATTCGAACTTTTTTGTCTCCCCTTTTCACGATTCTCTTGCTAGTTCTCCCAGGGTCAAATTATAGTCCTCAGTTGAACTATCGAGGGGAGTCTTAACTGTATAGCCATTTGCTCGTGGCGAATATCTCAGGAGTATTGAAGCATGCTGCATGCATGATTGAATATCTAATGTCATCGAGCAAGGTTTATTGTTACACATTATTGGTGTGTCGACGAAGTTCGGAATATTGCAGAACACGAGCAGATCGTTTCGGTTTGAAACATCATGCCATCGAGTGCTTGAACTGATGAAGAATTATTGCACTGTTTTCGTAGTATTGCAGTAGTTTACTCTTAGGTTATCAACCTGCTAGTTTGTCTATAATAGTCCCTTGGTTCTTGGTGTAGACACCGCACCGCGACCGTCCTTGATCGCTTTGGTCATCTAGTCGGAGGTTATCCACCTCACACCATACCTTGTTGTGACTAGGCATATATTCACATATTATCCAATCTGTTCATCAAACGTCGATCGTGCAATATAATGTAACATCTCGTTTTCAATATCCGTATCGTAGTATAGGAAACGAATTGCTTGAAACAGTTATATAATGATCGGTCTCTTCGGAAGTCGAACGGCATTCTAGACAACATCGTTTTAAACGAAATATATTTTACTACTTTGTTATGAGAATTACCTTCTCCTTGGCCTTTTAAATTTTACCCCTATTTTAAAGTTGATCACCTCAATGTGAGGTCGGTCGACTGTTGGTTGACAGTGTAACCACGTGTGCTGAGTGTATCTACCATACGCGCGTTGATACACGAGTAGATACAATAATTGCGGTACGATACAGTCGTCACGGTCCCGTAGTCCTGCAAAGGACTCCCCCCTCGACACCGACGGGGACGTTCACCTTTGAGCACGGCAAAACGTAGAGCGAGATTATTTTTGTGCAAAATGGTGGAGGTATATAATATTGTAGCGGGATGTGAGCTGGTGGCACACGAGGCAAAGAAGGCTCGTTTTCTAACGGGACAGACGTAAATCAAGTCATCCTCTGCGGCTCGCACCACCGGACACTGGGTTAACACTCGTGAGCCGCGATCGTTTCGTTAATTACTGGCCAACTGCAGACTTGTGAAGAGACCATGAGAATGCAAACACGGTTATTTGTTGAGTTTAAATTACAGCTTTACTTTCATATGTTCCGGAAAGGAGACATAACTATAAGAAGGCATAACATTAGGATTAGAATAATTATTACACTTTTGAACTGGTGCTTCGTATTTATTACACCTTGACGTAGTGTACGAACATTTAAATATATGACTGACAATTCAAATTCTCCACCTACCATGCACATAAATGTATACAATTAAAATTGGTAATATAATAGTCCATGTAGTATGGATATATAGTGATTAAATTTTATGTATTGATAATCCTCCACCATCTCTGACTTTTAAAGTGATGTATTTTGAAGATTGTTTGGTACTGCGCAGCTTTTACTAAGCGGATATCTTAAATTATTAATCGGATGTGAGTTTTTTGTTTCCAATTACGTTCATCTTGTTTTATAGTCTATTTTAATCAAGTTAGCTGTTTATAATTCAGTTTACCGTGCACTGTCCCACATGATTCCGGTTGAATATTATATAGGTATGTGAGCCTAAATGTGGCGACTGAACCGACCGTCCGAATCTCGGGTCTTAATCGAGGTAATACAAGCTATCGACAACCTCGTCACGTACCTACTGACTAAATCAACTCGTATAACTCTTCCGCTTTATATTGCCCAATAAAATACCTGAGAATGACAAATAATATTCGTGTTTACTGAGTCGAGAAGAATACCAATAAGCGACACTTGTTTAGAATTAAAACGGGCGCTATTACATATACAAATTTCAAAAGACTTGGTTGTTTTAGAACTTGGAATAAATTAGTTCTTAATTCTTGTTTTCATATCCCCCTAATAATCTACATAATTCACCAGGTTTCGCTTTAACATACAGGATACATTAAACGCATTGATTAACTCGCAAAGATAGATAGGACAGACACTAAATTCTATGACTAATTAAATAATTAATATATGATATGAATTTATTATTGCTCGAAAACTCGCAAGCTTTAACAACTATGCGGTCTATCCCTTCTAGCAGTAAGTTTCGATGTCCGAATATACTTTTAATTATTTGGAAAGCGGTTTCCCTAAATAGAAACTATATTGTCATACTTGGTAGAGTATAAACGATACAAATTTCACTAGACAATTCGACAATATAACTCATTCAAAAAACCCGATTGTTCTTTAAATGTATTTATAACAAACATGTAACGCGAATCTTTCTCGGTGTGCATCGACCGTTTAATTAATTTTATTTTGACTTGGTCACTTTACTGTGACACTTTCATTCTCGCCTCGTGTTATTCTCCTCTCGTCGTCACGCCGTCTCTTATAGTACGTCGTCAACTATGGTTTATTCTAGTTTATACTTTCTCGTGTATGTTGAATGGTTGTTATAATATTCAACAAGAACCTCCATTTACACCAGCAGTAGCACTTAGACCTGCAATGCGGTATTTAGGCATAGTAGGTACAGAAATGAAAGGGATTGGTTATGTCTTTTTTAGAAGCCGCGTGGTGCCATGACAGTTTAGGCTAATACACCGAAAACATGCTCGACATTTCACTATCCGTGACAACTGGTACGAATTAGCTACAGTGTTGACTGTGTGTATGAATTGTGAAGTTTATATATAACTTCATCCTATGTATGTCTTCGTACATAGTTAGCTCCATGAGTGTTGGTGGGTGTACCCGTGTATATGCCAACTTACGCTGTGGAATGTCATTGTCATTAATTAGGTATTTCCGTAATAATTCGAGTAGGTCCTAGTTCTTCTGGACTTGAAATATGGTTTGCGAAGAGAAAGGTCGCGATCTCGCGAACAGTTTTCATAGGCTGAATTGTTAAACCCAACAAAAAACTAAAAATTTGTAAAATTGAACCGTGTAAATATTTTTTCATGTTGGTATATACCCGCCAACACTCGCATGTATGTATTGAAGTGTATATATGGTGTCATTAGAAACAACATTATTGTGCAGTACCTAACGTTATCTTTTGCAATTATTTTTTATACATGATCGCTGACGAGATTGAAGAGTATAAATACACTGCTGCCAATCAGTAATGTTTAAAAACTTTCACTCTATAATATACGTTTCAGTACTTTTCCTCATTTATAATCCGAAACGACACCAAATTTCACATTTTTAAAGTAGCATTGTACCGTTATGCATGCGGGTTTTTATCGGATGATGAAACTCATCAGTGTCGAAAAACCCGGCACCTCCACCAATATACTACAATCACGTTATTTAAACTTGGAAATGTGAATATTATGATATATTCATATTTCAATACATCGATGATATTATGTATATTATTTTAATCAATTTCTCAATTTATTTTAACCTCGATATGTAGTAATTATCATACAGAATTGCTCGAGTATTTATGCATGCTGATTACTTGAGTGATATATTGTCGTTCATGTAGTCATGTCAGTTATCTTAATTGGGTCATCGTGGACAGCAAACAACCCTCTCCTTTCCGTTTGATACACAAATATATTGATATTCACACACACCTAGTTCTGAGTGAGCCAACTGCGTGGCTTAGACAAATATGATTGTTTTTGTTCAAGTCTGGCAATTGGCTATACGCACTATGGCTTCTCTACCGATGGCATGAAACAATATCCAAACCTAATGTTACAATTACCCTTGGGCACTTCTATAATAAGTATATATATATATATATGTATAATATATAATATATGTGATGAAACATGTAATTGAAACGGTGCCATGCCACCTTGTTGCTAATAGCCTTTGTTTTTTTGTGTGATTGCAGCGTATGGCAAGGTGTTCCTCGTGCGCAAGCGCGGTGGCGTCGACGATGGGCGTCTGTACGCGATGAAAGTACTGAAAAAGGCAACTATTGTCCAGAAAAAGAAGACTACCGAACACACAAAGACTGAACGGCAAGTCCTTGAGGCTGTCAGGCAGTCACCCTTCCTCGTAACATTACATTATGCCTTCCAGACCGAGGCTAAACTACATCTCATCTTAGGTGAGTGTCGTGTTTAATGGATATTGTCTTCTTTAATTAGACAATAGTTGTTGCTAATTGGTATCAGAATATCCCCTCCCCCTTCTTGTATATACAGACACGTGCCATATTTCTTGGATATATGTGTACCGGTAATAAGATTTATAAATACGTTCTGCAGCGAGGCGTGGAATGAATTAATATAGTATAGTTAATTATGTTTTATAAATGCCGGTTTTACTCATTTGTTTTGTTAAATATATCTTGCACTACTTAAATTCGTGATTACGAACGTTGTTTCAGAAATTGAAAAAACATCGCTATCAAACCAATTAAAATTATTAGCTCTTATAACGATGATATTAAATTGTTCCGATTTATTTATAAGTGTACAATAAATCGTAAACACCATCCTTTTAAGAAGTACAAAAAATTCTGCATGTTGATAGATCGCCGACAATCATCAACACTGATCGGATACCAACTTCAAAACGCGAAAATATTGCTCATTTTATTTACATAGCCATATTTGACAAGAAATATTAGCTGTATTTTCCAAGTGATTGAAGAAGTGGGTTCCATCAACGTGGTTCCACTTATAACTTGCAAACACACGTCGCAGTCTCATTACATTGTTCCTCGGCTCTGCCTTTCCACCCACCTCTCAAATAACGGCTTTTATTAGCTCAATCACAGTAATAATACAACATATAATAATAGGCGAAATAGCCAGACTAAAACCATCTGCGTGTGAGAACCAAACATTTTACTGTACATATACAAAAAAATCATCCATGTCGGTACACACCATTGCATTTGTAAACTATTTCGTCATCGGCCAATAACGAGGGCGAGTAGGAAGCGAATTAGCGAAAGTGAAATAATATCGATTATTTTCATAAGATAACTTACAAGAGCCGATTGGCTGGTCAACTGAATCAGTGGAAAGCATCAACAGTGGATAATATTAATAATAATGTAGTGGTTCGGACCATACCGTCTGGAAAGGGAAAAGTCACGACATCCTATAACGTGCTCGTTATCAAGCTTTGCTGGTCGTTAATAAGATAATTACATGGTACCCAAACAGCGACAACGACGAGACAAATCCTTAAGGAGCACAATTCAAGTTGCTCTAGTTTGTTCGGTGTTGCCATTAATCAAGCTATCAATACAAGACACACCCAGCTACGGGTACATTTTCATACGAGTTCGACTTTTGAAAACATTTTAATTGCGTTGGCTGTGCGCGATTACACATTTTTTTCATCAAACCAGGAAGTGGCGTGAATAAGTATTCTGTTCGAAATGATATGAAATTATAATTCTGTGGTAAATATAACTATTCAATTTATACGATATTTAAAAATAGATATATATTTCTTCATCGTTGATCATTCGAATGAGTAAATAATGAAATGGAATGATGATACTATAAAAAGCCAGGTATAATATTTCACCGAGGTCGATTACGTTGAATTTAATATAGAAGTGTATCATCAATGTACAATTTTAGAATTCCATCATGGACATTTGTTTATTGCTAAAAGCTTACTGTTCATTAGTTACTCATACATTTTGTTGTTGTTGCTTTACCTGTTGTGGTAACGTGCGGTTTTAGCGTATATTCTAGGGGTTTTCAATCTTTTAATCTTTACTCGGATCATAAATTGGTTCTTTTTCCATTTACTACACGCATCAGGTTTGTTAGGAACATTGCTTGATTTATTTGGTCAATTCTGTAACTCGATGCGGGTATCCGGTGTACAGTTATGAATTACGATAATATTTAACATACTTGTTCACATTATTATAGTTTATACTTAATATACCGTGCTAATTAATTCATTTTCAAACTGTTCAAAAGTTGTTACAATGAATCGACTCGAAGTGGGGGTCTTGTCTTGCTGAATGCATACGCGAAACGTGTGAACGACAATAGTCAAGTTCAGTTCGAAACGTGCGATCGTACCGTCGACAGTGTAACGAGACACGTGTATCGACGACACACATTGGCAAATGCCAAATGTGCAAATGTGAACTTATACTTCATGTCTCGCGTCTAGTCAGTGCTAAGTGCATGACCATTTGCAACTTGGTAAATCATTTGCCTTATCTAGCTAACAATACTCAAGTGTACAGTTCTTTTCAGTCGAGTCTACAATGTACATTCGGTAACATTCCTACCTGATGCTAGATGTGTGCATTGGTTTGAACTCAACATTTTAAATTATTTGTGTCCATTCTAGGGCTTTCTTTCGTGTATGACCAAAGCAGTTCTTATTCAATCACATAATTAGAATATAAAACTTGTAATCTTTTACGGTGAATTCTTGTTTTTTGATGCAATATTCATGACGAAGTAGAAATGTGGACCTGGGCTTGGCTGTATACCGGTAATTTAATTAATTTAAACATATTTTCTACAAAGCTATCAAGAGCAAGTTTTTAGAGCAGCTTTATTTTCAACTTTTCGAAAAATCCAATATAAACAAGTTCACATTGTAGCTACGTATATTATATTTTGAAAACATGATTCAAGTCAATTAATAAATTGATGATAACAAAATGTATACCAATTTAAATATACGTTATAAAAACTACGTAGGCCTACAATATGTCACTGTAATACGTTACACAAAAATGTTTTCTCTGTTTCAATATAATCGTAAAAAGGTACTGATAATACAAATTCAAGTTGTCACGGAATGACCTTTTTTCATCATGATATATTTCACTTTAAAAAAAGGAAGAATACGTTTGTGTCGGTAAAACATAAATTCAAAACATTACTAAAATGTAATGCATCATTTGTTTCTTCGTTGAATTGCAGCTCACCTTCTTTCTGGTCTATATAACTGGATTTCCAGTTATATCCCCTATAATTAAAGGCCATAAAACGAAAAGTAATTCTGCAGGATAAAAATGGACTCTTTCCAATGTATATAAATATATATTATGTGTCTATTATTAACAAGTTCATCTCGCACTAGATTTAATTATCATGCATGTTGGACGACCTTCAGGTTATTATTCCTGGACAGAAATGTATAACCTCAATTAGCCAAGCAGCCTACAATACTCGCCAATCCAATCACTTCAATATTGCGAAAGCTCGAGACACTTTCTCCCGAGTGCTTTCACTGAAGGTTATACTTGAGACTTGGGAAAAAGTACAACCTATTTACTCATTGAAAATATTATACTCCATGATAACAATGGAGTCTACACTCGAAACTATATTTTTTCGACATGTTACATTTTGAATGTTTTATTCACCCAGAGAAGTATTACTTCCGTGGTACTATTATCATTATAGTTTGAACATATCAGTGTCCATAAGGACTGGGTGGTATTAGGTAACTAATAACAGAGCGGAAACGCGTAGATTTTGAGTATGATAATGTCCTGTCCGTTCTTTATTTTTTTGTTTCAATATTTCAAATAATTGTTAAGGGTAGATGACTAGACGTTCTTTACCTGCGTCACACACGCTATTATGTTTAACGTAAATGTAACAAATGTAGGTGGTAAAATGTCTTCAGCTTTACAACTGCCAATTAAGTTTCGGTCACAGTTACTTTGAGGAAAACCCATGCAGAACTGAACTACAATGGAAAGAAAGCTCTCATTATTCGTTACTTATTTCTCTCGGCGTGTACGCGTGAGCGTGATTCGTAACGTGGCATTCCGACGTGGCGGCAACAACCCGACGCGTTGACAAGAACTGAACCCGAGCCTCTCGATTCTGTACCGCCGTATACTATTCATTCAATTATCACAGCAGTGGGGCTCAATAAAAATCACCGATCACAGTGCCCATTTTAACTACCGCGCGGGGAAAAAGAGCAATGCTGCCAGACTTCACAGGGAATCGAAGTCAGGGCCCTCTCGATGTATAGTTTTTTTTATCTCTCTCCATTTGTGAACGCTAGTCTCGTCGTCTGAGAGGAAATTTATTAATCGCCTCCTCCCCACCCCAAACCCCACCCATCCGACTCTACTGAGGCTACACGTGTTGAACCAACCAACGACCCGGCTTTGTATACCGTTGACAGGTCGCCTGTACGTTATAGGGGCAGCAGCCCGCATCGCTTCATCACGCAACCTAGAAGCTTATCATCAAAAGACTTGTACCTTTACATCGTGCTTTTGATCATGATCAGCGAGACACAACAATGTCAGTAGAATAATAATTG
Organism: Brachyptera putata; assembly: GCA_907164805.1. Lineage (NCBI taxonomy): Eukaryota > Metazoa > Arthropoda > Insecta > Plecoptera > Taeniopterygidae > Brachyptera > Brachyptera putata. Next base: position 15,289,974 of record OU015464.1, read on the forward strand.
TTTAAACGAGTATCTTCATAGATATAAAATGGAGTGCAGTTAGTGCTGTTTTTGTGTCATGCTTGGTTGTGCTCATCGCCAACGCCGATCACGTCGTGACGTGCAATCGATCCGATTTACCTAAGTCTTGTGCTGATTAAATGACAGCAGATACTCAAACTAGTCAATGTGTAGCCAATGTGTTGTGTGTTTGCATGGACACCTCACCTCGATGTGCTCGTGATCGTCTAGACGTCGAGAGAGTAGACAGACGACTCTATTTCGGCTGGAGGTGCATGGACCACCCATACAATTTGAACCCTTGGTGCTAGGTTCGAGTACTAACGGCACGATTAAAACATTTGTGTTCAATTAAAATATCTAAATAATAATAATAATATTTATTTCATGGTTGACTTCAATCATTTTCACTAATATAAACATCACATATTGAAAGTCACTGACGTCGTCAGTTTTGTACAACGGTTTCGTGGAGTGATTTAGCCACATGGTTTTTGCATTGACCTTGTTGGCTAGTCAAGACTTCCAAGCGCGCAGAGTCAAGATTATTACATTCACTTCGAGGTTGTACGACCACATGGGTCAACCGTATTACATCCATACAAGGAACTCATTGGATTGACCTTTCCATCCCAAAAAGGTAACGAAATTTACAAATTGAATTGCACTTTTATTCTGTATACCTTCTTATGAACAACAGTGTTTCAACAATAAGAACGCTGTCACACTACAACGGATGTGAAAATAGATCACTCGGTAATCACATCCTTTGAATGTACATAAAACTATCGCAAATAAAGATTCACGTTTCACCCCCATCACGATATCGAGCTGCAAACATCCAGACTGACGTTCTCTATCCTCTACTCCGTGTCTGACACCTTTCAGTTCTCCATCCTCTTGAGTTATTATTTCACTTCCTACATAATGGGTAGGTAGGTGTGTAACTGCCGTGAGGAGTGTATACGCAACAGCATTTTCACTTGTTTGTCGTAATCCATAATAACTGTGTGGCATATGACAGGGATCAGAACTCGGTACCAATGAAGCATGTTAATCGCGCGAGAATTATTTATTACGCCGACCACAAACGGGTCCGATAGTGGGTCAACATTATTGTTGGTTGATTACTCTCTGTGTGTATTGTGGGCGGAGACTTACCTATAGTGAGGTGTGGATATTGTACTGGGATATTTCACGGAAGTTTTCCGTGTTAGAATGTCATGATGAGGCACAATTGCGTCTGCCATTAATGGTATATTGTTAATCTTACTTTTTAAATAATTGTACTTGTAAATTGCGTATTTTTTATGATTCCGTCATTCTTTCTCTTACAAAAATGTATCTACGTAACAGTAAATGATTTAAAAATGAATAAATACAATTATAAAAAATATGTATCGATCTTCCTAAACATGCATGTTCGCACGAAATATTCGCACTTCGCAGAAACTTGAAAAGTATGATTTCTTGGCAATTAATTAGATTTCGTTTCGAAGTAATATTGTAGTAATACCCCCCCCCCCCCCCCCATACATACAAAAACAACTAACACCTATTTACGTCTACTTTGAGTTCTGTAGATCTTATTATACTGTATAGGCCTAGTCATTTCCATGTCCGGTTTCAACTTTCAACCGAAACCCATTAGCAACCACTAAATTATTCAACCTGAACGATAATTAATGACAGAATTTTATTATTTCACCGTTGTTGGTCGTCTCAGTTACCTGTACACAGTGTGGCTCATTGTATATGTTTGCTATCAGCTAGCCGCCTGTTTGCGTTAGCGACCCTAGAGGGGGTGGCTTCACCGAGCTAGCGAGCGCATATTCAGTATGTTCTACTTATCTCTAGATAGAAACACATGACACGTGATGTGGACTACCGGGTTGCGTGGACGTGGAGGGTGAAAGTAAACCAGACGTTGATCAACCAACACTTTTGACTCTTTAATACCACTTTGCCATGGTATATTATACCCGCACTTGGAGAGCGTTCATTATCATTTCATTCACATACTGATACGTTTACCTCTTGGATTTACCTGCTACCAAATTTCTGTTATTTATTCAGATAACGAACATAGAAATCATTAAAATAGTTCGTATGCTTCGAATTGAGATCATAAAGTTGAATAATATTTAGCCAGGTAAAAATATTACATCTCTGAGAAAGATTAACGAATTTAAATTATATGTTGGATAGGTAAAATTTTTAAGAGAATGGTTTATTGCCATATCAAAGTGTTTTATTTTCATATAATGTATTCAGTAAATATACGGGTCTTCCGTTCATGAGATTTTATATATTTTATATAAATCTATGATGGATCATTGCTTCGTTCACCTGCTTCCTGCTGACAGCGCAGATGATTTTTAAACAAAATGATTGGAATGTTAGCTGTAATTTGAACACAACATTCATTTTACTTTCTTGAAAATTTGATTTTGATTCCTTCTGCCATCCGCCTTTCCGTATGTGGATGTGTTATTAATATGACCTACTTCCTTGATTGAATAGCGATGTGTCATTGTGCGTTGCTCATCTTTAAACGTAAAGAAGATGAATGGGATGCTGTATGTAGCACACTTGCATCAGAGTGGTATAATGTGTGAGTGTCGGCGAGACAGTCGACATAAGATCTAGCAGAATTCAACAGTTGTCATCTCTGAACTAGCTCGCGATGTCAACCCTCATTCATTTTACCCTCTTGGCAAGCTCTGCACACAACCTCCCCCCTTCCTCGCCCCGGAACAATTGCCAGCCAAAATAACCTCGCTAAACTCAAATGTAGAACACAAAAAGGACCAACAGAAATCATTGATGAAAACACCCGTATGATTTTTCAACGATTTCTTTCAAGCTTTTATGTAAGCTGTTTCTCTTATTTTTATTTTGTCTAAATGGTCTCTTTGTATCAAATGTAGTGCCATCGTGAATACAAGTATAAAATAAAATTATTTTCACGAAATATGGCATGGTTTCGCACCTGGTTCATCAACATCAAAAACTTGATACAAAAGCTTTGTTCCCCAACCCCAGTATATAAAGGTTGTAGAAATGATAAGGTAAAACCGTTGGCCGAGGGTGGGCTTGATCACCACCGGTAGTAACTTGTGAAAATAACTCACTTTACACATCGTAACTCATGAATGCAGCTATATCTGTTCGAGTACAGTATTATTGATTGTTTAATTACCTGATACGAAATATAGAGAACCCCATCCCATCATTCAGCTCATACTCGATGTCATTTCTAAAACCTTTCGTATATAAATGTATATTATTATTGTGTGCTATTATTTAATGTTAAGGTATAGTGGGTACATTTGTAGGGATATTACCTGATATTGCTCTCTCTATCTCTATTCTTTCTTTATATTCTCTCTATCTATCTCCCTATCTCTCTTTCTCTGTCTCTCTCTCTCTGTCTCTCTCACCCTCTCTCTCCCTCTCTCACCCTCTCTCTCCCTCTCTCTCTCTCTCCCGAAGATCGCACCCTCGCAGCACTGCTATCCAAGAATAAGTGGTATTCGTAGAATGCTTCTCGGTTCTCGTTCAGCACAATGTAGACTACCCCGCCGTACAGGGCTGACAAGAAAACTACCCGTTTGTATAAAAAAGAAGAGTTTTCTAGATACTAGTTTAGTTGAAAAGATGAGGAGGCGGCGAGATATGCCTAATAATAATGTAATGTTGTCTACTGTTGGGTCTTTCTGCTTTGTCTAGACTGGGCAAGAATCTTGGGGAGTCACAGTGACTTACGAAGACATTCTAGTTTTCTGACAAGAAAGTACCTAATCTGTAAGTTCGTGTTCGTGTTATCAGTCACTCGGGTAGCGGGTGCGGAAGAGGGGGAAGTGGAGGATGTAAAAACAAGGAATCTGGAATGTAGCTGTAACAATCTGTCAGTTGATATTTTGATCGCTTGGCGACCGCACATCAGCTAACGATCTCCCATGCTGGTGTAAATGGATGCAAATCTATACGTTCTGTATTCGATTTTTCTACATTACTGATCGTATGCATACGTCATAGCGTGACGTCACAATGCAAAGTACCAATTAACACAATATATTTTCCATCATAATGCTTGGCAATTACAAGATTTATAACAGTATCAAAGAAAGAAATACTCCATCACGACTGGGCAATATGACATGTTATAATAGTCTGTTACGATATATATATATATATATATATATATATATATATATATATATATATATATATGTATATATATGTAAATAAAAGTATGTATATGTAAATATATAAAGTCAATACTAATGTAAATGTTCGCAATACTCTTCGAACTTCAACTTTTTACTTGCTATAAAACTAGTACATTCGTTTGATCAGTGTCGTGAAGACGTTCCTCTATTGCACAATATAACCGAGCAAATAATGGAACATAACGTTGATCAAACTTGATTGTGTCGTTGAAACTGGATGCTAATTGAAACCGTTCGCGTGTCGAATGCAGACTTGATCGTTAATATTGATATTTAAAGAGTCTATTCCTTCATATTTTTGATTACCGGTACTCATTATGTGTACCTTTATCAAACCCTCTAGACTGTTGTATGTTATATATAGGCCTACATGTAGGCCTATTCGAAATGCAGTCGTTAACTTGTTCGTAATTAGAATTCAATTTTACGTACATAATACAATTACATTAAAGTAATAACAGCAATTGCGATTCACGTTGTGAGTGATGGTTTTAATGTAATGCAAGTTTCAATATTGTATCCATTTTATCATTCATATTAATATGAAAGACCTCCAATGATACAAAGACTTATCAAACGATGAGTGAATGATTGAGTGATTTTCGATTTTAATTAATTGGTGAACATTTTGTTATCTACAAATTCCAGAATATTATCATGCTATTTATATAATGTCATTTATATGTAACTATAGTTGCTATAAATCCATGATATAAACGTTCGTCCATAGGTTCGTCCAAAAGGAAATAAGAATATTAAAATATCGTATAGTGTTCTTGAATTATTCAAGTATTTCCGCGAAGGAAATAACCTTTTAACAAAAAAAGGTTAAAAGCCAATTTGGATCCCTTTTCAAATAAATAATTTATTTGAAGAAATATTTATTTTGAAGAAATTTTCCTCGTAAAAAAGAACTGAATCTTAATGAACTTTCAACATTCGTGAAATATACATAATAAAGATCGGTTCAAAGTACAGTTTTATGTAATCCTATAGGCCTATAATGTAAGGCCTAAATGATGAGAGTATAACGTGCGATGTTCTGGATCTCATTTGATGTTATTATTACAACTAGATGAAATACATACTATACCATATTGTAACATCAAGCAGCCATAGCTACTGTCTTGTCAACATCATAACATGCAGAAAGAATCGAGGTCGCGGCCCTGAACAATGATTTAACACTTGAATTAACTAACTATAGTGCCACATCCTACATGTGCAGCTTCAACACCCAATCATGCGTTCATTTCGGTTTCCAACAAGAATTTCGAACGCACACACTCACACACCATGCAGTAGCGAAATGGGGACAGTATACCGGTTTTAAAATATCACAAGTCAACTTTTCTCGCTTTTCTCGAGTGATAAAATGTATACAAATCCTACAAAGGTTCAAGGGGATCAACCGCACAGAATGCACAGCAGTACATCTGTCGGACAAGAATCTGTTGAACTATATAAATAAAAATGATTTTTTTTGTAATATTTAAATAGCTAAATTGCTATCAATTGATCAGGCTTGGATCCTTCTGAGATAACTAGTTAGTAGCTTGTAGAAATCATGTGTATATTAGCAAAGAGTTCGTACATATTTGCTGGCATAGGAAAGGTGACATAATTATCAGGGTTGAGGCATTGGTAACAGGTGGCCAAACGTGGTTTATTTTGGTAGGAACAAGTGTTCGGGGCGTTTTCAATTCCGTTACAAGATGTTTGCGCCCTGAGTAGGTCTTTGGTTTACACAATTTTAATGACAAACGCCCGTGACAATAACTGTGATTATCATTATTATCATGCAAGAAATTACACTCGAAGGACACAGAATAATTTTCTAAATGAAATATCATGACGCGCAAGGAAAACGAGTCGTGCATAGTCCTATTATTATATATATAAACACAGCTATAGTAATTTTATATTATATAAAACAAGTTCAGATGATCTACATTAATGCAACAGATCGACATTGGTCATTGTTGCGACGGGCATATTGCGATATGTCCGACGGGAGACTATTTCGAGCGCGGCCCCCATCATCATTGCCTCGCCGTGAGGACCCAAAGATAGACCAAGTAAAATTAGATAGCCGGTCTAGATTGTATAATTTTTGTCAACTGAATAATAGGTTCAAATATGTTCGTGCCAAAACAAAGATGGCGTCTGCGAAACTCTTGAGATCGACCGGCTTACTGACCCACTTCTTGAACTTCTCTGTATACCGGAGGAGGAGACTTGAGACAGACACACCGTGATGTAGCCGAGGAGAAAGAGAAATAGAAATAGCAACAAAACAGCTGTTTGTAGCCATTTAAAAACTAGAAGGAGTCTTGTGGGAGTATTACAGTCGGTGGTATTGTTGTACTGTAGCTGTCAGTTGTCACTATAGTATGTACTCGACAGAAGCAGTAATATCCTCTATGTCGTTCATTGTATGTTTCATATAATTAAATAAAAAGTTTAAAAAGTCAGCCGAGTATATATTTAGAAGTAACGGCAAATTGGTGTATGACTTTTGTATGCAAATGGGATAATACAAATCGCTCTTTACTGATTTGTATCATTATGTTAATTGTTGGACACTAAATATTACGAGGCATGAGCTAGGCATGATGGGCTGTGCCCTCCTCGAAGACGTGCCTTTTCGAATCTTCTATATAATTATTACGTACTAGTAATATGAATTATTATCTGTCGTGCGTTACATTGAACATATTTTTGGCATTTGCATCTTGTGCAATGATTTCACCGTATTAAGGAGTATACCGCGCGCGTAGTCTTGTGATTCTTCAAGCATGTAAAAGAGAAAGGCTGCGACCTCATTTTAGATTTTAATTCATTCTTTCGTGTACTGTTGCTGCTCGATGTATGTACTATGTATATGCATGTACGTTTTGCTGTGTGCTTTCTTGATGTTTCCGCCAACTTTTTATACGATGAAATTCCACAGTTTTTTCTTTCTTTTGAAAACGGTAAAACGTAGCACATCGCAACGCGCTCGTTTCAGTCTCTTCTATCCATGAGAACATCATTTGGAGTTTCGGATGTTGATCCCTGAAACGTGTCGCAGATTTGGCACAAGACGGTTTTAACGAAATAGATATTTTTCTGAAAGAAATCGTAAATAATTGCTTAATATTTCTTCACAACTGAAACCATTCGAGCGCAGAACAGTCGCAACTATGTATTGTTTAACGCGTAAGTGCGCAGGTTCGCTTGCCGTAGAGGCGTTGTCCCCAGCATTATTTCAATGACTGCAATTACAAATTTTATAACGTCGATTAATGACATGAGAGAGGTGATACTTTGCCTCCCGTGTAATTTTGCCCGCGATGATGGTGATAATTGAACTTCTCCTTCTGTTGAAGGCTATGATACCGACCTAATTCAGAATAGTGATCACTTCACTTCCTTCCTCTAGAATTATTTCATACCTAATTTTAAGTACAACTGCCTATATAACCAACCTTGAGATAATTAAAATGTATTACTGAGTGTACACAGTATGATAATATTTAACATAATAATTGTGATCTGTAAGGTTGGCACGACACCCCGCCAGTACTCGTGAAATCTTCATCGGTAGGAAGGTCTCTCGAACCTCCCGGTCGTCATGATTGAGTTTGCCGTGTCCCATCAAATGTCGGTGTTCATCGCTGCTCTCAACTTTATTAAAGACATGAAATAAGACAGAAAGTATTTAAGTTGTAATGTAGTTTTATGTTTTACTGTAAAGTATTGGCTTGCGGAAGTCGTATAATAGTGTACGGAGAACGGAGTCATTTCTATGGGATCAACGGAGACATCATGCGCTGCGGAGAGGCCGGGAGACCAGCTTTATAGGTGGCACGTGGACGAGATAGAAATCTCGAGGGAATCAAACTTCATTGATAGCTTTTCATTAAAAAGTATAATCAGATTTTTTTAACAAATCGACTGAAATACACTACGTCGCAACTGATGACATAATTTGATTTACATTTGTCAAATTAACTTTTCAAATTCAACATTCTGAAATTACCCCTGTGAGGTAGACCACCCAACGTACACCCGTGTATAATTGCTAACCTAACTCGAGTTCCGTATAATTGCCCGAGTTTGCTTCCACTCACTATCGGCAGTTTCGCACTATTAGTCGAGTGGATATGTGTATTCTACAAATCTATTTTAAGAGCTAATTAAATATTTTGAAGGTGTTAGCGTGACCTTCACTACTGACAAGATACCTTGATGTCAAAATAATAAATAATCACTTATTGTTGTACTGGGGTGAACAACTGGTCTTGGCAGATGCAGGAAATTACGGAGGGATAATTCAATTCATTTAAATCATTTTATTCTTGCTTCTCAATATTACAACACACATTAATGTAAATACAATTACGAAATCTCTAGTCTTTAGAATGTAAAACAAAAATGATTATGATTGAAAACGTATCTTTTATTTCTATGGTAATAATAATAATAATAATAATAGTATGCAGTATGTAAGAACAACACTAAAGTTATATCATTAGTTGTTTGTTACTGATATAAATTTCGAATTAAATTTGAGATAAAATTTTAACATATAGAGGAAGATGTAAGAGAGATAGCAGGAATAATAGAGGAATATATATTATCGGTATTATTACATATTGGTATTATATTGGTATATTATTATATATTATATTATTGGTATTATCGCTTATTTGTGTCTATAAGATGAATACATCGTGCACCTATATGTATAAACTGTCAAGTATATAACGAGTTATAAATAGAGTAAAGTTTACTTTTCGTGATGTTATGTTGTATGCACTGTATAAGTGTTAATTAATAAAGTGTGTGTTATGATTTGTGTTCCAGATTATGTGAGCGGAGGGGAGCTGTTTACACATTTGTACCAGAGGGAACATTTCACTGAAGACGAGGTCCGCATTTATATTGGCGAGATAATTCTAGCGCTAGAGCACCTACACAAGGTAAGTTCTTATAACCCGTAATTCGCCGTCAATATGTCGACTTGTTTTCGAGATTGAAATATCAACAGGTATTTTGTTTACTGGAAGTTGTCAAATTTTTAAATGTCAAGATTTAAAACCATCGAAAAGGAAAGTGTTGTCAGACCTTAGTTGGTTCCTTTCTCCCAGATGAAAATCATACCTCAATCGATAGGTCTTTCCGTTATCCCTGTAAACAAAGCAAAAAGTATATAAACGTTTATACCTGTTCTGTGATCCGAGTTCAACCCCTTTTTAATGTGAGCGTTATTCTTCCTAACTATGAATTATTGCAAGGCACAGATAACCTGTAATTTCGTAAAATATTATTACTTTATATCGCTCCTTTTACTCAGATGAAATGTTAAAATTCAACCAAATACCTATACTGGAAGTCAAAAAAATTAAAGGCAATTGAATTGTTCAATTGTCGTAGAAAGTTAAGTATCAATTTATATCTGCTCTGTTGTAAACCTGGCCCATGTACCGTGCACAGTGAATTGTTCCATTCATTATGTAACTGTTTAAAAACATACGCGATCAGAAACAGCGGCTAAAAAAACTAAATGTATTCTGTGCAAGTTTTTAGTTCCACATGGGAATTTGTAGTGTGAGTCATTTCCAAGTAAACTAGGATTTCCCGTCGTGATTTGAATATCTAATGCGATATGGACTCAAACCTTCTAGGATAGTACCGATTTATTTTTACGGCATACTTTTGATTTCTTAAATATGCATTAGTCACTCTACAAACTACATGGCTAAGGTGATTATTTAATACTTATATAGTGTTTCACCGTAATTGTAATTAATTCTTGACATCCAGTCTAGTAATAAGCTATACTTTAGATCGCACCAATTACTGTCAAATCTAGCGTCTAATGAAGGGTACCGTCTTGTCAGTTAAGGTCCGGCACAAATAAAGTAGCACGCTATGGTACGAGTTGGCACACAACGTCTCCTAAAACAAGTTTGATCGAATTGAAGTTCACCATTGAGAGAACTGGTGAAGAAGTTTTGAATGTTGATAGTCCGGCTTTTTTTCTCTCTTTCCAAAGCTCAGGTATTTGGGCCAACAAACGGTCCTGTCGGTCTTCCGCGTTGACTGCTTGTTGCTTACTGCATGGTATATACCACTCTGTTACCTGTGGCTAGCCGACGAGTCTATTCATCGCGTGCTCTCTTGGTGATCTACTTACATATGTTTACGAAATGAATTCGCATTCCTAGAGACGTTATATAAATAATAAATCTGAAATCGCAAACTGTCAAGTTTATGTGGTGTTTTCAGGGGCAGGGGCAGCGTTAGGAATCTTGATTAATTTATTCAAAATACATTGCTCGGGGTATTTTTGCACACATTTCTATTGCATTTTCATACGATTTACGTGAAGTCATTAAAATTATATTTTAAATATTCACTTAATCGAAACATTTTGCTTTAGGAGAACAATTACAAAATTATTTTACATCTGTTTTTAACTTTTTATGTGCTAAGTACGCACTTTTTACGCTCACTCAATCGTACCAGATTGTAAATTGAATAATACATCGTTGTATAAGTGGATATAGTAAGGTTTCTCGTGATACCGTACCTCGAGTTTACCGTACTAATGCCTATTAGTACGAGGGCGAGAGTGATTAGAGCGACCTTTTTATCTTGTTGTCACCTATACTAAAAACCACCTTGGAATTATCATCAACCTTGTCGCATTAGATACAAACTATTCATAAATCGTGACTGTGAAGGCACAATTCTATTGCACAACTCGTGGCAAAAACTGCAGTCAAAGGTGCCTACATTTATAATAATGTCTGATCAAAAACGATCATCTGCCCTAAACGCATCTAAGGCGAAAGTTCGTTTATGACTCATAGAACCGAAGAAAGTTGTCCATTTCTGAATGTATTCACACAATTCGTATCTTGTATAATTATTCATTCCTTGGCCAAAGCTAGAGTAGGTCAAAGTATTATCGTGGTAATATGCAGACTTTGCTACCAGTCACCGAATATAAAACATATAAATGTTCAATTTATTTATTCATTATGAGGTAATCAATATTGTATCCCTTATATTTGCACAAACCATAGAGAAGGAGCTAATCTGCCGTGACGTACTTCCATGTCTCATTTTGTGCCTACCTCTACATGACGTAAACAAAACTATTATTAAAACCTTACAATTCTATATACCAAGGCTACAGCGCCGTTCTAGTAAAATAAAAATTCAATTAGAATAATCATTGTGTTCCTGTCTTTAGCTGCATGGTCGAATTATGGCAGAAGAACATGGCTGTCAGGATAACACTTCTATTTACTTGAATGACAAAATAATTATGAAATATACCTAATTCAATATGTAGTCGATTGTGATACGCGATATTGATTTTAGTGATTCCTTGCCACACTTACACAAAGCTCTGCTCTTCTATGGCTACTACCGAACCAATAGAACTGGAAGCATTGCAATTATTGTAATATCCTCAAACCACAATCCTCGTAAACCTAAAAACTGCATACACATTTATATTTGCATTGTAATTACATAATTGTGTGCAATTTGTATGTGTAAGAAATTTAGGACCTTGTTATGAAACCAATCAAGGTCGTTAGCGAACCGAACCTATCCCAAGGATACCAATTGATAGACAATTTAATAACCTACAGATAGATGATGCCCCGCTTCGCTTATACGTATATTCCATTGGCGGGCGAAACAATACAACATAGGCCTATTCTATACTTGATAATACGACTGTTCTAGCGAAGGTCGCTTCGCCCTTCCTATACTTGTATTGCTGTAAGACTAACTCCCTCATCCTGGATATTATATTTATACTTCAATACACAAGCGTTGGCGTATCTACCAATAAAACACACGATAAAACATGACATAGTGAATACGAAAATGTTACGCTTTTGCAAGTTGTTTTGATCTTCTCTCTCAGTCACAACTTGATATGAATAATAATAATCATCTAATTAGCACAAAAAGACAGTAATAACAGTCTTCATAGTCTTTTTTCTTGTCGAGGTATGCCAAACTCCTTGATAAAAGGCAATATATCAAAAGGATATAATATGCAAATGTTATTAATTTACCAAGTATAATTTAAATTCTCAAGAAATCCAAGAATACCATCTCTTGCCAAGGATGTTCGAGACGGAATTGTGTCGATATAATGTGTACAATTCCTAATTACTGTACTTGTCTATATTATTGTTTATTTGTCTGGTTTTCAGCTTGGTATTATTTACCGGGACATCAAGCTGGAGAACATCTTGCTGGATTGTGACGGTCACATCGTGCTTACCGACTTCGGGCTTAGCAAAGAGTTTCTGCCCCACGAGAAAGACCAAAGAGCTTATTCGTTTTGTGGCACCATCGAGTACATGGCGCCCGAAGTGGTGCGAGGTGGCAGCAGTGGTCATGATATTGTAAGTACATATTCGTGCGATTTATCTCGTAAGTCATGTAGGATGTAGCATTCGTCTACACAAATAACTAAGCCCAACATTGATGAAAAAAAAATCGTTTAATAAATTCAGTATTAACGAAATACTTATTCTTGATATGATTGCAAGATCTTTGGTATTGTGAAATATGTTTACAAATGAAAAACATACATTATTTCAATTGAAGACAACTGATGGAACGTATGCGTGATGAGCTAAATAAGTCTCGACATATAAGTCTCTAGCTGGCAACTGGCAAGTACACGCATAATTCATGTACATGGGAGATGATGGCATAACTGGCACGACTACAATATAATGCAATATTACAGTAACTAATTGGTCAGGGATGAATTGCGTGTTTGCGTATGACCAACCTATAGTTAGTATACGACATTTCGTCGAATCTGATGGGACTCAAAAAAGGAAACGAATCTATACTTCGAATGTGTCCTCGACCTTCCTAATCTGCAGTTGACCTATATCTACATGTATGACTTTCGTTCTGCTGATTAACCTATTTCCAACTTTTGAAGAAGTAACAACGTCGCCCACGTTCAGGCAGAAACTCGACTAAAATAGGGTACGATTAAGATCGTAAATATAGACATAGATAAATATAGAACTACATTTTACACACTCACACATATATATGTATAATTATTATTACATCTTCATTTTAAATAGTCAAATCCTAAAAAAAAGAATGACAAAATTGACTGGCATGACAAAAAAATAATAATAATTATCAATAATGTTTTACTCTTCTTGTTGATAATCTGAAAATTATACCACATTTTCTAGCACATCTTGAGGCATGTTCGAGGAGATGTCTCCTTATGTAATATTGTCTAGACACTGGACCTAAATTCTTATCAATTGATTCCGCCGATACAGGGTTTTTAGGGACCCGGGGTGAGGTTTGGGGCGGGGGCGATTACCGATCGACCAGGAAGTCAGTACAGGACATGTGGAGTAGTTATTGAATTATCTATTCCCCCTCCACTGCATAGTACATTTCCTCCATAACAGAGTTCTGTTGGGATTTTCTGCGTAAATAACTGGATACGGTTTTGCAAGGTGGTATTATCACGCAGACAGTGTAGGCCTATAACAGGTGAATCTAGGTTTTATTGGTGTGAGATAACTGCTGTTCTGGTATGTATGTGTATGTGTGTGTGTGTGTGTGTGTGGGAGGAAGACTAAACACCTGGTTTTAGTTAAGGGCTACCAGAGAGAAGAGAGAGAGAGAGGGTGTGATAGAGACCAGATCATGGATATTAATTAGTACGATAGAGAGAGACAGAGAGAGCTAGAGAGATAGAGAGAGAGATATCATCACATATGAAGGAATAAGTAGGTCATATCCAAGGCCGTTACGTTAACCATGTATGGTGCCTCTGTCACTGGGTCAATCACAACCTTCCCCCCCCCCCTCATAACATTGTATTACCTGGTATATTATCTAATTATTATCATATTATTACATTCATAATAATAATATAATGCACATAAGTAAGCTACAGCTACAGTATACACGTTGGCGTACGGACATGAGTTTCCCCAGTTTCGCAATGAAAGCATTGACATACATATTCTTCTAAATTCAAGATTACGTATAAATTGAATCAGTATTCCATGGGAGTTCATCTTATTTCTTCATTGTATATCCTATTTTATAGTATGAATTGGGCAATCCGAATTGTATTTTGGAATGTTTCTTAATAATTAATATGGGATGGGTTTTCAAAGCATCGAGTCTGGGTGTAGGCTCTTCCGCCTACAAATCCTACGTATATGTTCGTGTTTCACCTTATTGCATGAAAATACCATGTTCCTCTTATGTATCTTGCTCTCTTCGTAGCTGAACAAAAATCACAAGAAAATTAATTGAAACTATAAGAGGGTATAATCAATCATTTAGATTCAACAAAAGACTTTGTAAAAGTGTTTGTAATAATTAGTTTTGTGAAGTGCAACAATAGCAATGGTGTGCAGCGTGGCATCCCTTGTATAATTAATTAGGACTGCCAGCAGCCTCCAGAATGACGAGAAAACAATCTTTACTCAGTTATAACCATGAAAGAGTTTCGTTTTCAACACTCGGTTGAATACTGAATCAATAATACTTGACATCCAAGGCAAAACTTATCAAGCTAATCAATCTAGAAAAAAGGAAAGCTGTTTGAAACGTTTTTGCATTTTAATTAATAATTAGGTGTCATGCTGTAAGAAGAATCGATTGATTTACCTATGCCTGTACTGGTAATATGATTCTTTTGATCGTTGATTATTTCCCCTTGAAATCTGCTGTTTACCTGTATGCTTATTGGGTCACCGTGATTCGTGAACAACCCGAGTTGCTGTGAAGGGAGGGAACTTCAGACTTAATCGAGGGGGATGATGATGAGACAGCATAGTCGGGAGTGACTAGACATATAGGTCAGGTCATGTTATACGGAACACGGCAGTGTGCTCGAGAGCGCTGGACGATCGATGGTATTTTACTAATATTCAAACAGAACGGGATCTATATGGCCAAAGTGATCTGACCTGAAGCGGATTATTGAAAGTGAATGTAGAGCGTATTTAGTAATAATTGAATTAGTTTCGAGGATCTAACGATAGACTAAAGAATCTAACTCGATCAAAATGGGACTGCTGTTGTATCTCGAAAGCGCACACGCAATCGAAAATGGACACACGTGTGGAAGAGGGTCGAATGACACAGATCTGAATTACCTCTTCCAAGACATTAACTGAACATGGAAGCCTATATAGCTTGACAAATCGGAAGTGGGTTTTCCAAAACGTTGATTTATGTCAATGACAAATTCAACGGTATTGGAAAGTTGTAATAAGGTTTTTGAATTGATATCGAGAAGATTAAAATGTCGATGAACGCTTATTTATGTACTGTTCGTCATTATTAAATGAATTATTTTTTTTTAAATTACTATTTTCAAATATTGTACGGAAACGTCATTGTTGTTTTGATCAGGAAAACGATGACGTCGTTTTGTGTCTCCTATCTCTAATGACGTCGTAGCTTTTCCGCTTTTCCGGCAACAAACAGTCCTCGTTCGCAGTTGTTCTTGGATCGAACAACTTACGTCGTTTTAACAACATCGAACTCTTATACGTAAAAGTACCGTAAAACCTGACGAAATGATCCATTATTAATAATGTGATGGGTTTAAGTTGTTTAATCGATCAAAGTAAACAAGGCTTACTTACTATGTGCACGAGCTAGCCAAAGCCAGCCGTGAGCGAAGCAACACAGCAGTACGGTGGTGGCTTGTAAAATGAGGTCACTCAAACATAGAACTGGGTCAGCGGAGAAAATGCAAAGTGAGAGATGCAGAAAGAGAGAGAATACCACGCTCACTTTCACTGAGGCCGTTCGTCAAATCACAAACAATTTCTCAACGAACAAATCTGTAATCACTTGGATATTCACTTTCGTTTATGCATAAGGGTAGCCTATATATACTACACTAGGGAAATGAGCCCGTATCAACACGCCACAGCCAATTATTAAATCGTCAGATTTTCTCAATTCTTTTGCAAACACAGCTGATTATATTTTATTGTTTGAAAACAAGTGTAATAAGAATTCAGTTGTATTATGAATAGGATTGCCCTCTTTAATTACGTGTTGAACTTAGTTTATAAATTATTATAAGTTTTATAAATTACTTTGATATTCCACAAATGTAGGGTACATAGAAATCTACTTCTGCTTTGTGAATATTAGTCTGTTACCTTGTTACTTCAAAGGTTGATTTCAATTAAACATTCATTTATGAATTTAAAATTATTGTAACTTAGATTGAGGTCATTCTCGATTGATTGTTTTTATAATTTTATTTGTTATGCAGAATCATTTACGAACAGTTAAGTTCGTGAACAGTTTCTGTTGTATAATCCTAGTTCCTCCCAGGTAGATTGATTCCAAATGAAGGTGACCTCGATCTAAATTTACCTTGTAATGGTGGAGATTATAGTGTAAATAAACAGCTAAAATATCTAATTATAACTCAGATTGATAACAAAATATGTTATAATAATTCTCTTATCTACCAATCTAAAATTCATTAAAAATATTTGGAGTAACATTTGTAACCAGAGTTCATGAATTTCCTGCATTTGTTGTGAAAGTCCTAGTTGGTCATGCTGTAAATGTATTCAATTTCTCATTTTGGAGGTTGATATTTAATAATAATCTAGCATCAGTAAGATTCTTCTTTTTTTTTGTTTCAATTTTAATAATGTTATAGTTGAATGTTTAGGTTTCCAATAAATAATTTCATGAAAAGGTAGCTACTGCCTTGTATTGATGTAGTATGATATTATATTTATACAATAATTAATAAATTGTTTATGTTGGAAAATGCAATAAGCTGTTTCTATGTATCTGGGATTCAAACACACCATACATGATCAACATGTTGACAGCTAGTAGATAACCCATATTTCTGATCTTGCCTATATATGACAGCAACATTTTGCCAGAGAATTGCACATGCTCTGTTATCTCAACAATACTGAGGACTTTCAATGTTGACAGGTAATGTTGATCCTGTACATGCGTGTTTTAGCACAAATTTTGGATTCAGTCTCAACAACACTAATAAAAATTACATAATATAACTTTTTTATTTTTGTTGTTGCAGGCAGTAGACTGGTGGAGTGTCGGTGTACTAACCTATGAGCTGCTCACGGGTGCGTCCCCATTCACTGTCGAAGGGGAGAAAAATACGCAGCAAGAAATCTCAAGGTTTGTAATCATTAGAGTAATCAGTCAAACTTTCAGACATGTATAAACCAGCAGAAAAACAATGATGAAGAAAATGAGTTACTTTGAAACTTCATGGCTATGTCCCATTATTGACCAGCTTTTGTGGGTGTCAAATCTCAATTCAAGTAAAGTTAGTTTTCACTGAATATTTAATCAGTATAATCAGTATAATAAATCAGTACAATTTTTATTCCATTCTAATAAAATACTATACGTGATGTTGGTAATAAATTTACTCCACAAGTTACTGCTCAAGTTTACTTCATACTTTTAATGGTTTTATTGAGCATTATTTACTTGCATTATTCTGCATGTCATACTGTAATTATCTAGTACCGGTAATTATAATTCTTCGAGTATTGAGCCGAGCTGAGATGATCAATATTCAATACGTGTAGGCCTACTACTATAAGTACAGTTTAATGCCTTTACATGCTATCAGCTAGCGTACTCACAAAATGACTTGAGTCCTTGAAGGTAATGCTCTGTCCTTGTGGTAAAGTAATAACACAGGTTTTTATTTCATCATTTGAAGTTTGATTGTCTCTATTCTAAACTTTCATAAACAGCTGATTATTGTACCATTATGATTGATAATCCTGGTATCGAAACTAGATATTATTTTCAAATATTTCTGATGTAGTCTAAAAAAGGTTTTTGTCCTTGACAGTCATCATTAAGATCATCAAGATAGTTATTGGTGTTCTGTGCAGTATGATATTCTGTTGTTATTTCTTTCAGACGAATACTTAAGACAAATCCTCCAATACCAGAAGATCTCTCGCCAGAGGTTTCTGACTTCATTGCAAAACTATTAGTGAAAGACCCTCGTAAACGTCTCGGCGGTGGAGAGCTCGACGCCGAAGAGCTCAAGAAACATCCATTCTTTAGCGTAAGTGGAATCGTTGTACGTTATACTTTGGTGATCTCCTGCTATTGTGGCAAGCGCAGTGAAGAGTCTTGACTCCAGTAACATGAGAAACTTTATATACATTCAATCTCTTTTTGCCTTGATCTGGTAGTATAAAATTGTTCAAAATCAAAAAGGCAGAACTTTTGAGAAGAAAGAGCATTTAAATAACGAAAGTTGTGATGAAGATTAAATGTGGACAGCAACTTGACGCTTGGAGATTAGAGAGAAAATTTCACTTCAATTTGTTTCAACTATTCCAAAGCCAAAATGGGTGCACACTAAAGTTGTTCAGCTTTCAACAGTTTTATAACATGATTATTAATTAGTTGTGTTCTTTGTTTTGTCAACAGGGTACGAATTGGTCTAACCTGGCCAGGAAAGACATTCCAGCACCATTTGTTCCTAAAATCACCAATGAATTAGATGTTAGTAATTTTGCCGACGAGTTCACTAAAATGACACCAACGGACTCTCCAGCTATTATACCGCCAAACTTTGATAAGATTTTCAAGGTAAATATTAAAAGTTGTGTGTACTATTTTATCAGCCAATGTTGATGTCGTGAAATGTGGTTATGATCCTTACAGATTGTTGGAATCACAGATAGTTGGATAATACAAAGGTTCCATTAATATGTATAATAATTAAATAAGTATAGAAAATTCAATGAAAATGAACATTCATTTTGGAAAAATGGATGAATTGTCACTGTCCATTTTTAAGTTATATTTGTCCACTTCAAGTTATTTAAACTTCTGATATAACCGATATATTTCTTATTTCCTCAGGGTTATTCATATGTGTCGCCTTCGGTTCTATTCAGCGAGAACGTAGTTAGTGACGAACTTTTCCACCAGGGGCTGAACAAGAGACCAAATGCAGCGAATCTTGCGGCATGCAAATTCAAGGTAATTAACTGACATAATACTATTTTTTGTGTGGTTATATCATGTGTAAAAAAAATTGAATATGAAAAATAAATTTGCAATATAAATAATACACTTCGGCATTGACCATTCTTGAACTCATATTTGTTGCCTATACGACCTTATAATAAAGAATGGTTATAGGATGTTATAGCCTATAGGATGATGGTACCATAGCATAAAAGCATAACAGTATACAAACAATAGAGGCAACACCAGCTTACCTTGAATGGTTTATTATTCACGTTTTACTGCTGAACGGTAGAATGCAATATGCAAAATAAGAAGCCTTTGTTACCTCAAAAGAGATAACATTTCATGTCATTTGTCCAATTTATCAACATGAGATGTGGTTTGTCTGTGCAGGAATCTCAGTTCTTTGAGAAGTATGACATCAACTTACGAGAGCATGTACTCGGCGACGGCAGTTTCTCTGTATGCCGGAAGTGTACCGAACGTCAGACCGGAGTCGAGTATGCGGTGAAGATTGTTAGCCGAAAGATTGACTGCACAAGAGAGATCATGTTGTTGAAAGCTTGTCAAGGTCATCCTAATATTGTCAAGCTGCATGAAGTGTGCATGGATGAGGTAAGACAAGTTGGATGATGATGCTTATGTTGTAATTGATTGACATACATTTACTGTTAGACCCAAGTTGTGTGATTTGAAAAGTCATTATAGGTAATAATTAATAAATTAATGATGAAACAGCATTTTTAATCATATTTCCAAAGTAAGAATATGAAATCAAACATTTGCAATAAATTATCAGTTTTCCAGCTATCCTGTATGATCTATTTCCACCTTTTTCAATCAAATTTGATTTGATTGAATTATATTTTTGTTTTTAATCCTTTCATAACCATAATTTTGTGCTGATAAAAGTCATCATTATGACTGACTTGCAGCCAGTAATCTAATCCAGTAGTCTGTGGAACATGAATAATAACAGTCGCCCGTTTTGATTCCAGGCTCATACGTACTTAGTCCTTGAATTGCTCCGTGGCGGGGAGTTACTGGAGCGCATCCGACGGAAGGATCGTTTCACGGAAAGTGAAGCTAGTCAGATTATGAGAAAATTCGTCTCCGCAGTCAACTTTATGCATTCACAACGTGTTGTCCATCGCGACTTGAAACCTGAGAATCTCTTGTTCGTAGACGATTCCGACGACTCTGACATTAAGATCGTTGACTTTGGATTCGCCCGGTTGAAGCAAGAAGAACCGATGCACACGCCATGCTTTACGCTCCATTACGCTGCTCCCGAGGTTTTGAAACAAGCGTTCAATCGAGGAGCTGGTGGATATGATGAGAACTGTGATCTTTGGAGTCTTGGTGTTATTTTGGTAAGTGAATTAATTAACCCAAGATCTATTCAGTATACATTTTTGACCAGTCCATTTTTCAAAAGAAATCGGGTTTTAGGTATCCATGTAGGCGTATGTTCGTTTCAACTTTGAACATCAAGTTCCAATTAGGCCTACTTCAGATCAAGTTGAAAGTCTGAAACTCTTAGCTTACTTGACACCAAAATAAAACTAGGCATTTGAACTACAATTTTTGTAACACACTTTTAGTATTTTTTATCACTATATTATTCTATATGTGTGTTAATTATGTTGCAGTATACTATGCTCTCTGGCCGTGCCCCGTTCCATGCCCGTTCCAGAGATGACAGTGCGGCCGCCGTAATGGAACGTATTAAGGGCGGAGAGTTCAATTTCAATGCCGAGGCGTGGTCACACGTCTCGTCACAGGCGAAACACCTCACAAAAGGCTTACTGACCGTTGACCCGAAGAAACGCTTCCGCATGAGTAACTTGCTAGAAAACGAATGGCTCCAAGGCAGCAACGTCAGATTGTATCCGTCCACCCCGCTTATGACCCCCGACATTCTCACCACCGGCTCTACTGCCAGGTCAGCCGAGCTCGGGGTCAAGCAAACGTTCAATGCTTTCCATCGCGCTCACAGAGAGGGTTTTAGACTACAGGTAAGAAGTGAAACACAGAATAATTTGTTCAACTCGTTTTTCAGATGTTTAGAGGTGCAATTAGGTCCGTAATATCTCCGAGTTTTACTTTGATACAAGTACCTTCCAAGTGTTCAACTTTATCTTTCAACTTTATGGTTCAACTCTATGACCTAATATTCTGATATTAATTATCTAAAAAATAAGTATTGGAGTAAAATATTGAAATGGAAATTTACAAATCTAGTTCATTAGGCCTATTAGCCTACAAAATAGGTTTTGGTAATACGAATGTGATTATGTACTGAATGAGCGTACATGTTTTAAAAAATTATAGTAGTTGCTACTTACGGTATTTATTAATTTAAAAAAAAATGGATCTTACAAAAATTATAAATTATGATCACTTGAGTTTACCCAAGTCGGGAAGAACGTGACTGGATAGTAGGGCCTTCAGAGTAAATATACTAAAATATAATAAGGAAGAAAATATTGTGCAAAATTTAATGAAATAATTTAAATTCTGGTACACTACAATAACCAAAGTTATATAGTACAATACAAAGCAGATGAAATATTAGGAAATTGAATACTAAATTGATGAAAAAAAATATTAAAACTCGTTTAAATAAATAATAATTTTAGGTCTAGTCGTGTTCTATTTCTTTTTGATTTTATGTCATCCTCAACAGTTTTTGTAGTTTTAACAATTTCTTGTTTGTTGTAGGATGTTGTGAATGCTAAGCTCTATCAACGACGACGAAATAAGAAATCATCAACTGATGCTCGAAGTTGTTCAACTTCAAGCAGTTTCTCCACTTCCAGCTCGTCAGGTTAGTTTCACATTTATTATTGTTAACAATTATTGTTTCCTCTATTACTACGCCAAATACCACATTTAAAATCAAGATTAATCGATGAAAACTAATTTTATAAATTATTTTGACTTGTAGCCCTATCTAATAAAAATCCTACTTTTGCAGGTACTTCCTCAATCCGTACACCAGCTACCGGCGGTCACTCTGTTGGTAGCGATCAGCGCGCCAGTAGCTCGCGAGATGACGATTCGAGACGCGTGTTCAATTTCGGTGAAGCTCGAGTCCGAGAATACCTGTCCAGTCTGTCCTCTGACGAGAACAACTCTTGCCACTCGCCTGCCCAACGCCCTTCGTCTCCAATGTTTGCCAAGATGTGGAAACAGACCGACTCTCCAGCCTCGCCAGACGAACCTTCAGACGCAGCTCAGCCACTCTTACTCTCGCAGTTATTAGGAAAAAGTTGGAAGAAAACTGATTCCCCAGCCTCTCCCGATGAGTTACAAGCTAACGTGCACTTCCCTTCACTGCCTGTAGCTGTTGAATCTGTCCTAGTGTCACCTGTTGGCAAGAACTGGAAGCGGCCAGCTTCTCCCGCCACACCAGGTGACGGAGCACTGCAAGGATCGAGTAGATCTCCTTCATTTGTTCTGTCGCCTGTTCTCGAAAAGAAATGGAAAAAGACCGATTCACCAGCATCTCCAGATGTGATCGAACTGCCACAATGTTATGTTGCTTCTGGTTCGACGGAAAGAGATGATAGGTTGTCAATAAGTTCAGCAAAAACAGTAGTGTTTGATAATGACAATTACTGTAATTTAAATACCAGTGATATGATGCTAAGTAATAATAGTAATAACCTTCCACCTGATACTAGACCAGTTGGACCACTAACTAGATCAAGAAAACGACGTTTAGACGACCCTATCTCGCCCGTGACTGGAAGTTCTAATTCAAGTACCACCTCTAGCTCGGGAGATAGCAAAGGAAGCAAACGCTCACGCAAAAGTCCAACTAAGAAACACCATCGACACCACAGAACGAAAAGAATTCCAACAATTATTGTTGAGTGATTGTGAATAGTCTTTTCTAATCAGCGATATCGTAATGTTCGGGTGAAATCTAGTAAAGTTACTAATAGAAACCTTGAATGGTAGGCATTTAGTCAATTTACAAAAGCCACATTAAAAATATAAACAAATAGTTAGAAATAGTATTGTCTTCTGGATGAAGACTAAGATTTCACATTTGTTTTCTAGTTTCTGTGGTATGCTATTGACAATATCATTCTACTGGAATCTAGTGAGTCAAGTATTCCATTACGAGTACATAAATTAATTATCTAGTACTCCTGCATCTAGCATGCATATCAATTATTAAATTTGAAACAATATTGAATATTTGACAGATCTCTCTAAAAAATGAATGACCGTATGGAGTTTAAAATTCAAAGTGTATTTTATAGTACAACGATGTTACATGATATATTAAACCTATATTTCGTAATAGGTGAAGTTGATAATATTTTACTACCATGAATGCTCATGCAATGATATACGTGGCTATGTTGTGTAAGGTAGATTGCAGAAAATAGGTATTTTACGGTATTATTTTTGTTTTAGGAAGGAAATATTTTATTATTATGTTATTGTGTCCACTTTACCTATTATAAGGATAGATTTGTTATTTTTACCTTTTGACAGTTAATATGATGTTGATTGTTTTAGCAAATGAGCCAAAGTATGTGTTAAGTATGTATCTTAATCTAACTCAATAGCCTATGTCATCAGAATGCTGAACTCGTGTCGAGTCAATTCTAGAAATCGATTACTTTTTCTAACAGTGATAACGTAAATTGTCTCCCGTAACATAGAACTCAGACTAGTGATACACGGTCTAATTATGTTCGAAAGAAACATTTTGCACCCTTCTTTATTTATTATAGTGTATTTATTGTTGGTTATCTTGTTCGTTATGTGAAGAGATACCTTGACTAGATATTGGTTCCCACAATAGTATCACTGCGTCACTAGCTGTAATACTAAGATGGTATTCTGTGTATGGTATAATTGTCGAAACAAAACTGTGGTGCCTCACATGTGTCCTTAAAGCATCGAGAGTATATTTTGAAGTGAACTAAAATTAAAGTGCACACAAAGAAAGCAGCTGTCATTCGGCTAAGTACTGCCTGTTCATGTCAACAGTTGACTAGTCGATATACACATTAGAAATAAATTGACATGTAATGTTCAATAATCTTAATATAGCAATTCTCTTCCACACTTTAAAGACTTATTTTATAGTGTTTCTCCATCGGTATTGTAATATTATTGTGATCAGCTTCTCGAAATCATGTTGACTTGACAGGAAAGAATATAGCTACTAATAATGAATACCGGTATTGTATTTTCCTTGCCTTATGTGGCAAAGCATAAGAAGATATGTGTGCTGATGGATTCTAATATAGTTCCAGAGATGTATTTTCATACAAATTATATAGTTCAGGAAATGAAATATTTGACTAGCTTATGTTGAGTGATGTCTATATACTAGTACTGTATGGCCTCAGATTTCAAGACAGTCTCCTGGTTTATTTGCAAAATCTGTTGGGCTCTTTGACTGATGGAAAATAATAGTTATTGACTATAACATGTGCAGTGAAATTGGAATATTTTTAACTTTAATATTGAGCAACATAATTGTAGATGTGGGTGTAGCTAGCTATATTTGTAGATTTTATTTTATCAACTTTTCTTCTGAAACTTGATGGGGCTTGATTTCAAATTATCCAATGAATTTTTAGTGAAAGATAGGCCAATAATAAGCTTGAAAAATCTCAGGTATGCATTTTATGCAGATAACTAATTAGTTATTAATATGATGACTAGAATTAATTGTAACAATACAGTGTCTTGCTGAATTCCAGCTCCATATTTTAAGTTGATAATGTAGCTTAAGGGGTTAAGGAATTATCTAAATTTTGATGCAAATCATGAAATGGATAACATTTTGCTACAAATAAGTCAGTAATGTTGTTGTGTATTTTGTAGTGTTCCTCAAGTCAAAAGAGCGCACGGTAATGATGCAAACTGTCAAGGCCGAAATGTGATGTATGTATGTAAAAGGTGTAATAAACTTCACCTAACAAGCTATTTATTATTATTATTATTATTATGTAAATACTGAATACCATGTTGAAAATAATAGTATTTAATATAATTATGAATATGTATGCAAAATGCAAAACGAATGAAATCTTAGTTTTAATTGCTTCAAACATTAAACCCTATTGTAGTTATGTTTAAATATTTTACATTAAATGAAAGTTATGCTCTCATAAAACTATACCCAGATTGTTTGTTATTCTAAAAAAACCTGTAGAATAGGATTGCATATTCCCAAGTAAGGTAGGTAGGGGCTGTCCATAAATGGCGTCCATATTTCGGGAGGGGGGGGGGTGTACACTCATGTGACATCCACATTTACACTACATATTATTCATTTCTGTCAATTTTCAGGAAAATCAGTTGGCTCCATATAATTTGTATGAAATTATATTCTAATGCAGAATTTAAGTGGCTATGAATAGTTTTTATCTTTGAGAGTTAAGTTCTGTCAAATTTCAAGAAAAATCGAGAAAACTTTTTTTTCAATACAAATTACAATACCGGTAATACTAATATCCCAGTTTTTTCAAATTCGCATAAATAATTTCACGGGGGTGAGGGGATATATTTATTGGATTGTTACATCATTAAAAGGGGGTGGGGTTATAATCTCTGTGACCAACTCAGACAAGAGGAGGGGGGGGGTGCATTACGGAGGGAGCAGGATAGAAAGAGCTAGAAAAGTAAAATGAGACGATAGAAAAGAAGACGATAGATGAAGAGAAAAGTGACAAGAAAACGAAATAAGATACGAACGCAAGGTTGAGTACTCTATATAATCTCGTCACCAATAGCATTGACAATCTCAATGCCAATAGGCTTCTACTACATAATTATTCCCAAGTGTGAAACATGATTTTTAATATTAGACCCATAGCTTGAGTTTCGTTCATTTACAAAATAAAATTCAGTTCCCCTTCTATCCAACCTCCACTTTTTACTAATCAAAATATCTCACACATACATTCAATTTGGCTCTTCAAATTGTAGATTGTAAGTAGAAAAAGAAGCCTTCAATAATAAGTCGAATCAAAATATTCCAATTTTCTATAAAATTATTTTTGGCAAAGTTTACATGCTTCATTAAGCAGGTAGGCCTACACTTGACACCACAAAAATTGGGAAATATTTTCAGTCTCAAAGTGAATACAAGACGAATAGAGTATAGCCATCTAGCCTTCGAACTTGTATCAGGAGCTCTGTGAAGTTGGAAGGCTACTACTATATGTTCGACTATTAGTATTGACTAAGGGACTCTGGAAAATGTCCCAATTTTTGTGCTGTCAAGTGTACATACTATGGACAACATTATTTCACTGAATTATGGATTAATTTGAAATTTGAAATGCTGATATTGACTACATTTTGCGTCGCCGTCGCCAGCACGGCATAACTTCGTCTAGCAAAAATTATGATTAAAATTGAACGTAAGTATTTCGTCATTATTACTGTGGCATATGGTATGCGGACCATTATTGCTGTGGGTGACCAGACGTCCCGGTTCTCCCGGGATTGTCCTTGTCCCGGCCACTTATCCAGCACATATCCTTGCCACTTTCGGCGTCCTGAGAAATGTTCTCAGGACCGTCAAATGTCCAGGTTTCATGCAAATGTAAGAAATAACTAGATGTATGCGTGCCCCACCAATCGACATTTGCACCCCACCAAAAATTCATTTATTTAGAAATCGCGAAAATAACTTCGAAAATGTCCTTGATAGAAATAACGTTGGAAATGTCCATAATGGTTCAATCTAGGACTCCTAAACTGCTTGTAAATCGCAAAAATCACTTTAAAAAATGACCATATTTCAATAAATTCCCTGCAGGGCTTTGCCGGTGGAGATCGAAAAATTAGCTTCGAGAATATCCATGGAGGTTCAATTATTGGACTTCAAAACTGTATGCAGATCGCAACAATTACTTGGAAAATGACCATATTTCAAGAAAATCCCTGCGGGGCTTGGGGAAGGAGTAACAAAATCAATTTTCAAAAAGTCCATAATGATGTCTTTGTTATTATGAAAGTCTTCTTGAACTGATAAAGATTCCATTTACTTCTTATAGATGTATTTTTACTGTTTACCGGTTATCAATTTTACAGAGTTTGATTATCATTGTGAATACAACTGGAATTGTACTGCCAATATGTATTGTTGTTCCTGTCCATAAATTCATTAAATCAATCAATCTATTAATGACAATGTACTTATTGTGTTGTTCTCCATATCTGAGGGTTGTATCCTAATAATACATCATTCAGTGTGAAATAGGTTATAACTCACTAGAAATCAGGGTATTAAATTTAATCTAATTCAGTAGCCTAGTTTGATTCAGTGATGTAAATTATTGCAATGTGAGTAATTTATCTAGGACAAAAAGGCTTTTTCTCTCAAGCTTATATCCATTACAGATTAGTACAACTGCATCGACTAGTTAAACAAAATACGACAAAAAACAAACTTCATGGTATTCGATATCAAGCCCTTCCACATCAATTTCCGGAGTCTGTCAACGCTAGCAACTCAGCTACCTAGAAAGTTATCGAGATATTTGAGAATTTACTTGTGTCAGGTGGAATACCTGTTTGGGTATTCTGCTTCCCTGGTACTCGAGTCAATTTTCCACGAACAAAACTTTTCGAGCAAATTGGTCAACAGTCCAGTATTCCTACCAAGGTAGCAGAGCAATAGACATGTCGAGTTTTATTTATAATATCTTCTTCAAGTATCTCGACAACTTTGCAAAATTCATATGTCCCGGTAGCCGAGTGGCTAGCGTAGATGATTTCGGATAGTGGTCCGGTGAGGCTCGCGATCGAAACCCATACAGAGCTGCTTTTTTGTCATATTTCACTCAACAATTACTTAGATTAATTCAGTAATGAGAGTTATTACAGTGTGATTAATTTATCCAGTGAAGGGAGGAATTATCTCTGAGCTAATGTCCATTGAGGATTCGTACCATTACATAATATATTATATTATATTAAACATAGTATATTAAACAAAATATGACAGAAAAAAAGCAGTCCCCAATGGTATTCGATACCAGGACCCTTCGCATCGTGATCCGAATCCACCAACGCTAGCAACTAAGCTACCTAGACATGGAACATTTGCAAAGTTATTGAGATACTTGAATAGATATTTGAATTATTACCTAACCTGTTGGTATATTCTGCTCCTCTGGTAGGAGAGCTGAGGTTTGAAAGATTATTTGAATTCATTTGTGTCAGGTGGAATACCTGTTGAGGTATTCTGTATCCCTGGTACTTGAGTCAATTTTCCACGAACAAAAGTTTTCGAGCAAATTGGTCAACAGTCCAGTATTCCTACCAGGGTAGCAGAGCAATCGACAGGTCGAGTTTTATTTATAATATCTTCTTCAAGTATCTCGACAACTTTGCAAAATTCATATGTCCAGGTAGCCGAGTGGCTAGCGCAGACGATTTCGGATAGTGGGCCGGAGAGGCTCGCTATCGAATCCCATACAGAGCTGCTTTTTTGTCATATTTCACTCAACAATTACTATTCAGTAACAATCCAGTAATGAGAGTTATTACAGTGTGATTAATTTATCCAGTGAAGAGAGGAATTATCTCTGAGCTAATGTCCATTGAGGATTCGTACCATTGCATATTGGTATATTAAACAAAATATGACAGAAAAAAAGCAGTCCCCAATGGTATTCGATACCAGGACCCTTCGCATCGTGATCCGAATCCACCAACGCTAGCAACTAAGCTACCTAGACATGGAACATTTGCAAAGTTATTGAGATACTTGAATAGATATTTGAATTATTATCTAACCTGTTGGTATATTCTGCTCCTCTGGTAGGAGAGCTGAGGTTTGAAAGATTATTTGAATTCATTTGTGTCAGGTGGAATACCTGTTGAGGTATTCTGTTTCCCTGGTACTTGAGTCAATTTTCCACGAACAAAAGTTTTCGAGCAAATTGGTCAACAGTCCAGTATTCCTACCAGGGTAGCAGAGCAATCGGCAGGTCGAGTTTTATTTATAATTTGTTCTTCAAGTATCTCGACAACTTTGCAAATTTCATATGTCCAGGTAGCTGAGTGGCTAGCGTAGACGCTTTCGGATAGTGGTCTGGAGTGGCTCGCTATCGAATCCCATACAGAGATGCTTTTTTGTTATATTCCACTCAACATTTAATTAGATTAATTCAGTAATGAGAGTTATTACAGGGTGATACATTTATCCAGGGAAGAAAGGAATCATCTCTGAGCTATGATGATAATATCAAATGATATTTCATTTATTACCTAACCTGTTGGTAGGTTCGAGAATTCGAGAATGTCCATGAAGGTTCAATCACCAGACTCCTAAACTACTTGTAAATCGCAATTTTTTTTAAATAATGAACATATTTCAAAAAATTCCCTGCGGGGCTTTGCTGGTGGAGATCGAAAAAATGACTTCTAGAATGTCCATGAAGGTTCAATTTTTGGACTTCAAAACTGTATATAGATCGCAACAATTACTTAGAAAATGTCCATATTTCAAGAAAATACCTGCGGGGCTTGGGGAAGGAGTAGCAAAATCAATTTTAAAAAAGTCCATTATGATGTCTTTGTTATTATGAAAGTCTTCTTGAACTAATAGAATATGTACAAAAAACACGAATTTTCACCCCATTGGGCTCTGACATGTTTTGCTAGAAAATTAGAGCACCCGTCGGAATTTTCAGAAGTCGGCGCCTATGATCAGGTGTATAGGAATTTTACAAGGGTATAAAGACACATGGTCATTAATGCAGATTCAAATTTGAAGTTATAATTTACTAAAATCCCAAAAGAAATACAACATAATACCTAATGAATTGAAACTAAATAAAAATAATAAGAATAAGAAAAGACATCTAGACAATCAGTGGATTTTACAAATATTACTTGTTCATTTATTCCGTCGGTTAACTGGACAATAGTAATTAAAAAAAAAAAAAATTGCAGATTATAAGCACTCTTCAAGAATCAATTTTAACTTTTAACCTCTTTTTGAATATAAAAGTGATTATAAAAGAAAATAGAATAGAATAGGCCTTGTTTGCTAAGTACATTGTGGTACCGTAATTTACTGTCATTCGGGTGTAATCTCTCCCATGCCGTCGTCGTCGATGCGTCGCCGTTGATCGTCCAAATATCGGGATAGCGCCACCGCTCATACAGCAGACACAATTCTTGGTCTTGATTCTTACCCTCTCTTGTTATTTATTTAGAACCAAAAGTTATCTCGAACAGCTTAATCTACACAGACCGAACTTACCTAATACCGAATTACCTAATCACAAACAAGACTAGTTGCTCCTGATCTACTCATGGCATCATTGGTAGCCTAGGAGTAATACAATTTCTCGTACACAGTGTATGTACAATAATGGAATAGATTTACAATAGCATGACATGACCCAATTTTTTAAAAACTGTTTCTTAGAAGACCATTATATGCCCAAAACATGGAACATCACAAAAATCAATTGATTATATTTTGTATTTTATTATTCTGTATCCATGTGGCAGCTGTGGTTAGCAGCAGAATATTCATTTATTTTAATAAAAAAGTTCTCTATCTCAGTATAACTTCTTATTATACACACCAAGGATACGAATGGAAAAGATAATTTCACTAAATAATAACATATTATTTATTCAATATTGAAAAATGTAAAGATGTCCAAACATGAAGTTCACGGCTTCACGCCAAAAATATGCCCAGCAATTTTTTGAACAATACTCGAGTCTTACTTTTTTGGTTACACACCTGATTCAACAATGAAAACTTGAAAAAGGTCGAAAACCACCATATTTTATATTGAAGTTGAACCAACTTTCAATAACACAATTTCGGGATGAAAGTTGTTATTTTAATCCTGTTGCATTATGGATTGCAATTAGACAAAAGGAATTTCAATCCCCAAATTGTGATGTACAACACGAAAGAATCATAGTAGAAACTGGAAACCCTATTTAATTGTATAACAATAGAAAATTGGTCATTTGTTGCAATACATTCATTCAAATGCAGTCAATTAAGGCCTCAACATTTTATTATATATTAGGTACAGTCACATTGAAACTATTTTCTTCATGTCACAAATAGATAGGCTATATAGATAAAAAGATGAAATGAAGAGATGCAATAGAAAGAATGAAGAGATAAAAAACTTGTTGAATGCCCAAGTTCCACACATTTCTGACCTGAATTAACCATTAATTTAAATGGTCTGGTTATCTGAAATATCTTTTTGTTTCTTTCCATTTCTACCAGTACTTTCTATTTTTATGTTCAAGTACATTTTGTTGTACGGTTAACAGCACAAAAACTGAGAAATGTTTCCAGAGTCCCCAAGTAAATACTAGTTGAACAGATAGTAATAGCCTTTCTACCTTCACAGAGCTCCTGATACAAGTTCAAAGGCAACTACTATCTGTTTGACTAGTATTGACTCTTTAGGAATTAATATTTGATACTATGGTGTGTACCGTAGCAATATATGGGTGGTTATAAAAAACATGGGATTGTTGCCATTTATGTAAGATTTCATATGGACTACACTGAAATTCATTGATTCTATCAAAAGTTGAAAATATTTGTTTAAAAGGGGCACTTGTGAAAAGTCATATGGTTTTCAACAATGATTGATGGAAATATCAGTGTTTCTGGCAGTTTTGCGAACATTGTAGGCCACATAACATTTAGAACCGCATTCTGGTGTTAATTGTTGTGTCGAATGGCCTCTGCCTATGAGATGTAGC
Organism: Brachyptera putata; assembly: GCA_907164805.1. NCBI lineage: Eukaryota > Metazoa > Arthropoda > Insecta > Plecoptera > Taeniopterygidae > Brachyptera > Brachyptera putata. Next base: position 15,322,022 of record OU015464.1, read on the forward strand.
GCAGCAACAAATTATATTGGAGATAATATTCAACCAGCAACTCATTGCTTAGTATACAGAATGTAATCACGAGAGCTTATATCTGCATTGAGTTATAATTTAATTAATTCATTTCGTACCTTAAATGAATGTAGCCTGTAAACTAAGTTTGTAAAATCTAAAGGTGCACATATGCATAATAAGCAATAAGTCAAAGTAATAATTGTGATAGCTCTAATCAAAGTTTTGTGTGTAGAAAATTAAGTTGTTATATACACGGTATGCTTATCGAATCAGAAAACAAAATTGTCCTAAAAACTAATGTTCATCACTCAATTCACATATGTTTGAAGGTTTTTTCTTCACTGTCGTTTTGGCACATATGTAAAAGGTAAATTTACTAAATTAAAATAAGCCAAAATCTAGTTGGGACGTCCACCTTTCAGGAACACACGAAATACTGCCACATTTCCTCGTACGTCATACCGTAGATTGTTGCTTGTAATAGTACATTCAATTGTTACCAAAAGTTGGGTTACTAAATGTAGATGTAGAAGGCTTATACAGCGGATTGTCTCCCTGTTGAATATAAGGAAAGAGGGATTACTGTACAGTATATATTTTTGCTTCATGGCTTTGCTTCAAGTTTTATGACAGAGAAAACGATATACAACCATTGTTCCCAAAACAATGGATAATATAGAAGAATAATATACTGTAGGTATAGATAATATGAATATAGGACGATAAAATTTTATTCACTATGATATGAGGTACATTGAGATAATGTGATATAGGTACGTCCGGGGTAAACGATTGCATGTTACAAAACTTTATTTCGTAACTAAGATGAGATCCGAGATTATTATTCCAAATCATGAATCTGAACAAGCATGCAATTTTTTTCTATGAACCACCAGTATATCATTAGAAACTTGACTTGTATTTATTACTTGTAATGAAAATGACTTGATTTACGAATAGTTGAAGAAATACCCAATGTATTTCATAAATGTTTCTATTAAACATTGAACGAGTTCAATCCTATAAACCAAGAATATAAAATAGGAACTATAAACTGTCCGCAGTAATGTCTACCGTACCAGTAGTCACTTTGAGTCATTAGGGCTAATGTTACCTGCTATCACGATGTAGTGATACCAACTGATGTTATTATAATATAAAGGTGTGCAGACTCTCATACTAGGGCATTGGTGGTTTCTTGCCATCAAATCAGGGCCACAGGTCCCATTTACCCTATCAGATTCTCTTGTGAACTATATGAGATTGAGTGGCTACAGTACCGGTGAGCACCGTTGGTACGGTACCTATGGAGCCGTGTTCGGCAGTTCAATATGAAAAGCGATAGTTGTGCGACAGGCAAATGGGAACTCTATGACGGCGGAAATGCTCCAATTGGAAGACTGAGTCAGCACACCTTCTGTATATCATTATGATAAAATCAGTTGGTATCACTAGATCGTGCTGCTATGCTGTAACAATTTGAATGTTACTGTAGGGTGCTGTTATCTCCTACAAACATTAAACCAGTGTCATCAAGCAAAATTACCTATACAATATTATTACTACATACTATACTAGACTTACCCGATCCCATTTCGACATGGCCCGCTCCTTCTCAAATTTAACAAATTCCCTGCGGTCGTGGATAGAAGTGATTAATTTCCAAATTATTAGTAACAGCAGACCTAAAAAGACTGTGCTTCCAGTGATGCCAAAAATGAGACCTGCAATCACAATGTAAATAAATGGTCTGCTCAATCAACTATACATAGAAAATGTGTTCAGCAAAAGACCGAAAATCTCCACAAAGAGCTCAAATTCGAAGAAAACAAAATGTTGTGTTGGTGAGATAGAAGCTGAAAAATTAAATTTATACAGACAAGATTTTACCTTCAACAAGCTTCTTTAAATCCTCTCTGAGAGTATTCACCAACACCAGACCTTTAACAATATCGACAAATATCTCTCCTGCAACCTAACCACCCGATATTCAACCCATTGGAATTCCTATATACAGGGATAAAGATATTTCATATCTCTTGAGCGCTCGATATTTCGATAAATCCTAGTTCAGTTCAAATATTTAATATTTTCAGTTTACGTCCTACAAAAACACGCGTGGCTAACTATATTTCATTATTCAATATAACTATATCTTCGCACATATACCTAAACAAATTGTTGTACATTTCACTATCATTAGTAGACTTAAGTATTACCGTACTTCATATTCTATAAATAGAAATTATACGGTAATATGTAGGCTAATACTAATGTATATAGGTTTCAACTACTTAAGGAGCCAAGGGCCTGCTCCGGCTCTGTAAATAGTATCAGGGCGCAGCTATCAGGGCGCATCCCTTCTGTGCCCTGGCCCCACTACATCCCTACTTCTATCATCTTTTTGTATATTAGTATTGTTCCATGCCTGCTCAGTTCTCGAGCTGTCTTTGAATTTAAATAGGTATATAATTATAATTTGTATATAATTTGAACCTAACTGTAATGTATATATAATATATATAAAGCTATATTTGAATCATGTACAAATCATTATGGTAGATTTAGAATGAAATAATCAATAAACCATTAGACCCCAGATATCGTATATACCGTATATAATCACCATAATGTAATTATACAATTACCGTATTATTATACCGTGTATAATATTAACGTAACTATTGTTCTGCAATTGTTTGACGATTGAAACTCACCAAAGAGATTGAGAGGTGTGCCACAATCTTTTTTTGTCAATGCTTCAATCTTGAATTCCATGGTTTCATCATCGTATTTATATTTGAAAATAAATGTACAACCGGCGTCATCAGGACTCCTGCACTCATCTTCGTCTGCCTTGATATCGTCATCTTATAACAATGAAAAACAATTTAATAGATAAAAATTCCACTAGAGCTACAAGTGTGCTAGTAGGCCCTTATAGAATTTACGGTTGAATCAAGTTCGAGGTTGTGACATTTCCACATCTTTCCTAAACCTATCTAAGTTGAAAGACAAGTTATACCTGAAAGATAAGTTATAATATATAGCCTACCTGTTAACTTATCAACAAGCGTTATCTTATGATTTTTTGTGCTACATTTCACACATTCTTCGGAAATCTGTTTTGACAAACTGCAGCCGACACAAAATCTAAGTTCTTCGCAGCGCCGACCTGGGCAAGTCTGAAACAGTAAAGAATTTATTGGACCATTTTACCTGACAAAAACTGCAGCAACCTGTACATCTTTAACATGGTAATTCTAATCTAAATGAGTAGAACTATTATCTGATTTTTTCCTACTCAAAGTCAACTACATCAACTACAGCACTTATTTTTGTTTTTACCTTATCCTTTCTCCTAATATTTTAGATAAGGTCAACAGCAGTGGTTAATTTGTGGCTAAGCCCACATAAGCCTAGCTTATCCACCTTTTTTAGGGAGTAACTCACCTATTTCTAATTCTGTAATATTCTGTAATGAACCATATATATGATTCATTTTTAACAAAGTAAAATTGAAATATTTCCAAAATTCCTTGATACTAGTTACTGTCAGACATTCTTAGATGGTGAATATTATACCGGTACTGTGACGCACACACAAGAGTGGCTTCATTATAAAAAAAGGTTCTCCAATACGCGTAAAATGCTCCAAATCTAACCCCCCACTGGTCAGCAGGTAGTTGGAATGGGAAGGAAGGGGCCTTCATATTATATTATTGGACATGTCATATTGCTTATCTTTCAATTTTTCACGATTTCAAGGCAATACAAAAGGAATCTTTGAACGATGCTAGCGACCGAACGCTTATGACCCTCAGAGTCAGAATTGTAGTTGCCCAACACAGCACACTTACTGTGCTTAAAGACCCGGTTTTACGAATCTTAGTTGAGTACTAATCCACTAACTATTAGTTAAAGGTATGAAAATAACACGAGTAACCATGGTGATAGCAAGTTAATCCGCTAACTATTGCTTAATCCAGTTTCGTTAAACCGGGCCTTATGAAGTTCCTGTCTATACAGGAAGCTCTACGAAGAACATTCAGAAAACCACTTACCGTACACTCCTCGCAGTACTTTCCTCGATGTGTCTGATCGTGGCATTTACAAGCGCCACACACGCAATCGCCTTTGTTACTGCAAATATCTTTACTGTCTTTCGCAATGCAACTGTCGTTATAATTCCGGCACTCACAAGCTTCGCCGATCCACCCAGGTTTACACTCACATCTAGTCAATCATTTACAATTAATAAAATAAGTATCTCATTATCCCTACCACCAGTCTCACAAAACACATTCCCTCCCCCTTGCTCTAATTATGTAGCAAAATACAGTACTCAATCATCAGAATAATATTTAAAAATGGATACCTAATATAATACTTTTTCTGGTAAAAGAACGAGAACAGAAATTAAGATGAACATTTGTCTAAAATATAATTAATTCTATACCGTAGTTCTATTGGTACTTGTTAAGTGACAACCCTAAAATAAATTAAAGGGTCATCGAAAGGGTTTATAAGAGTCATAAGAATAAAAATTGAAAATACCTAGGGCCTACATACCTGTACCTGAAAATATATAAGATAGATCTAGATTGATAGATGGATGACTAGTCACTACTGTATGTATTTATTTGTCATTTATAATTTGTCTCAAAATCAAGAAGGGCAGAGTGTATTGCAACCAATTTTCCAGCTAACCTTGTACTCGAAATTGAAACATAATACTGTAACAGCAATAGTCAGACATATAATAAAATATACAATAAAATCGTATTCAAAAGTTAAATGTAATAATAATAATTGAAATATTTTACCTGATATCTATTCTAGCTACTACATTTTCTGGACTCAGAAATTGTATCAAGATATTGATGGTTATATAGGCCTACCATATAAATTAAAGAATGTAGAATAACCGAGTAACGCACCTTCCACAACGGCACTCGCCTTGAAGACTGCCTGAGCACACCTCACCGCCAGACTTACGCTTGCACGAGTAGTTATTACATTCACAAAGTGGACCGTAAATCACCTTAACATTGACAGAAGAAATGGAAAATAAATAACAACCTATAATAATTACACAAATGTTACAAAAATTACCCGTTATACTTTTCTCCATGAAAGAAGAAGGCCATATACCAAACACAAATATCACTTTTACATTCATATAGCTGTGCTATTTTTAGAGTACCAGTGGTGACTCGTGTGTATGTATTTTAGAATGGCAGCACTCCATAAGAACTCAAGTTTATTGTATTATGTTATTTTAAAATTAATATAACAAATAAAAACAATCATTTCATTTTATAAATGTATTTTCCTATCAATCATTGTCGAGAAACTACCAATTCAAAAGCAGCTAATTGCAATAAAAGAAGAATATTAATAATTTGTTCTAAATTGAATTGTAATTTTTGTGAAGGTCAAGTTCTATTTCACCTCTGATGGATTCTTCCTCTTTTTGCAATTGCATAGCCCACACTTGCACGACCCCATCCCAGAGCAGACAAGCGACGAGTTGTTTGGCCCCTTGCACGCACTCTGATCCTCTACTAGGTTGTACTGATCCCCTTTACACTCGCACTGTCGTCCCACTCGACCCTCTTTACAAGCGCAAACACCGCACTTTGAGTCACCTCCATTACACTCAGGTGTACTGTTCTTGTAGCCCTGCAAACACATCCTCATTAAATGTTGACAATCTACGGTACCTTGGATTTACGAGTCTGGATCAACTAAATTTTCGATCAACGAGTGTGAACTACATACTATGAAGGACTACACACTGCTGTCGAAGTGAGACCAACATTGGAAATTTAATTTCAGAGCAAAATATTGCACACCGCTTTTCACATTACTACAGTACGGTACGTGATTTATCATTTCATGCCCCGATTCATGAAGAGGTGAAAAACTGGATCACCTTTGCCGGTAATCTTGAGATAGGTAAGTCATGTGTAAATATTTGCGTTTAGAAGAAAATTTGCACTTGATCAAGTTGTACATCGCCACATGCAGTGGTGATTATAAGTAATAATAATTATAATTATAAGTTGTACATAAGTTCGTTTCTGTCCCCGTCAATTTCGTTAAAGTAAATACTTTGAAGGAGAAGAAAGAACTGTGCCATTACAATACGGATGGAGTAGCATATCATATAATATATAATTCTACATACCTCGCCACCTGGTTTCTCACACGAGCAATCACATACGATCTCAAGCTCAATCACTAGACTCTCATTCAGTGCTAGAGGCTTGATCTCCAAAAACTGTATTCGGTCAGCAGGGTCCGAAGGACACTTCAAAACCTACCAAAGAAAAATACGATACTAAAGTACCTTATTACAACAAGTTTTTTAAAAGAAATTAATCAAAATTAATTGTCAATCAATACAGTATAAATAATAACTTGAACTGGATGAACTGAACTTGAACTGTTTTGTTTACATATTAGAATAATAGCAATACGTAGCTTACTGAGTGACGTGAGAAAGGTGAGAAACTTATCATGGAAGCCCCATGGAAAAAAATATACATTTATACATTCAAAATTGATCTTTTGACTGCCACCTGGTCACTGTAGAGAAGCAACAGTGACCAAGGCAGTAGCTGAAATGTAAATTAGGTATGTTATGTACATGTGTTCTTTCAACAGGCCTTTTGTGATGAGTTACTACTCATCATCATCGTTGAGCTGCTTTTTCTTTCTTTCCCTTTCAATACAAATGATTGAAATTATATATCTAGCATAAGACTATTTTACTATACACAACTAGGCCTGTCTAGTTAACTACTAGTTATTCAGAACAGGACTGGAATTATTGGTGGTCATAACCACATCACGAAAATTAAAAAAAAAATACGAAGAAAAAAATCTAGAATCTCTTTGCTAGGGTAGACAAGAACTTGTTTTGTTTGATACGATAATTTCTTACTCGTATTTCAGCAATAAAGTCCACAGTAGTGTTTATACGAAGACCATCACATTTCTTAGTCTCCTTTAGCGACTCAGATTTGTTTAGGCAGCTGGAGAAGTAGCGGATTTCAACAAACTCATTGTTGCTGTTGCTAATGGTTACACCATCAACCAATTTCTGAAAAACATGTCGAAATATATTTCATCCACTACAGTCTGTTTAAATACACAACATTATTAAGTTCAAGGAAATTTTAAAAAATAAATGAAACTGAAATTGATCGTATTTTGACTATTGAAAAATTGAGTGCGTGATTGAAAAACTATGCCTAGATTTAGATAAGTGATGCCACCGATTATCAATTAATTGACGGATGATCTATTTTCAGACGTACGATTAATAATCAATCCATCACGTAATCAATCAATTAGTAATCAATCAGCCAGTAGTAAATTAAAATTGAACAATAATATATTAATGATTACCTACTACATATGAATTTGATTATTTATCTATGCTATGAAACTCTGTCGAAAAGTTTGGCACTATTCTTCCATGACGATTCGTTGAGCGTTGGTATCAATGAAGCACAGTTACGCATCTGTGCGCCCATTACATGTTTTATTTTTACGTAATTGTTCGGTTGTGTATTGTGAATTACGGTATATTAATTTATTTATTTATGTTTTAGTTGTTATTTTTGCCAATTATTACTTCAATTATCGATCGATTTCATTTTAATTAAAAAATGATCGTTTATCAGTCACAAAAAACTCATCACCATCAAGTGATCAAAAATTGATTAAACAAGATCACTTTTTGTCATAGAATGGCAATCCTAGTACCAGTCCACGATTCAAGAGTCATGACAAAAATCCGCAACAAAAAATAAATCACCCATCAATGTAAATTAGGCTTGCCATTTGATATAAAAATTACAAATGATATCGAAACTTCAATGTCGAATATTGATCGAAATATATCAAAATTTTCAATTCACAATTGAATCGAATAAATGCGACATTAGAAGTCATAGTCTCGACCCATTACATTATGGGTAGTTATACTTGAATGCTGAGCGAACGATCAAGCTCTTTCCTCAAACACCATGTCCACGTCTGACTGACTGACTCAGGGGTCATTTGACAATCGTGTTTGTTGAAAGTATAATTTTATTTATTTTAGGGTTGTTGTTACTCAATTATTTCTTAATACAGTTATTAACAGTTTTTTGAGCCAATATTGATCATTGTTTCTTCATAAAATTGATATTGAATATTGAATATTCCAATTCAATATTGTCATAAAATCATAAAGTTATAAAATATCAAAACGATCGAAAATATAGAAATCATACGGAAACCCAAATGCAAATGTATACAGTCTTTCTAGTATTGCTGAGGACGATCTATATAATTTTATACTAGAAAATATGTTTGTTTTCTTACATCGTACTGATTGCGTACAAGCCCAACTACATTGGCAGAGTCTTTGTCAAGTGCGCCGTACGATGCTCCTGCAATCCGTTCAGCAAGGGCTTTGTACAACTCATGCTTACTAGCGACTGCAAATATTATATTCATATTTTTTTCTTTTGCTTTCTGATCCAACTGAAAAGAATACGTAACATGTTAACTAAATCTTTGCTCAGTGTCCGAGACATGTAAAAATAAAAATTGCTTTGGAAGCGATGAAATCTAAAAGTGATTTAATCCATGTTTTTCTAATATCTCTTCATATTCCAACACATTTGATGTTGTATGATTTTGAAAAGGTCACAAAGTGCTACACACGTCTGATTCCGCTATGTTTTAACATATTCCGAATAAAGGCGTTATAGACGCTATTTTTCTAAAAATTATATTAATTGGTGAGTGAAAGGGTAAAGTTGGTTGAGGTGTTGGAAAATCAAAGTGTAGCTAGAAATTCAGGTGCAGTTGAGGCACTGTATAGATATTTTGTTTCTAGAAAATTTAATTAATTACTGCCTTTAATTAATTGGTGCTAATGGGGCAAGACACTCAGGCCCCAATGGAACAACTCCTACTGGTGGAATTTAAATATAATGGTTATGCTGCTTTTTTTTTATATATTGGGTTCAACGACGCACTGTAATGACAGCGAAGGTCTATTGGCGTCGGATGGATGATTAATGGGGTGATGGGATGATGAGATGAAGGTATCCTGGTTAATGGGAAGGATAGTGGGAAGGAAGCGGTCGTGGCCGACTTATTGTGGGAGCCATCCCGGTATTAGCCTAGACTACAGAGGGAAACCATGAAAAAACCCCTGTAAAGATGGTCGGCGGCGGGGATCGAACTGGGTCCGAAGTTCCCGTCGCCTACCAGATCACAAGAAGCGAGCGTGCTAACCACTGCGCTAAATGTGCTGGTGGTTAGGCTGCTTCAAAGAAATTTGCTCAAGATATGGCAAAAACATAAGCCTTTAATCTTTTCCTTCAAATTGTCTGGTCCGATTGATGGGCTAATAATTTGTAAAAAGAATATGTGTCGTATATGTGGAACACCTACTTGCGCTATAGATGGATAGTCATATTCCAAAGATGCAGATTTGTCGTACATTCCATTCGTCATGTGACACTGGCCATCATTTGGCCTTATAATGCCAGCAAGCTGTAAATGAGAAACCTTATTGTGAAACACATACAGAAGTGAATTTTCATTTTTTAATGTGTATTTAAGTATGGGATCACATTAAATATAAGTAGGAACCGATGTCATAATGTCATTGTGAGATGAGAGTGGAGGTATACATGTAGGTGGAAGACTAAAATAATTTTTTCTTGAAAGCAGTTGAAATGATGGCGCCTGAAATTTTACTAAAATATTCTATAATAATATTCTTGAATGGATGTATCAATAATTAAATATATAGTATACAATATATATATTATATATTATTTGTATATCTCAAACCCACATAACCAATTTGATTCGGTCAGAGGGTATTGCCACCAATTCTTCTAGTGCAGACTTTCTTAAATCTCGTTTCCTGCTAGTTTATAAATAGATAGGCCATCAACCATATAAATATATTATTATTTGCTCTGCTCATTTATTCATATATAGTTTTTCAATATTGAAGATTCTTACTTATGGCTGTAGTGTTTGAAAACAAATTTAACAGTGAATTCACTATTAACTTAATTTCATTCATATCATTTTTTTACATTTTACAAGTAAGGCACTCTTCTTCCAAGTGCATCAAAAATAAAGACGTAATACACCACAATTACTATTTAGTAAATTATGAATTTGCTATAACTAACTTTGCCATCTCCTGCAAGATGAAATGATGCATCCGTAGAGAAAACAAGCAGATGTCGAGCTTTCTGTCGCCAGCCAATCTCTTTTTCACAGACCATTGATTGCATTAGAGCATCAAATCCTCCCTCAGGAGAATCAAGGTTTCCAGAAACTGAAGCTTTTCTCACCATTTCCTGTCCATACAAAATACAACATACATATGCATAACAATTCACACAAGTAATGAAGCAATGCATATGTATATTCTTGCGTCGTGAGCATTGTAAGAATAATTTTTATAAGTATGAGAGAAAAGTATGCAAACGTAAACAGCAGTTACTTCACCACTAAAGTACACAATCAAATCTGATGGAACCAAATTATAGAATATACAACATAAAATATATAAAGGGTTCAAACTTACAGAGAATTTTTTTGTTTCAATGCTTAAAGCCAAATGGTTTTTGAAGCTGTATGGAGCTACACACTTCTGTGGTTTGCTTGTATCACACGGATTCTTCAACCTGCAGAAGAATTTTCATAAAAGCAACTTGAATTTGTTGAGTAGTTATCATTATTAGGTAAGCATATAAGATAAAATGCAAGAAAGAAATCTTTCGACCAAGTCCCACGCCAAGTCCGACGTCGAGGTTCTTCGCCCACAGGCACCCCGACGTCGCCTGTCTGGTAACCGTGGAATACCGGCTCTGCCCCGACATGCGTGTTCTACTTGACTGATACAACATAAAACAAGTTTTCATTAGAGTTGGCATTTGATAATAAAAAATGGAAACAACGTTGAAATTTTAATATCGAATATTTATCTGAATAAATCAGAATTTTTAATTTTCAATTCATATTGACCGAGAATGTTTTATTTAAAAAATTATAATGTTTCCCCAGAACGTTCACTGCTCTGTGTCCTTCATTCGACTGCGTTGTTATAGGGACTCGAGTTTCTCGAACGCAATACAAAATTCCCGATAGCAACATATAATTTTAGTTATTCACAATTTTTGTAATATTGATCATCGCTTCAGGTTCAAATTTAGGTTCACGAATTCCAATTTAGGTTCAAATCGAATTCCTAAAACATCAAGTCGAATAAAAATATAGAAATAGAATAGCAACCCAGTTTTTATGGAGAGTATTAGGTATCACGAAACTGGATAGGATCAGGTGTAGCTATAATGAAGAAAAGCCAAAAGAAGCAATTGTAGACTTCATTAATATATGGTACCAAGTTTGCCACAAAAACGTCTGACAAATAGATGTTCGTTATTTAGCAGTGTCCTATCGACCATATTCTTAGTGTATCCCCAATGTGAAAATATAAAGCATTTCACAAATTCAAACAATTTCAATGTTTTTTCATGTGCATTATATTTGTATACCGGAATTCTAAATCTGAGCAAAAGGTTTTGTAACAATCTTCATACCTTGCAGGTACCGTGCTGACAAATGGCATCTCAACTTTGTCCACGAAACTACCAAATCCAAGCCGGAAGTTGGATGTTATATTTCCCATCACCTCTGCCAGCTTATTGCCCAAAACGGAAAGTTTGTCTTTATCATCGGACATAGATGCCGACAAGTCCATCACGTAATACAGATCTACAGGATAGTCTTCCGCTTGTTTGTACTGGAACGCCAAGTCGAATGGCTCACCTGTAACAATACAACCAACAATGTACTCACTTCATAATTGTATTTGGTACAGAAACACTGCTGCCAAAACATTTGCCACTTGGACACAGTAGAATCGAATATAAAAGCAATTAATTATTTCAAGAAAATAAGAAGATTAAATTAAAAGAATATGATGAACATTCATAAAAAAAGTCCTTGTTAACAAAATATTGAGAACCACAAATTATGTATATACAAATATATGAAACAGTGGTAAAGTAATAAGTTCTACAGTACCAGTAAGCTGGTAAGCTGTAGATTCATAGGATATTTGGGTTGAAATCGTAAGGGCCGTCTTGTTTCATAGTGAAGTACGTATCACTAGATTTTCAACAAATATGTTTGGTTGTCTAGTTTGAAAAATTGTATTCTAATATCTAATGGAGCTGCTTATTCACAGTTGAAGATATCTGCCCAGAAAATTAAGGTACCAATTTCAGTACTAGCCAGTAGGCTGAGATATCACTATGAGATGGTTACGTTTGATCAAACATTGCTAATAATTAGCAAAGACATTTTTGGAAAGTGGGGCTTGATTTAAAGAATATGTATTTGTCATGTATGATATGTGAGATGAATGACATATGATACAGAGTAAGAGAAACAAATGATATGAGAAATAATGGGGTGGGTACAGGATGGAGAAAACACATGGATAGAGCACGTTAAACACGCTAAATGGACTGAACAGCCATTCTGAGATCCATCTTCTGTATTTTGTGCTCTATCCTTTTGTTTTCTCCAACCTGTACCCACCTCATTATTTCTCTTTTTCTGATAGTTATAGGTGGAAGATAGTGGAAAAGTTAGGTGGACGTATGGTCAGCTGACTGAAACTCGCCCTTTTTTTACTGTACTGACGTTGTACATGAATGATAAATACAGACTTTCTATTCTATTCTATAGGTGTTCTAATAACTACGGTAACGACTCACCAACTCGTAGCTTGAGCTTGACACTTTGAGGTTTAATTTGTACAAGTTCGTCACCAAACTTTCCTAATGACTTATTTTTCTCAATTTGGATCTCCGCCTGAGGGTTGATCACTTGGCCAGTTGAACACCACGCCTCAGCTGGCAAACTAGCATTGAAAAGCACGCACCGAACTGGAAGTGTGTCATTGACAGTTATCTATAAAACATCAAAATTAGTACGACTGTTTACAACTTACAACACTTATGAAACTCTCAAACTTGAATAAATGAGTATAGGAAAGATTCATTTCATATTACATAATACTGAACCAAATTATATTTATAATTATATAACTTATATAAGTTATACAACTGTTACAATTTATCTCCAATTTTGTTTGATTTTATGGTTCTGTTATAACATAATAAGTTTATAAGGACAAGGTTAGGTGGGAGAGCAGTCATAAAAAAACCTCACCCTTCTGATTGTGAACCATAAAATGACGAATAAAGAAAAAAATGTGAAACAGTCTAGTTGAATCTTCAAATGATGAAAAAAATCCTCTTCAAGTAGAAGAGGAAGGTCATGGTTTTAAAATCAAGGTATGTGTTTATAGATTTAGATTTCCATTATGTTCAATGTAAATAGGCCCATATTGCTTATCTTACATCGCATATGTTGCATTTTCCTAGTGATAAAACGCACACACCAATATAATAAGAATATAATTGTAATATATTAGTACCACATGCTAGTGCAGGGCCTACTTGTATTCGTAAAACATGAAGAAGCGAACCGCTACATGAGTACAGTGAGAGGTATAGAACCTTCAATCATAACCGTCTTCTTCCATGTTGTGGATACAATTTAGCACACAAACATATATTCAACATTTCTTTCCATTTCCTAATATTCAGACCTACTCATGTTAGTGAATAAATTAAGGCACGAACAAAACAATGACTAGAGCCTGAATAGTAAATAGCATGAAATACAAAAAAAAGTTTGTATAGGCCTTATGTTCTTTATAAATAATTACTGAAAGGTAAGGAGTACTCTAGAAGTGCTATTTGTTTCATTTTGGAAATTTAGTTTCCTCCTAATAAAAATAGTAATGATAGTCGAGATACAAAAAATGAGATTATTTATGAATAAATGTAGCACATTTTCTTACCATTTCTTGCGAACACCATACACATCTGGAAGTCTGTATACATGAACTGCAGTTGGCATTTTGAGAACAAGCAAGGCGAGCTTCTTCTTCTTCTGTAGAGTCACAACTTCCTTTCAAATGAATAATTGAGAGCAAAGACAAAATAAACACTACAAAACATACTCTGTGCTCCATCATTACATCGCTTAGTGATCGATATAAAGCACAGGATATACCGGTAAGACTATATTCCACAGACCAAAGGATATTCCAGTGTTTTGTTGTTGAAAAGATAAGGAGTGTCATATCCTGGAAGTGGGGTCAGTTTTGCTTTTTCCTAGTAGCCAAGAATGATATTCAACAATTAATTGAACTGACTAGACTGTGCAATTACCTAGTTATGCATAATTGCTTAGGTAGAAAATATTATTCCAAGTTCAGTCAAAATGAATTTCTTTCTTCTTGTTTGTTGGAAAGATTTATATTTTCAAGTAAATGATCGATTATGACCAAATTATACTACTCACTATTCAGTGAGACACAATTTAAAATTGAAATTCTAAAGTTTAATTAATCAAACACTATATTACAGAACTCATGAAAAAGTATATATTTTTTATTTATTTTCAATAATTTTACAAAACATAAAAAGTATGAATATATCAAAATAAAAATTCTTGAAAGTAAAACCTTTTGAGAGTTGAAATTCAGGCAACTTTGAAAACAGTTAGGAAAGCTAAACCAACCAACCAATAACACTGCATATATACGGCTGGCACTAGAAACGTTACGAGTCATCCAGTGCTATTACTTATATTGTAACTAGACATTTTAAAATCGTGGAGCTTACAGTTGGCTAAAGTAAAGTGTCTCAAAAAGTAAATTAATACTCCTATGATGATGTCAGGCTTGATTAAAATACATATAAAAAGCGAGGATTCTTCCCAATATAGAAACTCCCTGTAATTGTGAAACTACATCCTTCGGTCACTTGATATTTTTCAAAGTGTCTTCCAAAAACTTGGAATTGACAACTCCTCTATTGCTTGTACACAAGCAGCCACATTTTCATTTTAATTGATATTTGGTGTCTGCAGCCTCACATCACGTTGATCAGCTTTTATTCAATCCTCTCTTCGTTCTATTCGTATATCGCTTTCGCCTCACTTGATCAACCCGCTTTGCCAAACGTTTGTATTCGCTAGACAGAAATGAGTGTTGCTTATGAAGTTTACTTTGAACATTAGAACGTTCATCATCAGATCTTAACAAGACATCAGAATGTTTTTTTTCATCTTTATGAACATCACTCCCTTGCACATCATCATCACGAGACTGTTGGTAAGAATTAGAAGATTTTACTTCGTATTCTATTGGAATTTCGTAATCGAATGAACGATGCTTTCGAATATGTCTGTTCGTTTCTTCAGGGTGGCCGTTGTACAAGGGCTTCTCGTATGACGCAGATCGAGTAGCCACTGCTAACCCGCTACCACAATTACTGCCACCGTTCATGCCATTGGTGCTAGTGCTGATGAATTTATTGCCAATGTTGGAACTTAACATAGCTCTTGGTCCGAGCCCTAGACTCTCCAAATCTTTTTCAATCAAGTCCTCCAAATGCTTCTCATCATCAGCATTCATATTACACGTATTACAGCCCGAACTTTCAGAGGTATCTGCTTTACTGGATTTACATTGTTTTACCAACGTCTTGAGAAACTTGAGTTGTTTCACTAAATAATCATGGACAGGTTTCACTTCAACTTGTTCACTCGATGTTAAATGGTTGTATTCACAAATCAGTTTCTGTAAAAGTGTGATTTTCTGTTGAACGTCTGCAGGTGGGGGACATAACAGGTGTGGAGTTGGGCTTGGACACTTGGCACAATTTGTTGCTTTTGTACCCTTGGTTGGATTTGGACACTTGGTTTGTTTAGGACATTTAGTAGGTTTCGGACATTTATTTGGGCAGGCCGCTTTTTCTTTTGGACAATTACTAGGCTTTTTCTTGCACGGTTTTTTGAACAAGAAAGGAGCACTTGTGGGTGCTTCATTACAATTTGCTGCTGTTTTCATTAACCAAGTAATAAAATCCTTCAAGTCATTTGGTAAATGAGAGCAAGTTCTTCTTTTTATCTCTTCTTCTACAGAACGATCGATGATTTGCATTATTTGATTTAGCATTTCTTTTGAACGCTCACGATAATCATCGGATTCTCTGATTGCAATTGGTTGGTATCGACATGATAGTCCTTCTCCAATGTGTTCCTTCAAGGAAGGTGTCTTATCAACATGTTGAAATATAGTTGAAACAATGTTCATTCCTAACTGTCCATCATCTAGATCACCCTTATATTCTTCATCATTATTACATTTTTGTTTGATGTTTTGGGGGCACCCTTTTCCAAGGTTCATACATCTTGGAGTAGATGCAGTTGTAGTTGGACATGTGGTGGACTTTGGCGGGGTTGGAGGGCAAGTACTGCGACAGGTTGTGATCCGGCCACATGGTTTGGGACGAGTAGGTCTACGGCAAGGAGCGTTGCACACAGTGGTGGGACGCTGGCACGCAGGACGACATGTAACTGGTTTACAAGTAGTGGTACGGGTAGGACAAGTAGAAGCACTGGTGCAGGTAGTTGATTTTGCACAGTTGCTAGACTGAGTACAACGTACGTGTGGATCTCTGTTAAATTGTGTCTCTCCACTAACGCCAGGATTACGAGACTTCCATGCTTCTGGAGGAGAGTTTCCAATCTGCTTAGCCCATGTTTGTAAGTACTTGATATGTTCATCTTGATCATCCGAGCGTTGAATGCGATCCACTCCACTGTCACCGTTTTGTAACGCTTTTCGTTTCTTGATGTGTGTACGATGGTCCAGTTTCTTCACATTTTCCTTTATTGACTTTTCCACAATACCTGACAATGCTTTTTCATCCCTCGTCCTGACAATTGACCTCAAAACACGCCTATTAGAAGAATCGTTGGACTGCTCCCCATTGGATAGATTTGATTCATTTGCTTTATTTAAATCTACTGAAGTCGAATCTGAACGCTTTTTAGCATTGCATTCTTTCAACTTGGAATCCAGAATTTTTAGTATGGCATCATTCTTGTCTCTTGACTTAGCATCAGTATGAGGTACGGAATTACTTTTGACATTTGAATCGATATCGTCATCAAGATCTACATCTGATTCGTCCAACGTTTCTACCTTATTACTATCTTCTATTTCTTCGTGACTTTCTTTCAATGCCTTTGCTAAAATCATCTCATCTTTTCGAATTTCATCACTTAAGCTGTTACTTTCTTTCGCATTCTCGTACTGTTTCTCCGAAAAACTGCACTCATCTGCCCGCTCGTCATGTTTCTCACTGACTCTCTTGTACGACGACTTGCCTGCAACTTTGCCGCCAATCTGCTGTTTAATATTCCGTCTATTTACTTCACTTGGACTATCCTCTTGATCTGATGTGTATTCCAATTCATCTTCATCTTCGTTCTTATGTTTTTTACTAGATCTTTTAATTCTTCCATTTCCAAGTTTAAGCTCTCTATGGAGATTATCTGCCAAATCATTTCTCTCTTCTTCCACTATTGAAACCTGACCTCCAGGCTCATCTTCTCGATTGATAATATTGTTCCTCCTTAAATGTTGGTCTGTTGATTTATAATCCAATTCATCTTCATCCTGTTTACGTTTCTCTCCTTTAGAATGTGTGCCTCTTAACCCATCATTTCCATTATAGTTATATTCCACGCCAATATTTTCCCTGTCAATAGCCATGTCTGATAGCTTGTTAGTTTCATGATTTTCAATTCCTCCCAGACATGCTCCAAGTACACTCTCTTTTTGAGGCTCAAATTGATTTTCACTGTTGGGGCCCAACGTGTCCTTGATTTCGTCATTAGTCTTTGCTTTTTCTTTCACGTTGCTCTGCAAATCGAACAGCTTATCCTGATCCCCTTTGAGATTTTCTTTTGCTAGTGAGATAGAAATAATGGGCACAGGCTGTTTTACTTGCTTTACAACTGATAGCATGCCGTCAGACAGTTTTTGTTTGATACCATACGGTTTGCTATCTAATTCATCAGATACCTCGACTGAATTCGTCATTTCTTTGGTGATGGAGCGCTTTAGTTTTAGCGCTTCAGATTCTCCACTCAATTTCTCAGATTTAAACATTTCAGATGAGAACCTCATAGGATTAATCTTGAATGCATTTTCTTTAAAATCAGTGTCCCAATCCTTGAGCATAGATAATAATGAACGCCCTGACTTTATTTTGCCCTCCATGTAATCTGTCATTTTTCCAGCGTGTTGGGATATGTAATTGTGAGAATTCTCACCCTTCAGATCGTTGTTGGAAACGTATTTGTCCCGACTTACTTGCTGTGAATTCTCAGAATTAATCTTGTGTTCTGTAACCACATCATTCCCTGATTCAACAGCAGATCCAGGATTTGATCTTTCAACTTTCATATTTTTGAAACTGTCTACATTGTCATAGGATTTTTGTAAAAGCATCTGCGATGGTTTGCTTGCTAATCCTTTAACCTCACTTTTACCAGTTAAAGCACTTTCTGAGTCTGCACACGGTTGACCTATTAAATTAGATTGACTGTCTACTAACGTTAGTTTGTGGGATTCTTCTGAATCTTTGGAAGATATCTGGTCAATAGAGGCTAACCCTGATTTATCCACCCGCAAATTCTCACTTGACCTCACAGAACGCTTCACCAATATATTGTTTGATGTCATGTTGAGCAAATAATTCAATTCCCGCATATTTATATTGGGTAACTGTGATATTGGTTCTACTTCATTCTTTTGCATCAACTTGCAAATAATTTCTTTTGGATTTTGGTCTAAAACTGTCTCCTTATCGGAACGTGTGTTTTTATTTCCGTGTACTATTGGTAAAGTTCCTTTAGACACAACCTCAATGGAACACCTTTTATCCCTCACTAGACTTGGAACTACTTTACTCGCTGCAGTGACAGTTGTATCCCGTACAGGGGTCTTGTCTTTGTTCGACGGTGAATCAAAGGTAGAAGAGAACACATATGACGCCTTCAATCGTTCGGCATCATCAGCATGGGCAGACGGTGCCTGATCTACAGTGCTGTCATTCGATTCATTCACTTCACTTGTCTCATGTTCACTTCTATCTTGTTTTTCTTTCAGTTGATCTTCTTTTTCTGGATCTTCCTTACAAGATTCTTCTGAGTCTAACTTGATCGTATGGTCACCAGTTTTTTCATCACTGTCAACGTCGGACTGTTCTCGACTCATTCCTTCTTCTCCGTCACTATTGTCTTCGTCGTCCTGCCATATAGCACCAGGTCTCTTAACTGCTGTTCGCTTGCCGCGAGAAGTATCCAGATCATCAGTTGACAAACTTGCAGAGAGCAACTTAGAATCACTATCTTCAGCATACAATGAAATAACACCACGTGTATTTTCATTAGCTAAACGTTCCGACAGTTCCTGGTTTTCTAACAAGTGAGGGTTGGAAACAGAATTCTGTTTAGCTCGACTTTGTTGGTCATAACCATTATTTCCGGATTGTATATTCAATGATGCTCTTTCTTGCCTAACCTCTGGTGTCCACTGAAAGCTTGGACTCATTTTAGTTTCCGTATCACTGACAGAATCATGATTATGTGGGCCATAATTGCTTTCATCATCTAAAGCCAGAGGAACAGACCGTCGATTATTATTTAGAAAACCACTATCAAACTGACGAATATCTTCATTAATTTTTGTCCGACTATTTTCAGAATCATAATCACTGTTTGAATCTAGTGCACCAAACTTATATGCTTTTACCTCAGTATAAAATTTATTGCGGTTATCATGGTCTTCTTCCACAGTAGGCTTTGCATCCTCTTTCAATGGTGGTTTAAGATGATCTTCCAGGGATGGATTAGTCTGTAAATTATCTTTTACATGAGCCTCATCCTCAGTAAATATTATATTCTTGCCTAGTGACAAAGTTTGATCAAAATCGTCTTTATTATAAAGTTCTTCGTTTATATTATTGTGAGGAGTCTGTACGCGATCTATACTGTTTCCATCTCTTTTACTCTCGTACGGAAATTTGAACATTTTACCAGTCGGCTGTGTCTGTTGTTTCAATTTGTTCATTGCCATCTGGTTATCAGTGGAACCAATCGGAGATGCCACGCGAACACCCTTAAGTAACCCATCTGCATCTTCCAGCTGCAGACGTTGGCGTTCCTCTTCATGTTTCTGTTGAGTACGAGTTGGTAATTCAACCTTTAATTCCGAATTGCATCTGCTGACTTTTCTGGACCATATCACATCGCCCGGTTTACTTTGGTCCACATTTCGCACCCGTCCATGAATTTCAAAATATTTTGTTACGGTTGGATCTTCATTACGATAGCGTGGTTGAAAATCAGTTCGCAGTTTATCCTGATCACGAGATGGTACCAGTTGATCAACATTTTTAGGTTTAAAATTTGTAGTACTTTTCTCCAGTTGTTGACAATATGTACTTTCATCATTTATTTCATCTTCTATTTCTTGTTCTTTCTCGGATTTTGGTGAACCATTCCTCACAGACCAATATCTGTCAACATTATTATTCTGTAGTTGATTTAACATTGCTCCACCTACCCTGATTTGGTCTCTGTTGGCAGACAAGTATTGTAACACTTCCGGGTCATGAACGTGATTCCCGACCATCTCCCTTAATGCGGAACGGCTTCTAATTATTTTAGAATTGTCAGTCTTGATGAAACCTGGCTGCTGTAAGATACTTTTCTCATCTGGTACAATTAATTGGTTATTGCTATTAAATCTTTGGTTTCTCGCATTATTCAGACCGGTTCTGGCCAACTCAACAGTGCTTTGTACCGGTACAATGCTGTTTTGCAAGTAAGACATTTTATGTTGAGACACTTTATTCATAACCACTGGTGTCTTATAGGGAGAATATAAGGATTGGACAGGCCTTGCAGAATAGTTTACACCCTTTTGACATGAACCTTTAGCTGAATCATCAGTAAGAAATGAGGTACTCATATTTTTTTCTCGCTTTTTCGGTTTAGCGTACTCCTGACGATCTTCATAATTGGTCTTACTTAATTGTTTAATCCATTCTAGTTCATTCTGGGCATTGAGAACATTTTCAAGGAATGAATTCAGATTTTCCCGATCACCAGAACTCTTCTTAGAATATTCCTAGGATAACAAAAATGGCAAATGTTAAAGCATTATAAAAAGTTGAAAAATTGGTACCCCGCAGGGCATAGCCAGATTTTTTTTGGACGGGCTGTAACTCGAAAACTAAGAATGCTAGAAACACAAAATTTTCCACAATTGTTCCAGACGCAAGTCTTCATAGTTTCATCACGTTTTATCAACATCGAAGATGGTCAAGGAAATGGTCATGTTGATTTGACCCTATAAATAGGGTCTAGCTACCCTCTCTATTATTAAATGTGCAATTATTTGTTGTTACTTATTAGCAAAAGCAGGAGTGTCCTTTACCTGGTTCGAACAACTGCCACACAAAACACACTTCACCCGTAGAGTTACAAGAAAAACAATAAATACAAATATTATTCTCAATATTCTGCCCATAACTTCTCAGACTGCTTGGGTGTAGCTGAAACACAAGCACAGTGGGAATAAACACATAACATATGTAGGCCTATAGGCACCTAGTAATTTATTTCAGACCCCTGAAATTAATTATATTATTCATATATCATATGTAATGTGACCATTATTATTGTCGTGACATAAAATAAACAACTTATAAAATTTATGTCTATTGTACTGTATGTCTAATGTACTATGTTGTGTAATGTGTAATGTGTCAAATAAACCATTATAGTTTAATAGACTGAATGAATATTATTCATGTTACAGAGAATTAATGGCTATTCTTTCATAATTGAATTTATGACTAGGCCTGTCAACCCAGATCTGAACCTGCCTTGGGAAATAAGTAGACCTACTTGAGCTTTTAAAAACTTTGAGAAAGATGCTGGAACTGCAACAGGCTTTTGATAACAGTCGGTAACACCCCTGTTTTTCTTTGTAATTTTAAATTCATTCAAAGATTAAAAATCCACAGTAGATTGTGTAAATAGAGGAAAGTGATAAATTTGTACATTACATACATCTTTAGACTGATCAGTTCCTATCTCAAAAGCTTCTAGTTTGTTTCAAAATGTATAAACGCTTTCTGTCCTTCTTCCATAAACATAGGATAGATAACGGTCGTAACTTATAGTTGTAAATAATAAACACGTCACTTGCATCATGAAGGCGTGGTCTAGTGCAGTGCATGTAGTGAATGTTAAACTCCGTTTTGTATCAACACAACATTCAACTTATTATAACACTGAATAATTAAATAAATGAGAAATAACATACCTGTAATTAATGATAAAATCCTTTCGAATTACTGAAAATAGCAGGATGAGATGGTCGATCATGTTTATAAAAATGGCCATATCTGTCACGTGTCATTTTTTTATTGTTAAGTCAAGAAAAAGCATCAAGATGGCTCAGGTTATTTTGTGCCTCCTGGATACCTAAACTGTACTTAAACAAGGCTACCTAGATCAAGAATTTATTCCTGTCCTATCTACAAAGAACACAAGCATATTTACAAACTTGGTCGTCTCCTTAACGCTGATGCGCAGAAGAGCATAATAGCCGTTGGTCTTGTTTCGTTTATATGTTTTCATACCTAAACATAGGTCTTCTTCATCACCTTCACATCTATGGGTGGACTTGGGTGCAGGGTCAAAGCCTACCATAAGCAACTTTTTGTGAGATTTAAAAAATATACATTGAGTTTTATGGCCACAGGTTATGGGACGGTAAGTTTTTGTTTATAGCGACCAATATTGTAATTTTTTTAATTCAATTTTTTGTCGCTCTTAGATGTTCTTAAACCTGTCCAACCTGCTGTTTCATGATTGGCTAATTTCAAAAGACAGCGCGGAGGAAATGCTGACAAGGCCCGCTTTGCAGCTAGCTGCAGGTCTTTCACAGGTGTACATTATACTACTAAATGCAAAATATGTATTTTTTGACAAGCTAGATATAAGTATGAAATGTTTTTGAAAGCCTACACAAATTGACTTTTTAACTATCAAGTTGGGTAAACTGCCACCTTCCTGTTCTATTTACTATTTACTGTTAACTTTTGTATTGTGTTCATAGATTTACAGATTTGCTGTCAATATTTCACCAAATACGGCCATCTAATAAGGCCATTTATAGTATCTATATGATGTAAGTAATATAGATGGCCTTTCTTTGAACTAACAATGTGACGATGGAAATGTGTTGTCCTTTCAGAAGGAGGTAGATTTTGATCTCTATTTGAAGTACGGTAGCTGCGTTTACAGAACGAAGTTAGGGCTTGTTGTCAGATAGTGCCGACTGCGTTCCGTTCACATTATGTTGCTAAGATCAGTTAGCGGCTTAACAGTACTTACGGATCATAGTGTGAACGGGGTATGAGCGTGCATTGACTCACTGATTATAATTGTGAAATATCTACATACTGGAACTTGAAAAGTAGTAGTTTTATTTTGTCTAAATTATCTAACCAGTTTTCTAATAATATTACACACAGGCTTAGACCCTTTTCAAATAGGTAGTTTGAATTCAAACTATTCAAATTTCAAATGCAGGAGAAATAAAAATATCGTTCTTCTTTCTCTTCTGAACAGTTAACTTGTCTAGTTACACTTCACAATGCCGCACTGTTTCACACGGAGATGTTCAACTATGTAGACCTAGTATTCCTAAACTAAATTCAATTTTAAATTTCAAGTTGAATACTTTTTTGAAAGGAAAAATTGTATTTATAAATTTAATGTATTTATTTTGACATACAGAAAACATAGTGGGGCTACAGCTATTATTTACATATCACAAGATCTTGATGCATGCATTTTAAATTTACAAAAAGTGATAAGAGGTATACTCAACAGTAGACCAAATCTCTGGTTCGACTTCAGAGTGCATTATAAATAATAAAAACAGTTTTAATGGCATACACCATCAAAATATTCTATAACTAACCTTAGATACATACATAGTACTAGGCACATTCTTAACGATGTATGATACTGGCACTATGATTTATTCTTCAGTGAGGTTTTGGTTTATGCCCATCTACGTAGAAATTTCTTGTAGCTTGCGGTAGTTGTAATTCCATGCCTTCGTATTCTTTTTTCAAAACAATCTGACAACCTTAATGAAAAGAATTATATAAATTGATAAAACCAGATACATGACGTCAGTGTTTAATGATCAGTAATGACTAATGACAAAATATCTTAGCAATCTGTATTTACAAAATAAGACTGCAACCACTACTGAAAGATGATGTTACCATTATATTTTGATGAGTTAGTAAATAATTAATTAATGGTAGACTGATAGATGTTATATGCTGATATTCTGGTGAACGATTTTATGATTTTGATAATGATCATTACTCGCAATTTGTGAAGAATTACCAACCTTATGCTATAAATTATAGCAACGTCTCAAATTCGGTCGGTAAGCCTGTGTAGGCTTACGTATCTGTGTGAGTATCTATGTATCTGTGTGAGACTCACACAGATTAGGTCTGAATTATACAACGCACTTAGGTAGGCTAGTCCAGGTAGTGAAATAGTTGATCAATCTTACCTAGCCTGGAATTCTCTTTCAAAAAAGGAGCCATATCTAAAAGATCTTCTTCTTTCTCGTCGGCCGGTGGTAATTTTTCTAAATGATCTCCTTGAATATAAACGTGACAGGTAGTACAAGCTAGAGACGCTTCACACGCTCCTGTAAAACAAAAGAATACAATCACTATTAATTTTTTATTGATAGGAGCAATATTGCAAGCATATGTATATATGTATAGCATATGCATAAGTACAGGTATATGGTCCCAAGCAGCATATTGCATCCACGCTAGCATATTGGTAGGTTAGTCTAGGTAGTCAAATCAAGTTGAATAATCTTTAACTAGCCTGGAATTTGCTTTCAAAAATGAAGCCACGGCCATAGGTTATATGATCAACTGTTGGTAACAATGCATGCATATAATGTAGCAATTGTTTGATGATGGCACATATTGAAATTAATTACCACTAGTGATAGACGTGGCTTATTGGTAGGCCTCTTAGGTCTATTCATCATATCGGCATTTAGATAGAGATCTACCCTGATTGGTATTGTGAAAGTTTTCACATAATAAGCAGGATCGGATGTTACTTGATTGCCAGTTGATCGAATGTTATGTTGTGTGACATTTCTGTACTACGCCAGTTTTATTATGCTGAGAGAGTAGACCTACAGACCTCCATTAGTATACATTCCATGTAAAATAAAATTCAATAGAGAAGCAATAGATCAATATAACATAAGTCGATAACTAATTACCGGTACCGGTAGGCCCTACTTTGATAATTTTAATGTTTAACAGTGAACCCCAAGGAAAATAGATGTACCCGTGATAAAACAATTCAACAGGCTAATTAAATAATGTAATACCGTACCTTCCATTTCTACGCCGTACCTATGTGCCAAGTACAACGCATTATCTCCTACTTTTCCCTTAACTTGGCGCTTTTTCCCATCTTTGTCTATGTACGTAATGTGAACTCTGAAAATTATAACACACTTATGTTGTAAAAATGAGTGACTCTTGCACAATTCAATTTATTTGGGAGAATCAACTATGTATCTAATAGAGCGTTCACTCTACAAGCCACGTACCGTCAGTGTGTACCCCTTGCATATACAATTATATAGCAAATTATTAGCAATTATTAGGTACCAGTAGCAATTGATGCACAAATGCTGAAATTCTGTATCAAAACTTCAAGTACAATGCCTAAACTTCATAAGTTTTAATGAATTATTTTCAGCAGAATTATAAATTCCGACTCATATAGGGACTTGTTGGCTAGTAAACTCAAGACTTGCAGTGAAAGCAGCAGCTTACCTAAATAAATTGATATTTGCAGGTGTGTATTTTATATCCTCTATTTGATAAGTACTGGACTGTACACTACTCCTACTTATACTGTAGGCCTATAGTTTTGAGTCGCAATCGGTTGTACGAATTTTTAGAAAAACCATTCCGAAATTTTGAAAACCCCCACAAGAACAAACCAGAGGAGAATTACTTGGTGTGTATTAGGCCTATAGGAAAATAGCCTGAGGCTTAATATATGAATTGGGTGAAAGGGAAAGAGAGAACAGCAGCTTACCGAGGTTCACAAGTAGATAGGCCTACTTATGGTGGTGGTGCAGCCATTGATAGAACAAAGAGATGAAAAACACACGAGATTTTAGACGTTTCGGCTGTTGCCTTGGTCACTGTCGAGTAGGGAATTCC
Source organism: Brachyptera putata (assembly GCA_907164805.1). Lineage (NCBI taxonomy): Eukaryota > Metazoa > Arthropoda > Insecta > Plecoptera > Taeniopterygidae > Brachyptera > Brachyptera putata. The sequence continues at coordinate 15,348,388 of OU015464.1, forward strand.
GAAACGTCTAAAATCTCGTGTGTTTTTCATCTCTGTGTTCTATCAACGGCTGCACCACCACCATAAGTAGGCCTATCTACTTGTGAACCTTGGTAAGCTGCTGTTCTCTCTTCCTCTCTTTCCCGGTGCAGCCGTTGATAAAGCACAGAGATGAATACAGACATGAATTTAGACGTTTCGGAATTACGTCCTCTACTGTGACCAAGGCAACAGTCGAAACGTCTCAAATCTTGTGTGTTTTTCATCTCTGTGTTCAGTCAGCGGCTGCACCACCACCATAAGAAGGCCTATCTACTTGTGAAATTTTGTAAGCTGCTGTTCTCTCTTTCCCTTTCACCCAATTCATATAAACTAGAGGAGGAAATTGGGAAAACATATTTTCTTTGAATAAATTCCAATTTTCACAGAATCTGAGCCCAAGAATAGTACAATGAGGTAGGGCCTAATAGTTACAAAATCAAGGTGCACGTATAGCTTTCCATTACATTTTAAACAAACAGGTCTATATCGCTCATCTTACAACTCATATGCTAAGTTTCCCTAGCATTCAATAATTGTCATAATACTACCCCAAGTCAGTCGGTCAGTCGACATGGTACGGTAGGAGAAAAAGTACAACCATGCTCTTACTGTTTAACTACCCATTAAACGTGGTCTAGACTCATGACTTCTGGTCTAGCATTTTTTTGTATTCAATATTTTTTATATTGATTGATATTTTCGGTGTATTTCAATATTGTTTGTGATCTTGTTTGCAATTTTCATATTGAATGGCAACCCTAATAATTACAGTACTAGATTTACAGAGTTCAATTTTTGATGGACGATAAGAGAGGTGAATGATAGGTAAGAGTATATAAAGTGAGAGAAACAAGTGATATGAGAATAATGAGGTAGATACAGGCTGGAGGAAAAGTGGATACAGGTTGGAGGAAACACATAGACAGAGCACAAAGAACACAAAATAGACTGGACATGAGTGCTGGAAGGTAGGTTTCACAAGAATCAATAAACTCAAGTTTCCCACTACCTACTCCACGGACTCTGAAGAGAAAGTACCAGGCAAAAATCACGGAAACATTAATAATAGGCCTAAACTAAAACTTATAAGTTATAACATGTTTGAACGTATTAGGCAAATGTATGATTTATTAGATGAGCGTTAGCGAAGATTTCCATGCAACTCTTACCGAGCTTTGTCTGTGTTTTTTTTTGTCTGTTTGTAAGCACTACACAGGTCGCAGGGTTTGACCGATTGACACAAAACTTTTTTTTATACGCAAACTTATCCAACTTAGAACTGTATAGTTTTTGGGTCGAATCGGTTGGACCATTTTTGAGAAACATCAACTCAAAGTTTCTAAAAACCCCATGAGATTAGACTGGACAGAAAAAATTGAAAAATAAAATCTCTTCAATATAGTTTAAATTTTCCTTAAATGTGAACAGGAAAATGATACGTATTATTAAAAATTTGTTCATCCAAACATTTTTTCATCTAAAAAGGGTAGGTCAAGACCAAAGTCAACTATTAAACAATAATGCCTATAAAAGGTTGCCTCTATCACAATCGTTTGGGTAGGTATTTCTGTGAGAGCCTTCGGCCATCCCCATCCCCATGGATGGCACCAGCCATCCCCTTCTCACCCTTGACCGATAAAAGAATACCTTAAAGTTGCCATATATTCATCCCCACTCCCCCAACGTTCCAAGGTTATATGGTCTTCTTTAATTAGTTGCACCACTTCTCTGCCACCGTTACGTCACAATCGGTCAGAGATGAACCGATTTTCTCTTATCGACGCAATTTTCCAAACCATTTGAATAACCTCAGATCAAGCCTACGACAATTTTACTCAAGGCAGGAATAGGCAGTAGTGCATGCATCCTTGATACATGCAAACTAACTTCCACCAAACCACACTGATAAGATTGAAACATGTTGTGAATTTTATTCTATTATTGATGTTTCTGTGTTTTTGCCTGGTGGCTAATTCCTTCCATGGAAAGAGTACATTTTTGGTAAACTTGAGTTGGTTGATTCTTGTAGAACCCATCTCCCAGAACTCATGGTCCAGTCATCATTTTTAGTGCTCTGTCCATGTTTTCTCTCCTGAGAAAACTTGAGCATTCAATGCCTGAGCCCACTAATTATTTTTCACATTTTCATTTGTTTCTCATGCTCTGTATCATCATCTATCATGCTTTCATTCATCTCTCATTTCAAAATTGTATATATTCTTTTAATCTAGAGCTGAGTTTTGTAATATCCTATAACATAAGAATCCAGCAACTTACACTTCATCTTCTGATTTGGGATTCTGCCACTCATATTCACCATGGTCTAATCCTGTAATGAAACAATAATTTAGATTTATACGTTAGCATAGTCATTGAATTTGTAGGTTACTACAAATTCAATGGCATAGTGAAGATACCAATACATTTTTGTATTCTTATACACACATTTCATATATGTCAATCAATGGCAAGACAAATCGTCTTGAAAAACTTTATATTGGGTTTAACGACGCACTGTAATGACAGCGAAGGTCTATTGGCGTCGGATGGATGATTAATGGGGTGATGGGATGATGAGATGAAGGTTTCCTGGTTAATGGGAAGGATAGTGGGAAGGAAGCGGTCGTGGCCGACTTATTGTAGGAACCATCCCGGCATTAGCCTAGACTACAGAGGGAAACCACGAAAAAACCCTGTAAAGATGGTCGGCGGCGGGGATCGAACTGGGTCCGAAGTTCCCGTCGCCTACCAGATCACAAGAAGCGAGCGTGCTAACCACTGCGCTAAATGTGCTGGTTTGAAAAACTTTATCTGGACACTGGTGTCTATGCAATGTTGAGAGTAGCCTACCAGAGTAGGCTGCAATTGGAGTGTGCCTATACGTAGGCCTATACTCTGGTACTCCACCCTCAACAGAGAATTCATATAATTTTACGGAACACTTGTAGCTTGTGGATTGGCGCGTTGTAAAAGAAAGGGGGAATGGATAGGGGAAAACTTCATATGCCTTCACACCCTCACAATCACTCACTTTTGTCAGAATACACACCAACTTGGGTTGAATATGCTTCTAGGATGGTCAAAAAATAAATAGGTCTAAAAGCTGAACATTTTGAACGATGTCTGGGCTCTGCCCATTGGCCCATGTCTGGCATTGGCCCAGACCCCATATGTACGAGACACCCTAGATATATAGGCCTAATACTTTTTCATTTACAATCATCTTTCCGACCCCCTCCCCGCCACTAAAATAAAAGTTCCCACACCAAAGTGCATAGGCCTACGCCTAGTTCTAGCATCAAGTATATAGGTGGTTGGTTCTAGTTCAAAATGACCTTTCTGATGAAACGGTTGTGCATCACTGATGTAGACTAATAAACATTACACAAGGTTGAACGCATAAGGCAAAAAGTAGACTTAGCATGACATAACCTTAAATTAGTGCAAGGCTTTTAAATTTTTGCCGAATCTTACTTTGATTTAGATGAAGAGCACACCTTGACATCGTATATTTCATATGAGAACTTAATACATGAGATCTCATCTTCATAGAGCTCACGTTGGTAACTAATCGTATCAAATAATTAGCATTAAAACCTAACATTTCAAGTGTCAAATGTCTCAAGACATTGAATTCCAAATACTGCCTAGGATTAGCAAATACGGAGAAGCCAATCGACCACGTGATTCAAAGTCCACAGCCTTATGAACTGATAGATCTTTGACATAACTACTTTATTTATTGTGGCTGTGTAGTGTGCATGTCATTATAAAATAAAAATGGAGTCGTATTGTGATGATCATTTTGCTTGACTTCTCATAATTGTTATTATAATTATCAATATTATTATTATTATTATATAATTTAAAGCCTATAAGACTACAATGGCCACTATACTATCGCAGTTCAGTACTACAGGCTTTTGTAAGTAATATCAAGTTACTTATAAGAATGTGTAACGGTGTACAGGCATACTTAATGGTACAGGCCTATAAGTAAATAATATCCTTACAGGACTAGGCCTACTTCATCTATGCCTATACCTAGGCCATTGAATTTGTGGCCTAGGCGATTGACTTTATAATACACTAATGGATAGGCCACTGAGTACATAAATATCTATGGCTAGGATGCCTAGCCCTGTCATAACACTTTGCCCTTCGTGTAGATCTGGCTTAAGCTTAACGAAGGCATTCAATGGCCCTACATAGCAATAGTGCAATACCATAGATAAATTAGTCTCCCGTAAATATATTCATTTACCCAATGGCAATACGCAGTGCGGCCAGCCACAATTACCCTTAAGTCATAAATCTCTCAAATGTCTTAGAATGGTCCCCTAGGCCCCTAGGCCTAGGCCTACCCAGCGAGCTCTCGAATCTTAGGCCTAGGCCTACCGCAGTCAAGTGGTTTCTCATGACTAAGTGACATCACTTTAACACTAGTACTGGAGCTATGCTATATATTTTGCCCTAGGCCTAGTCAGTGACTACATTTATCACACAGCTGGGAAACGGCATTGACTGGAAACGGTATAGACAAATCGATTGAACTTTTTACGGTTCAAATATTTGACATTCATCACAATACCTTAAATCATTCTAATCAAATCAGTTCGGACATCAAAAATGTGCCGGTCATATTTAGTTATACCGGTATCATTAAGTACCGGTATATAGGTGGTATAGTTTATTGGGTCTATTTGTCCTTATTTTGGCTTAGAACTGCAGGCACGCCCCTCAAAACTATTTTGGCCTATTTCCTATCACATATTTCAAATTTAATTTGAGCGTGCCAAATCGCATCTCGAAGCATGTGGGAACTGGATTGTTTTTTCCCAAAATCAATGCGGTATCGAACCATTTCAGGCTTAACCGTTTCCCAACTGTGTGAGTGATGAACGTAGCCATTGCAGAGCTGGGAAGCGATTCAACCAAACCCATTCAAACTGAAAGGGTTTAAATGTTCAACGTTTTTCACGATACTTTGAATCGTTTTAGTCGAATCATTTGGGAAATTGCAAAATGTTGGCCATATTTGTTTTTTCACACCATCTTGTCTTGGCTTAGAATTTCGAGCACGTCCTTCCAAACCATTTGGCCCTGTTTAACTCGAACCGTTTGGCTCTGTTCAACTCGAACCGTGTTGGAGCTCGATTGGTCTTGCCGAAAATGGGATGTAACTGTTGAATCAGTTCCCAGCTTTTTTTGGGGGGGGGGAATAGGCCTATGCTGTGTAATGTACATTACGCAGCATGCTTACAGACAGCTTGGAGGGTCTATGATTTTATTCTCAAATTTGTCATTTTGTCATTTTCTCTCTAACCATTATGTGTTTGATGTTTGTTAATTTTCAGATAAAGCCCCAGTATCAAAGGGACTGATGGGTAGCATGTTCCTTACATGCACTGCGATAAATTTGCCACTATCAGCACACTTCCGGAAATACTTGATATGTAAACTTCCAGATATATTCTATAACGGAGAGGTAAGAGATTTCTTAATTGTCTCGGGCATTTTTTTCATACCATTTTTATAACACATACAATTTCTTTTAAATTTTCAAACACCAGTGGCTCTGTCTGTTGAAGAATATCAATTACGAACGCACGGTGCGTATACTGGTAGGCGTGGACCTACTTGACAAGATGAGATTATAGCAGATTTTAAGCTAGTACCGTTCTTAGGCTTACATCAAATAATACGCTCAAGTACCGTACGCCAAACGATATAGCCCCCCCACCCCCGACTATTGACCCCCGCCCATCATTACGACCTCGGCATGCCAGCTGTTGCGATCTGCTAATGAGAGTTAGAGGCGCGATTTCGATTTCCTATTTCGTGCGTTTTGAGTAGTTTAATTCTATTTCAATAACTGGAAACGTTTGGTAAATTAGATTGACCTTGACATGAGCCTCGAGTTGAACAGGGCCAAATACTACTAGGCGTCGTATTTTTTTCACAATTTTGTGTTGGAAATGGATTTCAATTTTTTCTGTTATTGGTCAAGTTGGCTACATATTGATTACCATACGTTTAATCTAGATATGACTTTTTTTGTGGCTATACAGTTATGGAGATTGGTATCATCGCGCTTGACTTTTCTTGACACAAAAGATTTGGTATGCGGTGCTCTCTTAATTTACTATTTCAGGTAAGTTGTAGGCTACTTAATGTTTGAAATGAGCTCAAGCAGAGAGTTGATATTTTATTTATAGTTCTTGTATGTTTTTGTTTACATTTCGCATTTGTGTTGGTTTTCAGAATATTTGAGAGGAGGTTTGGTTCACAAAGATTTGCCTCATATCTCCTTGCTACCTGTACTATCGCAACGTTACTTGAAACAGCCGTAATTATGAGTCTACAACACTTCAATATTGATTGGCATTTTGGTGGATATTTACCACCAGGACCGTAAGAAAAATTACTTGCTTTTTAAATCACTCCGTACAGGATAACTTGAATACCTACTATACACAAGATGCACTATCAGTAAACTTGTCTAAAGAGTAAGGTTTCATTTGCCTGTTCACAACACCACTGCAATAGCAAAAAGGCACTAGCCAGAATTAGAGACATGCAAACATAGCTTCTATTTTTTTCTCTTCGTAGCATTTAGAATTTGAAAAGTATCATTTTAGTGCATCTATTAGGTATTTTGAAACATCGCGTTTTGTAGTAGCGCAACAACCTTCTGTAGTAACAACATTAGACTTTGTCTATATATGACTCTGCCCCTATATTGAAAACTATTATTGACTACCTTATGACTAATTTAGGCATTATTGAGCTTAAAATCACAGTTTAATGAATGAGTCACTTAGGAGCCACGTAGGCACGTGAATGAGCCACGTAGGATGGCCAAATTAGAACTTACCGTAATTAGAAAAGGCATCCAAAAAAGAACATTCTTTAAATTAAAGTGAGTAGACTTCTGTTTGTTACATTTTTCTTTTGTTCCAGCTACGGTCTAATATTTCCACTTTTTGTAAACTTTTTCTTCGACGTTCCACGAGTATCCACAACGTACATTCTTGGAATTCCTATCACAGGCAAAACGTTAACTTACCTCCTTGGCGTGCAAGTCTGCTCTACGTCAATAGCAACTCTTATATCGGGTCTTTGCGGCATTGTAAGTACGGTGTCCTTGTAGCTAGTCATTCAATATCGAAATAATCTAATGAATTGATTTCGATATAGATCGAAACCCTGATATCGAAAATCAATCGAAATGGTCGACATCAATCGACAACCTTACTTTATACCTTATTTAGAAATTGGAACTCACTTTCATTTCCATAATGGTCTTGTTTGATTTCAGATTGCTGGCCTAATGTATCGCTACAATTTGTTGTACGTGCAGCGTTGGTTCAGAGTGCCTCATTGGTTGGCCAGGATCAGTGGATTGTCTGTCGGTTGGCTGTTGAGCTCAAAAGCACCCGATGAAGGTGACATCGGGGCGACACTCGAGATTCAGAGAACGCAACAAATGGAAATGTTAGAGCAACAAGTACTTCTAAGTCGAGCTCGTGATGTGCGGAGACAGGTAAGTTATATTATTGATTATTTGTATCGTCTTCATTGGCAATGAATACTTGACATTGACATTGTATCAGAATCAGATGTATTACATATCCAACTTTTTTTTAGCTTGAAGCTAATATTATTTACTTGACATTTTTTAGCAGGGGCAAGGGTTTGCAGAGACACTTGTCGGACCCGACAACTATAACTGGCCAAATGAGAACGCAGGACTGGTTTTTGGAAACTTTTTAAGAAATAGAAGAAATAACGTGCCAATTCGTCCTGGTGAGCGATACGAATTTCTTTATTATTTTCATTTTAAGCTGCTTATTTGATGCAAAGTATATGTGCAATACTGTGAAAACAAAAGTGAAGCGTGTGTACCATTGTCTATTAGGCTAGGTGTACCAGTAGGCCTATAGTTTTTTCTTTTGTTAAAAGAATCAAGTTTGGGCAACCTTAGTTTTGAATGCAGTAATTAAAGATATTTGTCCAAATTTTATTAGAAAACTTGTTCAACTGGTTCAATGAGCGTAGCAAAGACGTCAATTCCCTTACCAGCGTACAATGGAATTAGTTGATGTCAAACTTTTTGTAGACAGGTGTCATACCAGAATAGAACCGTTTATTTTTGCATCAAATCAGTTGGATGCATTTTTCTAAAAATATTGGTACCGGTAGGCCTACTGTGAGTTTCATAAATCCTCAAGAGAATAGCATTGGGTAAAATTCGGTTTAATCCGATTGAGATGAAATTTTCACAGAATCTTGATATTATTTTACTACATGTATTTCTACCTAGTTTGTTCAATTTGTTTTGGAAATTGTCAAGAACATATTTACTGTAATACTGTATTGTAGAAGGATGAAATATTTATTATATTCAGAGATGATCAACAAGTTTGGCTGTTTTATGAAGGCTAATAGTTTTAAAATCAAAGTGTGTACGTACATAACGTTCCAGTGCATTTTATATAAATAATTAAATATCTCTCATCTTCCAATGCTGTATTTTCTTAGTATTCAATTCAATCAGTTTAGTCATTTTTAATGAAACACAATATTCGATACTTTTCAAGTACCAGTCATCTTATGCCCAATTATTTGCGGCACAACAGTGCTCACTTTGTCTTAATTTCTAATAGTAATTCCTCTTTCAGTGCCAGTGCCACCTTCTGAGGAACAAGTGCAAACACTGGTCGAGATGGGATTTGAACGTTCAAGAGTGTTGAGTGCCTTGCAAAGTGCCAACAATGATATACTCAGCGCAACAAATCTTCTACTAACCGAATCTTGAATATTATCACAATGGTAGGCCTAGATTACTGTTGTCCCTTGATTATAGTAAAATATATATACATATATATATATATATATATATATATATGTATGTATATAGGCCTATTATATAAATCCAAGTACTCTTTGTTATGGATGGGTGCTCAGATTGTTTGATCTTGAACAATCTTCAAAGTCTGGTCATTTTTCTGACGACATTTTCATGAAATATCTGGAGAAGATTGTGTAAATAAATGAAAACCAAGTGTTTAAACCACACCATGTAGGCTAATCAACGTGGTGAACATCAGCGTTGAACACATTTTGTAAATAAGTGATTATTGCAGTTTATTTATTATTAGGTTTCAGTTAATTTTTTGTGATGTTGTAATCCTTGAATTTAAATTAACATTCAAGAGTAAGAGCCGGTTGTACCAAGTGATGATAAGTGAATTAAGCAGAAATTAGCAAATTAACTTGTTATCACCCTTGGTTACCTATGCTATTTGTGTACCTTAAGTAATGATTAACTAATTAATATTTAATCATCAGTTGATACAATCGGCTCTAAGTGGAACAAATAACGTGTTGATATGTGATAACTATAATGTATTGAATAGATCCTGACATGTGTCAAATCAGCACATGATTTCTTTTCATTGGTTATTGTTCTCTCTTCTCTCAATTTTTATCAATGTTGGGGAAAATGGAATAGAATAATAGTTGACATAAGTGTATTTACAGTGATTGTGTCAAACAAGTCATTGCTGCTCCTCTTTTGATAGCTGCATATAAACGTGCAATAATATTTTGGTACATAAGTTTGAAAAAATTTCTCTTTGTTGTGGATTTATTGTATTCTGTACCTCCAAATATCTCAAAACTCAATGTATTCCATTGTATTAACTTACAACTTTTTGGGCTCAGCTTGTGATCAAAATTTTGTGTCTTACTTTCATCAAGTTTTAGAGCTACCATATCTACAATATATATTAATATATATATATATTAATTTCAGTATCAATTAGTATCTTTCAGGATATAATGTAGGTCCAAGTATCCTTGAATAATCAATATTGCCATAATCAATATTTTCCTTTGTAAATGCCTACTCTCCCATTATTTTGTTACCGTACCTATGATTGATTAATTTTGGGTACTTAACTGAGAATTTATTGCTACGTTGAAAGATTTCACCCCACTTCTTGTTTATTGAAACTATCATCACACATTTGTTAAAAGTGCATCCTACAAATTATATCTTATGCTTGACATTTAATTACATGTGTACAGATTTGTTTTAGAAAAATACAAAGGATCCATATTTTGTTACTTTATATTTTATAATATTGCCCTAACATTGCATTTTTATATTGTCTTTCATATTGTATTGGTAGAAGCAGGTATCATTGTAGGTAGTGATATTTAATAGGCATCAAGTATTTGTTTTTTATTTAGTTCTGTTAAAATTGTCAGATGAATATATTATGTTATATTACCATACAATAATGTTTGAATATTGGTTTTAAAATACATGTTTTAGTTTTAAGTTACATTAGTCAAACATCTCTGTTCTGATTTCACTGAATGTATTTTTTATTTATAAAACATGTAAATAAAAACATTTGTTGAAAATTGAAACTACATCATGTCAATTGGGTCTATTTACTGTCAGATGATCCCCACGTTATTTAATGTAGGGGTAGCTGTGAGAAATAGAACATATTCCAACTATGGTAGTCCTATTTTTGTAAAAGACACATGATATAGGTATAGATGGGCATTCTGTAGAAGAAAAGATTTTAGTTGAAATTTCAATTTCATTTGTTATATAATATGAACTAGTTGAGTTAGTTTTGAACAATATCCTTCTTGCATTTTATCATGTGCATGAATGTTTTTAATTTTTTGTGTAAATATACGTCCAGCTCCCAAGATTATGTATTATTAAGAGCCTGATGATGATGACATATTAATTAGTTAATCATTACTTAAGGTACATAAATACCATATATCTATCCAAGGGTAATAACAAGTTAATTTGCTAATTTTTGCTTCATTCACTAATCATCACTTGGTACAACGGGCTCCAAGTCAAGTATTGACATAGACTAAAGAAAATTGCCCATCATCATTGAGTGTGTTGTGAACTAGCTGTGGTACTACAAACTCAGTGCTGTTGTAAAAACTAGAATAATTTTAATTGATATTAAAAAATGTTTTTGTAAAAATAGTTGATTTGTAAGAGAAAATTGTGTTTGCGCCCACAGAATGGCTCCAAAATTCTTTAATACAATAATAATGTGACTCAAAATCAGCAACGTAATGCAATATAGCAACGCAACACACAATAAAATAATAAATCATAAGAAAATTATGGGGTGATTGGAGATTAAGTATGTTACCCCTATAGGCCTATCTGTTTGTAGTTTGCTATAGCTAGACCGAATCATTTCGAGTCGATTCAAGAAATTACATATCTGCATTGACTCATTAAAATCTGACTCCATTTTATCTATCGAAATGTATTTAATTGTTCAATAATCAAACAATTTCGGTGGTTCCTGGGTTATTTTTCAATAGGTCGCTAAAAGAACAAAATATACCGACCATTATCTTCCTTGCGTGACTATATGTTCAGTACAGAAAAAAGAATGAGAGAGTAGGTGTGTTTATCCTAAAATATAACTAACATCAAACTTATGATTTGTTTTACTGTTCCATGGTAAATGTCATTTAGTAGGGATGAGCTCGTACCTTTGTGTTCCACGGCGTGCTTGCCCCTGTGACCGTACGACACGCAACCCATCACACGTTGGAGCCGAGCAGGTAACCGTACCAGGCGAACATGCGGCACGAAAATAAGCTCATGCTGCACAGATAGAAAAAATCTTTTAGATGTTACAACCATACATTACTACACCAAGCTCTATTATTAAATAAAATACGTGATAAGAAGAAAAATTCGATCATTAACATTTGTATTCATGAACATAGCGTATAATCTTTGTTTATCAGTATTGCTTAGTGTAATTTTGTAATCTGGTGTAATACATCACGTTCATAAAAAATATATTTCCCTCTTCAAAATTTTGGTCAAGTATTTATAGTCAGTATTTTGACTAGCTGTTACTATAAAAATGTTACTAGATTTAACTAGATGAGACAAGCTAATGGCCAATTAATAGTCAAGCTTCTAGTCAAGTTTCTAGATCAAAAGATATATATATATATAGTCAACATACCTGGATGTAAATATGATTTTTTTTCAATTTCAGTTTTATTTGTTCCTTACGTGTAATAGAGACAGTAAAAGTTATAAAAATGTCAATACCCCAAAGAGAAAAGTTTTTGTGCTGGGGGAATTATTAGAATTAACACGATAAAGTATAAAACTTGAAGAAAAGTTGAAAACACTGACAGCATGATACAGAGTGTAAGCATGGAGTTGTATGGTGTAAGTGTGAGTCTTCAAGTTGAAAATTGAAAATTTTGATAATGCTAATTTGTTTTAAGAGCCGGTTGTACCAAGCGATGATTAGTGAATTAAGCAAAAATTAGTAAATTAAGTTGTTTGTATTAACTTGTATTAAGCATTGTTATAGATTATGTAACACACATTTACAATTACATATTCAGTTAAAAATGTATAAATGAGACCACCAATACAAATATACATGGCCAAAGTAATGTAATATAAGTTATATATTTTTTAATAACATCGAAACTTAATACAAAATCACTGTTGTTTTGAAATTGTCAATTGAAATCATGCTATGTTCTAATGCATTTGATATGTTAATTCATATACTATAAATACTATAGACTTTATATACTTTAAATATAAAATTAATTTGTCATAGATGCTCATAATCACAAGGTAAGATGTGAAATGTAAATTCTATTAATTGAAACCGATATAAAATCGTGGCTATTATTTTCCATGTGGTAATTATTGCATTCAGCTGTATATCCTGTGAGATGGAACCCTTCAAGAGTCATAACCAAGAATATCATTGCACTATGTAGGCCTACAAGAGTGAGTGAGTGAGTTATAGAATTTGAGGTAAAAATATTTTATGAGTGAATTATTATAGAATTTGAGGGAATTTGAAAAGTGATTCAACAAAATATATTGCAGCCTTCTCAACTATGGCAATTATTTCTCAAATTTTCGTTAAAAACAAACTTTCGTGTCCTTATACCTAATTAAACCTGAATAATCGCTCTCACAAGACAGACATTGCTAAATTGAGAGGTGGTTATTAATTACAACGAGATGATATATAATAAGGTCTTTGGGGATGATGATGGGACGAAGAAACGCGTTTGTAAAATGCAAAGCGCGCAATGGTTTGTGAAGTGTTTTTGCCATTTTAAGAAACCATTTACACTCGCATTTATAGCATAATTATCCGTCATTTTTGTGTTATTCTTATATTATTTTCATATCACCGTTTATACTAACACTTTATCATATTACTGTTTATTACTCTCGCATTATTTTCTTCAATCATTTTGTATCAATCATTCATTTCTGATTTATTATCATTGTGTTTTTTCTACTTCATTAATTATGTATTTGATTATTATTATGTGTCGAACAGCAATCACGTGTAACATGACAAAGTCTTCAATAAAGATTTATATAATTATCGCAGTTTTTTATATTAAAAAATTCAAGCCATGGTCAGATTCTGAGATTGGCCTACACCGGCTCTTTCTCTGCTTTTTTCGTCTTGTAATGTTATTCATCCAATATTTTAAGGTTGAATATATTCCTACTTTTTCCAATTTGGGTTGAAAAATCTTACTATCTGAGTCCTTTTTTTCTATTTCCAATTTTGACTTTGTCTTTCCTCACACACCAATACATGCTGATGATTTCTGTTTGCTTGATAACGACTCCACTAACATCTAGATTAGGCCTATACGGGGGTACAAAATGAGCAGGTGATACTGAAGCCGTGAGTGAAGTGATGATAAGTGAAAGGACGTTTAAAAAAAACATGCCTTATGCGGGACTCAAACCCACGCCCAGCGAAGACTTCAGTTTCTGAAGCGGCGCCTTAGTTGACTGAGCCATGGTGCGTGGCCCACATGCATGCTATGTCGTACTTTTAGTAAGTACAATTTCTCTGCAACTAATGTTAGAATGACGAGCGCAGTTACACGCGGATCCTGATCGATAAAGCAAGATTTTATAAAGGGACGAGACGAGCGTCGCCGAGCCAGAGTCGCGCGATGTTTGGAAGTAGTGCTACATATCCGAGACGCAGTGCTGGTGTGTTGGCACGACCTCGTTTAGGTCCGCTGAAATCGTATTTAAAACCAAGAAATTTTCCAGCTTCACCAACTGTTCACGACAACATGCCAGCTCGCACGCGAAAAGGAAAGGGCAGGTAAGTTAGGGTCGAGTCCTAAGCCCAAGTTTATAAATTATACTCAACCGATATTCGTGACATTTAACTTCTAGTTTTATATTGTTACTTACAATTAATACGTGTGGATTTTAATGATTATGTTTATTTTACTTACAATTGAAAAAAATTTCATTTTGACTACGTTTTCAGCAGTTCATAGATGTAATTAAACTTTGCAGCATAATTATTACAATTGGTGTAAATCTATTCTTCCGTTAGTGCAAACACAGAATGGCATCTCAAAAAGTGTTTGAATTTGACCGGTTGGTTCAAGTATAAGTCACGGCCTGCTCCGTCGTTTAAAGTCAGTGTTGATGAAAACTACTGTGCTGTGAGCGGTTGCAAGGCTGTGACGACGTAAACAAAAATTCTTAACCTCAAAACACATTACTTATTGTTCAATTTAAATGAACATGTTTGAATAGGTACAATACAAGGTTCAGTATACAGTTGCCGGTACCGTCCTTCCACCTAACCAGTATCATTGATGGATAATATTTTTGAACGTAAAAATGCATGTATTTAATTCATCATATTGGTAGTAGGCCTAGGCCTTGGGCCAATCTGTCATCGAGTTTGTCAAAGGGTAATATTGTCCGATATTGTCTTAGCGTAGGCCTATCGCTACCAATTATTTCGTTTGTATGTTTTTCCCTTTTTTAAAAATCATGTTTGAAGTCTTTTGGCCAAGGGTTATGACCTGTGGGAACTATAAACTCAATGTTATGGGTGACATATTTTTTTTAGCGACCCATTGATAGTGTTGTGATGGCCTACCTTACTGCATAATCCATTTTTAAGGGAGTTTTCAACTATAAGTGATAACAGTTCTTCGTATGTGATGGCTTCATTCAATAGGCCCAATCAAGAACTACTAGAAAACATAATTTCAGGATAAAAAAAATGAACAATTGGTTGCAATGCACTATGACAATTTTACACCACGTAAATTAATAACTCAAACTCAATGGCCCTACAAACTGAATGGCCTAGCCATTTGATTTAGTAAGTTATAAAATCAATTGCCTAGCTATCCTATTTTACATTGACAGTTATCAAAAAAAACAAGGCCTACAAACCATCAAGCAACTAATACTAATTAGAGCTATCCATATTCCACTTGGTCTTACCATCGAGGACAGGTAGCTAATACCATTAAGTATACAGCTGTATACTTAATGCTAATACCATTAAGTATATAGATGCTAATACCGTAGGCCTATGGTGCCACGCATTTCGTTGTACACATTATTTCTCAGAAATAACCGACGCCAATATATCTTAGTCATCATTACAGGGGTCATTAAACCCAATCTGAAAATTTCTCAGTTAATTCAAGGTGTTGGACTGCACAATAATTGTGTTATTTAAATAATTAATAACTAAATATTCCAAAGACCAGATATGAAGCCAGGTATTTTACGGTTGATGGTTTGTACGTTTTTGTATAGATGCATGACATATTTGAGAACTATCAGTTTACTGTAGTCCATCAATTCTGAAGCTCCAAAACTCAACCAATCGGACACTGTTTGGAATTTGAAAAATTACTTAGGCCTACCATGTAAATTACTTGTTTAGGAAGTCTAATGGGTCACAAAAAATGGATCCAATTAAGAAACGCACACCGGACTACACCGACATTGCATATCGTGAAGCAGTTTCAAGACTTCGATATCTACTTGCAGAGTCATACTCACCCTACGCTTCAAGAAATAATTTACATCAGGTAAGAACAATTGATTGATTACACTTCATCTGTTACGTGGAGAATCAGAGAGCTACCATTCAACACGTTTACTTCACTGAATTGTGTTGAATTCATATCTCCAAGTCACAAAAAATGTACAATGATTCTAAAAAGAAATAATTGGTCAAATTTTTCAATACATGCTTTTGTTTTTCCCCAGGTACAAATTAGCAAGATTGAGGAGAGTGGTGATGAGACAGAAGGTTCGGTAGCCGTAAGTGAGCGGTATAGATCTTCGCCTATTAAATATAGAACACCGGCCACTTTATACAACTCGAAACGTCCTGCTTATGACGCGGTGGCGCGACCAACGCATGCCAGTAGTACACTCCATGTTCCGGGCTCGTTAGAGAGAGAAGGGCCAGGATTGGTTGCAAAGAGCGGTGAGGGCCTTCCCCCACCGGAGTTGATGGCATTTATTGAACGACAAGAAGATTACATCGAGCAACTTGAAAAGGAATCTCAATATTGTAGAGTAAGAAGGTTGACATATTATGGTAAGAGCAATGATGGTATGAGAAGAGAGTTTGATTGTCATTGTTTGTTTAGGATGAACTGTCAAATCTGTTGGGAAAAGTAAAAGAAGTCATCAGTGAGAACGAAGGACTCCACGAGAAAGAAAAGTCAGGCTTGCTGAAGTCAGTTTTTAATTGTTTTGAAAGCGAAGATGAAGAGAATCTAGATATTGATGATGGAAATGTAAGTTCTCTGGTTGAAATAATATGTTCACGAATAGATAAGAGGCCTCCTAATTGAAGTGATCAACAAAATTTATCCCAATTCATATGATCATTTCTAGAATTCAAATGATGAATCTCATATGACTACATAGACTTAGTATATATATTACATACTACCGGTAATAATAATTGGTGGATTTAATATTATAAAATTTAAAGAAATGACGTATGATATAAGCATTGTAACCTAGGTATGTTCATTTTGTAACTTTACTGATCAAGTATGGCATTTAGGTGCAAGAACGAAAGCCTACCAAAATGAAAAAGAAACGATTGGAAGGTCCATCAATTGTTTTTGAATCACGTATCAGTGAGCTAGAAGCTCAGTTAACACAAACTAGGATTGATCTAAGAAAAGCTCTTGAGGAAGCAGAACTGTATAAAAAGAAATTAAATGAAGGTCACTCATTAGTACCAACTGAAGGTTTTTCTTCTCTACCGAGCATCAATGACCACTCTCTTAAGCAACAAGTTGAAGCATTACAGAGGTATGAAATTTAAACAAAAAATGCAAATTGATAAATTGGTTTACCTTTGTTTTCAAGTCTAATTGCTTTTTTATTTTACTTCAGAGAAAAGCATGAGTTGAACGACACCTTATCAAAACTTCAATCTGCTCTCGCTCAGTTCCGAGACAAAGAGGCAGATGCGTCACACAAAGCTAAACGAAGCTTGGACGTTGTTGATCAGGCGCAATTTGAGAAACAACAGGTTTGTGAACGTTGCTATGGTAAACAATGCGTACCCAACCTATATTACAATTTTATGGTAACACTATGAAATATATCTGTTTGTAATTGTAGATTTAGGTTCCTATTTCATGAATTGTGTTGTTAATCTCTACAGTATATGTTGTACATATATCTTTGATATATGTCCTATTGATATATGTTTATATATTAGTCCGACGTTGAGGTGCGTCGACTGAAAGACGAGTTGGATCGTCAGCACGAGAAGTTGCGCGAACTGCTTCAGGAGCAAGGACGTAAACTTCAAGACGAACGAAGTCAAACTGAACGCAGGTACGCGCAACAGGTGGAACAGTTAACATCAGACCTTACCCTACAGTGGGACTTGACAAGCAAGCTGCAGCTTGAGATAGAAAAACAGAGGCGGATGGAATCCGAGCTACGTCGAGATGGACAACAGAAATCAATTGCTATCGACGATCTGAAGAAAGAGTTGCAAATCAAGATAGGTTGGTGATCTTATTTTTCTAATACCGTAATATTACAGGCAATACAGCCAGAGGACGAGAGACGTTTGAAAAGCAGTATACCTGTACTTTTACTATGAACAAATTGTCTCCAACAAACTCTTTGATCATCGTGTGTTGATGCTATCAATGTAAAGTAATATTTAAACATTGAAAAAACAATATGTTCTGAGTGGTCTGAAATTGCAGCTGACGTTACTAAAGTTTTTGAAAATTGAAAATATCTAGTTGGCTCTATCGTATTATATTTGTACATTAAGGCCATTGGGCTTGCATCAGTATAGTGTATTGTTAATGACAATGAACAATAAATAAATGTGAATACTTTGGTGAGGTTCAGGCTGTATTATATACTATAAAGTCCATCCCAAATTTAGTGTCCTGAAATGAGTTGTATGGAACCAAATTTCCTCAAATGTGTAGAGTAAACCAAAATCCAACAAAATCACTGACCAGTCAGAAAACTGATAATTGTAAGCTTGACGCTCTATGTTTCAGCTGCGTTGCAAGGGGAAATCATGCAAGCTGCAGGTGAAAAAGGTTCGCTCGAACAAGAGCTATCGTCCAGCCGACTCACTGTCGAGCGAACAGAACGAGAAAGCCGTCAGGAAATATCGCGCCTGCAAGCTGAAGTGAGCGCTTTGCGACAACGGCTCGATCGTGCAGACGCTGATCTGTTGCACAGTCGACGTGAGAATTTGCGGCTTGCGGAGCAAGTGTCATCGCTTGAACGGGAGGTAGGTACTTTTTATGGGCTAAATAACGTTTTTATGCTCAAAAGAAAGAATACACTATACCGGTAGACTAGACTATATTTCATTAAATTATTAAATTTACTAGTAAATCCCAACGGACATTTGAACTACTTGTTATGAAGCTCACCGGATGCAAAAATGAAAGCTAAAAACGAGGACATGTCACGTTAAACGAAGACCTGAACACTTAACGACCTTTCCTTTTGGTCTATGACGAAATATCAAATATCACTTATCGCAACGATACAACTCATCTTTATTATCCACCAACAGGTGAGTCTCGGAAAGATGATGCGTGAAAACATGGAGAAAAATGCGTCTGACGGTTTCACGCCAAACTCGCCAAGTAAATCGGCTCTGAGGGAACACGAGATATCGGCAATGATTCACGATATGGAAGCAAAACATGGTAAGTCAACATACCATTATATTTTGCGCTGTTGTTTGTCGAATATTGACACACTTCTCATGTCTTGCTCAAGCAAACTAATTAGGCTAATTGAATTAGGCGTGAACAGGTGTGGACACAAACTCGATAGAAAAACATTCTATGAATTCATTATATAGTATCATTAGAGTGCATGATTCTATCTAATAAATCAGGGCTCTTACTGCAACTGCCACTTTGTTGTATCCATAATACATCAATACCCCACTAGGCTGCAGCTCTGAGCCAGTCGATAGCCAGGATCGGCCATTTGTGTACCAGACTTGGACCAGTAATTAGAACTTCTGCTCTGTTACATACATACCCTGCTATGTTTCTGCAAACATCCTAACCGATATCTTTAACACTTGAGATAATGTAGTAGGTCTAGGTAGGTCCTAAGGACTAGGACTTTGATGGGTAATGTTCACTTGAAGAGCTATATACGATGATAACATGTCTGGTCTTTTTGCATGTGTATTGGTGTAGCTGTTAACAGAAAATCCTAACCGTGCATTTAAGGTGAACTACGAAATAAGTCAAGTTTTTGCGGTCTAAGAGACTGTTGCTTTGTTATTGTGTGTTGCCATTGATACACAGCTTTTTTGATGAACATCAAATTCCTAGGCCTTTGTAGTTAGCTAATAAGCCCAAGAGGCAGTGACAAAAGGGTTACCTCATAAGGTTCATATGTTTTTATTATTCGAATCGGCACGTATCAATGAGTATAGACACAATATGCAAGTCGTATGAACCGTCTAGGGGGCTTTTGTCTTCCAGAGGGGACAAAAAGGGCCCAAAAATGTCCCAGGTTAACCACATAAAGATTATGGATGGAAAAAACACCCAGATTCCGAATACGGTACACGTAGTAAAACACGATTTTAGAAAATTTTGCCCATAAAGACGTGATTTACCAAAAATGAGATTTCTTACATCAGTTTTGGGGGGAAAATCCCCTATTAACTCATCAAAACGTTTGTTACTGTATGGTTCTGTGATCTGGATATTTTTCCGACTCTTCTGATACCAATATAATTCATGTGCCATTTCAAGTAAAAAAGGGCTCATTTTGGGTGAAATGCATCTTGAAGGGCAAATGCCCCATATTCAGAATCTTCGCCTTTTTTCCCCCTACAAAATGACATTTTTTCCATCCATATAGGGGCCTACCTTGTGAAGTGAACCTGGGACGTTTTTGGGTCCTTTTTATGCGCTTCATTTTTTATTTTACCGAGCCAAGCTCCTCCGGTTTGTAAGACATGCATATTGCATCTTTACTCATTGATCTGCATCTATTCCGAAAATTAAAACATATGTACCTTTCCTACCTAGCACGACATCATTTAAGTGCCAGTCGCAGTAAGTGCCCAGTGCTTGATCTAATGAACTAGGTAAGCTGTTGGTTTTTTCAAATGGGCTAGATTGTGAATTGATTACATACAGTATAACTTTCAAATGTACTAAATTTGCTACTTGTTTAACTTTCTTATTCTATTTTGAATATTTTAAATATATACCAGGAAAATGATGCATGTAGGCTAAGTTAAAATAGTGGCACGTTTTTTCAAATGTATCGAAAGATGAAAGAACTTCTTCTTTCTAGGACGTAAAAACCAAACAACTAATTAAATGGCTCGGGCAATAACGATGAAAGCAACCGTATCTTTTCTCTTGTCTCGCTTGATAAAATCCACTCTACACAGCTATTCAGTTTATTGCATGTTATTTCCACTACTCAAGATGCGATATCAATATGTAGACGCCTAAACATAAGTATTGGACGATATCTGCACTCATGATCAAGTACAATCAATCCACTGCCACAATTATCCAGTTACGTGTTGTTCAAATCTCTGTATTCTGCTAAAACTATATGATTGATAACACATTCCCAGTCACTAAACTTAGATTAGTTTTGATGCAATCTTGAGTCAAACTTAATCCTTGTTCCTACCTAACATACTAACCTAATATAGTATTAGAAACAAATTTATTAGTTCAACTCCACTACCCAATTACAGTACGGTAGTAAACTTTCTCACCAATGTAGAAATATTAGGGCTTTGGATAAAAAAATCTTCGTATTACGTAGATATATTCACAAAATGGACTTCTTTTCCTACCCTTCTTGTCAGAGGAATCTTTACATTATCCAAGCTCAGAAAATCAAACAAGTTTTGAAACAAAAATCTTCCTTGTACCTAGCTCTCTTCTAAAACTGTACAAATTTCTTTTTATGTACCATCTTTTGTGCCAGTTCTCTATTACGAACCAGCAATTGACGCTGCTAAAGCATTAGAACAAAGCAAAATTACTTAAATGAGATTTTTTCTGAATCCCATTTCAGTCCAAACTGTTGCTGAACTAGAAGGCATGATTCTGTCCCAGAACGATGTCATGCGATCATTGAAAGACGAGTGTCATGCTCTGACTGAGAGGCTAGAAGATTCCTCTGCCAGACACAAGTAAGATACTTCCTTCCCATACACTCACTAAAAATTAACAGTTTAAGATGTAACAAGCCAAGCACACTTGTACACACGTACCGTATGTCATATTAAGACAACTTGTGCGTTGGCTGTGCGCAATACGAATTTCAAACTGCCAGTCCAAAATTTGATGCTACTGTATACGTGACGTTGGGACAGCTAGAGACTTCCTCGACATTAATTTGTTTTGGAGTATCATTTAAAATAACTAGAACCATTACAAATGTTGTAAATCCCATCACCAATAAAGTAAGTAGATGTAATATTGATGTTATTTTTCTTTCTTTCTTTCTTGATTTATTGTTTTAAGAATTGCTTTGCTACTGGTTTGTTTTCGATCATTAAGGAAATGATGCACAACCTTTTGATCCTTGCCGTAAGTTAACAATGCACGCCTAATCAAACCAATCTAGTGAAATCATCAACACTAAAACCTAGCACTGTCTATCGTCACTCACAATGAAATGATAAACACTTGCTACGCCACAAACTGAGCTGGCATCTCCCATTGGTTAGGGCCAGTGGCGGAGACGACCGACGAAGAAATCAGCGAACTTCAGGGTTCTACCGCCCTGAAGCGTGACCAACTAAAAGTAGACATAACAGTAAAAGTGTATCCAAAAAAGAAAAAGAAATCATAAGGTTAGTGTATTACTGATTGGTTCATGATGAGTTCTTAAGTTCTTTTCAGTTCATGTGCTATGAAAAGTTGTCTCTTCATGTAACTTGCTGTACGGTTAAATGATTTCGGTAGTCAATATTTTCATCAGGAACGAGATTGATATTTTCACTGTTGGCCAAACTGTAATAAAAATGATACTTTTGCAGAGGTGAGAAAGCCAGCTTTAGATCTGAAAATGCTCAGTTGATGGAAAAATTGTCACAAGTTTGGGAAACCTGCAAGGACCTGCAAATACAGTGTGGTGTTAATAGTCAAATCTCAGCAGAAAATGATTACCAGGTTAGATGAAACTACGTTAACTACTTACGAAATAATGCTAACTTTATCTTTCAGGGAAGAAATGGTTGGGCTACAAAGTAACATAGAATATTTAAATAGCAAATTTGAGACCTCGTATGAGGCGCAAGAGTGGAAAGGTAACTGACTCTAAAGCTCTAGGCTGTTATGCAATTTTCAGCACTAGAATGGTAGAATGTAGTTTACACATTTGCTACACTAGCATATAGCTTGTCACAAAACAATTCATTAGCGATCATTGACTCGTGAAGCCTGAAATTAAGCCACATTTGTAGTAAGTCTAGGCGTCAAGTATTTGAATTTATACGGAGTTGAAAATTCAATGCGTTGTGAGATAACTACTTGCCAAACATTCAACTATACAGTAATAATTTGACTAGAATGTTCTCGGCTATGTGGAGAACCTTGCGTGTTTGTTGAATAAATGAATATTGCTTGAAGTTACACAAAATATTGTATAAAACATGACCGACGCTAGAGCCTGTCCTGAACCAGAAAATGGACCACATTCAAGACATTTACAATAGGCCTAGTCTCAGTTTAAAAATATGATAACAACTACCTAATGTGGTTCAAGTGAATTTCAACACGTGTAATAGGAATAGTGCGCATTTACTTTAATTAACTTAGATATACATAAGGAAATTTGTATTCAACTAGTAAAATATATTATTACTTATTAGTGAAACTAACCGAAAAAAGTATTTTTTAGGTAACGACACATATGCTGGGGAACCAGAGCCCGAACCCGAATACGAACAACTTGCCGAACCAGAACAGTCTTACTCCAAACCCGAATCTCAGACGTACACCGAGCCCGAATTACAGATGTATACAGAGCCCGAACCTGACTTACAAACGTACGGTGAGTCCCAGCCCGAATTACAAACCTATGACGAGTCCCAGCCCGACTTACAAACCTACGACGAGTCCCAGCCCAACTTACAAACCTACGACGAGTCCCAGCCCGACTTACAAACCTACGACGAGTCCCAGCCCGACTTACAAACCTACGACGAGTCCCAGCCCGACTTACAAACCTACGACGAGTCTCAGCCCAACTTGCAAACCTACGACGAGTCCGAACAGGAACCTCGCTATGTATCGGAGTCCCCCCAACCTCAGTCCGAGGAGGCGTGAGGGGTATCGATCCGATCCTCCACTCACACTGGAAGATTTGGCTACCGACAGCGATTCAAGTGAATCGTAGTCCATTCAGCTCAACATCTTCCGTTGGCCAAATCAGGTAAAACTGCACTGGAAAATATCTTTGGACATTACAACTTTCGAAACTGTATACATAGAAATTACATGCAGAAGGTCAAGATATACCATTGCACATACATTTATGCATTACGGTACTACACATGTGTTTTACTTTCATTACAAGCCGACAGGTTAATACCGGTAGTGTCCGAAGTTCAAACATTCCATCTCAACGTGAAAATGCTGCACGTCCTCAATGACATGTGTCGGTCAACTGTGATACTAAATGGTCAATTGTGCGTCATGAAAACATCTGCACTCAGGAATTACGACTGATTTCCCACATTTCTATGAAGATCTCTACAATTGAGACTTTCCATAGATGCGATTACGAGATTAGCATGCACATTCCAGTGCGCGTATTGTGGCTTGTTGTAATAGTGGTGCACATTTATTTGGTGTAATTATAATTGTTGGCTGTGTTAACCATTGCATGTGTAAACTGATATGTAACCTTGATTTGAATGAAACTGATATCAGTCTATTTTATCAATAGTGAAAATATTTTTATTTAACCGATATCAATGAATGGCTCGTATGTTCACCTACTGTATTTATTGAAGTGTCCAATTGGAATCTCAGATGCCTTGAATATTAAGGCAACAATAAAGTTATTGTTTTGTTTAAACCTACATTTTTCATGGAATCCATGGTCGTCTGCAGCAGTAAATGTAAGTCAGCAATTCTAACTGATCGAAACTGGAAAGCTTCCGTCACGTTTTCTCTTCAAGGACAAACATCTTGCACAGAAACTGTATTATAGGTCTATTGCAGAGATATCTTAGTATCTTGACTTTATTTTACTCTCAATCTCTAGGCATTGGTGTTCCTATATTCTGCTTTATTTATATTGAGTTTAACAATGCAATGTAACGATAAATTGGATCTATTGTCGTGTTGCTGTATTATTTTAGAATATAATATACCGGACTTGACTTCTGTTCCTATCGAACACTGCGTCTGCGTGAAATCTCCACTAACGCTAAACTTATAAAGTTGCATCAATTGCTATGGCTTGGTTCTTAAAAGAGATGATAGCTAGGGATCCTTACAAAATACTTTTGATGAATTGAATAAAAAATTCTTCTTGTATAAAGCACTGTTTTAATAAATCAATTACGTTTAACAATGCTACAAAATCACTTGTCACAATATGCATGGAAGCAATTATTTCGTAAACTTCAACACTTATATAAATAATACTCTTAAATAAAATACGTACAATAACTAAATAATTGCGTTCGGACAGACAAAAGCTGTGATGTCTTGGATGCTCGAATATACATAATATTGTAATATATATATATATATAAATATCAAATTAATACAATGAAAGCATCATAAAATGTATTGATAAGATGCTTTTTGGTTTCCTCACACTAGGCCTAAGTAATCTCACTGTAATTTATCAGCATCCAAATCATCGAAGTCCTCATCATCGAAGAGGACCTCATCCAAAACTGGAACCAAATTCACAAGGTGATTATCAAGATGAGAAATGAAATCAATCTTTAATGCTGCTTAAAAACACAATTAACTGCATGAGATTGAGACTATTAGCTCATAAGTCATGCACATGTTAGCACAACACACATACAACACCTATATCTAATATCTATAAATAATCAATTTTAATTATTGGATTGTGCACTTGTTATTAATGTTACAAGTAGTGACTAGAGCATAATGCATTATTTTTAATTAAACAACGATAAATAGGAACATAAAACTAGCCCTACATATGTATTTCATTGGTTAATGAAAGTTGTCAATTTTCAACGAAGAAGATAGGCAGTTCGTGTTCAAAGGTCTTCGTCAATGAATCATATATACGGTAATTGTTCCTCCACAGTGAAACCTCGATTCATTGTTCCTGCATCCGTTGGTTTCCTGCTAATATTGCTTATTTTGTCATATCAAAAGTGCTGGATATAAATTTTCCTGAATGGATCGTATCCTTAAATTGATTTTTCCCCTAGTCCTTGAAAAATGATATACTCTTTTACTGTAGTTTGCTGTATAAAAAGACAGGTGAGTAAATTATGAGAATGGTGGAATGTCCACTAAGAAGATTATATGATAATTTGTATGAATTGGTAAGCTGATAATGTTTTCATTTATTCTGTCTATTTACAACTAGTTCTGCAACTACTACTGAAATACACAGGTAGGTACCAGCTCACGGTAACATATCCATTTGATTGTTCAAAGGAACTAAACAATTTACGTTACAGAGTTGGCTAATTAGTAGTGGACACGCTAAGCAATCACAACATACTCGATACAATATTTTGTAATTTTATAATACTGGTAAAGAAACCCTTTACAGGCAACAATTTGAACTAAATAACCTAGGAAAGTATCCAAGAGTTCTAGCATACTTTTCAGTTATGGTTTCAATCAAGGTTAATTATACATGCTAGAATGAACTATAGAAGAATTGAGCAGAACCTAAATATAGTACTTACCACTGACAAAGCTCTCAAGTCGTTTCAGGTTTTTTAATGTGTCGGATAACTCCTTGGACGCGCTCTTTCCTTGGGGAGACCCAGGGTTAGCAGGACCTTCTAACACGTCAATAATTGCACTAAGCTGCTGGCTTTTTTCAGGATCCTCCTCATAGAGAATTCTGAAATAAACAATTTCGGTATTAAAGCTATTTGAAAATTGAAACACTTGATGCTATTTTTGAAAACTTCTTTTGGTTAATTCTAAGCTTTCAATTTCTGTCTTTCTCTTATTAAAGTTTCAAACAAAGGTGAGCCTTCAACTTATCTAGTAGCTGTGATAGTTGTCCTCCAAGTTGGAAAAATGATACATTCAAGAGTAACTGTTGGTGAGTGCTAACTGATGGACAATTGGGTCAACTTTGTGTACAGTAAGTAGAGTACGTCCACACAAATTTAATACATGACAATCAGAGCCTTATGACACAGTAACTACCGATATCTCCGCACAAATAAACTTGGTAAGCTGTTCATTACTTTATACTACATGTAAACCTGTACAGGGACAATATTTTTGGAAACGGACAAAATATAATATGCACAAGCACAGGTAAATCAAGCGATTACAATAGTTTACCTCAATTTTTTGAGTAGAATGCACGATCGTCCCCGCAGTTTATTTGAGAGTCCACCAAGAGCAGCCATAACTAGACTGTCGAGTGCTTCTGGCTTTGTTCTTCCTTTGAGAGAAGAATTGGAAGCAGTACTACTATGCAAGGAAACCCGGCTTCCACCAATCGCTCCATCCAACAAAGACTGAAACAGATAACACAAGTAAAATTGTTAAAGCAGAGAATTAATATATAAGCTACATTATTCTCAAGGACAATCATCGGCATAACTAATATCTATTGGCAATGGATGAATGAGATTGAGGTTTCTTAGATAATAAAAGGGAAGCAGTTGTGGCCTATATTGTAGGAACCACCCCAGCATTTGCCCAGACTATAGAGGGCAACCACGAAAAAACTCATATGATGGATGGTAGTGGGGATCGAACCGAGGCTCCTCATCACCCAGTCGCATGAAGCAAGTGCGTTATCACTGAGCTACGTGTACCGGTACTCTTCTAATATTTCGTGGGCTTGATATTTCTTTCTTTGAATTATGCTACAATGTAAAAAAACTTGAGAGTTCAAGCTATTTTTTACTGGAAAACCACAACATATGTGTTGTACGATGGGCGTTGGTTGTATTTATGTCTTCTTGTTTTATTTTTGCTAATGTTGGTTGTAGTACGGTTCTATTGGTTTCAACTATGCTCTTCTTGATGGATTTCTTAGAAGTCTTTAATAGATGTAAAAAAAACATGAAAAAACATGGGCCTGGCCAAAGGACTCGTTTCACATTGAATGAATATCGTGGATGGGTTGTAATTCTATTTCAGAAAACTAACACGTACACTACATAAAATACAAAAAAGTCACTTGAACAACAATAGAAAAGAAGCAATGTACAAAAAAAAATACCAGTAGTTTAAGCACAAGTTGCATCAAGTAAAGTTCACTAACCTTTGAGGGTGAACCTAAAACAGGCGGAAGAGGAACAGGATACTCTGTAGTTGGAGAGTCCTCGTCTTCTTCTTCCTCTTCCTCTTCTTCAGCTGACAACGTCACTTCGTCTTCGGATGACGTATACTTTGGAGCCATACCCAGTGTTCCATGAAACGATGCAGATCGTAACACGGAACTTTGATGGCTGAACATTAAAAGAGATTTCTCAAATCAGTATTTCTATTTCCCTTCTTTATTATCATAAGAAAAGCTGTGATTATAGTGATGTTTCACATAGGCCTATATAAGGCTATATATATATATATATATATATATATATATATATATATATATATATATATATATATATTATATAGAGAGAAGAAAATAATAAACATTAAGAATAGAAAATTGATCATATTTAATTTTTTGAATGAAAGTACTTCTAAAATAGTACAAACATTTGCAGTGACAAAGATGAAGTGATATTATAGTATGAAGTGCATTATATGTAGTAGGAATACTAGTAGGGCTGTCACAATACTGGCAAGATGAAATATTGTAAAAGTAATTTAAAATGACATAAACTAAACTTATACGCTATTCTCTATAAACCAACCTGGGAGATGTTTCTTCGGCTGTGGTATAAGATTGTGTCATGCTGTTATTAAACGTTGCTTTTTTAGCCGCGTCTTTCTTCTTCCCCTCAGCAGCAGCTTTCATTGGATCATAACTCTTTCGTCGTTTCCAATTCTGGAATTCTACTTCCCGTGATGATAATGTTGAATTGCTGCGGCCCCCGGACTTTTTAGAATCCTTCTTTGCATCTTTTTTAACTACAGGATTTGGTTTAGCAGCATATGGGGCCTGTGGAAGGGATAACAGTACAAAGAATACAGGTTAGACAATCTATTCTAGGAAAACATGTCAGCTTGAAAATCTCCTTATTACAAATATTCTTTGTTAATTCTAGAACTAAGCAGCTTCCTGAATCCTTACACAATTGAATATTACAACGTGCCCCACTTTTTAAGTGCAATACAATTATTTTTTATGTATAAAAACAACTTGATATAGGCAAACACTGAAAATGTATCTTGTACCTTTTATTCATCAACGTTTATAACTTTTAAAAATGTGTTTATATTGTTTTCTTTGTTTTTTTATATTGTATTTGAAATTTCAAACAATGTTTGACCGGTATTCACTTGATTCATCTTACTTGAGATTGCGAAACAGCTTTCGGTGCCCGGACACTGAATCGCCCGCAATCAGTCCGAGAGAATGTTTTTGTTGGCTCAGGTTTTGGACTACTGGCTTTTATTGCACGAGTATGAAGTGGAATGTTGGGACGAGGTGGTTCAACAGTCTTCTTCGGTTGGTTATAGGCAGTGACTGAAACCGATTCAGTTTTCTTCTTTCTATTGTCGATAACTGGTGTAGGCACAGGATCACAATCTAGCCGAGCTCGCCGTAAACTAAACAACAAATAAATAGTAGGTAAACAAATGGCAATATTGAAATTGAAAGTAGCGTAGTCTGGAGAGTAATATTTTCAGCAACATTCAATAGAGGACAATTTTGAAATGGAAGATATAGTGGGACAACTAGGACAAATAAGAGCATGTAGGAAGAACACAGAGAAAGCAAGAAAGAGAAAACAATGACGAATAGGAAGATGTCAGGCCGGTGTTGACTCACGGAGCCACAGAAAGGCTAATAAGAAAACTCCTTACGTGTAAATTTTTGTACACCTATTCATATTATTTTTCTACCCAGTCATGCAGAGTTAGAAAAATAAAATATGCAGAGTAAGTGGGGACGCTGAAGAGCATATACCGGGATGAACTCGGCTTGGTCGTGTGACACGGGCTTCAGAGTACTTTTCAATGGATGGTTGTAAAATGTGGTTAGGGTTCAGGTAAGGTTGGATACTCAAACTCATATCACACAACCGAGTCGACTTTATTCCCGTATACGCTCTTCAGGTGCCCGGAGTAAGTTACGCCTGTTGGTTTCTACGAGTTACTTGCACGTCCTATGATTTTCTTAAAATAAATTAGGTAAGCTGTTGGTCAAGTTACGACAGTCCAAGGACTTTGGAATAATCCACCAACAATTGACATCCCTGTAACAACCAGCGGTGATATGGCCCTCTGAGTGCATGAAACAAATTACTCAATATTTTGCTCGGTGACGACTTTCCAGCACACCGTGAACGTTACAACAATCAACATCACACAGTACTCCGTTGATACTCAAGTCGACCTTATTCAAATTTGATATATGCATTTGCAGGTATAGGCCTACTTTCTTCACTGTGTACAATACTATCAAAGAAAGATAGAATAAAGACAATGCAAAACACCCACAAAACATTTTTCTGGTGACCTACTTCACAAGTATTTACCAAAATATGTAATGCTTTCAAGGAAAATAGACCGCTAACTAGGACAGTAAACATTAAATAATATCTTTATATGGCTAGGACTATTATAGGCCTACTGTATGTTGTTTTATTTTATTTTATGACTTGTGCTAGATTGTTTAACAAACATTCAACAATTAATTTATGTTACGGTATATCATAGAACAAAATACTAGACTGGAAACAGCAATATGAAAAGATAATTGACTGATAATTGATACCAGTAAAGCACACATCATTTTTATGACTGCAAGAAACATTTTAAAGTAGATACAAATCTAATCTAATTTAATTGACAAGTCAACATGTCATACACATTCATCAACTGTCAAACAACTAGAAACTGTAGAAATAACACGATTCAAATTGAAAATCCCACCACCATTACCTAAAAGCTCTGTTGTACCTCAACGTAGGTGGTGGTTCTTCCTTCTTAGTCTTAACTTCGCTCGCTTCACTGCTACTGTCTGAGTGGCCGGTGCGGAGGTGACGAGGACTGCCTTCAGATACGCCGCTTGATCGCCGCTGCAACTGGTGGCGGTCTACGGCACTACGTCCTGTTAAAGACAAAAGAATATTAGGAATAAACAGCTACAAAATAAGCCCCAAGTCATAGTAAAATGTACCATTCAGTACTGCTGATTAGTTTTGTAACTCAACATATGAAAGTAAGTATACATCATCTATAACGTGTTTCCCAGAAGACAACCAGTGGCCAATTCTTTTTCTCCAAATCTTCAATTCAACACCAATTCATTTCATTACCAATATTACCACCAATTCATTATTATTCACCAATTCATTACCAATAATATTGCAAATATGATAATGACTTATCAATAGTATTTATTAATTTCTAATTTTCAAAAGATTCTATTACGTATAGGCGTTTGTATGACAATCAATAAAAATCAACTCGCCTCGTTCAACTGGTTTGAAACCGTGACTTGTATCACCATCCGATTCACCTCCCGAGTCAAGCGAGAGACTCATCCTAGCCTGCATTGCCGTAACGACTGATTCGGTCGCCCGAAGGTACGACTCGGTCTCCAAGCTGCTGTCGCTATGTCGGTCAGCTCCCTCGGCAGGCGGGAGGTGCACAGGGCTGCGGTGATGGGTGCGTGTAGGAGAGGGAGGGGCATTGCTGCGACGTCCTGTTGGTGGTAATGCTATACTTGGGCTGTGGATCGGTGACGGAATTCGCGTTGTCATGGAAGGAGCTGAAACAATCATTTGAGAGTACGTCAAAATCGCTCTAGATTTTCGTACGTATAAGTTTCCGTTCTAAAAATCAATTCTTACACTTGAGAAAATATTGCCAAACTTCAAAGGACATCACAACCCTGAGACTAGATTCTAATGAATAATGACAATATCTATTTCCCTAATTTTAGAGAAAACTAGATAACATCATCCCAAATTCAGAAATTGAAATTATTTTCTTGTCCTACAGAGACCATGAGTGTACAGAAACATCATAATCGAGTAGTCTACGTTACGACTAAGACTCGGACTAAAATCTTGTTTCAGGGTTGTGATGTCCTTTTAGTTGAAAAATATGTAGAGGTAAATTGAGGGCCGACTTCTACAGTTGGATAGTGGTCGGATTTGAAGCTCAACCATATTGAAGCATATAATACATATTAATTACTTAAATTAAATTACTTAGATCGAGACCAGCAAGCATTTTGTCGACAATCTTTCCAAGTAGGAAAACGCAGGATAGACCCTATGTGTAGTATGCAGAGTGAGGTATTTATACATGGAATCTACACATTTTGATTTTGAAACTATCAATGCACTGCCCTCCTTATAATGCTGCAATTGATGTACAGCTTAAAGCAGAAGTAAAAGTATCTTTGCTACATGGTCAAACCAGTTCACTAAGTTATATTGCATAGGATTTAACAGGCATCTAACGACAGAAACAGACTTTTACTTATGCTTCAAGCCGTATATGCAGATTTACACTCCAATAGGTTCCACCTGTAGAATTTTTCAATAGGTTTCATTGATCTAAAAAAATTACACTATATATTTTTTCTTCACAATCGCTGATCTGGTCAATTATAAAACTTTGGAATGATGTAAATCATTCTTGTACTTAATAATCCATCATAATTTCACTGAACTTGATAAATAGTATAAACAAACTTTCAATTATTGAGTCAAGTGATATTAGGCCTATACTCAATTAATTTTATGAAAACATGAATTGCTGTGTTAATGATTCTTTAGAAACCTTTATGCTTGTCAACAGGCAACGGAGGTAAACCAGATACGAGCGGTTCCGGCTCCTGGTGGTGGTTATGTTTCGCCACTTGCGTCGCCCAATCGTTGATCCAGTTGGTTCCATTCCGATAGGAGCTCATCTTAAAGTCTTCTACTTCAGGATCCTCTCTTTCGGCCACAACTGAAAAGTATATTGATAATTAGTTAATTACCAATTAATTATTAGGGCCTCAATTGATTTGTTTATAATGAGTAGTAACTGTAGTCTACTAACTATAATTTTCAATACACCAAATTATCACTGCATGCATGTTGTTGTGACATGCAGCAAAAAAATTATTGTAGGGCATATTATATATATATATATATGGTCTAAAAATGCTGTTTGAAAATGCAGAAACAGAAAAGGTAATCTAAAAAAGCTATTCAGCAATCTACATCAAACGTTCACCTTTGAAACAGTACGTTGCCACAAGGTCTAGTCTATTTTGTAACCAAGAGAAACACCAGCAGCTTACCTGGCCCATTAATTAAGAGATGAAATTAAATATCAAAAAAAGAAAATATTCTGAAATAAAAGTCTAGACCGAAAAGTACAATTGAAGATGTCAACGTACTTGGAAGTGTATTTCACAATTTCAAGAAGACGGATAATATAACAAATTATGTTCGTACTTACCTTGATCGATTTCCTTTCTAGCTTGATCCTCTTCTGGACATGCTAGATCTCTCTCAATTGTGTACGTCCCAGCCTCACTGGCGGTATCATTCGAGAGTTCGTTCTCAACATCTCCATCGTCTATTACATTCCCATTGTCTATGGCTGGCGTTTCAACCGTGTCGTCAATTGTACTAGCCATTAACCACTCATCTTTACTAAGCTCTTCATCGTCAAGTGGGTTGAATGTGACGGCATTGTTTGTAGGGTTACTGTTCTGACGTTTTAATTCATCAAGTCGTGTTCTAAGTGTTATTGGTCCTTCGGCATGAAAATCACCAAATTCGTGGCGACTCATGTGCGGTGAATTATTAAGTTTTGTTTGACTAGTTTGATCGGCCATGTTTATTTTTTCTTGTGCTAAATTTGTAGTTCTTAAACCTGACAAAAAATAATAATAGATTAGTACCTATGCTACTGGCCATATTTGAATTCAATCAACTATAAAGTTTAGAGAAGTACTGCAATAGCCTTACTGTCATGCTTTGGCTGTTAAGAGAGAAGCTAAAATATATTTTCTCTTTTTTAAGGTCTTAGAAGCTGGTCTTGAAAGAAAAAGTGTGCGAATCATCTTTTAATGTTAATCATCCCCTGTTTAAACTGGAGTAAAGCAGGGCTTATAAGTCATAAGCCTAGCAAAGTCGACAAAGTTCATGAGATATAGGGCTAGGTTATATAGGGGGTAGGCCCTACAAATGAGCGTTTGATAATGAAACGATGAAATGTGAAGACACTTACAGAAACCCACGCCTCGTGTGGGACTCGAACCCACACAAGGCGTGGGTTTAGAGGGTTTACACCCCACTTGATTTCATTTCCCAAATCAGTGGCTTAGCTAAATAAGCAATAGGGGTGGCAGTTAGTTTTCATATATGTAGGGCCTATACTCTATGGCAAGCATATGTTTCATCAATATTTGATTAGGCTACCGGTAATTATTTTATAACTAAATGCACGAGAGAATTTAATTTCGAATTACGTACATTAGTTACATTTACATTTTTTAGCTACATGGCAAACAAAGCAGAGCACACCCATCTCAACTGAATTAGATCGGGTTTCAAGCCTATATCACATGATATCATGAAATAATATTTTACTGACTTATACTGTTCACTTGTATTATGATATAAGAACTTTCAATTCTTTTTCCAATGTAGTAGAGAAATGACTCGGCCCTCAAAACATTAAATCCAAGTTCGGTAACATTTGATCCAGTGATAAGTTTGATAGATACCCGGTACTCAATTGTCTACAATACCTTTTTCAAGGTTCTTCAATTTCCTAACAAAGAAACCACTTCTGTTCCGAATGTCTTCTTCTTGATCACTTGAAAAATAGCCTTCTGAATGATAGCCTGCCCGACGTGCGACAGTTTTATTAATTGGTAGTGCAGACGAGTTGACAGCTAGTAGAGGTGAATTGATGTTCGGCGGAGATGAATTGACGACCAGCGGTAATGAATTGGCAGTCCGCTGAGATGAATTGACGGCCAGCGCTGAATTCACTTCACCTTTCGTTGTCTGTCAACAAAACAAAGAATAAATAATAACGTTTGAATAAAAAAATAATAATCCTTTACCGGTAATCAACAGATTTAGTACCGGTACTACAAGATTATGGATCATCCCAAGGATCAATTTTGTGATTAGATTGTCATTTCTCAATATGTCATTACTCATTACTTAACTATGGTCACAAATAAAATAAAACCAGTACATTATCACCAAAGATTAGGTAGGCCCTATAGGCCTAACCAAATAATTTCTACTTGTTTTTATGAACATCTCGAATCTTGCTTAATGCCAAACCAATATTTAGCATTATTACTCAATAATCCAGTCAAACTATTATCTACCATAGGTCTAGGAAAAAGCAGCCAATTCCCAGTTGAAGGACCTACCACTTATTATTTATTCACATCATCTGGGCAGTAGGCTTACCTTCTTTTCTTCAGTAGTTGGAAGTGATTGATTTCTTCTATGCTTCAAAGCAAAATTGCTTAATCTCTCTTGAATACTTTTTGTAGTTATATTATTTTTATTTGTGTCTTCAAAGTGTATTGTAAAGGCCATATGCTGTGGCTTTCGAGATTCAATATCAGTCACTAGTACAGGTTCCGACAAGTTATTGTCCACTTCTAAAGGTTCCGACAACCTATTGTCCACACTTGAAGGTTCTGACAATTTATTGTCCACCTCTGGATCTCTTCCATGATTGGTCTCCATTTACAGCTTTTACCGTCCCACTATCGATGGCGTAAGTTATCTGTAATGAAATACATTCAAAATTAATTAAAAGGTTTAGGCCTAATTTAATTTTGCACTGTGCATAAAAGTACGAATTGAGCACAGTAGCACATGCGAAAAAGGCGATCTCCAGCACAGCCTTGCATTTTTTTTGTGTGATTTAGATGTGATTTATACGAGCAGTTTTGTGGAGTGCTTGCTCCACCATATAAATAACCTTGTACAAGTGAGTGATAATTATTGAATTAACTTGTTATCACCCTAGTTATGTATGTTACTTTTGTACCTTAACTTATAATAAGATAATGAATGCTTAGGGCTTTACTATAAGTTCGTAAAACCGGTTCTGTTTGGCACTATGGTCTACGATAGATTATTTTTAAACTTATGATATGGTCTATCTCGAATCAGTCAGTTGAAACTTGGCTGACAGATCAATGGAAAATTGTTACAATGAAGGCAGAAAGGCTCATGTTTTAGTATGCAATTATTGCTCAGCTATTATCACCAATAGTGGATAGGCCTAGTTTATGGTTGCATAATTATCTTGTGGTATTGATTAAGTATCACAGATATTCTCATGGGGGAAACATAGGTAGGTCTACTTTTTATTGGTAGGTCCAGCCATTAAAAGTATCCAGCTAGAATTTGTTACCTGTGGGCAAACCTCTATAGTGATTCATAAGCACTATTGGAAAGGTTTAGGCCCTAGCATAGGCCTACCCTTCGGGAACAAACCCTGAAATTCTAACAATTTTTCTTCAAATTTGACTGACAAGGATGATCTAGACCTACACCTGTCCGAAAACCATTCTTGTGCCTCCCTCACATTAAGCAACCTGTAACCCTGCGATAATAACGATTTTAATGTTGCCTTACCTCCTTTAAGGCTAGCCCTAAGTTAAGCATTCCATCGCACACCTTATTGAACTGTCATTTTTACGTCGATCACTCTCCTAGGACTAGCCTATTTTTATATTTTGAGGCCTTGTCCTAATTTTGTAACAATATTCAAATACGTAACTCATACCTTATCAAAAAGCTTCTCCTTCATGCTCGACTGCGAACGTCACTTTCTTATATTTGTTTACGAAATACCAAAAAATGAATTGATTAACATAATCTACAGAATAAAGCGTATAATGACACCTGTGCCTAAAATTTCTTTTCCTTTTCACCAGAGCTGAACTGCACAGCAGTGCCAGTGCACAGCAATAGGCGCCTAGGCGGAAACGGAATATGGCAACGCTAAAGTGTTTGCTACCAGAGCGCAGCACATACAACGAACACGCTCAAAGACCTTACCCTTTTTTTTTAATCGAGTTCAACTACGCCATTGAGACGACTACGATCTCTTGGCGTTGGAGAATGATATACATGATGATGGGATGATAAGAAGGAAAGTTATTATATAATTTTTTTTTATACTTAGAACTGGGAAGGAGTCGGTCGTGGCCTCTTATTACGGAGGAGGGAAACCATGAAAAACCCCTGTCAGGATGGTAGACCACATACACCATGGCGGGAATCGAACCCCAGTCTCCTGAATGACGGTTCAGTGTGCTAGCCACTCGACCTCTCATTACGATATGATGAAAAGTTTTGAAACAGCTACCAATCGGTAATTGTTTTAAAATGGTGAAAGAGCTCTTTAGTAGCTACTAGTAGTTGCATGAGCACTGAGGATTAAACCAAAAATATGTATTAGACCAACTCTGAACAGGGAAAGTAGTTCAACCAACAAATATCAAGGGGAAAAAATCAGTAAACTTTACAAATTTCAACTAACCATTTTTTTTAGAAGATTTCCTATATTCTTTTCATTTTCCTCCATTTTTTAATTTTGATTTTTTTGGGACCTTTGTATAAAAAGAAGTATACCTAATCAAAAAAACAAGAGCTTTTAATTTGTTGATCAATACAAATCAAGTTCTATTACTTGAAAATAATACTCACACATGATCAGTAATTCCATCAATTCAATTTGGTCTTGCTATACGTCTTGTAAGTTTCTAATATTATGCATTTCAATTAGAAGAAATGTAACTAATAATTTGGACTATAATATAAAGGAAGTTCAGTAGGAACAAGAATCTATAATAAGATGACTCAGGGTTAATCAATGGGTCAAATATTATATTGAAAACTCACATTTAATATAGTAAAGCAAATTGCAGTATTTTCCAACATTTAAAAAATCTCAAAAATACTTTTGTACATTACTTGTGATTGCGCTGCCAACTTGCCAACAATACACAATATAAGCATGGAGAAAACATATTATTGACAAGACGTAGTTTCAAACACATGAAAGAAATAATGCTATTGTATCCAGCAATAAATGTTTCTTCAGGCAATACTATACTAAAATATAATACCTTCAACGGTAAAAATAGACCTGCGTTTAGGTACAACCGTACAATATTAGACAAGGCTTATAATGTAATATAATAAAATAGAAATTAGTTCAAATAGATAACATTTAACAAGAGGTAGAATTTTTATGAATACAATGTCTTCTCAACCCATTCTTCCATTGTGAATGATGCAGTATTTGTGCTGTCAGGATCTCTTTCTTTGAATATATCTTTAAAAAAAACAAAAGACATAATTAATGGAAACAGTTTTTGGTATTTTTTTGTTATTGTAAGTCTTTACTTGTTCAATTTTTGTATGATATAATAACATTATGATATAAAATATAATATAATAAAGAATATATACAATAATTGTACAAAGTAGGCAGGGTTCACTTTTTATAGTGGTCTTCCACCCAAACCTAAAAATATATTGAGAAATAGATATTGCAAAAATAATATTGACTAAGAGAGTAGTAGGAATACGATAATGTTAGAACTTATAAGTCTAGAGCTATAGTGAGCTAAATTTTTAAAGAATAAAAGTAAAATATTAGAGTACAATATTCAAATTTCAGATAATAAAGTTACAGGCTTGATTCTAGATATTCGTTAACTGAATATGGACATATTTGAATAAGAAAGTTTATGACAGCTGCTTTGAATGATCCACCATGTCCCATCCCATATTAATTAGTATTAATTAGCATAATCATACATCAAAAATACTTATGTGTGGAATATAGCTATCTTGCAGTTAAGTGTGTGATCATTAAATCTCAGATGACTAACTGGAAATACCGCACTTTGATCATACATGAATATAATTGATCATACGTCAACAATCAGGTATTTCAAATTCAAAATATATATTTTTTTAAACAAGCAATTTCAATAATAATTATAAATATGAACTGATGATTCCTAACTAATTAATTATAAATGACTCATCAGATGGCACACAGATGCCACTGATTTTTTAAGAGAATTGCAGAACCCCAGACCAGATGGTCCAAAGAATGTTTGTAGTAGGTGACGATGGATGTGATATGTTTCAAGGAAGAGTTAGAATAAAGTAAAAACATGAGAATTCCCACCTGTACAGTGCACATATTGTAGTGAATAAAGCAGCAATATATTATCAATATCATTTCAACAACTAATTTAGTTCTCTCACCAATCATAGCTTTCAGGCGGACGGCGCACATCATGAAGTCGTCGAAAGTGATTAAGCCATCCTTGGTGCTGTACCGATGAGCCAGGATATTCAGGATGTGATTGTTGATTATATATCCAGCTGAGTTAAGTGCTTGACGCAGTTCAAAAGCATTTAGACACTTGGAACCATCTTTGTCGTATAACTTGAACACTCCCTGGAAAGCAGATTGGACACGTCAATTATAAACGAGACACTAGAAGACCCAAGTGTACACAAGTTTATATAAATCAGAATAACAACACTAATTGAATTATGAAGTTTATTTACAGCCAAATATTTTCATTCAATGCCAGATTACTTATATCAAATTATGAAATATAAACAGAATAATAAAAATCAGTATTTATTCAATATCAGTATTAGGTATGCCTTGAAATTGCGTGAAATTAGTGTGTAAAGGTGTACGTTCCTACTCAGGCCGGATCAAATCAACACCGTCACAAAGCTAGAATACTAGAAGTACCACAGTGCTTCAGTACTATAGGTAATTTTCATACAAGAAAACTGAGACATGGGGGACCAGTGGTGCTAGCATGCAGGAGACCACAGAAATATTTCCGCGGTTGTCAGCAATCCTGAGATAAGTTTTTCTTGGTTTCTGCGTCTTCTTAAGGTGGATCGCTCCTTAACATCAGCCCACGACTGCTTACTTCCCACTATTCAAAACGCCTAATATCGTAACCCTTTATCTCATCTTCTCACAGTTTCATTCATCATTCATTGATGCCACCAGTCATCAGTAAAGTAAATGACATCTTTAAGCCAAAGACAAAAAATAAATATAGAGTTATTTTCCCAATCTGTCATTTCATTAGCCCTTACCTTCCAATTTCTGATATCTGCCCAGAGCGATTTGAATTCCTCGAATCCGAGTTTCCCTGATCGATCCACATCCATCATAGCGACCATACTTCTGCAAACATCCTTCGAGAATCCCATGTCCTGAGTTTCTGTGAAACGAGAAGAGCAATAAATACACAGTCTACACCGCAATACATACAAGTAATACAGTAGTACAGGTTCCAATTTATCCAGCCAAGCCATAATACACAATTAACCAGCACCACGATCTAGGTATTTCCGTCACAAAAAATATCCAGTTATTAGTTTGTTAGCAAATTAGCGGTTCCATGCTTGGAGATGCAATTTCATTTCATCATGCAATTTACACTCAAGAAGCTGTACAATATTAACAAAATAATTATTTTATATTATTGATAAGTGATTAATGATTGGTTCATGCATACATTCCTTTGCATTTTGCCAGACGTGTCGAAGACTACTTGGCCTTCAGAATGCATCCTGAAAGACGGCTCCAACGAAAAACCCAAGTGAATAATTAGATAACATTGAAAATACATGCTGAAACTTCCTGAAGTATAAAGAAACCATGTTAGAAAATAGACAAAACAATAAAAATACCTGCAGCACCTTTACTTATAAAAGCGTAAATAAGTAAAAAAAAAATGTATGCTAAGTAGGCCTACAATAAGTTTAATAACAGTTAAATAACCTGTTGGCCAATTACGTTCGAATTTAACTATAATGTCAAGTTATAGAACTACAGCAAACTACAGATAAGTAGACACACATTTCATTTTTTTTTAAATTCTGCTATTATTAGACATGATTTAAAATATATATATATAGGCCTACGCCTATAATTCGAATAAGAAACAAATAATTTGACATACTATCTACCCAAACAGTGGTCTATTGTAAAGAGATGAATTTCTTCAAATTTTATTTTATCGTCACAATGAGAAAATTATTGTTCAATTTAGAATAAAGTGTGCATAATCATTTACAATTGGTGACAAGACTACCTCGAAGTCTTGAAACCACAGAGACGTGCGACTTTTAAACGGTCTAATTCATTCTCAGCCTTCATTGAGACACAATAATAGAACATCAAGATTTTTTGATTTGATAAAAAAACTGTTGCAGTGAACTAACACAATCAAACATGCTGTGCATAAGACTAATATAAGATATAAGCTACGTTAACGTAATATTTCAATAAATATCAATTAAACATTTCAATTAAACAATACTACATCTACATATGGAACATAGCATTACAATTTTACGCTGGACCATTGGACTGAACGTACCGACGTCTATATCAACATATAGACGTAGCTTGCGGAGTGGTTAGTTTATCAAGGTAAGCTGGTGGTATGTACGTGTGCCACTGTATTCGTAACATTGTTCTTACCAAATACTTGTGCGAACGGGGTGTCCTTACACACCGAACCGCACACAAGTGTCATCAGCGAGTTGAGAATACCGCCGCCTCCCTGTGGATTACCACTAGGCAGCTCTATAGTAAACATAATAAACACGTTCCATTACATGGCATCGACGATCACTTTTACGCTGGACAACATCACAGAGGACAATATATCAATAAATTCAAGCATCAAGCTGCTCAAGCTCTTTGTGATGTTGTGAATCTTCTGAAAAGCATAAGCATCAACAGACAAAAATGAACAAAAAACCAAACAAACATGTACACAAACTATCTTGCAGAACTAGTTGCTCATTAAATTAGTGACAGTTGCATCATTTGAAATACTAGCAACGACGTTACTACTTTCTAAGATGAGAAAATATCTACTACTACTTACAAACAGTACACATACTTAGTTGTAGTTGTTATTGGTGCAAGAACTTATACATAATAATAAGTTTTGAGAATAAAATAATTCTGTATCGATGCACACAAGCCTAGTCACACTTGGTTAATGTTGTGAGACAGTTTAATTGGATGACTGTGAATTATCTGTTATGGCATCAAAAATTTGATTTGAACAATATAGTGGGCGGTTACTCAAAAAATTAAATAACTGGAGTAATATGGCTGTCAAAAAAGTGAAATATTAAAATATTCTGTGTTTTATTTGCTATAGTTTAGAACCAGAAAATAATAATATAATTATTATTTTCCATCATCAGATGTGTCCACTACAGTTACTGTTGACCTATTAGGTTACAATAGCGTGCATTCACAGAATATAAGTCAGAAACGAAGGTTAAAAAAATAATAATAAGTGAATAAATTATGCAACGTAAAAATCCGAGAATGCATCATCATTGAAATTAATAAATTAGCTACCGGTAGGCCCTATGTAATACTTAATTTCTCTTTCTAAAACCAAAATAAATATATCTGAATAAGACATGCACTATCTTGCTTGACGGCCAACCTTTCATCAAGATAGCAGTGGCCCTTATTGTGATAAAATTGTATGCAAAATCTGTTCTTGTCAAAAAGAAATATGACCATAGTGCCATCTAGCAGCAAGGTCGATCTGAGATTGAGATCTAAGATTTAATTCAAGTTCACACGAGGGATTGGAAAATGCATTTCCAAAAGTCTAAAATTGGGACATTAATCCTGAATATTATTTTACCACTTCTCATTGCGTAATCGAGGATTTCTTTCAATTCCATCCAGTCAACTTCCATATCATCGCCGGCAATTTTACGGAAGAATTCTTTGACCTTATCTTGCGACCTATCTTCTTCTGGTTCCGGAGCATTGATTATCTGCAAGAAGAACGTAAGAAATATTACACACACGAAACAAGTGTTAGTACTGTATAATGTATATACTAGGCCTATATGATAATTATGGTATAAATAATGTGTAAAACAAATATTGATTAAACTTAAAATAAAAATATGGCAAAATGTTTCTACAGTAGGCCTCCTGTAGGCCTATAGTATAAATGTACAAATATTGGAAAAAGACGTAGGCCTGACTGTTTATCTCAAACAATTGAAATAATTCCCAATTTCGAAGTACAGTAGTTTCAAAATATAAAGTATCAACAATAAAGTTTCGAGATCAACAAATCATTCAAGTCGTAATTGATTATGAAATTAATACTGGTAACCTGTTTCTATATGCTACTACCGGTAACTTTCAAAGAATACTGAATTAATACAGTAATGGAGGTCCAGGTGTAGTTGAATTGTATATATAATGTGTGAGGTTTAATTCAAGTAATGGAGGTCCAGGTTTTAATTTTGTATTTATACCCTCTAGGAAATTTCTCATCAAGTACAGTACATTTAACAACCAAAACTTGAAAAAAATCAGAAAAAACTGATGAAACAATGTATTTCATACGTGATTGAACGAACTCAGTTAGGTAGAAAAACAAAACAATGAGCATTAATTAAGGGGAAATCTGTACACCATCACAGACAGAAGCATAATTGATTCCAGATTTCCATGTTACTGAAAAGCTGTGGAGCAGAACACACGTTCAATTCAAAGCATTCAAACAAGCCATTCTCAAAGAACTTACAGCAGACGTGTTACTACTTTTGCTGGAGCGTCTTCCGCCTCGCCAAAGAACCTACAAGTTCAAGTAATACTACTCAAAGCAATGTAAAACTAAATTTATGCAGCTTTCAGGATTTAAAAATGGAAAATATAAAAACCTGTCAACCAAATAAATTAAAAACAGTACCAGTAGAGCAAGGAGAGAACAATGAGTAATCTACGAAAGAATAAAAGAAGAATATCTAGAACTCAACTGACAAACTAATACACTGCATCTAAGCCTGAAATTGTCATGCCCAACAGCATAACTCTCA
This sequence comes from Brachyptera putata, assembly GCA_907164805.1. NCBI lineage: Eukaryota > Metazoa > Arthropoda > Insecta > Plecoptera > Taeniopterygidae > Brachyptera > Brachyptera putata. The sequence continues at coordinate 15,392,073 of OU015464.1, forward strand.
AGCCATTTACCAAGTTAGCCCTAAAAGAAAAGATATACGTAGTAACTTATTAAAGTAATTGAAACTTTTCAACTTACCCTCTGATCGACTTTACCAAGACCCACTTCCTCGTCATTCTCCCTGTAAACCAAATAAACGATTTCAATTGTAGCCTACCACAACACAGATCACACTTTGAATTACGAACTATTTTGTTTTCTATGAGCCCAAGTCAACGTACGGGTCTGTGAACCACAGATCGCGTCGTCTATTCCTTCCGTCACTCATCTTTCTTTAGTTACCACTCGTATTTTACAATATTATGGTTTTCTTGTTCACGATCACCATTATACCTTCAAACATTCATAACAAGTCTTTTCTCTCGCTCATCTTTGCATCAAAGTACCGTACTGGTTTGCTAATCTAATATAAAAGCGTATGTGCATAAGATTACCTATCAGTTTAGTCACGCTCTGAACAAGGAAAGTACATAAAGTGAATCATGTTAACCTTCAAACTACACACATAACATAATGTTGTTATTTATTCTAATTATTAACAACCATGAATACTCTCAACTAATTAACACTATACAGTATTATGAAATACCAGGAATACTATTACAAGCCTATAGAAACTAAATAACAGAACATGTGCAATATACTATGAAAGCTAGAAATAAAAATTCCTATTATCAACAGGGTTGTAATCAAGATTTTTCCACAAATTAATTCAATGATTATTTACAACTCATATCCATCATGATAAAAACCGATAACTTTTGTGTCTAGAGCAAACCTCAAACCACTTACGACTGACGGCAAATTACAAGCACATCCTCTGCAACGATACTCGTACGATATTCAGGACCGCTAACGTAGTTATTTTACAAGCAAAATTATAGAAAAACTTACGACATGTTATTCTTGTTTTCTGAGAATACTCGCAGAATAAACTCTCCTTCTTCCTTTGCTTCGAATGTGGACGGCACAATACAGTAGCTGCCTGGTGGCAGTTTGAAACGGCAGCTTACTTCACGGAGGTTGATGAACGAAGGCGATCTAGCGACGGAAGCATTGTATTTGAAGAAGTTCATGTCCAGTGGTGTTGGTAGATTATCGGGATCACTCAGCTAGGAAAACAATAACAAGTATCACAAATCTGATCTGTCATTATGAGCCTAGGCCCTAAACGAAGCATTGTATCAACCATATACATAATATGTATAAAGGGGAATTCCGAACCCAGTTCGATCCCCGCCGCCGACCATCTTTACAGGGGTTTTTCATGGTTTCCCTCTGAAGTCTAGGCTAATGCCGGGATGGTTCCTACAATAAGTCGGCCATGACCGCTTCCTTCCCACTATCCTTCCCAAGAACCTTCATCTCATCCTCCCATCATCTCATTAATCACTCATCCGACGCCATTAGATCTCAGTTATCATAACAGTGCGTCGTTAAACCCAATATAAAATAAACAAAGCTTCACACATACAATGCCTGCATATATATACAGTGTCTGGATCCATCATTTTTCTGTTTCTATTTTATACCATCTCAAAGTTAAATTTTCCTGAATGGATCATTTTCCTTCATGCATGGTTTCTTTTCCTGGTCCCTTGAAAAATGATAGGTGACTACGATTCACCGTATTCCTATTCATTTCATTTTTCATTCATTTATATTTTATACATAGTTTTTAACACCAAATTGAACCAACTATGACAGGTATTATGTAAGTAGTATGTGCCATATGATGAGTACCTAAGCAGTTGTAAATATTTTTAGAAAATAAATAATGAAACTGAAATGTTACTTGAACATAATATGATAACATAACATAGTAAATCAGTATTTCTTCTCATACTTGCTATGGAAACTGTTCTGCAGTAAAAAGTTCATTTGACAGCTGTCTTTACCATCTAAATATTTACTATTAGTGTGTTTTAACTGTAAATATTGGCCTATGTATTTTATCAACGGGCTCTGCACAGTGAGTTTCTCAACTTATCAACTTCCACAAGCTGCTGTTCATATTTCAACTTTTCCCGAATCATACAATTCCTTCGTAAATTTTCAAAACCACAAACTTTTCATACATCTTATGTTATAAAAAATGGATCCATTTATATCAACACATTTGCACCAATTATTACTACTTAAAAGCAGCTTAATCAATAGTCATGAATGGGCACATAACAAATATATATGGCCTACTGTATTCACTTTCAATAATGATACGTATAACTGTATAAATAACTGTAGTAGTTAAGCTACTGGTTTATCATTACGTACATGGTACATGGCAAACCCGATGGTAAGGCACTCCATGCCCATCCGCCGTTGGGACCTTCGATTCTTCTGCATGAGGGCAACAATGACAGTACACTTGCTGTCATCGTCGTCCTCATCTGGATCAGTTAGTGTGATGTTGTATTGCGGGTTATGCCAGAATGTCTCTGCAAACAAAAACAAACATAATATTGATATATAATTAAACAAATAGTTATTACAAAAGTTCCCGAAGGATTTACAAAAGTGAATTATAAAAACCACATTCAAATAGAAAAAAAATTATTATATCGACAATCTACAGAAGGTTATCTGCTTGTCAAAATAATTAAATCATTTCCTGTCTCCACCTAAAAAGTAAATGTACAGATTGGTTTACCAAATTGATTTATAGCCTCTCTCTCCACTCATTAGAATAAGAGCTGTATTTTTTTTAAATAGCATCTATAACGTTTTTATTCCAAACTCAGCATTTATATCGCGTTATATTTAAATTTATATAATTTAAAAAAAACATGACTAAACAACATCAAATGTATTGAAAAAAGAAGAAATTTTATAAGACATGTATTAAAGCATTGCTTTCATAGCAATTGCTATTGTACATATCTCTCTACAATTGACCAAATAATCTAGCTGAGTCAGCAAATAATATAGCTGTCTAGCTGGGAGGAGTTGTTAATAAAACAATATAATCATCAGAAATGTCTTCAGTCATTCTATACAATTAATTTTGATTTCAGATTACAAATAAGAATTTAATTGGTACCCGACTTGACTCACCAAGGAAGTTCCTGCAGCCGCCAGCAGTCACATTTCTCACCCACTCTCCCTCGAACATGCTCATCTCCCACTTCCGCTTTTCCTCGCCAGTCTCATCTTCGTCAACCAGCGAGTCGGGATTCAAGTTGCAGATTTCAAGGCGTGTGAACTTGGCTTTGAAGTCTTGATAGGACATCCAGAACTCTCCGTCGTGTTCAAACGTGAGGCCGATTTCATCCTTCTCGCTTTGCGGAATAAACCGCCACTCAGCTGACCTATAACAATCAAAAGAGAGAATGTCAATTTATTTGACGGCTGACCGCAAAGCGGGATACCAAGATGGTACAGCGTAATAAAATCAATATATAGAAGTACAATGGTTTTACAAAAGTGATACAAAATTGATTTTAAAAAAATCCTGAAATATTATAAAACTAATTTAATTAAGGGTATATAACAAAAGTATGAAAATTACAGTTATTTTTCTGTTCCAAGCAATTACGAGCCTGTAATATGTCAACTAGGGTCTGGGCAAAACGGTTATTGGTTGAATAGAGATATTAAAAATTAAAATAATGGTTAGTTATTTGTTGTTGATTTGATTGGTAAGTCATATCAAGTTCGTGTTTAAGTCGGTGTTTATAGTCATAGAGTACTGTAACAAGGTTTGCAGAGAAAATAAACACCCTCTATCTTGTTCAAGACAACCAGTTAGGAATTCTAATAACCATCGTTTAATGGAATACGTTTTACAATACGACTTGAATTATTTACAAATAATGTAAGTATTTTCACCAAGTCAGAATTATATTCAAAATTGATATACCACACTAAAATAGTAGGCCTATAAGAAGTAAAGCACTCGCTCAAAAAGACAAAAACAGAATGAATTACGGTAAAATAATATTATATACCAAGTAACAGAATTGCTTTTAATATGCAGCATGGAAGTTACTTCGTTATCTTAAATAGCCACGCAAATACATACTAAATATGCAGCTAACTCAATCTGATTATTTGCTACTTACATAACAGAAAAATAAAAAATAAGTATTTTTTTGTATCACTATGAAAAGGTAATACTGTACTGTACTTACTTATCACTCCAGGCACCGTTCCACTCTGTATCGTTGCCCCAAGGATTTCTCAGTCGGATGAGAGGGATTTTACCAGAACTATTTGGGGTTTCAATATCCACGTATTTGACTCGCGTGATACTGTATGCATGACCTTTGACCAAACCATCTCGTGTTTGTGCTTCTAATACTTCTGGATCAGGCTGGAAACATTGACGAAAGTAATAGGCTATTAATTTAATTACTTTTAATTTCCCTAAATGTGCAATTTTATTCATTGAGTACCAACCATTTTGCCCATAAATATATTACTTAAACATACATTAACTAATAGGAGCTATGTACAATATTTTCAAAGTGATCGTTCAGCACTAGCTGAACTTCCTGCACTAGCTGAACTTCCTGCACTAGCACTTCCTAATGAAAGTATGTAACATGGGGAGCATATGGTTTGGATCGAACAATAAAACTTACTACGGAAGTACATGTAAAATTGATTATTGATTATTGTTTGCTTAACGATCCCACCAACAGCTAGGTTATACGGGGGTACGAATGACCAATGAGCAGGTGATTATGGAACTATGGTAAAGGAAAATTACAAAAACCCATGCCTTATGCGGGACTCGAACCCACGCCCAACGGTGACTTCAGTTTCTGAAGCGGTGCCTCAGCTGACTGAGCTACCGAGGGCGGCAGTACATGTATGAACGAGCAACATATCAAAGAGGTTTTGATGTTGTAGCAATAACTATAATATACCTCAATGGAGCATCCCATCAGAGATGAGCGTTCATATGCTTTAAGCATGATCATGTACAAATTAGGAGGTGCCTCCTTCATTTCATACATTTCTGTAACGCCACCTGTGAAATCCTCCATGGCTTCACAAGTGGAGCCCCCTTTCAACGCTTCGTACGAACCATGAAGCCTGAAACAGAACGAGAACAATTGGTAATTGGTTTTCAATCAAAAGCAAATCAAATGAATTACCTGTAAATTATATTTCTCATGCATAGTGATATTTTATTTGAGTTGACACAATCTTACGATTAAATTTTATAACGTAAACACATTTAAATATACGAGTGAATAACAAAAGCCTACTTCCTCGTTGAAAGTGAACGAGAAGTGAAACGACATGGAGCTCTAGATGCCGTGGAATAATCCTTCATTAATTTACGTAGAAATAGAAAGTCTCACACAAGATTAGAGACATAATGCCGTTAATTTCTTTGTACCAAAATAGATGACATTTTGTTAAAGGTTAAAGTAAATGCGAAGCATCAGACTTCTAATTTGCTTCCACTGCAACGGCCAATGATGAACATAACAATGATGCTTTAATATCAATAGAGGACATTATGTGATTTACATTTGTTGATGTGTTGACTATTTTGTCGATGGAACAAGATGATAGAGATAATAATGCACTATTGGCATATAAAACATAAAAATGCATCTTAACAAATAGTTTAATCTTAAATAATTTAACATGAAAATTGCTGAAACTTTTAATAAGACTTTCTTCTATTTGTTTCACGTACAATGATATCGTATGTATGGGTGTAACTCACTTAGCGTATGCCTTCTCCAGCAACGCACTCCAGAACTCGTTAGTTTCGGAAGAATGAAGGAAGACAAGTTTTCCGTAGTACGTTGGTAACCTGTCATCAATGACAACGTCGACCCATCGGCCATACTGCCAAAACCTAACAAAAAACAAATATGTAGATTTAATAGATTTACAGTGATTTCCTAAAAGACTTAAATTTGTACATTCTCTGATTTTTTAAATGAAATAACTATTTTGGGGTATAACTTTTTGAATATTAGGCCTATATTTTTGTAACGTGCCAAGAAGTATCAGAATTAATAGAACAAAGTTCTTCAACACCAATATACAAAATATTTCTGCCTTCAGGTAAAAATTAGGAACTGGGTCCCAGCAAAATTACCCGGGTATTACCCACGGTATTTCAGCGTATTTTAGGGTAATTTCAATCAAAATGTCAATGCACGGCTATTTGATCATTCCTTTCAATCCCGCTGTTTCATCAAGGTCGACGCTTTCGTCTTTCAACAAGACCATCTATTGAAATTGAAAGAAACGTCCAATAAGATTATACTTATGAATACAATGAATATCTTCAATTCTTTATGTTCAACACTTAACACAGGTATACCTAAGCACCAAAATACGACAATCTTGAACAATTTCAACGAGCACCAAATTTGTACATCTCTTGGCGGTTGTGCCTCCTGCAGCTAGAAAACCGCGTCCTTATATCGTTTTGGACCGTTTACCCTTTGCATGCCTTCAAAGATAGGTATAACGTAAAACTTCATAAGGTATAGGCCTAACTACGAAATTTTGTTATGATAACTGCTGTAGCCTTATGAAACACGGTAAAAAAAAAACAGTTTCTGGGGGATAGGGGCCCATGTGAGTACTTTCCTTCGGAGGGTCTCAATTCCTAGTTATGCCACCGAGTACCACTATTTCAACTTTACCTGAAATGGAAGATACCGGCATATTGATCACCAAAGCCTTGATCGTCTGGCACGATTTGGGCAAACAGACCTTTGCTGAGAGTGAGATTGGCCACAGCAGCCAAGAGCCAACAATCACCTGCACAAACAAACATCATATGACAAACATACCACAAACAACGTTAATCTAATGCACACGGGAATAAAATTAATAGAAAACATGCTGTATATTACAAATAGATAATCTACTACCAGTATGCTACTGAGTCTCAGTCATTAGGTGTTACTAATTAAATAATAATATTCAATCAACTTATCTATTAACAATTATGCAAAATGTTAAAATTGAGTGAATAAAATGGTTATAATTTGGATCACCTTATTCAGTTTGATAATAGGCAAATACACTCTCATTTAATGAATAATATAGTATATCTACTACTGTATATAGAAAGGTCCTACCTTTTAGGCCTACCTCCATTATTGATAAAATTATTAAAATAACAACTTTTTACTTCTGGGCTTGGTTTTATTTCTCTGATATTTTTTAGTATGGGAATCTTAGATTAGAAATTATTCAATAAAACAATCTCATTGGATGGTCATCATGATAGGCCTATTATAATAAAATAACTAAAAAAAACTCACCTAATTCTCCTTGTTGCACGTCAAATCTAGTTGCTCCATCCACAAACAATTTTGGATTGCTACATATTTCCTGCAAAATAGAACTCAATTACCATATGTTCGATGTCGAGTATCGTATGGAAATATGTTTCACAGAAATGGTATTTTGAACCAACCATTTTTAATGAGCTTTAAATATTTTCTCTAGAAGATGTCACCTGAATTTCTTACATACCACACAGATCAAATCAAGAATGCAATCATATATTTCTGACAATTTTTTAACCACATATTCTGCCACGTATATATTCATTTGCTTCACACATATAAGATTTAGCAATGAATTTTAAAAAATCTTGACCTCAGATTCTAACTCCAGAGGAACATAATAAACATTTATCTCACACTTCGTAGACTGTAGGCCTAGAGCTTGAAAAGTTAAATACCGTTTTCTCTTTGCCTGATATCCTCCATATCAAATACTTTTCAAATCCAAATCAAATCCTATGCAATATCACAAAGGTTGACTGGTATAGCCAGGTAGAAATAAGACTTTTACTTTTGGTTCAAGCTGTACGTGTAGAGTCTGAACAGACAATAATTAACACTTGAAACAGAAAACACTAACTTCAAGCTTTGAATCAACAAATGTGAGTTGACACTACACACTCAAAGATACAATGCCATGCATGGCTTATGAATATGACTCATGAGTCATGAACATCCCACTCAGCATACAAATCAACCAAACTAAAAGGGCTATTGTGTTGAATCTGTCCTCAAATGGGATTTACAAGTACTTAGTAACAACTGAGTAGGCCTATACTAAGCACTAACCAGTCACCAGTTTAAATAATATATATATATAAGGGCCATTAGAGCAATATGCATTATCAAATCAAATTACAACTACGCAAGTTCAACATTATCACTCAAAATTCTGATTGAAAGAATCCCAGCGAGAACAAAAAAAAAATATGAATATTAATTATTCTGATTCTGTGATGCCTGACTTACTATTGGTCTTTTCCATTCAAATGGCCTTGGTGGAGTTTTACTGAAGAATATGGAAGAGTCGACTGCCGGGAATTCGTTATCTTCGAAAAGTTCTCCAGAGGAAAGAAGATCGGCGCGCAACTGATGGAAGTCTTGGACATTACCTCGAGCTCGAAGTCCGGATCCTTTCTCGCCGAGCTGCACAAATAAGAATATTTACATCAACAAACCTGTAGAAAGAAATACCTTGCAACAGGTTAAACAAGTAAAACACTAAAACTAAAACTAAGTAAAATACTTTCTTCTCTCATTGACGTAACTTGTGATTTTTTTTATTAGCATCGAAACTTGATACAAAATCGTTGTTCCCCAATTAAGGCTTTTGAAACAGACATTTTGAAACAAAAAATTATATTTGGAAAAAAATAGTAATTACTCACTGAAGTTTACTCAAAGAGTTCGACAGTCAATTCAACAAAACATACGATTTTTTGTGATAGTTTTTGAACTACTAAAGATATCAAATTTCTGATAAAAGAAACAGAGATCAAATAAATACCTACTAAGTATAAAATGTAAATTAATAACAAAAGCTTATGCCAGTGGTTAGTGCCCGAGTTTTCACTCTAGTTCCAAAAAATAGAAAATAAATAGAAATAGAAATAGAATAGAAAAAAAAAATAATAGAGCCAAAAAAGTATTTTGTTTCGATTGGCTACCTATGAAAATTGAAGTGAAGTCTGCACATCTGTATTTTATCTTGTACTACATGCTTGATGTCTTTAATCTTTCAATATAACTACCGAAAAGCTCGAAGCAAGGACGCCGACAAGATGCACTGAGGGTTGTGTTATTTTGCCAGTCTCATACGAGTCATCGAAATGGCAAACCAACGCAACCCTCAATGCATCTTGGAGGCCGATGAGATGGGGTTGTTTACATTTTGATGCAAATGAGACAATTTCTTACAAACCAACTTTAAAAATCTTTCGAAACTCCATGAGCCATTCAATAAATTGAGAGAATAGTGGCACCAACACAGCTATAAGTAACTAATGACAATTCACAAGGTTGACATGAAGACAGAATATATTTTGTTATTTGACAAGTAGGCCAAAACTAATTGTAAAAAACAGGCAGTGGTCGATGATAGTGTAGTCTATGATAGTGTGCCTATATATGGCAGTATAATTACATATACAGGATAGTCATTGTTATGTTAATTAGTTACTGATACCAACTTATATAAATAGTCACAAGAACGCTATTATTAGATTGTTAGTTAATTTGTTTATAGGTTTCAACTGTCACTATAGTGCTCCCTACAGTGTATAAATGTTAACAAGAATATAATAAACCATCTGATAATAGTTTCACAATTATATTCATTCTTACACCAAGCTACTAGCAGTTTATTGAATCATTAAAATAAATAATGAAAGACGCTCTTCCGTCAGATATTCCGCCTACTAATGAACAAAGACTACTATCGCAAATCAAATCAAAATAAAATATAGAACGCATAATGAAAAAAATATATAATAATAAGAAACATATGATGAAAAATCAAATATTAAACGACCGACGAGAAAGAGAAACTTTATATTCTTGACAACCACTTGTGCCGTTTAGTAGACAAAAGAATGTTCAACCCTAACATGATTATATTTTCGCATATCATTTTTTCGATCAAACCACACGCAAGTCGCAACAGCAAGCTTACTCGTAATTTCGTTCATTTTAATAACACGTCACGTAAATGATGACCGGTTGCTTCGTGCGCACGCCAATTGAGAATTAGTCAATTTAGTTAGGCACATGTAATCACTTACGGTAAATTCGGGTAAAATGCAATAAGGTATCCGGTACTCAATATTTTGTCACACAGTTTAGAATATATATATATATATATATATATATATATATATATATATATATATATATATATATATATATATATATCAAACCATTCGAACAAAGTCTGTACATACGTCTGAAATGTCCGTCTCAATTAATTGCCAATTGTGCATTTAGTGGTGATACTTGAATAATTCAATCTATATATTCAATCTATCTTATACTCTTATCTAGTATACCTATACCTTGGCAATGATATGATGCGACAGTTTTCCAGTTTTCAGTTCTGAATGTGAAAGTCCGGAATAAAACGGCGAAATAGCAGAAATACGTATGTCATTGAAGTTTTCCTTGTTTGACGTTTACTTGTTGACTGTGCCACGTGTCTGTACATTAAATGACCATGTGCCACTAGACGGAAAATATTATAATGTATATTACGGGAAGTCCACTGGATATACCGATTAGTGACTCAGACATGCTTGCCCATTGGCAACGACATGAATTGTGTTGTTCAAGAATCGAGTATAAGGAATGACAGTTTAGGTGTGAAGCAAAAGATAACTAACGATAATTCGGTTTTCAAAAATAATTGCTACGTGAAGTCGAGGTGGGCGAAAACTTCAAGCAATTGTTTAGTCAATAATTCATACTCTCTATGAATTTACTAAATAGGCTATTGATAGACGTATGACAGATTGTATAGCTAACCGAGTTGAACAATAGCTCTAATGGACTCACATATATATAACATATTAGTTAATCATTTTGTCAGTACTAGTGAATGATTTGTTTTTCTAGTTCCGAGAGCAATAACATAAATAATGCATATGTATCGTGTCCCAACCCAACTGATATGGCCAGTATACATTTTTCCCCGGTTATTATTGATAATTGTGAGTGACCTTGGAAGTTCATCAACATTAAATCACGGGTCTTATCACAGATCAAATATGAGCAATATGTAATATATGGCAGCAATCACCTGGACAACCGATAGCATAATCGGTGTTATCAACAAATGTTTATTTATGGATCGTTATTTCCCCCCATCCTCATGTATGTTCCTGAACGCTAACGCACAGGATTAGGATGTACTGGTACTACAATAAAATGTCACTTAGAATGTTTTTTTCCGAAATTTAAATTTAAATTCAAATGAAGTTCACAATTATTTTTCCACTTATTTTTCCGAAGACTATGTTATACGTGGAGTGCGTATATACATTTGTCCGCTATTTTTAGTGTGTGTTATGACTGGTCAAAATGTTGGAAAAAAGTCTTTGAAGAATTTCGACAAATTGAGTATTTTGAAAAATTGGAATTTTCAACAAAAATTTCGATAATTTTGGAAACATTTTATGTGCACATTTTTATTTGTAAGAAATGTTCAACAAGAAATATATGCAAAATATCAACCAAAATTATAAATTATTTCTTGAAGAAAAATTTAAACTAAGAATCGACAAAAATAATCTGAAAAGATTTCTACTACAGAGAGGAAATTTGTGTTAGTAATAATGTTCTCTTTGAAACTTTAAAAACATATTAACGAAATATGCCTACTTGTCTGAGCTGGGTCTGACCTCGTGCTTGAGTATAGGTTAATTAGTGACTGTGGAATTATCATAAACTTGGGAATAAACAATTACCATGAAAGAAAAATGGCTGTCAAATGTCAAACAGCAGGTTGTGATGCAAGCTCTCATCCAGTGTTAATTTGTCTACGATTTTCTTTGGAGATGCTTTATTCACAACTCGGTCTAGATGCCGAAAAAATAATATAACCCATTGTTGTCAACACGATACAAAGTATTTTTTGAGGATTATTTAATCCCAAATGGTAGCCAGCTAACTCATCCCAAATTCCTGGTGCCACAACTTTAGTCAATCAAGTATATTTATATTCATATTGAGAATCATTACCATAAATGGTTGATAATTTTAACGCAATAAAATCATTTAAAAAGCTTAAATTTAATATTATATTGTATTCGTTTTAATACATGAGTATCGGCACGTGATTTACGATAAAATATTGGATGATAGTGATTTATCACGTATAAGATTAAGTAGGACCACAGATAAACGGCTTATATCTGTGGTAGATTTAAATAGTATAATAAGATTTCAGTTCTAATGCAACAGATATAGTACACTTCTTCACATAATTTAACAACAATACAATATACCCAAATACACATTATCATCATGCTGATTATAATATGAGCCATCTTATAGCACACTGAAAATAATACAAAATAATGAATTAAATTAAATTAATCTCTGGACAGTACCTATTCGCCCATTATCCAAGGCTGGGTAATGGCCTGTTCAAGTGTAACATACGTTTATAATTCCGTTCAAACTTTAAATACAATAATATATATTTAAATAATTAGTTTTCGTTAACTGAATTACCTTATAAAGTGAGGCGGTGGAACCGAATCGCGACAAGTGCCTGCCTACTTTACTGGGTTGACTCAAGATTGGTGTTTTGTTCTTGTTCGTGAAGTTATTTCTCGTGCTGGGAGGATAGCTTGGAGTTTTGCTTGGAGAAGTAACAGGACCTCTATTAGGGGAATACGCAGGTGCTTTTGTCGGGGTTTTGCTTGGAGGATTAACAGGACCTCTGTTAGGGACATAAGCAGGTGCTTTAGTCGGGGTTACGTTTGGTATTTTGATGGTAGAAAAGAAGGATGTTTTACTGGATGGTGGAGGAGGATTAGTTGGTGTTTTGATGGGATAGATGTTTGTAGTCTTGGTTGTCGGAGGACTGAAAGGTGTGTTGGGACTGGGAGGATAGCTAGGGGTTTTACTGGGAGGGTAGCTTGGGAATCTGTTAGGACTTGGACTGTAGCTCGGTGTTTTCGTTGGTGATCCCGAACTGGGATAGTTGTTTGGAGTTTTACCGGTATAATTGTTAGTTTTATTGGGAGGATAGCTAGGAAGCGTGCTTGGAGTATAGAACTCGGTTTTCCCCGGAGTCAAGATGGATTTGGTTTGCACTGTGGTACTAATTGCTCTAGGTGGATAAGGGTAGCTTGGTGTTCTATTCGTCGAATAAGTCACTGATGACGAAGAAGTTGCAACTGCAGGTGTAGTCGACGATATTGACCAACCTATATTACTACCACTATTACCAGTTTCGGCACTCGCAGAGTAATTCGACGGATTATACGAATTACTAATCGCACGCATTCCTATTCTACTCATATCATACGTCACCGAGTCTGTTTTCACGGTACGCGTCATAGGACTTTCAGATGAAAGACTTGGATTGATCCATCCTAGCTTGCTTGCACCTGAACTACTAGGGGGAACAATCGTATTTTGATTACGGTCTTTCGGAATGTTTCCAGTTGGAACCAAGGAGTATTTCACTGAACTGTCCCGTTGTCCCGGGTTTCTCGAGTCGATAGACACGCTGGTCAAAGTTGTTTTCGTTGAGCGGTGCATTATAAACGAATAATGTACGCATAAATTAATAAGTTGACAATATTTTCACTTAAAAACGACGACAATTTTGATATTTGAAAAGTGCAGTGTTAACAATGAGTCATTCAATGATAACAAAATAACACTATAATACGAACAATTCAATAAATCTGCACCAAACGGTCCACTGTCTCCTGATATACTAACTGACTGAGCTTCATTGTGACAATTATGACGCTGGTATTGCAATAATCTTATCAACACTGCAGGAAACTAGCCCTAATATGATTGGCTGCGGCAAAGAGTAGCTATATAGGTCTCTTTCCGAAACTATACTGAATAATGTTATCAAAATTAGTCAATGTATATACACAAGGTTATACGCAAACTCACCTTTTATCTATCTTGACATAATCGCGGGAATAATGTTTTTTTAAAACTAAACTAAATGTCTACCTGAGAATGAGGTATTCAATACGGTTATAGGTAGTTTTTTTACATACTATTACTTTTTACATTTACATACTATTACATTTATTACTTCGTAGATAGGCCTATGAGAAATATAACAAAACAATATGCGTCATAATGTCATTGTTATATTGTGCTATATTCGTGAATCGTTAACAGTAAAAGATAGCAGCGACGATATAAAAATAAATTAAATTGATACGACTATGAGTAAACCGATAATACACCAATTTCAAGAACAATTAAATTCAACCGAAGTTTGATTTTCTTACCGTTTTGAAATCTGCTTGATAACGATCGTAGATTGACCAAACTCTAACCTGTCTGTTTGTCATGTGCATTATGTTGTTTGTGTCGAATAAAATTGGGACGTTTGCTGTAAATTACAACTAACTATATACCTGTTTAATGTAAATACTAAATACAACTGATTTGGTTGGGACCTGAATTTTTAGGTCATCCTGACGTTCAACTTTGAGAAATTTAAATAACAACAAAATCGGGCCAACTTCTTTATATAAATTGTCCATGGCTGGAATTTTTCGAAATAAAACATGTGCATCTCGCCAATTTTCGTACCAGAGAATAAATATGTTTGAAAAGTGAACAATAGTTTGAAAAGTTCATATGTGCAAATCTTGTGCCACTCAGCACTGTGAATGAAAAACATGCGTCTCACTCAGTACGCAGAAAGCACAGCACATGACAGAATATAGTGCGTAAAAACAGCTGATTCGTGAAGTCTTACGTTCTACGACTAAGGGTTGTTTTTATCCTCGTGCACCAACTGTAATACTACTTCGAACATTTAAACATCGACACTGTACTCTACACACGAATACAGCTTGGACAATACTACGAAAATACTTTGAGATATAGAATAACGGTATTTAAATACTTACTTTAAATATAGTGTACTTATTATAAGAATAAGGCATTCTGATGTGACAGTTGACAAACGCACTCCAGTCGACAAAATCACATCAAGCTATCGCGCTCTAGTATAACCTAACCTTCACTACTCGGCGCAAGAATAGGGTATATTCTCTCAACACAACGAACACATATTAACCTAGGATTTGCAATACCTCGTTCTCGATCACATGTTTCTGTACGCATGCTACAGAAGAAATGACGATTCATTAACTGGGCCTATTGTTATCTCACTAATGTGATTAAATGAATAACTCATAATAAACTAAGATAAAAACGTTAACCTATTTTACGCACGTTGATTCGCGTAACTGAGAGCTAGAGCTAAGCACAAAACTGACGACACCCTTTATCGATTTTTGACGTGGTTTAAATTGATGCTGTCTAATGGCCTCTTTTGTATGAGCTCACAAATTTTGTCGGTGTTGATCAAATGACACGTATAGTTTCGTGACTTGCACACAACTGCAGAAAAGCACCCCATCCACATGTTTATTTGACAAGTATACAGATGGACTTCGTAATTAAATCTAAAAATAGTTACAAAAGGGTGTTGCTGTGTCTAGGAATCTGCGCAGATATAAGCCACGAAATGTCTATGACGGGTATTGTAAAGCAGATCGCTTAAAAACAGATCTTGTGAAATATATTTTTAACGCGTAAAGTAGGATAATTAAAAAGCAAGTACAGTAATAATATATGTATTTCATTTTAGGAGACGACACGTAATAAATGGTAGCTTCCTGGTAAATATGAACACTGTAGGCCTATAATCGACATGACATAATCGTGATCTCCGATTCACAAAGTTTTTATCACGGTTTTACAACTGAAGGGTACATATACCGACATTATAACCGTGAAGTACTGAGTCCAAAATGTTTATATATATTTGCAATTTGATTTCCAGTTTAAAATATAATATATAATATGTTTCGATTCGGTTTGATATTGCGTTTCAAGTCGGCCAGAAAAATTGCATCATGAAAATTACTTGCACAAATATACGTGAACTTTGAAAATGTGCACTTTATATTCCCTTACTGGTAACATTTTTATCAACAGAAAAATTGATACTCATCTTTCCAACAGCCCCATAAATGTAACGCTTTTGATTATCTACTTTTCCTGACATAATTAATGAATCATACCATTCGGTAAAGATTGAAAAAACGTGAAAATAGATCCCTACATGATAAATAGTCTGTCTACAGGGCTACAATACATGAAAATACTTAAAACAGAGACAAATCAATTAAAAATGTCTTATCATGATTGAGTATTGTAACGATAAGATCATTATACTACAGACTAAAGAGTTTCTTTGGTCTATTGTTTATACACACGAAAAACACAAATCCACGCTAACGGAATGAAACATGAAGTTATAATGTATAAGTTAAAGTATAAGTTCAAGTTTAACATCGAAAAGTATTTACATTTTAAAGATCAAACTCAAAACACTTACAACTGCGAGCAACACATTAGTAATTTCTCTTACAAACTGCTTCTCATCCATAATGAGGCAATGTGTAGGCCTACAAATTCTACAAATTCTCAAAGTCTACTAATTCTCAAAGTCTACAAATATAAATATATCAATCGATATAAATTAAAAGAATTTCAATTTATAATCCAGTCCGTATTTTAAATCACATCGAGTAAATCAAATACTATATTTTATTAAATTTACTGTAAAACGATTGGCTTGAATTAATTCCCATCCCCGTCACCGCGTATTCGGTGCTCTGAACTGACAGACTATACCCCGTAATATAATTAATAAAGACATTATAATAACAATAGGTCACAACATTATCATTGGAAAGGGGTGTATTTAATTAGCAGATGACTGAAACATCATTCGTCTACCCCTTTACCTTATATTATCTTTGTTTATCACTGGCACTGCCTATAAATTATACGATTGTATATACGAGTTGCCCAAAGGACTAGGTGTGGCATTTAGTTTCAGCTCCAAGCTTTCAAAGCCTATTGTGTCTGCTTAGTGGGGCGTTTTTCTATTATTAAAGCTAGAAACGCTTTAATGACTGGAGAGTATGCCAAACGTCTACTAATTACGCAAATATCTCTATCCTAGTGCCAGGTTCGTAGCCAGTTCAAGGTTGATGACATTACTTTTCTCAAAATATAGAGACATATACCAAGGTAAGAATGCTTACTATAGGTTGTCTCGATCAGGGTACCGTTTATTTTCTGAGCATGTGAAGTTAGATGGGGACCATAAACGGTGCTAATTTAAACTTGTAGTGTGACGCGAGCCGATCAAATCAAAGACAAATCACTAATTATATTTGCAGTCACACTCAAACAGTACGAGGCCGATACCCCAACTGATGTCAAGCAAGCCCGGGAGCACTAGATCTTACGTGATATGTTCGGAACAGAAAATTGTCCGACGTACTGACGACCAAGGTCTATTGGCGTCGGTGAATGATATATGAGATGATGAGATGAAAAGTTATGTTTTTATTATGTGTTTTTGGATAGTGGGAAGGAGTCGGTCGTGGCCTGTTGTTAAGGTAAGGAACCATCCCAGTATTGACCTGAACGACAAATGAAAACAACGAAAAATCTCTGTCAAAAAATGGTCGACCACGGCGGGAACCAAACCCCGGTCTCCTAAATGACGGTGGTTCAGTGTGCTATAGCTTAATGCATGAACCTCTTGGCTAGTTTATAATGGCTTGAGAAATCCATGTTACGTCTACGATTATTATATTTTAATAACAATTACAAAATATGTAGGCCTATATTCAATTTATTTCATAAGTTTGGTACATTACTGTTTGGGTCTACGGCATTATCTTTTTAGTTCAGGTAGGCCTACCTAATATGAATTAATGACTGATGAATAAAATACTAAATGGTCTTAACACAGATATTTAATTGATCTTGATTTTTCGTTTTGTTTTACAATATTCAAAAAAGCAACTATGAATTGAATAGAATTTGACGGCATACCGACATCTATAGCCCATTTCAGGCCGATCATAACTATATCGTAACAATAGTTAATTTTAATTAACCACAGGCACCAATCAGTCAAGCTACCAGTTACAGGCTTATAATAGAATGATTAACTAGGAAATGAATTATTACACTGCACTTGCAGACCACAAGGAAAGATTGAGCCAGCTCTAATCAGCTGCTATACAAAAAAATGCAATTAATTGCATTGTTTAATTGTCAACTTCTACACGTGCACGCACGACTTTTTTTAGTAATTACATTCGATATATTTAAATGCTATTATTTGCACATCATAGTCAGGTGTATTATAGATTTGATCTGAAGCAAGAATACCACGTCATAATAGCGACACATGTGGACTGCAAGTGTCAAAAGTTATTGCCGTGCATAAAACGAAAACTATAAAGATTGTTGGGTCATAATGTGTAAATCGAAACGCATGTCACGATTGCTTCGAAACGACATAAGAGAAATCATAAAGGTTTTATTATTCTAAATGCAGTCGACTGAGAAACATGAAAAAGTAGCACTTCAAACACTGGGTCGTATATATATATATACTATCCACGAGAGTGAAGGTTCCGAACGACGTCCCCCCTATCGTACACCAATAGCGCGCGGGTGGTTCGTAACTTCGCCTTTCGTAGATGCAAATATATAACTCCATGTAATTAATATACAGAATGGTGCATTCAAATCGCAGTTACTGATAACTGGGATTCGTATTATAGTTACAAATATATCGCACACCTTTTCATGATGGCTACTTTAATTTTTAATTTCATATATTCATTTATTTATTCATTTATTTACTAATACCGTAATCATATTTTTGTTCGAATTACGAAACATAACTTGAAAGCAATCGAACCGTTCTTGAACAAACAACGTAATATTACAAAATTTGATGTCATGTGTAATTATAACTGTATTCTGTAATTATAGGCCTACAAGGTAATTTAAAATATTTTCAAACAACAATTAATTAAATGTCCAAAGTAAGGTACCGAGAGATATGCCTACTTCACGCATTACGAGGTCATTATCCTATATACACTGGACAATTATATAGGCCTACGTATAACAACTCCTTACCCCGATCATAAATGTTTTTTATATTTATTAATACAATCTATTAATAAGGATTTCCGACAGGTGGGTCTTCATTAAGAAGTCATACCAGAAAACGGTAAATATAGCTTTATATATGAGGAGAGTATAGACAGATTGGTAACAGGTGTGGGTGCGATCCCAGGTTATTGCCAAATTAGTGCCAAATTATTATCCTATTTTCCTATATATAGTCACACTTCACACCTTAAAATGTATTGCATTTGCTCATCTAATCAATATACAATATACATTAATGTGTAGATCCCGGTATTTATAAGCCTATTCCTGACTATCTAATCAGTCAATACAGGGTATAGAGAACTCTACGGTATCTACCTCAATAACTAATATCGAATTGATTGGCATAATATCAAGTACAAGCGTGGTACAAGTACAGTTATGTGACAAATCTAAGAGTGACGATATAAAGTGAAGACACGCGATCGTTGGTTTTTCTGGGTAAGGGAGACAGACAGAAGGTCGACCGGTCTCAGCACTTACTTGTGTCTTACGCTATCTGTATCAAATCAACACATGTAGCAGATACGTACAAACTCAACGAGTGCATCCTCAAGAGTGAACATGATTGCATAGTAATCAATCATTTAGGAATAATGTAATTTATTTGATTATATTGGGTTATCACGACGGACTGTACTGATGACTACGATCTATTGGCTTCGGTGAAAGATATAGGCCTACCGTATAAGATGTTGAGATGAGATAATAGGTTATTTTATTGGGTGTTTTAGTAAGAATGTATAGGAAGTATTTAGGAATGTATAGGAAGTGTATTTTGTTTGTTATGTGTTATATTAGAAAAAAAAAAATATATATACCTTCATTTATGAGAAAAAAGAAAAAAAAAATAGTAGTCCTGTAGGTCGTGGCCTGCTGTTAAGGAAACATCCCAGAATGGACATGAACGACAGAGGGAAATCACGAAAAAAAACGTCAGGATGGTTGACCATGGCGGGAATCGAACCCCGGTCTCATGAAAGACGGTTCAGTGTGCTAGTCACTCGTCTCAGTTATAGGAATGATGTGTCGAGTCCGTAAACTTTGAGTGAATTATGTTTCCATATTTTCCTAATTGTTGTAAAAAGATGTATAAACTCTCGTATACCCTAATAAATGTAATTAATCTATTCCGTTGCTTCGGTTCGGTCTTACGTAATATTAATTGCCAGTAGTTGATTAAACTACAATTAGCGGGTGATTGACATTGTTATCATCCTTGGTTGCCAATGATATGTTTGTTCCTTAATTAATGATCAGTTTAATTGACAGATTATTATATTCATAACGAGCAGCATACGTTTTTTATAGTTTAATTCTAGTAATTACACGTTTCACTATTTTTATATAAAATAATGTCAAGTTTTGCCGCCTATTTAAATAATAAGTTTTATTTCCACTAACATAAAACAGAACATGTTCATGTCTCAATGTTAAAGACCCTTTTAATTTCACAATTAAAATAAGGGTGTAGTAGAAAAAAAAGAGGTAGGCTTCGTGTCACAATAATTCATGTTTTTACTCACTAATCATTGTGACACGAAGCATATCCACATTAAAAGTAGAAAACCAGGACATATAAAAGAAGCATACAAGATACTTGTCAAAACTAGAGAAACTATAAGCATATTGACTAAAAATAACTATATAATGAATTTGTAATGAAGAATTATAGTGTTTCATGAAATATACAAACTGTGAAATGAAATGAAATGAACAGAATGCAATGAATGCTAATAATAGGCCTGAATAAATTGTTATGGGAAGTGGGACTCACAATAGCTGAAAAAAGAAAATAAAGTATAAGAAGTATTTCATGCATTAAAATTATAGAATACATAGGCCTACATTTGAAAATTGAAACTATGTATGGGCCTTTTCTATTCACAACAACACATGATTTGTCTGTAATCCTAATTTATTTTTATGTATCGATAATTAATATCGCACACCATAGTTACCACTACCAGGCTTATAGTATATAATTATAACAATACAGGCGCTATAAGAATAAGATTTGTAATTTTATAATGAATAATATAGCATTCAGAATACAACAAAATAATACAAATTTCTATGATGTAGCTAACACTTCTTAAATTTCATATAATTATCCATACGCCTAGATTCAGTGTTCTAAAAGGATGTATATTTCAATGAATCGTGCAATGCAAATAAGCGACAAGGATTTGAAAATGTCTCTATCTCCTACGTTTGTATTCTATGAATGTGGCGTGCGTAACATGACAAGCCAGATATAAATACAACGTGAAATCATGAATGAAACGATTAACATGAATGATGTTGGCGAAATTATAACTGTAAACAAGAAATATTATTAGTTATATACAAGAACCATTCGATTATACAATAATGATGTAATGGCTTTTCACGTATGTTTATGTCATTGTTGAAAAATATATTATAGTAAAAGTCAGAATATTAAGATATGTAAAATATTTTTGTAGTCTCATTTGTTACATTTTTAGTTTTTGGCTTCTTCAATTTGTTTTCCAATCATAGACTAAAGAGATGCTCCAATTTGTTCTTAGTTGATAACAAAACTTCGTAGAAACAATGAATGTGGAAATGAAAGAATTGGAAAATATTATCGGTGTGCTGTTACGAGAAATCGAGACTCCAATACAGCGAAGTCTATTGATAGTAAAACGAAAGAACACCCAAATAGTAATTCTTCGGTCTATGAGAGTGAGTACGAATAACAAGATGATTAGACCTATAGAACGGAGAACCCACCTATTTTTCGGGACTCAAACCTAAAGCCGCCGTGTCACCCTCCGTAGCTCAAGTCAACTGAGGGAGCAGAAACTAACTTTCACCGTAGGGCTTGGGTTCGTCTCCAGCATAATCAAAGTTTTTATACACGTTATTCACTTATCAGGTTTATTCAGGTTTTTTTCACCTGCTCATTCGGCATTCGTCAAGGCAGTGCCTTAGAAACGGACGTGGATTCGAGTGCCGCATATAAGGCATAGGTTTTGACAACATCATTTATCCGCTCAATCTCGCCCTAAAATAAACTAGCTTTTGGGGGTCGTTAAACGAACAGTAATCATAATCAGTTCAGTTCATCTGCACTCAAACCCATTGTCGGCTGATTGTCACCTAGATTCATATTCCCAATTATTTTAGAGAATATAAAATCTAATTCGACGCACAAGAACGTTGGTTCATGTCCTGCTGGAGTATAATATCGATCTATCTGTCATCATTCATCATATAATCTATTCTAAAGGCTAAATCTGTCATAAAACAATACGAATTTGACTTCGTGTCGTAATATGTAAAGCGGAATCGTAGCCTAGAATGGACTTGTTGGTTCACACTGAGACAAGAAAGATTTCTTACATAAATGTAATTTAGATGCCAAGGCCATCAAGTTACGCGAATAGACTGCAAGCCATCATTATTCTACTGGCTCGATGGACGAACTACAGGGAGGGCATTCTCTGTTCACCGTCAAAGAAACTGGAATTGATGATCGAGGAACGTCGAACGAAGGACAACTGGATAAATGCTGAGGAACTAACAAGCATTTTTCGAAGTCTAGATCACATTATTTCATATATGTAACATACACAAATTAACATTCAGAAGACAACTCACTATAATTTACCGAAGTGGCCATTTAAGTGGCACATTATATGGTTGCATTATATGGTTAACTGCAATTTGATTTTAGATAGTATACCTATACATCATATTCAAGTTATGTTGGTTGGTATAAGGTTGGGTTAGTTAGTAAGAGGTAAGATTAATGTAGGCCTACGTTACGTGCGCAAAAACAAAAGAGTAGGTCTATACAACCATCCTGAAATCCGGTGTACACTTACTTGCAATGAAATCCCATTGAAATCCCATTGAAATCCCTGAAATCAATTCCCCTTGAAATCCGTATGAAATCTATTGAAATCCCCTGAAATCTCTTGAAATCTCTTAAATCACCTGAAATCAGGTGTCCACCAAATTTGCGAGTTGTAAACCCCTCGCCATAGACGACAGATATACTTTAGGATACATGCCTATACGATCTTAATATAGTTATAGCCTATGTATTATAGTTATATATTGAAGTACATTTAGTGCACTTAGGCCCTACTGCTTATACTTGAAGGCAAATCTACACGTATGGTACAAAACAAAGCTCACTATAAGCCACAATAACTGCGAAAATTCAGATATCAAGAAATTATCAAGAAAAGTGACGACATACAAAAGAATGTTATCTTTATCTCAAGACGTATACTTGCCTAACTTACCTACCTAACCATTATCAGCCTTGAGCCTATATTGGGAAACAATTATATTTAAAAAGTAGGCTTCCATTGATTGTGAGTTTGAATTAGTTCAACTCCTACTAAATTCGTTGATAATTATATATTTTGAGAATTTTAATTCATCATAATTATCTACGATTTTTGAATGAGCGAAGCGAAGGCTCATATGTTTTTGTGTTTATTTTTTGAACACCACAAGCCAAAAGAAAGCTAACACATTTTGTTGAAACTTGGCATGCACATGTATCACCTTCTTAGAATTGATACAGTATGATTCGAGAGAAAACATTTTCAAGTGTTTAAAAAAAAACATAAGAATAAGCCACGAAGAGATGGGTTTGGAAAAAATATTTACCTAGAGTGAATTTAAAATTTCACATTATTTAAATACTATAATGATACACATTATTTCAAAATTTCACACGAATCGGATCAGCTATATTTTAATGAAAACCACTAATTAGTCCCTATATATTATTTTATATAAATAGCTATGGAGTAACCTATTGAGAAAAGCAATTGTGAAACGATTAAAATATTCAATGGGTAAATCAGGAACGCAGTGAGTTAATGGTTGATGGATAAAGGTAAGCCCATAGCTTACCATTATCATTACATTACATTTCATTTAAAATCTCGCCCATCGTACAGAGCATTTGAGTTTTCCTAGTAACTATACAAAAACTCGTTCAACATGAAAAATTACGTCACATTATTTGGCAATATACCACAATCCACAAATAAACGAATTCAATACACAAAATGACGACAAAAAACCGGTATCAATTAATTAGTTTGTACTCTGAAGACACTATTTTGCATTTATCGTTTTACCTTTCCGCGAACGGTAGTAAAATTATGTAATATTCATATGAATTCATACGACAGTCGAACAAAATCTCAAGTGTTATTTCCTGCTCCTGATCCCAAGTATAATGACGAGAATATCACGTGATCTAACAAGAAGCTACACTGAATGAATGCCAGACTTCTGAGACGGGTCAACGACGAGGTTATTGAGGTTATGCAATGACGGTACGGTACCGGTATGTCAGTTGAAGAATGCCATAATGTGAGTTTTAGTGAGCGAAACGTGAGAAAATCAAGTGAAACCAAGGACTAGACTGTCTTGTCGAAGGAAGAAGATCATTTGCCAACCTAACAGACACAAAAATCACTGTTTTAATTGAATATACTTGTGTTTTCACGGTATTATGATATTTAGAGACGATTAAATGATTAAAAATTAAAAAATACGATTATTAAATTACGATTAAAAACGGAACATTAGGCCTACATATCTTTCAGAGCAGTTGGGGTATATTAAATCCTCCTATAGGGGTGCATGCACGGTGCTTGCTAAAGGCCCGTTCACAATTGAAATATTGATTATGGAATATGGTATATGGTATATGGTATAGTGTTTGAGCGAAATGGATGATGACATTTCCGTGTTACCGTTCACAATGAGAAAATGTGGTTTAGTGATATGGAATATGGAATAAGAAATGAAATAAATCCATTTCTTAAGACTATTCCTTATAACAGCAAAATTCTGGCCAATCAGGTGTCGTTACTACTGGAGTCAAATGACTACCATTAATGTGTTTTGGGGTATTTTATTTCAAGTCAAGTTGGACACTCTCAATCTCTCAACTCTCAAGATCAAAAGATGGAGGATTACATTTTTTTGTCGCAATTTATAGGACCAAACACTTTTAACTGATTAATTTTCTAGATGAGTTTTATTTTTATCTGTACAGCAGTTGTCACTGCCACTGAAATTCGAACTATTCAAGACAAAAATGATGATTTGAGGGGGCAGTGAACCGGACTTTCCGGTGAACTACGAACCTACAGTTGAAATTAACGGCTATTGTGGCCCACCTATGTCACTATACCACTTTACCATGTACCATATTCCATATTCCATAATCAATATTTCAATTGTGAACGGGCCTTAAATAGAGAAATTCATCTTTACTATTTTTTTTTTCTACTCACGAACCAGTGTAGGTAAATGAATTAAAAGTATATCCACCCCAAGATAATTGAATGCTTTTTAATTAATATCACATATAGGCCTGTACTATCTTTGTGTATTCAATCAGTTCTATAAGATAATACGTCCTTTCCTCAATGAATACCAATAATGTGATGAAATTCATTGACGTATATGGTACTATAATCCTAAAACTGATTGAATCACAAAAATAGAATGTCATATTATGCATGAAATTATCTTGGAGTTAATACACTTTTTATTCAATTACACTGGTTCGTGAACATGGAAAAAATAGTAAATATGAATTTATCTGTTTGTTATAAGCACCGTGCATGCATGATGCTATACGAAGTTTTTACAATCATTTTGTGTGTAACTAATGACGACCTTCTTTCAGGAATACAGCAAGTATAGCAACAGAAATTACAACGTAAAGTGTTGAAACTGCAGACATCAATCTTCAGTACGCATAATAATAATTGATAATGTCATCGACTAGTTGGCTGTGATCTGACTCATGATGCATGCTTCGACTCCCACTACCGATACTAATCTTTATCTAGCTCACTTTAATTTTGATTAATTGGATTAATTCCAGCCAGAGACAATTTATAATTAGAATTAAATTAGTTGCGACAAGTTTGAATTTCCAGCACCGTGTGGCATGGACTCGTTCCTTTATTAAAAAGTTAAGAAGTCGCGTAAAAATACGAGAACTACACTAATGAAGAGAATTCGAAAAATGTTCAGACCTATTAGCCTTTTAATCAGAGTGTATCTCTAGAAATAATGAGTTGTATACTTTTTGGCAACATTTATGCGAAAGTTAGGCTTCTCTTCAACACGTGCCAATTGCCAACGTATAGTAGCCTACAACCGATGAACTAGGTTATGATCCACCCGCTATATTTATACCACTGCAATACTAACATCCTTCCTATGGTCAGAATATAGTACTGACCTATCATATTATAAGGAACACATTTTATTTTTATTTCAACTTCGTTTTAGAATGGGATACGTCGGGGTATACGTATGAAAATATGATACGAGTAATAATGTATACTGCATCCGCATTGCATGTCATGCACATTTATAAATATGTGACCTAATTCCTATCCTTTTTTTATCAATCTGCATTAGCGTGAGGTTATGAAAATTAAATGATCGGAGCCAGTGTCATCCCACAAAAAATCTATTTCAATTGTATTACTATTTTTCATGCATCAGAGCATGATGGCTGTGAAAACGTGAAACGATTTTAAACGATGTGGATAAAAAGTTGCGAGTTGCGCCTGCAAATAAAATATAGGCTACCGGTATATCTTACACCGCATGCTTCGTACAATGCACAGCAGCACAGGAGTGCGCGATGTAAAAACAAAATCACCTACCGGTAGTTTTATTGATTGGCTTGACTAAATTACCCTAATTATTTCTTCAGTTGGATATGAAACAGAATAGTCTACAAAACAATTTAATTCGAAAGGTAGTTGGGCTGTCAAAATTATTAAAACCATACTGGCGATACTTGATGTTATCAAGTAATTGAGAGTTGCGACGTACGAAACAGAAATACATCCGGTATTCTATTAGATATTAGATTATATAATTAATAGTGCAGTTCTGCATGAGTACTTCTAAACATAGCATTTGATTAACTTTGAACCCATTCACTGTGTTAGAGTAGGCTACATTACAACATTTTGTGAAATCAGAATTATTACATTTTAATCAGAAATTAAACATGGAATATTTGTATGTGTTATACATTTAAATTTATATTGAATACATTGAATCAGATTTTTCTGTGTGATTTAAGACACAGATGTAACTTATGTTCTGCATTGATTATTTCATCACGAGCGTGCAATTATTTTAGTGTTGCACTTTGTGAATGTTGCAAGATTTATGTAGCACCTGTACATTGAATGTACGTTGACTGCGATGCGGGTAGCACAACGTGAACTATGTATGCCAACCTGTTGTCAAATCTACTTTTATAATGTCTATCGACTCGGGGAAACTTACCACTTTCATGTTGAAAATTGACGGTAGTACTCTTTTGTCTTTTACTGCTGTCTTTATGTACATATCCAAGCCTAATCCTTCGGCAAGTTCAGTTAATCCGGAGGCCAGTCCGGAGGCCATGACATCTTTGCCATCCTGAAGGAGTCTGTCCACAAATTGTTTCCCAAAGTAATTACCGTCACCCATCTTTCGTTAGGGGCTGTATTGCACCCCTAGCTGTTGAAAATTGAAGTTGAAAGGTTATTTAATTACCATTAAAATGCTTATAAAAAATCTCAACATCGCTTTAATAACAGACAAGACGATTACGCCTAGTAGACCTATCTCAGTAGGCCTACGACTGATGAATTTTGTTTCATATTTAAATTTAAATCGAATAAACAGATTTACAACGTTCAAATGAATTTTCTTTGGGAATCATGTAATGATATATAAATGTTATGGACAAATCATCGAAGTGTAGCTCAGGGTGCGGCTCCAACGAATTCCTTAACACCCAAACACTTGGATCAACATAACCCAACTTTATGTAACCAATATAGGCCTACTTGGTAACTAACGAAAAATGACATGGGTCTACTAGGTAACCAGCGCAGCATCTGCACATTTTTTAACTAATAGTATTTTAAATGCACATTTTAATGGTAAACCTTTCAATAAACCGACTGCACTGCTTCGAAAACTCAACAAATTCACGTTAAAAAACACTAAAACACGTAAACTGAAGTGTCAAACACTCAACCAGACACTAACACTGTAAACACAGACTCACAGAGTGGAAGGGGCGGAGGGCCAACAATGTTGGCCTACTAGTTACACAGTATGCTACACTACACCAACGATCACCACTAGATCACACGGTATCTCATGCATTTGGGACTGACTGGTAGAGACGTCGGCGACCGTGAGATCACCACTGTGCGAAGACCAACAACATACGAAACCAAGTTTCACAATCCGCCCAGAAATGTGAATAAGACTATCTAGCGTTAACAAGTACACGCTAGTTCAAGCGAAAATAGTCTCTGAAGGAATTAATGGATTCAACATACCAACTAGCGCTAGCCTTGAATTATCAAGAATAAACTCACGCGATTAAAATGTTACTTTTGTTATTACAGCATTGATCATTTATCGATCTGATGTTTTTTAGATTAGAAAATTACCAAGTAATTCATAATTTGTTTTATTGTTGCACTGAACTAATATTATTCATACGAGATTCGAGAACAAAATTAATAATTTTATTTGAATCTAGTTTCAAGTCAAAGGTATCGAGCAGGTATAAGGTCAGGTGGACCATTGTTTCCATCTTTGGTGTTCCGTTTAAACGCCTACACACAGATTACAAATGCCCGCTGAATAATGAAATTTTATCAAACAAGAACTGAGATTATATACGTCATCATCACGTGGTATTCAAGTTAGAAAAAAAATATTTTACGTCATTTATTTTGTTTTTTGATGTAAGAACTAATAAGTCCACATTTCAATAGCTCGCGTAACGCGAAGGTACGCAATGCAACGAGATCCCGCATCGCGATAGGTAAAGTCTATAACTGCTTTATCGACTCGTTTCCCGCCTCGAATGTAAAAAATAATAATGCATTACCTGTGTATAAGATAATGATAAGTGTTGACTTCCTTTCCTCAACTACAAAAGTACTGACGTGTAACTATCAAAAACCAGGCAATTATTATGTATCAAGTTATCTTTAATGTTGAATAATTGTTGTTCTAATATGTCCTTATATAGACTCAAGGTATCAGACACAATTACAAACATGTTTCATATGAAAATTATGCACAATGGTATAATTTGTAGCAGCTAGCAACCATGTAATCATTAAAGTGTCAAAAAAAAGAAATAGTACGAGAAGAGAGCAGATCACAGTCTAGAAGACCGTGGAGTAGATTGAGCACATGCATGCACTGTTGTCACTCCTTCCTATTGATTCGAATGATACGTCACATTTCTGAGCAGTTCAATCAAAAACAATAACGTGTAAACGAATGTTGGGAAACACAAATTACTTCGCTAACTTGTAATTTGAAACTTACGAAACAATCACTAAGAACCGCAAAGAAAAGCGATCAGCATGGCTACAAACAAAGACACTGTTCTGCCGCCCCTTCCACCCCCTTCAACAGCTACCCGTAGAAAATAAGGGTGCGCGCAACTCAGATCGATATTGTGGAGGAATGGCCTGGCCAAACATTGAAATCCCGAAAAAAATGACATTAGAATAGGTCACGGTCATTAGGTCAACATATTGGTTGATTATGTAAATTAAAGAAATGGCAATGTTGGTAATGTGAGAACACACACAGTCACACACATCCTTATAGTCACATTTAATACGATATCCGAATATTGAAAGTGTAGTGATAGCTGTGCACTGTAAAATTAAGTAAAAATATGAAAAGCCTTTTTAAAATTTTTGTGGGTGTATCAGTGCAATTGAATTTTCATATAATAATTTGTTTATGAGCTTTGATCTCGTAAAAATGAATAAATACCAAATGGTATCATTATTCTTATTCAAACGTATAGTCTATAGGTATTAGGTATGTACCGTACTTATTTTGTTCTTATACTTGATAATAGTTAGTAAGTACGCTGTATACGTATACCTACTCAGGCCAGTGCATATATTTTATATAGTCTGTGATAGTTTATCTCAACGGGTCATCTCTGTCTCTTATCTCTGTCGGGTCATCATTCATCTATACATTATTTATTTTTATTTATTTGTCATTTATTTATTTTCCAGTTTTAAACTAAGCACAATTCAATTCACATAAGGTCATATCAAACAGATGAGAATTAGAGATCATTTTTAGCGTGTTCACCACACTGTGGAAACACACTTATATGTTTGGCCAGAAAGGGACCAAAAAACCGTATTTGTCGCCTAGTATCGCTAAATTTCTACGTAAATTGAAAATTATTGCGCCTGGATTATGCAAATTTTTACAATCTTCGACTAGGTAGTAATAAAATTTGTCCACATAGCCTGTATATTTTCTAATTAAATAATCAAAGAATACTTCAGAAAAACAGGTTAGGCCACACCCACCTCCATTGTTGGCGTGGAGTTTTAGTTGGGGGCTCTATAGAATCGCTGGTTTTCCAAGTAAATTAGAAATTTGACCGCTTCAAAATTGTAATTGGTTATAATCTACCGCGTTGCGATAATATCTTTTGTCCACATAGCCTAAATATTTTAAAATTCAATAAAAAACGAAAAAAATTGGGCTCCGCCCACTTTTGGTTCTCTCGTAACGATGGTAACAAGCATAAACAACGGATGTGTATCAGCTGACATATCTTTTCAAAATTGAATCTTTTTCTTTGGACAAACAGAATAGAGCCTACTTGAAATAATGACACTGCCCTCTTGAGTTGCACAGTGAACAAAATTCATTATCAACATAGATCATTAACACATTAACCGTATTTTGTTACCTTACGTCAAAGTCTTCAAGAATGAAGATGGAGTGAAATACTACGCTGAGGTAGGCCATAGGCAAAGGTAATATTCATTTTGGGCCTCTATAATTGAAGTCTGAAACCATCAAATCAGTCTAATCTCCCAATCCAACGTAGTCGGGTTTGGGGGTGGAGGTAGCTCCACTGTCGTTTCTAGGGCTGCTTGCGATCTCGAAGCCGGTGAGCCATTCCGTCTTCCTTCCATCGTCTGCTTCTCCTTCTTTCTGCTTCCTCTTATTATGAAACCATAATAGGCAATAATATTAGGCGTATGGTATTTTGCCATGTAATTACACTGAAATTGGTAGGGCCTATGTAATGTTGTTCTGTATCATTGTCATTTGTAATATTAACTCGTTAAGGTTAGGTTGCCTACAGGTATAATCAGCCCAGGCATACAAACCATTAATTTCTTCTATCAATTCACAGCAATGTTTAGCCAATGAATTAAAATGTAGGCCTACATAGGGCAGGCTTACAATGAATACTATCACAAGAGAATAACCTCAAAGTAATATTATAACCCATTAATTTTACGATTAAACTGCTTCCTCTTTCACAGCTGTGTCAGTTGTCAAACTTAAGTTCGTGGTTTGGCCGCTGCCGTTCAGAATCAGCTGTCATTGTGAAACATAATCTTAGTTGGAGGTTAATGTTTACACTGTCATTTCATTTGATGAAAACATATTTTCTGTGAGTCTAGATTTGGATCTTGATGGATATCTAGGCCCAATTCGATCATTAATTTCAGCTAGGCCTATTCCATACTTCGAAAAATTGTGCACCGGTATGCTTATGGTTTAAACTAATTTTACCTAACCTAACCTAATTCAATAAAAGCAACAGGCCTATTCAAAACTAGAAGCCTAGGCTAGGCCCTACTCAAAGTCTTATTAATTATAAAATTACACCTCTTTCTTTCTTTACGACAGTAGACCTATGATCAACCGTGATTCATTGTAATGCGCATTTTGATATTTTGCTTAATGCTGACAGTCGTTAGGCCTAGTGGTGCAAACAATTCACACTGAAAGTAATTTATCTTTAGTTGTACCAAGACTATATACTTAATGGTTGTACTGTGGCTGCCCCAGCAATAATGGATAAATACACTATAAAAGAAGTGTGCGTTTAGTTGTTCACAAAATTAATGGTGTAGTTTAAGTAGACCTAGCCTAATTTTTAGTTGCAGTATTTGACGAAATCTTCGTAGGCAAAATTGACGGAAGAGTTGAAATGGGTTGTTCAATGATTCATTCAACACAGTCGCACGACAGAGTTTATATTAGTGTGAAGTTCCTATTATACGTAGTTTTAAATTTCTTGTATGGGCCATGAAGTTCTTCATTTAAATTTGATTGAGTTGATGACCTTAGTTAATGAAATTCAGGAGCAATTGCATTGAAATTTTGCATCTGAAATTAGTTAACACCATGTTTGTAATGATTGGAGGAAGGTAAAACATTAACCTACTCTGTTGGTCATATGGTGAAGACTAGGTCGATCAGTGAGTGGTAGATAGCGGCCCTAGGTTCAATCCCCGTCATCGACCTTCTTTATCTCTGCCTCCGTCACAAAAATACGAAGTAGATTTTCTCAACAAACAAAACAAGTTCAGTGGTGTCAGAAAACCTGATACACGTGATAACAGAGAAGGTGGGGATGTTGAAAAACTTGACCTTACCAGGCCTAATTTTGAAACAATATATTTTTGCAATCACAATTGACCGGCCATCTCTGGCATGACGTAAAATTTCAAGTTACTACCGCGTTCAGTGGAGGTCTACTCCATTTAAGTCACCACCAGCTCAGTTTATAATCCAACAGTAGGCCGTAATAATAATAATATTTACGAGAAAATTGCAATACCTATGGTTTCTTAAAATTCTTATGAATTGAAGTTTCATGGCTGTCATTTGAAAATTCAAAATATTCCTTAGGATTAGGACAAGGCCTGAACTGAAATAAAATCAATTAGTATGGTCTGTCGTTGAAGGTTGAATAGTGTACTCAGTTGTTTGTCGATGCCTGTTGAACATTGTTGGGTAATGAAATTTAAAAATTAGGCCTAAAGGATTAGTTTTTACAAAAAATGTTCAATTAAGCAAAATAACATCAATTCAAAAGATTGTATACTACTTTGGGATTAGAATAGGCCTACATAAATGCATTACAGTTTCCTAAGTTTATAACGAATGTTTGGAGCGTGAGATTATTTGATTTCTGAACTATGGGTCAACGAATAGAAATAAAATAGAGATCAAATAACTGAACATCAAGCTTATCATCACATTTCATATAGTTTATTAATTCTTGAAAAAGTAAATATTCGCTCAGTTTTTCAGCGTGTTCACCATACTGTGGAAATGGAAACACACAAGTTTATATGTTTGGCTGAAATAAGAGGGACCAAAAACACCCATTCGTCGCGTAGAATCGCTGAATTTCTATAGAAATAAATTTCTATGTAAAATTATTGCGCTTGGCTTATGCAAATTTCTACAATCTTCGACTACATACTCATAAAATTTGTCCACATAGCCTGTATATTTTCTAATCAACAAATTGAAGAAAAAAACTGCTATGATCACACCCAGGGACGTCGGAACGTTTTCAAAGTAGGGGGGGGCAAGCTCAAAAATTGTGACCCGCCGAGAATTTTTTAAATTACCCTTTTTTTAACACGATTTAACGTGTTTCAGATAAGATTGAGATGACAAAATTAATTGTTTGGAAGAACTAGATGTGCCCAACTGATATTTGCCAAACATAGTTATTGTAACTGCAGGGTCATTCTGGCTCATTTTAGCGCCACGGGCAAGGACTAAATTATGAGCCCCAAAAACTATATGCGCATAGTGAAAGTGAATGCGAGTGAGGGAGGAACCAAGCCCCGCAGGGAAATTTTTGTGAATTTATCTTTTTAAATACGATTCTACGGGTTTGGGAATTGGACGAAATTTCTGGAATTCATGAATTCTTTAGTGTGGCGAGAGCTGGTTTTGCTGAATGGCTGATCCAAGAAAAATCTATGTCTTTCGATAACAGTGCTGTTCGAATGATAACATTTTCTCCACCCAATAATGCACAAGTAAAATAGAATACGATTTATGGCATATTATTATTAATAGATGTTACAAATGTGCGCCGATAGCGCCCCTTAGATTTGGCGCCCCTTAAATTTGACCCCTGGCAGTCACCAAACGACCCTTATTGGAAGTTCCCTTTCTCCATTTCATTGTATTGTCATTGTTATGACTGTTGGAATTTTGGAAATTTACCTATCTTCTTACCTACCTATCTGAATAGGTCTACATCTTTCCTTCCTACTCTTTCTTTCTTTTTTTTCTTTCTTTCCTTCTCTCTTCCTTCTTTTTTTCGTCTTTTCTATTTCTCGTCTTTTCAATTTTTTTTGCAAGACCTTTTTCTTGCCCCCCCCTGGCCGAAAGTTGGGGGGGCATTGCCCCCCCTGCCCCCCCCCCCCCCCGGTTCCGACGCCAGTGATCACACCCAGTGTGTAATGGAATAGGTTTTCAAAATCCGCTGACTTTTTTATGCATAAAAGAATCACTGGTTTTCTACGTATATTATAAATTTATGCGCTTTGAAATTGTAATTGGTTACGGTCTAACATTGAACGATAATAACTTTTGTCCACATAGGCCCAGCGTAAATATTTTATAATTCAATAAAAAACGAATTTCTTTTTGGCGTACCGCCCACTTTTGGTTCTATAAGCAACGGTTTTGTTCATTTTATTTCCTGGTTTTAAATGAATTTAATAATAATTACATTACCATTTTCATACCTATTTCAATTCAATCAGCAACAATCGACAAGCAAGCAGTGCTATATGAGCAAACATCAAGGAAACTATCAGTGTCATTAAATTTACAAGATAATTGAGCTCTAATTGAAGTTGATATACAATTCAAAGGCTAGGCTTCTTTTGAATGTGTCCGTGGAGGACGTCACCGAACACCTGCGAGCCGCCGCTCTTCCGTCTTATAATGTCCAACACGGAGGCAGTGGACCAGCTACTCAATCAAGGCATCCCCATCTTCCACCACCCTCTACGTGTCCCCGCTGCCAATCGTTCAGGCATTGAGTTTATAGGTTAACGCAATGGTTCGGTGAGGTTAGGTTGCATGTATTTTGCTATTTCAATTTACAAAGCTTCTTCTTCTTCAAAGCTTCTTCTCACATTAATATTTAGCTGAATAATAGAAAAATTATGAGTAAACATAGGCCAGGGCAACTAAACATATCATCCCACGATCATACAGCGTCAAATTGATATTAATACTATGCCTACATCATTTCACAGTAATTTTGTCAATTTTATTCCACAAATGTTAAATGCAAATGTCATCACTACAATGTGGTAGGGCCTAGATTGGTTTCTCTTCTGTAGTTTTGTAAGTAAATATTTCCAGTTCGTAGGTTTATTAATAATTATATTACATTATAATTACATAACTTCATACAATCGAAAACGACCGAGAACAGCAACAGCATTGAGATCAACACTTCAATGGCAACAGACTAGAGATGCCGTAGACTATATCGATATTTTGATAAATCGATTCATTTCCTTTCGATACATCGATTTTTGAATCGATACAATTGGTTCCGATATATTGCTGAATCGATGTTTTCACGTCCGATTTTCGATGTTTTATATTAATTTTAAATTTGTCAATTATATTTTGTTTTCGAAGTATAATTTTGTAGCGTAGGGTTATGTACAGCTCTCGACTCTCGCCACCTGTCTCCGCTCTTCCACTTTCATTTATTAACGGACTTTCGCGATGAACACTAGGCGCCAGAAAACAATTCATATTCTGGATATTTCCCAATTGAACAGAAACCACTTTGTTGTCAACTGTTCACAAGAGTTGGTGATCCAACTTCATTAAAATCAGATACAATACAGTACAATACCAAAATTACGAAAAGTCTTACATGAAATATTTGCATTCATTGAAAGTGACTTGGCAATAGAAATAGATCCTGCTGCAACAAGTATTTTACACACAATATTCATTGAAAACTTGAATAGCTCTACCGGTATTTTAAATTTGAAAAATCGATTTTTCAAATTCAAATATCGATTTTCTCACTTCCGATTAATCGATGAATCGAATCAGAATAAAAAATATCGAATCGAATCGACGTATCGATTTTTTCGCTATATTGCGGCATCACTACAACAGACCAGTTTCCCTTCGAGCTCGTTTTGCTATGTAACTCTCGTTCTTGTTAAGATAATTCGTAATTCTTTCGTCGAGCAGGCCGTGAACGTGTTGCCAATAATTGCTCAGTGATTGGTTGTTTTTTGTGTACGTAACATCAAGAGTTATTACGAACTAATCAACTATAAAGAAAGTATCATCATTATATATATATTATTATTATATATATATATATATATATATATATATATATATATATTATGTATCATTATTATATTGAAATTTGGTGAAAATTTGAAATTTTTTGAAGGACATTTTTTTTATGAAAATTCTTTTCTGGCTTATTCTTATGGGTTAATTGGAAAATGGAAAATTAGTTTTCTCAGAAGTGGTGCAACCGATTGCGTATAAAAACTAATGGGATTCAATCCAGATGATGACACATGGGCATGCCAAGTTTCAATCGAATTTGAATTTTCAGCTGACCTGTAGAGCGCGAAAAAAAAAAAAAAAAAAAACGTACATTTTTTTCGGGTCAAGTGAAATTGAGTCTTCGCTTCGCTCATCCAATAATAATAAATAAAATATATCTTGTATAATTTGAAATCAATCGAGCCAAAATAGGATCTAAATAATAAAATTGCGGAAGTTTTTGTAATTTTGTGTATCGTGTGGTTCAAGTTGAATCGTTGTATCATTAACGCGCTTATATGAATGGACTTTAGGCCATTTGTACATGTTTTGAAAATAATATGCATGTCGACTATATGAACTATAGCCTACATACAAATATTGCTATTAAACTTTTTTTTTATGTTTCTGTAAATAGAAGAGATCAATACAATGTTTTATTCCACTATTCCAGTGTACAGTATTCCAGTATTTTATTCCAGTATACAACTTACCATTTTATTCTATTATTTATAGTTTGTCTATAGACGCTATACCCACTAGAAGCAATATGTATATATATATATATATTCAAGGTCTAGAGGTAGCGTATCTGCTTCTGGTTCCAGGGCCGCAGGTTCAAATCCTGCGTAAGATTGGGGTTTTTTAAATGTCCTCTCATCTATCATCACCTCACCGTTTCTTTATCATCTGCTTATTTGTACCCTCTATAACCTAGCTGTTGGTGAGGTCAAGCAACATGAAAAAAGAAGCATTTAATAAAAGTTCTAGATAGGCCTATAAGCAAAATACTAAAGGAACTATATTCTGTTGTTGATGGAATTTAATTAATTCAGGATTTTCTGTCAATAGAAGAAATCATGTGAGTTTTTTTGTAAATATGAGCAATGTATTCAAGATTTCTGTCAATAGAAACAATCAATTTAAGAATTTATTTTCACAGAATAATCTATTTAAGGTTTTCTGTCAATAGAAGCAATCAATTTAAGGTTTTTTTCTATATAAGGGTATCCAAGGGTGAGCGCGCTCACCCTTGTTTTGAATTATCATTGGTAAATAGAAACGATTTACAGATTTTGTACAAAACTCCACGGATAAAAGCTATACTTTCGCAACTTGTCAGCAGAGGTTATGGTAAACAATATAATTTACATTGTAAATGTAAATGTACCACTACTAAATTACTACTAATATATATATATATATATAAATATATATATATATATATATATATATATATATATATATATATATATATATATATATACTGAGTACAATAAAGAAAACTTGTGTTCGCATTCAGTGATCTCAGTTTAACGACTTGATTTGAGATTATGATAATAATTTTGACTTCAATGAATCCTTAAAGGAGTTAGAGATAACTGATACACAAATTGATCAAAAAGCTATAATAACAGGTAAATTTGAAAAATGAAATTGTAAAATTGAATTTGAGGTAAACAGGTAATGATTTGAGATTATGATAATAATTTTGACTTTAATGAATCCTTAAAGGAGTTAGAGATAACTGATACACAAATTGATCAAAAAGCTATAATAACAGGTAAATTGACTCCGTGTATGAATTTGTAAAACCGTACCCCTTAAGAAGTATGAAGTGAAGTTAATATAGGATTTTATTACAACTATTTATTAATAATTTAATGAAAATAACTAATATTATAACGATTTTCCCTCACGACTTGTATATTACATTATATTTTCAATTTATGCCAAGACCGCCTCAAGGTCTTGAAACAACCAAGAGGTGCCACTTATAAATGGTCTTACTTTAGCCTCAATTGGGATAAACCTGGATTTTATCAAGATTTCGATGTTAATAAATACATATATTATACATATATATATTACATATATACGTATTATATATATATATATATATATATATATAACATATTTGCATATATACGGTATTATATTGTTATGAAATAATTTTCACGCTTGTATCCACAAAAGATGAAGGAGCGAGCTACCCGTGCGCTAGTACTACGCGAAGGGGTGGGGGGGGGGGACCGATCGGAACCTTCTTATTTCGTGGATGAATTTAAAATAAATAAATGAAAGCTAAATGATAGCTACATTAAAACACATCCTGAAAGTAATATACTGATACGCACTCAAACTAGATAACAAAAGGTGCATACGCAGACCACGCATAATCTTGATTCATAGTCATAGTCTTGCAAAAGTGCCTATAGTTTGTATTTCAATTTCAATTATGATTTCGGATTGAACCATTTTATGTGACCCTCGTATATTGGTGTGGGATATAGGGGACGCTCGCTCGGAACCTGCTTCTTTGGAGGATACGAGTATAGCGTGAAAATCTCGGCAATTCACCGGTTTATGTAAGTATGTATATTTAACGTGATTGTTATTGTCTAACGTGGTCTTTAATGATATTTACACGAATTGTGAGCTTCGATTAACCGTCTCATCTATGAACTAGAATGACGATTGGCAGTTTTGAGCCTCCATGACCATTATCATGCAGGTTTAGTGTTAGCCATGTGTGCAATGTGCATTGATTTCTTTCTTTATATATAGAGCCTTCAATTGATTTAACACTACCAAGGTCCAAGAATCGTGCCAAAAATAGGAGAGTGACTGGGCAGGAAATGTGGAATTGAGTTTCATGTAATGCCTATAGTATATCTTTAATGTATTTATTAGTGCAACCCATAATAATTGTATAATTCAACCATTCACTATCACTCGTTCTATATTTTAGAGATGAATATGTTATAAGACATGGTTTAAAATTTGTCTAAATTCTTAAAATGCTACACTAAGGATTAATTATATATATTTAACTGTGAATTGGCATATTGATGATAAAGGAAGAACGAAAATTATACGATCTCCTTCATTTCATAGAAATACAGAAAAGTCCTAATGCAGTGTGTTAATGCAACCATAAGAAGTGATCAAGCAGATCATAATCTAATATAGGTAATATAGGAAGGAAACACTATAGGAAGTCCTCACTCTTCACTTGAATAAGGTATAGGCCTACTTTCTGTGTGAATTCGTGGTAAAATTTAGTTCATAATTTCGGTTATCGATGGACTGAACGGATCTCTGTACAACCAACTGAGAAAACAAAATAAGAGTAAAATGTGATAACTAATTCGCAGTCCTGCCAAATATTTAAATGATAGACCTACTGGAAAACTGATTTCTGGTGATAAATTTAAAATTAATCAATTATAAATAAATTTAAGTTAATTTTTAAAGTGAATTCAAGGAATTTTATACAAACGAATTTGAATGGTAAATGTGGATGATGACATATATTTAAATTCGAATAATACATTTAAATATAAACGATAAATTAAACAATTTAAATAATTAATCATTGAATTCGCGTGAAATTAGAAAATAAAAACACAATCTATGGAGCAGTAAAAAATTGCAATAACGTGTGAAATAAATGTACAAAATATATATTATGTATGGACGGTGAATATGGTAGGCCTATAACTATAGCTCACTATGGTATGCACGTGTTTGTGGTAATTCAGGTAGGCCTATGTAGGCCTATATATATATATATATGTATATATATATATATATATTAATGATAGGCCTGTATGTATATAAATGTGACATGAATGTATTTTAGTTATAGTCTGATTACGGTGGCAAATGACATACAGAAATATCACCTTCTTTTATTTTTTTCAAAAAAACGTCAACGAAATATCTTGTACGAATGGTGAATAATCTCATTCGATTCAATCAACACAAAATAAATATAAAAAACGTACAATTTTTATTTTCAATTAATATTTGAAAGATAGTAATTTCACGTCGAATTACTATTCATTACTTACTGCATGTACCAGCGCTCGTTTTGTCTGAATCCACGTTTCCTCGACAACTTCCTGCAGCAAAGATTGCCCCCAGCCACCATTCGAAGCCTGATTGTACGGCATATCCAGTCACTGACCTAGTCCGGCACCCCTATATTGAACCGAGACTGCAAACCCTTTTCTACCACTGCAGTGCGTCTCAAACGCAACAGGTGATTTGATCAAAATCTTTCAATATCTCACAGTCTTTATTTCATTGCCATCTACACTTTATTAATATTATTTTTTTTATTATATACACTATATATGGTTATATTTATTATTCAATAACGTGTTTTATTTATTTGTTGCAGAAGAGAGATGACAAATTATAAATGAAAATATTTAAATAATCTTTGTTATAAATTATAAATTTTATAAATAATATCACAGCAAAACTTCATAAAATGTTGAGTTACCTATCAACGTAAGGCACAGCAATCGAATTCACTAATTATTCCGTAATTGGTTTCTAGTATATTATGGCACCGGAAGAAAGCACGCCCTCCATGGTCCGCTATTCGAGACCCGACGCCAGCATCCTGTACTACGCACAGCTGTTGGCGTCTAGAGAGCAGAATACAGACTGTCTCCTTCCTATCGATCAGGCATGCGAACCGTCGGCATCCAGATTCAGAGCACAGGAGCATGCGGGACGCGGGATTAAAAAAAATGAAAAAAATCTCCTGCCATCTTTCTTTCTGTCTTTAGCCAATACTGTGCGGAGTTATAGATGTCACGTGGTTTAGATTTGGTAATGGATTTGAGTGGCTATGAAAGGGGGGCCTTGACGTAGCTGCGATGTGTGCTAAACAAGCATTGGGGAGCCTGTGCAATACAATAGTAACAGAGCACCCAGGTCACGGACGTCGCGAAGCGGAGTCGTTATTATCGACCTTATTACCAATTAAGAGATAATACAGTTTCCAGTTTGAGATTAGCGTTTGTATCTACAATCTACATCTACAAATGAATATTATGTGTGTTTTTATTTGTTACATTCAATATTTGTCGTACATACTTTTATCCACAGTAGAGGCTACTATAGATGAGTTGGTCTATACCAACTAAATAAAAGTATAGGTATGTGTATCCAATCGTAAATCTCGATTATGACAAATCATGGCACCCAGAATAAGAAAGGTTTAGTCATATTTGTATTTGCTATGTTGGTACACAACCTCCAGCTCTCGTGGACACAAGTCACAAGTTCACGTGTAGGATTTTGTAATTCAATTTTGATATAGTATGAATGTATTTTCAAGCAACAAAATCAACAATGGTTTTTGGGATTCAGACACACCAACGGTTTAACACATTTTTAACAATCGTTTTCATCGTTTTGATATTCCTTGATTTCTTTGATATTGATATTTTGCCAGACCATTAGTAATAAAATATATTTAAACTGAATTAAAACTAAGAAAAATATACACTTGATACAGGAACAAAATCATTGATATAGAAACTAGACAGCTAATTGGTATAGCTTCAAAAGTCAATTTAAATTTCAAAAGTGACACTATACTGACACAACGTACTACACCAGTATCTAAAACTTGGAAAATATAATCTAAAAACCTACAAATGCCCCCCCTCTCGACTCTATGTTGGTAAACCATGCAAATGCATGATTTCATTATTAGTTTTTCATTTACCATAAAAATTTCGAGCGCCCTGGTTTTTAT
This sequence comes from Brachyptera putata, assembly GCA_907164805.1. NCBI lineage: Eukaryota > Metazoa > Arthropoda > Insecta > Plecoptera > Taeniopterygidae > Brachyptera > Brachyptera putata. The sequence continues at coordinate 15,434,117 of OU015464.1, forward strand.
TTTTTAGGACTACATCTCTGTAGCCAGACTGGACATATCGTTATTATCATTACATGACCATATTTCAACCTCAGGTTGAGTTAGTTATGCCGGATAACTCGACTAAATTATAGAACAGGGTCAAATTAAAGTCAATAGTCCTCATGAAATCGCTATTTCATACATGATAAAAATAGTAGATTGAACTAAAAAAAAATGTTACAATTAGTAACTTCTTCATCAGTGTATCTGGCAGGTTGCCACCAAGATTAAATGACAACCCATTCATCCTAATCGAGCAGTAAATACATCCTATACTGTTTGGAAATTATTTGCATCGGCATTCGAGCAAGCTGTGCAAGAGAGTGAGAGAGTATAAGAGAGAGAGAGAGAGAGAGAGAGAGAGAGAGAGAGAGAGCACTTTTTCTGCATGAGTGGATCGACGGCCTTGTCTCGGTAACAAGGACATAGCTCAATTTATTTACAGGTAATTTATAGCGTTACAAATCTGACTAAATATTCAATGAATATTCAAAAATACTAAATATTCTAAATACCGATAAATTTTATTCCATTACATAAAATGTTCGAATATATTATATTAAATATATATAAAAAATCAATATGATTTACAAAATAATACACACCCCCCGCCCCATTAAATAAAGTTGAATAAAATACAAAAAGTAAAATTTAACAAAAAAGTAGAGTATTAGGCCTACAATAAAATTGATTTGATTTTTTTTTTTTTTCAATGAATTGTGACTCAGTGGTCTTCTGTAGAGTACGAATTTGAATCTAATAATCTTGGTAACTATACTATCAATTTTTCTATTATCAGTGTCGAAGAAAATACAAAACAATATTGCTCATCACATGTCACTTTAATCAAGTAGACCTACGAATATTTTTGGTCTAGAAATATGAAGAGAAGATTTATAGGTCCATAGTTATACAGTGGATTTTTTATTATTAGTGATACCATCCATTGATTATGGCATTGCCATGGACTTATAGCTAACTAAAAGTTTATGATAATAATTATTTACGATTTAACCCTTAGCTGAAAACATTCTTTTTCTCTTCAACAATTGAAAAGATAAAAATGACAAAACCCTTTGTGATAAGAATAAAAAATCATGTACATTTTAATTCCTCTTGATTCGGGATTTTGTTGTCTGTCTAATGGCAGTAGTGACACCACTCACACCTGCAGTTAGTGGAAACTTGTATAACATTTATTTTACGGTAGACCCATAGGCCTCGACGGCTAGACCAACAGGGTAATTTCCAACGGACCTCTCATTCAATTATAACTGAACGCTGAAATCGTCATCATGGTCACATAGAATCAACTTGTAATATTTACTAGACACTAGTACACTATCATGCCAGATCCAGACGGTCAAACATTTTCTTTTGGCATACTTCTACTAGCTCTATTTAAATATTTGCTGTGTATGCTCAAAGATCTGTTTTTCTTATAATTATTTTAATTAAATTATGATCAAAGTACCTATCTTAGATTTGTATAATAGAACTACACAAGACTAAGTGCCAATGTCTATTTGTGTAGGTTCAATGTGCTTATAATAGTAAATAGAGAACGAGAGTGATAAATAGTTTATAATCTGCTGCTTTATGTTGATGCACAACTGTACGTCAATGGCGTCCGCTTGGCTTTTATAGCAAAATATCGAGCCTATAGGTATGCTCGGTTCTGTGGTGTAGTGGTTATCACGTCTGCTTTACACGCAGAAGGTCTCCGGTTCGATCCCGGGCAGAACCTGCTTATTTTTGTTCATCAGAATTTGGCATTGCAATACTACTTTTGAAAATTTGAAATGAATTTGTGAAGTCAAAATATATATTGAATAGTGCTTGTTTATTATGAAATCAAATCTCATTTTTTCTTTATTCAAAATAGTTGTTCTGGACAAATATTATTTATTCTAAAAAATAAATACGCAGAACTTATAAGAAAAATGATACAATGAAATAGAAATAAGAATTTGATGAGGGTCTTCAAAAAATATACATTTCATCATCATTCTCACTTTAAAAAAAAATTGGGTTGTATTTATCAATTTTTTTTCACCATTTCATTGGTAGTGGATTGAGATACAATTTGATGTAAAAATAAATGCAAGTATATAATATGCAATAATTTAGTCTTATTCACGTATCATAAGTGGGTGTGGACATATTATCATTATAGATAATGTTCATTATGGTGTAAAAATACATACAACTTATAAACTTTTATAATAAATACTTAGTCTTCTTCACTGACCTACAAAATTCTGACTTGAATAATTAAAAAATACACAATTGGCTAAAATGCATTATTGTACCCCAATTAATCCGTTTTCCTGGTGCAGCATATCGCTACAGACTGTCGTGCCACATGTGCGTTACTGATGAAGAGTGCAATTTAATATGAAAATACCGCCTGCAACATGCACAACGTCATCGTCTAAATTGCAGAACAATAATAATAATTGCATAATTTCCTGTTTTATTTCAACATTGACATGATTTATGTTGATTCGGATTAAAATGAGTCCCATTACCGGGATTAAGAGATAGCACGAAACATCGAATATTTTTTGATAACAACAGATACCGGTATTCAGTTGATAACTTCAGTTGTCTTGGGCTGCATGTATTCGTTTGCTGTTGAAAACAGGAGTTAATCGGGAGTTAATCAGGACTTAGAAGGAATGGAGGTAACGGAGCGCTATCCTGCCCGCCGCTGTAAGTATTTTACAGACAGAACACTTGAAAATCATAGGTATATATTAATAATATTATACTATAATTGATCAATCGTCGATGCATATCACTATAGAGATTACGATCATACTCAAGTTATAGTACCGTACTTTGATACGAACAAATTATTCGTTACTTATATTATTCATTTTAAAATATATATAGGCCATATGCATAAGCAACACAACTCTCATTTGAAAGTTATGAGCCCTGGATTTATACATAGAGTGAAAATTAATTGAAAGTACTTGAATTGTAAATTCCGATTCAAAATTCCTATAATTTATGTAATAATTTCAGTTTATTTCAATCCAAATGAGATACTTTTTAATATTTGAATTGATAATTTCCAATAGTAAACAGAGAGATATAAGGTCCATCATGGTACAATTTCCTTTTGAACTTGCAAATTTTCCTTTTAAACTATAAATTTAAACAATCATTATCTAGATAATTTGCAATCTATAACCATTTCTTCACTCCATGTTACTCACTTAATTTATATGTTACCAAAATGTATATTTTTTATCATTGCATCGCAGGGAAAAAATGTCTGTACCATGGAAATAGGTCACGTAATATCTAGCACAATTCACAATATGCGTCTTGTTTACTTCAGAGTTAATACAAAAGTAGGCCTATAGGGCTATACGCAGTGACATGTTTTAGCTGTCTGCATCACATTTGCTTTCAAGATGCTCATAATATAGCTTGTTGGTCCAACAGTTTGCTTGTTGTTTCTGGCGAAATTCGTCCAAAGAACTCAAAGTTTTTTTTCAGTCAATATGGTGACCCACCTTTTGATGATCCTAGTATGACGTGTTTCCTTTATAAATAGCACCCCTTTTTGGCACGAGTTTGGTAAGAAAGTAGTAACTCTCTCTTGATACTATATAGTGGATAGGCTCCCACCCATCCGCCGGCGACGAAAAACAATTCAGGGAAAATACGAGTTATAAACAAAATAACTCAAGTCATTCGAGAAGCGGATTGTCTAAGATGGATACTGAAGGCAATGCTTATAATCATTTTTAAATATAAAGCATCAATACGAATCGCTAAAATACTCCATTATACCCAACCTGAAAAACATTAAATTCCAAAACGATTTATTTTTATTGTTCGCTCAAACGAAAATTATTCTTACTGGGATATTATCAACGATTTGATAAATAAATATTGCACATTTTGGAAATTCATTTCTATTCAGTCAGTTGATAGAAATAATCCATTTACAAATGAAAAATTTGATATTCTCTTGAATAATCAATGTTTTGCCAGCCCTTGAGGTCCTGTCTAGCAAACACGTCATTCATAGATAAGGAATGTTGTCATACAACTGAAATTTACATTTAACGTTATATCTTCTAATCCTTGCTTTGTTTGGATTTAGTTATCTTTTACCTATCTTTCTCTATCTTACTTTAGTGTTATTGACTCGATTATGTTTGTTGCGAAAAACTCTTGCCGAATAGTAACAATTACTTCTCATTGTGGGAGGTCAGCGCAAGCGGATATTTAAAATAAAATATATCAATGGATGAGCGAAGCGAAGACACAATTCCACGTTACTCGAAAAAATGAAACATTGTCTTTTCACGCTCCACTGGTCAAACGAAAGTAAAAATCAGATTCAGTTGAAACTTGGCAAATACAAGAGTGTCATCAACTTGTTCGATACTGTATAGCAATAGTTTTTAGGAGCAATCAGTTACAATGAGAAAGTTTTTTTAAAACCCTTAAGAATAACGCAGAAGAGAAGATTTGTAAAAAAAAATTCCAGCCAATGAATTGAAATTTTCACCGAATTTTAATGTATAAAGGATATAGCTATTCATTATACCGAAGTTTCACATTAACTAATCGTATCAGCCGTTTTGTTGAAAAAAATGCATAATGTAATTATTTTCCAGCAATCAAAGCCATCAGATCAAAATCAGATCAAGCAAGCAAAAGCAGCGTATAGGTATAAGCAATTGACTTGTTGAACGATTACAATAGTGAATAAAAACAGGAAAGCAGTGACATAACCGTTTTGAACTCGCAAGGTGCATAGCTTCACATGAATATGCCCATCGCTTTTCCAACAACGCGTTTTCTTAGTGAATAGTTTCTTTTATCCCTTTTGGATCCTTAGTTTCTCTATTCTATCACATTTTCAGAATAATACTGAGCAAAACTTCCCTCTTAATAGTATTTATAGCATTGCGAAAAACGTGCTATCTGTCTATAAATGGTGGAGGTGCCATGAAGGCTGAAGCTGTTTTTCTGGTTTTATAGAGGAAGTCGGGCCTTGACCAATGATTAGCTGAAACTCATTTTCAAAGCACATTTTAAGAACATTTGATAATAAAAGAGTTCGACAAAATTTTAAAAAATGCAATGAAGTACAAAAATGAACGTAATGTTATGAAACGATTCTTGTGTTGAACTCTGTTGGGTTCATAATTTATTAACGATAAACAAAAAGAGTATAGGCCCCATACATATCAGGACCCTTGGCGCGAAAAACGATCAAATAACGTCCTATAGGCCTCTATAGATTCAGAGGCCGATAAATGTGACATGAGTGATATAAATACAATGTCTATAGTAGGCCTATGTATGTCGTAGCTACCGCGTGTCGTCAGAAAATGTCTGTCTTGTGGTAGGGACAAACACAAACAACATATTGGTTATAATGAAATACACAATATATATTTTTTCTTATTTATATTGGGTTTAACGATGCACTGTACTGATGAGTGACTATCACTATACGATCTATTGGCGTCGGTGAATGCTATATGAGATGATGGGATGATGAGATGGAAGGTCATTTTATTAGGTGTTTTTTTAATAGTGGGAAGGAGTCGGTCGAGGCTTAGTATTGACCTCAGGTCCCAGTATTGACCTGAACGACAGAGGGAAACCACGAAAAATCCCTGTCAGGATGGTCGACCATGGCGGGAATCGAACCCCGGTCTCCTGAATGACGGTCCAGTGGGCTAGCCACTCTTCTCATTCATAATACATACATAATATAATACTTTCTTCTATTTAAAGAAAAAAACTATTGTCATTATAAATATTGAATAATGCAACTTAATGTGTAGCCCTATACATATTACGTCAATTGAAAGTAAAAAAAATGTGTAATGGATAAACTGATAAAAACATGTGCACACATTACGTGAAAAGAAGTTAAAAGTAATGATTCAAAAAAGAGTCATACATACGTATATTCGATAAGACTTGCCAATATGTTCAAAATGTTTAGTATCGCCATTAGCAGCATCTAAAATGTGCCTGGGGAGAGGGGGGGGGGCAGACATACTCGAATAATAAACAAAACATCAGTGAAACCTGCAGCCTTTAACTACCTTATCTTCAGCTGCACATATAAAACTAACGAAGACGACCAATTGAAATCCTGAAGTCGATGACTTACCCTGAAGACGGCGTGAGCAGGGTGGTATATGCTACCTGACCCAGCGACACCTGCGCTCAGAAGACGACTAAGAAGGCGGTAATTTCCACGGGTTCCAAATGCTTCCGCTTCGCCGTTACCCACTTGAGGATTCCTACAAGCGATGGAATGACAATAATAATATTCATAATTTGTATTAAATATTTCACTAATTTGTTTCTTCGGCAATTCAGTCGTTCAGCATAATGGTATTTCGATAAAATGCCTTCTAGAGCCAAACAATACACCGCTCTACATAAAAAGTAGCTATAGTTCAAAGGGGATTCTCGAGGATTTTTCAACTTTTAAAATTTCAGTTGTGTAAGGGTTTCTGCCTAAATTGTACTGAATTTGAAAATGAAGTTAACAAAAGAATGAGCTCCTAAATGCAATTGAACGCAATTTGAATAAATTAAAAATCAATTCATATTCGGCAACAATATAATGTAACATATAAATGCAATTGGTTTCTTTCATGCATGTCAAGTAATAAATTACCATCAGTGGGAACCATAGCAAGACAATGAACTTGTCAGAAACCTATAGGAATGTCATTATTGCAATTTGCGCGCACTTCGTTTATAATTATAATAGTTTTCGTGGGTGCTTGCAACTTTTACTGGCGATTATAGCTGTTTAATACAAATTAGTGTACATTTATATAATAACGAAAAATATCTCAACTAAAGTAAAGTAGGCCTAATAAGAAATATTATCAAACTATTAATATTTAATACTGAGAAAATAATGCAAAAATACAAGAAACGATGTGGAAATTTAAATTGTTAAAAAAAACTCTGAATTCTAAAAATAAATAAGTAGGCTAGCAGATTTTGAATGAAACTTTTATAAAATTGACATGGATCTACGTGTCAAATTATCAATTCACTGAATTTATGTGTCAGACTTAGTGCTTTTAGTACTTTTATATAAAAAAAAACATATAGGCCTATAGGCCTATATATATATATATATATATATATATATATATATATATATATATATATATATATATATATATATATATATATATATGTGTGTGTGTGTTTGTGTGGGTGATTTATATTTTCCGACAAAATCGTATCTCATGCATGCACGAGTGAGAGAAATGCAGTCAGCAAGATGTAATGCCACATTGAATGAATGTAAACAAAAATAGAGCAAGTGACATCTACACATTCACTCGCGGTAAATGCGATTACGTACATTGCGCGTTCAACCAATAAGGATGCAGATAATCTCCCGCCAATCTGGTCAGCCGAATCTAAGCCAAGTACACTTCAATATCAGTAAAAAAATCAACATTATCGTTTATAAAATACAAACTTACCCTCTTCGAAACCTAAAGGGACGAACATTCTCATCTTGGTCCGCTGAAGATTTGCTGTAATAGTAGGAATAATGATACGGCATTCTTGAAGAGTAATAAATAAATATACAAAATCGGGAGAAGATTTCAGTTTTTCGTTAACGATAAACACTTTTTATGATCATTTCGTAACATTGTTTTGTTTTATTATGCAAACAGGAATGTAAATCAAACATAAAATTTTATGATTAAAACTTGAGACAAACTTATAAACTTATTATTAAATATTAACGCATATTCTCTGTAAGTGGATGGATCTTATAAGCAAGCAGCTGTTGAATGTTTTATAAGATTGGAACGAAACTGTAAATGTTTTTGTATTCATTCAGTATAATATGAAGTTAATGTTACACTAATGTCATGTTTTGACTTTTTGAGAATAAACGTCGAGTTCAAAATCTACTATCAAGATATAACGTAGTATATATTTTGACTGTTCAGTGGAGTTGTATCTTACAAACTGACAGGCAAGCTAAACGCCTTGGGGAGACTTTTATTTTGAATTTGAAGCGAGGATATTTTCAGACGTCCCTACTTTGTCCCAACAGTCAAATGGTGAACCTATCGTTCAATGCTCAAAATAAACTTTAAGCAATCTTACTCACCGCTCTGGACCAGCTACTAGCCTAGACCTCATCTATAATATAAATATATATTAGCGATATTTACTTTATATCGTTTATCATCGACTGACTTGACATTATACAAATCAAATCATTTTAATATAATCATGTATTAATGGCTGAAGAAAACAAGGCAAGAAGTCAAGCATTTTTGTGTAAATTCGGCAAAACAGGGGTAAGTAATCCTACTAACTGAACAGATTTCTTTTGGTTTCTGGAATATAGATATTAACAACGATATTGAAAACAGTTTCGGCAACTAAAAAATATATCTTTTACGTTCTCGGCAATTGGAAGCATAGAAAATGAAAACTTGAGCGGCGGCAATATGCAACCTCTTTCGCTATCCCCCCCCCCCCTCGCCCATCAAATATAAGTTGGTTCTCAATTTTCTCGCTCCACGAAGTAGCAGCATCAACGGGGCGAAAATGTTCAATGGCGATAGTTTTCGTGCAAGGTTAACGCCCAGCGGATTTTGACAGATGCGGTGTTCAGAGTGACGTTTATTTACGTTATTTATCAGTCATGTTAAGCTGTTATAATAACTAGAGAAATCTAAACCGTTGTAATTGGATGTATTTTATAAATGGAAGAAACGATTAGGCCTAGGCCTAGTGCATAGTGTGGACAATAAGCCCTAGTCTAGGCCTACCCAGTTATTGTGCATGGTTGCAAACCAGAGGCCAATGACCAATGGCTAATTAGAAGCCCTTTAAAAATGGGAAATAAATGTTTACTCAGTTTGACAGCTAGGGTAAAGCAAGTGGTAGTCCTTGAGCTACTCAGTCATTGTCACAAAATGATTAAAAAATCACTAGAACTGACTTGTTGAAGATAAATATTCTGCTAATTATGTCTGGAGGTGAACGCAAAAAACTGTCCAAAAAGCATGTCCAAGGATGGGACGATGCAGGAGCTGAGTTTTATCAAGAGAGCTATCCAGGCGACGTGGATTTAGAAGTGTTACAGCGCGATCCATCACACATTGCAACCCTCCTCCCCAGTAAACAATGTCGAGCAGGTACGCCTATCGCCATTGATTCTATCGCTCTACCTCTAACTATCCTCGAAATATTTGGCGAACATTGGTTGCACTGTCGTATAATTCTCATAGATGATTTGAACAGAAATCAAGAAGCTGTGTTAAAAAGTGATATGCTCTTTAGGAATATATTTTAAAATTGACACGGGTAGCTCAGTGGAAATTCATCGGTTCCATGTGACCGAGAGGGAAAGTTCGCGTCTTGGTTCAATGCCCAATCAATTATATCATATTGAGCATCGTAATTATTTTTTCAAATTATACACACTGGTAAAAGCTTTGGCTACCTACGTGTTATGGATGATTTTTTTTGGAGCGAACAATTGAAATTGTTTTGGTTCACTTTTACAAAAATGCGTGGATAACTTCTGCATAATACATTGTATTTAATTGAGTTTTAAATAATTGAATGATGACAGTAATTATTAACATGCTGTGACTCCAATCAAAAGATTTAGTCAAGATCTTGGAGAAAACCAGTTTCAGAGGAGAATAATAAAAATTAGTCACAATGCTCTAGATAGGCCTATCAATTTTACTATCTCCACATTAAAAGAGAGTACATAAATCCTTATCACTGTCTATGCCATTACCTAAGAAACTTTGATCTCATCTAGAAATATCATAGGTAGGCGTAGGCGTACATCCTACACTAGTATTGCAGTTGAAGAAAATTTTCTATGGGGTGTGTTTTCTATGTTTCACATTACGAACAATTAATTCACTGGACAAATGCCCATTTTACGTACCGGTATGTATTTATTGATTTGAAAATTCATTGATATAATTCATTTCAGCTACAAGTAAGCGTATCCGAGGCGATGTGAAACCGACTTTGAATCGTCGAACATCAACTCGCAATCGTTACCACAGCACAGCACGCCGTCCTTCTGCTGCAGCTGATGTACATGTTGCTATGTTACCAGATCTGTCAGGTAAGCTTAAGCTTTGCTAGCACAGGAAACCAATGGTTAGACATTGCTAAGGCAATTTTTAAGAAGTACAGTCTACTTATAGTTACTAGTGATGCCTTCGGGTAACAAATTAGGAACCGGATACAGGCCGAAATTGGGAAACAGATCAAGTTTTTTTTTCATTTACATCAAGCCTTTGTCTTTGACTTTGAAGACAAAATATCTCTCTCTATTGACTGTCAATCAGCTAGAAATATAAGCCATTGTCAAATTTACAGATTTACAGACGAAAGACCAGCAGACTAGCAGAGGCAAGCAGACTAGCTGAGTTATACATAGCGATCACTGCTTAACACTATTTCGTTTTTATCCTCCGAGGATATTGAATACAAAAACTTGGGTTCAAGTCATATGAGAAGACACAGAAAATATATACTGATTATCATGAAGAATATTTCTCTGTAGAATTGCCACATCAGTCATAACAGTCAATGAATCGAGTCATTTATTTGGTCTGACTCATTATCCGCCATAATGATAATGTGCAGGGGCAAGCATTTGGGGTGAATTAGAATCCCAATTTTTATTTTTAACTTGCTAAAAAGGGTGAATTGGGGTTGAATATTTCAACAAAAATTGTTTTGAGTGGTAAATTAGCACTTGCAGATTTTTTTCACATTTTTGGTGAATTCTCACTGATTTTGGTTTACCGTTATTTATATTTTCCATGTGGATAAGATTTGATGGTAAATAATTACCATTATGTAGCACATGTACTGTTACTTTGAATTATTCATTGAAGGACAAAGGCAAGAAATAGAGAGGGAACTTTTTAAAAATTTACATGTCTTTAATCAGCTCTGGATTTTTTTTTGCATTCATGTAATAGTTGTGACTAAAAAGAAATGATTGCGGAAAATCGCAAAAAATAACAATAGGTTTTTTGAACTTGAGAAGACCTGAAACGTAAACATATTGAAGAAAAACACTTCAAATAATACGCGTTTATCGTTAAAACCACCAAATTCTTGCCTCTGATAATGTGTAACGAAATATTCCCAGTCAGGCACCAAAGAACGTGACTTACTCCCACTCTGCAAACCCCGCGCCACCAAGCATGGCTTCATCTACACTCCCTCTACTAGTTTTTAAGCTCTAGAGTTGACATTGACTATAGAAACAAATTGAAAGGATTGTTCTTGTTACTAGTTAGTTCATAGTAGGTAAAGAGTTGTTGGAATTACTGATACAGTATATAATTATTTACTGTATATAGGATTCAATTTACTGTACTCCCTATTCATTATTCTTAACGATCGAAGATACAATTGTGTAAGAATGTTTACTCTACATTCAAGGCGGTATCTTTTAGGTCATACTCATATACGAGTGCATCATGACATTGGGTAGAGAAGTAAAAAAAAATGTAAGGACAAGGCAAGGTTGAGCTTGCTGAAACAGTCGCGAGATTTATACACGCTATGTTCCAATTGCCCATACCCAACCCTGGTACCCGAAGGCATCACTAATAGTTACTCTCAGTGAGTCATGGCTCATGTATAATCCAAAAATATTTATACATTACATTTTTATAGAGAATCTATCAAATGAGGAGCGAACATGGGAAGATATTATGCAAATCAAAGCAATGCCTGTAAGCATGGCACAGAAAAAAGAGCTCAAGGCCAAATTGCAAGTAAGTATGATTGATAACAAATAATAATTAGAATGAAACCAATTATTAATCATAGTACTTGTGACTCCAAACATCATAATCATTCAGTCGTTTCCGAATACGTTTGTAAACAATAAATCAGTCAACTTTTCTACAGTCCTTGTATTATCGTACCTGTAACACCAGTGGTTATACGTAGGCCTATATTGACCAGCGGTGACACGCCGTAAAACTCCAATATTCATTCATTCATACACATATAGAATTGATTATTTCTTGAAAAAGAGGTTTTTATTTGCGTCTGATCGTTTACCACAAGTGCAACAAACTGTTAGAATGATCAATTATTTTTTGGCGCGTTGCTAGACTGATATCGGTTCCCGAAATGTCAAATTTACAAATATATTTTCAATTCCTTCAGTTTGCTCATTTATTTGGCTTTCCAGAATGCAACCAAGCTACGACTTCAAGGATTTGAACAACTAAAATGGCAGAGAAGAAAGTTTTTCGAAAGAATAAAAAATCGTTGGAAAGAAACATATGACAAACTTGAACTTTGGCACCATAGTTTGAAGAAAATTGAAGGGAACTTTGGAACTGGTGTTGTCGCCTACTTTCTATTTGTCAAATGGCTAATGTTTCTGAATCTAGCTATCTTCATGTTTACGTTTGCATTTGTCATCCTGCCAGTCATTGTATTGGAACCAGAAGATACACTACCCTGCAACGACACTAGCGGAAATTATTCTTCAGTTATATGCTGTTCTGAAGAATATGCTAATAAGACGGCCAGTGACAGTGGTACAGGTATATTAGTATTAGACATTATACAGGGAACAGGGTGGATGGAGAAAACAATAATGTTCTATGGCATGTATTCAAATCAGATATTTCATGCATTCAACACGAATCTCTACTACGATTTACCGCTAGCGTATATTGCTATTACAGCTGTATGCTTTCTTCTAAGTTTAGGGGCTATAGTCAAGTCCGCAGCTCGAGGGTTTAAGGATCGCCTGGTCGAGGGGGAGGGCCAGTTTTACCAATATTGTAATATAGTCTTTGGTGGGTGGGACTTTTGTATTCACAATGAGAAGTCAGCAAATATAAAACATAAAGCTCTTTTCAATGAAATGAAAGGCTGTTTAGCTGCAGAGAGAAGAGAGGAGGAACGAAAAAGACGGTCCAGAGATGAGAAAACGAAGCTTATACTCGTCCGATGCTTGATCAATGTGATAGTGTTACTAGTCTTAGTTGGATCAGGAACCTTAATCTACCACACTTTCAATTTTTCATTAGATGAACTTGCAAAGTTTGAAAATGTAGGTGATTCAACCTTTAGCAAGTTACATGTGTTTCTTCTTGAATTTCTGCCCTCCATAGCTATAGTTGGTCTCAATCTACTAGTCCCAAATCTATTCAACTACCTCGTAACATTTGAGGATTACAGTCCATTGTTTGTGGTGAGGATTACTTTACTACGGACAGTTTTCTTACGTTTGTCGTCACTTGGCGTATTACTGGCCTCCATCTACAGCATGATCTCATGTAATACTGGCCATGCCGACCAATGCATAAGTGACGAATGTAAAAGACCACATTGTTGGGAGACATATGTTGGTCAACAATTTTACAAGCTTGTTATTTTAGATTTTGTCACCCACTTTCTGGTAACATTCTGCATTAATCTTCCACGTATGTTCATTGGCAAACACTTTAAAAGCCGTCTAGCTAAGCTCATTGGCGAACAAGAATTTGAATTGCCTAAACATGTTCTAGATGTGGTCTACAGTCAAACTCTGTGCTGGTTAGGTTGCTTCTATGCTCCTATTCTTCCGGCGCTTCTGACAGTCCAGTGTTTTCTCATGTTTTATATAAAGAAGTTTGCATGTCTTGTAAACAGTATGCCCTCTACAAATGTCTATCGTGCGTCACGTTCTAATTCACTCTTTATGTTTGTACTTCTCCTCTCATTTGTTGTTGCTGTCATACCCGTTGCTTACTCCGTTGCGGAGATTGTCCCGTCCAGATCCTGTGGACCGTTCCGAGGCAATGCCACTGTCTGGGATGTCGTAGTGTCAAGATTCAATCACCTTCCAGGATGGATTATATCGATTCTGTTTTTCTTTGGAACTGCAGGATTTGCGGTTCCTGCATTTATTACTCTAATACTCTTTCTGTACTATTTCTATGCTGTTTCAGCAGCAAACAAACATATGGTAGTAGTATTGAAGAACCAGCTAGTGCTAGAAGGACATGACAAACAGTTTCTACTGAATAGACTTAGTGCATTTATTAAACAACAGCAGGAACATCAAAAGGCAATGCGACATGTGGAGATTGCCAGTGCAACAGATGTTTCAAATATTAGCTAGAGTACTAGTAGTCAACGTTGACGTTAATATCGTGTAGGTGCCCCATCTCATTGCCACTAAAAAAAAGCTGTTACAATAAAATAAGCATTATATCAATTATTTACCATAATTTCAATGTCATAGTCATGTCAGAATGTAATAACAGTACCAATATTTAATTTGTGCTGTATATGAAGTAGGTATTTAAACTAGGCCTAGGTAATGTAACTACGAGTTTAAAGTACAGGTACAAGCTAATGAAAATCAAATTAAAATATAATGCAATGTCAGAATGTAAATTGGCCTAATAGTATTGTAAAAATATCAAACTTTATATGAACTGTAGATGGGCCTACTAGTAATAAGATGGATAAACATCCAAGTATCATATAAAACTTTTAAAATCTCTCATGAAATATTGCCCGTTGCCAAAATCTAATGAAAATGAGCTTACCTACGCTATTGACAGAGTTTGGTGCGAAGCTCGAGATAACTATTACGTATTGTTCTTCCCAAAAAACTTCTGTTCAGTTGAGAAATCTATGTAATTTAAAAAAATATTTAAACGCATATTTAATCATCTAGGCATTCGGCAGTGCCCAAACAAACTTGGAGAGAGGACACACTTCACTTATGCTCATCTTAGAGTTGACATTTTCTTCGTATTCATAATGTTGAGTATGTTATTGCATTACTGACCATTTTTTGTAACAGACAATGTATACTGTAGGACTAGTTTAGCTGATTAATATTATTGTCAACCTTTTTAATAAATTTTGTATAAAACTTACATTTTTATATTCTCGTTTAGAATAACTTTTATAGTCGTATGTGAAAATTAGATGAATACTAGACTTCTTCTTTGTGAGGACCATGTAAAGTAACCATAACAAACGTTTGTAGAAAAAATAATGTACTAAAATTAAAAAAGCAACAATTGAGATCTTTTTTGTTTTCTAAATTAACATTTTGTAATTTATTTATAGCCAGCTTATTTAGTTTTAGAACTTACATATTCTATGTAGTCCCTACTACACAGATTATTCCCTCAAAAGATGTGCGACTCAATGTTTAAAATGATAATGCAAACTGCCAAATATTATCAACTGTAATCCTATTTTAAGCTTATTGTATACTGTATTTTGTATTTAATAATTTATTATGAGGTAACTGGTATAGTAGGGTGTAAGTGTACCATAAGGTATACTATAGTTACTACTGTAGTATGTTCCTTTAATAATAGTTTGGAGACATTAAGAAAGGTAACAATTTGATTTGGCTGTGATTAACAGCAAGTTTGTCTTAGTCCGAGATCTCAACTTTAGAGGAGTCACCTCCTACATAGTAAATTGTAATACGTATAAGAAAAATCAAAGAAATGCATTGTGTATAGATAAGTGAAATACCATTTATTATAATTTAATACATGATGTTCTGCTACCATATTAGTATATTGATACATCACCCTTTTCTCAACTTTATCAAAGTAGGCCTACGCCAAAATCACTTATACACCCTACTGCATTAACTTGAGAAATATTTCACTTTAGTAACATTATACATGAAATATAATACAGTACTGACTACCGTAGGTGTATAATAAACAATACGTCAACTAGTCTAATCACGTGTGGTTAGGAAAAATTGAGAATGTGCCAAACACAAGTACATAGGAAATTACTAATCATCTGCAAAGTCAATCCAATATAGTTTTAAAAGTGAATTTAATTTGTATCTTCATCTTGAGTACGCCTACTGATATGTACGAATCTACTGTATTTTGTGAAATAATGCAGAATATATCTTATATGTATATAACTCAATAAAAGCAAGCATACTGTATAATAGAGATAGAGTGTTACTTATTTTATGCCAGTAATATTTTTCATTGAACACGAGCATCCGGAATGGCGTTTTCTATTGGGTGGTGATTTCCATTGGGTACACATATGGAGTCATTGTGTGGTTTAACCATGTCAGCACTTTGTCAGTCACTCTATGGTTTTACTAGAAAAATTGTCATTTTTCATCCACTGTTGCATGTAACTGAAAAAGAGTAAAAACAAAAGTCTCAGTACGGTACCTATTTTTCATCGATTATTTATAACTGGAGAACTCAACATCAAATTCTAAATTAAATGTATGACGGTGATGACCATCAGAAGCATTTGAATTGAGTACTGCAGTAACACATTCTCAAGGGACACCACAACCCTGGGGCTAGATTCGAATAGACAACTAGATTATAAACTTGATGGGTCTCTCTCTAGACTAATGATATTATAATATATGGTGGTTGTATGTATAGGTGTAGCTGATAGCTGTATCTATAGAGATGATACATGAATATGTATAGGTCTATGTGAATGCACTCAAGTATAGTAGGGCTAGCATGAAAGATTAGTTTCTCATAAAATGAACGATTAGATGTATTTCTACATGAACTCCCATACAAATTCTCCGTGATGAACTTTGAAGAGATAGTAAATTGAAAATTTTAATGAAGTCATACACGAAGTAGAATTGAAAAGATTGAAGCAAATGACCTAGATGTCGATCCGATGGAAAACTCAAACGTTTATTCAACACGAACTATGAACTATGATGTCGAAGAAAGCACGACAGTCTCCGTTCATGCACGATTCAGTCCATCACATAGATCTTTCACATTTTCACATTTGGTCATATTTTTTAAATATTATGCATTTTCCTATTGACTGTGCAAAGGCATGATGGACACTCAAATATTTGTGTATTGTGAATAAATACTGTGTTAGAAAAGAAGTAAGAACCAGCTTATAAATACTCACTGCTTCAGAAATATCAATCCAATCCAGAGCAGTAATGAAGGGATCATTTCTGGTAGGTATTTTATCCCAGTTCCAGTACGTTATAGCTTTGAAGTTGTGTGTCACAAAAAAATTTCTCTCTTCTTTTTCGGACAAGGGTTTCATCTTTTCTTGTAAAACTATCCCCTGATAGTTTTTTGGGAAGTTGACTATTTGTCCCAGAAGAGGATAGCCTCGATATGATGCGCTCAGTACTTTTAGGACAATAGAAATATTTACATTAACTTGGTAAGTATTGAAGAATAAAAAGAAATTGCACAAAGAGCACAATCTATCAGTCACATGCATTCTGCTCATTTATATGTACTCCCAAATAAGCTATTGGCAATAATTATCACAATAACTGACCAATTACAAAATCTATATATCATTCCAGTAATTCAGTGTGCCTATATCGGTAGGCCCGCCTGAGAACGGTAGCTATACAATAGGTTCTTGAACATGATCTGAGTTGAACTCATAGTCCAACAATGGTACGCAAGGTCTGCCCATACGCAAATAACAGCGTTGAGCAGTGGTAGCGTGACGTCATCTAGTACACACACTGGCTCCAACCGGCTGATACTATGCAATAACGAACGTGGTTTTAAAGCGTACATTTGAGTTGACAGAAAATATATGATACAATTTATTGAATCAGGCAGCTAAATGTATGCTACCATACTAGAAGGTTTCAACTTCATAGAATAAAGGTCTTTATTCAATTCTTTTAATCATATGTACGGTACAGATGATTGATAATAAGAATAATATTGATATTTTTTTTGGAAAAATAAAGACAATTGAATATGAATATGAATATAATTATTGATAAGAAGGAGAAGGGGGCTGGGGGGAGTTGAATAGGCTGATTGAAAGGAATGAGTTAGGGTACGGGGGTAGGCGAAGTCATGATAGAGCGGTAGTTATGGGGGCTAGATTAGATGTTGGTAAGGGATTGGAATAGGCTTAGTAGAAGTATATTTGAGGGGGATGAAATAGGGTTGTAGCTATTCCGTCAGAAGGTTAGGGAGGTGATAGGATAGGATAGATAGGGAAGTTGCCACCGCGCATTTTTGTGTAATTGCAAGAGTTCAATAATAATAAAAAAATAATAAAAACCTTATTTGCCAACCAGGTTTATTCGCCCAACAAAGCTCTACTGTTTAATAGCTTGATTATCTTTGATAAAACCAATGGTTCAACTGTTGACATCGGGCTAAACACAGGGATAGCTGATGTGGCTTCGAATAAAATTTAGTTCGGCATACTGGTAAATTATTCAACACATTTCATAGAATGACGAAGCTAACAATTTGACAAAAGATATATTGCATTTTTTATACTACACCTATCTAATAAGCCACAATTCAGTGAAACTGTACTAAATAGTAATAGAGCAACGTTGCTCTATTACTATTTAGTGGCAAATTAAAACCATTTGATATATGAAAAATGGAAAATGTAGACTCAATAATAGCCAGGCCTAGTATGATAGACCAAGGTTAGGCCTATTTTTTGGTCTATAGGTTCTCGGTCTATAGTTTTTCACAATCACAATCAAGTTGTTGCAGTCACAATAAAAATAATTGTGTATAATGTCTACAGTATGTGTTGTCTATGAATCCATGACAATCGTTGCACGACAGTAATTTCTTATTTCAAGAATCTCCTTTACTGGTAACAAGGTAACAAGGAAAGGAATGAGCTAGGGTATGGGGGCAGGAGAAGACATGATAGAGCGGTAGTTTTAAAGGGTGCTAGATTAGATGTGGGTAAATTTTCTTTTGTAAATAGGACATGCAGGGATTTTAATGAACTTAGTAGAAGTGTTTTTGAGGGGGATGAAATAAGGGTAAAACAATTCCGGCAGAAGGTTAGGGAGACGGGCAAACCATCGTGATCAAGGGTAGGGAACTTGCCACTGCCACCGTGCATTTTTGCGCAACTGTAAGAGTTGATAATAATAATAAAATGTTGGTTAAATAGTCTCGTTTTATTAAGCTTACAAATATAGAGTAGGCCTAACCTACACCTATAAAGTATAGGTTTTAACGTGACTAACAAACACTTCAAAGATAATTTTTCATTTGATTTCAGCTAAATTCTGTACTTGTAACTCGGCGTTTTTCAAGTTACCGGTATGTTATTATGTTAGAGGTGGTAGTGGATCATGTGATCATAAAGCAATACCCAAGTCCATGACGTGATGACAGTTAGGACAACGAGTTTATATAAAGCGGCATTAAGTATATAGTGTTAGCGGTTAGGGGCAAGTATGGTAAGATTTTGAACCGTAAAATTTGTCTCATCCAAATACCTCATTACCAGTGCATAACCTATAGTTACCCATACTCACATCAACAGTGTCAAACCACGGACTTACGGTATATAAACAGTAGAAGTCCATGGTCAAACCAAGGATCTTTAACAGTCTACAGAATAGAACCCCATTTTCAAACCATCAGTACAAACTCAATGGTCAAGCATATCCTGTTGATCTTTACCTTGGGCATAGGCATTGACTACAATCTCAATGGCATAAGGCCTACCTAGCTTTCTATACTGAATTTCTTACCTTGATGAGTATCCTGTTTATTAATATATGGTTGAAAAAACTTGGAAACATTTGCCTCTCCATCAGTATTAATTTTACATGGCATGTAATGCAATGTTTGAGATTGGTCTAAATTAATATCATCAGTCGGCGCTCGTTTAATGTGAATTGCCATTTTTTGACAGTCAGTTACAGTCAGTCAGTACTCAGTAATAATTTTGTTTTACAGTAATGTTGGAATATTTCCCGCCATTCCGCCAAATTTCCATACCAAAGATATATTTCGATCAGTTGTACCAACGCTAGAAATTGACTCTTAAGCCACCTGCCACGGGCACCGACCGGCGATCGCCGACCGCCGGGCTATCCATTCCGGTTCCCGTAGATAGATAGGCTTTTCTACTCTTCGTGAAAGCGTCTTATGAGAACACGTGTTTTGATACAGATTGTATTTTATTTGATAAATTATGGCAGACACTAGTAAGTAAAAAACGGTTCAATCTATAATATTTATAAGCTTGGGTACTCTAAATTGATAATCTGCTATTCAATTAGTTCCATATTTCACATCAAATATCATCCGGCCTCCGAAGTAACTAACCTAGACCTAGGCCGAGGCCTGCTATTAGACCGCATGTGAATTCCTGAATATTTCATAGGTTATGTGCTTTTTATCAATATAAAAAGGGTACTTTTTATCACGGATTCGATTCTAATTCATTTCGATTCTAATTCATTTTGGTTAATGTCTCCACAGTAACTAGCGGAAAGAAGAAGAAAGATCAAACTATTGGTGAAATCCAGCTAGAAAAGGAACTCCATGTGGAACCATCATCGAAGTCTGCTGTGCTCGATACATCTCGATGGCCTCTGCTTTTAAAGGTTTGAATGGCTTTCAACTGATTTTTAGATGAGCGTAGCGAAGATTTTTACTCAAGTCTTACGGAGCTTTGTCTGTGCGTTTTTTTTTTTTTTTTTTCGTTTGTTTGTAAACACTGCACAGGTTGCAGGGTTTGACCGATGACATGAAACTTGACAACGCACAGACAAAGCTCCGTAAGACTTGAGTGAAAATCTTCGCTACGCTCATCTAATAATTAAATAGTATGGTATGGACTGTTGAACATTGGCTGACATAGCTAAAATAGTTGTTTTTGAGAAAACTATCTCAAAAACCGTTGCTTCAATCACAAAAATACACCTGAGCATTTCTGACGTAAATGTTCTTGTCATTTGCATAATTAACCCTCCAGTGGTTGCGTGGGGTCCTATGGACCCCAATACTTTAGTTATGTTAATATAATATAGATGCCATAACTTGTAATTTTTGGGAGTCTCTAGGATACCTTCAAGTTGAACCCTCTAGTAGCCAACAAAAGAAGTTTCAACATCAAAAAAAGAATTACGTCATGTGACTATTGGTCAGAACTTTTTTGGGGTCCCTTGGACCCCATGCGACCAGTCGCGTCACAGAAACTGTCTCGTTTTCAGCAGATGAAAAAAATCATTTTTATCAATTCTGACTTATTTTTATGATGCGTATTTCATAGATACATGGCTTCGAAACTTTTCGTACACTATCTTACCATGGAATATTGTAAATCAGCATAAAACAGTTTTTGGATTTATATTAAGACCAAGTACACATGTCTTCTCTGTCACAAATAGCTTTGTTTGGATCATGTCACTAATCGTGCAGCCGTTGTAGTATCGGTATGGTCATGGAAGTTGAGGCCGAATACAAAGGATGTATGCCGAACTCTATGCTGAATATGGATCAATGAAATGTGAAATCTTATAAATTGAAATAATTGGTACAGTTTTACTCAAAAATATGATACAAAATTATTCATTTAAAATAGCATAAGTTCAAACAACAATAAAACATGTTTGTTTTATGTTTTTCTTCAACAATGTATTATGATTTCATTGTTGGGTACAACACTAGACTAAACAATCAATTAAAAGTAAAAAAATCTCACATTTTTCATTTTTTTATCAATTTTTATAAAGTACGTTGTTTATTATTTGGACATTTCACCAAAAACTGTCAACTTGGAATTACAGATAATATTTGTAACCTATGAGTAAGAAAATAGATTCTAATGCTCACCAAACCACGAAATAACATTTATATAAAAACATAAATACAACAAAGTGATTCACAAAAAAGTTATAGCAGAAACACCGCGGGGTCTGGTAGACCCCGCGCGACCATTGGTGTTTTAGATTAGGGCGCGCCTACTGGAGGGTTAAAAAACCATATTTCTGCCGCCATAGTTTTATTCAGGGTCAAGTATTATTGTTGGACATTATTTTTTCAAATATTTGACATTTTATTTCTCAATGAGAGATGCAAATACCACTACAATTCTTTTCTTTTCTTGTACAACACATTGATATTTGATAGTAGAAAATTATGAACTAGGCCTACTCAATTCCCACCACCTTCATGTTGAAAAAACACCCCTAAAATAGAGAAAATGGCAAATTCTCAAGGTTGCTCTTCAAGGGGCAAATTTCTGACTATAAAATTTGGCATGATGTGTATTATCTGGTCTCATGCTTTATCCTGCAACAACCTGAAAAGTTTGTATCAATTGCTATTTGTCATGATTTGGGAAATCAATCTGTAGATCTTTGAATATTGGTGAAAATACCTCAAGACCAATATTATTTCAATGGCAGGTTTTATTAATTCCTGAACAGAAATAAAAAGGTGGAACTACTCTATCGACTCTGAAAGTACCGTTGTACCTGCCATTGAAATAAAATTGATCTTGAGGAATTTTGGCCAATATTCAAAATTCTGTAGGCCTATTAAAAAACATTTTTTCATTTTTTTTCGTAATGACCTTATCAATTTTGGTGGGTTACTTGAATGCATCACTAATGTGTGAAATATATGCCATTGGCAAGACTAGTAGCCTATCTGCTCTTTCCAAGTTGGAATGTTTAATATTTTTCAGAACTTTGATAAATTGAATGTGCGGACCAACCACTATACACCCATTCCAGTAGGATGTTCGCCATTGCAAAGGAACATCCTAGACTATGTCCGCAGTGGTGTAATCAACCTTGACAAGCCATCTAACCCAAGCTCTCACGAAGTTGTAGCATGGGTGAAGAGAATACTCAAGGTTGATAAAACCGGACATTCAGGCACGCTTGATCCTAAAGTTACAGGTAAGCGTATTACTTCTAATGACACATATAATTTCATGATGTATTGGCTAAACTGTCTTTTTCATCTGAAATGAGCCTAGGGTCCTACAAGTCAACGTTTTTCAAATGAATATTTGTTTATGGGAAGTAGACAGACACACTCTACCTTGAGGTCCTAGTTGATAAGGTTACCAAGGGTGATAAGTTGATCTGCTAATTATTGCTTGGCTCTCCAATTAAAGTAATTATTAGCTTGTGCAAATAGCAAATCAAAATAAATAAGTTATACAAAATTATGGTAAATGTTGCAAAGGAAATATAATTTATTGATTTTTTGTATGTATCATGGTTGCAATATCAAATGATTCCACTGATTAAAGTGACAAGTCTGATAGATCTCCAGTATTTAAGTGCTGACATCAGACAAGGAGTCTGAGGAATCATGGAGCCACCTTCTATAGCTTGAGTCAGCCAAGGCTGGAGGTCGAGTAGCTAGCACACTGAACTGCCATTCAGGAGACCTGGGTTTGATTCTCACCATGGTCGTCCATCCTAACAGGATTTTCTTGGTTAATATGATGAAATATATAATGAAATGGTGAAATGATTGAGGCTTAACAGGTTAGAGGAAATTTTAAAGCTTAAAGGGTGTTATAGTGTATCGAAGGGTTGTTTATGTTCTAAATGGTGTTACAGTATTATAGTATGAAAGATTGTTTTAAAAATTGTTCATGAAAGTCTGTTTTATTTTAAAGTTTATTTATTTAAATTTTTGGATCATAGTCCTCTGGACTATATTACCTTTAAAGTAATCGTTAATGGAGTGATAACATTTAATAGTCGAAAATGTTTTTAGGATATGTCTGAAAGTGTGTATTGATGATATGTTTTTTATTGACAGTAAACTTTAATATTGATGAAATTTGAATTTTTTGAACAAATTTTGTACTTGAGCGATCAGTGATAATCAGTGATACAACTGGAAGAAGTCAGTTGCAATTGAACGTCTGTTGACTCCACTTCCCCGTGGTGGGCTATGTGCTACTTTCTGAGACAAGCTAAACAAAGATACCAAGTGCTGCTTGAATTTTTCCCATTTTCAAGATCGAGTGGTTCAAAGTTTTCTTCCATTTTCAGGTTGCTTAATTGTTTGTATTGATCGAGCTACACGTCTAGCCAAGTCGCAGCAAAATGCAGGCAAGGAATACGTCAGTATATTCAAGCTACATTCTGCGGCTGAGGAGACCAAGGTGTGCCAAGCTCTCGAGAAGTTGAAGGGAGCCTGCTTCCAGCGACCTCCGCTCATCTCGGCTGTCAAACGACAACTGCGTGTCAGAACAATATACGAGAATAAACTCCTGGAATATGATCCTGAACGAAATATTGGTTAGTATTTTTCTTCAATTTCTGTAATTGTGGATTAAGACCAAACTATTTCCTATTTTTTCATATATAGGCCTATTAAAAAAAATGTATAAAAGTAGGCCTATGGGTTAGCTAGCCAAGGGGAAAATGGGATGAAATGGGAGAAGAGAGCTAGCCAGGGGGAAAATGGGATGAAATGAAATAAGAGATTTGGTGGGAGGATGTAGTGAGTGGGAAAACTCCCTCACACACACAGCTATACTCTTATTCAAGAGATTTGTGAAATGAAAGTTTTTCTCTCTTTTCTCCAAGAATGGCTGATTGCTATTTCCAAATCACCTTTCCTCATTTCATTAGCCTAGACATTTCACTTGGAAATCTTGCCTATTCGATTGGTGACATATCAGAGTGAGTAGTGAACCATTATATGTTGCTCTTGAATTTTCATTTTTGTCATCAGCATAATTATCTAGGGAAGGCAGCAACTCTTATTTGTTTCTATCTTCACAGGCTGGCAACATGTCGATGGCAAAAACTTGATCATATTCGTTTTTTTTTTTTTAATATTCAAGACTTATCACAAATTGTCATTCTCTGCCTCCCTCCGTTGCTCAGTCAGTTAAGGCACCGTTTTAGAAACTCATGGTTGGGTGTGTGTTCCGAGTCCTGCATAAGATATTGGTTTTTGTCAACGTCCTTTCACTTGTTGCTCCCCTACATAGTTTCATTATCACGCCCTGCTCATTCATACCCCCTTATAACCTGGCTGTTGATGAGGTCGTTAAGCAAACAATAATAATTAATTTTCGTTCTGCACAGCATAACACCAGATTTTTAAATTGTAACATTTGACATTTCTTCTCAGGTATTTTCTGGCTCAAATGCCAGGCCGGCACTTACGTCCGTACAATGTGCGTCCACTTGGGTCTTATGTTGGGTACTGGCGGGCAGATGATCGAGCTGAGACGTAATCGATCCGGTATCCAATCTGAGAAAGAAGGTCTTGTTACGTTGCACGATGTGATTGATGCACAATGGTTATACGAGAACCACAAAGACGAAACATACCTGCGTCGAGTAATTCGTCCTCTTGAGTCGCTTCTCGTCAACCACAAACGGATAATCATGAAAGACAGTGCTGTCAACGCCATTTGCTACGGTGCCAAGATCATGTTACCAGGCGTTCTGCGGTATGAAGATGGCATTGAGATGAATGAGGAGATTGTTATTGTCACCACAAAGGGAGAGGCAATAGCTCTTGGTGAGTGTGTACTTCTGTAATTGTTTTTATATTCAAAGTAGATGTAGTGTTCTTGTTGGCTAAGGTTTGGGGGTAATTGCTCATTTAGTCCGATATCTTATCGCACGAGTGTCCCTGTCCTGTACACTTCTACTCAATTTCCATCTAAATCTGTACCCGGTATTTGAAATCTACTTGATTTTCCTATCACTTGTCTTATTTTTTTCTTTGTTTTTTTTAGAATGGTACACCAGAAATGCACCTCTGGTGGGTCGTGGTTAATAAATCCTCACATTGAAAAAAACGGAGACATTTGTGATCCTGATAGCGATTTTAATAATTCATTTTTGCCCATGCCTATATGATGGCACCAGGTTACCAGGTGTCGTCATTTTGTGATCCGTTACTGTGACTCTGACATGATATACCTAAATGTACCCACCTTTTTATGAGGGATTTGAATGCTTATTGGATTCTATCTGTTATTTCAGGTATTGCACTTATGACTACAGCAACAATAGCCAGTTGTGACCACGGTGTTGTCGCCAAAATCAAGCGAGTGATTATGGAACGAGAGACCTATCCCAAAAAATGGGGCTTGGGACCTAAGGTATAGATGCTTTTCATGTTTCTATACTTGAAGGACATTCAGCCTACAAACAATAGTGCTATTTCAATGTTGGCAAACTTATTTCAGTATACAGTCCACTCACTGAGAGAATAGGATTCCTACCGTGGCGCATCCTGGTATCACTTTGGTGCACTGAATATTTTTCAACATGACAACACTAAAATCAGCTTAGCATGATACACACTAATAGCGGCTCTTTTGATTTTTTAAAACAAATAGTTATCGCGTTTCATTGAATTCTTCTAGGTCAACTTGGCAAAACAAATTTATGAATTCAAATTACAGGTAATCTTATTGCATGAAAAAATATTATTTTTAGCGGATTCGCATGGAAACATTGCTTGCTCACGAACCTGTATGGTTAACAGAACCACCAACCATCTGACAGAAAAAGGATGAAACACACATAAGACATACCCGTATTTTCACTGTTCCTTTCGTTTACGCGCACAGGATACATTTTTATATTTCAAATATACTCATTTTTAATCATTATAATTATTAAAAACAACCAATAACGAGTGTATTTGTGAAATATCTCATTTTTCTATATCGATGGAGTTTTCTTGTGATGGCTGCACGAATCCTATTCTCTCAGTGTGTCGACTGTAGCATGATGTGACTTGAAATATTGACTATGTCTTGCTTACAATTAGAGAGGCTCTACGTATTGAAATACTGTATGTAAACATACACTGGTAATGTTGTATTACTCGGCGATGACTAAATAATTAACTAGCTTCAAAATTAGCTTTCATCATTTTGTGAATATACTTTTATAGGTCATATTTCAGCTTCTCTAATTACTTATTTCTTGTTTATAGGCATCTATAAAGAAAACCATGATCAAGGAAGGACTTCTGGATAAATATGGAAAGCCCAATGATAAAACACCTCAAGATTTCATCACTGGATATGTGAATTACAGGTAACATTTCTCAATAATCGACGTTGACCTCCAAAAAATGAAAATTTTGATTCTAGGCCATTTGACATATGTAATGAACTTTGAATCTAAAATTATGTATTTTATTGCGTGTGTATTTT
Source organism: Brachyptera putata (assembly GCA_907164805.1). Taxonomy (NCBI): domain Eukaryota; kingdom Metazoa; phylum Arthropoda; class Insecta; order Plecoptera; family Taeniopterygidae; genus Brachyptera; species Brachyptera putata. The sequence continues at coordinate 15,461,129 of OU015464.1, forward strand.
ATTTATATGTAGGGATATTTTATTTATTTTTCATTGCTAAACCTATCTCAAACTAAACACGCTTCAGTTTGGATTGGATAATTTGAAATAGAGTGCATTGAAACAACCATTATTTTCCTGTTTTCCCGATTGCTCTTTGTTCAACACATAATAATTAAATAATATGCCTCACCGTAATGAGCTGTTCGTTGCCTTCTGTTCATCAACCAACTGAATGTGATCTGACCTTGAGAGGGCCAAAGAAGACGGTCAAGTGCCAATAGAATGACGATTGCACGCAATCCGTGATGCCTTAGCTGTTTCTCATCTCACATGTAGTTTTGGCTGGTGGCATAGCTTTCTCTCACATGCAATATGAAATTTACTAAACTCTAATCTAAACCCTATTTTTTTTTAATCCAGTTTCCATCATTTTGGATCAACGAGGGTTTACTGCATTATTTAATCTATACTGTAATATACATTTTTGTTTTAGCATTAAAAAAGAGCCCCAAAATGGTGATGATGGTGAAGCAGCCGAAGCAACAAGAAAGGTAAGTTATTTGATACCGAAAAATTGAAAAATATCCAATTGATTGTAGAGTTTTCAACATATCTACATGCAACTGCAGAAAAGTGTTTCTTGCAATGATGCTGTTTTTAACCAACCAGTGACATAGTAGATTGTAGAGTGCCGCCCCGGTGGTTAAGTCAATTATCGCTAGCGGTAGTAACTGAAGTCACCGTTGGGCGTGGGTTCGAGTCCCGCATAAGGCATGGGTTTTTGTAAACGTCCTTTCATCTATCATCGTTTCATTATCATCCGCTCATTCGTACCCCCGTATAACCTAGCTGTTGGTGGGGCCGTTAAGCAACATTGAAAAAAAATGATTGTAGAGTTTCCGTGGAAAAATGAGTAATCAATCCGTGAGCTAGTAATGTGCAATACAGTGATGGGGCTCAAACCTTCTTTTGTGGATACATATGTGTATACAAACCAATAAGCCAATGCAATGCTGACAATTAGAAAGAATAACCTATCTTGAGGTTGAAGAAAATGAATAAAATAGTAGAATCGTACTACTGTACTTGGTCCCTTTAAATTATTGCTTTATTCAGACATCTGAAAATGTCGAAATGAGATGCTAAGAGTCACTGCTGCTTCTAGTAGTATGTAATACTAATATTATTTATTACTCACCCATGGGCAAATTGACTTGAATTGTCTTATCCCTACTATTTTTTGTTTGCTAATTTCACATGAATGGTTCAATCAAAGTAGGCCTAGTACGGTATTTGAGTTTGCTTGAAAGTGAATGGATTGCAAGCAGATAAGATTTCTTTTGGCAATACTGTAGTACAGTACCACACTAGAATCTAGACCTTTGTCTATTTACGGTATTTTTTTAATGTGTTTTTTTAATGTTTTTTATGTATTTTTTTATGTTTTAATAATTGAACGATGTACCATAAATGAATGTCAGATGAGTGTCTGACATCGAGATTGAGACAACAAGATTTCCAATGAAATCAAATATATTGTTACAGTACTTTACATTTGGAAAACTTGATTCTATCAGTTGAAATCGATTCAAAAGGTATGCCCATAGGCCATATACCTAGATTCATGAATTTGCAACAATGTTGATGTTGCCAATTGTTACTGCCGTTTCACTGCGTTTTCGACTGGTGTTTGACCAGGTGTTGATGTTTATGTGTACTTTTGTCCTGTTCAGCGAAAATTGAGCGAGAGCAGCAGTACTGCCGGAGTGGACACATTGGCGATGGACACCAGCTTAGTATCCATCAAGAAAGAGAAGAAGAATAAGAAAAAGAAGAAGAAAGATAAAGATAGTGATGGAGAAGCTCAGCAAAAAGTAGGAGCTGATACAGAAGAGGTGAGCATACTATCACTTACCATAATTTCAGTAAAAATGTTGATTTCAAATTACAGCCCATTAAATTTGAAACCGGTGTGGGTTACGGTACACCCACAGTGTGACCATTTCGGAGTCAACCTTATATGTGATCGGTCGTAGTGACTTTCCGTTTGAATGTATCATATTGTATCAAGACTACTTTATACCATTCTGAGAAGTATCTTATAAAATACTGTCAATCCATAGTAAACATTCACATGTTACATGGTTATATTATGAGAAAGCAGGACTTGATTCAAGTAATAAATTTTTGTGATGGACGATATAGAGATGGATGATAGCATGGATGAGTCCTTGATGAGGATGAGACCTTGAACAACATTTTATATGTATGGAACTGTTTGCGTTGATGTAAAAATCAATGGCAACAATATCGGGTGTTACTGTAATATGTATACAATTGATCTTTACAACTTTTATTGAATGAAGTATGGTATTTTATTTTCAGGCTCCAAAAAAAGAAAAGAAGAAGAAGAAGAAGAAAGACAAGGGTTCTGATTCTGAGTGAAATAGAAAGATACTGTGAAGTGGTGCAGTTTTACTTTGGACATTTTCTACATTACATGAACGTTTCTTCTCGCTCCTTAATTAAGGATTTGACCCATATACAACCTCAATACAAAATACATTATGGTAATTATGTTGACCTTTTAACTGCTGAGCTTTCTGACAACAGCTGTTCACTCTCTGCCAATTTAATTTTACGAAAATGGATTAGTTCGTAGTCATACCGATAATTCCAGATGCTACATTGATTATTCCTCCATAATTTATTGGCATGCCACAGGAAAAGAAGCACAGAAAACTAAATACTCGTTTTTGATGTCTAGGTGGAATAGGCACTGCTTGGATTTCCTTTCAGATTTCCTTTAGTAGTAGATACATTATTTTCGTTGTTGATAATAAAATAGTGTAATAATTCCCAGACTCGTGTGTTGAGATGAGTTCCTCAATATCGGTCGAAGAAAGCATATTATTTTGCCAAGTCTGCCCATCTACATTCTCCATTTTCACTTGTGTCAGAATCAGATTGAGCAGTTGACGGAAATTTCGTCGGAATAAACGCTATTAAATGATAAATCAAAAGTCGACGTTTCAGAGAAGTGCAAATGTTCAGCCGATAGATCGTACAAAAAAATCCGGTCTAACTATACTTTCCCTTCCAATGAAATATAAACAAAATGTCGCAGGATCAAACCCATATACATAGTCGTGGCAGTGTATATATATATGCGGGCGTAGCATTTAAAAGGTTCAAACATAATATATGCGGGCGGAGCGTTTAAAAGGTTCGAGCATAATATGTGCGGGCGTAGCATTTAAAAGGTTCAAGCATAATTGAAGTCATGATTATATTGTTATAGATTCAAGATATGCTGTACTTTGATTTTAATTTTTAATTTTTACTGTCTCTTCATTAATTGTTCGTGCTATCAACTTTTTCATCATTTCACGTGCTGTTTGTTCCTAGTGGATTTGTCTAATTGTCAAGAATGGAATACTTATTAGTTATTATTGTAAAGCTATAGACTATTTATTATTAAATATCTATAGACTGTTTCACTACTAATTAAAAACAAATTATTTTTATTGAAGTTCTGTTTTTCTATTTTTTTATAGTGCAGTCATTATTTACGGTAGTTATGTATACTGTACCTGTGTTTATGAATGTACGTATATCAACTTCAATCGTTGATATTTAAGGCTTGAAATTTAAAAAATATAAATAAAAGTTGATGAAGCCTGATTATGTGAGGAAGTAATTAGCCTGTTTAGGCTATCTTTTCAGCATTTATTTACCATCTTGTGGTGTCTGCTAAACTATGATTTACTGTGCTCGTTTTTTAGTAGAGGAATGAATCGGATCATTAGGCCTACTGTACTATTCCAACTATTCCCAACAATCTTCAAGTGTTTTCGTAGTCAATTAGAGTTGTGATAGCGAAACATTGCGATAGATATTGCACATGTGGATTTGATCAAAATATAGGTAATAATATGTTTGCAACATTTATTTTCATTTTTCAGGTGTATTTTTCAATCATCTTTGAAACAACAAGATTATTTCAAACTTATTTTCAGATTTGACAGCCTCAATCAATGATAAACTAGTTGCCAACCATTTTAAATTATGAAGACATGTTCAGTTTTCTTTAAAAATGGTCCAGAGTAAATATCCACTAAAATTGGGTATAAGGAAGAGGAAGAGCGATATTTGCATGCACTATTAAATGCAATTGAATGCTAAACACCTTGATTTTGAAACGATTATTGAGTAGTCCCTTGCTGCCTTTATGCACCATAAGCTAGCTACAAGGCTCTGATGGCCTGAGTAGTCGATCTCGGTGGCTTTGTCAATTTCATAGATCCCAGAACAACGTCTCGAAAAGTAAAAGAAAACGAGGTGTACAGAGGTTGAATGTGCATGTATAACTTCATATCATAACACCATATAAAATTGCTCCTCATATTTACAATATTATATTATTCCATGATAATGGCATATTTTTCTTCATATAAAATATGCTCAAACCTATGCCAAACTAAATGCCGTTTCTCATAAAAATGCTGCATTTTCCAATTTTTATTTAATAATTTGTGCTCATAAGTTAAAGCCATACATTCAAGTTGAAAGGTATATTGTACTGTAATGATTTAAATTTTCTGATAATATTGAATTTGGTTAAAAAGACCCATATAATTTATCCGTCTAAATTGTAAACGTTAGAAATTACAGGTAGCATTTAAAGCTTTCCCTCGTAACGTTTCGGATTTTATTTTCGTATGTTGGCATTCATCCTAGGCTGAGTGATTGTTTATAGTCGTACTAGTAGTGTTTGGTGGTGTTTAGTTCGAGAACTTGCGAGTGACGCAGACTGTAGCAATACGAGGCGTCGATATTTTGTTGTGAAAGTGAACGAGTACATTCATTTAGTTTACTTATGATCAAACCAAAATCCCACTCGTATTTAATTTTCTTGGTACGTTGTACTATCATTTCTCGGGTATGAATTACGAAAGTAAGTTGTCGTTTTTAGCCTAGAACCTCGTGTCAACTAGCTGACCAGATGTGGTCGGCATGTATGGCCTTAGGCCTAGGCTATGGCAGTTTACTCAGCCATATCTAGCCTAGCTTAGGGCCTATGCAAGACTACAGGTAGACTCTAGGCAATGTTTTAAGCCTAGGCGTAGGCTTAAAGCAACTGTACTAGGCCTACTAGAATAGGTAGGCCTAGCCACTTGCGCATAAGCCAAACTATATGTAGACCGCGCTAGTCTCTGCTATGCTAGAGTGCGAAATGGGTTAGAAAATTAATTTATGCAGAGTGGCCTTGGTCTAGGCCAAAAATATTGGTATATATAGGGTCAGCGCCCCGGTTTCCGGCCGGCTTTGGTTTTCGGCCACGTGGTACACATTGCTCAACTGTCAGCGAAAACTGTTGAAAGTTGTCTGTTTTAATTTTGTGGTAACAGCTTCCTTGATCTATTTATCTATTTCCTTACTAAACTTATTGTGTGGCCATGAAAATCTCAATATTTTAGGAGATATATTGGTATATATCTGTGTTTATGGACTTCACGCTAATAAAATGGCGGCCACTTGGTAACTACGCACTCGGAACTATAACAAATCGTTGAAACACCAAAGCGTCAGTGGCAAATGGCGACTGGCTGGGATCGGACTTAAGCCTGCCGTAAACCGCCCGAAGTGGCCGTAAACAAAAGCAATAGGCCTATGATTTTTGTAGCTAATCATTCTTATTAAATTTCTGAAAGCACCCACACTAGATTTGACGACTAATATTATGACGTCAATATCTACTTCAGCTTATCAATGCACTCCATCAAAGACGTTTGCTAAACAGCTGTACAATAAATTCTCGGGTTGACAGAAGTGCTAGAGCGGCCGGAAACCGGGACGCTGACCCTACTGCTTCGTGGTTTAGGCCTAGTCACTCAGTATCATTGAGTGTCCATACTTAGTAGTGAGCCTGGACTTGGCTCCTTAGTAAGTGATGTGCGTAGGCTTGGCGTATGCCTATACCATTTTGCCAGGATGCCTAGTTAGTAGTTACTACTTTCTTTCCCGTTGGGCCCTACCAATTGTATCATCTACTTACGGTATATTAGTCTTGTCCTATGTGGCAGTTTTTGAACGATCAGACCATGACAGGTTAAATATGATTGACTGTGTTGAGTCCATTAGGCCAATTTAGGCAAAATGCGTACGTACACTTCTTGATATTGTCTTTTTTCTGTTTCAACAGCTCCATCAAGTCCTATGGAGGAAAGTCGGGAAAGTGGTGATGATGGTGCCGAGAGTGACAGTGCTTCAATTGCCTCTGTGGAGAGTAATAGGTCCCGCCAATCAAATGCTTCTGGGTCTCGAAAATCGCCTACTGGGCCACGATCACCGTCAGAGCCTAGATCTCCTTCAGGATCTAGGTCAAGGTCTGGATCGCCATCGTCACCAGCACAGAGAGTTGTGAGGTCACGCTCTCATTCAGGATCACAGTCTCCACCAGCCTCACCTGCTATATCACCAACACGCTCGAGATCTGGCTCACCCCCTGTATCCCCAACACGATCGAGATCTGGCTCACCCCCTGCATCCCCGCGAAACTCGAGATCCAGGTCTGTATCGCGATCACCACCGTCATCGCCACTGGAATCTAATCGAAGATCAAAATCTGGATCTCCTCCTGCCTCCCCAAGTGATTCCCATAGGAATTCAAGATCTAGGTCAGGTTCACGGTCTAAGCCTGCCTCTCGTTCTAGATCACGTTCAGGTTCCAGATCCTCTCCTTCGTCACCTGTAAGTTCGCCAAAAAATCAATCACGCTCCAGATCAGCAACACCTAGATCACCTAGTAATCGCTCGGGAGCAACTTCTAGATCTCGATCAAGATCTGGGTCTTGTTCACCAACTGGTTCTCATGGTAGACAGTCTAGGTCGACATCTCCTGTTTCTCGGACGAAGGAAGGTTCGAGATCGCGAAGTGGTTCGGCTGCAGAATCTGCAGGACGACAATCTAGGTCATCTTCGCCCATACTTTCAAAAGATAGGTCCAGATCACAATCACCTACTGGATCGACAGGCAAGCAATCAAGATCTGGTTCAAAATCCCCTGCTGGGTCGACAGGAAGGCAATCAAGATCAGTATCTCCCGCAGTTTCACGTTCAAAAAGAGGATCTGTGTCTGGATCAGATGCTGGATCCGAGGGTAGACGGTCAAGATCAGTTTCTCGTTCAAAAGATCGATCAAGATCGGGATCTCGGTCACCTACTGGTTCAACAAGCAGAAAATCTAGATCTACTTCACCTGCAGTTTCTAGATCTAAAACTTCTAGATCTAGATCTAAGAGCCCTGCAGATGATGTTGAAGAACGTCGATCTGTTGTGGATAGTGATAATGAATCGGACCGGGAACTGGAAGTTGATACGTCTAAAGAGGTTGACACATCTAAGGAAGTTGGTAAGAGCCACTGTCGGTAAAATTACTGAGACAGTGAGCACGCCTATTTGTGTTTTTTTTCCCAACCACCCCCACTAACCTAACGGATATATTACCCCCTCCAGCCTCCCCCCCCCCCTCTCCCAACAACGGCACACAACGTTCACCACTAACCTAACCAACAAAAATCACCCTCTCCAGAGCCCCCCCCTCCCAAACAACATGCCAAAACCATCAGATTCAAGTGAGTTTAATAAATATAAAAACCAACAATTCTAAACCTCCCGCCACTTTTAAAACAACAAAAAATCAAAAATCAAACACCAATTGGCAATGCTCAGTGTCAAGGTAAAATAACCCCACTGTCTAGTTTAATACAATGAATGAACAGTCTGTATCATATTATCTGTGAGGTTGGCCCTGTTTAACATGTGGCCATTATTGAGTTGCTGTTCCAAAAAATGTCCTGGTCTTACATATTAGGACTTGAGGTCATGGATATCAAATAAACATGCCATTGTTTCAGTTTCAGTCGGGACAACTGATTTTTATTTTACTTATTTTCATTTCATTACAGCTTTGGACCATTGGTCTGGTGGCAGTTTATTCTAAATACTAGGTCTTATTTTAACAACATTTTGTGAATTTTCAGTTTAAGTACAGTTTATGAAAATTTGAGTAGAGCAAAAAGGGAAAAAAGTAATAAAAAAAGCAAAAAGTAGTTGAGAGTAAAATGATGAGTAGGCATAAAAACAAAAAACCTACAGATTTCTCTCAATGGAGCTAACTACCCTATGCAATATTACCCCAACTTGTTATTTATTGAAATTTATACTATGCACCAAATAGGCCTAATATAATTTAAAGGACATCAAAACCCTGAATCTAGATTTAAATGAATAAAGTCAATATTTATTTCCCTAATTTCAGAGAAAACTGGACGACATGATCGGAATTCCAGAAATTGTAATTAATTTTCTTGTCCCCCAGAGACCCTGAGTCATGACGTAGGCATTTATAATTCAGTATAGGAACATACAGAATTGAGTCATGTCTACGTCACAACTCCGAAAAAATGTTGGGTCCTAGAGGACAAAATATTAAAAGCTATATTTCTGAAATTGAGATGATGACTTCTAGTTATCTGTATTCTGTACACCTCCTATATGCACAATTTGGATTCAATGAAGTTCATTTTGCCTTTGGCTGTGTTGATTTGATATAGAAGACCCCGTGAGACTTTGGAACTGATATGGTTTGCCATAGGCCTGTTATGTATTTTAGTGTTGAAGTAGTAGGCCTACATACTCTTGAACCGCATGGTTTAAAACAAACTTTCTATTATTACAGATATAACGGGATCAGAACAGAATGATGATGTGAATGTTGAAAGTGATGATGATAGAAAAGTATCAAAGAAACACACAGAATCTGACAATGAAGATGCAAGTGTGAAAAAGAAACGAAGAGCTGTTTTGTCAGATTCAGAAGATGATGAACCTGAGACTAATAAACAGCGGAAACGAGCTGCTGTTTCTGATTCCGAGGATGAAGGTCCACAAAAGTCAGGTGCCAATTCAGATTCGGAAGGCGATCAAGACAATGATAAAATCAGCAAAGTAAGTTCTGATCAATACCTATTCACCTTTGACGCAAGCTTGTGTAATTTAATGAATGTTAAATCTGTATATGCAATACAAATAATGTAGGCGTAACTTGATGTGTAGGCCCGTAGGAAATTGCCTTAGGCTGGATATATGAATTGGATGGAAGGGAAAGAACGAGCAGCAGCTTACCGAGAGTTATAAGTAGAAATACTCATGGTGGACAGCCTATTGATAGAACACGGTGTTAATTGTGTACAAACACACAAAATTTGACATTTTGGCTATTGCCTTGGTGAGTAGGTAATGGTAGTGATGATGATGATGGTGATGATGATGATGATGATGATGATGATGATGAAGATGAAGATGAACTTGTAAGCTAGGCTACGGGGAGAGTATGCTGCCTTCATTTAGGAATATCTACAAAATCAAGAAATTTAGTCAGTTAGGCAGGTATGCTATGATTATCAAACCAGTGACCAAGCTCCTGAGAATTCAACAATGCCCAGATTTAGTTTTAAAATTCTGTTTAAATAGCATCAAACTGCAGCAATTTTATGTTGCTTATTTCTAATTTCTTGCATGGTGTATTATATAAACTGTAGGCCCTAGCTTTTGCATATAAGCAAAGCTTTCGATAATATTTGGCATTGCGGAAACAATAAGAGCAGCTAGCGTGGAAAGAATCTTGAAAAGCCAGTTTCACTCGGATTGAGTCTAGTCTTGGTACGAAGGCCAAACATATATACACGTCAACTGTGGCGTACTTCAAGGAGCTCCACTCTTACCAGCCTTGTACAACTTGGGAACTGACTATATGTACGTTGAGTTGTCAGAGAAAGATGTAGCTTACAATCTTGTTGGACTGTTCAACAGTGCTAGGATTTGCCGACGGCATTTGCGTTTCGGTAAAACAAGATTGTGTTGATCGCTAAATGAATTTTGAAACAAGTCAGACTGGAGCTCAATTCGAAGAAAAGCTTTGCAGTTGTCGTGGAAAAGTGAAAGCTAGTAACACCCTCCAAGTAGGCCTATAAAAGGAGATAATATTATGAGCTTTAATGAAAAGATGTAGTACGATATCTTGGAGTTACCGTACCTTTCATGAGTAATAAATAATCTCAATTGTAAATTGGATTGTATTAACTTGGTCTTCAGCATGGCTGTTTGCTGATCACAAGCTGAATGTATTAAATTAATACATGTGGCCAACCTTAGTGTATCCCAGGCCTGCCACCAACTTTTTTTAAAAATCCTGTTCATGTTACCCAAAAATCCTGTAAAATCCTGTAAAAATCTCATCAAAATATCCTGTAAAATCCTGTAAATTATGCGTTACTAGTTCAAAAAATGCGGAAATTTACCAAAATATATTGTAAAAAATCCACTATCCACTCTATTACCAAATGCAAAATACCAAATTCACTCAATTAGACAATAAACAATATTGATAATATATCTTCCAAGTTTAGATTTGTTTTTATCCATCCTATAGTGTTGAGAGAGTAGCCCCCTATAGACTCAGTTATCACCCATAGCACACTTCCAGGCAAGCATTGTGGATTGATGATAAACAGATGTGTCAAAGTGTTTGTCTTGGTATTCAGTGTAACATGATCCAGAGTCTGACCTCCTGACCTCTAATGGAGGAAAAAGGCATAAGGATATTTTATGAGTATGTTTGTTGTCATTTGTTGACACATTTACGACAATATTACATCCCCACAATTGACGATTGGGGGTCTGCCTTATGCTTTAATATGGACGACCGTCGTGCATACAATCTGAAGACGATTGTGGGTTCGCACCATGCTTTAACACTGGACGACCGGCAGTGTTTCACGGGAACTGTTTTTGCGATGTTTTTACATCAGAAAAAAACTGTTTTCAGCGAGCGCGCATAAATATATCGCAGAATATGACAGTTTTGCGTCTTATGTGCGTGTAAATACCGTAACTCTACCGATTTACCGCTGTTTATGTTCAAATTTTCGTGAAGTCACAGATATCCGTGAAAATAAGCAAATTTGCTCAAAAATCCTGTACACTTTTTAAACCCAAAAAATCCGTGAAAACGGAAAAAATCCGTGAAAACGGCAGGCCTGGTGTATCCTATCGAGCAACTCCATTGGCAAAACTTCCAAAAGAGATTTTGATGATGTAGATAAAATGGTTCAAAGTGTAGTAAAAGAGATACCTGGTAATTCACCTGATTACACAGTCTACTCTTCCCATAAATGTTATTTATATATACTTGGCTTACTTTGTGTATTTTTGTTGGTAGAAAAAACGGATTAAGATAACTTCCGATTCGGAAGATGATGACGAAGCGAAAGAGGATAATCGTGAAGTTGGTAGCGATACCGAGAAAAAAGATGAAGAAGATAAAGAGAATTCCCCTGAAGAAGGTGAAGCTGTGCCAGCTGAAGGAGCAGAAGATGTTGTCCCTGATCTTTCAGGAAGCGATTCAGATGAAGGCGTTAGGGACGATAAAGAGTGAGTCGATAATTGTTTTTTGTTGTGGTAATAGCAGAGAGTAGAGACTATGAATCAAAGAGTAAATGATTCCAGAGTAAATTAATTTGTTTGTGAGTTCAGAAGTCTTCACAAGGTAAAGATTAAATATTTTGTATTTTTCCGTACTTGTGCATCTGCTGTTCATCGTGAATAAAATAGTATCTGCAGACTAACTTTTTTTTAGGACCAAAAGTTGATAATGTATTTTACTTCTGACCATTATAAATTTAGACGTGGTCAACGGGAATACCCTTGACAACGGGTCAACAAGAAGATTGTGCTTTTTATCCTCCGACAAAAATACTAAATACATCTTCAAAACACTAATTTTACCTTTCTTTGAAGATGAAGTCTGTTAGCCATCTGTGCAGCGATCATTTTGATTCATAAATCATTAAAATGCAAGTATTCTGAGAAGTGTTCTTCAAATATGAAAAAGTGATTTTATTTTTAAGGTTATTGAAATTTATTGAAATTTCTATATACAACCAAAGCCATCTATAATCGAAATAATTTTCTGGCACGGCCCTCCGGAGTCCAATGTCCCAGAAACAAGGTTATTATAAAATGAAGTATTATCATTCTTCTATCATTTATAACACGTCTTTTAGAAAGAGTTGCATAGTATGTATGAAAATCGGTGATGCTGGTTTTGTATGCAAAAGTTGTAACAATTGGCTACACTTTAATTGTGGACTTCCACTCAATTACAAAAGAAGTCATATAACCTCTATTTGTAAGAGCTGTGTACATAACTCTTTGAAGGAGCAGCAGAAGAATGATGTAATTGAAGAATATTCTAATTCTAATTCAACATGCCTCAACCGTAATTGTGATATTATTATCCAACAACTACAGCATGAACTTACCAATGCTAAGGTTGAAATTCAATGCATGCATGAAGAGAATAAAAGAATAATGAATCAACTTTGGTCTCTACGTAAAAGTTCGAAACTTATTCTAACTCCAGAAAAATTACATCCCTTACTGATTCAGAAATCAATTGTCAGGTCGATTGAAATAGATCTGAATATGATAATTTTGTTCTTCGACCCGTTATCCAACGTAAATTATCGATACAACAAACCAATAATCACATCACCAGATCCTCCAGGAGATATTGAATTTAGCAATATTGAAATGCTAACTAACTACAGTCTTATGGAAGGAATAGAGCTAAGTGATAGTGTTCCTGTTGAGTCAGCAGAAGTTGAAGATCCGGAGGAAGAATTTGTTAATACATTGGAAGAGGAACCAACTGACGGAGAGAAAAAGGACAAAATTGAACACAAATTGGGTAAAATAGAAGTTCTAGCATTCAAAAATACCATTTCAGCGGAAACAGAATTGTTTAGTGATAGTCATGAAGACAGAACAGATACACCAGAAGATAACGCGAGACTAAACGACGAGCTAATCTGTAAGGCTATTGTTACAATCGAAAGGGAGTCGATTTTTGATTGTCAGGAAGAAAAAACGGATGTGATAGAAGACAATTTGGCGATAAACGAAGATGCTGTTCAGAGTGATTTTACCACGGGAATAAAGACGATTATTGGTGATATTCGTGAACAGGCAATAGTGGTAACAGCAGTACTAGATCATGAAAACAGTGTTTTTAAAGTAACAAAAAACATAAATATGACTGTAGAGGTGCCAAGTTCAACGAGAATTTCTACGAGGAAAAGTAAAAGGGAAAAAAAAGCCAAATCCAATATACAAATGACTAAGCCGAGAGCAGTACCTCCCAGTTGCTACAATCGAGGTATATAACAATATATTAGAAAAAATTCAAGTAGACAGCATACCAGCGATGAAAGGAAATAATACAGTAATAGCAGACCAATTCAGAAAAATTGACTTAAACTCGAACAATGAAATGTTGAATATGAACAATGGAATGTTAAGTCTCCTCTTGGTCAACTGCAGGAGCGTTTGCAATAAAATGGATCAATTTAGATCACTTTTAGAGATACATCATCCGCAGATTGTGGTGGCAGTTGAAACTTGGTTAGATGAAGGGTATGAAAATAGTGAATTGAATGTAAATGGTTACTCTTTTTATAGACGTGATAGAAATAAACATGGAGGGGGAATATTAGTAGGCGTACATCTAGGAGTGAATGGACGAGTTATGTGGATAGAAGAAGAGTTAGAAATGTTATGTCTAAGAATTAAATGTCATAATGATAGTTTTGAGTTGATAGCTGTATACCGTCCCCCTAATAGTGGTTTACAAATTATGGAAGTACTTGAAGCTAGACTAGAAAATATTGGTATTGATGCTAAGGTTGTTATAGCTGGTGATCTAAATCTACCAGGTGTTCAGTGGTGTGGTGGGGTCGGAGCTACCAGCGGTCGCCAGGTTCTAGTATCGAATATAATTAATTTAGGGTTCATTCAAGCAGTGAATGTGGGAACGAGAAAGGCATCGAGCGGAGTCAACAATACTCTTGATATTATTCTAGTACGACCGGTTGATATGTGGATAAAAACAGCCGTATTGGAGGGAATCAGTGATCACATGATTCCAATTGTGGATCTAAATGTATGCAGTCACACTCAAGGGCATCACAAATCAGATAGAATTGTGTGGAACTATAAAAAAGCTAAAAAAAATGAGATAAGAGAGGAATTGATAAAACTATATACTGAATGGGAGAAAATTGGGGTTCAGGAAATTGATAACATGTGGGATGCATTCAAGATTATATGTCATAAGGTGAAGATAAACTTCGTCCCGTTCAAGAGGGTGGGGGAAAATGCAGATCCACCTTACTATAATAAAAGAGTTAGAAATCTGAAAAGGAAAGGTAGAAAACTACACAATAAGAATAGGATTACTGGTGACATGGGAAATAAGTTGAAAGAAATTAAGAAAGACTTGAATGCAGCAAAATATACGGCAAAGGAACAGTTTTTACTGAACATGTTTGATGAGAAAAATATTAATAAAAGTTGGGGTAATATGTACAGGTTCGTCAACTGTCAGAAAAGAAGTTTCAGAGATTTGCCCTCGTTGATTGATTGTATTGGTAATGAGTTTATCACGGACTATGAAAAAGCGGAAGCACTAAATAATCAGTATGAGAGTGTATTTAAAAAAGAGGGTAATACGGGATATAAGGTGAATATAGAAAACAAACAGATTGGTATAGACGTGTTTGATATACCTATTTCTGTTATCCAAAACATAATAGATAAATTGAAGAATAACAAATCCCCAGGGCAGGATGGAATCATGAATAACTTTGTTAAATTGGGAGGAGATATTATGACAAAGTATCTCAAACGACTGTTTGATGCATCAATAAAGACTAGTTATGTACCAAAAGAATGGAAACATTCCATAGTCATACCGATACACAAAGGTGGTGAGAGAGGACGAGTAGAAAACTATAGGCCTATTAGTCTGACTTCATCAATTTGTAAAATCATGGAGAGGGTAGTTGAATGTTACATTAAACGAGAACTAGATGATAAGCTCCTGATAACAGACAAACAACATGGTTTCAGAAAGGGATTTTCTTGTGAGACTCAGCTACTTGGGTTTGTACAGGACTTGGCTGAATATGTTGATGCCGGGAAAGTTACCGATGCAGTCTTTCTTGACTTTGCAAAGGCTTTTGATACTGTTACACATGAGATTCTAATGGAAAAGATTTCGGCACATATAGAAAATAGATATTTAGTGAATTGGATTGGCAACTTTCTACAAGACAGATTGCAAAGAGTTAAAGTAGGGGAAACGTTTTCTGATTGGGTGAATATTACTTCTGGTGTTCCTCAAGGAAGTGTTTTAGGCCCGTTGCTCTTCACTATTTACATCAATAATATCTATGTTGGATTAAATTCCAAACTGCGGCTATTTGCGGATGATGTTGTTCTGTATAAAGTAATATCGTGTAAAAATGATGAAATAGCATTCCAGGTTGACTTAACAAAAATTGGTGATTGGGTCTCAATAAATAAAATGGATTTGAATATAGAAAAATGCAAAATAGTACGTTTCAAGAGAAACAGAGATAAAACTCAGCCTGAGTACTTCATTAAAAATGCTCAATTGGGAATTTCAAACCAATACAAGTACCTGGGAGTGATATTTGAAGAAAGTTTGGAATGGAGCTCGCAAGTAGCTAGTGTCACAAAGAAGGCTATCCAAAATTTAAATTTTGTTATGAGACAGTTGAAAGGAACTGGAAAGGAAGTGAAAAACAAAGCATACACCTCACTCGTGAGACCCATTGTTGAATATGGAAGTGCAATCTGGGATCCATATAAGTTACGGGAGATAGCTGCAATAGAGAAAGTTCAAAGATTGGCTGCTAGAAGGGTGCTGAATAGAGTGCACAGATGGACATACAAGAGAGACGGCTCAGGGATAATGCGAAAAGAATGGGACAGTGTTAGTGAAATGTTGAAAGAGCTTCAGTGGACATCACTGGAGGAAAGACGTAAAATTACAAGGTTGTGTAATATGAACAAGGCAGTTGAAGGAAACGATGGATGGAAAGAATTAAACAGTAAACTCATTAAAGCAAGCTATATTGGAAGAGCAGATCATTTATTCAAGATGGAATGTTCTAAAGCAAAAATAAATGTTGGACATTACTCTTTCATAAACCGGACAGTCAGAGAATGGAACAAACTGAAGAAAGAAGTATTTGAAGGGGAGAGGATATCAAACAAAATGTTCAGAAAGAGAATACAGGAAGAAGGAACTTTGAAATAGTGCTGTTTATTGTTTCGTTGTTGTTATGTTGTCATGTTATATTTTCATTATCTTGTGTGTTTTCGTTTTTTTTAGACTTGTCATATGAATGTACTTATAGTTTAGGGCCATCACCACCGCATCATTATGTATGCATTTGTGATTACATTGAATAAATAAATAAATAAATAAATTAGGTTTTAGATTGACTTTCTTGTTTGTAATGGTGAATTTTGTGTTTTAGAGACACTTCTGGAATATCAGATTTTGATCTTATGATGGCACGGAAGAAGGAACAAACGAAGAGGAGGAAACGGAAAGATATCGACATAATTAACGATAATGACGATATCATAGCGCAACTTCTACAAGATATGCGTCATGCTGCAGAGGTAGGCTATGACTTAATCCTCGTAACGAATAAAAATTATCCCCATAGTTATAAAATCAAGAATAATATACCACGAATAAGATGGATAATATTGGTGTTTTTTCTCTGTAACTTCTCGAGAATAAAGGCAGAAACGATATTTCAACATGGTCTCTCGTACTGTCTTAACTTCATCAGATAACAACTGAATTTTGTTGAAATATTGTTCGTGACTTTTATTCTTGACAAGTATTAGGGAAAAAAGTCTGATACAGTAGTATGCTTCTGTAATTATCCCATGTGTAACTATCACCATTGGATATTTCACTAAATTGACTCCCATGCACTCTAACCTTCTTTAGATGATTTCTGTTGTGTCTGTCATATACAGCCTATTTGCCTCCTGTATTATCGTGCCAGTCGTTATTCCTTCTCTCCACGTAACACCACTTGGTCCTATCCACACTTACTTCCCCCATCCCCTCCACATCGAACACTAGTTGAACGATATAACCACAGTAAAACCTTTATACATCGTTCCCAGATCCATCGTTTTTCCGCTTCGATCATTCATATTGTCCCCCCCTACTGCAATATAACCGTGGTTAAATGTTCCTATATGGATCGTTTTTCTGCATAGATGGTTTTGAATTTTTGGTCCCTTGAAAAATGATATAACCTATTAGTAGGTTCTGGTAAATTAAGTCGGCATAAAGTACCGGAAGGTGTTGTTGCATATAACGTTTAGGTATACATTTTTTAGGAGGATCGCAAGCTGAATCAAATTTCCAAACCAGCTGTCAATAAGATAGCAATGTTGCCGAAGGTGATGTCTCAACTCAACAAACATGACCTGCAGTTAGCGTTTATTGAACACAACGTTTGCAACGTACTGACCGATTGGCTAGCACCTATGCCCGACAGGAGCATGCCTTCTCTCAAAATACGAGACTGTTTACTGAAACTTCTCGTTGAGGTAATATATTTTTACATCCAATGGTTTTTGTCTTGCACAACATTATAAGGGAAACCAGTACTGAACTTGCTTGACGGTACTGTGGTAAAGCTAACTGATACGAATACAATGATTGTTCAGATGATACGGATTAATCAGAACCCAGTATAAATAAGAGAAAGAAATCCAGTAAATTGTATGGAAATGGTGGATCAATGTCCCACTATTGTACATCGTTAAGTTTTCCCTTTTTATTGAATGTTACACAGACACACTTGATAGGCTCTCATTCCAAAAGCCGTTGTATGTATATATTTCATATTTATTCATATTGTAGACTAATGTATACTTCGATATTTAGTTTCCACGATTAGGCCCCGACACGCTCAAGCAGTCTGGCATCGGCAAGGCAGTCATGTACTTGTATAAACATCCGCGGGAAACAAAAGAAAACCGAGTCAGAGCCGGCAAGCTCATCAACGAGTGGGCAAGACCGATCTTCAATGTATCAACTGATTTTAAAGGTGAGTTTTTCAACAAGAAAGTAATAGAATATACTCATAGTCAGTTGAAAATGTTTCAGTTGAGCTATTTTAATTAAAAAGTAATCCAATAGTTGGAGCAAAGTAGCAAGCCTCAATGGTGAATTGATTTGTTGCAGCTATGAGTAAAGAAGAACGTACTCAACGAGACTTCGAACAGATGCCCAAGCGCCGGAGGGTGTCTGAGGATGAGGCACCTGGAGCCCAGCAAGACATTAATAAGGCAATGTCATCGAAAGACGGTGATGCTAAGTATGTGTATCCTATTTGTATTGAATTAGTCTGCATTAAAGTAATTCCGGTAATAATAATTGTCTCACTCAGCTCTTTGCTCAATGTAATGCTAACTACCAACCAATTTTGTCTTGAAGAAAATTCATATAGACCCAAGCATAGTGTTCCAAGTATGCCTGATCCCATGCAGAATATAGATTGATCTCCGTAAAAGTATGGGCAGTAGGCCTACTTATTTCATGTTATTTCAAGAGTTGAATTATCGTAGAAACTGGAAGAATTTCAATAGACAAATTGCATTTTTGTACAATACCTCTTCCTATTTTGCCAGTTTTTTCATTCTCTAATCAAAGCTTGTACTGTATGCATACTAGCGTCACCAAATATATATTTGCTGATGTCTTTTGGTTTATCAGTAAAATAGTTCCGATGACATTATTAATTTTGTAGAACAATCATTAGGCCTACCTAAAAGTGAAGCAAATAATCGTGGATTGAATTGAATTAATAGTTTTATGTTTGTTTGCCAGAACATTACGGCCAGGTGACAAAGGCTGGGTAGGCCGTGCCCGTGTTCCGAGACCCTCAGAAAAGGACTATGTTGTTCGGCCCAAGTGGGAGAGTGAAGTTGATATTAGTAGGGTGAGTGACTGCACGATGATTATTTCAAAATGATTAAACAACCCTTTCTGGTTATTTGTTGGGTGGAGTCCGACGTCCTGCTCTGGTCATCTTCCTCTGGTTCCTACTCCGGTCATTTGTCAGACCGAGTCTGACACTGTTGGAGTGATGTTGTGTGCCTGTCGAGTACATTTAGAGGCTGCCATCTTAATTTTTCTAGTTGAAACTAAGGCTACATACGTAATGATTGAGCCAGTGATTGTCTTTTGATTTTCAGTGATTGTCTTCTGTCCTTTGAAGAGCCGGCTGTACCAAGTGATTATTAGTGAATTAAACAAAAATTAGTAAATTAACTTGTTATTACTCTTGGATACATATGCTAGTATGGTACCTTAAGTAATGATTAACTAATTAATATTAAATCATCAGTTTGTACAATCGGCTCCTAAGTCAATTACAGTATAGAAATTAATATTGGTAAGTGTATTGATTAGCTCTCAGAATATTTGAAACAAGGAATGACTTCATGATGCATAATAAAAGTTGGACCTGAAAATGGCGGCAATGCGTGCAACTGCTAGAGCATGTGACAATCAGTGAGAAACCGTAATCGGAAATGAGCGAATGTTTCAAAATGGTCTAAAGTGAAAGTTTGCTCCATTTTTTTTTTTACTTTTCCAGCCTTCTAAATCCTAAAATATTTACATTCATAGTTTTTATTCGGTTACATACTGCTAATCATAATGCCTGTAGTTGTTTTATAATACAGTATATATAGTATATACTAGGCCTATATATATATACATTTCATTAGCATCGAAAACTCACAAGAGCGATCTTATCACCCCGAAGAAATAGTTAGGTTTAGGCCTACTGTATGTAGCTCATTGAACACGTCTAACAGTTTAATAGTCTCTACTATATTTTTAGATCCATCATACTCGCTCTTCTGCTAGTGGCACATGAGCTTCATATAATCCAACAGCTAATCAGATATAGGCCTATTTGATGTTTGTGACCAAACTATATCAAACTGTCGAAACAATTATATAGATGGCATCTGTTAGTTGAAAACTAATTTGTAAGAAAGATATAGTCGAGTAGTATTTATGTGATATGTTCTTCAGATTCTGAGTATAGTGCAAGTGATGTGAGAAGGATTTGTCTGATTATGAAAGTACGGTAGGTGCCTTTGAAAGTAATGAGTTTTCGGTGGTGCGAGTAAATATGATCTGAAAAGTGCCAGTGTAAAGTCAATATTACGGGAAAATATGAATATGAATGTCATAGAATGGCATGCAATGAATGGCAGCTGGCATTTTTACACGCAGCTAATCAGTTGTCAAAAATTATGATCAACTGGAACTACCTACAGTCAATTGCAGATAAAATAATGAAATATTTCATACATGATATCTATTCTAACCAGATAATGGCATATACAAATAGGACATATTTTTTTTTTTTTTCCCTTTTCAGACTACAAAGAAACAGATGAATCGTTTCGAACGGCACATGAAGAATTATATTGATGGCAAACGTGCGAGGGAATCAAAACGAGCCGTGACAATATCCGTTGAAGGCAGGAAAATGCCATTGTAGTCCATTTTTTGTGATAGTATATAAAGTTGAATAGTTGAATATAAGCAGATATTATTGATACTTTGATTATATAGTGAAACATCTATCCATTGTTTTCAAGGGACCAGGAAAATGAAACCATCCATGCAGTAAAACGATCCATCCAGGAAAATTTAACATTGTTTGAATGGGAGTAGGGTGGGTCAAAATGAATGATACAAGCAGGAAAACAATGGATCTGGGAACGATGCATAGAGGTTTCACTGTACATTTGTTTTAGTGTAGGTAAAGCACAAAGATTAAGATGAACTATTCTTTTAGATTATGGTGTTACATATCTACGTATATGGTATGTAGGTAGCTAAGTACGATATCTTGAAAATTATCTCCATCTCCAAATGGATTGTTAACAATGTTTGTCTGTCCTCTAATGCTATATATAAAACATACAGTTGCATAGGTAATTATTCTACTCTAGCTCTAGAATTATGAATTAACCCAGTACGTAAGAACTGTCCACTTTTACTTTTACACCTGTAATGAGAGCAGAAAGGTGAGAAAGGTGTAGGGTGACTGAATTTGTCCACCTTGTTGTGATACGAGTTATTCTTACTCAACAGTATTGAGCGAATGTTGAAACAGGGTGGTTTATAACAATGGATATGTTACTTATTGAACACCATGAAAGCTTTTGATACTAAAGAATATTGAACTCAAATTGAAAATAATCATTTATCCCAGTTTTCCAGTGTAGGTCTACCTGCAAATCTATTCGTAATGGTTCAAGGCATGAAATTTTAGAATAAGCTTTAAGCACAATATAATTGAAAGTCATCAGAAACCCAATTTTTGTGTGTGTCATCTTTGTTTTGTGATGTTCAAAACCATTTAAGGCCAGGTTCTTTTTTGCGTTTTAAAGCGAATATACGGTATACCTCTTACAATGCAAAAATTGCATGTGGAAGTACAGCCCAGTAAAAGCTCACATATGCATATCATATGTACAGGACGGAAAAAATATAACGAAAACAAAATATGCGTCATAAAATTAACGTTGTTTGAATTCCAGTGGGAATGTAAGGAACCAAGCTAATGCAGAAACACTACATCAAGGTACCACCGTAATTTAGTTGTACAAGATATTTTTTATATCAATATGATGATGTTGAAACTGAACTGCGTATTGATATTTCGTAATGACCTTGAATGATAATCATTGTAATCTATCGATAATAGGTAACATTCATGTAATTATCTTGAAGTATTGGCATAAATCTGGTGAATCTCTTCATATAAACAAAGGGGAATTTTCTACGATTTTTACAAAAATGACTGGATTTTCTTGCATCAAGTGGTTGAACATAAGGCTTGTACTGTCTAAAGTAAGGCAAAGTTACATCTGTAAATTACTGACATCTTTATGCATCAGGATAAACCTATAGAGGACAAAACTGTATCCCTTATTGACTTATTGTAGACATTAATATTTTACCATCATTGTTGCAACCAGACCTATTGAAGATAAACCTCTGCCAAGTAGTGGCATTGAGTTGCTAGTGGTAAGATCGACCTTATAGTATATGGTACATAGACTTTGGCCTTACTTAAATTTCATTATTATTTTCAAGCTATGTATTATAGGTATTCTTATAACATTACGATAAATTAGCAATTGGAAATCTTTTGAATTTAAATGTACGGTAATCTAGAATGCTTGTAGACAGTATTATCTATTATTTACTAATTACTATTGTATCTTGTATACAAAATGACGTGGTAAAACATGCTAGCCGGAAGTCAACCTGCAGTGATTATTATAATATAATAGAACAATATAATAATATAATATAACAAAATTATGTTATAATATAATTATATCCCACTGTAACAGTAAGGGATAAATTCAGATTAACATTGAAATCATCAAGACTTGAAGAGTATAATGATTAATGATTCACAAGCTTTATGCTACATTGAATAATTGAGTTTGTAGTATATAGTAGATATGTATATAATATATACACTACTAACTTGATGAATGAATCGCCAGTTCGTATCAAACATACATAAGAGTAAAAGGTCTAACAACAACTCTAGAATATCCACTCTAAAATACAGTGAAACCTCTATCCATTGTTTTTCAATGGACCAGGAAAATAGAACCATACATGCAGGAAAACGATCCATCCAGGAAAATTTAACATTGATTATATGGGAGTGGGGTAAGAAAAAATGAATGAAACAACCAGGAAAACAATAGATCTGGGAACGATGCATAGAGGTTTCACTGAACACACATTTATTTTAAATTAAGTACTGTATTATCATTGTTGTTTGTAGTCCCCTAATGTTATTAATTAATAATTATGATGATATATCAATACCTATATGCAAGATAGCCTCCTGTTTTTCTAAATTTATTTCTCAATTGAATCAATGTAACAAATGAGTCGAGGTTCCACATTTAGGCTTTCATAAATGTATTGATTGTAATAATCTACCTATAGATATTAGATACCATATCAATATGCCATTTATTATATTATGACCACAGTAGTAACTTGTGTAAATAGATATGAAATATTGATATCTTATAATTTCACCAACATATATTATTTTAATGAGTATACCTCTATATTTCAGTATGCAGTAGTGACTTGTGTAAATAGATATGAAATATTGATGTCTTATAATTTCACCAACTTATATTATTTTAATGAGTATACCTCTATATTTCAGTATACGGTAACACCCGCATTATATTTTGGTAGGGTTGCATGGACTGTCCCGTACTGGTGGTTTACAGTCCTTTTTTGATGATGCAGAAATAGTCGTAATCGTCTATTGAACTTACTTAGAGGTTCTTTGAACTATGATTATTTATTTTACCAAAATGCAAATGTAGCTAGGCTAAGTCAAATTATAGTATGTGGAAATGAATATGAAGGATCTAGTAACTATCAACTAATTTACCTAATTTAAAGTGCACAACCTTGTGACCAAATGAACTCTAATAATTATTCTGAAGTTTTTTCGTTTTGTATATGTAATAATAATTATGCCGACTTATTCTGTAATGTAAGTGGCTGGAGTTTCCATCACTTGCAAAGTATTTGACTGATGGGTGTAAAGAAAATTCAAATAAAATATATCTACAAAGTTCCTTGTAGGCTTATTGTCTTTTAATTTTATATATAACGATGCGCTGTAAAGACAAAGAAAATCTATTGGCATCTTTGAATGATGAATGGGATGTTGGGTAGATGAAAGGTTATTATATTATTTCGAGTGTTGCACAGTAGCATGGAAGCAATCGTGACCTGCTATCAAGGGACCATTCCAATATTCACCATAATGACTGA
The DNA here is from genome assembly GCA_907164805.1 of Brachyptera putata. Classification (NCBI taxonomy): domain Eukaryota; kingdom Metazoa; phylum Arthropoda; class Insecta; order Plecoptera; family Taeniopterygidae; genus Brachyptera; species Brachyptera putata. Next base: position 15,485,004 of record OU015464.1, read on the forward strand.
GAGTACCTGCATACCTATCAGCATGGTCAACCATGCCGGGAAAACATTACAAAATCAGGCATCAGCAATTAGTATACTTACGTAGCAATATTTCTGAAAAGATGAGCACGTTCCTATAATCTGAGCAATATGTTGGCAAAACATTAATGAATATTTGGGTTTTACATCTAGGTCATTTTGCACTGATAGGGACAATTTAGTTGACCTTGAGAAACAAATTTGAAGATGGATTTTCATAATTGTTTTCATTTTTTTTTTATTTATATTTATTAATTTCCAACCCCCCCCCCAATCAGTTGGCTATAATTCAGGAGTGAGCTCCTAGACCTGTGTTTATGGTTATTCTAAAATTCTGGAAGTAGTTCTACTTGAACGATGAAGTTGAAAAGCAAGTCAACATCGGTGGGATTGTTACCTACAGTATCGGCAATTGTGTCTTTAAGATTACAATTTTGCCTTTAAACAAGTAACATGATAATGTAGCACTACAAAACATGTGTACCAAATGATTTGTAAACACTAAATACATTCAGCTGACTAAATGTTGTGCATCACACGAAACGTTTTAACTTGTAATTAAGGCAATAATGATAGTCTTGGTAGTCTAATCACTTGTTTTTATTTTTCATTCACATTTATAGATGCATCATATATTTTATAATATCTTTAATGCTAAGATGTGGTAACAAATGTTAAGCATAAGCACAAAGTGTACCCAGAACAATCACAGAGGTGTACAGCAAACTCAATATTGAAGAACAATTGTACAAAATTAGCAGCTACTATCAGTATAGAAACTAGAAAGGTACTTACATATTATAGTAGTAATAAGCACTAATATCGATACTACAATATCAGAGTTTTTCTACAAGAGTTAGTAGTCCGAGCGTCACCGTGTGCGTTCGGAAATATGAACATTCAAATGCTGATTTATTTTCACGTTTGTCAACATTTTATCATAAATTCATTCTCATAAAAGTTACCTTTCAATATGATTACACGTTCTTTTCTACAATTTAATAATGAAAATATTACAATCTGCCACATTAGATAGGTAGTGGAACAAAGAACAACATAATATATTTTGATCATCTACAGTGTTCTGACAGCAGATGAAGTGAGATCAAATCTACATATTTGGCAGGTGGACTGAAACAAAAGTCTACAAATATGTACCTCGAATTTAGACGAAGTGTACAGTCTCATCACTAGTGTAGAGCCGGCAGTGTACGAAATTAGGACAACCATTACGTTATTAAAGCATAAACTATCACAAAAAGTATCCTTAATCCTGTTATCTCAACTAGAACAGTACTCAACACGCTCATCAAGTTTGCTAGTACCACACTCGAAACCACAAATAAACATAACAAAACATGACTACAATTCACCAACCCAAACCTAGTAGGAAACAAGATTCAACTCTCTGAAATAACGTAAATATTTTAATAGTTACCTGAGAGCAAGAACCCTTCATATCACACATTAAAACAGCTGGAAGTAAGCTTGCACAATAAAATAGAATAAACCAATTTGGATGCTGAATTCAAAATGTACTTTTATGTAGGTACACATTAATAATTTCTTGAATTTGTATTCGTATCATAACCAAATCCAATAAGAACGGGTCAGGGGGTGCTCTCAAAAAATTATCGTATCATCACATCTTTTTTTACAACTCCAGTATACTAGTTTTGAGTATTTTCAATCACTGCACTTTTGGATAGAACTGAAAAGCACACAGCATTGATTACAAATATTGAATACTTTCAAATCTAGTGGATAGAACATATTTTACACATTTTGATAAGATTTATATACCGAGATATCATATACTATTTTCACTTGAGAGCATTACGAAGTCGAGGTATTCTCATCTTCCACTTATAATAATGGGTACGCTTTGCAGTGACAGTAACAGACAAAACGGACAAACAAATGATGGTACAGCTTTACTTCAGTTTAGTTACCTTTACTAAGCTTGAGCTTTACATTATGTCCGGCTAGAAGCAATTAATGCATAATGATTTAACCCATCCTCTCTGCTGAATAGACTAAGACTAGTAAGCTAAAACAGCATTTGATTTTCCATTTTGTACATCTGTTGCAATGTGCCAGTACAGTACTTGACGGACTATCAACAGAGTCGGCCACAAAGTGTTTCTCGGCAGGCTGTTGTACTAATTTTCTCTTTCTCCTAGCAGCTCAAATATAAACTAAATCTATTGTCATCAAACTCTCTTGCCTTTTACTGCATTACAGATCTCATAATCAAATATCAGACCATTTCAGACACCCTGAAAGTTTCAAAACCCCACTATATGCATTTTAGATCATTCAATCAAATATCAGACTATTTCAGACAGACCCTGAAACTTTCAAAACCCCACTATTTGAATTTCAGATCACTCAATCAAATATCAGACTATTTCAGACAGATGCTGTTTCAAAACCCTACTACATATACATTTCAGATCATTCAATAGAATATCAGACTACCGTATTTCAGACAGACCCTGAAAGTTTCAAAACCCTACTAGACGCATTTCAGATCCCTCAATCAAATATCACACCATTTCAGACAGACGCTGTTTCAAAACCCTACTATATGAATTTCAAACCATTCAATAGAATATCAGACTACTGTATTTCAGACAGATCATAAGAGTACCAAAATTCCTCTACTTCACCATATTTCAGACCTTGTAAGCAAATATCACACAATTTCAGACCGACCCAGCTACCGGCATTGCATCGTATTTCAGATCTCTTAATCAAATATCAGACAGTGCTGCAGCCCCACTCCATAATTTGGTAGTGGGTAAAAGCTACAAAAAAATAGACTCAGTTACATTTTACTTGCTATTTAAAATTAGTGTATCACGTGGTCAAGCCTACCATTAGGCCTATTTCAGACGTGTTTCTCACAAAAATAGCTCAACTTTTACATCCATATAAAGGTCCCAAATACCCAACGAGATGTTGAAAACGTCAACTATTATAATTATCAGACTTACTGTTTCGAAGGGCCTGCATCTTTTTCATGAGTCTGTTGCAACATAACCCTGTAATCTTCAACAACTGCCTTACCAGCTGATTTGGCAGTTGTTTTTACCAATCCTTTGGGTGTGAAATATTTAACGTTGCTACTAGCTGTGAATACGTTACCAACTGTATAAAGAGTATCTCCGGTGACTTGACCAGCTGGCTGGCCATACTTGTACTCAACAATCTTAACAGTATTGTTGGCAAGACATGAAGCTAAGATAGCTGCCGAGTTTTCAAGGCCAGCATAAACAGTTCCAAATCCCTCGACCGCGCCAGCAGCTACTTGCAAAGCGCCACCCATTTTATCGGCTGCCTCCTGTTCGCTAAGCTGAGTGGTGCTCGAAAGAAGGCGAGTGCCTTGCCGCTGAATGTGTGGCGCCAAATAACGTCCAAGCGCCATGGTGGCACAACCGATTTTTTGTGCTGGAACAGAATAATTTCAACATTTGTACAGGTAGGCCTACTCGATATGGTCGTTTAAAGGCAATTTTTAACCCCTCACAGGTAAAACTTGAAATTAAAACTTTTATCTGTCAAAGTTCATTTACTATTCTCATTACTAGTATGTTTCTTGTAAAAATTGAACCTCACGAAATTGAATTGAATTTCAACAAAATTTTGAATAAATGTTTAAAAAATAGAAGAAAGTAAGCTAAATCTAATAGTTTGACAAAATTTGATCTACAGTAATATTCTGAAAAAATTATCAATAAGAAATACAAAATCAAATTTATACAAAATCAATTAAAAATTGTAGAGGAAATAGGCCTATGCATGATTTTTTTTCATTTTCAACATCACTTGGCCTAAATTGAAAAGCTTTTTGTCAGTAATATGCTACTTCCACCTTGGGTCTGAGTGGGTTATAAAAACCGTAGGCCTATTTTACCAAAGAATTGCATATGTTTGCAGTTTTTCAAATGAAAATCGAAACTACCGGTACCGTACTTGTACATTTTTCATCATGGAGGATAAGAAATGCTCGTTCTAGTAACACAGTAGCGGGCCTGTTGAGAGAAAAAACTCAATTTGGCCCTGAAATACATGTGATGTACATGGCCTAACCAACTTTTATCTATTCCAGTGTTTTGGTCCACTTGGTAACAGTTCAAGGTAAAGCTAGTGTCTTTAGATAACACAATTTTTGGCTTATATGTTAAAAAGTACGGCAGTTCACTCTTTTACAGGATCTATATTCTTGGAATATTCCTTGTGAACCATAAACAAGTTAATATTGTGTAGATGCAAGACACTTGTACCTAGAATGTTAACAAATTACCCCAGTATTCACTTTCACGACTGAGGGAATCTACGATAAGTTTTGTGAGGATGGAAATTGCAGAAATCAACCCTAATCTCCCTATGATCATTTAGCACACTAGCAATTGGCAACTGCTCAAAAAATGCAGTAGAAACTGGACATATCTATTTACTATACAGTCTGTATTTCACTTATTGAGTTAAGACAAATGTCATCAAATATGTTCTCACCAACATATCCGGTAACTTGTACAGCTGTTCCGGTAACATCTTTTGCAACTCGGATACCTCGGCTGACATTCGGGTTGATGTAACTAGGATTTTCCTCGGGACTAAGATGCTGAATAAGTCTAGGTGTGTTGTTGTTCATATATCCGCTGGCTTTTTCGGCTCCCATAACAAGGCCTTTAGAAATATAGTGTGCTCCTACGTAAACAGGAAACAATGTTACATAGTAGAATGTACATCAACTTTTACATTAAATTCTTGATTAGCAAGAAAATATAATAGATTATGTGCAATTAATTATTAGATCTGCATAGTAGACTTCCAACTTCCGTATATTATACAAGAATGAATGAACGAATGTTAAGCGCGTCGACAGCTAGGCCATTTTGCACCATATTTATACAGGAAAACTTGAGATTGAATTACATTTTGTTTACGCTCCATATGATACGCAGAGCAACCGATTAAATCTCAAAGTAGTTTCATATTACTTATCTAACTCAGATTCAATCAATACTTTCAAGAGTTTGATGATATAGTAAAAAACTGGAACTGAGTCGTTTGTTTCAGAGGAACAAATAACAAGGTAAGCTGCTGGTGTTCACAAAAGGCACAAATTAGATACAAGTTGACAATAAATCAAGTTTACATGTATATTTGACATTTGTAAAATTACCTTTCACCATTCCTCGAGAGATTGAGAAACTATAGTCATCTCGACGCCTACGGTCAGATCTGGGTGACGCAGTAGGAGGACTGCAGATTCCTTGTAATATATCATTCAATATCTCGTAAACAGAAGCGTCCGCATCTTCGGGTAAGATCAGGCCAATAGCAGAGCCAGCCAATTGTGCGTGAACATCAGGAAGAATGAAGGCACCATAGCCGGTACGGAAACAAGGTGATACTCCGGGGACTAACGGGTAGATCCACTCTCCAACTTGCAAGTAAGCTTGTGGTCTGTTTTCTGTACCACCATCTTAGAATATACAGAAATAAGGCAGATTTAGTCGTTAACTACCAAATCATGAAGTGTTTAGCTAAACGCATGCACATACTCATATTTTTTTTTTCAAAATCGTAGAACTTGAATTTACCTTCTAGTCTGACAATTTTAAGCATATCAGGTTCAGAAGCAGAAACAACACTTCCATCTGGAGTAATGAAGTAGAGGCGCACATTGTCGTGTTCATATAGAATCTCTGCACACTGGGCACCAGTTTCAACTTTCAGATCTTGTAACGCGGCTCCCAGCTCACTGTACGTTTGCAATGGCAGAAACGAGTCAACAGGTGACGATAATCCTGACATGGCTTCGTCATATGATGGTGGTGGACAAAATGAGGAATTAACGTTCTTTTGTGCTTCCGTTATTCTACATAATACATCTTCCCTGAAAAAAACATAGATAATATTCAGTAACATGCAGATATTGAACAAAAGAACATACAAGTTATAGTCTTTGATAGTAATTAGTAAGTACACGAAACTCCACGATATCCCTTGAGTTGTGAGACATTATTTTATCTCAATTTTCAATTATTCTAAAAATTATGATTCAATATTTTTAATGCCAGTAACACTTTTCAACACTCATGCAAGAGCTCATATCAACTTTCAGCCCTGAAAAAAAAGGTGGCAGGGCTCAAACAGGTCCGATATGCCTCTCACCTCCTGGATCACACGAAGCAAGCGCGTTAGCAACTAAGATGCATGTGCACGTCCGATCTAGACATTATCAGCCCGACAGAAGTCTTGAAGAACTTAGCATTGAGTTTATAATGTTATGAACTCGATGACTTGAGTCAGCTCTTCATTACTGAGCCTCTGGTCATGCACCAGTACTATGCAAGTACAATTTAATGCATTCAATACTGTGTGCCTGCTGGCAATATTTATATTTTAAAAGGTTCAGCCTTCACCCAGTTAAATGCACCTTTGTGAAGCTGTAACTAAATGAAGAGTTTGGAAGAAACACATTCACGTAAGTTTGCAGTTTTACCTTGTTTTTTTCAATTTTTGAATCATAACGCAAGCTTTTTCCCATGTCACATCTGGATTTGTAGGACAAATAAACGGCACTTCCAACGCTTTATCAAGAAGTGATAGACCACATTCATACTTCTGAATTGCCTGAAACAATACAAAGGGGTCAATTATTAGATGAGTCACTAGTAGGCGAAGATTTAATTTCACATATCCTGAAAATAGAAGGAATACATCATTACAAAGTTTTGGCCAACTCTATTCCACAAACAATGAATGGGTCGTGCCAATAGCTACAAAAAGTAAAAAAGTAGGCCTACTATCCCATTGAATCATTCGTCCAACTAAACCAACACTAGATTTATTTTTGGGTAATGCTACTGTGACACTGAGCATTGTCAATTGGTGTTTGATTTTCGATTTTTTGGGTGTTTTCTGAAAGATATTGTTTATATCTTTCAGAAAAAGTTGCGGGAGGTTGAGAATTGTTTTCAAACTCACTTGAATCTGATGGTTTTTGCATGTTGTTTGGGAGGGTGGGGGGGGGGTGCTGGAGGGGGTGATTTTTGTTGGTTAGGTTAGGGGGTGGGTTGATGCCATTGTTGGGGAGGGGGGAGGCTGCTGGAGGGTGTAATATGTCGGTTACGTTGGGGGGGAGGTAGGAAAAAAACATAAATAGGCGGTTCTCAGTGTCTCAGTAATTTTACCTGTCAAACTCTGGCACTGTCAAACTCATGTCAACTGTCATCTGTGCAATTTTAACCAGCAATTACAGGCCTAAAGGAAGTAATTACTTTCTTTAAATACATTTCCCCTTTAAATTGCTCAAAACATACAAGTAATATACTCAATGAGTAAAAAACAAGAAGTCGAGGTCTAGTTAAAGTTACCGACAGCATTCCTACAGTTACCTATGTACTTAATGATTCTACCACTCCAAGGAGGGAGAGGTGGACAATAGCTAATGAACAAGGAGGTGGGCCATTTTACAGTTGACCTCGACCTAGGCACTGAGGCTAGAAATTGCGCCCTTAAGTGTACAATACAATAACCATTAAATGTAAATGCTAGGCCTAGAGTAGGCCTACTAGGCCTAGAGTAGGCCTACTAGGCCTAGAGTAGGCCTACTAGGCCTAGACCATTGAGTTTGCCTAGACCTATAAATTTCGCTAGTGATGCCATTACTTCGTCATAATTGCCATCTTCTTCAAATTTGATAGCCTTCTCGATTATCAAATATGCTTCATTGTGATTCTTCTGTAATTCTTGATAAATCTGTGGCCAGTCTTGCTGACTGCTAGAATTGTTAGACATAATAGACTGACACACTTAGCCTATGGTCCTACAAATACAAATATATCACAAAGCTTCTATGCACTTCTTGCGGACCGACTGACATTCACCTCGAAATGTGGCACATGTGATGTGACTTGCAAAACAAATTGCGTGCTGGCAACCTAACGAAGAGATACAATAAAGAATTTAAGTGCGATAACGTAAGATTTGCTTCTTTATAAATCTGGCAGACGGAAAATGAGTATATCATACAATGTTTTGATATATAATATTGTTTAGTTAATGATAAAATAAAATAAATAACCACGATAAATATGTCAGCAGTTGGTAGTTGTGCACATGACAGCCTACACAGCTGTCTTGCGAAAATGTTTCGTTTGTACTTGCACATAATTATTAATTTATTTCATTTCATCTGTGGGGTTTGAATCTGGTAGGTTAAAAGATTAAAACACTCTTGTCAACGGAGTTAGCCAGCATGTATTTGCTGTATCCTAACTACAGTGATTTGTTATCATGCGTAAGATCTAAAGCCTAAGGGACACAATTATTGTTATGTTGGCCGAGGCCTGTTGCATAGAATTTTTGCACCTCCTACTTGATCTATGCCCCTATCATTCCCCTATCTTCCTATCTATGAAGGCACTAGCCTTAACCAGCCATAACCATTAGCACTAATTGCCTGTAGCATTGATTTTGTAAGTTTACCAAATCACAGAAAATACAAAGTTACAAAGTCTATGCCTGAAGTCATAATTTTTACGTATTTGCAACCTTCTGAGAATAGTCAGCTGTCACGTAACCTAGTGTATTATCAAGTCAATGGCTGTAGCCTACTAGACCTAACCCACTGAGCAGACCCTACCTGAACCACTAGCCTGGACATTGCCTGGACTAGACTGGATTGATCTGTGCTATAATGCTTCGTTATAAAAATTGAAGTGAATAAAAAAAGCTTGGGCATACCCTAATCTGTGATGAAAAGCGCTCTGTTTAATTTGTATAAATCAGAACACGCCAAACAGTTAGTTAAACCCCCGTCTTTGAAATCCACTCAATCTGGGAAGTATTAGACTACGTGTTACCGGTACTGCTGCTGCGTTGCACCACCGGTCACATACTGGTGAAGGTAACATTCACACACAGTACGACCTTTACGTTGATGTTACCGTCAAGTTTGAGTCCTAAGCATGAGTTTTTGTAAACGTCCTTATAGGCCTACCTATCATCAATTTTATCATCAATTTTAATTTAATAATTTTGCAGTGGATGTTCCATCGACTGATGCACATGTCGTGCTACCTTCGACCTAATTTGAGATTATGGTGGTTGATTTTTAATTTTGTAATGTAAAACAATGAAACAAGACGTGTATTAACTGTCAACATCTAGTTAAATAAAGATGTTTTGTCAATCATATGAAGTTGGGGCACAGCAACATGCTACTAGGCCCACAACTCTGCGATGGAAGGAATGGATTCCGTTGATGTCGCAGCAGGTGAGTCCGAACTATCAACACTATAAATTTAACACACAGGTACCAAGTTTATTAGGCATACATATTTTCTTTAACATATATGTTGAAGAAAATATGTATGCCTAATAAACAGCGAGTCTAAACTGTAACATGTATTCATATTTCCTTTCAATGTGCTTGGTTTTCGTGTAGCTGTGTCTTCGTGTATTACGTTGTTGTAACCCTCTCTTGTTATTTCAGCTTCGTCTTCGCAATTTGATTCAAATCATTGCTTTTAACGTAAACCCAGATGACAAGAATCTGCTCAGTAGTAGCACACAAGAAGCTAACAGAACTGTACGATTGGTTAAATCCAAGAATGAAAGGAAAAAACATTCATTTTATTACACTCTACACTTGACAACAATGTCGGCACCTTTTTATACCAGTGAAAAACTGGATAATGAAAACCCGAAATGGAATGAGATTGAAATGGCTTTTTTGACAAATCATGTTCACGCAGCTGTTACTGGTAATTATATAGGCCTATTGCATGTTATCTGATGAGGAAACAATTTATTTCTTTATATTGGGTTTAACGAAGCACTGTCCTAGTGATTGGCGTCAGTTAATGATGGTTGAAATGATAAGGTGATAAGGTGAAAGGACATTTTATTAGTTGTTTGTTGATAATGGGAAGGAGTCGATCATGGTTTGTTGTTATGAAACCATCCCAGCATCAATCTGGACGACAGAGGGAAACCATGAAAAACCTCTGTCAGGATGGGAATCGACCGGTGTGGGAATCGAACCCCGGTTTCTTGAATGACGGTTCAGTGTGCTAGAGACTAGCAGCAATTATTTTCTTTGGTTCTTTTTTAGTGTAGGTCTACTACAAACATCATAGTCCAAGTGATACAAAATTTAAAACTTCTGTATAATTAAAATGATCAAAGTAAGTCTCATACTAATACCCTACAAATATATCGATTACGGTAAATATTTTTTCAAACAAAAAGGTAATCGATTCAATTTCTACAGTAGGCCTACGATATTTTCGATAATCGAAATTCTCTTTTAAGCCTGGCAAAGCGTCCCTCTTTCGTTACGCATGATTCCTCTAATCAGTGGCATGAGCGCGAAAATATTAGTTTTCTATTGAACACTCTCGAAACTTTAGAGCCAATGGAACTCTTTTGCAACGACGATTTTAAATTGAAAGTTCCAATATGATATGATGATTTGGATGTTCGATACGCTTATTGGCAGGTGGAAAAAATTGATTTGTCACAATTGATTATCGATCTAATGAGAACGATTATTAATATAAGTTTTGGTTTTTACGTCGAGGTTTCAACTTGATTATTACAATGTAGCCTACCTATTCATATAGGCCTACCGATGTTGTGTTTTTTTATTTTATTCCTTAATCCTCTTCCAAACATGAAGAGTTGTAAAATAGAAATCTAATAGAATATCTTTATAATTGTTGATACAGTGTATTATTAATTCCAGGCATTGTTGTTCGATTGTGGCTTTACCACGAGAAGGAGCAGGATAAGATGGTCACCGTCTGGGGGGTGTATTTCAATGGTTTGGTTTACCTCGGACCAAAACTTTGCTCAGACCCGTCAACACTCCAACCAAATACAATAGTATTCCATATGCATGGAGGCTATTTCACGGCTGAACAATGTCTGAAGGAACTGCCATTCAAGATCCGGTCCACGAAGGTTAATCTAAATCCTTCAGACATCAAGCCAAGCTATAATGTCAACACTCTACTCAGGTAGGTTATTACTTTAAATTATTAGCCTATATATATCTGGATTACCGGTATAGAATTTCAGGTTTTTCACTTTTTCTGTAGTGGTCTATCTACAGAGTTCTATTTTAGATGTCAACTTTCTGGTAGTGGATGCAATACCATAGTCTGGTATTCATAACTTATATTCATATGAATATAGCATAAATAAGGCGGGCTATAATTTATTAGTAGGCCTACCAACTTGTAATTAGTAATTACTGTCCATATTTAACTTTTAAAACATGAAATGGAAGAATGAATAAAAATACATTTTTCTTCAGGCTTCATATAAAACAACAAGCTATTAAGAAGCATGTACTGGCTGCGGCAGATTTACGAGAGAAGATATCAGTTGGTGGTTTTACTCCCAAGTCACATGAAAACGCTGTCCTTCGACGGCTGCTAAACGAAAGTCGACCGAAGGCTCCTAAACGGCAAGAAGTACTCAAAGCCAGGCAGCAAGTGGAACTGGCCAGGTTTCGAGTCGAGTTGCTTGCGAGAGAGAAGGTCAGGAAGCTTGGAGTGGTACAACAATGCGAGAGAACGAGAGATGCTCTCAACGAATCTAATATGGACAGAGGTGATATAAGTGACAGATTAGTGAATTGTGAAACAGTTGCAAAGAATTTGAGACATTTAGAAAAATTAGTACTGTACTTTTGTTTGGTTAGTATAGGATACAAAATGCTAGGGAATTTGACAAGGTTAGTTGGCCAAGGAATGTTCAAAAATAAGGATTTTATCCCTTAAAATGGTTAGTAAATGAAGGTAATTAAAGTTACAGATACACTATAGTGTTTTTCATTGCCAGGTCAACCAGTCCATCGGGCCCACATTGAGTAGCTATTGGTATTCAGAAATCTTCGAGCAAATTGAACTAAAAACTGAATTAGATATCTGATTTTATTAAATATATATGGCCTGTTGTATTATAAAAATAAAGTAAACCAATGTATTGATATGTGACACAAATGTCTAACCAAATGAACTAATTGCATTTAAAATGTTTCTAAATAAAATAACTGCAATGGAACAATCTTCGGGTTGCCTAGATGTTTGTGTTGAGGTGCTTTACATTTTCAGAATTCAGTTTGTTTACTGGTATAAATATATTAGAATTACTTGTTTTTCTCGTTTTCCTTATTTTGATTCATACTTGTTTTCCAGGCTTAGAATTAATGAGCAAATACCAGAACTTGCACAAGGATATTGAACATTTAAAAGAGTGGAGGAAGAGTTACATTGATACTCGGGAGTCTTTTCTACACACAAATGCTCAACTTACATACCGAAGAAGACAACTTATATCAGAACTAAACCTCATATATCCCATAGTGCAGGTATGTACATCATCACTCATGTTAAAATGGTATGTGTAAGCCTACTTTCAAATGAAAATCTAAATGACATCTGAAGAATACTTCAAAAAAAGTGTGTGTACGTTGCGTAAGTGTGCGCTGCATTCTCCAGGCTTGAAAGTCAATTGGTACAGATGGTCTAGCATTTTTTGTAGCCTTTTTTCGATGAACTGTCGATGAAATTTACTCACATAGTGCTCATGATTTTTGTATACAACAAGACAAATCAAACAGCAAAGATATCAATATCAAACAAATATTTTTCAGTATTTAAAATATTTTCAATTTTTTTATTGCTGAAAGTTATTCTATACTCAAGGAAATGCAGCATGCATTCATATGAGATGAGTGATGACTGATGTAGACCTATTCATGTAAAATGTAATGGAAAGCTACTGGTACACACACCTTGATTTTAAAATCATTAAGATTTAATTTTAATTGGTTTTACCTTTTGAGAAAATGAGAAAATCTACTTTTTGATGGTTTTAAAAAATTTCCAAAAGATTTTTCTCAAAAGCGGTGCATTCGATTGGAACTCAAAACTATACAGCATCAAGTTCGAAGATGACACACGACTGTGTAGGCCAAGTTTCAACAAAATTTGTTCTCTGTTTTGACCTTTGAAACCCCTCCAAAAAACATATTTTTGTACAGTAGAATTGAATCTTCACTTCATCCAATGAAGATGAAGGCCCACGTCTTTCAGAGAACAAATTTTTTCATTTGTCTGTATATGTGGTTCAGTCTTCAGATGTTTCAAATTACCGTAACTTGTCTGGATTCATTTCAGTTATCTGAAAACAAGTTTTCGATCTGCGATGTTCACCTGCCAAACTCTGACGTTTTTAATAGCAACGAAGAAGTAATGACGTCTGTTGCTCTTGGTTTTGTGGCTCACCTAGTACAAATGGTGTCAATCTTTCTACAAGTTCCTCTTCGCTATACGATCATCCACTTCAGCTCAAGGAGTAAAATTATTGATCATGTAGCAGATAAAATACCAGATAATGAGAGAGAGTAAGTTTCTTGATTACGGTAACTCAAATTTACTATGCCTCTATCAACGTACTCAAAACTGATGTAGGACATCTTCTTGTCAACAGTTTTAATTTTTAATTTAGTTTAAATTTGAATGACGTCTTGAACAATTCTACAATCATTTATGTTGAGAAAATGTTTGATATTTTGATATGTTCATTGAAATGTTTCCATATTTAAAAAAATGTTATTTACCTACAGGCCTGTTTTTTTAAGTAAGTCCAAGGCATGATATTTTTGGTAAAAGTTTTCAATTTTTGAAAATTTCCCAAGTTTTCTTTGAATATTTTTAAACAGTTTGTTCAGGCTAGATTTGAAATATATAGGCCTGAATTTAAGTTTTCAATTTGTGAGAAGATGTTTTTCATATTTGTTTTAGAAATGTTTCCAAAGCTTGGGGGGGACATTTGAATATTTCAACTTTTATTCTAAATTCAATTGAATATGCATAGACCTATAGGAATTTTCAAAATTATGTTCAGCTTATCTCTTTTGATTATAAGTTTTATAAATAATTAAAATATTACAAATTTTGATTAATATGAACCAATTATAATACAGCTTTCGTATCTAGAATGTAAGCTAGAATATAATAAAGAACTAGTGTGACATGTGTAGTCAAGGAGGTTAAAATATGTAAAACGTACTTGACTACAAAACGTGTCAAGAACCAAATAGGTGAAACGTTCAAAGTCCAGACCATTACAATTTGTTTATCTGAAAAGTCATTGCTAGAACTTATAAACCCTATGTGCCTTTCTAGTTCCTGCTTTTGATTCTTGAAACCATGATTGTGAACGTATGTACTATGTAGGTAAGCTGTTGGTTCATTACTTTTGTAAAATGTGCAAAAACAGTCACTGCAATATTGTTCTGTAGTTTCTAAAGTCTGTATCTTCTTCTAGGTTTCCATTATTCTCAAAAGGTAAAGATAAACTTCAATTCAATTATGGTGTATACCTATTGAACAAGAATATTGCACAGTTAAGATGGTATTGTGGCATTGCTACACGAGATCTACCAGCCACGTTACCAAACATGGCAGCTCTGCTGTTGCACAGGCCGGTAGCAAATGGGTAAATAAAGAATCATTGTAATAATATGATATTAAGATACATAGTTCAATAACACTTTTTGGTCATTTGTCGGGCCTGTCCCCCGACATCGAGTTTTGCGCCGTTCATCTCAAAGGAAAGTACACTTTGAAACAGAACTTTATTGAAAAAACACAGATTAACACATAATAGAGATATATAAGTCGAGTCGAAAAGTTGAAAAACATGAATTTTACACATTGTTGTTTATACCCCAATAAGATTAGGGGGGTAAATCCTATCTTGTGCTGGGGTAATTGGTATATAATAAATTTAGTCATGAACATGAATGACATAGACATGAATGACAGCAGCCCTATCAATAAATAAAATTGTTGTATCTCAATAAACTATTAGATATCTAGTGAGCCAGCGATTCATGGCCCTCTAACGTTCGAAAATGCTATAAAAAGGCAGTAATAATGGTAATAGTACTGTCAAAACTAGAAAAGAGAGACGATTTTCGACAATTTCACTCCAACTAGTTCTCAGTGACGATGAAGTAGATAATTTAAGTCCTTCAGAATGTTTTGAGAGGGATAATAATGGTGTCAAGTGATGTTGAAGATCATTGCCTGATGATGAAAATAGGCCGGCTGCCCATGTAATCCCGAGTAGTCCTCCAGTGATGAATTAATTTGACCTCAAAAGATGAATTATCGAGGCGTTACTGTGGTAGAGTGAATAAAATCAAATATTATTAAAATTGTTCAAATATCCAATATTGATTGTCCAATTTTTCACCGTTTTTGCTTATTTTCTCAGTTTGGAGTCTTCTCATCGTTCAATGTCCGGGTCATCTTTGGACCTGCGTGGCTCGTCTCAGAACGTTAGCCCAGTCGGCTGTTCTTTACCACCCGTATTTAGACGTGGAACCGGCCGCTACGAACGAGGTCACCGTATATCTAAATCCACGGGAAGTTCTGAAGTTCCGTTTTCTCTCAAGTTAGCAGACTCTAAGGCGGAGTCAGTTGATGAACCTGCATTGAAAGTACCTCGTAAATTAACAGATCCAGATGTACAATCGGTTGACGGAATGGCCGTAATAGACAATGTTGATATCGGAAACAGTGCTTCAGCAGCAAATAATTTGAGTTATTCTTTAGACAAAGGGTTGGATGAGTATGAAGATATAAAAAAATCCGAAGTTATTCTACGACCAGTGTTAGGCTTAGCGACACAGCAGCGGCTACTATCTAGTTCGGGTTTGGTTGGATCAGAACCAATTCTTACTCCAGATATGCACGAAAAGCTAGGAGTACTGGATGTGAGAGAACCAACTAGTTTCAAGGACGCAGCACAGAAGAGATTCTTACAAAGGTGGCAGGAAGGAGGAGGTCCCGGTCAATTGTGTTCTGATGACGATTTTGACGGAGTACAGAAGCACGATGTAAATTTAGACAAAGTCGCGGAAAAACAGACAATTGAAAATTCTGTGATGGACAACTCTAGTAGTATTGATGCAGTAGTTACCTCGCTTAATAAGCCATTGTTAAACGGTACGGAACAAAATATAACTTTACATTCTTCCAGTAATATACGTGATAATCAAGTGCACAAAGCCGATGAAGTGGATCCAGATAAGTCAACGCCAGTGTTGCCAAGCTCATTACTGCATGATGAGATAAACCAGTGTTCTTTTCGTGACGTTCAACCAAATACAGTTGATGATAAATCCCCGCTAAATGAACAAGTGTTAACAGTAGACAATATTGAAGACGAGTGTTTTGTAACTGATACCCTATCTACAGATCTAGTTCACATACCATCGAATATCATCGAACACAAATCTATTTGCGATGAACTTGGTATTGGCCTACTCGCGGCAGATGTCATTGATGTTGAAAATAGTCATGATGCGTTGATCAACCCTGAAAGTAATAAGCCAAGTATGTCAGTTGTAAGTAATGAAAGTCAAAAACACCAACTTGAAAACCAGACAATTCTAGATGAAGTGAATGAAATGCTTAGTAATGACAACCTCTTTGCCAGCGTGGCGAGTAGAACAGAGGCATTGGCTAGTCGTAATACTAGTTTCAATCGTGTCAGGTCTCGGAATAGTGGCTCTCTTGATGAAGGACCTTCATGATCCACTAACTTTCACTATCACTGCGGTTAAGTAAACTTGTCGGTGATTTATCAATAAAAATGAAGAACTTGTTGAATTTGAACAATAATTTGTAGACAGTACTTTTGAATAGCCTAAATTTGTATCAGTTTAGGTCTGTAAAGATGTAGGTGACTACCTTACTGGTTGATAGATAAATCCCATTGTGATATTGGAGATGTGGGTAGTGAACTACACTGTACACATACCGGTATTGTCTTTTATTTTTTAATATCTGCTTTTGTTATGCAGAATCTGTACCGTTTCCACGAGTTTTCTCATTTGATCTAGTCCGACTAAAAAATGATTTGGATACTGCAAATGTTGATCAATCTGTTTGAACTGCTTAATGATGAAAATCTTTCAATACCGTAATTGTCTAAAATACAGTGAAACCACGAGGCATCGTTTCTGCATGCATTGTTTTCCTGTTTCTATTGTAATTTATTTTTTATTTTTTCTACTACAAGTCCCTTAAAACTAATACATATTGAAGCTCTCTGCATGGATCATTTTCCTCGTGGATATTTTTTCCGGTCCTAAGAAAAACGATGGAAGTTTCACAGAAACAGTAGACTCATTTAGTATCCATATCTGACTCGAGGTATTCTAGTTGGAAAACCACCGTTTGCACGACTAATGTGGTTGCGCTTTGAAAATAATTGAGAAATCCCCATTATGACTGCTATAGTGCTCAAAAAGGGAGACTCAAACTCTCATATTTGATTTATCCAGGTGACAAGAGCATCTACAGTATTGAGTCACTCTTGAATAGAATTATACAAACATTTTAACCAATTTAGACGTTTAGTCTGTGTGTTGCAACAACAGTGACGACAGCATCTCGATTAATATAACAACGGTATAGAATTATATTGCGTCAGAAAGAGAAATACTATAGTCCTCGCCAAAGTATCTATACCTGTACTACTCTACTGATTTTATTTTAATAAATTCAGTTCAGCATTTTGTAAATTTTGTGGTCCATACTCTCACAACACTTGGTCAAAAGCTGTTATATATAGTTTGTTAATTATTCATGATAAAGTTGGCAATGTCAATAAACCATATCCATATTCATTACTGTAGTACAGAGCATCTCCCCACCAATAGATTTCTTAGAGCCAGTTGTACGAACTAATTATTAGTGAACCTGAGCAATAATTAGCAAATTAACTTGTTATCACCTTTGGCTACGTATGTTATTTTTGTACCTCAACTACCGGTAATAATGAACTAATTAATATTTAATAATCAGTTGGTACAACCGGCTCTTACCAAATAATGTTAGTGTATAAAAAAATGCGTGTTCCATCTCTTGATTGATTGATTGAACAACTGGTTCTAGGCAGGCAAATGAAGAAGCCTATACAAACAAAACAACAGTAATTATTTCACGGTCTACTTTATTGTACCAAAAATAACTTGAGTAGACTAGTTGATGGTAAATAAGCAAGTATTTATTGCTTGAATAACCGCCATTTTCTTTTGTATAATATAATACATTTTATGAATAACAATACTAAAAGTCTAAAACTATGATAATGTACTGTACATACTAATGTACACTTTCTATCAATCCGTAGATGTGAATGTTTTTAAGGCTGTTTTTTTGTGATACTAAATAGTAGGTCCACTTGATGTATTTTCGTAATAGGCCCTGCGCCTTAGTTGAGTATAAAAGATGAAGTGGTCATTAGTTGACGTGAGTTTCAATTAAACTGGGCTTAATTGGTGAATACATGGAAGTGATATGTAATCTATCAAGCTATCGAGTAGCCTAATGAGTGACTAAATGTATGATATGTATTTGTGCCAAGTTGTCGATTTTTCCCCATAAATATTGATATAGGCCTATTGAAAAAAGGATTTACTTTATTATGAACAATAATCAACTAAATAACTGTTTAGGCCCAGGCCTATATTGTAATCATATACATTTGGAAAACATATTATATTACAAGTATTTTACAAACTTAATGAGACCACAAACATTACTGCAGTACTGGTGTTACTTTTGCCCAAATAATCTATGAATGAATTTGTATATTGATTAAATAATAATATACTGTGGCAGTACTGTTATGGGCACTATATAAAACAACATGGTCTATGTACTTGACCAAATCAATGTTAAGAAATATATCCAATACAATGGAGTAACTGTATGAAAGCATCGTAAATATGTTTGTGTGTGCACATTCCTCAAGTTTATATATTATATTAATGAGGTTGTCAAGTGTGTGGTAGTAGTTGAAAAATAATAGATTTATAATATAAATGAAACCCACAATAGTGTCATCTTAATATAATTATGTATTGACTCATCTAAATTATGTTGTTAATCGTGGTCTATTCACTTGAGGATGAGGTAGTTGGGTGTTGAGTGATTCTATGTTAATACCTTATGGTATGGTGTACTATGTTTGACAGTTTGATTCAGTTGAGATTATGAGTAAAACAAACATTCATCCACACAGATTATTAATTACTTTTTCATACCATGACATTGACATTTAAGAACCAAGTTATAAATTGTGTTTATTTAAACAGTATGGCTTATTAAAATTTATTAATTTACGCTGTACATCAACTATTATTGAAATATTAAATTTGTTACATAAAATAGAAATTGAATTTTCTCAGTTATTTAGGAGGCCAATAATCACCTGTTATTAACTCAGCTAGGCATTCCTTTATCATTGAAGGAATATCATCTGCATCACGTCACAAGTATACAAAAGATTTTATTTCATACATACCTAATGGGGTATCATTTCATGGTTTGTCTTCAAATTTAGTAGATTTTCATGTTCTTGTTTTTCCTTTTTTCTGTGCTGTACAACCCAAACCATGTAGGCCCTATCTTATTTTCTTATATGACAAATTTCTTTAAACAAATTGCAATTTTTTATTTTTGGTGGTAAATGTATAACAGTGGATTATATTTTTTAATTTTAAGAATTTTCCATTCAATTTGCTGTACACGGTGAGATGGAAGGTGGCATTTTCACACCCCACAAAGAATTTGTGTTGATGTAGTAAATAATTATATGTGCTTCAGTGTATTCTAGGGGCTATGTGGTTGGCAACGCAGTTGCTATGAGCTTCTTGACTCGACTGGCTGACCTCGGAGTGACGGAACACTTGGCCATCTCATCCAAGAGACCTTGACAAGTCTTCTGAAGCTCTAAACGTAGACGAGTTTCTTCGTGTTTCTGACCATCCAACGTGTTCAGCTGTGAACTCAGCTCACGCCTTTAAGCAAAATCAACAATACGTTGTAAGTAAGCTCACTTCAATGTGAATATTATTACTACTATTATGTCATATATGATGGATAGGGATGCCACCGATTTGTAGGTTTGCCATTCAGTTTCGATATTTCCAAACCGTTAGATTATTAGCACTTGGATTCAACATCGAATTGGTATATTCAATATTCGGTACCGAAACAATGATTGATATCGATTGGAAAATTGTAAAATAACTGAAATGAATAAGTAACGAAATATGAACTAAGTGATAAACTGAGTAACACAACAAACTCGATAGAATAATAAATGCGCGTTTCTCGTTGCTATCAGTGTAACATTTGTGTGTATTTAAATCAACGAAATATTGCAAAGTTGTTGACGAAAATAATTATGTTTCATTGGTAAACAAATTTTCATACCCAAGTGTAAAGTTACCCTTCCCCAAACAAACTTGCAGTGTTTGCTCATAACTACCATATGGTAAAGACTTGTGAGTTATGCTGATTGTTGATTAGATATCGATCGAAAATGAAATATTCCGATATGTTTCGATCAATATTTAATATTAAAGTTTCAATATTATTTGTAATTTTTATTTCGAACGGCAACCGTACCGATTTGTGATCAATTGATTAATCAACTATTATTTTTACATTGAATCACTAGTCAATCTGCAACGATTAAAACAGATTAAAATCGATCGATTAACGATTATTATTCCTTCGATTATTTATCAACGTTTTGAAACTCTGTTTAAACGTGCATGCCTGTTTCTTTGAATAATGTTGGGCCGATGGTATCAATGTAGCACAGCTATGTGTACAGACACAAACTACATTTTCATATTCACGTGATTGTATGAACACATTTTGTGAATGACATTATCTTATTTTTCGTTAATTATTATTTCTCTGCTATTTTTGTCAATCATTTGTTTAACTGAGCTAATAATTGAATATTGCTCAATTATTCTGTAGTCTCAGGTATAAAATAACACAGTAAAGAATTTTTTATTTGAAATTCAATGAGCCCAAAAATGCTCATTCTGAATTAGGCTTATAAAAGTTTTATTTTCAACATTAACCTGTTGGATCACCTGGCTTATAGAAGTTATAGGGTCCAAAACTATTGTTTAAATTGTAGCAAAATTTGAATGGTCAGATTTTCAATGAACAAGGGATTACTCTAAATGATTATTATTGCTTTGATTGATTATATTGAAAAATTCTATTATTCAATACTGTATCACTTTTTGACTTTGACAACCATATTAATGAACTACCATGATAATAATCTTCATAGATATAAATGCCTATGCGTACAATAAAATTAATAACATGAAACTTACTTCTCGGCCTGTGTGTGTAGGATTTCCCGTTGAAGATTCCCTTCAAGCTGGCGTTGTTTCAAAAGACACTCTCTGGATTCAGTTAATTCATTCGTCAATCGATTAATTCTCTCCTGAAATAGGCCACATGCATGAAATATTTTCATCGTTTCATATGATAGTCAGCAATAAAAATCAATTATTAATTTTTAATGAAAACTAATTGTTCAATTGTGAAAATAATTGAAGAAATAGGCCTACCTTTTTTTACACATGAACACGGCTCATTTATGCATAAAATAGTACTATTTAATAGTGATGCCTTCGGGTAACAAATTAGGAACCGGGTACCCGCCAAAATTACCCTGGTATTACCCGGGTAATTTGAAAAACTATATTGAACTAAAAACTAAAAACTATATGACTATATATGCTTCTCAGTTCTAGGTGAAAAATAGTATTTGGCATGGCAACTAGAGAGCGGTTGACAGGAGAGGGATTCCGTATACACTGCACGTGTGACCACAGATAACGGTAGGTGGTGCGACTAGATTTGACGAGCGCATTATGACAAGTTGAGGGAGGTCTGGGAAGGTAGGTGAAAAAACTTATGTAAAATGCGAAGTTGAATTTCTCTCGGTAGCTTGAGTGATTTATAAAAGTTATTTTCTATATGATAGGTACTGGTTAGCACAATTACCCGGAACCTAGACGGGTACCCGGGTACCCAGGTAACAGAATATTACCCGGGTAATGCATTATCCGTACCCGACCCGGGTACCCGGGTACCCGAAGGCATCACTACTATTTAATGATGATCATGATCATCATGATATAGGCTAGTACGTCATAAGGTAAGAATGCGCCCTGCCTTATCTCATGGGCTATGACAGTTATTATCTTGAAATCAGATATTTAATCGAATTCGAAGGTTTTGAAAGATTTATTTATTTTCAATGCCATTTTGAGTCCATTCTTATTTTTTTTTCAAGTTTTTTGGCAGCCATATTATTTAAGACCCGTTTTCATGGCTACCCGCGCGCGTTTTATTTCCAAAGTTGAAATTATTCCATCTCTCGCGGCAGCGAGCAACAGGTTCAAGCGGCAGAATTCACGGCTTTCTTGTTGGCCAGAAAAAGAACGCCCACCGCAAGCCATGAAAACGGGCCTTGAATCTGTTGAATCATCATTTGTTTTATGTAGTTTTAAACTAAATCTAAATTGCATACATGTTGCCTATTATTGTAAAACAATGTAAATTATTGACACAGCAATTTGAGAAAATTATTGTTCACTGAGATTCGTTTGTTTCTTTTCTGCATTGCACATGTGCATTTCAGATACAAGTTATAAAGACATTTTTACGTAATATAACTTGATAATATTGTGAATGATAGCTATGGTATGCGTGGTACTCACTTCAATTGACTGTATTTGTTTCTCCTTTATTTGAAGGAGTTCATCTTTGAAAGCAATGTGTTCTTTCAAAATCTCTACTTCATTTGCTGAATGAGTATCTGTGTCTTTTAACTTGTTTCGAAGATCTATAACCTTGAAGAATTTGAAAATACCGTAATTGTAAAACATATATTTACAAAATTAAACATTTTTATTCATTTGTATCTAGATTTCTATTGTTATACTTGCCTCTTTCTTCAAAACTTCGAGTCTAGTTTCCGATTGCTTTCGTAAGTCTGTTTTCATTTCAACTAGCTCTTCTTTTTCTTTTCTCAATTCTGCAGTTTTTTTAGTCAACATGTTTACATTTTCAGTCAATTCTTTTATGGAAGCAGCATTAGTTTCCTGGATAAAAAAATTGGTTTCAAGCCTTTTATATCACATCAAATTTAGAAAAGAATCTCTATTCAAAATCGGAATTGTAACTGTGCATGTGTGCTTCGTAACAGTGCATTTGGACTTTCGGAAATGCTTGCTAAATGTATCGATTCCTCACCTTCTCTGACTCTAACTGCTTCTTGATAATCTCCAGCTGTTGAACTCGTAGTTCGAAATTCTGACGCGTCATCTTCTCTTCGATGGCCAATCTCACAGCACGAGACAGCTTGTCGGAGAGTTGGTCATGCTCTCGTTCTAGTATCTCCTTTGTTCTCTTCTCCTCCAGCACCGAGTGTTCCACCTGTTGCTTCGACAGCCCCAGGTCCTTGATCTCCTTTAGCAGTCGTTTCATTTGGTCATTGTGAAGGCTGATGGGATGGAATACAAATAAACCGATGTTACTTTGTATTTCGAGATGTATTACAATCCTAACCTGGATTCATGTTGAAGTTATTCAAGAATCTTGGAGTTGGAATTAATATTAATTCCATCATTAGAAATTTAGGATAGCTAACAATATCGATTAATCAATTGATGGTGGATTATCAGTCACTATCAGATTACTAATCAATCTGAATCAGCCAGTAATTGATTAAAATCGATTGATTAATGGTTATTATTTTTAATTTCGATTATCTAACTGTGTTTTTAAATTATTCAAAAGTTTGCGCAGTGTGTCCAAGACGATTGGTTAATGGGTGTAGGTGCCTATTGAATATTTTTTCAATTCACGTAATTGTTCGCACAAACGTTTAGATTGATATTCATTTAATTACATTTTTGTTGTTATTTTTATCAATAATTTGTTCAATTGTTCAAATAACCAATTATCGATTGATAATTTTTGAATCGTAGCATAGTCGAATATCAATCAATCGATTATAAAAAATAAAATTGTATCAATCAATTTCCCTTTCGATGCAGCACGGCAACCATAGTACTACCTTTTGACACTGGCAATTGCTAGCTCCTTTGAAGATTGCTCCTGTTCGAGATTAGTGTAGCTTTCGTCAAGCTCCTTGAGGGTCTCGCTCAATCGCGTCTTCGTAGCCAGCAATTCTGACTCGACTTCGGAATGTGAAGATTGCAATAACTTGTAAAGAGCCTCTAGTTTACTCTTTTCTGACTCTAGCATCATTATTAGGTGCAACTGCTCTTTAGAATTCCTGTTGGAGAAAAATAATAATTCAGCCCTAGTGCTATATAGATGTGCTACCCTCCTCTCCCGACTTGATTATTGAATATTTGGATAGGATGAATATGGCAACAGTAATGTTATTAATCAATAATCATTGTAGAGTGGGTATCTGTTGAAAAATAAAAAGTAATAAAAAAAGATTAAACAATGAAAAAATGAATTATAATAAATAGAAAATGATTGATACTGACTTTTCACTTGTATGTTATGGAAGATTTTTATTACTTTATTAGTTTACCAATCAGAGTATCTCTAGTTGTATGAGCTAGATATATCCGACTAATAAGCCACGCCAATCACTATAGTAATTAATTAGTCTAAACTTTTGAAATAGTTTTTATGAGAATTTACATCTTTCCATCTGTTTGAATGGTGCCAAGTTGATCGCCTTTACTAATACTGCATGCTAATACATACATGAATACATTATTGTAACTGGCTATTTTGGTTACCTTTTTGCCAGAAGTAGTTCGTGCACAGTTTTTCCATGAACTCCCACATTATTCTCCAGTTGTTGATTACGTTCTTCAATGGTTGCCATATTTGCTGTCAGCACCTCAAGTTCCTTCAAAATGATATGTGAGTAACTTCATTGTGTTATACACAACCACGATCTACAATAGAGAGGCCTTGCATCGAAGCTATTTCGTATGTTCCAACAGTGCTGCTAGTTCCACCAAAATCTGTGAGAAACACTAGGTGAAAAGAGGCCAGTGGGCGACAGTCTACGCGTGCGCGTATCAATGTACATCATTGTTGGCGGCTAGACGTCAGTTGTCAAACGTCAACTTGACGACGAGACTGGCCTCTTTTCACCTAGCGTTCCGCACGGATTTTCGTGGAACTAGCAGCACTGTTGGTATCAGCCTTCCAACGTACCGAGATAGTCCGATACAAGACCTCTCTTATTCTAGGCCGTTTACACAACTAAGTTTTTTGTTGTAATTTTTTTAATATTACCATTGGTTTATTCAATAATAATATTTTATCGATTTATAGGGAAGCGCTGGGTTGATTTTCATTGTACTTTCGACCAATGTTGGAGACAAGGGTCATCTGAACATATTCTGAAATTTTCAGCTTCATTATAATTTTGTCCAAGTGAAAGCCTTTTTGAGCTTTAAATTCCTGTACTAAAAAGTCAACCCAACATTTACGCTTGACAGTTGATATTTCACACATGAAAATATTAACAATAATGAGCCATTAATAAAAATGGTATTGGAAACCCAAGTCAACGAAACAAACAGTTGATGCCAGACATACCTTTTCTAACGCGGTCTTCTCTTTATCCTGATTATGGAGCTCTTGTCGGGATTCGTCTAAAATTTTCAATTGCTTTTCACTGGCACTCTTCATCCCTTCATTATTTTTTACAACATTGTCTTGGTATTCATGGTATTCTGAAATGTGTAAGAGAAACCAGTACTGGAACCTTTGTGCCAATAAATAAATGCTCGGGCCTAAATATAGGACAGTTATTCAATTTAAACTTATAAGTAATTAACGTGGCTTATAGTAACGTTGAGATTTAACTACATAATTATTTTGTGTAGGGATCGATCGTCAGAAATTTTATAGCTAGTACGTCTTTTCAGATTACTTACGCAAATCTAGTTGAGAATATTGCATTTTAATTTTAACCAACTCTTCTTTCAAGGTGGCCATTTCATTCAATGTTTCTTCTTGTCTCTTTATAATATCTTCTTTTGATTTTTTTTGTTTTCTTTCGTCACCCACTTTATTCCTCAGTTCTTGCTCTACTTTTCTCATCTCACTTATCTGCTCTAGAGCTTCATCCAAACTAGCTTGTTGTCCGCTGACAATGCTTTTTAAATGATTCACTTCCTCTTCCAGCTTGATTTTTTCCTCCTGGACATTCTCACGATCTTGTTCCATTATGAGAACGTGTTTTTCGATGCCGCGATCCATCTGTGTTATATGTTTCTCGTATTCCGTAAGTTTTGTAGTTGCATCTTTGAGCTCCATTTGTAGACCCTGTACACCTCGGAAGTTTGTGTCGGCAGATCCCGAAGTTTTATTGAGGACAGACCTTGTGTATTTTAGCTTCTCTTCTAGTTCTGTTATTTTGATCGCCTGCGTCATACACTCTTTTGTAAGAGAGTCGACTTTCTTCTCCCGTCTCTTAAGATTGTTGTGCAGATTCTCTACTTCTGTGAGGACCTCTTTCTGGTTCTCGATTAGTTTGTCTCGTTGATTACTTATATTATTATAATCTTTTAATCTCCCTGGAAGGAGAATAATGATTGTAAAATTATTAAATGTATGATGTTGATGAGAGATAGATCAACATACTACGTGTACTAAATCATCATTCAGTCTCCAAGATATGAATGAACCAGTTACAATGATTTATTTTCATGTTAATTGTTAAGTGGTTATGTGGAAGAACAGACTTCTTGTCTGAACCTCACCATTTCATTAATGTAATTCATTCCTGTTTTTCATTCCTGAATAAAGACTTATTATTATTATCTTGTTGATATATTTACCTTTTAACGTTGCAGTTTCTTCAGAACGCTCTCTGTCTAGTGTATAATGACACTCCAGTTCATGCTCCAGGTCTTTGTAACGATCCAGCTGTATGTTCTTCTCGTTGACCTTCATTAATAAAACTTGTATCTCTTCTTGAGCGGCAGCTAATACAGCCTTCCTTTCATCGTTCTCCCGAGTCACTGTTTTCAGACTTGCCTCTAGCTGTTCTTTCTTGTTTTGTAGAGAAACTAGTTCTAGTTTGTTGGTGTTGCTCATTTGGGCTATTTGGTGGTCAAGTGTCCGAATCAGTAAATCTTTCTTACCTGAACATGAGGGAAGTTTTATTTGATATTTTTACAAATTTCATCAACTATTTTGTGCATTATACTTTCATCTTAGAAAAGGATCTTTGTAGGCCTATTGTCTTGAATATAATATTTTTAAAATTCCAGTTAATCTATATGCCCTACAGATTTTGTGAAATACAAACTCATAGTTTGAAGATGATAATTTTCCGCACTCATTTTCGCGGATTTTAAATTTATGGTGGGCGTACATTATCACCAACAATTATTTTTATTTGGATTTATTTGCTGATCCAACCTTCATGATTTTCAGTATGTTTTATATTGTCAATTCTGAACGTTCTCAATTACATTTGTACTCACTTGAACTTCTCTCCAAGTGCTCAATCTTTTTGTTATTTTCGTTGACAATGTACTCTAGATTTTTTCTCTTGTCCCTCTTTCCCACCAATTCAGCTTGCATATTTCTGATTGAGTTTTCAATTTGAGCAACTCCCGTTATTCCACCCTGACTTCCGTCGTGACCCAAACATAGCAACATTGTCTGCTCGTGTTGTGTTCGGAGCGTCTTATTTTCTTGAAGCAGAATTTCAAAATCTTTCTGAAGCAGAGAAGAGGATTTATTACGTATTTTTATCTTACGGTTACTGAGAGTTGCAAGTATTTTAGTAGATCCTGCAGAAGCACAAGGTCTCCTTTATTTTGAGTGAGGATTTAAACAAAATTTCAAGAAAATATGTATGAAATATTAACTTCATGCTTACTCAATTCTTGTATCGAACTCTACGAACTCTAAGAACCGGTTTTACCACTATAAAAGCTGGTTGTACCAAGTAACTAATAAGGTAATGATTAGACAACTATCAGTTTAGGTGCGAAAATAATATACGTAGTCAAGGGTGATAGCAAGTTGATTTACTAATTATCCGTTGGTATAACCGACGCTTAAAAAAGATGTAAAAAGATACAAAAATTCCGATTCTATGCGCAGCTTGAAGAACGAAGTAGGATTGTACAATATTAGATATAATGCACTCACTCTGCAAGACTAGAAATCACCTAAAAGCATCTTTTATGCATAATAGTTTTTATTGGTGTCCCTAATTGTTACCTGAATTAATTGATTGTCTGTAACACATGCATGTTGCGTTTCAAGCAACGCTTCACGTTCTATCTTATATGATTGAAGTTCTTGTGTAAGACGATCTTTCTCCTCCTTCATGCCGTTGATCTCTTTCTCCGCTATCACCAGCTTCACAGATGTTTCGGATGTTGGTAGTTGACTATGTCGACGCAATATTTCCACTTCTTTGCAAAGAGCAGAGTTTGTTCTTTGTAATTCTGCCATTTTGCCTTCGTAGTTCTGAATCTTCTTGATTTCGCCTTCAGCTAATAATTTGTTCTTAAAAAAAAAAATTCCCTTTGACATTTAATATCCAGAGAATTGCATTTACAACTAGAAACTATTTTTTGAAATATAAATCATGGTGTTGTACCTGAAGCATTTTGATATTTAATTCAGCAGCTTTTACATTTTCCAACATGACTCGATTCTCTTCCATCAGCCTCTTAATCTGAGAATCCATTTCCTTCTTAACGTTGTTTCCAAACACTTCTTGAATTGCTTTGCCCACTTTCTCGCCGATCACGTCTGATCGCGTCTGCGTATTTTTATTGTCTTGGATTTTGTTGATCTCTTCCTCCATAGCCATCTGACTCTCCATAGCAATCCCAAGATGATCCTGGTATGTGTTAATTGTATTAATTCACAAGGTGTAATTAATAGTATTAATACATGTTTTAATATATTAATGATTGATAATATGAACTGTCTACATTTAAATAGTTGAGCAGTTGAGCATTTGCAGTTGAGCGACATCAGTATATCCATCTGATTGGGAACTACAACTATAAGATACCGTAGCTATAATATGACCATCAGATGGTCAAACACTTTGTCATTTGTAAAAGCAATCAACCATCTTTAGAGTCCAATATAATTTGTGTACCGGTACTATTGTAAATTGGGTGGAAAATAAACTGAAAATGAAACAGTATTACATGATAAAGAATCGTGACCTACAATCTCGCGTCTTTTCTATTCGATATTTTCATTTCTATTCCATATTTTTATTTTATTCAATATCGATACCGATTGAAAATCTCGATATATTTCAATCAATATTTGATATTAAAGTTATGATATCGATATCGTTTGCAATTTTCACATCGAACGGCAACCCTAATATTTATCCATTCAAATAAAAAATCCCCAATAATGGTTGCACTTTACATGTATTTTTGTGCAAATGTCAATTGGTAAAAATTCTAAAGTTTTTGCCATACGTGTAATCTAGCATTTTCTTGAGACAGTTGATCCAAAAGTTGTTCTGCTTTGGTCTTGTGATGTAAAACTTCTTCCAGTTTTATTTTCAATGTGCAATTTTTATTTGTTGTATCCACCAAAGATTGTTTTAGTTCCTGTTTCCGATCTTCTTGTCTCGCCCTAAAATTTTCATAAAGCATAAGGTAATAGGTGAGGTTATTATAGTACGGTAGTTTCTAGTTTGTCTCTGTAAGGGTAGAGGGCATTTATTTTTTGAGCAAGCCGAGTAACGTCCTTTAAAATGGCGCAAATTGGAACTTAGTGTGACTAGCCACTCATTTCAACAATCTGTAAACCAGGATTTTAATAGCCACACTTGACCAGTTGCTGACAGCCCAGACACCAGCTAACATAACGGTGATTCGGAAACACCTGAACTTATGGAATGTTTCTACTACACAAGTGTCTGATCAAGACTACCTACCATTAGTAATAGGGACTAATTACTAATAAATTATTCCAAGTCATTCAAGTGCAGTTACTTACATTTCTTGGTTAGCAGCTTTCAACCGGCTGTGAGTGTTTATCAACTCTCTCCCGAGCTCGTTAATACAGCTTCGACCAATGTGCAGCAAGTCGGCTAGACTATTATCACCACCCTTACATGCAAACAATATCACATACATCGTCATACATGCCGATCTTATAGCATACAACATTAATTAAGTTGAAGATCTTTCATCGGTTCTGGATTTTTTAGGAATTCAATTAGTTCATTGTTGTTTATATAATAATCAATATGGTTTTACTACTTTTTATAACGATGGTTTTCAGCTAGTTGGCTCTTGTAGCGTAAAGTTGCTCAAATTGAATTAATAATACCGTAAATGAAATTCTTTCAGCCATTACAAGAAATCTTAAGTGTTACGTGTATACCTAAATAAACTGTCAATGTAAAATGAAAAGTCAATTATCATATCTTACGTGTAATTTGCTCCACCTAATTTGAGCTTGACTGCCTGTGTCTTTGAGTAGTTTGGTCAGAGATTCCATATCGTCTACTAGTATGTCAGCTGCCTGGATAGATTGTTGCAGTATTTGACTTTTTACTTGTAATTCAATGTTAAGGGTTGTATACTTGATCTCATGGTCTGCCTCCATACGTCCCTTGAATACTAACACACACACAACAAATGATGTGAACATCCTTTTTGTTTAAATCGTTCAGGTATCACAGAATTAAAATTGGAGTTTTCACAAATATTTTTAGCATATCGCGATCAGATGATGGCATATCTTGACGACCAGCAGCATGAGTCTGAAGTCTAATTATAATGCGAGTGAAACAAAGTTCTTGGAAGCTTGAATACCATATTGACCTGGCAAAACATACGGCGCTATTGAAATCAAACGGATTTATTTCTTCTTCCCACATCATCAGAATGAGACTAGGAATTTCAATGGGAGTTAACTACATAGACTTGAACAACATCCCTGGGTATGGAGTAGAACGAGGCAAGAGGGAGGCACTGATTGGACGAAAGCTGAGAACTGACTTATTCGGCAGAAAAAATGAAAACGAAAGAAATATATGGAAACTTTTTGGAACACTCAAAGGTGGAAAGCAAAGTGGTGAAGGTTTGTACACTGGGTAACGATCAGAGGGAAGGGGAGAAAGCAGAAAGGGGGGAGAAGAGAGAAAATAGAGCAAATAAGAAGAGGAAGAGTAGAGAGGAATATAGGTAGGAGGAGAAAAATGGGAGGAAGTGCTAGACGAGAGATGGTGGAAAGATAGAGAAAGGTGGAGCGAACTCATAAGAAGAAAAGACGAAGCAGAGGATAGTAGCAGTAGTGAAGAAGAGGAAGAAGAAGTTGGAACTGGCAGGAACCGACTGATAAGAAGACTGCCCTAGAAGAAGTGGTGGGAACACCCCCTGGCCCAATCTAATTGGTTATCTGGGTTTTGAGAAATATATATAATATACACCTATAAAACAAAGTGCCATTCCCTCAACTATAATATCATATTGGATGCTCCGTTCTAGATTTTGATTGCATAATAATTACTACTAAGTAATATGTAATTTAATTGATACATTTTTGGTTCTCCGCTTCAATCTTGAGGTTTCTTATTTGGCTTTCAAGACATTCCACTTTAGTTACTGCATCTTGAAGCTGGGATTCAATAGTCTGGACTCGAGATCGATTGAAGCTCAATTTATTTCTCAGAAGTTCATTGTTCTTCACAGTGTAATTATTCTCATCTTTATCCAGATATATCAAATCCTTGACATTGAACTCTCCTGAACGCCTAAACGATCGGGACTGGAGCTTTTCAATCTTCTTCAACAACAAAATATTTTCATCTTCAAGAGTTTCGTTCTGTAAGTAGTACCGTGTGTAAATTTAAATAGCAGTCGAAGCGTGAATGGTTATGACTTATGAATAAATACCGTGGAAGATCAGTTGGGAGAAACCAGCAGCTTACCCAGTTGATGACGTAAATGGTGATATCAGGGCAAATAACTGCAAAGTAGTAATATTTATTCCTGTTCTCTTTCATTTTTCAACTTCAGTATGTTGTTTCAATGTAGCAAACATTATTGACAATAATGATTGTAGGCTAGTACTCAATGGGTGGATTGCATGAACGAAGTTAAACCCCGGTCTACTTTAGGCGCCATCTAAGTACAAAATAGCATTGCGGAGGCAATGCTATATTGTACCTAGACGGCGTCTAAAGTGGACCGAGATTTAAACTTCATTCTTGCAATCCACCCTCTCAAAACAAATGTACAAAATCAATTCATAAGAACTGATTATTCAATCAGTAAAATTGAGATTTTTCTATAAAATTAATAGCATGCAGCGTACGAGTGAACTGTGAGCAGTGAAACCGAAATAATTGTTTCTACTTTAGTACTTACTCTTTTTTGTAGAGCTCTTATATTGGCTTCAGTATTTTGCTTATGATTTCTCATGAATCCTACTTGTTCATCTATTAAATCTTGGGTGAGTGCATTTACTCTATGCTCACCCTGTATTTTATTGGTAGTATAACTGTCAATAGCGTTCACTGAAATATGGTTGCATAAGTCAATACAAGCATTTCATCAACATTTTATTTATTCATTTCAAAGGCAAATTATACTTACATAGTTGCTTCTCAAGTTGTTTATCTGTTATGTATTCAATGATTGATTGTTTAATTGCATTCTCGCTTTCAAACATTGAACATTTCAATTCTTGTATATCTCTTTTCAGTATTTCCAAAGCAGTCTCTTGTGCTTTAATTGATTGACAATCACCACTGTAACCAGTAAATTACATACAAAATTACATAATACTCAATGTGACGTTGATCTGCTTGGACTTGGAATTTACCCTAACAAGATTTTTATCAAAGCAAAATAAATTGTGAGAATGAATATTCAATCATTCATTGACATATAGTAGAACCACAGTGTATTGTTATGATGATAACTTACTTGAGCGTTTCATATATGGCTTCGTTATCAGATGTACCAAGTGGGTAGTTTGCTAGAAACGTTTCCTCGTGGTCAATATTTGCTTGCCATTCCTACATCAAAATATGAAGTGATCAGTGCTTAGTTTACATGTCTAACTAATAATGGGCATCTAGCTAATTCTCATAAATACTAGCATTATAATTCTAAGAAATCATCTATATAGTCTAAATTAGCATCATTGTTGTAACCTTCAATTAAGATCATTCTTTCATTATTGTTCAACTTTTCTACTCAAGTCTTAACCTTCTGTTAAGAGTTGATGATAATCATCGTAAAAGATTGATCATACGTGTGATAATGATATTGTCATATATGTCATATAATTGAAAACAATAAATATATCTTACATACGGTAGTCAATTTAAAAGTTTAAAAGTTGAAAGTTTACACTATTCGACTAACGTGTAATGAAACTCAGATATTTATTCTATTCCTACTTTCATCTTTAAATTTTCGTCATGATTGCTATCCATATTACCATTCTATTCGACCATTATTAATTTATTACTGTGTTATTACTCGATGTCATTTGACAATCCAAAATGTGGACACAGATCTGATGACTTGAGAGATTGAATCAAAGATTGTAACTTATATTGGCAACTTCTTAATAGTGGCCATAACAATTGAGTATGCTGTGCACAGCTTCGAGCGAGAAGAATATATTTCAATATTTAAATCTTCTTAGTTTCTCAACTCGAAGTTTTGAGATTAATTTCATAATTCTAAAGCTGTCAGTAAAAGTGATGTGTGAAAAAATAATTTAGAAACTCCAGTATGACCACCAAGACTATAATGATGTGTCAGACATCAAGAATGATATATTTACACCATATTTTCAAGGAAATTATTCTGAGTAATCTGTGTTCTGAGTCGAATAGTGATGATATACATGTAGTAGTTGGGTATTAAATTAGAATATACCTTCTCTTCTGCTCTCTTAAGCTCCAGCTGTAACGTTGTTGTTTTATATTTTTCCTCCTGCAGCCTACAAACATAATATATTTCAGACTTGAATGCTAATGATCATTGATGAAATTGTAATTTCTGTCAAAGTTGAGTTGCTGAACTTACATGTATAAAAAATTATTTGATACAGTGATACCAGTACACAAATGGAAAATGATATGTTCGTATTTTCAATATTCTCTTATAGTTGAATGTGATATAAGAGGTCATTGGTTTACACACAGAAAATTAAGAACAAAATGTCACTGACTGATTCTGTTATGAGATGGATTTATGGTGGATTAATTAAGTGCAAAGTAGTCATAAACTTCTGAAAACATTATCGATTTCAAGCTATTTCAAGCTAGTTAAGGAAGGTTATCAGTCACTTATCAGTAGTTTAAGTGCGAGTTCAAATGCAATTTTTTACCTTGCTACCAAAGAGTTAAAAGGTTTTCTTTGTTATTTAGACTATTTCAATTTTTTTCATTGCTATATATTTGTAACAAACATTTATATTTTATCCACTTACAACCGACTGTTTCTTTCCGCAAGTTTCTGGTATTTGACGGCATCTTCTTCCAATTTAATTCTTGCAATATTTGTGTTCTCTCGTATGTCTGATAATATGTGTTCAATGTTTGATTTATCAGTAGTCGAGTTTTCTTCAGTAGCCTTGGATTTATTATTCGGCAGTAATTTACGCAAAATATTAAAACTCTTCTTTTTCATTGACGGGCTTGATTTTAATGTTTCGGTCTGCTCGTGATCAGTTATATCAACCTACCAATTGATAAATTACTGGTCAATTTCCATCTCAATATCGTGTTTTCCACTACTTGCAACGTTATGTAGGGGTACCTACTTTACAAATTCCACCTTCTGTTTATGGTATATTAAATTCTTGACACTTTCATGTTGATGTACTTTTTAAATTACAGTACAACAATTTTTTTAATTCATACCTTATCAAACAATAAGGGTCGGTTTGAAATATAATAATTAGTGGATAAAGCAATACTTTTTAGTTAAACTTGTTAGTAGGGGCCTACTCTTGGTACCAATCAATGCCAATGCCATATTTGTACCTTGATCAATAATTTGGTTGATGAACACATTTTAAATTTTCTAAAAGTTATAAGGCCCGGTTTTACGAATCTTAGTTAAGTACTAATCCACTAACTATTTGTTAAAGGTACGAAAATATCACATGTAACCAAGGGTGATAACAAGTTAATCCGCTAACTATTGCTTAATCCACTAACAATCAATTCGTAATACCGGCCCTAAGTACTTAGAAAGTACTTCTACAAGTAGATCAGTCAAAGTTATAATTGTTTTAAAAAAATACTCTGACATCAATACAACAATTCTTGTTGTCTTATTATAGCCCGGGAATGATAACAGACTGTTGGAATATATCATATTTATCCGTCATCGGTTCTACTGCTACGTTGTCTTGAATCATATTTTGATTTATTACCTCAGATGTTTCTTGTAGAACATGAACTGATTGAATGGATGGTGCTGAAGGCTGTAGCGTTGATGCTCCTTGAAATATTCTTCCAGTCATAAATGATTCAAACTTGTGGCCATATGCTCTAAAAAATAACTTTATTCAGAATTCTGTACAGAAATATTAATCAACCAACTCGTATTCTTGCTTGTATATTGCATATTTAATTTCTAATATTACAAACATTCATTCTTCTGCTGAAGGCAAGGATAATTATGTAATCTTTCACACTTTAGAATTTTGTGGAATATATATTTTTATCTCGTTTTTTACCCGTTAAAGTCTTGCGAATGTCTCCACTGTATCAGACGATCAGTCTCGATATTTACGAAGTGAACTGACGTTGTCGGTTGCATCTCGTCAGTTTCCGCAGTGTTTGGCTGTGTGATATGCATCAACATGTTCTCCGTCTTTCTCTCCAAGTTGAGCCGACGGGATATGGCTTGTTCTCCGATGCTGTTGTCGCGACGCAGCAAAAGTAACGACTCTTGTATGATGGGTTCTAGACGTGCGGTGCCTGTCTCACTTTGAGAATTGCGATCAAGAACTGACGGTGGCATTTGATGCTCTGTACTCATCGATAGCACTGAATCGACACTACGTCCTCCCAAAAGTATATTTACATCA
Source organism: Brachyptera putata (assembly GCA_907164805.1). Lineage (NCBI taxonomy): Eukaryota > Metazoa > Arthropoda > Insecta > Plecoptera > Taeniopterygidae > Brachyptera > Brachyptera putata. Next base: position 15,521,051 of record OU015464.1, read on the forward strand.
CGTTCTGATACCTGAATTAAGAATTACGTAACTTGTAAATTACGAATCAGGACAGAATATTTAGCTTTTTATACTTGTATCCACGAAGTTAAAGGTTCCGATCAATTTCCTCCCCTATCCGACGGGTGTTTCATGCCTTCATCTCTTGTGAATACAAGTATATACTAATGACTAATGACTATGTATATACTAGTGACTACTGTCACATTTTACTTATTTTATTCTCAAATTTACTGGTCGGTATCTTATTTCTTACCTCTTGTGTATTGCCCTCTGAATCTAGCAGTACCCATGCCTCCACTGCTCCAACCCTTCCTGTTGCCAGCGTATGTTTGAATGGTCTACGCTTCGTTCTCGCAGTTGAACTCGGACCAGAAATCAATGGTGGTATTACGAGAGACTCGTTAACGGTTTCGTTATTCAATGCTTCTTCTACATGTATTAAAGGTATAGGCATATCAATATTACGCTGATTAATGGAGGCAATATTTGGTTCCGGGGTTGTTGTAGTGTTATTGTTAAAAGAGATAGTACTGATATTGTCAGCTGCTGCTTCTGCGTTCAAGTTGTGAACTGACAGAATACGACAATCGTAAACTCTCGGGTAGAGTGTGGAGTTACTTCCCTTCAAGTGGTCGAGTTGTAACGGCTGAACTGGATATATAAACTGTTTTAATTTACTAGCTACACTTGTATTACAGGCATTTTCTTCTGGATGGAAGAAATCATCACTCCCGTCATTATCCTCGGGCATCGAAGTAATAGAAGACTCATCATTTACTTTGATTCTCTCCAGGATTGCTAGTGTATCATCATCTTCCTCCATAATATATTCAAGATGCTGCTGTGGTTATTAATACTGTTATAATAATTCTACTTTGGCAGGTCTGATTTTTCAAGCATCTTATTTTTCTGAGTGGCCTCAATTTGTGTTAGCCTACAATTGTTCTGTCACATGATTCAAGCCACCTATGAATAAGAATTCATCAGAGTTATAGAAGAAAGTTTTATGAATTAAGAATTAAGATATTTTTCAGGTTTATAGAAGGCCTATAGTATATATATATATTTATACATAGGCCTATATACCGGTATATGTACCCTCTGGTTACCCGGGTCGGGTACGGGTAATGTATTATAACATTATAACCCGGGTATTATTCTGCTATCAGAGTACCCGCACTGTGGGAAATTGCGAGTATAAATCGCGATAACGAGAGCCATTTTGACAAACGTAATTTTTATTCCCACGTTTTTTCAGCTTCTCTCCCAAACCACCTTCACCTAGTCATGATTGAAGGTCGAAGTTATGAACTCGTAAAGAATTTCCCTCCTACCATCCGCTCTTCAGTTGAAATGCCAAATACACTAACTGTGAATAGTTGTAAACTACCCTTTACTGAGAATCGCCATATACCTCACACAAGACAATTTACGTGATTTATTGAAGACTATAATGAATGGCGCGGACAGTCGATCTAATCCTCCATCTATCGACATACTCAATGCATAACCCTTTACCTATTATGAACTAAAAAGTAAGAATGTCTTTCTATTGTGTAATGTCAATATATTTCTTTTGGAAACAAACCCATAGCTCACAGTCAGGACAGATGAGCAGAAATTGAAAGGGATGATGTAAATCCGGAAAAATTGTACCTTAGCTTTTATCGTAATTAGTAATTACCCAGGTTTCTGATTTGCTACCTGAAGGCATCACTAGTTACAAGTTATAATATGCAGTGGCAATATCCATTGATAAATATCAATCTATCAGAAGCAATATATCAATACTGGTATCTTCAAATATCGATAGGTCTAGCCCCTTGGGTCTAGGCTATATTATGCCCATCCGACCGTAATACACCCCCAAGATCGAAAACTTAATCAAGTAGACAGATGAAATTAACAGAGTGACTTGGCTTAAAAACTTGGTTTAGATGTTGAAAATAAAATAGGGGCATTACATTTTGGGATTACAACCTCTGCTTATTAGATTCTCATGCTAACAAAACCCTATCACAAGCAGCTAGGAAGTGGCCCTCTTCCATTGCAATCTTGCAATCTCGGTGCTTTATACTGCTGGTAATTGGCCACGATAGTTTGTACACAATCGATACTTCTAACTTCTACATTTGCCACTTACCAGTCAACTCTGCCTTTCCCAAATTTTCAAAAATTCCCCTCCCTGCCAAATACAAAATCAACATCTATTTCACAAATTACTGTCTCGAAAACGGCCCCTTGGAAGAAGATATATAATCTCAAGGTCTTCTTGATCTAAAGATAGCGGATAGACTGTGTATTTGCTAGGCGGAAATCAAGCAGGCTATTTAATCCAAGGTTGCTAGAATTGAGAAAACAAGTATTCAAATGAAGGCGACTCACCACAAAAAGTTTCAGTTTGAAAAGTTTCACATTTCTTATTTCGTTTGACCTGTGGAGCGCACAAAAAACAAATTTTGTTTTTGTTTTTACAGGTACGGTCAAATCGAGGGTTCATCAAATCATTTTTCCGATTTTTTTTTTCGGTTTTATGCGTAAAAAACAGATTGTATAGATTTCATTCTTCACATAATTTTCACGACTTTAACAAAATGTTTCAAGAATATAAATTTCATAAAAACAAACATCGCTTACCAGAACCTGCACATCTCTAATTTTCTAATAGATTCATGACATCCCCTCTCAAGTGAAAACAAGAAACAAAATGCAATCGGGTCATTTTGAAATCACCACAAACCCTCAAACAACACAAGGTAAGAATAATTGTGGCTCTGATGAATAATTTTCAAATGTTATCCTATAGCTATGTTTCTATCAATCAGTCAACAAACAAAATGGCAGGCTACTTTATTTCTTTTAAACAAAAAGATAGCTACAAAGGTTAAGAAAACACAAAACTAGGTAATTTAGAAATAGTAGTTTGTAATGAATATATTATATAAATTATGTATTGCATTTTATTTGCTATGCCCTACCATTTGAATTAATTCTTGTTATACATAAATATGATTTTCTCTTTTGATTAATGCTAAAAGTTGAAATGTATATTTTATTAATTATATAACATATTATTTATTAATATAGTGATGCTGAAAATCTTTGACTATCAATCGTTTGAAAAAACGTTAAATATTCATAGTGGACAAGAATAATATTAAAGTTGAATAATTGTATATTATGTTGTTTGAAGTGTGTATGTGTTGTTTGTTATGTTTTTTTTTTTTTTTTTAATAACATCGAAACTTGATACAAAATCATTGTTCCCCTATTGAGGCTAGGGATGAAAGTAGGATCGTTTGACGGGGCACCTCAAGGGTGATTTTACCACCCCATTGTATTATTATTTTAAGTTGAAAGCGATACTAATATATTTGGTTTGAACCAACAAAAATCATGATTTTTTCATAATTTTTGTTCATGATATATATTTTGTAATTATGACAACAAATTTTAAATACTTGGTTTTGTCTATCACTAACAGTAAAGTAAACAGTAAAGTAAAGTCATAGTTTTGTGTAACATTAATAATAATAATAATAATAATAATAATAATAAGTAATAAGATGAGAACGTCACACATGTCACACCATGCACATTGTAAGACACCGCCATCTCTAACCCTCGGAATATAAAATTTTCGTTTTGGAATGTATGTAACGTACTTTACCCCCACCATGTCAGCCTACTACTGGTTATCCAATCGCAATAGGCCTACTTGCTCTGCTTGTTAGGTTTGAAGAACTTGTTATTATTTATCAATAATTTCTCAATTTAGCCAAACGAGGGCGAGTAGATCTCGCACACCTTCAAAGAAAACTATTTACTTCATTCGGTAAGTTCATACAACGTTCATGCCTGGGGCATAGGCGCCTAAATTTACAGCTGGCCTCGTTCTGGGCATAGGCGTACCAGCTACCAGTGCCGTCGCATTTTTAGGGTTAAATGGCGTAGGATCTCGTACACGTTTCGGGTTTCGGCCTATCAAATAAGCATACAGCCAAGGCCTAGAGGCTGTAGACTAGCCATTGAGGTTATGCAGATCAAGAATAGTTTTCCTTGGATCTCCTAGGCCTAGGCATTGAATTAATCAATGACCTAGGTAAGCCGAAATGTATGCCATAGTCTCTGACCAGTTACGAATCTATTAAAATGCTTAGTGCACTCAATCGTAATCCAAAAGACCTGATTAGGCCTAGTCCCATGAAGGACGGTGACCCATTCTTGGTTATGCCTATGTAGTCTACTTTGCTACCATTAGGCCTACTTCATAGGCTTGGTTAGCTCAACTTATAGGGCCTAGAGGCTCTATGGTTAGGTTCAGCTTTTCGTCCAAAATAGAATTCAACGGCCTAGGGCCCAGGCCTGTACTTGTATTCTCGAAAGTAGAAAGCATGAACCCGAACCACCCACACGTTAATTGTGTAGAGTAGGAGGGACGATCGATCGGAACCTTCTTATCTACTTGGACGAAAGTACGTACTAGTTTGTACGCACTCACATATGCCGATGCAAGGACACTCAACTGCGTAGAGTAGGTCTAAGGCTAGTTAGGATCACAAGTAGCAGATAGTGGTCACTGATAAACCTCTATATTTTTTAATACAAAAAGTTGTCTAGATGTGGTTTTAAACCCTAGCCCTCTCGTACCGAAAGCACGCGTTTTGCCGCTGCATAATTGATTGTGTGATTAGTTAAGTCTCCCTTAGAGAGTAAAAAAATGATAACAATAAAAAAAAAGTAATGTCGTGACAACATATGGCAGATCCAATTTGGCAGAGAAAGTGGTGAAAATGGTTTCCCGTGCTAGGCCTATAGAACCTAGGCCTACGTGGAGAAATAGCATTAACCTCAATTCTATTTTTTTACACATTTGAATAAGAAGTGTGTTCCCCTTCGCCATACCTCCTCCCCAACCACTTCCGCTTGCCCTTCGGAATGCTGCGGAACCGGCTTGTGACAGACAGAACTGGAATACTCTATGGATAATATAATAGGCCTATACATATATATCTTGACTACTGCTTGGTGATTTTGGGTAAAAGGCAACAGGTTCCATAAATCCACAAGTCTGCAATGTGCAAATGGGTTTTTCTTAATCCGTAGATCTGTATTTTTCTAGACATCTCCAACTGAACTTACGTAATATTCAAAATGCCAGTTAAAAGAGCTTTGAAGAGAAATTCCTCGATAGGAGCATCTAGTGGAAGACCTAAGAAGGCTAAACGTAAGTACCGGTACCTGGTATACAATACAACTAGTAGGTCGCCGTCTTGAAAACTTTATACAATGGAAATGTAGCCTACTGTAGGCCTACATGTTTAATAATTGACCGCATGCTAGTTCAGTGACGGATGCAAATTTCTGAGTTACCGGTAATTGCTTCCAGCCCAGAAAAGCATTTTTAAAAATGTATTTGTAGACCCTGTGTCAATTCCAATCTTATTAGCTCTTTAGAACCTTATCCAGTTAGGTACAGAAATAATGTTCAGAAATAATGTTTTGGTTAGTTTGTCTGACTGTGTTCAGTGTATACAAAACAAGAAACGAATCCCAATTTTCTGCAGTACCGCATATAAAATAATTAGAAGTGTTCGTCATGCTCATCTAATTATTAAAGGACATCTCAACCCTGAAACTAGATTTCAACGAATAATGATGATATTAATTTCCCTAATTTTAGAGAAAACTAGAAATCATCAGTGCAATTTCAGAAATTCTAAATAATTCATTTTCCCCCAGGAACAGGCCCTTCTTCTTAGCTGTGACGTAGACATCACTCGAGTCTGTTTATACATGTTTCTATACAGAATTGATAATGCCTGGACGTCATAGCTCACTGTCCCTGGAGGACAAAACAATTAACTATAATTTCTGAAATTGAGATGATGATTTCTAGTTTTCTGTAAAATTGAGAAAATAAATATCGTAATTATTCATTGAAATCTAGTTCCAGGGTTGCGATGTCCTTTAATTTATATATATATATATATATATCCGCTATGACAGGTTTTCATAATTTAAAAATAAAAACTGATCTTGTTTATTTATTTTCAATCTTACTGTTTCCTTCTTGCTAGTTTCACTGCCAGTGACAGTGTCGGTTGGCTCACCTGGAGCAGTGCTGGCACTTGGCATGGGTGACGTTGGCCAGCTGGGACTGGGAGTAGACATTGTGCAGAGAAATCGTCCGTCGGTCGTTATAAGTGACGAAGAAAAAGATATTCGACTTGTTTGTGCGGGTGGCATGCACACAGTGTGTGTGACATCGGAAGGGAAGGTAAGCTCGCCAGTACATTACCGGTAGTGAATCGACGTTATGGTCGGGCTCAAATTTCAGACACGCTGCTCTAATTTTTTTATATCAGTACCGTAATCATTTATTCCTACAGTAGGCGAGATGAATTGGTGAGAGAATCCAAGAATTGAACATTGTGTGCTATTTTATAGCCATATGAAGAACCAATTGTCTGCCTTACCAATTTTGGCTTCATGCCAGTTGAAGTTCAACAGTTGCAGTTGAAGTTTCATGTCACTAGCCAGTTTTTTTCAAGTTTTTGTGTAATAAATTTTAAAAGCCAAGGCTTAGGCGTACAAAATGAAATACGGTACTTTTTTATCTCCCCTACTTTTCACTTCATCTAGAATTATGGTCTTCGGCCCTACATTTCATTTTATAAACGATATTATGAACTATTCGCGACTGTCAACGCTTTTACGATAATGGCCGTCAAGATTTATAATTTTTCACAACAGTGTGAAAATGGGTAAGTCTGTATCAGTACAAGACTTGTACCTCCTCTTGCATGCAAAGGCAACCTTACTCCATATTATACTGATACCAATTGGAAGAAGTGACGTGAAAAATCTTCCGACTGTATTAGACTATTATTATCCATGCTTTTGTTTGTCTTCATGATGTAATTTCATGATTATTCTTTATTATTGAACTTCCAACATCGTCCATTCGTCTGTGCAGGTTATAACGTTTGGATGCAATGATGAGGGTGCCTTAGGTAGAGATACAAGTGAAGAGGGCTCGGAAACTCTACCTGACGCTGTTTCTTTAGAAGGTCGCGTAGTGCAAGTATCGGCAGGTGATAGTCACTCCGCCGCGCTCCTCGATGATGGAAGGGTATTTGTCTGGGGATCGTTCCGGGACTCAACCGGATGCATGGGCCTCACCACGGAGAACGTGATAGAAAAGAAACCGGTTGAATTGCTTCCGGGAGAAGTGATCGTCAAGATTGCCTCTGGTCTAGATCACCTGGTGATGCTCAACAGAGAGGGACAGTTGTTCACTTGCGGGTGTGGTGAACAAGGCCAGTTAGGTCGAGTCTCGGAACGAGCGGCAAGCCGGGGTTCGCGGCAGGGAACTTGTAAGTTGGTGCCATTTTTATAATTATTATTGAATTTCATGTAGGACTAGTTGAAGCGAGTGTTTGTTTCTTTGAATCTTTTCACCTGTGGAGAAGATTCAAGCTGCACACAAAGATAGTTCACCTGTCCAATAAACTTTTCATACAACTAAAACCCAGTTTCTTTTACAGCACATTTGCTCTTGCCTGCAATCGTTCCGCTAAAGCCAAGGACTAAGAAAGTTGATGACATTTGGGCGGGAGATTATGCAACGTTTGTTAGATGTCAACAAGACATATATGTTTTTGGCTTGAACAACTACCAGCAACTTGGTAAGAAATGACTTGTGATCATCATATGTAGATGCTATTGTGAAGGAATCAAGCATGGCTAGTTTGGTATTGCTGCAGTGGAAATATGATCTTTATTGGCCAAAGATAATCCGAAGATTTTCATCTCTAAAACTGGGTCACTTTTTAATTTTTATGTTTTAAACTTAACCCATCGTTTTGTCATAAAACTGATTTGTTTTATTCAACAGAATTCTGAAAATCTATTCTTTGGGATTTGGTATCTGTTTTATTGATTGTTATTTAATTTCAATATATAAATTCAAATTATCTTGGTAGATGGTACTGTAGTAAACTAGAATGCCTACATAGTGTGCAACCGACTCTACTGACTGAAATGTTTTTTTTTAGGCTTGAACGATACTGTGAATAGATTTCATCCTGTTTTGGCGGCATCATTTTCTGGTAAAAGTTGGGTGCAGATATGTGGTGGTCAACACCACACTATAGCTCGAGATAGTGAAGGTAAATCATGGCTCAGTTTACCCAGCAATAAGATATACAGTGAAACTTCTTTGCATCGTTCCCGGATCCATCATTTTCCTGCTTGCATCATTCATTTTTTCCCACCCTACTTTTTAACACTTTATTGTTAAATTTTCCTGGATGGATTGTTTTCCTGCATGGATGGTAATATTTTCCTTGTCTCTTGAAAAACGATGGATAGAGGTTTCACTGTACAGCCCTTTTGTAAATATTTAATACATGTTGCATCCTCTAATAGTAGGCAAACATGTGCTAAACACATTTATAAACTAAAAACAGTTGGAACTAGAAAGCTAAAAAGTAAAAACATAAACCTGAAATGTGCCAGATATGTCTCCAAAAATTGTTTAGAAAATTTTGCTTCAATGCAAAAGTGTATTACTCGGGAAGAAAACCCTAATTGCATTTACAACCAGTTTCTAATATGAGTAAATTCTGATGTTTGAAATATTTAGCTTCAAGTTTAGCAAAGCCTTGGAACTATTTCTTTGAGAAAAGATCGATCGTCGTTTTCATTGATGGTATTACTGTGCTTTACTCTTCAACCCGTAAGGTTTGTTACTGCAAGCCTACGGAAACCTTATAATATCTGTAAATCTACCAAGTACTAAAACAGAAGCTTGCTATGTTTTGTTTACCAAATGGTCTGTTTAAAGGTCAAGTGTACGCTCTCGGGAGGTGCGAATACGGTCGCCTTGGTCTAGGCAAGGTCACTGGCGACGCCGTTATACCAACAGCTATTCCCACACTTATAGGCAAGAAGTGTGTTGATATTGCTTGCGGATCTGCCGTCTCATTGGCTGTCTCTGATTCAGGTGCGTTCATATAACTGATCAAAAGTCATGATGATGTATTTATGACATTTGTGGAACTAAGGCGTAGAGACGTCAATAATAAATTCTTCAATATACAAAAGTATATTTTTTATTTACATAGTCTGATAGAAGGTCGTTAATAAAATCCAGGTCTGATATTTCAAATCTTGAACCAGGAGGAACTAACTTTATAATTCTAAACTAATTTAAATCAACTAATTTAAATTAAATCAAATGTATGGTTGAACTTCTTTTGAAAACAAATTGAGTAAATGTGTATATATATATTTATGTGGTATTTCAGGCGATGTGTTTGGATGGGGCATGGGAACGAACGCACAGCTAGGGACCGGCGATGACGAAGAAGACCTCTTGGAACCAACGTTGATCACTGGAAAGCAGATGGAAGCTCGCAAGGCGTTGAGAGTTTCTGCGGGTGGACAACACACAATAATTCTAGCCACGAAATGATGCAAGCTGTTTTTTTTTAGTTTTATTTAATTTATAATAAAATACGTGAAATTCAATTTATAATATTGTACCGTATCTCTTAATTCCTTGGATGCTACCTAGGCAGAAAATTCTGTTTTATAGACTTGGGAATTTTTATTTACACGTACTTTTTTGTGTGACATGATGTATATTAGATCGCAGTAGTAATAATGAATAAACTGGTTAAATTACCTTTGAATGGAAAGTTACTTTTTTCGTTCAGTTAGGCCTACGATGAGAAAATGGGAAATATACAAATTCAGTTTGCATTAAACTCAAAATTTTAGCACCGAGAAAATGTAAGCCAAAATTTCAATGGGTTTCAAATTTCAGTGTCTGGGTGTTCGGCCAGTTTTTCATTTGGACCGTTCTGGGTAAGCTGTAAGGGTAGCGTGGCCTTTGTATTTCATTACATCAGGTCTACGTCATGAAACGACTCTCGCTGAACAGTCCCCAGTACTATTAAGAATAGGGTATAGGGCATAGGCCTGTACTATAATATACCGGTACTAGGCTGTCAAATATAATTAACAGGACATTTTATAATAATACAACTGTGTATTTTAAGAAGCTCTTGCATTAGTGTGTAATTCCAACTAAACTTTCTTTCCATGCTTCAAAATTGCAATTACATATTTTTATATATGTATAGGCCAATGCAGTTTTTCAAATAAGAGCAACTTGTTACTAAAATTATTGTTATGTAATAGGCTTGAAGACAAAGTGTGATCACATGTAGATGAACCATGAACTTACCTTCAATACTTGGTCTGAAGATCAACCCAGTTATAAACATCCCAACTGATAGCTTGCTGGTTAAAACAACTAGCCATAATTCTTTAATCTAGAATTGTTCAAAGTATCCTCGGTATTGCCTCCAAGTCCGTTGAGGGATGATGCTTATTTTATTGTGTCTATAGCTATCATATAGTTGATAGAAAAGAGTGCGATATTTTTCGAGGGTTTAATTAAGGCAGTGCTATCTTGATATTACCATATCGCAATCTTGTAGAAGCCAAGTCAGTTGTACAATCATAATTATTTCAACCGGTAACATACCATGATGATGTTTCTCCCAACATTATTTATCAATGTACGCATATAAACGCGCAATTTTAGGAATATATTTCTTGAAGTAATTGATGTTCATGACCATTTTTAATGAACACCAGTTACATGTGTGCGCATAATCTGTTTCATCATAAATGATGAGTGTTTTTAATTGTTCAGCAGTTTATTATAGTGTTTGCTCTTGACATTTTTTTTTGTGCTGTTCTCATTGTGAGAAATTTTGAGACTTCAAGTCATGTGTTACTACGTAGTTTAGCACCTCAGTATACAAAAACATTTACGAACCTTGGATGCTGTAATGTATAAATGCCTCAATTAATTTGGTAACTTCACTAATGTGACAAGCAAGCTCGGGGATTGGCTGGGGTGGACCGAGTATTGTAACTAGTAATACAATAAATGAATCACGTATAACGCTTATAATCGTATTGACGAATACAATATTTTTATGTGGTACAGTGAAACCTCTATCTATTGTTTTTCAAGGGACTAAGATCCATCCAGGAAAATTTAACATTGCTTATATGGGATTGGGGTGAGAAAAATTGAATGATACAAGCAGGAAAATGATGGATCCGGGAACGATGCTTAGAGGTTTCACTATATTGAAGATGGACTTCAAACACTGAAGAATTCTGGAATGATTCTCTGACCTTAATTTATATATAATTAGTAATATCATGTAATCGTGGCATAGTCGTGGCATAGTCTACATTTTTCCATGTTATAAACTGAAGATCAAAAGTGTTGATCAACTTGAAACTATTATTAAAGTTATTGATCAGCTTAGTTGGCAATTTTAATTAATTATCGTAGGATTAACGTTAAACGTCTGAACAACACTTTTTTGGACTTGTTAGTTCAGACTTTTTTTTGGTATGCCATCACTCAAGTCTTGACCATCAATTCTTGAGTTGTGTATGTTAACGTAAATTGTTGAAAATAAAAGTATGAATAATTGATCATTCCTTTTTTATTGGTTACTACCCCTAGGCCCTATGTATATACTTTTTCCTGATACTGTATTGCATAAGTGTTGCTTTAATTGTTAATAACAATGTTGTTCAATTACGGTGCATTCATTCTTCAAGTAAATCAATAAATAGCATCTCAACCATCTAGATCATCATAGCATCTCATCTAGATGCAATGTGTGATTGCGCGTAGTTAGTAAGTGAATATTTGTGGTTTTAACAATATTTTAAATTTAAAAAACACTCATTATGGTAACTGAAATATACATTTTTTTATTTCAGCCTTGAACAATATAATCTCATTTGAGAAAATGACAACTCTATTATGGGTGTCATCCAAAAATCAAAACTTGTTTAAATGTTCCAAAGTACGAACATAATTTTTCATGTTACTGGGATCGGTACTTGATATGCTTTGAGCAGATCAAATGTCAACGCTATTTTAACAAAGTGATTATTTACACAAACTTTTGTGGCCCAAAAATATTGACTTTGGTGGATTTTAGGTCAAGAAAAACGACAAATGAATTTTCTGGTAAGTTTGGGATGTTGAGTTACTTAGTTAGATTAGATTACCGGTAATTTAGTCTTATCATCCATGTGTGCTCACTTGTACCACCACTATATAATGAAGTTAGTGTGTATTGGTTCTGCCTTATTTTAATATAATTTATATACTAGTTTGACAAATCTTTGGAGTTCAGTACAGTTTCTTCAAATGTATTACAAATATTGCTTTGAGTGTTATGCTGGTAGTGCACATTGCTTCCTTGTTACCTTTTTACATGTTTATCCAAATTTTCCTGCTGTGCTTTCCTCCTTCTCTCTTGGGCTTCATAGTGTTGTTGTACTTTTGGAGGAAGAATGATTTTCTTCTTGAATTCTTCCAAATTTTCCTGAGTGAATTTTTGTGCTGACCGGTGTCTTTTTGCCAACCATTGTTGATAATAAGGTGACAATCTTGAATATCCCAAAGCAGTACTATTATTATTGTCCATACTCAACGGTGTACCCTCCATATAGCACAATTGATTTCTCGACTGTTTGGAATTTTTATAGGGTGCAATATCTTTGAAATTTTGATTCACTTTCGTATGATATATTCGCGGTTGTTTAAGAATGCTTTTATCTTCATGTACGTGGTTATGTTGCCTTCGAATTTCACTTGTTTCATTGATCGTGCTACTTTCTTGTCGCTGTGATTTTCTGGAGGTCGATCGAACAGACGTTCTTTTTATCGCTGGTGAATGCGTCACGTGTGTGTTATTATCTCCATCGGCAGTTTTTCCAGGAAATGTACGGCGTTGTGATGAAGTTGATCGAGGGCGTTTAAAAAAATTATGTAATTCAAATCCATGCCATTGCTTCCATTTTGGAGTGTCGGAATTTTTTTCAGAAACTGGCTGAGAAATATTTGTTTGCTTATGCATATTTTTCTCGATTCCCTCCTGTTTCTTTTCTCCGTGATATGAATTTGAGTGCAACGATCTAGGACTTTTGAACCATTCAAACCGAGGAACTAATCTTCGGAAATTAGAATCGCTATTTTTTCTGTGTGCATTGGTATATTTATCTGTATGACCTGGACTACTCACTTTTTTTTGTTGCTTCTCTTCGGCATTGGGTACTGTTGAGCACCAATCGAAATTAGATGTGTTCCCAATGTCCACATCCTTCCCATCTTTAGTTGTGTGTTTTGGAGTCGTATCGTCTTCCCCAAACTGATACGTTTCATTCGACTTGAGTATATCAACCATATGATTTTGGTAAACTTTTGATCTAGATAAATAATCTCTAGAAATCTGACTTGTTCTTGGCCAATCACATACATTCGTGTGTGGAACTAGAATTTGGTTTGTAGTGGGGATAAATTGTTTCACCGCAGTATGTTGATTCTTAATATTTATATCGTTCGTCACACTTCTGGGAGATTCTCCACCACTGTGATGTTGAAATAACGATAATGGATTATCAAATTTGCTAGTTTTTGTCTTATTTGATATATTGTAGTCATTATCGTGTTTACTCTTTGCTGTAGACGACAATTGATTACTATCGCAGTAATATTTCTCCAATTTTTCCAACTTTTGTACTGCATGTGTATTATCAGGAATCTGTGTAAATGAAGCTAAAGTATTACAACTAAAATCTCCACTTTTCCCAACATGATTATAAGCATACATATTCTGGTTACTTGAAATGTCCAAGTTTTCTTCTTCTTTTGGTGCAAGCTGAAATCCATTTTGTACTTTTTCAATTGCAGGATACAGCTTATCGCTTCCTAATGAAGTAATATAATTGCTGAAAGTAACGTCCTTGTTTTTAATTTGTAATACCGACGTAGCGGTACTTTGGCAACTGTCTTCTAGCACAATTTGATAATTTTCCTTGCTATTAGCAACTTTTTCCTCGTGTGGTTCGTGACCAACAGATCTCAGAGATTGAGTACCCAGCTCACTTCCATGTACAGACTCGGATTTCGATTGCCTTCCTTTTAAGGTGTATGTAAACGGTGATTTATTTTCCGAACCAAAACTTGATACACTCGAAGCAAAGGTTTTATTGTGATAAATTTCTTGAATTTTTGGTGCACTATTACCTTGTTTTGGGTTTGTTATTTCGTAAAGTTTTCCGTACAGTCTTCTTGGCACTTCTTCATCTTCTGCCACATTCGACAATTCTGATTTGATTCCGTCCGAGCGGGTAGAAACCGCGGAACGCTCCTCTGATATTGTCGATAAGCTGTTATCCCCCAATAAAAATGGTATTTTTTGTGATCCTGTTCCACACGTACCGTTTTTAGTTACATCATTCATTTTGCTTTCGTTTAGGTATCTCTTCATTCTGTTTTCTCTTCTCGTCACCTCTTCATTTTCGTGCTGGTATCTCTGGATTACTGGAGAATTTTCAGGAATGGTGTTAGTAAGCCCACTGTCGCTACTAGGTCTACATGGAATCAATTCTGAAGAAATATTATGTTGTGTGGAAGCATCGCTAATAGCAATTTCGTGAGATGGTTTTATAGATTGTTGGACATTATGAGTATAGTTCGTTGATACTTCATCTTTCATTATAACGCCCTTGTCGAATTGATTCCTAAAGTAGGTAACGGGTGAATTGTCAAACATATCAGCTACAGAATCCTTATGTATAAAATTATTAAAATCAGTGACTGGCTTTTTGACATCAAAACATAGTCGAAAACGGTCAAATCGTTTTGACTGTGTTTCTTTACATGGTATCGAGAGGTCTTTATTTACCTGATCCTCTTCTAAATTGTTCCATACACGATCTTTATCGGCAGAGTGGAAAGTATTATTTCCTTCGTTCTTTTTTACTCTCTCTTTCGATTTCATTTCGTTGCTCAAAATTGGATTCATAAATGCAAATATCGAGGAAATATTTGAAAAGTTGGTTCTATTAATTTTTGATTCCTTGGTGGAAGAAGTGGTATTGGAACTAGTTGGGGTGGTTTTGGAGTCAAGAGATATGTCACTGGGTCCAGTTATGTGTGGATTCACATAAGATCTCGGTATGCACCGATCATTGAACACCTGTATTGGATACGGTGGCCTGCGAATCTGAGCGCCAGAATCTCCGGCGATATTCATCTTAGTTAGCCTTGTTTTTAGAATTGAGTCGGATGGATAATTATTTTGCTTCAGATTTAACAACACATTTCTATCGTTATAATTAATTCCTGATTGTTCTATATTACTTTGTGTCTGTAAAGTAAAGAATGTGGAAGAAATTGTTTCATTATTATTTTCTGCATAATCCGATTGGACCTTAGCGATCGGATATTTTGGTGATATTGTTTTTTGTGGAGTATCGTTTTGAAATAATTTCAAAGATAATTTACTTTTCTTCTCTTCATCTTCTTGTACCTTTCTGTAATGACCAGACTTACACTCATCTTCAGGGTAATTGTTTTTGTCACACATAGTTTGAGAGCGTTTCTCATATGTTTGACGACCATCAGTTTGTAAATGTTCTCCTTTATCAGTAAACATTGTCATAGCGTGCCCAAGAGGTGTGAAAGGACTGGTTTTAACATGAGACTGCAGTCCTCGATCACTGTACATATTTTTAAAAATATCTCGTGGTCCAGATATAGATTCATTAGCTGTCATGTCAGAATAATTTTTTGTGTGCGGATTGAATCCACAGTTTTTCTGGACACATGTAGAAGGTGTTTCATTCACAATATTATCATTTAAACAGTATTTCTCAGGAGTAGAAATGCATCTCTTTGAGGGCTCTGTACCGGTGGGAATCAGATTGTTCGTAGGTAAGGATAATGTTTCTTGACGGGGTAGGTGAAGAGTTGCACCGAAGCTCTCGTCAATTTCAACATGTAGGTGAGTGTGAAGAGTGTGGAGAAGATACTGTAAGCTTGCATCCAGGAAGAGTATTTCAGAATCTGGATGATGGATGGCATCTTCTAAAGCAGTGACATCGTGTGCGGGCATTAAAGGCTGGCTGAGGATGACTTCAAATGACGGAGGAACAATTGGTTTCGGACCATTACGGAAATGTGTTGATGGGACAAAGCATTCTGTGGTTCCTGTCGGGAATAAATAAACTAGATGAAATTCTTATCTTGGAGTTGGTCTACTGGGATATTTAGTGAGAATAGAATAATGTATTGAATTGAGATCATTTCGGTAATTTGGAAAACGATGTAAAGGTATTTTCAGAATGAGAGAATATAAATTTATAAACGAGTAAGTAAGCTTCGGAAAAGAAAAACATTATATATATATATATATATATATATATATATATATATATATATATATATATATATATATATATATATTATATTTATATATATATATATATATATATATATATATATATATATATATATATATATATATATAAATATATATGTGTTATAATTTATATTTATATTTATATAATTATATATATTTATATATGTGTTATAAATATATATATATATATATATATATATATATATATATATATATATATATATATAATATATTCAATGTGCTAGTGCTGACAAGTATTAATAATGCTAATCAGACCAGCATTTTAGCGACATTTTTTCCATTTTGATGATGTTTCAAAAAGCAATTATTTTGTTAATTTATGTCAGATATTTTCACATTTTTCAGGTAATATTTCTCAATTTTCTGTTGATTTATTCTTTCAAATGTTTTTAGAAATTTTACAAATCAATTGATCAATTTTTAGATATTTGATTAAAATTTGTAAACATTTGTTGAAAATTTTGTTGTAATTATTTCTCTAAATTTATATTAGATTTACATTTTTATAATAATATAGAATTTTATGTTGAAAGTTTGCTTGAAAATTTTCATTAATTTCTATTGAAAATATTTCGGTGAAAGTTTTGTCTAGATATTTGAAAAAAACAAAAACTTTTGTTCCAAATGTAGACGTTTTAACGACATAGATATAATGTTGGTTAAAGAGTTTTGAAAAATTGTAGTGACCTAGATAGAAGCTTCTATTGTTACAATAATAATCAGGAAATCATAAGCCTGTTGCTAAAGAAACTTACGATTATTTGGAAATTGTAAGTCACTCCTCTCCATTCTCGACATTGAATGAAACCAGCAAAACTTTTCTTGTTGGATTTATTTTTTCTGTTTTTTCTCATGACGAACGTACACCCTGAAATATTTTCATAAAAATTATATAACATGTCAGGAGCGTATCAGGATCACAAAAAGTGCATTAAAACATCAAGATAAGAATGGATAGTGGATGTAATTAATTAATTTAATGAATTCATGAATGAATGTATGAATGAATTCAATTTAAAACAAATTCATATTCATAACATAAATTTATAAATTCAAATTCATAACATAAAAAATTGAGTATAAATGCGTTATTATAATTTAAAGAGCACTTATGAAGATGTCTAGTTATCCTTTTAGAATTTGATAACTCATTACTCGAAGGACTAGCCTAATTTCCAATTGTGTTTCTGTCTTGTCTACAATATGCCACATGGGAGTTTCACCTCCTTTCACATTGTTCATTTCACCCATTAATTTAAAAAATTGAGAATATTGTATTGGTATAACTAGGTCTAGTAGTATTTTTTTATAAAAGTACATGCCTAGTTTCCGCAAAATTCAAGTTTACATAGTGGCTAAGCTTGAGATAGTATCTACAGCTGATATTGGACTAAAACATGAAACAATTTTTAAGATGAAGTCCTAATTTATTATAACATTACTTTTTAAATTATCATCAAAATAGTAAAAAACTAGCGGAGTGTAAACATTTAAAAATAAGAAAAGTTTCTATAGTTATTGTAGGCCTATGTATCATAGAATGAATTTGTTACAATGCACACATACCATTGCTACTGCATACTTATTCTAATTCTTCATTAAAAACATTTTATTTTTATCACCGATTAACGATTATATATTTTTGAAGTATCGTATCAAGACATTAATTGTTTAGTTCAAATTTGGGCTTAGCCACAAATTAACCATTGATATTATACTACTATACTACGTTCTAAAGCATAAAAATTATTTAAACTTGGCGCTCTAAATTTGAATATACGAAGTTTTTCGGTAAAGCCTGTTTGTTTGTCCTGCACTAGCTGAACTGGTTCTTCAGTTCTTGCACAATCGTGTTTGTTTGTAACCGTGGTTCTGCACCAAGCTGCACTTTCTTGTTTGTTTGTCCCGGTTCACTTGCACTAGTTCAGGTAGTTCTACACCAGCTACGGAGCTGGTGTGCTTAGTTCAGTGCAAGATGGCAGGCGCCAAAATCAAGTTGTAGGCGGACGCTTTGCTGGCTTACTAGTTGTTGACGCTTAAATTCGTGTTAATGAGAATGAAAAAATATATAATCGAATAAGGGTTGTCATTATTTAATATTTACTATTCATTAATCACATTCCATGATATTTAAAATCTCTTTCTCCATAAACGGGTCTGCTTCCATTTCAAAATTCACGTTTAGGAACCGAAAAATGGTCAATTTCGTGTTTGTTTGTACCTCATCATTTCGGTATTTCCTGCACAAAACCCGTAATATGACGTACTTCCTTTTTACACCAGCTACACTTTAGTTCAGGTCGTGCAACACAAACAAACAGGCCTATTGGTCGGCAAAGTAGTAACAGCATAGACGCCCTCTTTGTAGACGCCGAAATCGCGCGAATAGATGAGAAAATATTTTCATTTTAATTGACGAAACTTGCTCCAAAGTTGTGTTATTTCCCAGATCAAAAATGAATTCAGCTAGTAAGGTAATAGAAGAGAGACTATACTTGGACATATTTTCATAGCTATGTTAATTTAGTACAACTTCCTGAAGTAAGTGAAACTTGGGTCGATTTAGTGAACATAACCCAACTTATTAGGTTTACAATAACTTGAGGCCCTGCAATAATCCTATTTAAAATTATTATATTCCACTAATTTTACAATTATTAGTTACACATATAGGCGTAGCATAATATGTAGAAGGTTTTACTTAAACGTGGGTTACATCAAGGCATTTTATGTAATATATAATAAGCATAGATAAGGCATAGGCCTATTCAGCAACAATTATAATTTGTTGGTAAATATGCCCCATCCTTAATCATTTTATGATTTTTTTTTGTGGTTTTAGGTTTTTTAGTGATGGTCAGGGTTAGTTAGGGTGAGGTTTTGTGTTGAATAGACAAGTAGATTGTACTTTAAACTAGCCCGAACCATCATCTGCCACCACCTGACATAACCCTACAACAGAGCGACTAAGGATATGGCGTATTTACCCTTTTGTTTATTTCATAGATTGTTATTTTTAAGGTAGGAGAAATCTTCACTGCTGCTGGTGCTGCATTTAATAAGCTAGGGGAGTTAACACTACAGCTTCATCCAACAGCTGACTCTCCAGCAGGGTAAGCATCAAGGACATCTTATAGCATTGCATTTTTATAGGTACCGGTATGCCTTTGCGTCATAGATGAAGTTCATTAGGCCTACTTGGATTATTTTTCTCAATTGTGCTTGTGACCCAGAGTACTGATACTGACATGACTTGCTGAAACTTGTTCGTTACGCCATAGATGAAGTAGTCTCTAGATAGGCAACAACGTATGATATGTTCTCGTGTCAAAACCAGGCGTATTTTGATATGTTTAATTTTTTCTATTTATGTATAGTCCTACTGGTAGTCATTTAGGCATATATGGTGTCGACATTTATGAGAGTGTGTATAAATTCAGAAGTGGTTTGTTGAAATTATTAAATTCTAATAATTGGTTATGACTTGCGATCACCATATAACACGTGCCACGTTATAAACCGGTCTGTAACATTTAATTCAAATGTCTTCTATTATTTACCCATTTGGAAAACAGAATGATTATATATCCAACTTTAATTACCAAGTGAAAGAAAAGTATTAAAAAATGTACTAGAGATCAATTGAATAATAAAGTAGGTAGAGTAGAGTTGTCTAGAATAGAACTTGTGTAAAAATAATGTAATATTCTATCCCAGTCATAAAAGTTGAATGTGTTTATTTTTGGTGGCAGTAAATGGACTGAGGAGGAAATTGAAATGCTGCGTCAAGCTGTCAAAAACTTTGGAGAAGATCTCAACAAAATAAGCGAACATATCAAAGGCAGAACTGTGTAAGTCCATGTCCATTACCAAAGCCAAAATGAAATATATTTGATTTATTCATCAGGACATAATGATTTACAAAACTTAGTTAGGCCCTAGTCTCTTGAAGCTGCTGGTCATGTTTACAAATTATCTGAATATAAAAATTGTAAACGATATTGTAACTTTAATCGAATTGATCGAAGTAGGCATATTTCAACATTTTCAATTTCTATACGTTATTGAATTGGTATAGGCCTAGTTGGAAATCAAGGCTGTATCACCATATGAAGAATGAGAAAACTACTACAAATAAATAATGTGATATTTGTACTTGATATGTTGGTAGACGACATTCTTCTTTCGTGGATACAAGCGTACTACAAATTGCGAAAATATTATTAATTAATTTTTTGATTGTTTTGTTACTTGTTTTTTCTTATTCAAGCTACTTACAATAAAACTTCATTCTATATCAATGATTGTTTTGACAATGTCGAATATTCCTATACGATATCGACTTGAAGTCCCTAAAATATTGGATCGATCTGAAATATCGAAAGAGAAGGACAACCCTAATCATTGTTCCTGTAATTGTTGTATTTGTAATTTTTAAATATAACAGTCCTGATTTAATTGTCCCTTTTGGTAATGAAAAAGTAAGCCCATTTGGTTTTTCATCTAGTAATTGAATAATTATACCAATTGTTGATATAGAAATTCTTTAAAATTTGATCAGGCAAAGGATGGAGTCAGGTCCCATGTTTTCTTCAATTCCCACAAATTAATTCTATCTAGGTATATTAGCTTTGAATTAGAATTAATATCAATCTCCAATAAATTCAATTTATTCTTGACAACCCACTTCTTAATTAGTAGAAACATTTCTCTGTCTAATTAATGCTACGCTCTTCTTTCCAGATGTCAAATACGAACCACCCTTAAAAAGAAAGCATTTGAAGATGCCGGCATTCCTGTGCGACAGGCTCAGCAATCAGTAGTTCAATCACCACCGCCTCAAACTCAAACACCGCAACCCATGCAGCAGGGGATTCACCAGATGGGCAAGGCGTCGGAAGTTACGTTAAACATGCTAAACGCACCCGAGTCGGAAGTGGACGTGGAGGGATTACCGGAAGATGTGAAACTAGAGTTTGATGGAGCTACAGAAGAAGTGGTGTCGTAGATTGGTGTCAGAAAACTTGAATTTGATTGACTTGGATTGACGCACATTTTATAAATGTGATTGATTCAATCATTTTATGCTTTTTACGAGTTTTGAGATGCCACCAGAACATTTTGTTGCCAAATATTTTAAAAATGAGAAAGCTGTAATGAAGTGTAAAGTGTAAAAGCCCATTGAAACTAACTACATGTGTCTATTCAAATTAATTTTTAAATATAGCAGATCAACTAACGTTATGACACATCCACAGCACTGTGTTTATCAGCTCCAATTATTACTTTATTAATAGTTGAATTCATTCTTCAGTCAAAACATTACTGTAGGTGGTAGTCAACTGCAAGTCCTATCTATATGTGAAGTAGCCTATTGACAACCTGATGTTTTATATAATTATAACTTATGGATAGCGTGGGGATGTACTGTGTACAACATTGAATAAAAGATAATTAGGCACCTGACCTAATATATTTTTAGACATATTTCTAATGTGTTGCCCTACATTATTGATAGTCTAACAATCTAATGAAGTGGTCGTGAAATAACCTAGAGTTATTGTCAAACTGTCTTATTATACAAAACATTGTATGATACCGGCACCCCTGGCAAGATGTAAGGTGTTTAACCTGATGAGCGATGATATACAAGACGGTAGGTTCCATAGGTAAATTCAAGTTGTAATAGATGGTTTTGCTCGGTGCAAGCTTCCGGACCCGTCGTCCCTTCACTCCTCTATCAGAGGTTTCACTGTAGTACCAATAAATCGGGCTCTATTTGTGTACATATTTATTTAGTCCTTTAGAGACTAAAGAATATAGAGAATATTCAGTACATGTGAGAGATTGATTTCCTCCTCTCCTTTTTGGCTCTTCTCTCACATCAACCGCTGGCGACACATCGTCGGTGTTATTGACTTCACGTAGTTGTAATCTAATTTCACGAGACGACTGAACAATAATACCATACTCCTGATAGTTTACATTGACATGTTATTGTATGGG
This sequence comes from Brachyptera putata, assembly GCA_907164805.1. NCBI lineage: Eukaryota > Metazoa > Arthropoda > Insecta > Plecoptera > Taeniopterygidae > Brachyptera > Brachyptera putata. Next base: position 15,543,406 of record OU015464.1, read on the forward strand.
GTGCATGTATACATGTGGACTTTCAGCTTTACTGTATAAATGTAGCCATTAACAATGTATTGCAATTGTGAGTGGGGCCTATATGGAAAACACGGGTTTTAAATTGAGGAACATTGATAAGGAACCATTCGTTACATGCTGCCGCGAGTTGACTTGTATCATCGTTATTGGACTGTGCATCTATCATCTATTGTCGGAATCTTTCATCGGGCTGTGCAGGCTTCGAGACAGCCTATCGCTGTCTGGTGGCTTGTTTATGCGTTTTCAAATGGAACTGCCAGTGTCCCCACCAAGTTTTTCCCTACTAAGCTGGAACCATCGTGTGAACTTCGACTGAAACCTCCGCCCTACCAGGCATTTACCATAGTGCGTAATACACGTTACATACGTGACTCATGTTACGTAGGCGATTCACGCTTTACACGCGTCTCCCTTCAAAATTTTTATAAGTTGTTAGATTATACGTATTAAACAGCTTTTTTTTTTTTTTCTATCCACTTTTGTCAAATAAATCAGTTTTGTAGTTTATTCTGAACAATTACACTTTGATCTTCTTCATATTGTGAATATGTTTTAATTGTAGCATGTTTATGATCAAATTGCAAACCAAAAGGTGAAAAATATCACGTGTGACTCTCGTACATATGGGGGCAGCCGTTGGAGACAGATAATTTTAATCTTTTTTATTGTTCTGTGCATCTATCCGGTTGTACCAAGTGATGGTTAGTGAATTAAGCAAAAATTATCAAATTAACTTGTTATCATGTTAACCTTGTTACTTATGTTATTTTTGTACCTTAAGTCATGATTAACTAATTAATATTTAATCATCAGTTGGTACAATCGCCTCTAAGAAGCATATTTAACCCAAGTTATCGTCTATTATGACGAACGTGATAGATCCAAACGTGAGTGTCCAAGCATATCGAGTGTGGTGGTCAGATACTTTTGTGGGTGTTATTTATTTATTTTCCTTATCTTATAAATAACTTATTACAATACACATAATTATAAATTACATAGATAATCAGAGGTCAGATAATAGAAATTGCATATGGCAGAATATTATGTGAGAAATATATTTATTTTAATTAAAATGAAATAATTAATAATAATAATTGAAATAAAAATGATGTTGAAGTAATAATAATAGTGATAGAGATAGTAAAAATATTAATATTAATGATAATAAAATTGGTGATGAAAATGATGATGAAAGGTTTGTTATCAACGGTTATTTAGGGAAAGAATGGCCGTACTTGAAATGGCTGCAATATTTGTTGATTCACTTTTTCAAATTTTACTTCAAATTCTAATAACTCACATTATATCACTCTTGTATGGGTTCTACCTCACAGGATATAAAGTTGTAAGCCATAGGCGCCGACTTCTGAAAATTCCGACGGGTGCTCTAATTTTCTAGCATAACATGTCAGAGCCCAATGGGGGTGTGGGGGGTTCGCCCCCCACCCTGCCCGGCAGGGAAGATTTTGAAAATTCGTGTTTTCTGTACATATTTTATTAGTTCAAGAAGACTTTCATAATAACAAAGACATCATAATGGACTTTTTTAAAATTGATTTTGCTAGTCCTTCCCCAAGCCCCGCAGTTATTTTCTTGAAATATGGACATTTTCTAAGTAATTGTTGCGATCTATATACAGTTTTGAAGTCCAATAATTGAACCTTCATGGACATTCGCGAAGTCATTTTTTCGATCTCCACCAGCAAAGCCCCGCAGGGAATTTTTTGAAATATGTTCATTATTTAAAAAAAAATGCGATTTACTTAAGTAGTTTAGGAGTCTGGTGATTGAACCTTCATGGACATTCTCGAATTCTCGAACGTACCAACAGGTTAGGTAATAATTCAAATATCATTTCAAGTAACTCAATAACTTTGCAAATGTTCCATGTCTAGGTAGCTTAGTTGCTAGCGTTGGCGGTTTCGGATCCCGATGCGAAAGGTCCTGATATCGAATACCATTGGGGACTGCTTTTTTTCGGTCGTATTTTGTTTAATATACCCATATGCAATTGTACAAATCCTCAATGGACAGTAGCTCAGAGATAATTCCTTTCTTCCCTGGATAAATTTATCACCCTGTAATAACTCTCATTACTGAATTAATCTAATTAAATGTTGAGTGAAATATAAAAAAAAGCAGCTCTGTATGGGTTTCGATAGCGAGCCTCTCCGGACCACTATCCGAAATCGTCTACGCTAGCCACTCAGCTACCTGGACATAAGAATTATGCAAAGTTGTCGAGATACTTGAAGAAGAAATTATAAATAAAACACGACCTGTCGATTGCTCTGCTACCCTGGTAGGAATACTGGACTGTTGACCAATTTGCTCGAAAACTTTTGTTCGTGGGAAATTGACTCAAGTACCAGGGAAACAGAATACCTCAACAGGTATTCCACCTGACACAAATGAATTAAAATAATCTTTCAAACCTCAGCTCTCCTACCAGAGGAGCAGAATATACCAACAGGTTAGGTGATAATTCAAATATCTTTTCAAGTATCTCAATAACTTTTCAAATGTTCCATGTCTAGGTAGCTTAGTTGCTAGCGTTGGCGGTTTCGGATCCCGATGCGAAAGGTCCTGGTATCGAATACCATTGGGGACTGCTTTTTTTCGGTCGTATTTTGTTTAATATACCCATATGCAATTGAACAAATCCTCAATGGACAGTAGCTAAGATATAATTCCTTTCTTCCCTGGATAAATTTATCACCCTGTAATAACTCTCATTACTGAATTAATCTAATTAAATGTTGAGTGAAATATAACAAAAAAGCAGCTCTGTATGGGTTTCGAGAGCGAGCCTCTCCGGACCACTATCCGAAATCGTCAGCGCTAGCCACTCGGCTACCTGGACATATGAATATTGCAAAGTTGTCGAGATACGTGAAGAAGATATTATAAATAAAACTCGACCTGTCTATTGCTCTGCTACCCTGGTAGGAATACTGGACTGTTGACCAATTTGCTCGAAAACTTTTGTTCGTGGAAAATTGACACAAGTACCAGCTAAGCAGAATACCCCAACAGGTATTCCACCTGACACAAGTAAATTCTCAAATATCTCGATATATTTCTAGGTAGCTGAGTTGCTAGTCGACTTGATAACATGTCGACTTGATTTTGCCAGGGCCAAGCCCTCGTCTTCCTACGTCTCCTCTGTCTGATTCTGCTCTTCCTCCTCCTCTTCCATCTCAATTATTCTCACCACCTCCCTCCATTTCTTTCTATTCTTCCATCATTCACCGCTCTCAACTTCAATCCATACCTCTCCTCTCTCTTCAACAGCTTTTCACACTCCCGTCTTCTATCTCTCTCTCGGTCTCTTTTATTTCCGCATATTTCTGACATTTCGTACTCTGCTCTGCTATTCCTCTCCATTCTTTTCATATGTCCGAACCAACTCAGTCTCTCCCTACCTAGCCTGAACAATAACCGTTCCACACCAACCTGTGCTCTAATCAATTTGCTCATCGCTCTCCAATTTCGAAACTCCTGCAATGCTTTTTAAAAATTTCATCTCTGCTGTTTCAATCATGCTCTCTTCTCTCCAACTCCCAGTCCAGGTAGCAGTTGCGTAAGTTAATATTGGTAAAAAATAAGTTTTGTACATACAAATTTTGATTTTTCTGTGGGAAATCTTCATTCCATAATGATTTACGTATCTGTTGGTATATGCCGTTTGCTTTATTGACACGCACTCGCGTCTCTTAATTCTCATAATTGATTATTATGCTGCCCAAATATCTAATTTCTTTACTTTCCACCAATTTTACTACACCTCGCAACGTTACCATCTCGATTTCTTTTCTCTGCTCATCACTAATGTTTCACTTTCCTCTCCACTTATCTCCATTCCATATTCTTCAGTTACTTCATTCCATTTATTTATCTTTCTCTGTATTTATTCTACATTGTCTCCCCATATTATTATATCGTCTGCATGTACCAAATTTCTCTATTCTATCCCATCCACCCTATCTTCTACTCGCCTCATCATTTGGTACATCACTATTGTGAACAATATTATAATGGGAAAAAATTATTCCCGACTTTATATGACAAAAAAAAAACAACAACTATAAGACCACAAATTCCCAAAATTTCCCTATGGGGTGGTTGTTCCTTCCTACCCCCAAACTCCTCATACAATTTGGTTTGGATTGATTTCGATCTTCATTAGCAGTCTCTGAATTTTCCTCTCTTCAAAATGGCCACCCTATGCTAGTCTAGCCGGATCGTTGCATGATTGAGAATATAATAATATGCTAAGATAATAACTTAGGATGGTACCACATATTTCTAGTGACTTTCTGATGAAAACTTTTGACTGAAAAAGAGAAAAAATCAAGTTTTTCAGTTTTTAGGGTCTTGTAATAAATAATAAATATAAACTCTAAAACACACGAGGTATTATTAATGATATTGAAAACCTTTCCATCAGTTATGTTTTTATGATCTTTTTATTTTCACACACAAATACAAAATTAATTTATAAAATTACATGTATATAACATACACAAAACACTCTCGTCAATCAGTTCATCGCTTCGACACCACATAGTTATCATCTGGCTAGCATGAACGAATTTCTTTACTCTATGTGTGGTGTTAAACATAACGTTTTCTCATCACTCGGCAGGTAACAAGTAAGGCAAGGTCTCTCGCACTGAAAGAAGTTTCAGAAACTCTCTGGACTAGTTGGTAAAGTAATTTCATATCGGTATCAGTACCAACACGAACCTACTTTGCCAAACTGCCGCATTCTCTTATTTTTATGACTTTCTCAAGTTGGTCCACATGGGTAGGAACGACACAACTCATTCTTAACTAATTGCTAATGAGCATTCTTTTTTTACATTTTCATTCAACATTTTCCACAAATCTTTTTCAATTTAACTTAGTTCCAAATCACGGGAAAATGTATCACTTTGTCATGTCTTCCATTCACACTTTTTAGGGAGTTGTTTCAAATCCTTATTTCTTTACTGAGAAACCGTCTCCTGTGGGATCCAGGATCCATGGATAGTTGTTGGGGCATTCCATACACGTGAAGAGATTGAGGGTCTCCCCGGGTAATTCCCTGGTGTTAAGGGGGCATGCGTTGGGAAGAGAACAGTACGGCTGTCCCTTAACGTCGCACTTTTCTTTCCATTCCTGGAAGTCTCGGAGTGCTGTCAACTCGGTAGGGTTCTGCATCCATTGGATTACCTGGAATTAAGTTACAAAATGAAATTATTGTACTGTTTAACAAGTTGAGAAACTTTTTGAGAAACGTTTTGAGTGAACATTCTATTAGCTACGTTATTGGTTATGCATTTGCCTTCTGAAAAACAAAACAAGTTCAATATCCATGTTGATAATCTACTGTAAATTATCATACATTAAGTATGAGATACCTTAAATTGGTTGTAATTCAGTGAAGTGCAAAGCTTCCCTCAATTACTTGGTGCCCACTTTGAAAAGATATTCTTATGTAAACTAACAGTTTACCCTTTAACAACATTGATCAAATATTGTTTGAAACAGATCGTGGTACTGTAACGAGTATTGTGCACCCAATTTATTCTTGTATTCAACTGTCTTGATATATTGTTACTAACCTGAAGCATGGTAACGAAGTAGACGTCATTCCTGTCCAACATCTCTTCGATGAACTTGATAAGCTCTTCTTTGTACTCTTTCTTGCTCTTCAACCACGAAGCGTGGAAGTGAAGTCCGTATGGCGCCCTGTTACTGTTCAAGTGACGGTTGAAGTTGTGACGTAACAGGCGACCAAACTGTTCTCCGCTCTGGATGTTGGAACAAGAATCAACCATGTGACAACCGGGGAGAGACTCGTCGAAAGTGGGGTCATCTCGTCGATCCAGTTCATTCATGACCATCTCCCATACGGGGTGGCTTCGACTGGGACAGTTGTGATCGTTGCCATTGCACTTGTGTGGCATACGGAAGTAAAGCGTGTATGGCCAGATGGGGACACGTCCAAGGGAAGCGGTAATGGAAGCATCGTATACGAAGAACTGATCGGCCATCATCTCGAATTGTTTGTTACCACCAACACGAAGGTATGGAGCACGCATGCCAATGATTGAACCGTCGGTAATGTTAGCGAAACGCTCCATGATGAGACGAGCACCGGCCATCTCGGCAAGCCAGTCGTCATAAGAGCCTTGAGACCAGTAGTTGGGGTCGTCCTTGTGGGTGAGAGAGAACACGCCGATCTCGTGACCACGACGGTGAAGATCTTGGACGGCAGAGTAGTTGGTGTACTTGTGAGAACCAAAGAAGGTTCCTCGGATGTTGCAACCTGGTGAATTATTATTGAGGGGTTATTTTAGAAAAAATAGTGGCTTTGTGTTGGATTAAATTGGATGAAAAATCACGAAATGAAGAAAATTTGATGGCGAAAATTGCTTTTCATTTTTTGGAGTTGATCCTATTAACAATTGCCAAGTAGTTTTACGTCTTGGATTTTCAGATTGAATTAAAGTTATATGGATATAATTATGAAGTTTAGCATTGTCTTTAGATGGAAATAATATGAATACCAAATACAATCTGGAATCCTACTTTTTATATATTGGACAATTGTCAATAGTAACAAAAATTGACATCTTTAAATTCCATTCCTCTTATCTCCCTCATTTGAATGAATGTAAACTAATTTTGTGTCAATCTATTAGTAACCAACCGTTGGGGTTCTGTCGTTGCCCGTTGAATATTTCGTCGTAGAGGTCAATGTTGTCAACGTTCATCGCCCCGTTGAAGGTAATCGTGATCATCTGTGGGACTTGGTTTGGCTCGATGTTGCCGGGAATTCGGGTACCATCAGCTGAGCAGAAACAATCGGGCAGGACACACTGGGTTGGGTCACAATCGGGGGCGCGGTTGGGGTCAGACTCCACAGCTGAAATTATTCACATAAAACATGAGTTAGTCTATAGAGATAATTTTATTCATATTAAATTTTGACGTCAATTTTTTCCCACTAGAAAAAGTATATTTCCATGTAATTTTTTTCCACTAGAAATAAAAATGTGTACATTAGAAATTAATACAAAGTATGACCATTTATATAAATTCCAAAAATATTAACACAAAGTGACAGATAATAATGACACATAGGCCTACTGCTGGATAAATCAAATGTGCGTTACGTTCAAGAATGATGAATGGCGTGAATTGAAATTATAACTGTTCGTAATAAATAATGTAGGCAAAGTGAAATGAAGTATTTGTTAGTTATATTCGACGGGTTTACAACTTGCAAATTAGGTGTACACCTGATTTCAGGTGATTTAAGAGATTTCATGAGATTTCAGGGGATTTCAATGGAATTTCAGGAGATTTCAGGAGATTTCAGAAGATTTCAGGAGATTTCAGGAGATTTCATACGGATTTCAATGGGATTTCAGGACATTTTAATGGGATTTCAATGGAATTTCATTGCAAGTGTACACCGGATTTCCGGAGTTGTTAACCCCTCGGTTACATTAATACATACTGCAAGCATTCTCGTCGGACTCGTCTTTGCAGTCGGGCTTGTCGTTACAGAAGAGCTCTTTCTCAATACATTCTCCATCACCGCACTGCAGCTTTCCTTCGGGGCACTGAGGTTCATCGGTCTTGAATCTCGGCATAACCTTACGGGGTTCTGTAATTAACCGAGAATATACTGCGTTAAAATTCACATTCAAATATTTGGTGAATTTGTAGATTGGATCCGTTACGTCATCATCTTCTGTTGCTGAATCAAACTGAGTGAGTGAAAACAGTGTTATGTATGAAAGATTTGTTTAATAAAACATCGTTAGAAGAAGACCAATGAAATGTAAATGTAAATCAGCATGTTTTGTAGTATCAATTAGGATGAAAATAAAAGTCAAGCGTTTTTACTATTAGTCATTTTGTTATCTCGTATTGGAAGTACTTGAAAGAGGTAAAAAGTATACGTTTGCATATTATGAGAATAATCAAGTCTGAAGTCTAAATTAATTGGAGAATAGATTTTGCTTAACAAACTTGGTCATTGATGAATTTATTGCTCCAGTAATCTACAATATCATCAAATTATATTAATACATTATTAATATAGCAGTTCTACTATTTTCTTATCATATACAGTAGGCCCAAAGTAGTGTGTCGAAGGTGATGTTAGTAGTAGTCAGTTTTGTTTTCTTTCCTCTAAATACAGAATTGTTAGTAAGCACTAATAGTGTGATATGAAAAGCAGATGAGAATACTAAATCAAGAATATTGTATGCAGAGTAAAAATAAGAAAAAGTGCAGAAAGTGAACACGTAAATGCAAAGCATTGTACCAAACCAACCACCTCTAAGAGAAAAGTACCAGTATATCATTCAATTTATAGTACATTACAAAAGAATATGTTGATGGTATATAAATGATAAATCTTATAGGCTCAACCAGTTAACCCCACATCAATGACGACAGAAGTTTCATATTTTTTAAAAATACACTAAAATACTAGTGATGAGATCAAAGACTAATATGTTACAGCACAAAGATGAGTTCCTTAATTTTAAATGTACACACATTTCAGTGGAAATTTACGACTGATATTTACGATGTAAACGACAATTATATTTATGATATTTACGACAATTTCAATCATGCTAATATATAATGATACCGTTTTTTACTTTTCTGTGTCCTAATATGGTGCCGTCTGTACAGGAAATGGTATAAATACATCAGTTTTCGTAGACTTTATTTTCTCGTGCAATTTCAGAAGTTCCTCATCTTTATGCTATATATTCTAATCTTTCATGTAACTGTAAAACGACATGCAAATGTACAAAACAACTATTTCTAGTGGTGATAATTTTTCATGACTTGTGCCCCTATCTCCGACGCCATCCCTGACCATCACCAGTTTCTCCATCTTGGATGGCTGTGAAGTTTTGTCTTTTGCAGACACTTACTCTGAAGTCGATCACAATTCTTGACCTTAGCTTTCCAGTCACACGTCTGTTTATCTAAGTCGAACGCGAGACCAGAGGGACAAGTGATTTGTTTAATTCCAGATAAGGTACACCTGACGGAACAAAATCATAGAAAAAGCTTAGTTTAAGAGTATTTGTATTGAATGTGTAAAATGTCATGACATAATGTCGTTTGGAGCAGGGATAATAGGAGAAAAATATTTATTGTATCATATTTATCATGATTAAATATTTATCATGATTCATGATTTTATGTCAGATTTAATCTGTGTCTCTTTTGAGCTGTAACACCAGGCTTCTTTATTTTCAGCAACGGGAACAAAATAAAAAAAGTGTAAAAACAAAAAGCCTGTTGGTGCAGCAAAAAAGAGGTATGAAATCCACAATTACTGAAATATCTAGTTCTTCTTGTCTATTTTTTTAAATTTTGTGGTATCAATACGTTAACCATTTGTATGGGAACAGATTATATTAAATGAGGAAAGGAACGAGATGACTTGGAATGCGACATACATCAATGACATTTTACATCATTTCTGATAAAATTACTTACTTTCTAGTCTTTTACAGTTTTTAACGTGAGATCGCCAATCGCAGGTCTGTTTATCAAGATCAAATGCTAATCCATTGGGACATTTTACAGAAGCAAGGCGAACAGCGCCATTCCTTCCAGCTTGGTCACACCTATAGCAAAACATACCATGCATCTTATTTCATGATTAGAATTCTAAAAATTCCATTAAACCTTCTTTCACTGAAGATAAAAATATTTGTTTTTCCATTTTGGCTTTAAATATTTTTCCATTTTTACTTTAAAAAGTAAATACTGTTCTCCCTATATCAATATTGTTTTTGTGCAAAAATGCTATTACCTTTTAGTACAGTTGCTTTTGTCGATTAATTTCTTTGTTAATAAACAATAATAAAATAATGTTGTACTATTTTGACTGCTCACGATTCTAAAAATTCTCAACATTGCTGGTAACATACATAATAGTAGATTGTTCATTTTTGAGAATTTCTCATCAGCATTTATGTGAGTAATCAATTGATTATTCATGAATATGATATACTCCTACTTTGAATGTATATAGGTATAATTTAATCTCAGTTCCAATTGTTATTTCATTCCCTATTTTCTTTATTTCTTGCTCAAACATTTTTTACCAAACGTTTCAAAAACTGACATTGACAGTACTGTAATGTTTTACTATACAAAGTTTTACTATAGTATTTCCTTATCGGAGGCTAAGCTGCCTTTTTCTTCAGTTTTACCTGACGACGTCTCGGCAATCGCCTTCAGTTGACAATCGGAAGTATTCGTCTGCTGGTCTGTCTTTGCACAGCTCTTCTGTTGTTGGTTCATCGCCGTCGTCGCCATCGTCTTGCCTCTTCTCGCGGACGGATTGCGCAGCGGCTAGAATAGACGAATAAGTTTCATTGCAAGGACTTATCTCACTTATTGCATAGGAGTTTCTTTATTCTTGTTAGTATTAAATATGAAACTTTTGATGTAGTTCATGTTATCAATTTCATATCCACTGAGAATTAAGAAATTATACCCAATCATTTTGGAGAGAAACAAGATCAATTTCCTAAATAAGATGATGGAGTCCAATAAAAAAATGTGTAGCCTACTTTTCTCCACAATGAGGACATATTATATCAAAGTTGTTTATATTTATATTTTTTCTCCGTGCATCTACGAAATTTAATATGAACATTTGGTTCATTTTTACACTTATTTGATATTTTCTCGGCCGAATTTTACATTGATAATCTGATTAGTAGTGTTTGAAAAGTTAATTTATTAATTTTTATTTTGGGACGAAATCCAAGAATGACACGTGTCTCGTGGTTATAAAAATTATATACATTTTTAAATTTAATTCAAGATACAGTTCAATGTGTCAATTTGATTCAATGATCAATGTAGTTTCGTATTATTTTGTTGTGCTCAGTCTAGCAACCAATAGAGCTGAAACGCTTTTTCTTTTTGAAAAGATATGAAAACTCTAAAGAAATCGATCTTAATAAAAACTTGACACATTTAGAAAAATTTAGAAAAAAAATGATTTTTTCATTGTTCGCAATAAATTTCCAATTCAATAGGTTTCTCTCATAATTACATGTTCAACTCTCAAACAGCAACAACGCACTTTGCGTTTTTCAGCATAAAGTAAATAGTTATGAGGACTTCAAACAGATTCCTCCGAAACAACATGGGAATAATTTATTTCTAAATTGAAGAAATCCTCGTTGTGGTAAGGGTGAAGGCCGTTCTAGGGAGGTAATACATATTTTTTGAGGTTTCCTAATTTTATAACAATCAAACACTTAACATTTTTACAGTGTTTACTTTTTTTCACGAAATAACGATCTTTGATCAGCCTATCAAACGCTCGAACGACTAAATAATAAAAAATCTCTAACCGAGTCGTGCGCGATTGGATTTCTCTTTGGGCGTTTCTTCTCAATGGCAATTAGAATAAAGAAACACTACGCGGTGAAAATGATTTGTACCCGTTGACAAGGCATACTGCTACTGTGCAGTATAAAATGCCGCTTGAATTGCAATTGCTTACTTACGTGATAGGTGGTATGAATAGTGGTAGAGGTGGTAATTGAGGCCAATAACCACCACCACCACTTTGTGTGAGAAAGGGATAGCCTACAGAAAAACCTGTTGAATATGTGGGCCAACCATTGGTTTTAAACATTTGTTGCCATACGAGACTACAAGAAAAGCTCCGACTGAACATTCATATTTTTACGACGGGGTACATATTTATTAATAATTAATTATTGTAAATAAATTTCATTATTCGTATTTATTTTTATGTAACCCATTTTATCGTGTACTTTATAACGCTCAGTAGAACTAGTAGCACATTTGATTAGAGCAGTTTTTAAAATTATTTCGCAACTACAATGAATAGAATGGGCCTATGTATGTATATATAGGAACAAAACATGAAATGGAAAAGACTGATGAATACATTATATTCTTGGGAACATGTCCAATTATTGAGAACATTCGAATGATCTAATGATTATTTTTGTAAAAAAAAATTTATATTGAATCAAGCCCCAAAGATATATTTCAATACCTCCTATGTAGTAATGGTTTTCCCAACTAACGTAATTCCTAGCTTCAATTAGTATATCGTGAAAAACAATTAATTTATACGAAGCCTTGCAATAGCATCCCTTTCTCTTTCATCCTTAGTGCCAACTGTCAAGCAGAAAAAAAACTTGTTCCAAGAAGCAAAACTCACAATGAATTTAATTGCTTTGATAGATCGTGATATTGTCAGGGGAGGATTGCAGGGGAGGGGGTAACAAGGAAGGGTGGTGTTGACCTCGATCACAGATTTATTGTTTTGTCTTAGCGAGATATTGTCTTCTTTGAGTACTCAGCGTTGTCAAGGTAAACTAGAGTAACGGCTGTTTATGTAAATTGGTGTAACTAACTCTACAAGGAAACGTGTTGGTATTTTTAATAGTGTACATAATTGTTGTATAAATAATTGTCGTCTGGATTGGGTGTGACAGGCGTTTTTGTATTATTGATTGCTGACTAGATAATAACAGACTAAACACGAATTCTGTATAATTAGTCGTGTTCTTTTTTGTTTTCAGTATTTCATGATTTCATAATCGAACTTGAGTGTACACTTATTAAATAAAATCACCTTAAATATTTCAATAAACACTCAGGCTCATCATCACTCTCACTCGGTGATGTTTACTTTTAATTTTTATGTCTATATACATTTTGTTTTTCGTTTTGTCATTAAATTTGAAAACAGCAATTTTTCACGCTCTGTATCGTCTTATTCCAGGTCTGCACAGTGAATTTTCCTAGCATACGGTACCGGAAACTTCCTGACGACAGTCTACTATATTATCGATTGAAACCGGTTCAGAGAGACAGGAAATGAAAATCGTAAATTTATTTGTCTTTCCTTTTTTAATTCGTTGTAAAATGTAATGTAAATTAGAATGTTATTTTAAAACATATCAGATTTCTACTGTCATGATTATGTATGAGCTGTTACGATGGTTGTACGTATCGAACTAAAATATAATACATAAAATAACCAATCATTATTAAAGAATCAAACTAAAAATGAATAATTGATACTACTATTATTTTGTCTAATGTTCATTATGTTTATACCTTTCAATCACGCAAATAGATAATCAGTATAAGTCAATGACAAATATAATTCCTAGTCAATAATCCATTCTCGTATTATTATCACTAATTTAAATATCAATTAATTGTAAATTACGTTGCATGCTGACATTGTAGATCACTATCCATGTCACTTACTCGACATATAAATTCAATGAATAGCCAATCAGATTCGAGATAAACTACCCTATCGTGCACAATGGAAAACAATCTAAGGGCGCATGTTCATACAACCACGCAGGGACCATTACTGATGACAGAAAATGGTATACACTTGAGTTGGTCGAACGCCTTGACTCAGCGCGGTCCATATTTTATCATGATCCTTACTGAGGATCAGGATTATCTATCTACACGAGATAATAAAATATAACCAAAAAAATTAGCCAAATGGAAGGTCTTGATTATAAATGATCAATTAATAAAAATAAACAATAGCTTCAATATAATAATATTGATTCACTCACCAAATCCTAAGAGCAGGAGACACAGCCAAACCGAAGATCTAGCCATCCTGAGTGAGAATGATCTTTCAACAGCTCTCGCCGCGAAAGAGTACACAAAAGCCTCTTTTTATTTATACTATATCGTGACGCGCATGCGCGAAGCGATAAACAAATCACCACAGTTTGTTATACCGATCAAATGCGTCTTGCTATGTACGACTTTCACTGAAATCCTCGTCCAGGTCTCTCTTACACTTGTTGCTAGCGTCTCACAGGTATAAGAACTCGCACGTTCCTGCAGTTGGAATTACTCGAGTACGATTCGACAAACTGATCACCGACCAACTGTCACGCTCGCCTTTATATCGACTGTCCTGAGATAATAGTAATGAACTGATCCTTATGACGTCATCATAATTATGGGTGGTACACCATGAGGATTTGCCCCCTCACAATACACAGCTCTTCCAGAAACTCATTTCCCCGTTATGTTTGTTCTGGTTGACCTTTATATAGTGTATATTTTGACTGCAGTTTTTTTTTTGATGTATTCGTTAGTCGATAATTTCCCTCGGGAGGAAGAGAGTTGCTTGTCATTGGTGTGCTCATCTACAGTCGTCCTTCCAGCGCTGTTTATTATTAATTTGTTTGAATTTGGAACCAGTAACAGTACATCAGATTCGGTAATCGATTATAATTTTCTTTAAGGAATAAACTCACAATCTGGTTCAAGTACAAAGTTATTGAATTTTCATCTATTGGGAGAGAGACGCACTGTGAATAAATTGCATGAATTATCTTCTCAATCATTTGCGTATTGTCCGTCGCCAATAGAGGCCGCCCTTATCATTGTTACATTACTTTTCTTGACGAAGAATGATCTAGTATAGGACTAGCGTTTAATGGGCAAAGTAGGATGCATATTCCTTTTTATTTTGCAACCTGAACTCTTTTTGTGTATTTCATCCACTGGCGATGCAATAAAAATCGCAAAGAACACAAACACTTTTTTGAAAATTCTCTGCGGGACCACTACAAAAATGGTAGGTGTCTCTTCCCACAACACCTCTCGTGGATAGCCGGCTTTGCAAGATACTGAATTTTCTCTGGTTTGTTTGTCCCGGATTTTATTTTTGGAGGTATGGTCACCCATCTATACGTATGTCCCAAACTATTTGATACGTATATGAGCTAATGAGCTAATGAGTACCATTTCAGTTCATGTGTGTGTGATGTGTAATATGTTTGTTGTGTGAGTTGAGGGAGTTTGTGATTATACTGAAATTAATTTGAATTTGAATTTTCCATTTTCTTTTCTTTCTTTTTTTTTTAATAACATCGAAACTTGATATAAAATCATTGTTCCACTATTAAGGCTAAGGATGAAAGTAGGATCCTTTGAACGGGGAACCACAAGGGCGATCTTACCACCCCATTTTATTAACCAAAATGATTGAAAATTGAAATTATTGAAAATTACCAAAATCCCGATGTAATGCTTAATCAACACCAATACTTACTCAAAAGAACTAAACAAAAATGACTCAGATCAACCTGGACATGCTACACCTACAGTGATCAATTCTTTAGTAAATCTTTTTCACATTGATCCTTAAACAATGATTGTCAAGTATTTTTACAAAGTATGTATATTCGTATCTACAGTGCACCCTATTTCGCATCATTACTCGCTTATCCAGAGAGTTTCCCAGTTAATAGTCTCATCCATCACCTATTACATTCGGACTTAACCATCCTATTTGCCCGACCAACATAATAATTATTTGGCTCGAGAAGTTGGCACTACGTAATGGGGTCAGGACGCTCTCAGGTCATTAGGCCGATAAAACAGAAAACAGTATACCCCTCTTCATCCCCTCTCCCCCAACATTAACTCCAACTTTGATTGTTCGCGGTCGACAGCACTTTGTGCAGTCAAATGACCCAGTGGGTTTAATGTCTCGGTTTCTAGAGTACTCGATTTGTAAGAAGAACAATCACGATCGGGATTAAATCGATCCATCTCGATGTTTTTTGATAGTGAACTCGTAAAACTTGAGTTGAAGCGGAGCCGTGCTGAGTAATATTTTATATACTATATATATATATATATATATATATATATATATCTTAAATAAAATAAATATTGAACATATGCAAATGTTCAATGACAGCTTGGCTTGAATAATGATTTTATACGATTGTAAACATAATCAGCATATTATATTGTGTGATCATCCAATTAATTGTACTTCCAGATTTCTTCATCAAGTTTTGGAACTCTAAAGTACTGAAACAATTTCAAGATACTGACGTATAACATGAATCTTGAAATGCAAGAATTTAATCAAAGAATTAGATTCTGTCGTTCAACTTGGCTTACACTTGAAACTAATAAAAAAATTTGCTTGGTCTCGGTGTGCACCGCACATTCAACTTGCAATAACAGAGTAATCTGAGCACAGACCTTTATATGACGTAGTTCATGTGACTTGATGTGGTACCTATAATCCTGGAACGTGACTCAATGTTCCAGTTATGCTGTTTCTCCGTGATGACAGATTCAAGATTAAATTATAAGATTATTAAGATCAGGAAAGGAGAAAAGAAGAAGTTCAAGAATGAAATGGTGACGCGAAGAGCAAGATAAAAATGTACGATTAAATTATGATAGACGACCTGTTCACCTTTTATTTGATTGTCAAAGGATATTTTTGACTTACTTCAGGGTAAGTTTGACGGTTTGACCAGAGAACCAATCTGTAAATTGATGTTAAACCTAGGTTTAGTGAGAGAAAATTACATTGATATCCAAGCTTCTATTTTGCTAGTACGATCGAAACCGATCCTTGTGTTCGGTTTTGGAGCCTACCGTACTAAGAGCCGATTGTACCAACTGATGATTAAATATTAATTAGTTAATCATAACTTGAGATAAAAAAATAACATGGGTAACCAAGGGTGATAACAAGTTAATTTGCTAATTTTTGTTTAATTCACTAATCATCACTTGGTACAACCGGCTCTAAATTAGTTAATTAAGCGATAATTATCACGATTAAATGTTATTACCCTTGATAATTTATAATTGATGATAATTCTATACCTTCATCAATAATTAATAACAGGATAATTAATTAATGACAGCCTAATTAATACATTTTTATTTTGAGTAAAACGCAGTTATGGTATATTTTGTACGATACAATTTTAGTTATTCAATGAAAATCTTGATCGGATTGAAATGAATAATAAGGCTGATCACTAGTTACCACCATCTCTCTAACCCTCATTTATCTCATAAACTACACGCATACATTTATTTTGTCAATCAAGGGTTTAGGGTCACATATATTTTAAAAAGAGGTGATGATGTGAAAATTGATTTTTATTTCCAATATACTTTTCCTAACAAAGTTAGGGTTTGCCAGAAGTGCATAAGAACTAGGGCAAAAACGTGTCGACTTGGGTTTGCCAGACCCAAGTCCTCTTTCTTCTACTTACTACTACTCCTCTGCCTGATTCTGCTATTTCTCCGCTTCCTCCTCCTCACCTATCTCGACTCTTCTCACCACCTCCCTCCATTTCTCTCTATTCTTCCACCATTTACCACTCTCAACTTCACTCCATGTCTCCCCCTCTCTTCAACAGCTCTTCTATCTCTCCTTCGGTCTCCCCACTCTTCTTTTATCTCCGCACATTCCCGCACATTCCGACATCTCGTACTCTGCTCTGAGTATACTATACTCCTCTCCATCCTTTTCATGTATCCGTACCAACTCAGTAAATCCCTTCCTATCTTGAACAATAACCGTTCCACACCAACCTCACCTTTATCAATTTGCTCATCTCTCTCCAATTTCGATACTCCTGCAATGCTTTTTAAATATTTCATCTCTATTGTTTCTATCATGCTCTCTTCTTTCCATCCCCAAGTCCAGGTAGCAGTTGCGTAAAACGCACATTGCACTGATAATTTAAAACACTTTTGCTATCAAAATTTCTATTATTTTTTAAATTTATTTTGGGGTTAACGACGCACTGTAATGATACCTAAGATCTATTGGCGTCGGTTGAGTGATTAGTGAGATGATAGGATGATGAGATGAAGGTTTCTTAGGTAATGGGAAGGATAGTGGGAACGAAGCAGTCGTGGCCTATAATGTAGGAACCATACCAGCATTATCCTAGACTACAGAGGGAAACCACGTAAAACCCATGTAAAGATGGACGGTGGCGGTGATCGAACCAGGTCCGATATTCCCGACACCTACCGGATCACACGAAGTGAGTGCGTTAGCAACTGAGCCAACTGGTATGTGTCTTATTTCCTTTGTTCTGTTTTTTGTAAATGTGTATGTTTGTAAATGTATATGTATATTGATAAAATGTATAGGCATATTTTAGTCTCTTTGTAACTTTTGCTTTTATATAAAATAATGATTGTATTAACAATATTTGAGATTTTTTGATTGATCTTAAAAAAATATTACAGTACAATTTGGATCAGCATGTATTTACTTCCCTGTATTATAATATATTCGCATGGTCGTTATAGGAAACCAAAGAAACTTCAGATGTTTTAAATCACGACATTTTATTCCTAGCTCCGTAATAATAATGTCCAATTAACTTTCTGAGAGAATTTTATGTACATGATGCAAAAATATCGTGCTGAAAAGGTCATAAAAGCGTTGCATTGTACAAATTATGATTGCATTTCGACTTCAAGTCACTCTGATGAGATCACGTGATCCACCTATACCATATTTGTTATCCGACCTTGCTTATGAAAGAGAAATCCGTTATTTTGCAGAGACACTACTTCTTTTTCTGGGTGTCCTTCAAATTGTGTTCTTCTGGGTATTTAATTCAACACATCTTGTTGCAGGAAATACATGACATATCACGGCCTTCAGGTATTACTTGGAAACAATATCATCTTTTGGTAGTTGATGGATGAAAATAATTAATGTTCTCATAATTTTACTTCAAAATGATTTCATTGCCAACTGGGTGAGAAAAAAACGTAGATGCCTCAATCGTGATATTAATTTTGTAAATAAATGCTTTCTACTTTCACGTTTTTTAAACCAAACAATTTATCATAATAACTTCTGAAAAACCTCATCAAAGTTATGGTGTTCAAAGCAACAATGTGGGTCGTTTAAGATTATAAGATATTATTATAAGTATAGAAATAAGCTACAGTTAATGTATATATATATATATATATATATATATATATATATATATATATATATATATATATATATATATATATATATATATTCTATAT
The DNA here is from genome assembly GCA_907164805.1 of Brachyptera putata. Taxonomy (NCBI): domain Eukaryota; kingdom Metazoa; phylum Arthropoda; class Insecta; order Plecoptera; family Taeniopterygidae; genus Brachyptera; species Brachyptera putata. The sequence continues at coordinate 15,562,351 of OU015464.1, forward strand.
GTGAAAACTTCTAGACCCGATGGAAGAAAGTAAAATGTGTTGGGTTATATAAACAGAGTGCAGACAAACTCTCATTTTCTCTTTATGGTATGCTAAACTTGTGAATATTTAAAACTATTGATGCGTAGGCCTACTGGATATCGTGGTAGTGGTATTTAAACAAATATTGTAAAATATTTTCACTACTACCATCTTGATGTTGAGATTATGGTTATACTCTCAACGCTTCCAGAGTGCTTTGGTTTTCATTGACCATGGACTTGAAGTGAATGTTATACTTGACGTTCTAGGAGTACGAGAACAGTAGAAGTTCAATGCCAAACAAACAGAGGCAATCTCGAGGAGTGTAGTGGAACAAATTTATTTATTCACTGGTAAATATTGCATCTGTACATAGATAAAGCATATAAAGTACTTTCGGATACGCAAAGAAAATAAGCGTTTTTTTATTCATATATTTCTATACAAAGTAATTGTTTTAAAGTACTCCATTGTTGTCAATTATTCTACAAACATTCGGCCCTTATTTTCACTTACGAATAGTAATGAGAGTGTAATAAAAAGATGACATAAAATAATAAGAATATTGGATAGTTTTTTTTTTTTTATACGAAGATACAACATTTCACGATAAACATAACTATGATATATTTTGTGAATTAAAAAAGTACTTCGTACTATGAATATATAATTGTTAAATAAATCTGAATATCTCGTTTTCATTGAGTATTTAGTGAGAGTATTTAAAATTTGGCCTATCGACACAATGTACTGATGACTAAAATCTATTGGCGTCGACGAATGATTAATGAGATGATGGGAAATATTGAGATGAAAGGTTCGCTTCAAGATTCGCTTTCGATTAATATGGGTGTTATTTTGGAATTTGTTTCACAAAAGTCGGTCGAGGCCTTTTCCCAGAGTAAATGTACACGACAGAGGGAAACCACGAAAAACTTGTGTCAGGATAGTCGACCATTTCGGGGTTCAAACCACGGTCTCCTGGATAACGGTTCAGCGTGCTAGCCACTGGTCCCGCCCTAGTTTGAATATCTCGTATCCTTAAGCATTGGCTTTTATTGTCTGTAATATATACAGTATATAGTTAATCAAAAGCTGTGCCGTGTGCATTAAAGACTTGTTAATTGTTTATGGATATAAAGATAAGAGATAATCATCAATTGATTTTGAAGATGGAAAGTTTTTTCTTTAAATTATTAGGTATGGTTTTATTTGGAGAGATCGAGCACTTAGCAGTAAAATGAGATTGAGATGTTGTGAATTTCTGTCTCTTGAATACTCGTTACTTTTGAGTCCAGTCACGTTTTAAATAATAGCATTATAAAAGATAATACTACTAAATATTTGATTGAAATCGAAGGCTTGGCATTTTATTCGAATTTAAATTTATTATATTTCGCCAAATGAGAGAAACATTTTCTATACAGTAAGTAATAGCTTCCATATTTGCCTAGAGTATTTTGTTTAATACCGGTATTGTATCTTACGTAACTATAAGGGATGAAAAATTATGACGGAATATAATTTAATATTACATAATATGACGTTATATTGCTAACTATAATCTTATAGTTATCTTACGTTTTTCTATAATCTTATGTGTATACAACTTTGCATTTGTGTTGGACATTCTTTTAAAATATTTATGTGTGCTCAATTCAAGTTAATTACAATATGTAGGTTTTTTAACAACGACAAAGCTCGAAAATGTATCATTATTAGTTTACAATGAATTACTTGAAGCGGTACAATGACCATGTCTTCCAGGGCCTTCAAAACGGTCCTCACTCATGATTCTGGAGCAAAGTTGATGAATAATGTATTTTTTATCGATGTTATTATGTTTAAAAAATGATCATGCTTCATATCAGGGTATTATAATAATTTCCTAGAATGTGGGGCAACAAAATTCACTTGCATACCGCAATACATGGTTTTAATATGCAAGTGATGTAATGAGAATATATATTTTTTTAATTTATTATGCGGACATATTATTATTTATTATTTATAGATCTTTAGTAAGTATATAAGTGAAAGTGTGACCTTTAGAATTGTTTGAAGTTTGAACTACGATGTCCCATACACACTTAAGAGAACTTTGCTCTTTCAGTAACGGGACAGTATAATAAAAAGTAAGAGTTCCTTCTGACTCGTTAAGTCTAAAAAAGAATCAGAAATAATGCTAGATCATTAAGAGAAGATTTGAAGTTTCAACTCAGTGTTTCTCATCTTAGGTTTGATACTTCCATTATGGGTCTTCTAATTAAAAATATTTCACCAATACATTGCTTTCCGTTAAATTATAAAAATAATCACGTAGGCTCTGTCAAATGAAGTTACATAATTATTGTTGCAACAATAATGTTTCTCAATTATTATTTTACAATCAATATCTTAGTTAATTACTCGCTTCGTGGTATTGCTATGGAAACGATTGTTAGCCATTTGTTAGTTGAAAGAAGCATATAATATGGAGATTGCATGTTTGAATGTTTGTCAGTTTACTCACAGAGGTAACAACAGAATGCGCTTCTGAATACCAAATTGGCAGACGAAAGGTTGCAAATTAACTGTCAATAATGTAACAGTTTTGATAAATGTCATTGTTGAGATATGCGCGCGTTTTATTCGGTAACTTTTCACCAAATCCCCTGTTTACCACTGACAGCGTACCTACAACATTTTCTGTTGTACTGGAATAGTTGAGGGCATCTGGGCATTCAAACTAACACCGAAGTTGTAATGGGAGAGCATAATTTGGGAACTTGTCCACTTGTTACAACAAAAAGTGGCATCAATTGATAGAAACCTATAGGCATAATCAGGAAAGAAAAAACGCGGTCAACATAAATTCAGTTACAATGCAAACTTTTTAATAAGAGTACACACGTACTTTTATGATTTTGGAAATAAAATGATGAATGAATAAATAAATTTTAGATTTGTTGAAAATGCATCAGTTCATCTATTAGCATACAACTCTCAGTACATAGGTACAACGACTGGCAGCTGCAGCGCTTCGATATAAAACACTCACTTCAAGATTCATGTGATACTGAAAGTTGACTATTGGTTGTATTCTGATGGTCACCGAACTCAAATTAACTTTTTGATTCACGTCGCCTCGATATTTGTTGCGTTTCCCGACTCTCGCTCGCTCAACCAAAATCGCACATATTTATAGCGTTTTCAAAGTATCACAATCACTCTCTGAAACATGCATTGCATAATTATAATCTGTATTGATCTAAATACCTTCTCGAACATTCTTTACTTAATCCTTCTTAAGTTGAATTATTGAATTATAAAATTTATTGAGCAACATATAGGCCTACTATACATACATATACATCGATCGTTCTCAAAAATCAAAACACAAGCTTGAGTATTAATGAGATGTTGGGCAACATATAACTTCAATATAGTAGCTGTTCTGCATGCCAGATTGTATAAATTACACAGAATAAAAATCAGGTAATTAAAAAAAAAACGAATAATAAAAAAATAGCTATATATAAGAGATCGATAACATAACAATACAACAGTATGAAATAAGATGAAAATATATCAATTTCGAATCTAACGTATTTTAAAATTGTGCTTATAACTACCCCACCAATAGCTAGGATATATGGAGGATGAGCGAGTGATAATGGAGCGATGAGCTGATGAACGGCGAAATATACGTATACAAAAACTCATACCTTACGTTGGATTCGAACCCCTGCCCGACTTGACTTCAATTTTAAAAAGGTGTGCTGAATGCTGAATGAGATAGCTGAATGAGCCACGGGGGTGGGAATCTGAGACTTATCTTTTTTGTTTTATCAACATCGATACTTCATACAAAATCATTGTTACCCAATCAATTACGGCTATAGATGAAAGCAGCATTGGAAAAATTAGAATTGTCTAACAATACAGAATTTAAATTAAAACTTTTACCAAAAGATAATAAATCAACAATGGGAATAAGCAGATGGAATGAGAATACAAAAAATAATTAACTGATGAAATTAGATGGAGCAATTATATACTTCATTATATACTTAAATAGGCCTACAGACCAGATTGAGAGGTTGTGTTCCCTCCCCAAATGCATGGGAATCAATTTAGCGAAATATCATTTTTTTTGGTTGTTTTGAAAGGTATAAGCTATCAAAATTCTAATACGGTGGAAATATATGTTCAATTCATTCAAGATGGTGTAAGCTTAGAAACTATTCGCTTTAAATATTGCATAATTTTCTCAGGTAAAAAACACAAAGCAAACACAGCTTAAACACATCTTATGCTGTATTCCTGCGAAAATGTTAGAATGAAGGTTAATAATTTCATCGCACATCTTTTTGAACGTATTTTAAAGGTTTTCTCATGTATTATAATTTTGAATTCTCATATCGTTCAAAAGTAATCACCAGGAACTGATATTTCTAAAGCGACGCCCATGTACTTTTCCAATTCTCGCGAATGGACATTCTCAACTAATCGAGATACATATATAAATAAAATCCTTGAGGTTTTAGATTTGAATAAGCTGCTACGGTTTTAATGCGATTCAATGAAAAGCTATTTGCTATTTCAGACACGTTGCTATGGCATGATATCGAACTAAGGTCATTGAAGGCGTCAGTATACTCTACACCTTTCCAGGAAGGAAATATTACAGCAACGTATAAGGTGTTTTTTTGTTAAGTGGATAAAAGTTTTGCGTATTATAAAACATTGTTAAAGAGGTTGGGTTATAATGTAAATGTTTTTCTTGGAAAATTAAAGTAATCTTATGAATTACAAGTGATACTAGGTTGAGTTTTGAAATTTATTGGTGTATTATTGTATCACATATTTGTGTGGGTAGCTGATATACCATTAATTATTACCTTGGATTACAGCTATCGTATCGATGGATACGCAACTCATGCTGATGCTCATGCAGACTTCTATGCAGAGCTAAGAAACATGAGGGTGGTTCCCATTGGTGTACTAATTGGTGGTTCTTTCAAAACAAAAACAAACAAAAAGAACAAACCTAAATACGAAGCCCGTTTTTTTGGTATTTGGAATGGAAGTCTTCGCTATGGTCATCTAAAACCATTGAAGGTGGGGGAGCCAGTATAGGCGTCACTATGGGCGCCTTGTTTCCTTTAGAGGCCTAAATCGTATCATGGAAGCTATTTCTGATAATTTTGACTTTTATTTTATTTTAAATAATGTCGAATCTAATAAGCAAATGTAAGTTCTCACAAAAGATTCAATTTCAAAGAGTATGTCAGTTGGTTAACCGCTCTGAACCGTCATTCAGGTGATCGGGGTTCGATTGCTACCGGTCACCCATTCTGACTGAGGTTTCTCAGTCGTTAAAATGGATATTGGAATTACTCCCCAGTATCAGGCACAACCGATTCCTTCCCACATCTGCACGATAAGTTAAGGGTTTCATCCTTGATTATACAATTTTAGAAATTCATCGTATATCATCTCCTGGATAATTTTATGCTCTTCAATTAATATGTCATTCTATTCTTGTGAATTCAACCAGTTTCAAGGTAATAAGAGAATGAATACCAAAAATGTGATGAAATTCATTGAACTATCATCTTGAAAATGATTGAATTCACAAAAATGGAAATTCATATTAATTAAAAAGCACGCAATTATCTTGGAGTTGATATAGGCTACTTCTTATTCAATTACACTGGTTCGTGAATATAGTAAAGACTAGTGAAGATGAATTTCTTTCTTTTTTTGAGCACCGTGCATGTACCTTAAAAGCTTGAACCTTCATAAGAGAGGAAAATGAAATAACCAGGCATATAGCCTAGGAATTAAATGGTTTTTATTTTATTTTCATCCAGTCTTATAAATTGATTTATGTATTGTACTGACAAATCTCTAGCAGCTTATGTAATAAAATCTATAGATTGTCAAGATTAATCTTAAATTATTTCTATATTGTAGATTGTACACGAGATTCTATTAATGTCAACGAGAGAAAGTCAATACACTCTTTACCGTTACCATTGACTTCTAAACGGATTAACAGTGACATTTATTTACACTTTTCAATTTCAATGTTAAACTTATATTCATATTCTAATCACATGCAATCCGTCACCTACTACCCTTGATAATATTTCACATATCTTCATTTCGTATGCACGATGTTTTGTTGCCAACATGTTTAATCCCCTATAGCAATCGTGAGAATATGTAATCATTCAAATATTTTTTTTGTCGAGCTTTGTTCAAGTTTCGTGTATTACATTCAGCAATGTAGATTTTATAACTTTGTTCATAACGACATTTTCTCTCTCTATTCGCTCTCTTTTCTATGAAATGTCAACATGGAAGTTATACAACACGAATGTTGCTGGCTGAAAACCACCGACCGGTGGTACTCATATATAGGGGAGACGGTCGAGCGAGACTGCCATCACTCGTGTAGTGAAAACTGACGTATGTATATATATATATCGATCGATTTCGATATTGGTTAGCGATAAAACTTTTTCAAATAGCTAAAACATGTAACAATTCCTTTTTTATTATTTAAATATAGAACGGGCAAGTTTTTATATAAATTACGTATTCGTTTTTTCGATTCAAAACCACACATTTGATTGTGATGGATTGGGGATACATTCTCGTGTGCGGAATATTTGCTTTATAATGGTTTCATTGACATTTATTTAATATCTATCGGTTTTGTTCAATTATTCGTTTGTGTAAATGTAGTTATGATTTTCCAGCAGTATTATGAACGAGCGTTGCTGTCTGAGTGCTTCAATTCACGAGTGATTCTGGTGATTATCTACCAACGTAACATACTTGAATGTAACTTTTATTTATTAATTTATTTTATTTAATATCACCTTAAGATTAGTTTAGAAGAGATGGCATGGGAATATCACAACGAATGAAAGTAAATTTAAAAAAATGTTGGATTGATATTGATATTTTTATTTTGGCATATAACATGTGTTTCTATCAAGGTAACGACATCTAACACTAGCAGTTCTAAGATCAGATTTCTTTATCCATTATGTATAAACCGTTCAAATATTGTCTCCAAGAATAATTACTCGAAGGGTCCTATATATTCAAGATGAATGAGATAGGTTGGATTTTTTCAAGTCTACAATCTTTGACTGAGAGCCAGTGATAGCCTTAAATTGAAAAATCTGAAATGATTGTATGGAACTGGAAGTTACCGTCGTATTATGATTATCATTGCCATACATTATTTTGTGAACTGTGACCCAGTAATGGTCAATTAAAAGTTATTTTTTCAAATAGTATTCAACGTGTGTTATTTTTGTATTATTTTTGTATATAACTTTGTAGTATCATTGTAGTTTTTCCTACGACATTTCCTTAACTTGAGACCATTCTTCAGATCAGGTATTGTAGACACTAGAAAGTATTGACATGTCTAATTCATCCAAATTGATTCACTGATTTTCTTAATTTCCTTGATTTAAGATAATGCTTGAGCTCAGGTATTGTAGCACTAGACAGCATTGACATGTCTAATACATCCAAATTGATTCACTGATTTGATAGGATATCTATCTACCTTGACCTTCCCACTCCAATTCTGGGACACATTTTAGACGTGCTTTGAATCTGACCCTGATATTGAGAGTGAAAACATTTCGCTAACAGTATTGTAATATATTGATGGTATTTTGGCTCAATTTACACATTTTAATTGGTACTAAATAGGATTAAATGTGTTTTAAACTTGATCTGTAAGTTGATTTTCAGGGGTAAACCACTAGTAATTAGGAGGGAATAAAATGGGTGTATTATTCCTTCATGGAGGTCACCATCCAAATACATAGATCATTATATTCACTTTGATTTTCAATATGAGTTTTTATAACTGAATCTAGTGAAATTAATAAGGTAACAGCTAACCTCCAGTACCGATAAGACTTACAATATTTGATAAACGTCTCTTGTAATTCTCATATTGAACCTAATCGGTTTGAGCACTTTGGTTAGCAAAAATTAAATAATATGAATTATAATAAACCTTACGAAAATGCTATAAGCTAAACCCAGCTAGATGAAACTTTTTCTTGAAAAGTGGGTATATTTGGGTATTTTTTCCCAAATGCTTCTTTTGTGATCGCGCTCCACCTGTAATTAAAAACTAGCTTTAAGGTGACAGCATGGAAACTCTTTATGCAGTGGAATTTATAGAAGAAGGTGGACTTTGGTTCATAGTATTCATGAGAAAAATCAGCTGAAGCTGCTAGCTAGAGTAACTTCAAGCAAACAATACAAATATTTACAATTACTTGGAAATTCTGTGCGGATAGTATCTTCTTCCAACTGGGAGGTCACTTCATTGGGGATAGATAGATTTACCATCCTTTGACTAGAAGAGGCACTGATGTTTGGACCTTTAACGTATCGATGATGCTATTTGAACTAACACCAACCAGCGACAGTATTATAAGGGTTTTATTGAAATAATCAACTTATTATGTATAAAGGAGCAAACAGGATTAGAATACCGAGGAAAGACTGATTGGAAGTGAAGACTTTTATGAAATCAAGCACACATCGCGAAATTTAAGTAATACATACTATACATCTTATAGTTATAATCAATATGACATTTTTCAGAAGACTTCAGCAATTTCAAGTTGAGATACAAGCTAGGTCCTTTAGTCTCCTCTTGCTTATTGTAACAAAAACAGAGTAGGATTCTTTAAGCGTAGGTAAGTAACCATAGGAGCGTGCATTCCTGCTGCTTGCTCAATGAATTATTTATTTGTATTGTCTTCTATAAATAGAATGGAAACTCTCAAGAGTTACAGCTCACAACCTAAACTTTTCTAGGTGAACTAGATTAATATTATATGGCATAGAATTACATTCTACTAGTATAACATTGTAAGTACCCTATTGGCATATTTAAATTGTTCATTAAGGTTATTAATATAAATCAGTTCAGCCCAATAGGTAAAGAAGGTATAATGACAGATGGATTACAAATGTGCCTGCGTGAATTGTAATCGGTAAAGTTAACTGTCAAATGTCTAGGAAGTAACGTATGAGGTTATATCACAATACGTATTTTATGCACAGGAAGAGAAAGAACTTGATTGAAACTTAAAAATCGAAGCATTCCTTATAGTGATACAACTGGTATGGCTTTTATGCGTATTTCAAGTAACAAATGATCAACGATCATTACTGTAGTTTATCAATGTTACCGATACCAATGACGAAATATCACGTGCCAATTCGAAGAAGCCTACACAATTTTGTAAGCCCTGTTTATTTTCACAAATAATTTGATTGGTGTATAAGATTATTTTTCTGGAAAGAAATACGTGAGCTTCCTCAAACGAATGGAATAAAGTCCATTTTTTAAGGTGATTGGATTATTCATAGCCTATCTGATTAAGGTTATTTAGGGGTATTAGGATCTACGAGGTCATTTTTGATTATTGATCATTTTTCAAATTAGATCTACTCGCATCACTGAAAGATATATAAATATCTAATTCTAGCGTATTATAATAATTTATATAATATGAATGTACTTTTCAATGTCATGCTTCGAATACAAGCGATCAGGCCTATCTATAGTACAAGTTTAACACATTCATGGTGTTAGATCAGGGTAAGCATCATACTAACACACGTGTATTCTTATTCAATACGAATAAAACCATGTATTTATGAATCGCACTGTAAGATAATAATGTACAAACTCAAGAAAAACGACTATTGATTAAAAATGATATTTTTACATTTGCCCATCTTTGCCCCTCCCCATCTCCATCTCGTTTTCCACTTTACCCAGTCGTGCTTTCATTTTCTCCATATTTTCCTAGACTTTTTCCTACTTTTCACAACTTTTCTTCATTTCCCCCGGTCTTTTCCGATGTTTTCCCACTTCTTCAAATCTTAATGCAATCAGCTGCTTAAGAATGATCTGGAAAGCCTGATTTGTGATGTAAGACAGCTTGCACATCGATTGGTCCATTGAGAAAAACGAATCATTGCCGTCATAACACATTGATATAAATTCACATAATATTTTCAATTCAATTGAAATGGGCGAAATAAATCATTCTGAAAAATGTTCTCGTCTATATTTTGACGAACATTTAAATTTTGATTTATAGTAACTCATTTTTATTTACCGATAATATTGTTATTCCTATTTTTTTTAGAATACATTTTCCATTTTCTTTTTATCTCTTTACGTGTTGTAACCACACCGCATCTTCGGCATTTTTTTCTCGTGGGGAAGGGCTAGGGGTGTGTGGTGAGTAGTAGGGGATGGTGAGAGTTTGGTTCGAGTGGTACGTAGGGAGAAAGAGAGAAAGTAATAAGATGTAAATAAATTACGGTTTCGAATGGTTCAGAACAAAACAAATAATTGATTACATTTTCGTGTTTTTATATATTGTTACAATTCGTTTCAAAATTCTAATTTTAATTGAAAAATGTTTTTGAATAAATCGAATGAAAAAAATCTGTATACTTGATTAATTCTACAAACGTACTATATACATAGTAAGCCCATATATATTCAATTCATTTTGAGTTTGAAATGGAATCCTACCTTGTCACAACAATTCACTTTATATTATTAGTTATAGATTATAGACTGGAATGTTATTATCAGTATATAAGTCGTTTGAATATTAAATAATTTCATAAATATGTACTACTCTATACTTATAGTTCTAGAATATTATGAATACCAGGTGATGAATCACAACTTTCTCATCACACGTGTTATTCCAATATTTAATTACTAACATCCATAACATATTTTAAACGATGATAATTAATTATTAATACAGTAACATAATGGACATTAGAAACTACCTGTAGACCTACGTTGCATTGCAATAACAATTAAATTATAAATGAACAAAATTAGTTGATATTACTTGCATTTTTTGAGTATTTTGTAATTTTCAAAGCTCTGAAACTTATACGTAGAGTGTCGTAGCTTATTCTGTAAACGTCATAATCTATAAAGTTCATGGTTTCATTGAATCATTAACTATTATTATTTATTGCAATTTGTTTTAATTAGGCAAACAAAAGAGACTATTGATTATTGGGCATTGTATTCGAAGAGTTCGACGGTAAAAGGGAAAGCTATGCCCTAAAGTGTTTATTGCTGATGGTTAGTGTTGCTTAGAGGTGAAAGTATAAGTCCCGGGTTCGAGAACCGGTACTCCCTGAAAGTGAGGCGGGGCCCCCATTATTTTCATCTCACACCTTAACCTCGCGTCGTGCAACCTGTTGATCCTGTGCCATGTTTCGACGTCCTTGTAATTATGACGTATGGTTGAATTGTTGTTGTTGTTGTTGCTGTAGTTGATTAACAACCCTACTAATAGCTATAGGTAATATGCAATTGGAAAAAGCGGCTGATATGTCACGCATAAAACGGTGCAGATCTACTTGAACTTTTGTAGAATGATGAATGTATCCTGGCTATGTCATTAGTAGTACAACAAATGACGAGATATAGCATACCTATACTGATAAACGTGAATAAAAAGTTTTATTTTTTTTCTAATATTTATTATGCATAGCTGTTTTGCGGTGCGATCGGGCACTATACAGTATTTATCTTCTCACAGGCTTATGTCCTCGACAAATACAGTAAAATACAATAAAACAAATACAAATAAAATTGAAGATTCATGAGTCAAAGTCGGCTGAATAACTTTTGAGAATAATTATAGAAACATGTTGAAAATGAAAATGATGAAAATTATCATTACTGAATACAATGATGGTATTATTCTATTTTGAATGCCAATTTTCAGTTGAATCTCTTCGAAACATGATTTTTAAAACTATTTTCCTACTTCAACGGTAATCTTTTCGGCGTTTTCCTGATAAGATAATGACTAAATTTCGGTTTATACAGTAAAAAGAATAACTAATCAAAAAAAAATCATTTGTTATTTTGTTATAATCAGTTATTTGTTTTATTATCCAAATTGATTGTTCAACGAGACTAATTCTTTTGTTAACAACGTCTAGACTTGAGGCAATACCAACTTTGTCGTAATTATATTGACTACGATAATCATATGCATGCTGAGGAGTGAAAGTTAAATTTGATATAAATGACATTCTACCAAATACCAGACGTCAGAGACAGAGGTAGTAGGTATATGATATTATTTCATAATTCTCAAGATTCAGGTTCATTTGACCTTTAAGAGATTCACTTGGAACTAATTGGTCATGCTTGATTCGACATAATTCGATTATGACAGTTTTTTTCTAGTACCGTACTGAGTAATTGATGCATATGTATTATATTATATTTTCGATTATATCAACTTTTTATTCTATAATATAATATTTCGATTCTACAAATTTGTTCATAAAATTTAGGATAATTGTTTGATAGTTTATGCTGATCAGATAGGGTAAGCGAACAAGGAGTTGTTTTAAATACATATGATTTGCCCCCAACTTTTTTAGTTGCTATGTAAGTTGGTAACCTGACAGGCAATGTTATCTCCATGTATTATAAAACTGTACACTAAGCGACTGTCAAGATTTTAGAGAAGACTAGGATTGTAAAACCGCTACATAGATGGAAATTAAATTATCATATGGATATGTATTTAATCATAATTATGGTTCACATACAATCAATATAGAAGTGGACCATAAAATTTCCTCAAATACAGTTAATTAGGATAATTTACATCATTCATTATTACTTCGAGCCTCTGCAGATATTATTGGACATGTTGTATGGAACTAGCATGCACTATAATCTTGATGAATGCAAAATAAGTACTTGTTATTAATATAAGATACTGTTAATGTTACATCCATAACCAACTATATAACTTATTTATAATATATTTACGGTTCAGCGAACATAGATCGTATCCGTAAGTATAATCTTCATTGAAAATATTGTTAACTTTAATTCGTGTTTTTACAATAGCGTGTATCAGAGTTATTATGTAAACAGTTTTCGAATATACGAGGTGTGAAATTGATCTTCTTTGTCTGTGTAAAATTAGTCTTGGTTATAATCACGATGGAACACAATGTTAAAGTGTGATATTGTGATTTAGCAATTTGTAGAGCGTAGAGTACGACTTAGTATAATCGAGAAGTGATACAAATGAGGAGGCTATTGGGCTACTGTGCCATATGTTACACTTCACTGCACTTATTAGAACACTTCTTATAACTCCTTCAATATCAGCCCTTCTAAAACACATCTGCGATTAGGATACGATTTGATGCAATTTGATGTTACAAAGTGTGTTTTCTCATTATTGCTAATACTTTATAAAAATCGTAATATTCTCAAATTTCAATTAAAATTGCATGGACTGATCAATTTGAGAATTATGAATTATCACAAATTACTAATTATCACAAACTAATTATCACAAGGTACCGGTATTACCGTCTTGGCACATTCAAGTGGAAAAGTAACTCACGGTCAACCAAATAATATCAGGAAAAAAAAATCGCAAATTTGATTGAGTTTGATACCTTTTATTTGAACAATATTGAACAAACTGAATACTGTTCATCTTTGGAGCTCAGATTGGTATTCTGATAATCCATCAACATTTTGTTGGTATTTATCTCAACATATATTATTTTGAATATACAGAAGTAAAAACTTCAGCACCTACGAGCAGTCGTGACTCAAGATTTTAAACGAGATGACGTAAGGTTTCTCGAACATTATCAGACAATATCGGCGTTTCTAATATCGGCTATCACGTCACACGTTGACGACTTGTAATACTATATAATGAGTACCTGCTGGAGGCTATTTCATGACAAGTTGCTGGTTTGAAGCACACATATTGAGCTCTAATTATTATATCAAAGCAAGGAAATGCTTCCTGTTCTAGGCGGTACCCACCTTCCCTCCAGGCAATGCTTATAATACTCTGGAATTTATAGGTCAATTATTTTACGTAGCCTATTGGTTATCGTACAGATACGTTTTAGTTTGCTGTTACAAGATTGTTTTCGAAAATTCTCATCGGCTATTGTAATTTGAGGTTTTTTATAAGTTTTAGGTAAGAAGAGATTTATAACTTCAAGCTGATCTATGTACAGAGAGTACTTTTATTGTATTTTCTTCCTTCAAGTAACCGTGGTTAGATTATCATAAATAACTATAAGTTTTGTAACTATTTCGTTTTGGAATAAATGATTCCACTTTATAATTTTCTTTTTATACATTTTTATACAATACTTTTATATACAATTCTGAAGAAAGATCCTAGCTGAATAAACAGACATTACAATAAAAAACAGGGATAAGCTATTGACAGCTGACTTGGCTATAATTTGTTATATTTGAAATAGTTATGAGGATGTACAAATGGTACAGGGATTGCATAAGTGGTTGCACGTAAAAAACACAATCAATTGAATTTTAGACACACTTTTATTTTAACCTGGCAAAACATTATTTTTATACATGGTTTCATTGCCTACTGAATATTTTAGGTACATGTAGGCCTATATTACACAGACGCACAGGTTATTTCCAACCATACATCACATTTTATTAAATAATAATCAATATTCCGCCCATGGCATTGGGCATTATAAAGGGTCTACAATACTATTCTTCGTAATAACAATGCCGCTTCCTCATTGTAGAGACTCTACTTACTCCCTCAATGACTTGGAGGAAGAAACGTACGCGACTCGAGAACTTTCTCAGGCTAATATCACCCAAGAGGCATTTAATCAAGGTTAGTTTGATGAAATGCTTAAGATTTTTCACCCACCCGTCACAGTTCGCCACTTTCTAACCTCTGAATGAGGAAATCAAAGATTAAAACCGTGATGAATACCCTTTAAATTAGAACATCTTCGTTCAGATTCTCTAGTCTGGCAAGAGATGTATTAATGAGTGATGAAGGGGAGAGGAGAGTAGATGGAGTGAAGGTTAAGGAATGGAGGTGATTAATGATGACGATTCAATGAGATCGATGACTTAGAAGAACCCGTCTCCGGTAGGATCGTTGAGCCATGGGTAATTGTTGGGACATCGCACGCAGGTCTGGAGGTTGACGGTTTCGCCGGGAATCTCCTTGCTGGTCAGTTTGCAAGAGTGAGGTACCCAACAAGCGGGTCTGCCCTCGACGGAACACTTCTCCGCCCAAGGTTCGAAGTTCTTCACCTCGGATACCGTCCTTGGGTTCTGGATCCATTGGATAACCTGTGTCATGGTGACGAAGTAGACGTCTTTGTGTTGTTCGAGGATCTCGTCGATCCAATAGAGGAAAGCGTCGAAGAACTCGGGATTGTTCTTCAACCACGCGGCGTGGAAGTAAAGACCGAGAGGTGCACGATTCTTGTTGTAATGACGGTTGAAGTTGTGGTTCAAGAAGTTGTAGAACTGGTCTCCAGTGAGGATGTTCGAGCAGGAGTCAACCATAGCGCATCCTGGGAGGTATTCGTCGAATTGAGGTTCTTCCCTACGATCCAATTCGTTCATGACCATCTCCCAGACGGCGTGGGATCGAGTGGGGCAGTTCTGCAGGTTGCCGTGACAACGGTGAGGCATACGGAAATACATGGTATATGGCCATAGTGGAGGATTGGAGAGAGGTGCAGTGATAGTAGAGTCATACAAGAAAGCTTGTTCTTCCATCATGGTGAATTGATTGTTACCGCCGACGCGGAGGTAAGGGGATCGAACTCCGACCACACTGTTATCTGTCAAGTTGGCGAACTTCTCGATAATGATCCTTGTACCTGCCATCTCCTTAGCCCAGTCATCTACAGTGGCGTTACTCCAGAACTGTTCATCATCGTTGTGGCTGTAAGATAACATTATTTTTTATTAGACACCTGTGTGACACCTGTGTATCTAACATCAGAAATAACGTTGAATATACTTACGAGATTGAGTGAACGGCGATTTCGTGTCCTTTACGGTGAGTTTCCTGGATGGCAGAGTAGTTAGAGTATTTGTGCGACACGAAATAGGTGGCTTTGATGTCACAGCCATTGGGATTCTTGCGTTTGCCGTTGAACATCTCCTTGTAGAGCTCGATGTTGTTGTTGTTGATGGCGTCGTCGAAAGTGATCGTGATCATCTGGGGTACATCCTTGGCGGGAAGATCACCGGGAATGGTGGTACCATCCTCCGAGCAGAAACAATCGGGCAAGACGCACACAGCCGGGTCACAAGGAGGAGCTCGGTTAGGATCATTGTCGTTATCTGAAGAGAACATTAGACAGAGAGAGAGAGCAGGTGATAAATGTGACGCATTATATGTAGAAAGGTATTATTGAATAATAATAATAAAGAATTTATATTGGGTGGAGTTGCCTTCAGTAGATTCCTTCCTTCGAGGCATACTTTCCCTCTCTGTTGGTCCCCGCATAATATGATACATATATATGTATATATATATATATATATATATATATATACATATATATAAACATATATATATATATCTATATACTTTCATTCGATCAAGATTTTCAGATAAAACTCTTAACACGTGCACACTATAGCATTTTATCATTTCAGATATCAATGCATAAGTAATGAGATTCCGGAAGTTGTTTGGTAAGTTTTGATATTTTTAGTGGCGCCTGATAATTTGTATACCACGGTACAAATATTGGCGGTTCGAAACTCTCGAATACATGATTGTAGATCTTGTAGACGGTCGGTCGGGACCGCCAACACTCGAGTTTACACCACGTGGGTTATGTTTTTGAGAGATGTTGCTTCGAAAGTGGTTCATATAGTCGCTATGATTAGAGACCCGCCCAAATTGCCGCACCTTGTTTTGTATTTTGTTATTTTATGTGACCGAGCAACATTTGGCAAGGACATCGAAAGTTCTGTGGAACTTGGAACGCGTTTTCCATCCCTCGCTCTTGTCACATGTCATACATTTGTAAACGGTTCTGCAGAACTGTTATGGAATTGATTGAGTGTTGAATGAGGCTCCCCGACCGGCTGTCTTTCATTGAAGGCCGGGAGTTTCTTTTCACCAAAGTGTTAATCATCTGGTATAGGTCATTCGAGTCTGGCATACGAATCAAGTTGGCGACGACAACTTGCACTTTTTATGTTATGGTCAGAATGACTTGGTCTGATGAAGTGTAACTTGGGCAATGTTTCTGTTATATTACCTTTAATAATTATTTCCCAATTGTTTATCAATTGAAAAAATAATTAAAGAACCACTATTTAGTTATTTCAACACTTCAAAAGTACTTCTCATTTTTGAAGTCTTCATTAACATTTTTTTTTAATGTCACCTCATTTGAATTAGGGTATTACATTTGTCTAAAATCGGTTAGATGATCGGAAGAGTTGATTCCGAATGATAGAACTTCCTTAGAGTAGATTGTTTTGAATGTTAAATCGCTACAGTCTCTAATAATTATTGTTATTTCTAATATTAGTTGGGTATTGCTTCAATGACTTACCACAAGTGTTTTCATCTGATCCATCGGTACAGTCTTTCTCTCCGTTACAGAAGAGTCCTCTTTCGATACAAGCGCCGTCTCCACAAGCCAGGAAACCATCTTGACAAAGAGGCTCGTCGGTGTACAGAAGAGGTTTCACTTTACGCTCTTTGTTCTTCAATTTGCAATTCTTTACTGCCTTCTTCCAGTCACAAGTCTGCTTTTCAATATCGAAATACAGACCAGCGGGGCATCTGATTGCTTGGAGACCCTATACAAAAAAAACAATTAAAATCTAGAAAATTGAATACATTTTAAAAATAGTATATGATAATTTTGTTTAGGTTTGTCTCATCTTACTGAGGATGTGCATTGGATGACATCTCGGCAGTTGTCGCTTTCACCAGCGACGAGCCTGAACCACTCGCCGGCGTCTTTATTCTTACATAGCTCGGCCTCGAAGCTCTCCTCCTTCTTCGTCGTCGTCTCTTCTTGTCGCTTCACTCGGTGGTTGGGGATTCCATTACTGGCCACTAAAACCACAGGACACAGATTGTTACAATTTGGAACTATATAATTTATTTTAGTTCTGCTTAGGACTGAGTATATGTGGAGAAAAGTATGCACAGAAAAATGACGAGGTATTTTTATTTATAATGTAAGTAAAAGTCATTGTTTGAACTTGACAAAGAGTTCAATTGCTCAGTATGTGGATTATTTTTATGTTTCATTGATCCCTTTTTTAACAAACCATACCCGAATTTTGTATTGTAAAATGACTAAAAATTATTATCTCATTTTGTTGTATTGTTCCTATTATTTCGTTATTGTGAACATTTCTGAAACCGATTAAAATAACACGCCCATTTTAAATTTTATTTTAGTGTGACATTGGTATACATTTTCGTACCTCCCACGCACATCAAAATTTGCATATTGCAACGAGTAGGTTTTGACTATCAATAACAATAGGTTATCAATAGATACATTCAAATGAGAACAAGTTCATGTCTTACAATATAAATTATAAATTCGCTCACACAGAAAAATGTTCACCCATTAGCACGAAACTAGTTGTAATTTATCGTCTCTTCAATGTTATTACTTATTAATCAATTTTCTCTTCGGAACAATTCAAAACCTTTCATTTCAACAACGTTTTCCATTCTGTAATCACAAAACTGAACTTTTATACTCTAATATCTCAGAATTTATCTTTTATCACGTCTGTGGCTCGATTCTAGGCGACAGAACATTTGCATCAATGTCTTATTTTGCCGATCGTATAATTTTACGTCATCTTTAAGAGAAAGTCTCGTTCGAACAGACTTGGCCCGGTTGTTGGCTCTCACACTGTGGTTAACTAGTCTTCCTGCTTTCATTTTGCATGCACACATACACACACATACATATACACTCAATTGACATTTAATAGCTTCAAATATATACATTTCTTATTATGATATTGACTACTGATATTAATATCACAAATAGTTCCAGTAAAATAGGAAAGACATGGACGTTTCCAGTCGTTTGTAAAACTTGTTTGTCCTCAACCTCAATTTATATTTTTAAATATCATCCACAGACATTTAGCACTTCTGCAGCAATACTTCTTGTTCTTGTCTAATAGTTTTACCCTTTTCAATTTCAACTTGTCATAAAACAGGTTACTATTATTGTTGATTTAATTAGGCAATCCCCTTCTAACTATAACCGACAGTAATTTGTATTTTAACTGAATGTTTATACAGTTTTTAATAAGTTATCATAAATCGGTTACGTGGTAATTATAGAAGTTGCCAAAGGCTATTTTAATAAGTTTTTTTTTATAACAGGAAGCTAAAACTTGAGCATTATGCAGTTTCATTTCCTTCTTAAAAACCAGTTTCAATTTATTTTATATATTCCCTTTTGAGGTAAAATTATAGTGTGTAACTCTTTATTTACACGCGATATGAGAAATATATAAAAGTTCTTAAACCACAGAAGGACAAGTTATTTTAATTAACTTAATGTTTTGTTAAAGATGATTGTATAAATGTTCGGTCTCAGAATCTTTTGATG
This sequence comes from Brachyptera putata, assembly GCA_907164805.1. Lineage (NCBI taxonomy): Eukaryota > Metazoa > Arthropoda > Insecta > Plecoptera > Taeniopterygidae > Brachyptera > Brachyptera putata. Next base: position 15,581,893 of record OU015464.1, read on the forward strand.
TTTTCACTCGAGTGTGAAATGTGAATGCAGTTTGCCTGGTAGGATTACGCAACATTGATAGCCGAGATGTTGCCAAGACTTGTATGAAAAGTATGTCGACATACTGATTTAGGCCTGTATATATTATTCTACATTTTATGTAAGTGAATAAAAAAAATGTCTCTGTTATGTATAGCAGGTTTATATTTAACGTAGTCACTTTATTGTAGGCTTGAATAAAAGTCAGTCGTTATACTTTCTCGTGCACCTCAATATTGGAGAAAATATTCACCGCACATTGCCATTTATTGCATTCTCAAAATGGCAGAAATTCCACATCTTTTATTTTAATTATTTTTATCTCGTTATACGAAAAGCTATTGTCGTTTACATTTTCATGTTATCCATCCATAGTCAGTATACCACTGATATAATACTATATTATGCCGCGTCTGTCTTATCGTGCATTGAAATATCACAGATTTAAAGTACAATAATAACATCTAAACTTCTGAAGATGTATAAAATATAATTATCATCACAATAATCATTGTAAAATAAACAAAATAAGATTTTACTTTACTATGATTAAAATAAATAACCAATACTGACCGGTACCGGTATCGAACCCGGGTTCACCAAATGACATAACTCAAATCTTATCCAACACTAACACATTCAATCACAATTCGATTATTTTCGACATTTTAAAAAAAAATCAACTTTCACCTCGCGCGTAAGTAAATCCCAAACTAATCAAAACAATTAAACTTATTACTTACCTAATTGTAGACAGGCCAATATATAAAACACGCTCACTGCAACACCTATAAACCACGCCATTGCCGTGCGTGGACACTATAACTGACAATGACTCCGTGTGAGCCTACACTTTGCCTTTTATATGCGGCCTACATCCTCCAACGTTGTTCCTTGCCCGCCGCGTCGACATTTTCATGGCACTTACAATCGGGGACAACCCCTCTCTATTCAAGATCGCCCATTGGCGGAGAAATTCTTACGTTGATGACGCGCTCAGATTTAAAGATCCATCATGGCCGATTGGAGCATGCGCATTAGTTGTATGAAGTGGTCCATGTGCCATGACATTGACAGTAGGTATATATTTTCTTTGTAACGGCATATTTAGAGAGGCTACTGGATGGTGTCATCCGTATTAATTCACTTTCATTAGAATATGCAGTATGGCTTTCGAAGTATGCTAATCGGTTGGCGCCTGAAGAAAGCATGCGTTGCGTAACGGGTCAGATGGAATCTTGCATCGTGGTTGCGCGGACGCAGTGCGCAATCGTCTATAGAGTTGTTGGTGGATATGTGATTGTGTTATTCAAGCGGTGATTTTGCAACAATGTAAATTGTTTTTCGGTTATTTTTATTTGTTTGCAGTTGGTTTGTGAGTGTGTGAGTGTGTGTGGGTGTATTTGGTTTCGTTTCAGATTTTTTGATAGCGCAGTGCTATTTTTTGTGAAAATTGTATCAAAAATTATATTTCTCAGCTCAGTTTATATTTTTTATACGTTTTTCTAAATTTAAATGTTTACCGAGAAGAAAAATTGTAAACGTATATTTACTACGGTGCCACCTATTTTTTTTTTGTAAATATCAGTTTTCGTTGGTAGGTCAATAGACTACAGAATTGATACCGTTCATAAAATACATTCGTTTACCCTAGAATGGGATGCGTAAATGATATGGATGGAAGTGTGAAATCAGATTCTATTTTATATGAAACCATTTCAGTTTTTATACAAATTAGTTGAAATTATAATCAAATTGAAAATATTAACAATCTTTCCAACCTTATAGTGCAGAAATCAGACTACAATGCGCGCTAAAAATGTGTTTGTATAGAATATCTGAACATTTCGAATTCATTAATTGTTTAACTTCATGTTTCTTAATTTTATGATGTTAAAAAACACGTATTCCTCAAAATGTAAGCATATGCAAACAGATTCAGGCACGAACGAGCAAGGGGGATAATACGATCAGGAAGAAAATGAAATTTTAGATGGGCGCGTAGTGGGCACGTAGATATGGTATGTTGAGATAATCAAGGTTACAAAAAAGTGGGAGAAGAAGAAAGAAAAGATTATCCAGCAATATAATTGATTATACATAAAATTGTGAATAAGAATAAATGTAATGCATATATTTGTAATTTTTTTTATAACAATAGATATAAGTTAAAAAAATTGAATTTCAATGAAGATTGTCAACGACATCGTGACAGTCAGGCCACAAGTATGTATTTACCCTTCTTCCAACTCGGTCCTCGTGCTGTTGATTCAACCTTTCTAGTAACGATTATTAATTGAAAGCTAATTAATTCAAGAAATCTTCATTTGATATTTGATGATTCACGAACATTCTCTCTAGTAAATAGGTATGGAGATTCAATCTTTCTTATTCACACAAACGTTTTCAATTATATTCTTTTCTATGTTCTCTATTGTCTTTTAGCGTGCAGTTCCTAAGAGTATAGACGTAGACAATACATTTTGAGAATAACTTGAAACTGAAGTTCAAAATTCATTGAAATTCAAAATTTCTATCTAATATACTACTTTGGGGTTACACAATTATACTGAACTTATTAGTATTTTTCTTGCATACAGTCCAACAAAATAGGTCTAATAACAATCGTCGCATGGCAGTGTAGCTAATATGAAGAAATAACAAAAAGATTTTGTTTTCATGGTAAATAGTGTATACAAACTTGTGGACATTGTTGACTGACACTCTCAACAATGAGTCATAAATATCACTCAAAATACGTTTATTGACTAATTAAAGACAGTGCAACACAATAAATGTGATTGAATCCAGGAAGTCGTGACGTTTGCTCTAATGACGTCAAACATATCTCGCCCCGAACGATTGATGTTGTCTGTTTTTGTATGAATGAATGCATTTCAATTATTAGACTACTGTGTATATTATAATACGAGGTCTTGAATGTTTAAGGAATCCAACATGGGCATAAACAAGCGAGTACCGCTACAAATAGGCTTTTTACAGAAGGTTATTCGTATTTAACAATCCGGCAACGCCCGATACTGGAAAAATGCTAATTATTAACTTAAACTTAATTGTTACTTGCAAGGTAAAGAGCTTGTTTTAATGTCTGGTTGCGTTTGTACATTTGCGGACACATAAAAGTTTAATCCGAAATGTTAATGTACATAAAAGCTACTCGCATGTACCACTAACAGACCGTGCGTGAAGTGCGTGTGCGCATTATCTGCTAGTTTTAGTGCGTTTGCAATCCTTAAATTTTCTTCAGGATGCATTTTAATGTAGCGTGATCGACCACTTGATGTGACCGCAACCATAATTAGTTGTACAAAAGGCAACATGCCTATTCAGATTTAGTTTCAGTCTACATACAACGAATAATATTACAACGAATTCAATAATAAAGCAGTCAGAAAGTAAAAATAAAAAGATAAAATGGCATTGAATATATGTAGATCATGTAGATAATTCAAAACTTGTTGATTTCAATAACAATGTTTTATGGATGCTGCCTATTAGATTATGTATTTGTTGTTACTCATTTACTCTGTTACACCGAGGTAAATAAAAAATCTGTTTCTCCAGGTTAATTTAAAACCACAACTGAATTTATATTTGATGAATAGAGATATAATTTTTTCATTTGGTATGAAATGTCTGTCAAGAAAAATTAAATATATGAAAAAGTTCACTGAACTTTAATAACAATAGAAGTACACGATTTGAATCAATAAGTGTTAATTTCGGCGTATTGCCAGACAATAATAAAATCAATTTAGTCCTATGGCATTTAATCAATGAATGCTTATGAATGAATGACATATATGAATGAGTGACAATGAATGAGTTCTACTATAATTAGAACAAAAATCTGAAAGTTATATCTGAATCGGTGCTAATTTACGAGTTTTAAACTGTAATGCTTATTAATCTGTTGTCGTTATAATTTCATATTACCTGATATGATATGAATACCTGATTAAAGGCCATTAAAGCTAAACCACTCCATTAGGAGTTTCCATATTTCTTACCGACTCTATATAATTTGAAAGAAAGTTCATGGATTGAGATGATGTCGAAAATATTATTTTTATTCATACAGTGTTTGTATTTATTGTGTTATACTTTCAGATTCGAAGTACAACATCATCAACCTGAATCACATAATTGTGGGTTCGTATAACATTATTTCAGTTCGTGCTTTTTCGTCCATTCATCTCATCATCTTTCTTTTATCATGTAGACACCTTTAGAAAATTAGAAAATCTTTAATAATGCATATCTGCCGAAACCATACTCAACACAAATAAATGTTGTTGATAATGAATTTAGGATATTTGACTTGTTTATGATAAATTAATAATGTTTGTGACAGCAAATCGCACTAGTTTCAATTAAAATGAACCCAACTCATAGAAGAATCGAAGTAATGTTTTCCAGCACTGACCGTATTCTTCTTTGTTTCATTTGTTCAATTCTTTCTCACCTCAAAGGTTTGAATATTTTCATCAAGTTGTAATTAATTAATTACATCCACCTACATATTTCCTCCATCAATTATTATTTAAATGATAAAGAACTTGTATCCACAAAAGAACATAGTCTACCTACTGAACAAACTCAAATTTCACCGTTATATATCTATAGCTGTGACATTTGAGGGTTCAGGACGAGAATTAGTATACAAAAACATAACTACATCTTTCAAAATCAGTCAATAATTAAACCTGTTCGAGTTTCTATACATTTGAACGAAGTTTTTACAATCATTCAGCAGCTAGACGACCTTCTTCTTTCGTGAATAAAAGTATATTATTTCTAATTGTTCGTAACTAGGTTTATTAAGATGTCAGTACGAGAAAGTCCTGAGCATGCGTTTAATTTTAGCACTGTAATGGGGATAATTATATTGACATCTGAATGCATGTATTTACTGAACGGTGTATAGTTTAATTATTATTTTTACATCAGTATTACAATGGTTATTAGTTCTAGGCGAGGTAAGAAATATAATAGTGTCATGACAGTAATTTGCTATCTGCTGTGAACTGCATTTTACGCTTCTGTAGTTTGCAGAGGCAACTTCGTTTTCTCCTGTGGGCTATATTTGAAAGAAACACACTAAACTTGAACTGCGTTTAGTTGTTAATAACTAGTTGTACTAAAATGCCAGTGCGTGAAAGTAATAAAAGTGCATTTAATTTGAGTACTGCATATAAAAAGTATAATCATAGTGACATCTGAATGCATACGTTACTGGATGGTCTACTTTTCTAACTGATTGGTCAACTGTTATATTTATACTTGTGTGAGAATTCTTTCACATTCTGTCACGAATGCTATATTCTTCGAACATCATGTAACATCATTAACATCATAAAATATCAAGTTTTTTTGTATATGAAGTCATATCTATATACGCAGTCAGCTGTACCTACATGAAATAATTATAAACCGTGCAGCAACATTCGGTTGTTTTTTGCCTGCATATCAGTTATTATTCTTGTTTTATTTATAGATTAACGAAATGCTGTGAATTTCATTGAAAATAAATTTCATGATTCATCGATTAGCTGTAAAATTCAGGTGCATTTAATTTCTCCGAAAATGAATTAGTGAGCAATTATGGGAGGGAATCCTAGAAAATCCTAATGTTTTAATGTAAGTATATTCAGCAAATATAGATACGTGAAATAATCAAGTTATTAAAATCATAGACATTTGGATATTATGTACTTTTAATTTTTATATTTGCTAATAATTGTGTGCGGTGTGGTTACGGTTGCTCAATCTATCGGTCATTTTACCCTTACTTTACAATTTTGTACAATGCAAGTCTAAATAGACTTTCCGACTTTAGAAGGGGGAAAAATAAATGAACGGAAAATAATTTCAGCTATGAAATTTAATATTTTCTTTGAGATTGAAATAAAAACATCGAGTCAAAAATAAAAACAACCAGAACTAAATATTCACTTCTTCTAGACCACGTTTTATGACGAATAACAAACGTACTCATTATTCTAATTATCAAAATTGAGGAAGGCATACAAAATACATTTAGTAGATGACAAATTAATCCGCTAATTCGCTGATTGGTTTGTGAAACCGGACTTTACTTCAACTTCTTTCTAGTGATTTCAAAATTAATACATGTTTATACGACACTTCTTTTTTTATAATTCCACAATGATGACAAATAAACATTCGAATAGCCCCTATTTGTCACTGGGTGATTCCTGACTGTCGTATAGGCTACTGCATATATCTGGCATTGACATTCTTCGCAAATCATTATACCATCTATAATAACATAGCAGTGTATGGAACTTGAATTAATAAGTCAGCATGTATAATATCCAACTATAATAAAGAGGTAATAGGCCTTTTGAACCAAGGTAACTGACTATAACTGTATACATGCTTTCACATTTCAGCTGATCGCTTGTTGTAAACTCAAATAATTTATCTATCTTCACATGGAAACATATTCGCAACAATCACATTATTTTCATTGTTTCTGTAATCCATCTGGGAGATTAGATGGTTGTCAGGTTACCATGCAGAAACTAGGAAAGTTGAGAGAAAAGAAGTTAATACAAAAGTTGCTATTGGAGAACTCAATTTTGGGCATGTTGTGTCCACTTATTACAACAATGTGTGACATATCACTTGTAAGACGCATGGGACCTCATTTCTGTATATTGTTACTATCTTGATAGATATATATATATCGTTTCTTGACCAAACTGTCTTTTTTTGTATAATGGTGCTTAACGACCCCACCAACAGCTAGGTTATACGGGGGTACCTCCAACTGTCTTATCTTTAATTTACTACTTATGACTTACGCAATTGTATTTTAGATTGAATCAAATCATTAATACTAAACATAACTGTTACTCTCATATATATTTATAAATAGGGAACAAACGATAAGACAGCTAGTTTCAGTAATTACTAACGACAGTCAAAACAATCATCAGGGGCCTCTTTCCTGAAATGTTTTCAAATATAGGGATGATACTTCTGAATATAAGAAATATTCACGATTTTTCGACCTCAGCATTCTCTTTATACATGTTAACATTTCTGTAAAATCTCAGGTATATTAATAGCATTTTAGTACCTCTTCAAATGATCAGACTATTTATGAAACATCAGGCCCTGAATTACCTTAGATAACTAGCGCAACGATCAACTTTTATCGGTCTCAATTTCAAACAATTTAAATATTAGTTATTCATGATATCTCAATCTTCAATCTTCATTCAAGAACCACATCAAGTCGTTAATTACGATCCTTCATTTATTTCATCTTTTTTTGTTTGTAAATAATTTTATTCTCAAACACATGCATTAAGTTACATACACGTACAGTTCATTAAGAGATAGAGTATAAATACTCAAATGAAATGTTAATACTGTTGGCAAGAAAAAGAAAGAGAAGCTGACTGGCGTCTAGCTTCGTCGTCGGTTGGTCGTCGACCGACCACTTTTAAGCTTCCTTATAAAATTTCTAAAGTAAACTTACTTCTTATTTGTACCAAACCAACCTTGAGTCAGTCGATAGAGGTCGTACGTGGTTTCCATCTTGAAATGTCATGTGTAGTAATAATTGGTTTAGAATCTTTTCCCGAAGGTGGTGTCGTCTAGAGAAATAACTAGGTGAGTGCTGGTGAGTCGAAACTCACGACTGTCGAAGGAAGTGGATAAGGAAAGCGGTCGATCGAAACCGCCAATAATGATGAATTATAAGGTGCAACTATTCAAGAATATAAGATGCATTCGATTAAATTAATAAAAATAGAAATAAAAGTAAAAGTTAGTTCGTCCTCTGTCAGAAAGTAGAGGTTGTATAGCTTTTCTATAGCATTATATCCATTGACCTCTCAGGAATGGGTGCAAATGAGAGGCCAACTATGAAAAATGGGTAAAACGTCCACTTATACAGAAATGATAACGTTTCCACGCCATTCAGGCTCGTATTAACAAGTATGAAGGGTTTATTGAAAATATGGAGAAAGCATGTTTCTCTCTGGTTACCATAGCAACTAGAAAAAGTTAAGGGTAACAAACGAATGGTAAAGTTTTGATTGTAGAACGAATTGAAGGGACATTGTTGTGCACTTATTAATACAGTGTGTGACCATGGAGTTGGTATGGCATCATTTGAAAGAGGTCTAATAGCTTCTTGCAAGTAGCAATAATGTATTAACCATACCAATACAACGACCTGGGTTACTAAAATAGCTATTAATATCAATTGAGGGACAAAAAGTTGTTGTCTATGTCTTTCAACAAAGAGTGACATCAATTGCGGGAAACCATGTTTCCCCGAAATGCATGTATGCATGTTTGAACGAAAATTAGTGTGACATTATGATTATAATTTATAGCAACAATGGGAAAATGAATTTTTGTTGCAATTTTTTCCATCGTTACATAAAACATGCTCAATAACTAAAACAGCACAACTTTCCGCATGCTTTGGTTTCAACAATCAGAAAAAGCTTTGTTTCCACCATCTTTTGCATGCTTTTAGTACTCCTTAATCTACGGTAATACCGAACACCACAGCGCTGAACACTTCACTGGTTTATTTATCTTTGAAATACAATATTTTCGCTTCCGTAATTCGTATCAGTGATTAGAACAGATATTTCTTATACCCATCTAGTCGAACCTCAAAGAGTGGTTGATGCCAATGATGAACGATATTAGTGTGATAACGTTATTGTGCAATGCTTGTAGTTATTGATTTCCTCTTGCTTGTTATATACTCACAATGGGCTTAACAACGTACTCTAACGATAACTAAGATCTATTGGCGTCGGTAAATAATGAATGGGATGATGGAAAGAATATGGAAGGATGGCTATTTTATTGTGTGATTGTGTACGGTCGAAAAGCAGCGATCGTGGTTAGTCCGTAAGGAATAATCCAAGTGTTCATATTTACACGACTGATTGGAACCACGAAAATCTTCGGTCAGGATGGTCTACGGAAGATTATCGCTGGAAGATTATCAGGAACGATAAGGATGTGGTTGAAAAAGTTATAGAAAGACCTAGTAAAATGATTGAGGAAATGGGATGGGAAAATTTGGCGAAACGAAGACAAATAGAAAGATTGTGCAATTTTGTTCGAGTCAAGAATGAATATATAGGATGGGATGAATTAAGCAACAGAATTGGAAAGGGATTACAAAGAAGTACGAGGGGAGGGGTAAGAATGGAGTGGAATAAGTGGATAGAGAAGTAGGTAAATATGGATTCATACAAAGAACGACGCGGGAATGGAATGAATTGGAAGAAGATATCAAGAATATAACGAAGATTGGTGATTTAAGAAGAGAGCTAAGAAAAAAATAAAGCATAATTTTATCGAGTATGTTTATTTGTAATTTCATTAGATATAGTAACCATTACCACCTGTTCTATGAACAATCGGTAATGAAAAAATAAAATATGTAAATATGTACCATAGCGGGAATGGAACATCGGTCTCCTGAACGACTGTTCAGCGCACTAGCGACTGCATGATAATCTAGTCCAGTAAATAATCAAAGTAAATAGTATAAACAGTAATAGTAATAAAGTAAAACAATCTGATAAATTAGGATTCGGTGTTAATACACTTATATTTCGTGCATCAAATCGAAAGTGTTATAAAGAAGTCAAAATTATAGTCAAAATTAGCTTCATTATTTTAGTCTCGATTTAGCTTCATCTTCAATTTTTTTTTGTATGTTCTTATCAATTTTAAATTTAAATTCAATTGTTATTCTGTGTCTAACAAGGCAATCCAATGTACATGGGCAGAGATCCGAATAAATTTTTTTATATATTGGAAGTAATTAGGTTCATTAAATAAGTGATTAGATAGAAGTAATTAGATTCAAAGAGATAGGTATAATTATTTGTGTAATGGCAGTTATTACGAATAACTGAATCCAAAGTTATTCATGAAGAATGAGAACTAAAATTGGTACTTATATAATCTATGAATGTTATTAGGCCCTAATTAAATGTTATATAACCATCAAAATGTAACGCGTTTGTACATTTCTGTATTATTTCTATAGAAAAGCAACTGAATGAACACGCGTTGAATGTTGTTCAATAATAGAAATATTCGTCATATATTTATTTCCTAATATATATTTATATATTCGTCGTCAAATATCATGACTCGAGCAGTAACTCCTTGAAATCTGAGTCCGTGCAGACCATGCTTATGTCCATGCCTATGTCTATGTCTATGCTTGGTGTGAGGCGACCACAATAAATGTGAGTTAACCCCATAAACGGTAGTAGTACATAACGATTCTCCATAGGACATTCAAGTAAAAAACGAGCACATTTCAGCAACATCCTGAAAAGTATGCATTTCAAAAGTAGGTGGAGGGGAAGACAGTCGGTAAATATTCATATTCAGTTCATATGTACCACATTGAAAGTGGAATAACTCTAAAGCGATAGCAACACGAAACGATTTTTCATTAACTTAAAAAATACACTTTTGAAACCTGAGGGGTGTGGGGACAAATTAATTCATCTCATTTGTTGAGCAAGTTTTCTTCTATACTTCTTTATGTTTGCAGGTTCCATATTCAGATCACGGTAAACAATAATATATTGACGTTTCTTCACTTATAGAGGGCGGTATAGGCACATTTCTTGGCTTTTATTCACTTAACTTTCCTACGTGAGATTGTCGTTGCTGACAATGATTGTTTCTTGCTTTCTACAAGTTGAATAAGAGAAGATTATCACGTACAATATTGATGTAACAGTAAAACTTATTTTCCGAATTTCCAAATAATTTTACGGTATATATTTGACACGTACATTTGGGTCAAGGATTCATGTAATAATCTCAAGACATGGGATGAAGACATTCTGAAATATTCATGTAAAGATTCAATACGAGAATTACTGTAGATCGAATCTTCATATCATATGTCATTTTGTAACAAATGGTCATTCCAACTGTGAACAGGTATTGCATTACAAATACAGAAGTGGAAAAATGTTTCATTTAAATACCAATAAGGTTGACCTTTAGGCATTATATAACATAACTCTATTCAATACGAAAATCAATCAAAAACAATCATTGCTATTGATAGGATAGTTCTCCATAACTTAGTAATCGATTCCTATAAACGTCTATATATAGTTTTCCGTTTGGATCATAATAATTATGAGAATAATTTTCCCACAAGCGTTGATAATAAAATGTGGAGTCTTCATAATTTATAAGTCCAAATATAGAGAGTAGATAATACATAATTACCATATGTTTTCAAAAACTATGTGTCTTTAATAACCTATTTTTCATTTATTATTATTTTCAGTTATTTACATTTCTAGAAATACAAACAATACTGTGATTAGAAAATTAAGATCCGTTTGTATGAATTTTAGTAAAGTATTAATTAGCCAACTATTAGTCAAGGTATGAGAATAACATACCTAATTAAGGGCGATAACAATTTGACTCCCTAATTTTCGTTATTATTTCGTACAACCTGGTTCGAAGAAGGTTGAATACTTGTAAGGACTTTGGTTTACCACTGCTATTAAAAAAACATACTTCGAACACATTATCGAAGAGATTATCTTGGTACATCTAACTTGATCTCCCCATATTTCAATAAATATAACAACCAAAATATTCAAATGATTATATCGTATCATCACGATTATATTGCTCAATCGAGACGGAAATGTGTGCATATTATTATAAGTGTATATCAAGCAACTGCCAATATGTCAGCGTAGAAATAACCATCGATTCGTGTGTGAAAGGTACATGCATTCTGCACACTACAATTTTTATCATTCTTTGGCAATCTTAATTGTCGGTTTATTGGTAAATTGATTTTCACTGGGAAGAAATCAGGGAAATTTAAGCAATAAATTCTGTTGTATAATGACAATATACGATTATTTTGGAAATGTGGGGAAAATTGTCACAGCTGTTCAAGAAAATCAATTAATGGTGGTTGAGCAATTGCTTGGTATTAAAAGATGCAACTTTTTAATGAGTATAGATTTAATTATGTTATATTATGTTCTAATAATTATTGAAGTACGTTGATATACGTGTAATAAAACGCATAGTTTACAGAAACGGTTTACTATACTCTGAAAATAATATTTTTCTAATACTCAAAATATCGAGAGTGACTTTTGTGTGTTCACTGACATAAGTTGCGGAGTACTTCCATGAGAAGAAGATTAATAGGAACATCACCTGTTGTACTTCAAAATTAATCGATATCAATTCTCAGGGTGAGACAGAATAAAATATTACTCGGGCTATCAACAAATAAACACTGAAACTAAATTGAAATTTGAACCTAATTACGTAAAATGTATATAAATATTATTTGAAAATCATTCGTGAAAAGTGAAATTTGAAAAAATAATGATCATGATTGCAACCAATTATGAAAAAAAGGGACAATAATTTTCTGTGAGTGAAATTTAATGAAAAATTCTAAATTGTCACCCTATATTCGCTTAACAATGATCCCGCCGTCTGACTATGATACAATCATAGAAAAATGTAGAGTTATTACTTCTCTATGATACAATTTAGGTAACATGAAGAAGGCGTGATTATCATGTTACCATGGGAACTAGAAAAGCTAATGGAAAACAATTGAACTAATGCTATTTTGACTGGGATACCCAGTTTGGGTATCAATGTAGTGCTTTTCATTAAAAAATATGTGACTTCAATTGAAATTAATAATTTACTTCATTCTCGGATGCAAAGTAAAATGGGAGAGACATTACATAATTTGCAATCACATTTTCTTGACTTACACGTTAAGAAAACTACCTTTTGAATGATCTCATCTTGAATTATGTAAGGTATACACATAACTTATATGAGATCATAAAACTTCAGGCATGATATTATCTTGAGTTAGTACTTACAATAATTATATATATTCTTACACCTGTATGTCTAATATTATACAATAATCTCAGATATGTGACAGGTTATTGATGAAGATATGCATACATTAATAGTATTAAACTTCTATGCATCTTCGTTCGATGAATGAAATGATAATAATGAATGAGATATTACAATAAATGAGTTTATAGCAGTGTGGAGGAATGAAATTAATTGAATATCATATTTTCATGATAACTTTTGTAAGAAAAATATTATACTAAAAAAGAAGCAAATAAGTTTGATACCTAGGGCCTACTTCATGGAATCTGTATAGAACGCAAACAATAATAATTTTAGGGAAAATTTTATAATCATGTGTAATGAAATTTCCAAAAGTTTCAGCATTTTTTTTTGTCTTTTTAGTCCGATTTTCTACTTTAATGATATTTCCCTCAATTGTGAGGACATTTTCTTCATTTATAGAATGATAATAATTGATCACAATTTGCTTTGTTTTACTCATTTTCACATCCCATTTCGGATTGCAAACACAAATATATAAAATGAGAAAAAAGGGATATGAAGCAACAAAATTATATAATACATTAAAAATTATTTGTAAAATATTATCAAATGCTCGTTACCACTGCAAATGCATTTAGTCATGCAGCATTATAAGGATTTTCTATTGTATTCATAGTAGTTATCGTCATTATAATTTTTAAAACAAGACCATAACATTGCAGTCAAATGTCGACTTTCATGAGGAATATTACTTATTTGTGTAGTTGTTTCACAATGAAAGCCTACTTTACTTACTTCTCATTGTTGTTCATTTTATTTCGATTATTATTTCAGGCTCTATCTCTTCGATAAGAATCAAAGTATTTTGTACAAAAACCCTGTATAATAATTATACACGGATTTGCAACCAAGACACAATAATTGTGTCTTCGCTGTAAAGGTTGTAATAAACTAATTCGCTAGTGAATGTGTTTTAGCAGACTTCAAGGTAGGAAATACGATCCTACGACCCTCTCTCCTCCTCTACAACATCGCGGTGGCATTATCTTGGTGCACTCTTCTTTAATTCGTCGCAAACTTATAGCTGAAAGGTGACTGGGTTCATTACATCTTGTAATGTGTTTTATAACACTACTTGTAATTATTTACTAATAATTGCATTAGTGATGGTCGAAGTTATTATACGAACGTTATAAATGATGATTTGATTATATTATTATAATTTATATTAGTAATTATAATTTTGATTTAATAAATTATTATGTGGTATTGCATATTTGAGTGACACCTCCCTCGTATCTTATAATAAGTGAAGGGTATAATAGAAGAAGCTTATAATATATGTATTTTATTATTCATTGATTCGAATATTGAACAAACAGAACAATCATATGAAATATCATGTCAACACTGTTTTAATAATTTCGTTGCTAATTCAATTAAAATACATTTGTTGGCAGAATATAATGTGTAGTGACGTGTGTGTATCCAGCATAAAATAATAAGCAACTAGAATGAAGATGAAAAAATGAAATGAAATAAATTAATATACACCTTTCATGGCAGATTTATAATTAGTTGCCACAGCTATTTTCTCATTTTTTGATATAAAATTTGAATTGATTCAACCAATCAAGAATTAATTTATCAAATACGTCATTTTCAGATTCTTCGGCAAATAGATCTGATCAAGATATTTTCATTTAAGAATTTTCAGAATCTTTGGATTTGAGTAAAATATGAAGTTTGCCGATCGAGAATATTTAGACTATTCAAAATATGATATTTGAGATAACGCTTTGAGTTTGCAAAGCATGGTGTGAAATGTTGACCAACTTATAACTTTCCTCTGTTAAAAGACAAGTTGTGGGTATGGTATTTTGTTTCGTAAAATTATCGAGGCATACTCATTGAATCATCCAATCACACCACCCATTAAATTGATTCTAGCTGATAATTCAAAAGTGAGGTTGCTAAGTAAAAGAACAATAAAATCTCGCAATGTAACTTCTTCAAACATCCCTATTGTAACTCATTTAATTATTTCAATCATTTTGTTTCGTAATATCTTCGACGAATTTTCAAAGATGAAATATCAAGGCTATACAAAGTGAAACGAACACGTTTTTAGCATTTGTAGTTGTAGACCTTCTTGCACATTTCGTTATTAGTGTTGGAATAAATTTATGCAACTTATGAAGTTCATGGGCAAGCAGATTTCAGCGTAATGATGCATATACCGCAAGGGGCCATAATTAAGAAATTAGCCTTGGCCTTTTAAATAAGCTAATATATTAGCATTATATAAATAATAGATAACAATAAAACATGAGAGTGAACATAAATTATAGGATTATATTTTTTGGGGATTTTGTGTAAGTACGACTGCATGTATAGGCCACTTAGAAGACTGGATTATAAAACGCGCCTTCGCTCGTAGTTTGCGAAAAGCCATCAGGTTTGAATTTGTGGGGTATTTGATGAAAATCTTCACTTGAAAAATAGTCACTTGAAAATAGTCACTCGAAAAATATCATCTTATTATTCTAAACAGTGGTCAAAATTATTATTCTGAAATATAAATGCGGTGGACTCATTAAGAGAAATGTATTATATTTAATTTATATCAATTACCCAGCTGTTATACACCAATCTCTCTTATATATTCCTAACAGAATCTAGTGTTGGCATTATGAAGTTTGATTCATGTGGCCCTGATAAATAGATAGGCCTATTACTCATAATTGAACGTTTTGTAATAATCGTTTCTGCTATTGCTCATAATTAATAGAAGAAGTAGGCGTATAATTGAGCATAGCTAATAGTACCGAGAAACGATTAAAAAACCAAAAACATATATCGAGATATGTGGGATATTTTAGCCATGTCGGAAAAGATACGTCCCGCTTCGCTTCCCGCTTTCCGTCCGCTTCCCGTACGTCGCTCCCCGGTCGAGACGATTCTTTTTCCCGGCCGATTTTTTTGGCCTGATGCTCTTCGATAAGAAATGTTCTACTGCTTATTATTGGTCATATTGCATTTTCTGTCTAATTCTGTCGTTTTACTGTTACCTGATTTCAATTATATATAATTTTGCTAAAACACGTGTTTAATGACATTGATCTGAGAATAATCAAATCAAATTCAACACTTTACTTTCATATCACAGTATTCTTTCTATACCTGTATCCACGACAGAAGGTCGTCTACCAGTAGAAAAAAACGGCGCATGCAGCTCAGTGAATAACGCGCGCTCGCTTCGTGTGCGCCGGTAGGTGATGAAAAATCGGACCTGGTTCGATCCCCGCTATACCGTCCATCTTTATACAGTTTTGTTTTCGTGGTTTCCTTCTAGCCTGATACTGGTATGGTTCCTACAATACACGCCACGAGCAATATCTTTCCCATTATCCTTCCTTTCCACTCATCTAGTTTAAAACCTTCATCTCAACATCCTCTCATCTCTTTAATAATTCATCTGACGCCAATAGTTTTTAGTAATCGTTACAGTGCGTCGTTAAACCTAATATGAAAAAAGTATGAGAAACTATCACCGCTATATTTTTGTATTGCTGTCGTATTTTTAGAGTAAATACTATTTCAGGACTAGAATCAATATCAGAAACACAACAACATCTTTCAAATGCGTTGAATGTGTCAAGCTGGAATGAATTTATCTTCAATTACCGTCATTTTTACAATTATTCTGTTGGTAGACGACCTTCTTGTTTCGTGGATCATTCAAGACAAATAGTGGTAAGTTGTCCAATATCGCCAAGATCTCTATCCATAGTCGACCTTCCGCTTTCGAGTTCCTCTTTCGCCATAATGTCCTAACGGTAAACGCGTACGGAAGGTCAATGCAGCAAGACTTTTATAATCATCATCATCATGATCATATCGGGTGATATTTAAAGTATCACGTGATAAAGCAGTTTATTAGCAGCCGTAAAGGTTATGCGAACAAATATTAACGGGTTATTCAAAACGAAATTATCAGAAAGGGTATTTTTAAAAATATGAATTATATGGTGATTAGTATTTGATTATTCATCAAGTTGTATGATGAAACTTTGAAAATAATCGAGTCTAGACATAATCCTGAAGGATGTACTTCATTTTTTTTTAACAATGTTGTTTAACGACCCCACCAACAGTCAGGTTATACGGGGGTACGAATGAGCGGATGATAATCAAACCATGAAGAGATGATAGATGAAAGGACGTTTACAAAAACCCATGTCTTATGCGGGACTCGAACCCACGCCCAACGGTGACTTCAGTTACTACCGCTAGCGATAATTGACTGAGCCACCGGGGCGGCTTAGACATCATTTATATATACATTAATATTGACGATTGTATTTTATATTGATTATTATCCTGTAGACATTTTGATAAGCCAGGGACCAATAAAAGTTATTTATATATATATGTATGGAAATGATAATGTTATTTTCGGATTGGTCCAGGTATTATGTTATGAAGAGCTATATGTTTTTGTTTTATGTTACATGTATCACAATATTATTACATTTCCATGTTATTATGATATTATCAATTGTATTCTAATTATGGAAATTGAAATAAAATATTACATAATATAGTTAGGGTAATTGTAAGTCTGGACATGGACTTGCATTTGAAAGAATTGTTGTTTAATTGTTCAAGTTTAACCTAAGTTAACAGGTACCTTATTAGCAAGCCCAGTCAGTATTTATCTCAGAGTTGGTGAAATCAAATAGCATGAGTAACTATGGTGATAACAACTTTAAACTGCCAGTTGGAGCTACTTCAACGTTGTTAATTCAGCTACTAATCTAATTTCAACTATATAGTTGACTATGAGGTGAAACATACTAATTATTTTTTTGGGGGTGGTAAATCCCCTTTGTGGTGCCCCGTCTGAAAGGTCCTACCTTTCGTTTTTGGCCTTATTTGGGGAACTATTATTTTGTATCAAGTTATAGAAAAAACTCTCATAGGTATATATGATTGGTATCTTATGTATAATATATCACCCTTATTTTTTGATTTGTATCTCATATTCTGCATGCATTTTGAAAAGGAATGTATTAAAATATTTTCCACGCAAATTACATCTAGTTTTATCGGTCACAACATTTATCAAATTAGAGCTTACACGTTTCGTTTAACACGTCTGCCATCGCATAATAAGTATTGCTGCGTGCTCGAACCATGTCGGAGTGCGTGAGCATTGCGTGAACTGCATTCAATTTTTGTGTCGTGCTTTTGTTTACAGAGGGAAAGTACGCGACCTACAAGAAGTAAAATTCATTACTCTCGAAGAAATGTATCAACGAATGGTTATGAGCTTATGATCAAAGAAGGAGTGACCTCCAGTTGTGCTCCAATCGGTCAAGTTCAACACCGTGTGATGTGGTTTCAGCAGTGATTCGTAGCGGCCTAGATTACAGACAAGGAAAGATAATAATATAATCAGATTGCATGTTGAAAAGTTCACTACAAACTTCACTATAAAGTGTCATTATAATGGTCCGTGAACTGTGAAAGAGAGAAAGAGGAAGAGGCGGAGAGAGAGAGAGAGAGAGAGAGAGAGAGAGAGAGAGAGAGAAAGAGAGAGAGAGAGAGAGATTGCTGTATTTAAATGACATATCTTCAAATATACGTTTCGTTATATAAGTTTATAAATCAGAAGATCATAATTGGCAATACTATTTTTGAGTATTTTTGTAGTAAGTGTCAAGTGCGATATAAAACGAAACCCAAAAATTATTGTATGTGAATGTGTATACATTACAGCACGAACAGAAAATAAACAGAAAATAGAGTTCGTTATACGTATTTTACCACCACACATTTTACAGTAATAACTCATTATTTAAAGTACGATGTAGTGATACCAACATACTTTATCATAATCATAATATAAAGAAGGTGTACTGACTCGCGTCTTCCAAGTGAAGTATTTCCAGGGTCAGAATCTGAGTCCATGGTCCTATTTGCCTGTAGCGCACCTATCCCTTTTATATCGAACTATATAAAACAACAATGCTCAACAATGCTACACACGGCTCAGTAGAATTATCATGTTCGAGGTGGCATATGTTTTTCACGAAAATGATAGATTTAGTACATTCAACATTGTCACCGGTACCGTATCAATTCTTATCTACATCTAGTTCACAAGGAAATCCGCTAAATCGCGACAGACAAATGGGACCATTGGCTCTGATATGACCGCAAGATACCATGTAAATAGTATTGGAGTCACTGTACCTTCTTCATACAGTCTGTTGGTATGACTGCATCGTGTTATAGTGAGTGTTCGCAAGAACGTTGCACGTTTTTCATAGAAGAATTGGTGTATTTCAATTTTTACTCAACATACGCGTATCATGTGAATGTGTCAAGCTTAATCTCAATGACACGTTTCCCATTGTTTTTTCGTTTGCATGTATGTTGTCATGATCAAATTACTGCATCTCTCTGTGAAGTGGCAAAGTCACGCTTTAGTTACATTTTCTCCGTGATAAAATGGTTTTAATTACCATGCGCGTACAGGAGATGTGCGTTAGTGATGCACCAGATGGAAAGAGAGAGATATATGCTAATTTCTAATAATAATATTATGTACTCGTGAAAATTCAAATCGTAACTAGTTTTTTGTCATTTAAATTGAGAGAAAGTGAAACATCTTCTTTTACTGTTGAAGTGAAAATGAATTTATTTCTAGATTTACTATACGGTACTGTTGAATTATGAGGTAAATCGCAGTTCTTCGTTACTTCTACTAATAGAAATGTGATAATTATAATTGTACCTGTTTTTGTATGAATTTTTAAGCCCATCCTGACTTGGGTTTTCGTGGTTTCCCACAGCCCTCGAAGCAAGTGCTTGGGTTAAGGGTACTAATTGGCCACAACCTTTAATTAGTAGAGTGATAGGCATAATTATATAAATTCTAGGCCAATCACTCATTTGATTTTTTTTTCATTGTATAATGATGAACTTTACTTCTGCAGTAATGGAAAGAAGTGAACATTGCCTAAGATAATTATTTCAGAGTGGAAGATATGAAAATTCATGTGATTGGTCTACTATTAATATGCTGGTAATGTCCGGAAATATCACAAAAACGGTTTATAGACCCTACTTATAATGTGTTCCGGACTTTTGGACACTGAAAGACTATTATCAGTGGCGGACAAGAATTGTTACAGATAGCGCTGTCCTGGTGTTAAAGTTCATTGTTTTCAAATAATCAAAATGGGACGTCAAGATCGCCATATGGTACCTCGTCCAAACGATCCTACGTGTCATCCATAGTCTTAATTGGGGAACATGGATTTTGTATTAATTCAAGATGTTAATAATTAATGAAAAAATATGAAAATAATCAATCAATGATATGCACTCCACGTATTGATGTCATTGATAGCATGATATTGTATTTGTATAAGTGTATATCCATTATCCAATTATGTGTATGTATGGCCGTATGAACACCGATGAAAGGTAATTCGATATGTCATTATTACATATCTATTCTGTGGGAATATGGTGCGATGCTATACACGCTGCTGTGCGTGAAATCCACCCCCAGGGATGACTGAAATACATCAAATGCATTACAATGTTTCCCTCTCGATGCGCTGACAACTCTAATGACATTCTCACGAAACTATTGAAATTACATTTTAGGTTGTTTGCCTGTTTTTCGGTACGTTGTGTAACACAGTGCATTTTTAACTAAATTTATCATCGTTATCGTCGTCGATTATTATTGGCGTTGGATGAATGATGATGATATGAAGGTTTCTAAGGTAATGGGAAAGAATAGTAGGAAGAAGTGGTTGTGGCCTACATTTAGGAACCATCCCGATCTATGAAGATATTTTGAATACAAATTTAACTTCTCTTTTTCACCTTTTCAATTGCCACAAACAAAGGGGAGGAAAAAATACGATGAAATAATATCTCCCGTTCCATACAATATAATAATATACCTATAAACAATGGCACATTATAACTTGATAAAATAGTATAATTATAAACAAACAAACTTGTTTATGTTTTATTAAACATCAAACAAAAAACAAATAATAAAATCCTACTCACAACCTCATAGATACAAGTGCCAGACAACAACGTCCAACAGCAAATATCCACCAATCACTGTGGTTGTCAGGGCTCATCTATTCCTATAATGTCACTTCGTGGATCATACACTAAAGTAGGACAACGTAACACAAGAATAGTTGCATAGCAGCCGTCCAATGCACGTGATGTTTTTTTCATTTGGGAGGAATAACTTATCTCATTTAGGCTTCATCTCCAAGATGAAAGTGACCCGGCGGGTTTTATGCCGAGAGTGAAAGGTACGAGGTGTAAGAGGGTGTGGGTACCATACACATCGTACGATATTAGAGACAGATAATAGTGATCAGAGTTTTCTGATCATTATGTTTTTGATCGTGATGGTAAAAATAATAATAGTTAATAAATCTGGTTCTTGTTCAACGAAATGTTTGTATATATTTGAATATTCGTGACACAATATTCGTTTCAGTCAGCTGACGTTGGGCGTCAGTTCGAGTCCCGTGTTAATACACTGAAACAGTTATTTAGGAGACCGAGGTTTGATTCCCGCCATGGTCGACCATCCTGACAGGGTTTATTCGTGGTTTCCCTCTGTCGTTCAGGTCAATACTGAGATGGTTCCTTAACAACAGGCCACGACCGACTCCTTCCCACTACTCAAAAACATCTAATATAATAATATTTCATCTCATTATCCCATCACCTCATATATCATTCACCGACGCTGATAGATCTTAGTCATCAGTACAGTGCGTCGTTAAACCCAAAATAAATAAAAATAAATTGATTTTGACATTTTCTATCAGCTTACCAGAATCAGATTCCTGTGCTCGTGTTGACGAGTTCTGGGACGGGTGTTTTCTACGTAAAAATCGCAATATTGGAGGTTGTTTGCGTTTCTTTGACATTGCAGAAGATCACAATTCACAACTAACCCAACTACTATTCGATAATGACTGAACTGAGCTCTCTAGATATTATGAAAGTATGAATAAGCTCCATTTTGTTGATAAACAATACCTGGAAGAGAGTCGAATAAAAATTTGGAATTGTCAACAAGCAATAATGTTGATTGAATGTCGGCAAGGGCAAGGGCAAGGACAAGGGCAAGTTACTAGTTAGTGTAGTCCTGTGTACTTTATTATCGCTAAATATATTGTTGGCTGTGGAACACGAAGAATGAATATGTGAATTGATAATTCGGTTTGATGATTATCGTATTGTAATAATCGAATCGTGTTAAAGATCGATTGAACTAATCAATTTTTAACGTGTCACTTGCTGTTACCGAGATTCAGATTTATTTTGGTAGAAAACAAACCTTGTATCTGTTCATCATTTATGAAAGGAAGTTTGAAGAAGTATACAGGGTGTACTAATATAATTCATATTGATAAGTATAGCAATATTTTATTGTGTATTTATTAGATTAGCGTAGCGAAGACTTCCATTTCAAACAGGCCTACCGAAAAGAATGGGCTTCTCTTTTTGTTGGTAATTTTGTACGCGTAATATAGATCAGGAAAAATGATCAATCGACTTGAAACTTTTGATGATAAAAGGCGGTGAATTGATGACAAATGATGATTTTCGTTTGTTTATACCAAAATACCCGATACCAAAACATTTTGTGTGTGTGTGTGTGTGTGTGTGTGGGGGGGGGGGGGGGGGGGGTACGATGAACGGACGATATATGAATGATGTTTACAAAAACCAATGCCTTCTGCGGGAATCAAACCTATGTTAAATCAACTTTAGTTCCTATAGAAGTACCAATAATTAGCTGAATGAGCCTTGCGGGTGTTTATTATTTTACAATGGCGTTGGCATCTGAAGACATAAATTACTACTAACGTAATAATATATCATACAAATTATTGTGAGATTTTTTTCTCTATCGCATACAGTCTACAACTTCAAGCAAGTGGTACATAAGCGTTTTTCTATTAATAATACAAAAGATTATTTCATACAATATTTCTAAAATGTTCACGTTGATCGGATGTCGAAAAAATTGAATTAAAACCTCAATGTGTTGACACAATCTTTGGACATTCGTATGCATTCTCAATAAAAAGAATAGAATATGTTCGGTTTGAAGATATTGGTAATATAGGTCGTAGACTATGCTTATTTTCAAAGTGATCTTACCAATAATCGTAGTGGAAAATATACTGCAATTTTCATGTAACTATAATAATCTGAAAAATCACATACAATTTCAATTTAAACAGTAATGTCATTCATAGCTTGCCAATTTGGTATAAGACCTTTACATTGATGAATTAAATTATAATCACGTTTGCATTCCTGTTTCTTGTTTCACTTGATACTCTTGAAGGTTGATTCTGTACGTCGGAAGTTGAGTCCACAAGAGTCGATTTAGCGGAATACCAGGTTTTTGGTGATAACTTTTGAACGGTATGTAATATTGAAATTCTGAAAACGAGGAAACACATATATTTTCAATACCTTCAAGATATTGTGAGTAACAACTATTTATCTCTAATCACCTGATTGTCAGGCGCATACGCTTAAAAACACAAATGTGTTAAGCGTATACGCTTGACAATTATGTGATGTGAGATAAATAGTTATTACTTACAACATCTTGAAGGTATTAAAAATATATGTTTCTCCGTTTTCAGAATTTTGGTATCTCATACCATTTAAAGTTACCACCACAAAAGTGATATTCCGCTAAATCGACTCCCGTGGACTCTTAAGGGTATTAACTCTCTACGCCGGAAGTTGACTTAAGAGACGCGGTGAGATCTGGAAGTCGTAGTACTTTTCGATGTCGTGTGGTAGGCGTCGCGGTGCTCTCGACGTTGATGTTAGTAGGATGCTGGTAGAGGATGTGGTCAACAGAATAGCACAGGGTTTATAAGCCTCTCTCATAATAATAGCTGTAATCCAGTTTTGTGTGATAGCTGGTTGAGCGAAATTTCTGAGCGTTATATGTAATTCAATGTTGGACTGTTGATTGTGAATCTTCAATATTTTCTTGCAGTTCTAGATGAAATCTCACGATGAGAGTGAAGTTGAAACTTAGCATACCCAAGTTATCTAATACTATACTGTATAGATTTAAGGCGTAATCAAATTCACTCTTTCTGAGAAAACCAATTTCGAAGAATTTAAAAAAAAAACATAAGTGTAACCCTGAGAAAAAAATTCTGAAAAAATATTTCATACGAAAAAATTAGAAATTTCACGGAATTTTAATATAATAATGATTATTACGAAGTTCCACACAAATCGAAACAGCAGTTCCGTAAATAAATATTGTAATGTAATTCAATTAATTGATTAATGTAATTCATCAATGAAAACTATTAAAAAAATCAACCAATTAATTGTATAAAAGTTTAAAATGAATAATGAATAAAACAGGAAGGCAGTGACATAATTGTTCTAACCTCAAGGTGCATAATATGACTTATTTCATATAGGGCTTAAAATGCACTCAATGTACAATAACAATTTAATGTGGCGTTTTCCTAGTTTGATTAATCTACGTAAAGCATAATTATCCGTTCATAAAATAATGCATTTTGTTGTTCAAGCAATTAGAATATTATTATAATTTGATAATAATTGGATGATTAGATATAATTGGATATAAATCAGTTCATATCTGGTTCAACAAACGAAAGTTTCACATTTATTGTCATACTTTTGACATAGAAAAATGTTTACGCACATGAGTACATATAACGCTTAGCCTGATGATAAGAGAAGACACCAAAAGGAGAAATTAATTCGTTATTTTAAGAAATACGAAGCGATATTTCACTTTCGTTCTCAATATATAACTCATACACTTTCCCTTATCAATTTTATATACACAATAAAATGCACTCTACTTGACAAATATACTAGTATTTTACTGATAATTAGAAACCTTGAGTAAACAAGAACACAAAAAACTATAAAGATCCGGTTTAATGATTCTTAGTTAAGTGTCAATCCTCTAACTATTAGTTAAGTTACGAAAATAACATGAGTAACCAACGGTGATGACAGGTTAATCCGCTAACTATCGTAAAATCCACAACTTAAATAACATATTTAAGTTGGTAAAACCGGACCTAAGTGGGAAAAAGTTTACTGGGAAAACAACGCTAAATCACCACGATAGATGATAATATATTGTGGAAAGAGTGTTTTCTCCAATAATTCTAATGTGAAATTTCATTAATAATCCAGATTATTCTAGAAATACTGGCACGTGCAATAGATATCTAGATGGCGGCGAATAATAAATATAGTCTTTGGTTTGGTTCATCATTAAGCTTGATGGTCATGGTGACCAACACAATTAACTTTTTCAGAAATTGTTTTGTTTTGTACTTTGGTTTCTGTTCTCGCTTCACCGTATAATCAATTGGCTTAACAAATTGAGATAAAATGATATATAATATATTAGTATATATAGTATATAATGATACTATTAGCAATTGGGTTATATATCATCAAAATGAATCGGTTCTCTGAATCGCGCCGAAAACTCGGTCAGTTGAACCTTCTATTCACATCATTTTTATTAACTCAATCAACGAATTTTATTTCAATTTAATTGCGATTCTCAACTTGTTAGTTATAACCTCAAATATGTACTTGATCAAACTCAACTGTTTGATTTTATAACTTGCATCCTGGACTTAATTCCGCTATGCAGAATAAACATAATAATTGTAAGGTGAAATTTGGACTATTCGTTTCTGTCATAATACTAGGAAGCCGATTAGTGATTTTAATTGGTTGGGAAACTAGTTTCCATTGGATAATATTCAAAACGCGTTATTATTTAATATTTGTAATAAACCGTCAATTTCTTATCTAATTCATTGGTAATATTAGAAATTAAAAGTGAACTTGGAACTGGTTGAAATTAATTGCTTACCATAACGGAACTATCATAATTTATCATGAATACATCATTATAACATTATAATTTTTGTGCCATTTTAATTGTCCGATCACTGATTTCCTACTGCTTTCAGGTCCACAAGTTATAGAGCATATAAATGGACGGCGGGACTGAGCATGAAACAAATATTCAAGATCCGATTTAGAGACGGAAAAAAAATTCAGGATTGTCGATGAGCTTGTTAGGCCTAAACGGTCTCTTGGGAACTGTCTGCAAGTTTATCAGCGAATAACTTGGAGTGCAGAGTTTGAAAAAGGAGTCGGTACCTGACGTTTAAGAATAAAGGTTCCATTTTATTAAAATTTGAAAATGATTAATTATATTATTATTATTAATTGAGGAACAAAAATCGCGTTGGTGACCAAAGGGGTAGCAAGCTGATGCTGGTCCTACAAGCTGGTATTGTGAAGAATTCATAAGGAAGCTATGTCATGGTTAAAGAATAACGAAACTCAGCATGGTCACAACTAGATATTGTGAAGATAGCATATTTTTATTTATTTATCTATTCATTCTGACAGTAGCTCCATTACACGTCAATGCTATTCTATTATGCATAACTATTTAGATGGGCTCGGTCAGTAATCGTTGCGGGAATCGAACCCTGCTCCCTTGAATGTGACTATATATTAATTGGTCTGTCTTAGTTCGAAATTTCAGTGTTCTTCTATATAAACGATACATTTTCGACTGAGAGTGGATCGTGAATAGATATCGAACTGTCTAAATTACATGCATGAAATACTCAATTTGTATTCGCTAATGCCACCCAAATGATTACCAGCCAGAAACAAAGGAAGTGTCAATGATTTCATGTTAAATGCAGTATGCATTATTCATGACGATTATTATACACTTCAACATATAAATACGGTAATGCAATAATTGATTACAACGTGCTTTGTTACGAGGCATAACGTATATATATATACATACAGTAGATTTTATCCGTGAATGATCAGGAGAGTATAATCGAGGTTGTATTTTACCCCCTCCGTTCACGCACCCTGCATGTCGAAACAAGCTATTGTGATAGTATCGGGATGATTGTGAGAAGACTTTGACATTACCCGTGTTGCCCTTATCGTGCTAATGGGCCGAGGTTCAGTAATGGTGAAAGATGAGAAATAACCTTAACGCCTCTATGATAGAATTACGTTTCGATGACTTGCATCAATGCATTTTGCCAAATTGTCTCAGGTTAATGATATGAATCCATATAAATCAAATAATGAAACACTTTATATATATATATATATATATAATATATATATATATATATATATATATATATATATAATTATATATATATATATATACATACATACACGAAAGAATAAGGTCGTCTACCAAAAAGTGAATTGGACAAATATCGGTAATTGTAGATAAACGTGAAGTTACTTCAAACATTCACTCTTTTGAAATAGTTAGCTGCGATTCTAATGGTAAATCTGGTCTTTAATCTCAAACTCTCAACTCTCAAAATGCTACAGATATTCAAACACAACGGCCATATTTGAATCTGCAATGTTGGTAGAAGACCCTTTTGTTTTTAAATACCTTGCTTCTTCCCCTTTTTTCCATTTGATGAAATTTGTTCTCAAACGTATACAAAGTTTCGAGAAAAATACTTAATATATAGTTATACTTTGGTGGCGGCAGCAAGGAGGAAGCGATTTCCATAGTTCAACTGCATCAGTCTTCGCTATACGCTCACCGGTATTTCAGTGAACAGTGAAGATCATTCTCGTAACGATAGGCCTAATAGTGATTTGGAGAGTGAAAGGCAATGAAGAAGATCGCGATTCTCTGATTGACTTTCACAGCCTAAAGGTGGATATTACGAAATATCATTATTATGATTATCTGCACTTATACTACCCAAATCGTAATTATCCAATTCAATAATGCAGACAATCTGCTATCTTCGTCGACAGTTTGTGGACTATTCTTCATTACGACGCTATGAATATGAATAATAAGTGCAGAGCCTATAGTTCTTGGAACCCATAAAAATCATCATAGAACTTTTCAGTGATTCCCGGTTATCTCTCATTTTTGTGATGTTACACAGTGTCAAGCAATTAATTGAGGGCAGACTTTGATTTCATAGAAAAGATTATAATTGGAAGATAATAATTATAGTTGTTATCGTTACCGATGCTTTTGGTTTCAACTAGATTCACAGAGTAAGGCTGACTGAGCTCCAATTTGTAATTCCTAGCTTGAATCAAGCATTATAATAACTACCTCATATTCTCTTAATATTGTTGACTTGATAGATGCCAATATTATCGACAATCTATTATAAATTTGTATGTGCTTATACTTTTATTTTATAACATACATTTGAATGTGCCTTCCTAATATTGCATGTTTATAATTGGTAGATGATGAGACTTATATAAATGAGCAAGTATTAATTATTAATTGGTAGCTATTAATTAATTATACATTTAGCTACTCTTGACTTTTGTATAACTTGATATGAATCTTGCTTTTCATAAAATGCATCCGTGCATGTGAAATGATATACATCTGTAAATCAGTACGGTATTGTTATTTATTACAAAAAATAGTAAACTATCCTGGACGAAAAACAACAATAAATAAACGAATACATATATAACTGGTGATTAACAACTTTTTTAATTCGATTAATGAATAAAAGCACGAACCTTCGATATAACTATCAAGTTTTCAAGAAAAATTGTATTCAAAATAACTATTTTCTCGTATTATAGAACATTCGTACAAACTCAATATAAAGTTTATTGCATATCTTTTATAGAAGCAATCGTTTTTTATTGACAATGTTTATGTGTGCGTACTGATCAGTATGATGCAGATAAAGGCAGGTTAAGGCAAATATTTATATAAACATATACACATATAAGTAATGCAAATACAGGATGACTCTGAGAAGAATAGTAAGTATAAAATTATTGAAATTTCTGCAATGGAACTGCTTTTATAACACGTGTACACATGTGTGGTAAAAAACATGTTAATTTACGTAGAAAAGAATCCCTCGTATTGATGTGAACTTGGTGCATGGTAAACATTATGAACATAGAAGTATTGTATGTAAAGATGGCAAGTTTGTACCATGGCAGGGAGAGATTTGTGGGAAATCAAGCTAATATGCATACTGACGTTTGATTGGAGAACACAATTTGGGGAGCATTATTGTCCACATATTTCAATATTCATTATAGAAAGCATCTAGATTTCGTAATCCTAATAAATGGAAAAAATATCAAGCAAAGAAGAGTTATTTCAAGGATCCAACGATTAAAAATATTTGATTGTACTTTTCACCCAGAAGTTCAAAATGCGATTTGATGTTTCTTCGTTTTATACTATACAATTTGTATTATTTTTGAAAATAACCATTACAAAATATCGATTAATTCTTGTAACAAAAAACAGGATAGATTTTTTTTCAAGATCTGAAATCTTACACATCAATACTCACTCTACAGCCCAATGTTCTTGTGCAAGGTTCGTCTATAGGCAGTGAGCCTTCTGTACCCAAGACGAATGAAACTGGATCTGCTATAAAACATTACTAAAGTACCGTTTCTAATTTTTAACCCATCTACTTCCACGTATGTATTCAATTTATCCTTGATTCTACTTTCCAATGCATTTTGTATCATATTTAGGCCTACATAGTGCATATCCTTTGAAGAGATTTTCATTTCATGGTCTACATGCACGTCAATCAATATTGATTATAAACATTGATATAAACATTGATATTGAATATTGATTTTATAAAGAATAACGACCACAACTAAGATAACTATAACTAAGATCGGCAACAAAATAAGTCGTCACAAAACAATAATAAATACTGTCGAAAACAAGAAATATGAATTTGCGATGGTCAAACGTATTTCTAGTTTTGATTGTATTTATATAGTATTGTAGCCAATATAACAGCTATTTCAAATCAATTGAAGTGATACTTCATTTTGTTGACGGTGGCGGTGAATTTACTGAGTGGAAAGGTCCATAAAAAATATCGTTATCAACTGAAAATTTGGAACGTACGATAAAAAGCATCTTTGGCATCTTTGCAAGTTGAATTTGACAAGCATACTGTCTCCATCTATAAGCATTCACCTGCAACTCTCCCTCCATATGTAGTTAACATTTGTTACCTTGTGACGGGTTTGCATATCATTTACCGATCAAATTATATATATATATATATATATATATAAGTTTTTATTTTTATATAATATAATGTTCTAAAAATCTACTGTGAGTTTTAAAGTAATCATAATTTGAGCACAATGGTATAAATTAATTGAAACACAGGAAATAAATTATTTGGAATGTAAAATAATATGAGCAGAACACATATCATATACGATTACATTTAATGAATTCAATATTTCCTCGTTTATGTTCAGAAAAGAAATAATAAAACTATTTTTTTTTAAAATTTTCATCTCTTTTTTTTATGTATACTATTTTTTGGAAGTTGATGCTATTTCCATGTTGGTAATTCTACCTCCAAGTGAAAACTCATTACTAAAATAATTCCAGATCCGAGTGAAAACTTATCTGATGGTGTAAATAACTAAAATATTGTATTTTGCACATTATTGTTCTGAAATTCTTACATAATTTCATCAAAATGAGATAATAAGTAGTGTACGTATTGTTTCGTGAATCTATTGTTATACCTTTCGCGTAACAACCGAACTCCATTAAGTAAACTGTTATCACAATCACGAATGCTTTCTTCGTCATGATTTCGTTTCTAAAATTCAGTTCGATTTATTACGTGACACATTTTTGTAACAATCGTCGATTTTTAGGAATCATTGTCTGAGTGAAGATCAAGATATCTTCAAGAAACCAATCTATTAAGAAATACAAAAGATGATATTTCACAGTTAAGTCATAGTTTGTACGGAATAGGAACAATATTAAAGTGCTTCTGAAAATAAGTCTGAAATGAGTTGGAATAAAGAACTGGGAATACTTTTTGTCAACGTGTGGAAAATACGAACTCATTTTGTATAGTTGTATCAATAAAAGAAGACGATCATCTACCAACTAAATAATAGTAAAAATCTAATTAATTAAATAATATATCTATAATTTTGGAGATTTTAATACTTGAAAAATGTAGTGGTGTACCTTGTCCTGAAGTATTGTTCGTTTATCCATTGTTGATCCTTCAAAAAACAAATATATAAATATAATAGTGACATTTGGGTTTGTTATGTGGGTAAGCGACCTTCTTGTTTTAAGGAATTAAGTAGAATTATGTGTATATTTTTCAAGTCAAATCAATGCAAGACAACTATAATTACCTTTGCGTAGATGAGTTCAATCAACAAGTATTTTGACAGGTGAATTTGACGATTTGTTCCAAAACATGGCACCTCCACCAACTTCTTTGTAGGCCTACTTGTCGAACACAACAGAATCTAACATGTTTCCATTATATATTTAATTGCCCATCACAATTAACTCCGAATAATTTTATATAGATACCTACTTCATGTACTCATATACAATTATCATTAGCTTCGAGTTGATTGTCGAAAAAATCAATTCTCTTGCTTTAGTGTTCAATACTTTGTTTTCGACGATAAACACACACACAGTCAACTATTTGTAACGAAACATGCATTGTCTCAATTATCAATATAACAAAGGTAAATTTGTTATACTATTCAGCAGGAAAATAACATGGATGGCTATTTGCCTCCTCAATGAAATTTTCACATGGTACTGTACGTGTTCTACGCGTTCACCTATTCTATGTTCAGAAAAAATGTTCCTTTCTTTTTGTTTTCTCCCAATATCTGATGGTCTATACAAGGATGATAATGTATCATTAATAATATGTATATTGTGTATATAAAAAAAGTTGTTCCAATTCTCATTTAAAACGTGATAAAATTGTATCTTGAATAGCATTTCTTAAATCTCCTAGGAAATTAATAGGTATTTCATTTTCCTTAGAACACTGGAATACGACGAGATGGAAGAAATTAAATATCATCTCGGAAAGTTGAGGTTACAAGAAAGAAATACTCTCTCTGAATCTCTCTACTATAGGAATACCCATAAGCCGTGTTTGTCTCCGGGATCCCAACTCTTTTTACTTTGTTTAAATGCGCATTTTGCTCGAACCATTTTACTTTTGCTGTTTCTAGACGCGTTGGGTCGATATGCCCGGGTTGTTCTCCATATGTACAGCGTAGACTGCCGTGTGTTAGAGTGAGACAGAGATGACATCAAGGGAAAAAAAGAAAGAGGAGAATATTTCGAACAAGTATTGTTTACGTTTTATTTGTAACTGTTAGTTACAGCGGAAAAGATTGACAGCCTGAAAATGGTATGCGTTCTTTTTTTTGCAGACAAAGCCGTCTCATAAAGTCACATAATGATAATATCCTACATGCAACTACATGAGGCTTGCAATAAAGAAGGAATTTCAGGAGGAAATGAGGCAGTATGAACAATGAAATATGCTAACTGTAAGTATAGAATCTATGCTGCAAGCAGTTATTTTTATTTCGTAGGCTACTTTTTTTTGGAGGGCTTCTATTATCGTTTCATTATTAAGTATAATTAATTATTATATATTATTGTTAATTTTTATATTTCAATTAATTATTTTTTTCAAGCTGTGTTTCAAGCAATCTCGAGTGAATCTTATATATATATATATATATATATATATATATATATATATATATATATATATATATATATATATATATGATGTAGCTAGATATTGATGATAATTATTATCATCGTGTTGAATTGAATAAGACATTTTAATACTTAAAATATGACTGATAATATTATTAAGGATAATAATTATCCTCAATATATATATATATATATATATATATATATATATATATATATATTTATAAATATATATATATATATATATATGTGTAAAGCTTGGAAAATGTACAGAGAAATCAGTATACAATTGATTGAAAATAGAGTTTATATATAACAATTGAATGAACCAAAGTGCATAGAAATTGCGTTTCGTGTCAGTTATAGAGCAATGATCATGTAACTATTTCACTAATTGTAAACAGCTCATCATTTCTAAAATTGTTGTTAAATCAGAGAGTGTGTGTACCAGTGTGTGTGTAAGAGAGAGAGAGAGAGGGGTGGGAGAGAAGTTGGGTAACCCAGAAAACATTCGACACCTGTTGAGGCGTCGGGGCAGGCGTCGGCGGGAAGGAAAACTTTTGACTAGCGTGGGCGTTTTAGTCCACAAATCAAGTCTTGGTTTCTAGAAACCTGTTGCTTGCTTCCACCCTTCATCATGTTTACAGTCTACTAATAGAGACCAAGAACCAATAGCACAGCATTTCATGTGTATTCAAGCGTACTGTACTATCCATCGCCCTGAGGTATATATTTCTATTTCTAGATGCTTGTTATTTCATTATATAATACTGCTGCTGGCATTCAATAATCCAAACTGTAAAGTCCTATCGTAATTATGTACTATTAATTGATCATCATACTTGTATGAAGTAATTCATACTTTTTAAAATAATATAATCTCATCAATTAATTGAATTCGTATTTATTTTGAAACGATAAATAGCTGTTTTCAAGTTGGAATATAGAAATGCAAAATAGAGAACATGAAATTGAGAGTACATGGAATTTTTATTGAGTAGCAATAAAAAATGATTTTAATCCTCTTTTATTCAGTTGGTTTTATGAAAGTGTTAAATCATACTGATCTTCCCCTCTGGGATGCTATTATTCACTCTGTATACTTTATATCTTCCACCTCTTTTTTTCACTCTCTCATTTGCCATGATTCTCGTTCCTCCTATTCCTTGTTGCGCGTAGTTTATAGCAAGATGTCGAAGCACACAAAATAGCTTGGAGCAATGTGAATAAAGAAAAAGGCAGATAATCTATTTTTCAATTTACGGAACAGTTCTGAAAAAATTTGAGAAGATTTCAAGTAAAAATGAGAGATGAGAGACATTGGTTGAGCGCCGTCCCAGGACTTGGTATATTTTGAATACAGAGATGGAATCCGCAATGGTTTCCATTATAGATCTTGTGGATTATGGAGTTTCGTCAGTCACGACTATATTTTTTTTATTAATAGCATAGAAATCTTAACGTACAATCATTGTTTCTCTATGTAGTCTGAGGATCCATTTGTATTGGATGCATGAGAATATAATTGATAGTATTAATATCATATTATTAGCATTTTAGTGTTCCATTCAGCATTATCAATTGAGAGTCCATGGGGAGTCGATTAAGCGGAATATTGATGTTTTGATGATAACTTTTGAACGGTATGAGATATCAAAATTCTAAAAACAAGAAAACATAGATATCCTCAACATCTGCAAGACGGTGTAAGTACTAATTATTTATCTCACATCGCCTGATCGCTAGGCATATACGCTTTAAAAATGTGTATTTTTAAGCGTGTACGCCTGGCAATGAGGCGATTCGAGATAAATAGTTATTACTTATACCATCTTGAATGTATCAAGAATATCTGTGTTTACTTGTTTCAAGAATTCTGATATCTCATGCCGTTCAAAAGTTATCATGAAAAACCTGATGTTCCGCTAAATCGACTCCCCCCATGGAGTCTTAAGACTGCATGTCACCTCCTGTGGTTGTTCTAAGATATCGAGGCGGAATTTTCATCCGATATAAATAACTATATTTTATAGATTGTATTAAATTAATGGTAATGCACTTTCATACTCGTACGGCACTCTCTGTGTCCATACACGTTCGCCGCAGAGCATCTCAGAGCGTCGCAGAGCGTTTCTGAAAAGCCTAGAATACTATTGCAAGTATTGACTATTATTTGTGTTTTTTTTCACATTGCCAATGTTGCTATGTGTAATGAGGTGAATACAAGAATGCCGCTATCTTACAGTTTTGAACCAAATCTTTTAGGTAATATGCACTTTCAATTCCATTGAATAGTAGGTGTATAAAGTTTATCATTACACTATAAATAAACAAGTAATACACATGATGTACTATACTTACAATGTGCAATCAAGGTGAACCAGAATAAATAGTAACTTATACTGTTTACATCAAGCAATTACATAATTCTTGGTGAATTAAGTGAATCTATAATGTACTCTATTTTATTAGATAATAATATGTTGGTGATTAAAAAATAGGAAACTGAGTTATACAATATTCATTTCTGTATTCATATTTCTAAACATTATCAATAGTGACAAAAAAATGCATTAAGAATCATTACAACAAAATATGTATTAATTCAATCAATTGGTGGTCTATGCTGAATATTTTGGGAGAAATTTTGAATAGGGCTATATTCTCCTTGTGTCTGTGACAATTCATGACATGACATCAAAAGATGGAAAAAATTATATTCCATCTTTTAAATTGGTTATTTACTTCTCTTTAAATGTCTTATACAAAAATAGTGAATCGATAAACTTCAATTCAGTCTTCGTTAAAATAAAATAGAGTGAATGATAACGCTAACTTTCCATTAAAATTATGGTCGAGGACATTTCAAGTATTGAATCAAATGATAAATTAACCAAACCAATTATTTTCAAATGACCAATTTATTGATTTTCATTCGTCCGACTTCATATATGTATCGCACATGCGAAATGTCCACGCCATACATTCGTATTCTCAAACTGTGGAAGTTTTTTTATTGACGTTTTCTCGACGTGTAAATGGCGAATTGCAATTCACTTTATTTAGCCGGCCTGGCGAGGTACTGAATAAATAATGGTGCTATCCCAGGCAAAACATTGCGGCAGACACAAGCCCAACGCCAGAAATTTTCATTTAGAAAATGGTCTCGAACAGAAAAACTAAGGTTGCTAGTGTTGAAGAATCGTTGTTTTATGCAAAAGAATATCAAGTTTGAATATGTAAATAACGTCAAACAATAACGAACTGCAACTACAAAATGAGAGAGACATGCAGTATTACGCCACATTAAAATTAATTATATTATACCTTATCTTCATCTTTCTATATAAATAATAAAAAAAAATATATATATATATATATATATATATATATATATATATATATATATATATATATATATATATATATATATATTTAAATAACTCGCACATCTTACAACGCATATGCTGCGTTTTCCTAGTCGTATTGATTACAAGAAATCTACACAATATTTGTTCTGCATTTGTTTGACTACATTTCATATAGTAATAATTTATCTTTCAATGTTGGAATGAAATCGCCATCATTTGACATTTATTCCAATATGTTCTGACCGATTTGAGAGATATTTGATCTTGACTTCGGTCATAGCTATAAGGAGCAAGATAAAAAAACCGAGCGATTGATCGTTCCCTAGAGGTCTCAAAACATTCTCTATTGATGGTTGGGTCTCCCACGTATAGTAATGGAGCGATAAGAACTATAGGAGACCGATAGGATTTTATATTCATCTTCAGAGGTAGAGAGGTGGTGGCATAAGGAGTGTTAGGAAGTGGATTACCGAGAAGAGACCTGAA
Organism: Brachyptera putata; assembly: GCA_907164805.1. Taxonomy (NCBI): domain Eukaryota; kingdom Metazoa; phylum Arthropoda; class Insecta; order Plecoptera; family Taeniopterygidae; genus Brachyptera; species Brachyptera putata. The sequence goes on from OU015464.1 coordinate 15,618,424, forward strand.
CAGATATAGAAGGCTGAGGTTAACTTTAGAACAGAAATATTAATAAGTATACGGTATGTTTTCTATATTTTGTGACAACTTCATTATAGAAAAATTACTGTATCGTTCACAAAAACAAAAGTTGAATACAAGTGAAAAAAAAGCATAGGCAGACCTACATCGAATAATGAGATACACATCACACGCAGTATAAATATACATATGCATTCAACGTCACTATTAACTGATAATGAAATATATTACAGCCTATGTGCATATCTGTTTTCAACCATTTGTTTGAATATAATTGCTTCCGGAAATTGGTGTTGATCCTTTCAAAGAAAGAAGCGCCAAACTATAATATTAATATAGATACTTTCCTAAGTTAAATTCACTATTGTTGAAGGCAGTAATTTAAATTCAAAGGTTTTTCGAGGATTATCGAATATCAATACAACATCCTATGTGAGGTACATTGAAACAATCTATACTTCACATAAATGATTGAAGAAGCAATTGTCTAAATCGACTCCAGCTCAAGAGAATACTTTCATTACTTGGATGATCGAATATTCAATCATCTCTACACCACACAAATACTACATCATTCATCCATCATCTTGATTTACTCAAATTTGACGTCACGAACGTTGAAACATCTAGTAGCTTTTTGATATAGCCTATTTCATCTTGAATATACTTATACCATATAAAGGTCAATACCTATACAAAAATATCAATCAAATTGACCTACAGTGATTCATTGACAATAAATCGAATGCACAACAGTATTTTGAAAGAGTTTATTTGAAATTTTGATTTGTTTCATGTCTGTTTCTGTTAGTGTCATCGATCGAGGGTTCATGCTCGTAATATCCAAGTGTAAATGTAAGTGTAAGTGTAAGTCTAATTGTATATTTGTAATAATAATAATAATAATAATAACAATAATTTCTGAGTGTCCGCACTTTCCCCCATCCACATTCATCCTTTATTTTACAGTGTTCTCAAGACCTGCTCAAGGAATATAAAGTGCATTAAGCTTGTTCTGCGCTACAGTTTACGTTTTAATCGTTAATGTACATTAAATATAAATTGATTTCTGAAAGTTTGTCTAAAATGAATAACAAATATCATGTTATACACAAATATGGTGTTTTATATATACACGCACTTCTATCATTTGAAGGTTTGTGTTCATAATTGCTTAGACGTATTTGATATATGTACCCCGTACCATTTTCAAAGTGCATACGTGTATATATATATATATATATATATATATATATATATATATATATATATATATATATATATATATATATATATATATATATATATATTCATTTATATATAATTCATAGGCCTACACATTGAATGCGTTATATACGTGATATGTTGATGGGGTTCAGCCATACAAACAATTCTGATGAAAGATATCTCATCAATGTCAAACTCTTCACAATGTCAATCTATTCCCTTTATCAGTCTTGCGCAGAAAGGCGTTCAGAACACCCGATTGGTATGATAAACGGTATGACGGGTAACTCGGTTAAAACGTCATTTTACGTGTGATTCAGAGGTGTCAAAACATTCAATATCTGTCAGTCAGAGTCAGTCAGAGTCAGTCAGAGTACTGATATTCAAAGCTGCCAAAGTCTCTAAATTATTCATCCTTCCATCAGATAAAAACTTTTGTTCGTATTTTCATATACTTTTCATGAAGTTATAGACTCTCTAAATCATTGTTGCAATTTTTTATAGAAATCGTATCAACAATGGCATGTTTTTCGAGTACTCAAATAGTTTTATTTCTTGATATGTTTTCTTCACAACACATGAAGCTTTTTCGAAATTGTTGTTCACTCTTGTATATATCAACTAAAATAATTATTTTATTTTTATTACCTCAAATTGAATCAATTATATCTCAACTATATATTGAGTACATTAAAAGAACAACATTATGATCATTAAAGCAACGCGTGAAGAATTTCACAATATTTGAAATATCACAATAATATTTCATTGAATATTTCTCTTTCAAATTTCACCTGAAAGTTTTTTTGTTTGAAATTATGTTTACTCCTCTTGTAAAGGATATATGCGATCTTATCTTTGTCCGTTATCTAATTCAGAATTGAGGGTAGTCTAATTCAGAATTGAGGGTAGCACTAAGTCAGAATGGGAATCGAGCCCCATATGAATACATAATTTTTAATCAAACAAATGCGAAGAGACCAAATCAATATTCTTTCAAATTAAATGAATACGAAACCGTTCAAATCCAAACCCCACGTCTTATAAATACGAACACGTACTAGTGGTAATTAGTCTAACGCTTCTGTAGTGATAATACTTCCCAGAGGAAATTGTTTTCTGCATTTAATAATCTACTAACGGCACTAAATGACTGATCACGATCGACTGTCTCACCATTCAACAAGCACTAGCGATCGAGTGTTTCGGTCCGTCAAACATATGGCTTACTGTATGATCTGCAGGTATTGTGTGGAATTATTGATAACTTCGGATAGAATGTCTAGTTCATGTTCATACCAACAGAGGGATATATATTTTGACTAATGAGAATAACATCGTCCTACTTCTGGTAGTTTGGATATTTAGGGTGAAGTCTGGAATTGAATCGCGGGTTCGTATATTGGTTTCCAGTTATGGTTATGTTTCTGATTCAGCATCTGATATTCTGTTCAGATTAAATAAGCATGTGACATTTGACATTGCATTCTCGACAGATTGCATTTAGAATGAGGGTTATTTTAGTTTTTACATTTCCAAAAATTGTAACTTGGTTGTTAGAATTATCTGATTTTAATAGTGCATGTGAATAATTTATTGAAATATCAGTCTATTGATGATATCTTTTGAACGGTATGAGATATCAAAATTCTAATACTGAAGAAACACAGTTATGATCAATACCTGTTAGATGGTGTTAGTAAGAACCATTCAAATTATATCGAATAATTTTCACAGTAAAACAGCTGAGGAAGAACACATTTCAGATCTATATCTGTGAATATGTTGGAATAATTCACATCACTTTGAAGGTAATAAAGAGATGTCTGAAAGTGATATCGCTTACAGTTCAAGAGTTTTTGTCAAAAACTTATATTTCTCTGAATCGATTTTCGTTCGCTCTTGACCTTCACATATTCTTTATGATCCAGAGTGTAGTCGATTGTATTATGAGATTACTGTAATCTATGTTTAGTTTTTTAATATGATTATACATTTCTTTATAATTTTGATTTTCTACACAGATATTTGTGAAATACATAGATTTTTTTATAATCTGACCTATTTTCAAACTCAATTATTCATTTCATCTTTTCCATTGTGACAGAATTTACAATAGATTAAACTGTAAATAATCTCGTTATAGCATAGCTCAGTAAGTACAACAAAAGAACTCGTCGTATATAACATGGAATAATGGGATCAGATTTAAACATCTGTGCAGGGCTCATGGTTTGCTCCTCGAATGTAGACTAATCATAATCCTTTTTCAGCGTAAGCATTCAAATTTAATCTCAGATAATGAGCTAAAAGCTTAAAGATGCACATAACTAAACTCAATCTAATCAATCAAATATGTCGTTGGTATTATATTCCACTGAACAACAAAGTGGGATTATTATAATTATTTATTATCATTATGAATTGTTTTGAAATATTCATATGTTAGGCCGATATCAAGTAGTTCGAGATTTTGCACAAGGTAATGGGATCATATTTCTTCAAAATGTCTGCCTATATAAGTCTATAATAGAAAAGTGTACAGTATAAAGACAAAAATCTGTGGTTCCACTCTTCTCTAAAATAACTTTGATGTTTGAGAGATTCTATAATACAACACCAAGAAGTATTGTGAAACATAAATGGAAGAAATTATGTTACACCCAAAGATGCAAAAATCCAATGAAACTTCAAGTTTCAGTAGAAAATATGGTATAAGGTGAAGTTTATTATTAACGATTTTCTTTATTGTATCTGACTGAACTTCATTTGGTGAGAATTAACTGAAAATTCACAAATAGTTCCACGTAGACATATACAATACAAATACACAATTCAACACAAATCCACTAACAAAGCGAACGTATTAGCACCATCTCATTTATAACAGAAGTATGAGATAGAAAAATCGAGCTGAGCACGTATTTTGATTAAGTTTTCTTTCTTTTATTGCAAACCACAAGGTTGCTTGTCTGTTTTATCGACGGAGATAGGCACCCTGGCGTGACCCAGTGGCCAGCTGGTTGTGTACCTGCCAGGCGTGCAACAGACCGCGCTTACATTTATTATAACTATTTATCTTGGATGCAATCAACATTAGCAATTAGCTTCTCGCTGACCTACTCATAGAAAGTTAAGTAAACTGCATTCTGTTAATGAATTACCTTACCTTTTAATAATTTGTAATTGGTTCCAAGGTCAAACTGTGAATGCAATTCGAACAAATTATATGTATTTACAAAATAATGTTTGCTTCAAGGAATGATTTTTTAATGACTATTAGTAATGAATACTAGGAAAACGCTATTTGCATTTATAACATATTGATGAGTGAATACTAACGCTATACAATACTTGTGCTCTACTAGTATTTTTTGCCAATACGAAATCTCTACGAACGTTGGTTGGATATAGATTTAGTGTACGGCAAAGTGTATCACGACTAAGAAAGATAATAATAATTATTTATAATTTAAATTATCTCTCTTTTATCATTTTTTTTTCTCATTTATATTTTCTATTCATAATTGCGGTAATAGATTTTGATCAAATAGGATGATATTGGAAACGGCATACAAATGAATATAACACGGAGTACTAACGAAGTACAAAAGATTTCCGTTAGAATTTTCCAGATCGGACGTATGTGAGGGGCTGGCGTGAAGTTGGCCCCTCACATAGAAAATACAATTTTCCGACGAAACGGTTGAGGTAGAAACGAAAATGCCATCGGTACTAACGGGTACTAACGAAGTACAAACGATTACCGTTGGAATTTTTCCGATCGGATATATGTGAGGGGCCAACTTCACGGACGTTGGAGTCACTCGCTACGCTAGTGAAAAAAATGAAATATGAATACTCAATTTTAGAGTATCTCTTCTACGATTTTTCTGTGCACTCTGTGTGTCTACTTGGGTTCGCTAAGCGTTATCACTAATTTGTACAAAAATAGTACGTTATGAAATATTAAATACATTATACCAATGAGGTTATGTTAGTTTTAGTAATAAAATCGACAGCCGTGTATTAACTTTGCCAAGAGATATCTTGATTTCATTATTTTATAGAAGCAGATGAAACAGCAATGTTCTAAAAATAATGAACAAGATTCGCATTTATCACTAGCATAAAAGATGAATGAAACTTGATTGGAATGCCAGATTTTTAGATCAGATTAGATTCTATATTTAGTTTCTTCACAGACAATATTTGTTCCAGTTTTTAACACTATGTGCTCAAACTCAAAGAAGTTAGTATACGTAATGAAATTAAAAAGATCAATTTGAATTATAACTTTTTAAATTTCCAGTAAACAGAATTACATATTTAAATATGTTCAAAGTGATTGCATTCGCTGACATAGAAGCTATACATACATATACATACATTAAAACCATTTATAACAAAAACAGTTGACACAAATTCAAAAAACTACAAAAAACTACACTTCAGTCACTGTACCCCGCAAAATTACTCAACCTGAAAATAAGCAATAAAGAATTTCTATAAAGGCCTACTACTCGGTCCCATAGGGTAGTTTTTTGTTTGTTTATTTTTTCTCATTTTAATGTTCAAAATTGAAAATGTAGAATTTTTCAAATTCTTGTTGAACATTTCTCATATTTTTGTTGATACATTTTCCAAAATATATGTTGAGAAAATTTTGATTAAATTATTCCAAAATATTTATTGGAAATGTATTTTACTTTCTTATTGGAATTCCAAATAATATTTTGGGAACATTTTTAATCGATTCACGATTGATTCATATACGCTCTCATTTTGAATGTGGCAATTTTTATCATGTAATAAAAACGTACGGTATTCAAAATTATCTGTTCATTTGTTAGTTCATACTAGGACCGGCTTCCATGGACCTAATTTACTGAATCACCATAGTTATATATACATTTGAATATTTTTCTATTATTCATTGCATGTTTCGTTGTATTTTCATGGTTGAAGATTTTTACAATAATTTGAAAATCCAATGTATGGTATATTACTATAATTTGACGTGATGTTCAGAAAGATGAGTTAATTAATCGATTAATAATTATTGTTTCCAAGTAACACGAAGAGTTGGGGAACATTCTTGTTATAGAATCTTCCAACAATAAATAAACAATAAATTACCAACACCTGTATCTCAAAATTGTATCAATTCTTATAACATTAGTACAATACATTTCTAAAAATAGAATTTCACAATCGTCTTGTCAATACTTTTATAGTATCGACCGATATTTCCTTTTACATGTTATTTCACAGATAGCGTATCATACAAACTCTTTATACGTTCATCCTCAACTTCTCTCTTTAAAGAAAAGTATCGTCAATAATTAATGAGCGTCAGACTTCCAACTTGTAGCTATGGAATATATGGTCTATTTTAAGACTTGATGTGCGTGCACGCAGTATCATCGCAATACGCACCTGGAGAAATTATCGATCCTCGAGGGACTCATGTTCTTTGACACGTGGAAAACTCGACAATGGTCGCTCTTCACATTCGAGATTATAATCGAGTTCCCTTGTCTTACGTGCTCTCTAATTGGCTGCTATTGAAGTATGCCATTTTACTAATGAGTCATTAGACCTAAACATATTAGCCCGCATATAAGCTGACCCGCATTATTATGTGGACGTGGAGAACTTTACCACAACACAAAGAGTATCCCACAGTTTTCCATGCAGAATGTTGAACTTTTATTTCATTTTTATTCTATGTAGTGCTAACTACAGTGTAGCGTATACTTCAAAAAATCTGTTTGAAAATCAAGTGACCAAATTTTGTAAATATCTCATTTGAATTTCCCCACGAAATTATTCAGGCAACGAATATTTGCACCTACGGGCGTTGCTGTTCTGTATAATTTTCCTTGCGCGTATACTAAATTAACCTAAATCAAATATAACTTATCCAAACAAACTAAGCCCAATCTAGCCCAATCCAACCAATCTAACATGAACTAATTCAATATAACCCAAATTAAATCTTGATCTGACCAAGACTAACAATTATACCATAAACAATAGTACTGGTATGGATGTATACAGCCTCTCTGAATTCAATACAACAGCAGCTATGTTACACCATATTCATCCACAAACGTGAAAACATACATCACTTTTTTTTTAATTACTTCGAGTAGTAATAGTTATATCATTTTTTTTCGATTTGGAAACTCTTCGGTAGAAAACTTTCCAACGTAATCGATAAAGTAGAATCTAGTCAGGCTAGAATCATGGCACCTCCACCAATACCTACGATTTGATTTTTGTTACGCCGTGGATTTTGGTTATTAACATCGAGGTATTGATATTTTTGAACGCATTCATTCAGATTAATGCATTTATCTCATAGCGCTCAAGGGTGAGTTAGGAAAATTGGCATCAGTAGTTTTTTAACTGTGATCAAAATAGGATATACTACTTTCACCAAGCCTAACTAACTTTTCCTGTATCGTTTACTTGAAAAATTAGTTGAGGATATAGCTTGTGGCCTAGAATCAGTTCGATATACTTTTTCAACTAATAATTGTATAAATGTGTAGGCTTCTCCAAATTCCCAATACTATTTTCAACGCAACGCATTTATCTTGCCTTGGAGAATGAGCTGAAAAAACGGCCTGCGTTATCACAAAAGTCTGCGTTTCTACAAGATGCAGGTTGATTAAACAAACAATCCGATCTGGAGTACATTTCTTCGCAATTTCATTCTAAAAAAATGGTCAAACCTAAAACTCAACTGTGACAGTTAAATAACTGTCACAGAAAAAAAAAATCATGTTGATTTATGAAACCATCCGACGTGTGGAGCGTAAACAAATACAAACAAATAAACACACAAACAGAGAGATAGACACCTTGGATTGAAGGAAAGTCTTCTCATACGCTCATCCAATTATTCCTTCGAATACGTGATCTACAATTCAATATTGCCGTAATATAAAAGTAATCATACTGCTTTTTATTAACAATAGTTACTTATGAACTAGTAAATTTAAAAGTGTTTGGTGTGAGTGTCAAATATAATTAGGTGGAATCATGAACAAAATTTAATATCGCGCTGGGCATGCTTTAATTCCGTGACGTCATATCAGCCAATCAAAGACACGCAATGCACCTAGTGTAATATTATATCATAAAACTTAATCGGCATCAAATCAGTGTACTAAACTAACGTCTACACAAATTGCGATCTAGTTTATTAAATAATAGCTTCATTTTAACTTCTAACTAAGCTTTGTGACTTTTACTTTGATTCACACAATTTAATGTGAGACGTAGATTAAACATAATCATAAATATATTGTGCAATATTTTGTATAAACATGTGAAATTTACGTTGGTAGATATATTTGTGGCATATTTACTGCGATGAATGAACAAAATCCAACATATCAGAATAAAATGCAATCAGTTACCTGATATGTAACATTGATATTCTATTGTAGTAGGCCTATATGATTACTCTAACTTGTTGACAGGAACATAGTAATTTATAATTCAACTACACAGAGATACATTATAGCATTCAGCATTTTTTTCTTTAAATATATGGTCCAACAGTTGAAACTCCCGAAAAATTGTGTTGGGTTGCCTTGGATTTGAAACTAGAATAATGCGTTAAACTATTAACAATCAATAGGGTGCAGCAGGAATGAAATATGAATTCTGGTATCCAAAGAGCTGAGTTTCTTTGTTATGGAAATCAGTTATATTGGTACTTTTATGATGGTCACCATCGTCACCTATCTTATCTAATAAACTTGATGATTCAATGGCTTCTAGACTTTAGTTGTACTTCCCAATAGTCCTACTTGTTATGCAATCGTAGAATTGATATTTAAAATTCGCTTTCACCATTCGCTGAACCAAAAGTGCATCGGGCATTTAGGATTTGTTTATAGTTACCACGAATTAGTCAATACTACAGCAAAGATATTTCAAACATCAACGTATATTGTATGGTGTAATATATACACACCACTAACCTAACAGACAGTTAAATTCAGAACTCGCAAATAGTTTATCTTAAGTTTGATGTTGAAAATGAAATACCTCATTTCTTGAAGTAAACTGTATAACTTGTTCTATTTGCATCCGTTTCTGATGCGCTGATTTCATCTCCTTTATGTATAGTAGACAAGTAATTACTGCTTCTCTTTAGACTTGGAAACACGGGAAGATATAAAATGTCTTGATGAGACATTTATGCCTTTGAAATGGCGGCTATTTATATATAAAATGGCCGTGTATGTGTATCTGTTTAGCGCTAATTACATGTACCCAGCTGCGACGGAATTGTGTTGAACTAACAAAGATCGGCGATTTTGTACGCAAAGAAAAAGGAAAAAATAGTTATGTTATTAGTCTCTTGTCAGACACTCTGTTCAGAATTATTATGTAGAAGAAATTTATATATCTGGAATCCTTGAAAGTATTCAGAAATCTGTGTTGAGTCTTGAATTCTTACTGTAATAAGAGCCTCTATTCCCACATTTTCAAATGATTAGATAAAATTGTATTAATTTGATCCAAATCATCAATTCAAGATTTAGTCACCAAGATCTTGAGCAAGTCACTAGTATAGATTATAGTATAGCTAATTTATACTGATTTATAGCTGTATTCAGGATAAACAGCTATAATAAATGGTTCACACTCTCTGCCAGAACAATGTTGACATGATTATAGAACTCTGATTGTCAAAAAAAAATCTCTTTCAACTTTTTTTGTATACGAGTGATTTTTAAAATTTGTGATCCGAGTTAAAAATCTTATTGAAACAGTTAATCTTTTTGTCTTCTCAAAATAAAGAGTCATTCTTCTTCCAAGAGTTTTTTCTTATTTGTGAAGAATGTGTTTTCAGAGATAACGACGATCTTCTTTCATCTATTAGCATACTTCTTAGAAACTTCCCCATTGTTTTTATTACGCTTAATTATACTACGCCAAGTATACAAATTAGAAGACTCAACATGAGTAATTTTGGTGAAGAAAAGATGCTGGTGTAACTACTTTCGACAGTTTCATTTTTTACTGAGATAATGTCAATACTGAAGCAATTTTCTTGTGATCAGTCATAATTTGAAAACTTCCCAAAATTGAAAATATATGAAAAGACTCTGAATAATTAGGTCATGTTGTCGATAGTTTTACTTGACTTATTCCTGCTCTAGGGAAAACCTAGAGTTCGAAATTATTAAATCAGTATACATGAAATCAAATCCCATCACAAGATTTTTTCTGAAACATTCTGTGATATTCAAACACCTTTCTGGGTAGTTGTATGTAGTCAACTCGTTGACTTGCGCAGACTTACAAAACAACAACAAAAACAATCAAAAAATCAAACAAATACGCAGGTACGTACGTACCTAATTCGTAGTTCTTTGACTTCAGCCATTTCATTATAATATATATATATATATATATATATATATATATATATATATATATATATATATATATATATATATATATATATATATATATATATATATATATATATATATATATATATATATTGGGTTCAACGAAACACTTTAATGATAGCGAAGATCTATTGTCGTCAGATGGATGATCAATGAGATGATGGGATGATGAGATGAAGATTTCTTGGGTAATGGGAAGGATGGTGGGAAGGAAGCGGTCGTAGCCTATATTGTGGGAACCATCCTGGCATTATCCTAGACTACAGAGGGAAACCACTAAAAACCCCTGTAAAGGTGGACGGTGGCGGGAATCGAACCGGGTCCGAAAACCCCTCGCCTCCCGGATCACATGAAACGAGCGCGCTAACCACCACAGGTTCATATTTCATATAGACCTATTCATTTCAAAACAGTTCTCATTAGATACAATATAAGTCATAATTTAACCTGAATTTATGCCTTTCGAAACCTTTGAGAAATTAAAAAAAAAAAAAAAAAAAAAAACACAAATTATAAGATGCACAACGTGGAAGTATTGCAAATTAAAAATAAAAACACTCTAAACTCCCAATAATCCGGGTCAATAATCAAGGTCTCCTGCATGTGCATTGTCTGTGTCCTGGCGAAGCCTTGACCTACAGTTGTCTTGTATCATGGCCTAGGAGGACCCCGTCGTGGTCGTGTGTGTTGTGTATTGCGCGCGTGTGCATGCGCCTACCACTGCCGCCACCGACGCCGCCGACGCCGCCTTCAACAATCTCGTGTGTCGTGAGTAAGGGCGACGGGCGTCGTGCTGCTACTAGTGTCCGTCGCGGCGTAGCTGCAACACGTAAACCCATGCAATGGCATAGAACTAGTGTGGTGGATAGGGCTGTGAGTAAACTGAGGGCAAGGCGAGGGGGATGCTGAGTTACAGATATGCAGGTAGGAAGAAAGCATTCGACAAGTTGATTTTAAATGGTGTATAATAATGAGAAAAGTGAAAACGAATATTTATATGGAATGAATTATAGTTATTTGTATTTTTTATTTGTGTGAAAAGGCCTTTTATATATAGGCGAATATTGGATATTTGTTTTTATCCCAGGGTGGAATCAAGATATTCGGTATACAAAAATTGTTAGTATTGCTGACATCAATGAATTATATGGATTCTGTTCAAATCATGGATCGATTATTCTGCAATTTGAGTGTGTTGAAATAAATTTGTATATTTTAATCTAGTAAAATTGAATGTATAAAAGAAAAAACTATTTGAGTTCCGTATACAATATAATATCTACATACACAACATCAACAGATGATATTTACATATTAAATTATAAGTAACATACGTAACAGGGTACAGTCATTTTATAAAATGGGAAGTTCAGAGCCGACGGAAAGATGATTTTGTATTTTCATGGAAAACAAGCAGTGGCTGTCGATAAGTTCAACTAGAAATAACAGTAAAAATAACTTGACAACTAACAAAATAGAAGGTATTTCAAGTTCAGGAAGTTACAAAATGATTCTTATGGTAATTCACGTATATGAAAGTAATGCAGCCCTGTGCTGCACTTCCGTTTTATTCAATAACTATCATTCTTTTCATCTATAACTATTATTACCATCCGGTATATTATCCGAAATCGTCAAATGATTTGCATTTTCTTTAGTTTGAGTATGGTCATTTCATTGGAATGCTAATTATTGAATATGGCCCCTAATATATTCAACGTGCATAAATTGAGGATACATTGTACTCTATTGAAGGTTCTTTATGAAATATCTTCAGTATCGGTATTATAGCCTGTCATTATGAAGGATAAATAAGAAAAACACATTTTGGCGATGTATTCCACTTTTGATTATATCAACGTATTACCGGTACGTCATTTGGACTCAAAATCGTTTCCGAATTATTTCACACAAAACATAAATCACTTTCCAGTGTAATGATTTCTTCCGTCTTCATTCCATATTGTTCATCCAAATTTAGTAGGTTGACATTATTCAGAATAAAATGTCAAATCAAATAAATTGAATCGAAATGACAATCACGTGGAGAAAATTCACTATAATCATTAATTTATGAACCTTATTTCACCCTTTCATTTCATATTTCCTACATACACTACTTTGAATCTGAAATAATGTATTATCTAAATGATCGATCATACTCAAAATGTGGCTCAATTTGAATTGCACGGTACATATTGATGACTGTAATTATTGTGTGCTTTATGTCTATTGTCGGTCTGAAAATATGAGCATACCTTCACTCTTCAACATAAATATATCACACATAACACGAGTAAGCCTTTATCGATTACTTAATACTTTCATCAATAAAGTCACGAATTTTCTCTATCAACTATTCAGAAGGGCATTTCATATCAAGTAAACGAAAATATGCGAGGAAAAATTGAGAGGAGGAAAAACTAGTTATCAACATATCTTTTATTGAGATGTCTTGAGTTCTCTAGCAAGGATAGTCTAAGACAATCCTTCACTAGTTGAGATTGCAGTGATTATCGTTATCAACTCACGCTAATACAAACCTTAGGTCACACTCCCACGTTCCCGTCAAGTCACGACACGTTCACGGCACGCGCAACTCTTGAAATATTGTGACTTTTCTTAGAACTAGACCCTTACTTACCTCGTTTTTCTTCTATTCCTGTGGGACCCAAAACGACGAATAGCTGTTGAAATATACTTACATTAACTATCGAGCAATTCCTACTAGGTATATGGGGATGACGTGAAACCTAGGGATGACATGAAATATTAACCCCCTCAGCCTCAGCGTCGAGTTCGAGTGCGAATATTCTCGGAGGAATCTAGATTATGTGTTGGTTTTCAGTAGGATGTGTCGATTCTAATCAAGTATTGATAAGGTGTAGGAAAACTTCAGTGTCACAAGTCACTTGCAATTGGATTGTGTACTGATATTCGCAGCACGATTTTTGGTACCTCTTTAATGTGTACAAATACAACTTGATTTAGCTGATTTATTCCGTTACCGTTCTAAAGAGTATTTGTTGAGTCTCCAGTGAACAATTAGTGTATACATTCAAATGGTATTCAATTCTCCATAAATACATATCATTTATGAAGATCTGTATAAATCGAAATGTCTATCACTCTACCTCTCAAGGTCATCTTTGAATAGATGTGATAATATAATGATATTGATAAAATATTTATAAATATATATCAATACTCTTGCATAACTATAGCACAGAAATATGTTCAGCACAGAAATATGCCAAGATAATATAATATATATATGGACGTATTTTCATGTTTGAAAATATTTTCGTCAATCTCATAAGAGTAATAATATATTTTTATCTCACATTGCAATGCAATACGACTGACCTACGTCAATCTGTTTTATTCAACATTGCATGCATGACCTACAGTCCTCCATGTTTTTCATTTTCAGCAATATAAACTAACTTAATAACTAACTCGATAACTAAATAACCCTACTACTAACAACTTGATATCTCGATTGTTAATGTTAAATAATAAATACGATTTTCAAGTATTTGAAGAGTTTTCAAATTGTTTTTATTTATTAGGGTTCCTATACACTGAACAAGTATACAAGTAGTAAGAATAGAGCAAAATACTCGTAACAACATGTACCTCACTACCTGCATAGAATTATAAATCAAAACAGTGCAATAATCAATAAAAGAAAGTGAAATGAAAATAAAAGTGAATACATATAAAATATAAATGCCCCACGTGATCCTCAGTGACACTTGTGAAATTTCAAGTATCTTAGGTAATAATAGATCAATTTGTCAAAAATAAATAAAATACATTCTATAAGTTCCATAATGAACATGCGAAGTGTTATAAAAAGCAGCAGACCGAAACTAGAATCCTTTTTAATATTGTGTGGTCCTTGTGAATGGAGGTTTATATAAGTCCAATTAGTTTATGAGTCCAATGAGTCAATTGGTCCAATGAGGCCTTGTTGATGCATTGAGAACCACCTTCGCAGTAGGTCTAGTATTCATAGCTACTATCCTGATTCCTGAGGAGTAATTTCTCAAGCAAGAGCATGCTCACTTCTTTGAAATGGTTTTCAGAAGTCGTTATTATGCTAGCAATACTCATGCCCTGAGATAAACTTCAATGCTGATTTTGCTGCTATAAACAAATGCTGATATTTTCTAGTTTTCAAATATTGCTGAGACTAGTTGAATGCCAAGCCGGACAACCATAAGACTGTGCGCTTCACCTTAGTTGTATCCCCACTCAATATTAGAAAACCCACACAAAAGCCAACAAAGCCAACATTTCAAAACTACAACTATAACAACATTTCTGAAATCACAGCTCACCTTACATTTCTAATAACGATTTGTTAAACTTGCTTCTCCACTATGTAACACATTGACGTATTTGTTTACCGAGCCTCATTTCTTTCAAGAAAATTAATTACAGATCGAGAAAAAAGATCACATTTTGAAGTTTTTTTACTCTATGTATAACAGTTACATAGATGAGATTGTGACCGTCTCTAATTCACTCATCAGTGTGCCCCTTTTTCCCCAACAATTATTACTGTGTCATGACGAATTACGAGATTTGCCAAATTATTTAAAAAATCGACCATTTTCCACTATTTTCTCATTTTATATCAAGAGCCATGAGAGAGTCTTCCTTCTTCTTCTAATCACCGTCTTCTTTCAAATGAGATAAATTCAGCGTCCTCATTATCTAACCACGTCAATACATAATATGGCTGTATAATATATATATATATGTATATAACAATAGATAATAGATAACAGATAATAGGGTAGTATACTTGCAGAACCGCCTTCTTTTTCCAGGAGTTTCAGTTTTGAAACCTAGCATGTCATATCCAATCAAGAAAGCTGTGACTTGCAGTAACTTAATATTACTTATGTTTAGCATACTTCCCATATGCTTCTAATGCGCTATTCTATCGGTTATCTCCATAACTTGATTAAATGTTAACAAGTTCTTTACCTTCTTTTCTTAGAATAAAATATTAATTAATTATTTTATCATTTTATACTCATTTTATATTTCGGAATGGAAAAGAAACTGAAAGACGATAAAAGCTATAATAACTCATTCTTTGACTAAGATTTATAATGGATTTTCAGGGTGGTTAAGTTTATATTTATGAGGTAATATAGCTAGAAAATAAATTATCCACACATTCTGATTGACATGAATAGGGTATATAAGCATCTTTAATTGTAATACTAAATATTGTAACTTTCTTGACGTTTATCATGCTGCATCATGTAGTCTCGAATAATAAAACGTATTATTATTATTATTATCATTATTATTTTATCTCGTAAATCGCTCAAGGTCTCATGCTCATTTTGATTGAGGTATTATTTTAATATACTTTTTACTGGAAGACTTGAATCCACAAAACATTAAAATTTGATTAAAACGTGTTAAATTTTTTCCGACGGTTTTTAAATTTGAGATAAACATTTTCCACCTTAATCTCCTCTGTAGTTACATACCCTTGAATATGTAAAAAGATCATAGAAATTTCATTACACACTTTAAAGGCAAAATCATTACGAAAAGTAATTTGTATTAACCCAAGACATAATATTACTGTTAGTTTGAGCTCAACAAGGCATGACCTACCATTTCGTGTGACCGTTCAACGAGCATAATCACTGAATCTGTTCACACATGTGCGGATGTCTATTACGGTCTATGAAACCAACTTCTAGTTTTGTCACGTACCTTAAGTTAGAAAGTTACCCAATTGCAAGCCATAAACGCTAGTCTTTAGCTCTTAAAAGATAAGAAGTAGACTATTTTCAGTAAATCACAAACCACATTAGCAACTGTATGGTTTAACCAGTGTGAGATAACCTCTGTGCAGTGTTATCAGATGAGCCGGGTTGGAATCCCGTAAAGTTGATCTAGCCACATGTATCGAGTAAACTATGTATAACTATCAGGTAAACTATTTAGATCTCATGTGCATGTATTTTCTTCCAGTCGTCTTGGGAGAGGGAAAGGAGTGTGCCTGTATACATTTGTAAGAGGCAGAATATAATGTATCCATTAGTACTATAGAGTAGATCAATAAGTGAGAAGTGATTGGTATTGGTTTTTCATGTGTCAACAGTTGCACAATGCTTTATTAGTTCACCACATATACATCAATACCATTTTATTCATAAGCAAATAAAGATAGAACCAATCAATGGTATAGTTACAAAATACAATGTTTGAGCCTATTTATAATGGTCATTACTAATATCGTCCTTTTCTGGTTTAGGAAAACCAGGTGAGATTGATAACCTAGCACAATTTTTAAATATCCAAATCGAAATCTAACAAAACGAAAATTATTCTACCAAATAATGAAGAAATCTCATAAACGTTGAACGTTGAACTAGATTTATTAATGAAATCTTTTCCAACTAAAAACTATATAGAGTTGACTCGTACAGCGACCTATTTAATTCATTGAAATTACATTGAATGATTGGTTCAAAATGACCTAGCCAACAATCTCAACCCCAACATTTAAAGCCTCAAGCCTCAACATTCATTCTTTGAATGATGAGGTTTTACAAACTTTGGATTTCAAATTTGATGACTACTTTTAGAAATCGATAGGTATTGAATCCACTGTAAAGCTAATTCATGTATTCAAATAATAATTCTTATGTAAATTAGAAACAAATCGGACGTCGTTCTTTTGGCTTCAGTTCGCTCCGTACTCGTGTACTACGTCATGAAGCTTGGCAGAAACCCTTGTGAACAAAGCAAAGCACACGATTCTTGTATAAGTGGCAGACATTTCGACTACATTCATATAATTCAAACTTTTTCTCTTTTTCTTGAATTGAGATGTGAAAATCTCAACCAACTGTTATTTTTTTTTACGTTGGTTTTCCTCGACCGACCGTTTTCTCCATAACAAAGCAATACCGTTCTTGAGTTTCTATTCACCCCATCTTGCGGAATAAAATATGTGTATGTTGGTGGTAGTGGACACTGCTATTCGCTGTTTGTACATTAACACAGAATACATTGTATTTTATTATACTGTTGGTATTGCTGAAAGTAATAACAAGAATATTCCCACCAAAAAGTGGAAAACATTATGTTTAAAAAAAAAACACGTGTGTAATGAGTAAGTAACATAGCGTACAATATAGTGGATGGCTATACGCACGGAACAGGTATACAAGCAAGATGTACCGGTACGTATTTCAGTCAAAGTATTTAGGCCTAAAAATGTGAATATTCCATGTCACATCTGATAAATGGTATATTTTAAAAAATATCTCAAATAAGTATTTGTGTATGTAATTTTTGAAATAATCGTGATTTTGACTAAATGAATGTGGTTTCTACTTATTTATCATGTTTTATTTAATCTGAAGTTCAATTTCAATTAAGATCGATTCACAAGGTTTTAGTCTTAGTCTTGGTCTCCGTTTTAAATGCGCTTGAAACGAGCTCGGTTCACAATTGAGTCGTAACTTCTCAAAACAGTCAACAGACTGATATACGTAAATGATGAGCAAAGTCACAAATTCTGTTTTCCGCCCAAACTGTTGCATTCATCGATTGTTTTATTTGCTGTGAAATGAGAATCTGGTGTTCGTGATGTCGTTAATTTGACTAGTGCAGTATTATTTCAACGTTCAGACGGGTTCGTTCTGGCTCAGACATTGTTGAGGCTATATCGAAATGGAATTAAGTTAGACTATATGACCAACTCTGGACCAAAAATGAAATTAAGACGGCGGTGAACCATAATATCTATTTTCTATAATCGATTTCGAAGATCAAGTCGAGATCTAGTACTATAAAACTGATAGAACTGTTGTGATCAATATTTAATGAGAAGGATTTAATACAGTATTAAATCCTCCTAACTAGTGATAGGCGCAGTTTGTTAATTAGCAATGAAGATCTATGAAACTTGGGATACCCTGATTGGAGATTTTATAAATCTCCTCTAGAAAATAGCCAACTTGATTGGGTATTATGTCATATCGATATTCCACTTTCGGTTTATTGCCCCCTTGACATCACAAGATATATCATCCAATCAAGATATCTGTTTTTCTGAGGAGATTTTCGAAATCTCCAATCAGGGTATCTCAAGTTGCGTAGATTTAGGTGGCTGATTAATAAAACATATCTATCACTAGTTGTTCATTCTCACGGTATCAATTAAATTGAAGTCGATTAATTGAGAGAAAAGTATAGATATCTCGATACACTGCCGCAAAAATGATGGTTACTAGAAGACAGTATTATAAGCTAGAACATAACTTATGAAAAAATATAAAGCACAAAAATGAATTAAACATACAATTTCATAGTAACAAATGTGAAGTAAAAGAATAAACATATTGCAACTAAGTTTAATCGTAATTATCAAATAGTAACAAATAGTAATAACGGATTTCATCAACTGCTAATCAAGTATTGGTATGTTAATTATTGATTAGGGTGTGAAACTAACGTATTTAGGCGAGGGTGATAACAAGTGATTTCGCCAATTATTGTTTAATCTCATCAGTTGATGAAACTAGCTCTGATAACATTACATTAAGCGCCGGAATACTAACGTAGGAGTAGCTCTAACTCGCAGATTAACGTTTTCATCCTTATAGTTACCCGTGCTATTTTTTTCACTAACTCAAGAGATAAAGCCTAACTGTACTTGATAATATCGGGTCTGAATAAAATTGTAAATATATCATATTATTCACTTATAAGTATGAGCGATCGAAGTAGATCATTCATATAAGACTCGACAAGTATAATTATGCTATTAAGACATCCTCCTCAGAATAGTTGGGTGAGGAATTCAATCATTGCAATTCTGATAACGTAAACGAGATGCATTGCTTAAACCTAATTGCGTTCAACCTTGACATCTTCAATCTAAATATCTATCCATTGTGTTCAGATTGAAACCAAGACTTGCCAACATTTGAATTGGATTGGCTAAATTATTCGTGACAGACTTTTCTCTATCGTTTTGGTGACTCGAAACAACCGACCGTTGGTAATGATGTATAGTGAAACGGTCGGTCGTAGCCGCCAAAAACTTGCGTACTTTCAGTTAACAAAGGTGTGAATGATTCACGCTATACTGACATTAAACTAAAACTACGACCGTTGGCAACAATGAATTTTTAAATTTGTAATCTTGTACTCACGTGAATAAATGAAATGCAATACTAAAAATAAGGAAGCAGTGTCTTACAAGTTACAACTGACCTTAGGAACTCGTCACTACGTATTTTATGTTGCCCCACAGACATTTTGTGATCAAGAAACATATTGTGCTGAATTCACGTATAAAAGAAATCTATGAAAATATTACTACGTTTTTGAATTGGAAAATTCTACAACTGTCAATGTCGTAATACCCAAGTTTAGAATATTCAAGTTACTGTTATTCCCAATGTATTCTTCAAAGTCAGAGAGAAGAAAGATAGCATTGAGAGATTGAGGGACTTACATCTCAGTAAGGGGTAGTGCTTTTTTCAGAAATGTGATAATTTTCACAAAACATATTGCCAATACAAATCTCCATTGATCATGAAAAATCGCCTACTTCTTTTCAGAGAGAAAATTATTTCCCATAAAACTTTTTTTCTCCCAAAATAAAATTTATCGGATGCACTTTCTAATGATATGAACGTTCCAAATTCCTACACATCAAAGATCCATATCGTACATTCAGTTTATTGTGAGTGATAAGCCTATATTCTGCCTCTATATTTCCGTTCCATCCTCTTAGGATACATTTAAATGTTTTACAAAAAGAAAAGTTCATAATAGAGAAGAGAAAGATAATGAGATTTCTGCCAAATTAAAATTTTCATACCCATCGCAGGTGTTAATCAACATACTAGCCTCTCACTGTGACTGCCACGTAAAATTTAGGAGGATTAAATCCTCCTAGCGTAAAACGTCCTAGGCAGCTACCTAGCCCTTTGTAATTGTTCATTGGTTCAGCTGAATACTTGGGCAACACAAGATAGTAACAAAGCCACCGTCGGTTAAAGCCGTCAATTTTGACTCATTTTCTAGAATACTTCATGAGCAGTGCTAGGATTTTGTGCCAAAAACAATGTAAATACACAAAGACTAGACATGTTGTCATAGTATTCAACTCTCATGATAAACATTATACCCTATATTGTGAAAGAGAGTGGTAATACATTTACCTTTTTTTGGCAAGAACATGGTCACTGCTTTTCTATGTCCATTCTCTGCTGGTTTTTGGCTTATTTATTCACAAAAAATGATAATGTATTATGCATTTATTCAATTTTGAACTGAGAGCAAACCATTAGAATAAGTGATAACTTGGGAATATGTAAGCTTCTTTGGCAAAAACATAGTCGCCCAGCTTTCATGACCGCTCTCTCTAGTAAACATCAACTTTCCGTTGAAGGTACAGCTATAGTCGCGGGTCGCGGTACAGATCCTGATGTTTCTTCGAATCAACTATGAAACCCTCGCGTCTAGCTCAATCAGTCAAGGCTATACTGTGGATACTGAAGTACAGTTGGACGTGGGTTCGGGTCCTGAATAAGGCGTAAGTTTTTGTGAAAACATTCATCCATCACCCACCGAGTACCCCCGGATATCCCCAAATAATCTGCTGTTCGCGTATGGATTTAGTTATTTGGATCATCATCGGCTATCCATCGTTATTAATCATAAACGTCTGTTTCGGATATCATGAAACAATGTGTGATATACAGGATGAACACACATATATAATACTGCATATCAAGCCCCGTTGTTAGCGAATATATAATTACGGAACCAGCCGCAATATTGTCATGGATTCGAAAACCCAAGAGTGTCATCTATATTGAGTTGTCAAAACTTTATCACTCAATTTTAGTTATTAGGAGTAGCACCTCGGACTGACCCCTAGTCTTGTCTAGCCTCTCCTGATAGGTGATTAATATCATTATTTTGAAATGAAAAATACTTTTATTACAAATTTTAACTGTACATTAATTGTAAACCGGGTAGACGTTGGTTCGTACCTATCATATAAGACATGTTTTTTTAAATCAATATATGGTATATTTGATTGAATCCCAACTATTGGAGGTCCAATTTTGTGAATGGAATTCGAAATGTTGTGCTGATAATCTTATAATCTGATAATGCTGATAATCTTGATAATCTTTTGTGTAATATTTTGACTGTTACGAGATCACTCCGTGATAAGAAAGATCATTCGAGTGTTTTAAATTATACTTTATTATTTTTTAATTTAATTTATCATGATGTGAATGAGGTATGCGTATTGAAATTTAGTGCGTGACCTTTGGACCCTCAGATCGTAATAGAAGGTTCATTGAATTCACTGCGTATACGAAACAAGATTTGGTCGTTTTTTTTCACAAAGTAAATGGTTTTTACATGAGTTCATGCGTTATTATTATTTTTTAATTTCCTTTGAAGGTTTTTAATTTTCCATATTCTATTTCTCCCTTCATTTTATAATCGTCTTTGTCTCAAGTAGCTTTCTTAAATCATCTTTAAAGGGTAAGATAGCCATTTCCAGTTCAGTTAGCAAAGTGGAATAAGAATTTTAAAGTAGAAAATTTAGAAATTAATTACTAACATACCTTTATCAAACCACTATATCGATTCTTATGTAAAAATATGTTGAAGCCCTTATAACCTAGCTATTGGTGGGGTCGTTAAGCAACATTGAAAACAAAAATATGTTCAACATTTCTCGAATAAAGATTATTTCATTTCTCCCTTCGTAGCTCAGTCAACGAAGGCACCGCTTTAGAAACTGAAATCACGTTGGGCCTGACTTGACCGCATAAGCAGGCATGCATTTCTAGTCAATAAGAAGGCATTGATTTGGTCTATCAAGTGGCATTACATAGAATCATCATCACCTGCTCATTCGTACCCCCACATAACCTAGCTGTTGGTGGGGTCGTTAAGCACCATTGTCAGATAATTTATTCAAATATTCAACATGTTTTCTTTCTGTAGTGGGTACTTGTCTACAGTAATATAAACATAACAAGTTGTAAGAACTTAGAGCATAGACTGATAAAACAACTGCAAGCGTATGTGGTATTTGTTTTAATTAGGATCAGTCCATTAATTACAATGGGAATATTGTTTGGTTATAAGTTTCCCACAGGGACTCCACTATACAATTGTATATGCCAATATACGTGTCGGACACACAACAGGGAATTCTTTATTTCAGCATTCTGGTATGTCTGTGGTTGAACGTATGTAGGCCTACTATGAAATTCTCGAATGTTACGCTATTTTAAAAACTTGAGTGGATTAGCTATATGAATTCTGAAATATTAATCTGCCACAAGGACGGTCTCTCATTGGACGGTCGGTCATGGACGGTTTTTAATAATTGTATGTGGTTATGTTTCAAAAGAGGAAAGAGTTCAGTGGTTTTGAAATTTCTCTTTTCACCTCTTCTCACAACAATTGCATTCCTAATAACTATATCATATGTAAATCAATAACATAAATTTTTGCGATTCCAATCAACCGCTCTGACCGTTATAAAATGTCTCTGTTGGTTTTTGAGTTCCGACTTTAAAGTATAAAGTATTTATTCAATTCATTCAATTTTTATATCATATGGTATCCAGTATGCGAGATTTTTTTTGCATCCAGTATAGACTATATTTCAATATATAAAACGTTTTATTAATAAACCTTCGAAATATTAGGAATTCTAATTCTTCATAGGCCTATGATACATTCACCATTACCTCTATTCCTCTATGTATATTATTATTTTCACTTGACAATCTTCCATATTCGTTAGTCCTTCTGTTTGAGAATTTTGACTCACTAACATTTTTTACAATGATATAGGCCACGACTGCTTCCGTCATATTATCCCTCCCATCACCTCAGAAACCTTCATCTCATCAACACATTATCTCTTCAATCATTCGTCCGACGCCAATAGATCTCAGTTATAATTACAATGCGTCGTTGAACCAATATAAATAAATAAATTCAGCAACAATGTTATCCAGAGGACCTATTTTAAACTATCTGTCTTGCTGGCAAAATTATTGTCTAACATAGGTTGTCACCCACTGTGTCGGAGTTTCAATCTCATGTTGTAATTCCCGTTATTCCCTCAACGTATTCCTGCCTCTAGTTATGTGTGGGAGCCCAGTTAGCAACGTAAGCAGGAATACCAATGAATGGCCCAACTAACCAACATGGCACATACGCAGTTTAAATAACAGGGGTTTGCGTTAATTACAGTCGATCATAATTTCGTTACTGTATAACGTTGTTTGAAGGGATGATAGCTGGTCAGCAACATACCGAAATTATGAAAAACATTCCAAAGGGTTTAATTGGAAGATCCAATTTGAAAGATAACTAGATTTCGAGTGTGTGGAGAGAATTTTGTGTATACATATTATTGTGTGGTTAGTGTTTCTAACATATAGAGTTGGACGGAATGAAAATATGAACTTTTCAATAAGAATTCATGATTTTTCAAGTTCATTTTACGTCCTCTCATTACACGCATGTATTTATATTGTAGGTCTACTTCACTATAATATATTCTGTTTACCTGAATGTAGATATGTATTTATGAATTTTATGTACTTCCACTCATGGCAGATAATCTATGCTTATCCATGTAGATGCCTATACCTGATTAGGTGAGGTTTTATAATATTTTTTATTGATACATATCCAAACGACAAAGCTATCATGTTCAACAATAATTTTCGTTCTGGAATGATATTCTGTTTTGGTTATGTTTGCTCATATTAAATTTCACTTTGAGAGTATGCTATTGGAATATGAATGATAATTATGTACATATATATATCATATTTATATATAACTTATTTATATATATATATATATAATTACATAGTTAAATATATATATGAACATATGTAGGGATGCATACTATTATTTTCGAGTGTTTCGGGGGTACCTCGTATATAAATGAATAAGATCTTTAACAAATAATATGATATATATCTCAAGTTCTCACTCAAATCTCAACGGTATAGCCTAAAATGTAATATCATTTAATTATTCTTATTAAAATATTAATTATTGTCATGGTATTTTTTATTCAAAGAGTTTTGCACATTTTGTAACCACATGGTATCAATCAACTCAATTTTATCATGTGGGCATACATATCAAGTATAATATACCCATTTCGCAGCTGTCTGAAGAGCATTATTTAGAAGCAACATTAATTTATCATTTTCGCGGCTGCAAATGATTGGAAATTGTAAACAAAATTAATTGTTTGTGAAACACATGGTAACGAGTCACCCTTGTCGACTAATTGACTTCACACCACCAAACACTTTATACCTCGTGTTTTCCATTAATTACGGAATCACGAGGTAAACCTGGCACCTCCACCAATAATATTTCAATGATTGTGAAGGTAGATAATTTGTTAAAATTTGTTTGTAAATGATGTGAGATTTTTGTATGAAGTATTCAATATGGCGTTTGAAGTGGCGCCTTCACTGTTCAAACCAAATTCTTTGTGGATTTTTCTTTGTTTCAAATATAGAAACTTAGTACAAAACCATTCTTCCCGAATCAAGGCTATATGGAAGAGATCGTTTGGACGGGGCACCACAAGGGCGATCTTACCACCCCACAGAATGATTAAAATATCATAGCTCATAACGAACGTTTTTCTTTGTGTGTCAATGTTGTTTACCGGGCACCTCATTTCATAAATTCAATCTAATTTTACAGGGAAAGTACGAAATTCATCTTATATTTTCATTAAACTACATATCTACGTCATATTCGGTGAAACATAATGAAGTGGGAAGAGAATCCCCAAAAATTGAGACTTCCATTAAAAATAAGATAAAAAAAGATCAAAGATCAAAGATCAAGATTTTAGATCAAAAAAATCTAAAAAATAATATAAGTAGGTACATTATTTATTAATTTTAAATAAACGTGTTCAAATTGCAAAGCTAGATGTTTCTCTGACTGAAGTGAAAACCAACTCAATTAATAATCAATTTAAATGTCTATTTCGGCATTGTTTATATTATAATATACCGCAGTGACATTATGACTATATTTTCAATGAAACATTAAAAAACTTTTAATGATATTTTAAAACTATGACCTTTCTTGATGAAATACGTACTTGTTTATTGAGCCAATGCGGTAAAACTGACCATTACTTCAAAGTTTGGTGTGCACCAGCTTCATTATGCATGAAAATCATTACGGTTTCGTTAATAATGTTACATAAGTTCATCAGGTATCTCATGATTAATTACTAGTCGGTTGGTATTAATTAGTAGAGTAGAGCTATTTACAATATACGCCGGAGTAACGTTGTTCAGTATGACTTAGACGTGCGTCAGAAACACGTCACAGCCATTTGGTTGCCGAGTTAAGAGGGTGTTACAGCTCGAGAAACCAGTCCACCTACCGCGCTAAGGGAGTGACAGAGTTGAAGTTGGAGTATATAAGATCACATACCACGTTTTTGGTAAGTTATTCGAATAAATGTAAGGGATGGGCTACTCACAGACACTCAGTCATTAAAATTTATATGTATATATATATATATATATATATATATATATATATATATATATATATATATATATATATATATAGGCCTATATATATATATGAATATATCATTAAGTTTTTGGATTCCTAAAGATGCGAAAAAACTCAAAATTATACATTGAAAATATATAGGCGTGATACACTCCAATTCATTATTCTATGCAACACTTAATTAGATTTAGAAAAATTCTTAATGTATGGTATTAACATCAAATTGTGGAAGTTAATTCAATTAAGACTGAGACGGGTAGACCAGTGGCTTGAACGCTGAACCGTCATTTAGAGACTATAAGGTTCAATTCCCGCCATGATCGAATATTCTGAAAGAGATTTTTAGTGGTTTCCCATTGTCGTTTAGAATCATACTGGAATGGTTCCTTAACAACAGGCGACTCCTTCAAATGCAATAAAGAATCATAGATTAAGGAGGAAATTTCATTACTCTATGAAAGAATGCAGAAACCCGGGACCTTTTTCATCCCGGGTTCGAGTCCCGGTCGTATCTTTTATGACATGGCATATACATCCCAATTATAGCGTGATTGGATCGTATCCAAGAAGTTTAATGATCATATATATATATATATATATATATATATATATATATATATATTGATTACCTTGATTATAATATTCTCTACAGGTTCATCACACGTTATTACGTCATGTCTCATCTCGCGTGAAAACCAGCAAGGTTCCTTCAGGATATTAATCAAAAACACAACCTGCTGTGTGTGTTTATTCCGTGGTAGAGCGGAATAATTTATTATTTGCCATTTGTCGTTGAGTTTGAAGCTATATACAGCAGTCTTTCTCCAAGTTTCATTCCTGGTAGCTTGTTGAAGCTAAGTGGGTGAGTGGTGATAAACGAACAAACAAGCGACAACCGCTCGACATTGGGCCACTAGAGGGAAACGCGGGATGAAAACGATGTCGGTGACGTCGGTGACGTCGTTAATGTCAAACGTTTTTGGATATGAAAACAACGCAAATGATATGTTCTATGATTTGAGCGGAGTACTGGAAAACAATTAGTTTATGTGATGTGCGTAGAGAAGTGTAAAATATTGAGTTGTTTGGATATTTTGAGGATGATTTTTCCGTAAGATTCGCTTTAGAAAATGTGACTGCGTCTTACAAAAATCTCTAAGTTCAAAAAATTACATGAATTTATGTAATAACTCGAGTTTTCAGAATTATTCAGTTGATTGAGGAACTTCTTCTCTGGTGGATGTAAGTAATACACATTTTTCGATACAAAATGTCGATTTTCCTCGAAGAATAGCAATTACTATAGATATGACCATGATAATAGTGTGTGACCTAATACTTCCTTGTACATGTTATTAACCTGATACGTGTGCCATTTGAAACCATGTTGAATGTATTGGAATGGAATGTAGTGTTTAGGAATAATGTTCGGGTATTAGAACATAGAAGATTTTCAAAACAGAGATGACAAACTAAGGAAAATTTTAAGTGAATTAGAAAAATACTCAACCAAAAAGCATTTCAAGTTGTGAAATAGTATTAAAGAACGTCAAGTATAACTGAGTACTCAGACAAAAACTGTAGAAGAACTGTATTGGATTTTAATGCTTTTGTATTTATTTGAACTGTGAATATAATTCTCAGCTTTTTTACGATTTGACTCAAAGAATACACCATTCAATATTTTGAGTCAAAACATAAAAAATTCACAATACATTCCAAACCATACTTAGTGGTCGTTATGATACTTATATTAGAAATATTGGAAAGACTTTCATCTAATATTTTGAATTCGAACATGCACAAGAGAAAGATTTCCAAAGCTGTCTGAATATTGAAGTGAAGGAGAACAGTGAAGTAGGAGACTGAAGTATCTTCCATTGTTCGATGTAATGCTATCATCGCACCACGGTCCACTTGTCTATTCAATTTACATTAACAATATTGATTTCATCAAATCAGTTATCTTCAGTGGTTGTTTCTACAATGAGGGTTGGTATTCGAAGCTCCCGAATTCGACAAGTGTAAGTGCATCGAAACCTCTTGTACGCGGGCGTTGGTTGGTCGATTGAAATTCCCAGCCAATAGCACTGAGGTTGAAGTAAACTCTCTTTCAAAAACAGTGAAATTCTTTTGGAGGTCGTGAAGAATGGGGGCCGTTTGGAGGTTGGGATGCTCAAAGAATCACAAGAGATTCTGATGAAGAATAGGGTTTCCCCATTCCTTTCAAAACACAACTTGTACAAAGATACAATTAGGGAGTCGAGAAATTATCACCAGAACAAATAAATTAAACGCTCTGTTAGGTCAAGTTATTAGTTTCATTGATTGGCAAGATAAATATTTGCTCTTAAGTCGTATGAGAAGACGATTGATTATTTTGATATGTCTAATATACAATTTTGGGCTAAAATAATCGTTATGTATAACTTACGTCCGCAGTAATTATTTCAATAATTATTTTTGAACCTCCCTAATATTCAGTGCACTTAAGTTTCTGAGTAACCTGTTATTTACATTAACACAAATAAATGATATATTTTGTAATAAAAATTGAAAGAGATTGAACAATATAGAAAATCACATTCTCAACTAATGAAAATTTCAAATAGTTTGTTACTTTTGTGACAAATCATAACAAGAAAGCAGGTTTGTTGAAACAGTAGAATGATCGAAGCCGCCGGTTACGTATCATAAAGGGTCCCTCGCTCTCACACAGTTCGTCTACAATTAATCTGTGAGTGGTGTGGTAAATCGATTAAGTAACAGGTGGCATGAAATCTTTTTATCGCTCTTTTTGTAACCTCAAACTTAATAAAACTGCCACTTTATTTCTCATTTCTCATTCAAAGAAAAAGAAAATACCATTCTTTTTCCAAGAAATGTTACCAAAAATCTTAATAAAACATTAAACTTTCTTTGTTTTTCATACGAAATGTTATAACATAGACCGTTAGGGAAATCTCAAGTGCGTATAATTGTATTTTATGATTTCAGACAGTGAATTTACGAACAGTTTCTCAACATTTGCATGATTCTAACTCTTTATATAAAAAGTACGAAGTTTTCAAATGAACATTATCAATATATTATATACATACAATAAATCGCTATAAACACCATTTCTCAAACTCACTTATGTCAATCGATCTGTTTTCTTCAATTATCTTGAGAGCTCACGTTGAAAACGTGAAGATTATTATATGATATCGATCTTCAAAGTGAGCACAACTGCGAGTTATCGTAGCGATGGGAATCAAACCGTGGCATGATAATCACTCCCGCTCAGTAGTCGCTACGAAGCGGAACGTAGCGCTACTCTAGAGCCCTAACGTGATAATAATGTATGCCCTCGTCGTACACAGTATTATCACTCGATAGTTTTTCTTGACAGTATATCGATTCATCATATATATATATATATATATATATATATTCCACATTGATTGAAAATTGAAGATACTATCTTTCAAAATGTAAATAAGAAGACTGATATGATGAAGAAATTTGAAAAGCCAATTCCCAATTTTAATTCGAATACCTGGTCAAAAAGAATATGAACACACACACACACCCATATATATATATATATATATATAGGCCTATATATATATATATATATATATATATATATATATATATATATATATATATATTTAGATGAATTCTAAATAACGAAAATTTCCCCCCGTATAACCTAGCTATTGGTGGGGTAGTTAAGCAACATTAACGAAAATGTATATATATATATATATTCATATATATATATATATATATAAATATATATATATGTGTGTGTGTGTGTATATATTGCTTTGGAACATAATTTCGATGAATGGGGAGTTCCCCAGCTACAATTATTGTTATATTTCAATGCCAATTTGAAAAAATAATGGAATATTTCTAAAAAACACATTATACAATTTTGAAACGAATAAATTAGATCAGGTGTATGTTCCAAAGTTAGTACATTTTTTACCCGTTTTACAGTTGTACTGTGTTTTTGTGTTACATAATATCATATTACATTTTCAGGGTGAACTTTTATGTTCCTAGTTTTCATTACACCGGTTGTATTTCGTACCAAGCTGTCATAAACCTATATCTACTGACCTGCATTTCCCACGGTGTCGACACTACCGACCGCTAATGTTGATGAATACGAGAAACAGTCGATCGCAACCTGCAAAGTCGACCGCAACCTAGGTAGTACATATGGGGTTTCATTTAGTTAACTTGTATTTATGTTCTGCATAACATTACGTCCAGAAAAAAGTTTTTCACTCACGTTTGTATTGCAGTAACGTTTTGGTACTAAATTAACTTGATGTATATAGTACTGTTCATATGATGTTATTTTGATGATGATAATTATTGTTTGCTTAATGACCCCACCAGCAGCTAGCTCATACGGGGGTACGAATGAGTGGGTGATTATGAAACTATGAAGTGATGATAGGTGAGAGGACGTTTACAAAAACCCCTACTTTATGCGGCATGCGGGACTCAGTTGACTGAGCTAACGAGGTAGGCTATATGTGTTCATATTGTACGGATAAATTGTGTTGGTTTTTAGTATTCTTCTCTCTATTTGGGTATTGTGGGTCGTCATGCTCTTTAATAAAAGTAAATGGCGTTTGGTTACGTAAATCGGAGTTACTATTAATCATAACCTTATCTCAAACTTGGGACTGTTTAATTATTATAATTAATTGAGAAAGAGTGTTTTTGCGTGTTGGATCTCATTTATCCTATAGTTTGTATCGTAGAGGTATATTTCATACAAACTTGACTATACTTGTATCCATGAAGAAGGTCTCTACAATCATTACAAACATTATCATCATCGTCATATTTGTGTTGTAGGCCTATTTCAGGCTATTATGACATTTCGAGATCACTGTGGTATACGATAAGAAACTTGGCTGCATATATGAATATATAAATCATTGATACATCCGTAAGTTCTCAGACTTGAAGCGAAATTATGATTGTTTTCAGCGAAGTTTTTACAATCAGGGCTATTTGGTTGGTAGACGAAATTCTTCTTACGTGAATCAGCTGTTACCGACTGAAAGTCAAGGGCATATATTCGTGAAAGTAACTGTACAAATCTTTACTTGCTCAACGATCAATATTTGCGATACAATTTCACAATTATTATCTTTTATTATAGTTATTTTTATTCTTCTCACGGACCCGGCACCTCCACCAGATTGATGCGTTTCAAATTTTCCTCATCGCGGAAATTCTCCTATTTCGTGTAAAGTAAGATTGATGAGAGTAATATTGGTGGCAGGTAGATATATAGGTGTAGTTTGGGCCAATAAGAAGTAAATTCACAAAATTGGCACATTTTGTGACAAAACAAAAAATGGCGGATGAGATATTTTTTGTGGCGACATGATGTTCATCGTTACAAAATGTCAATTCCCTCGGGTTGGCATATTTTTCTCTCGCGAGTATAATTCACCGCATGGTAGAGGCTACATCAGCTTATAAAATATACACGCAACAAATAATGACAAATTCATGGCGAATGTTAATAATGGTAGGACAATATTACACTGAATTTGAAAGTAGCAATCAAGTAGAAGCAATAGTTGGTATACGCAGTTGAAGATATACAGAAAAAAATACAGGATGGCAATTTTATTGTCTACCGTATAATTTTAGCATGAATTGTTTGATATTCTGTTCAATATGTTAATAAATAATAATGTACGACGTTTATAAACATATTCAATTTTCCTTTTGTGTGACAGAATATTAATTTTATATTGAGAGCATTTTCATTAGAAGATTACCGAGCTTTGCACGCCTTTCTTTGTGGAAAATATAGTGACCAACAAGGAAAAATTATACACTCAAAAAGGGTGGTTAAATTTTCACAAAATAAGTTGGGCCTACATTCATGAATTGATAATGAAACGAAATATGAAATGAGAATTGGATTGATTCATGAGTTATTTGTTGGTAACTGATGAATGATCGTGGATAATAGAGAGTATTGTGCGTCATCCGTCTCTCTGTTTGTCACCCTGTCCGTCTGTTACGACCACTTGAGCAATTGGCACTGAAAAACAGCATAGAAAAAGACTGAAGTGTCAGAACACTGAGAAAGAAACATAGTAGATGCAGTGAAATATGTAATAGATGGTGAAATAAATCATAGGAAACCAGAAAAAGCGTAATTAATGAAGAACAATTAGTTGGAGCATAAAGTAAGATAGTATAACTGCTGTAACGTATAAGGCCACCAGGCTAGGATTGCCAAACAAAGTCATTTATAATAATAATAATATTGCAGTTTAAACACTGATTTTCATTGGAAATTGATATCAAAATCGGAATATTTTACATTGTTTTCCAATCTTCTCACTCTGTATTTGTTGAAATATATTTATCTCCCTGTAGATACCGTAGACTATAAACATCTCATATATTTCACGTGATTAATTATTGTTTGACGTTTTTCGGTTGACAACATAAAATATTCATGATGGGCGTTTTAATATCCTCGTATATATACTTATCTCTCCCCAACACTCCTTGTTTTAATGACACACGGTTTGAGCACCGTGCAGAGTACGAAAAACGCCACCGACTCAATTTCCTATCATTAAAACAAATATGAAAATCCATGCGGTGAAGTGTGTATAATAAATCCTCGTTTTGTGGAAAGTTGATGAACTTCTGGTTATATTAGACTGCCTGCACATGCTTTCGAGAAGTGGTATTAGCAGACAACGAAACGAAGTCAGATATGTCTACTTCACAAACTACTAACTACTAATACGCAAGCTGTGTGGCAGAACATACTGTTCTCATTTGTCCGGTTGCCATGGATATCTATTGGGTTTGGTTTGTTATAATAATGGTCCCCATGGTCCCCATGGTAAATCAACGTGAGTAATAATGCTTTATTCATTGTTTTTGATACTGGTTTCGCTGGCATGTCTTGCTGTGAAATCGTGAAGGTCAATGAGTTAATCAATATAGTAAAATTTGATGCAATAATGCTAATGCTCTGAAGAAAAAGTAATTTTCTATGAATTCAATTAATGTAGCAAATTGAGTATCATAGTTTGCTTCATAACACAGTCAGAGTTGACCATTCATGAATTATAAATCAACGTATGAAGACTGAATACACATTCCATTTATGGTCATACATATTCTCATACAATATTGAGTCGCATTAATAATATGATATTATTCGAATTGAATTATTTACATATTTCTAGAAGAGTGAACAAGTCGTGGAATGAATCAATTTACAAAGACTGAATACACATTCCGTTCATTCTGAATCGAATTAATAAGCTCATATTATTCGAAATAAATTATCTATATATTTTAAAAGAGTGAATAAGTTCTGAACAAATTAGAGATTTAATACCTCTATACAGTAATTTCAATCTGAAATGAACGAGATGAGGATGTATTGATTTGGTGCAAGTTTCAGAGAGCCGATGTCTATGAGTGTACTGAAAGGAGACATTATATTTTCATTATAATCCCTTAATTGAAAAACTGGCATTTATGTCATATTATTCTTTAAAATATGGTGTCATTTGTTTTGTTTCTTTTATTATTATTATTTTGACTACGTTTATTCTGTGTGAAATGTGCAATATTGAATGTATAATGGAGTCAAATATAAAACATACGATTTCCAATGAGGACGAATGTTATATTGAATTATATTACGTTTGTTTAATTTATATTGAATATGAATAAGGAATAGATTAACATATATACAAATCTAGTTACAACTACGAAGTTATGGTTAATAAAGATCTTCGGGAAGCACATACTTATTAAAACTAAAACAATCTCAATTACGTACATAGACTATAAAACAAATTAATAAATATTACAAATTGAGTTGATCCTACTGTGGTTGATTACGTCGTACCTCATCTTCATGCATACTGAAATGTTATTATTTCAATTGTAACCATCTTAATCATATAACATTTTAAATTACAACAAATGCGCGTTACTTTCTAGTGCGACGCTTTTAAAGGATGAACCTGACTTTGCTCAACAATATGAACTAAGTTTGCAATACGAGATATTCATTTTATAAATATTGTCCTGGTAAAATATATTATATTCAAACGGAATGAAAACCAGTATGACATTTAATTCTAATAAAAAACGTTCGTATATATGTTGAAGGTTTTAAGGGATTAGGGTGGTTGTTTATGTAAACGACTCACGTAGTTATTTATACAATATGTGTATGTCGGTTAACGTGGTCGTTTGAATCGTATTGGATTTACACATTTCTTCGGCGGTTTTAAAAAGTTATGTGAAAATCATTCGCATGCGTTCTTTCCATATTATAAGGGTGAAATATTCGACGATATTTCTGTAATATTTTATATTTGTATTGAAAATAGAATGTTCTGAAAGAGCTTCAGATAAGTGAATGCAAGTTTTATAATGCTAACAGAATATTTGTTTATATGGTGCCTCTGCAGTATACAGTACAAGCAGTAGTACTCTACAGTAGAAGCTCTAAAAATGGAACATTTCATATGAGTTCAAAATCATGCACATTTAAATAACGTATTATAATCTTATTATGGATTTTATGGAAAGTATATACTCTCCAATTGAAAATACTCTAAATTTATAGAAAATAAAATGAATAATCGAAACCTTTCATTCATTTTATACGTTACCAAAATTAGAACAGTTCTTCAATCATGTGTGTGGAAAATTAATTACTAAATAAACGCCATGAAAAAATCGACAGGTCGCCATAAATCGCCAATAAATAACGTCATGAACAAGTTTTTCATAATAATAAAAAGGCAGTGACAAAATTTCAAAGACAATTCCATGATCAACGATCTACAATAAATGCTCCGCGATATATTACATATGATCGAAAGTAGACCTATATCTTTCGTTTACCTACAGTTTGATTCTAACAGTTTAGCAATTCGTACATTGTTGTAATGGAACGGACAGTCTGCAAGGTGAACTTTTTGAAACTATTTCAACTTTCATATCGACTTTTGGCAACACCCTCCCTTATATCGGAGTCTAGAGAACTTTCTTTGTTAAAAGATGGGTTTAGAATATATAGCAAGCTAGGCGATGAGTGGATAGAAGCCTAATATAATATAGCTCAAACCGTTATACAAGTGTACAAGTTCATTCATACCTTCGTGAAGCGTGAATTCAATTGAAGTATTCTTGAATGTACAAGATTTATATTTGTATATACATATGAATTTATACACACACACACATATATATATATATATATATATATATATATATATATATATATATATATATATATATATATATATATATATATATATATATATAATATATATAATAAATTAATAAATATATATCTACACTATATAGATATAGTGTTGAGTAGTGTTCATGAGATAGAAAAATGTTTAAAGCGAATAAATCAACAAGTTAGGGTCGTTCGCATGAAATACAATGGCGACTCATCATACCAATCGATCGAATGATGGTCGATGATGATGAAAATAATCATTAATTTCTTCATTAATTATTATTATAGACCTCAAAAATATCTCGAATTGTTGGTCGATCAACGTGTGGAAAACATGGAATAGTTCTAAAATTATCAAGTTTTTTCCTGGAATACTTTACACGACAGAAATGTTATTTTATATTTGCAATCAACATTCTAGGACGTGAAATTAATTATCATCATAAAATATCAAAGTTCAGAGAAATTTTATCTTTGATCATACATCGAAAAACTATTTGCAAGTTTTTTATATCATTCAATTCAAACGAAAAAGTGGCAGTGAGTTTCTACACTTTGAGGAATGTTTCGAAGGAGATTCTTCAACCCACATAAACTAAGTGTGATGTAATACGTGGCAAGTTCCCAAATACACCATCGAAATATCTCCTTGTCTCTAGTTTTCATCTCGAAATACCGATATGTTCCTAGATAGTCGGGATGACATAGATAGCATGTTGTTATGTGTGCATTAACGTACTGATCTCAAGTGACATGTAACGCACGTACCTACAATACGTCTTTCCGTTGACGGATGCGTGTTCTGTGAATGCGGCGCACTACTACAATGAAATTCTCATTCGAAACTCCCAACAGATAGTGCTAATAAACGGTTAACCGGGACAGAAAACAGTTGTGATCACATGCAATATTCTCCAACATGTAGTCGTTTGGGATCATTTAAAACGTTCCTGTTTTCTTAATGACTGGGTGAAGTATGTTACTAGCACGTCATAAAAATAACTGACCAACTTCTTTGAACATCTTCTTAACATGAAGTTATGATATCAGCATATTCGAATGATTATGTGATTGCCAGTTAAGAAACAGGTGGAAGGGCCAGGTAAGAAACACATGGAAAAATATTCAAATTGACATTTATATTCAATTATTATATTTATCGTATTTCCCTTACATCACATTATATTATACTCATAAGCCCTTCACAATTGATAATTATTCCTTTTGGATTGGATTACCCTTGTGGTGTCCCGTCCGAACGATTCTATCTTGTCTGCCTTGGGGAACAATAACTATAATGTTAAGTTTTCAAAGTTTGAGTTAGAACAATGCATCAGAATGAATATTTCTCGAAAATATTTCTGTTCACTTATAGCATAATTTCTGCGTAGGATATTATGCAGTGCATGACGTTGAACAGAACTTCCAGTGGTAATTATGCTGTGTGCGTGAATAAGTTATACCAAATATTCAATATACTTCAAAATATCGACATATATCGATGTATTTCATTGAACGTTATTCGGACATGTTATTCGGACATTAAAGACTGAAAACCCACCGAATGATTGATAGGTTGTCAATATGAAACTTACCAATAACGTAATTCGATAATCGTATCTATCAAATGAACGTTTTCATTGAAATGACAATACTCAACGATACGTCGAGAGAGTGGGCGTTTCGCCTCATTTGGAAGGTGGTATTGATGGTTTAACTCTCGTGCACACGACGCTGTTTTCACGCGATGCCCTACTTCCTGACTCCGGGGCCAAGGTAGAGGTCATAACGAGTAGCACGCATACACGGGACAGATTATCACGGTACTCTGTCTATACGACAGTTCATTTACATTTAGAGCTAGTTGGTTGATTTTTTTATATTGGTGGAAGTGCCGGGTTCTTGCTATAAAATTATTTCATTTGGATTATAAGTTATAAATAATGTAGTAGGGGTTGGTGCAGTATGACGCAGGGTCGTTATTTTATTCAAAGCTGGAAAAACTCTATAAACATGCATTACAGTTAAAAGACTACTAAAATATAATATTTCTCCAAAATAGAATTGTTAAAACGTAACTTCTATTTATTTCTTACTCACTCTGAAACATAATGTTCAACAAGAGTTATTGCTATGAAATTATCGACAGTATCTCATTGGAAGTTCTGATTGAATATCAGTTCGAATTGTATTTAATTCAATTGATAAAGATTTAGCTTGATTGATAAAGCTGTAATACAGGAGTAATACGGCACTTTCACAACTGGAATTAGCAGTAATCTCAGGCTTAGTATTATAAGATTGAGTTTCCCTGGCCATTCACAAAGGCATGGAAATGGAATTGGCCAATCAGATATCTTGTTCAGTTAGCAGCTAGATTTCAACCATCACTAAAAGAAGCCTGTAGAACAACATACTCGTAGGCCTACACAGAACTTGGCCGGCGCTGGTAGCTCGGTGTGACGTTGAGAGTGAGGCTATGCTAGATAGAGTTTGCAAGTATTGCTCTCACGCTTAATGCCTTACTGCTTTTGCGTGGTGTTGTGAACAGTTAATAAAATACCATTGAGCGAACCTTATACTAATAAAGTTGAGTTTACTGCTAATTCCTATGTTGTGAATGAGTTTCAAGGGAATAGGAAGGGAAAGCATGGTCATGCTATAGTCTATACGGTTTAAGGTCGACCTTGTCGCTTTATGGCACTGGTAGTATAACTTTTCTTGCATTGATGAAAGTGGCACTAGTGGCAAGGATGATCTTATGGCTCTAAATATAAATAATAATAAATATCTAAATAAATAATTAAAGATTCAAGTTGTGATAATAGAAATTACCAATATATCTTAGTTCATTAGTTATTATTGGAAGGTGAAGGTATTCAGTAAAACATTGATAAATGAATTCTCATTCCCTACAGTATAATTGTGTATCTTAATAAATCATGAGTAGCAAGCGTATCATATTATCTCAAGTCAAATCAACTTTTACAAAACACGAATAATGTTTTCACTTGCAATGTAAATACATAGAGAAAACAATGTGCATATACAGTGTATAAATATTGCTTAAACCAACTCCGAAGAGTTTATAGGAATGTAGTTATTAGCGTAAAGACTAAGTTATATAAAATTAATTTGTTACCAATTCGAGAAATAATTATTATTGTATGTTGTCACAGTTGATATATCTATTATAATTGTTTCACCACAAAATTCCAGCAATTCGTATTTCATAAAGGATGTATCAATGAACAAATAAACCACATAATGTGAACGCATGTCTTGTATAAGATGACTGGGATATTTGAATTAAATGTGATAGAAGCCTACACACATCTTACTTTTGAACCCACTTTCCAGTATTTCATGAAACTTGCAAACACGACCGTAATTGTTTTCTCATCACATCTCAAAATTTAGTTATTTTTGGATGAAAATATTTTTTACTTTCATTCAACTTGTTATTCTCGTTCGTACCTTCAGAATTTCAATTGTTAATTTCTCAAACTTCACCCAAACCAAAATATAGAGTGCTATTAGTTAGACGTTGAGTGATGACTCGAAATAGTTGCATGTGGATCAGTTTTGTCTTGCGACCTATGAAGCAAATGAAAACTACTAATAAGCACAAAAAGCATATTACAATAGAGGTAGATAAAACGTTGACCGAATGAAAGTCTTCGCTTACGCGCATCCAATATATATATATATATATATATATATATATATATATATATATATATATATATATATATATATATATCAACAAATTCTTAATGACGATCACAAGTTATAAATCTACTCAATATACTCGGTTACATATTTATAATATTTGGAATATTTAGTGCTTCGTCTAACCGCGATAAAGTATGATAATTTTCATGTTAATGAACACAATTGTGCATGTACGCTATCGCGAACACAATCAGATGATTGGCTTATAGCGTACACACCGAATTATCATAACAAACGACTGAATGAGTGGCGGTACGTGCATTTTCGACGGTAATGAGGTATATAGATAGATTATGATATATCTGACCGCGAATGAGAATGAATTATTCATTTTTTAGTCAGGTTTTACGCTCTTCGTAACAACCTTTATATTATTTTTTCTATGTGTATACCCTACATATAGCATCAGAGTTTATAATACTTAAGTACCGTTCCATGAAAAACGATGCCTAATTTTGAATAATATATTCACAATAGAACTCTCTATAGTCTCTATAGTCTTATTATACCAATTAAAATATACATTTCCAGAAAAAGCTTTTTACAATCATCATATTTGGATTAGAAGAATTGTTATATATACAATAATTTTGAGAATCAGAATATGAAGAAACCTATCAGTCTTCTCAAATCTCAAATAGGTCTACTTGAGAGACATATCAAAGACACGGAACGGAATAGAAATTGTGTTTGTATTAGAAAAATGATTTTTTGTAATATTTCAATGAATCAAACTGAGAATCCGATTATTTAAATATTGTTTAGAATAGAATCCTGTTATGTACTATTATGAATTTATAAATTATATTAATATATGATATATTTCTGAAATACCCATAAAAATATTATATTCACGAAAAATAAAACCAATAACGATTCACTGATACAATTTTTACTATTTTTTATTCTTTTTAATATAATCGTCAATATTCTTGAATATTTTCAAATGAAGCAGAGATGAAATTATAACGCCAAAATTGTACCATATGCTATCATGTATCACGTTACCACATATGTAATCATTTTGTGAAAACACGTTAAAAAGCAATGCCCCAAAGCAATTTAATATTTATATAAATGTTTTCATTCATTGTGTCATCAGATAGTACATAGGCCTACGTCTATCGTAGATCGTATATTACATTTGTTTGAAAGTTGGTATAACTGACTAACAAGCTCACTGAAACGTTATGACGTCACTAAAATAACAACATTAAATCTACAGTGAAACTCAACAATTTTTTATCCGTCACGTTTTTGTTGTCAGATTTCGTGGTAGTCGTTTTCCATGTTTTCCACCATTTTGTTCCGACAAAGTCACAGTTAATTGAAGTCACACAGCTTTCTTACAGATTTTACTTGGAAAGCTGACGGAGTAGCTCTTGAGAAATCCTCCAAAGGCTGTTAACTTTCAAGCGTACACCATTAGGAAAGCGACAGCAAACAATGAAATGGCAAAATAGTCGGGTTTGTTACAATAATTGTATAATCCAGAATAGCGAAATGACGTAGAATGTGTAAAGTGGCAATTTTGTTAGTTAATTTGGCAACTTTCACATGAGACTAATTGTTTTATACGCTAGATTAAGAGAGTTTGGAAGTTGGACTGATTCTCGACTAACCATTTGAATTCTCTCATTAGACATGTACTGATTATTACGATTCGTACAGTCGTATAAGTCATATAATGATATTAATATGTAAAGAAGATTATCATTGTAACTGAAACGCGAAATAAAATGAAACAAACAAGAAATAATATCAAGAAATACAAGAACATATAAAAACTAATTACAAGAAATGTCTAATCTTTTTACAGAACGTATGGGTATTTGAAACATTTCGAAACCATAGTTGAGTGTAAGGCTCTGTTTTTATCCGCAAATGAGATTCACGAAATTGGCGAAATATAATACTTCATTCACCTCGTATAAATAATATACCTCATATAATACCTCGTGCCACTAGATTTGGTGGTTCTATTTACCATCAAGATTTAAGAGTCCAGATAATTGATTCACCAAAATTATACCTCATGACGTTTAGCTTCCGAAAAGATATTTTGCACTATGAAAACAGCAAGAAGACACTCAACTCAGCTTCTGCGAACTAGATCTTTGACATTTTATAAAATTCATCGCATTAGTAAGCTGAACTTGAATTTATTCGTTCCCCTGTGTCCGCCTATCAGTTACTTACGAAACTTTTGGCACAAGTTCAGCTTATTTTATTTATAAAAGCATCGGTCAATATGGTATAACACCATGCTCTCACTCTTCATCTTTGTACAGCGAGTTTTTCACGGATCTGCTCGATCCCGCTCAGATCGCTATCTTCCGCTACTTTTCCGATATGGGTCAACACTCTCGGGACCATTTGTCACACCCTTATTCGTCTCAAATGCTCGGTGACATATCACAGGCTCATTTCTTACGTCTTAAAATACCGCAAAGAAGATTCAATTTCGTATACTGGAGATATTTATTTATAAGTTCGATTTTTGTGTATGTTTACTTTTCGTTCTCTGAAATATGAAAAAAAAACATTTACCAATAATTGAATACAAACGTTCTACATTTCCGTGATGTTTCAGGATTCACTCGCTAAATGAGCTCTAAAATAATCTGAAAAGTATCACTCGTGCCTATTTGGTTGCTACATTTCCGTAGTAATCAAGCCTCCATTCGAATTCACACGAGTTACCCGTCTGCATATAGTTGATTTTATACGCCGCATTTTTACAGCTTGTTAATAATTGATTTGAACTCAATTTTTCACTCTAGCGATCTCGTCTCATTAGATACAAGCTCATCATTTCATGGGCATTCCAAATCATTCGCTTGGACGGGTTTAGTTATTTAACTAGAGCTTGATTGTCCCGTAAACAGAGTTATTAAAAAATAGATCCTATTGAAGATTGGTGAACGTGTAAACCATTGTGGTTCCAGTTTTCACCTGACAAATCTTTCAACGTTGCCTGATCTGCTCCTGAGAAAAAAATGGAAGAATGAATAAGAAACTGTATATTTCTGAGAATTAAATTGAATTATACTATACTTATAGTATAAGTATTATAAGCATATTACAATAATCACTTTCTAGCTTATACTATTATGTATACTTCCGGTGGCAGAATAAAATATATGTATTATATCTCTAGTCTTTTTAGGTTCTTTGAGAGAGTAACCACTATGGGCAAAGTATTGTTGACTAATACATTAATTTATATACAATTTATCAAGATTTATACTTATATATTGGAACTTAAAGCAAACTTTTCATTCAGAGAACAAAGTTTCTACTCCTGTTTTTAAAAAGGTATCGATTTTGAGGTTACTAGAATTAGAGTGTTCATCATATACTATAATTCTTTAAGAGATATGATATATAACTACACAGAAAGTTTCGAAATATAGTGTGAAAGTAGAACTTGAATAGTAAGAATTTATGAATAATGAATACATTTGTTTTTCAATTTTATTAGTTTTATCTTATTGAAAGTTATTTCATTATTTCATATGATTAAAAGCTTGATAAATGGAAAGAGATATCCATTTATACCATGTTCAAGGAATGTTTGCATACTTTAGATGTGATTTTTGGAAAAAATATTTGTAACGAGCATTGAAAATTTTACTCATGCAGCTCTGTATGTACTTCGGAAGTAGCTTTTGCTAGAGTTCAATAACTACTGAACAGAAACTCAATAACAATGGTTTGATGGTTTTTCAATTACTATTTATATGCAATGAATAATTATGTATTGATTTGAGAACGGAATAATCATGAATTACAAGAATAATGTAGACTGTTGTTGCACATATGTTGTTTATTCATATTCTGATTTTATAATCTGTTGATCACGTTCAAACATATGCATTTTTTGATAATAAACTATTTTGTAGCAATACGATTGAATGCATTTTTTATTGCGAATATTGTTAGTCTGAAAATTATTTATTTTTGTGTCCGACTTATGAACGAACATGTTCATGCGCGACAACAATGAACATGCATCACAATTTGTATATATTCCTACATCCGCTCAACGTTAATATGATGTTTTCATTACATACCTACGCGCATTCAATTATCAAACAGTTCACCTTAATTAAGTGTAAGCATACAATTACATAACGTACTCAACGTTGCTTGTCAATTGCCAAAATTAGATTTTACTGCTAAATTAAGCTAGTAGGTAATGGTATTTAGTTACTGTAAAACAATATCACTCAATTATTATATCAAACAACAATGTTACTGTAAACTGTAAAACAATATATTGAGACAAGATATTATTCTGCCGGCAGGAATGTGAGAGAATACTGAGAATCATATTCAATTAGTTTAATAAGTTTTTTCATCAGTCATTTTAACGAAATTTCATTGGACAAGGGAAGCGAAGACTCAAATTTAATGTACTTGATGAAATGAATTTTTCTTTGTTCGTGCTCCACACGACAAATGAATGCACAGGATTTTATGAAACTTGGCTTGCACTGTGCCATTATACAACTCGATACTCTTATCAAGTTTTAAGACTCAATCGGTTCAACCACTTTTGATGAAAACTTTCTCGAAATTTTTAAAACTCTCATAAGAATAACTCTAAGCTGAAAATGTAGAAAAAATATTTTCGCATGATTTTCGAGGATTCAACGCACATGAATGATAATCTTCATTCAACCGTTTCACATAAATTGGATCAGTCATTTTGGAGATTGAAAAAATGAAACTTTTTTACATCAAATAAAGCAACAGATAAAACCAATTGGATGGTGAGTAATAGACAAAGCAGGAAGTCAGTGACAAAAAGTCTGAAAATCAAGATGTATGTACTTAGCTTTCCCTTTACATTA
Source organism: Brachyptera putata (assembly GCA_907164805.1). Taxonomy (NCBI): domain Eukaryota; kingdom Metazoa; phylum Arthropoda; class Insecta; order Plecoptera; family Taeniopterygidae; genus Brachyptera; species Brachyptera putata. The sequence continues at coordinate 15,662,610 of OU015464.1, forward strand.
TATATAAATATGCTATTCATCTTACAACGCATATGGTAATTGCGTTTTTCTAGCTTATGACGTTTTCCTAGTTTGGGAATACATTGAACTTTTACAATTTTGCGTGTAATAGACAACTTCCGGTGCATTTTATAATTCGGTGTGACATGCTGATGATTGGAGATAATCTGGGATCAATGTGAGGTTCAGTATCACTTGACGAAATTTTACTTTTGCATTTCAGCAATTTAACTTTTTTATTTTTCAACCCCAGCAATGATGTTGAAAGAAATTAAAGATAAGGGATGAGAGATGAACGAGAAGTATCATGTGATAACAGCATTTCATAATTATTCGATTTGATATCCGATAAGATGATTTGTGTTACCCTGATATCATATATCTTGATAAACAAGTCTATTCAAAAGTTGACACAAAATCTAATATCCAGATAAATGGAATTTATTCTATTCTGAACGTATTCAGCAATATTTCCTAAACAATACTATTTAAAGTAAAGCTTATCTCCAGGCTAAAATCCTGGCATGACATTTCATTTTCTATCTATAACATAAACCAGAAAATCTCGTTGCGTTTCGGTTCTCTGAAAACCTTTTTCCATTCCAATGATTTATCGGATTACGCAAGCAAGCTCATTCTTATGTAGAATATTTTTATAATAAAAACATGTATACGATGCAGAAAAAGCAATACAAGTATTTGATTGTGTTTTGTAAAATGCTTCCAGCACTAAAGTTAAAGGAAACTAAGTCTTGGTTATATAGTCAGGGTGACATCAGAATTGAACGTGGAGATACAGAAATCTTGTTAGTTTCTTGATATTTTTTTGGTTTAGTTAGAGAGAAGAAACTAAGTAGCTGTAAAGCTATGATAGCACATATTATAGCAGGTTGACTCTAGTTTTAGGACGCTGAATGCTTTATTACAGTTAGATCACGAAAGCTTTTAGTAGAAACATCATCTCTTCTACTAGAGCTCATACAATATAGGTTGCTGAAAATTCTTTCCATAAAATGATTCGATCTCATGGTGCTCTTATTCAAAATTACAGTAGTCTGATGTACGTGAATATTTGAGTATTGATCAGATACTTAGAGGTAGGATGATATATTTATATAATATATATATAAGTATATTTATCACATGCAAAGATAACTCTGATTCCTTTATTCTGTACAATTCTCATCAATATAATATCCCAGAAATGGGTTACTCGATTCTCACAAGGATTAGCGAATTTACAGAATTTCTCTTCCAACTTGTTTCTGCTATTGTTGAATCTATTCTCTCATTTCTCTTATCCATCCCGATCCCCCCCCTCACCCAAGTATGTCGTCACTTAAGCTCATCGATTAAAGCCACATGGTCCACACCTCAACCAAAATTCGAGCCTTGTGCTCTCTTTGCACTAAGAAGGTAATCTCATACCACTGTATATCTTTATGCCACTGCGATGTGGAATTATCTACTCATATTTGTATCGCGAGTATAGATCAACGTTGGTTCAAAACGTACAGAAGCTGTCGACGAGTAGCCGTCGTTGACCTGTTTTACATTTATCACATTCAATTTTGCTCAGGTTTCCCACATTGGGGATAATCCTGAGAAAACAGTGTGAGTTTCCCTGAAATATAGGTCAACACCAAGTGCTTCGATCCGAAATGTAACAATAATAGCAGTACCGGAACGTTAATCTTCTTTAGATTTCTGTGTAACAAAAAATGTTGAATTGTGTGTCATTCGTCGGGATAGTGTGAGCAGTTTCAAGAAAAAATCTTATCGTAGATTCAAAACCTGTTATAACTGATCTTTTCTTTGAACAAATCATATATTCATAATATTTAATTAACCGTTCTAGAGGATATTGAGAAACATATATCAGAAAATGAATGTCTCGATATACCGGTAATACTACTCTTACAGATAGAAATGTACTTTTTTTCGTTTTAATTCCTCGCTCACTGCAATTATAGTACGGTTGAATCTAAATTGAAAATGTGATCTTTTAACTCTACTGTAGAGAGAAACGGAGAACGCTTAGTGCAGAAGTTATGTTATAAATATTTTATGAATAAGTATTGATTTCATGCTGATTCAGTATCTAGGAGTATAGTAGCGATAATTCAAGTGATAATATATTTCCTATCAGAAAATGCCCCCTCATCATTTCTGTCAGTTGTTTGAATTGTACGAGTATTTTATTTTCAAATAGTTTATTTTGTTCATATCTTGAATGAATTAATAGTAAATCTATAATTCCTACATTCTTGAGGTTACCTAATCGTGATATGTTAACCAATGTTTAGTAAGTGATTTTATTCTACGTGCATATCCCTATACTATGAGGCATAACTTATAGGCTTTTCTAGACAAGACAGTAATTATAGTCAACAGACGAGGTCCAGCTTGTAATATTGCTATGACAACTACCAACATTGGGGACTTTTTCGGGTGAATTCAGCTAGTTTTCTATAGTAACTAACGTTATAACTCAATGTTAACATTCTGCCGTTTCCGATTGACCGTCTTTCTTTCTTGATACCACCACCATCCGAGAGTTTCGACCCATCATGTAATTCGAGATATATTTCGTTTGTGAACTGAAGGTCCCGACCGTTCGTCGTTCATATCATTTACCTCGAACTTTCAGAGGTTTCGAGGCTACAATGTTCATATATTGAGGTATAACTCGCCTGGCAAACAGCGATACAATCTTGTCAACGGCTGAAGTTTATAGCACAGAACTACTATATTTAGTTTTCATCTGATCGACACTAACAACCGTCATTGCTAGTACATAGGGAGGACGGTCAATCGGGGCCGCCAACTCTCTTAGCGCGAAGCGTCTACAATGTTGTACCAGATATCATATTAAAACATAGCATTGCCAATTCCGTAATTTTCAGAATTTTCCAAGCATGAAAACGTAATGGATTGCTGTAATAGAGTAGGTTGCTTTCGGTCGCTGAGTCGATTAGAACAAGTGTATATTGGTACAAGGAAACTTTCAGAAAAGTGTATGTAAAACTTTATTCAAAGAAGCAGTAAGCATTTGGGTGATGTCTTTGATAGGGTTACTTATGACCGATAACGGAATTTTTGAAGCAAAGTTGTCACAGTGTTCAAAATAATGAGTTACATTAATAAATAATACATGTGGCGTATGGAGATATGGATACAGTACAGTGATTTATGGAAAACAGATCATTAGAGATGTAGGGCATTTTTTTTTATCAATATAAGGTTTGTAAAAAAAGTTTCTTCTAGAGTAACTGAGATAAATGGTTAATATAACACGTGCTGAAAATTATTATCATCATATGGATTAAACCACAATAACAAATAAGAATCATAAAAAATATGGGTCAAATATTATTATTGTTGGCGTAAAAAGCCAATAATACATTGTACATTTTTATGACAAAACTATCAACTTTGCGATGTAAAATGATGGCCATCAATCTTTAACAAAAGCACGTGGCAAGAACACTCTAATCGAAATTCCATAAAGTATGCGCATTGTTTGCAAGCAAGGTGGCGGTGAGTAGTATTCATCGTAGACAGGTTCAACCTACAGAAACCAAGTCTACGCTGGTAATGTGTAGAGTTCAAACAGCGATCAATCTTTGTCTCTTTGCTGTTTCTAAAAGCTGGGTGACCGAAGAGAAGAGAGAGAGAGAGAGAGAGAGAGAGAGAGAGAGAGAAAGAACGATAGAGAATGAGAAATAGCGAGAAGAATCACATAAAAGGCATACAACGAGATGAAGAAACAGTAAGAAAAATGATCAAGTCGATTTAGCGAAATATCAGGTCTTTAGTTATAACTTTTGAACTGTATGAAATATCATCATTCCAAAAAAGATGGAACATAGATATTTCTAATACCTTCTAGATGCTATATTTAATAACTATCCAACTCATATCGCCTGATTACTATTGCTATAAGCGTATACGCGCGACAATTATGCTATATTATAGCTATTACTTACACGTATTGAAAATATTGAAAATATTTGTGTTTTTTCTGTCTTGAAATTTTGATATCGTTCAAAAGTTATCATCAAAAAACTGATATTTGGCCAAATCGACTCCCATATTATGAACTCTTAAAGAGGGATGAAGAAAGAAAGAAAAAGAAAAAGAGAAAGATTGAGATTACATGAATAGAGGTGATATAATAAATAATTACGGGTGAAAGAAACAGTGGATAGATTGATAGAGATATAGAGAGAGTGTGTGTGTGTTTGAAATTAAAGAGACATGAAAGAGGAGAAAAAGAGACAGAAAGTATAAGCTCAGGGAATAAAATAACTTCATTTGAACACATGTTTGATTTCATTCGTTCCCATGCTTGCATCGTTACTATACCACCGGTAAAATTATATACAAACTCATCACTCATTGAATTGATTGAATAAACATTAAGTGGGCACTTTGAAGAGTGAATGATTTCTGGAAGATAACCTAGTATGAGAAGAATGCACTGAGCTGCTTAGTGAATTCGCTGAGAATAGATCATTCAGACTATGGTTATTCTTCCACACATATAGTGGATGTGGATTGATTCATGAAATGGATCGTATTGATTCTATAATCCACGATCCTTCTCTAATAACACCATTATTATAAAGTATATGTGATTCCCGTCCCAAACACTTGAACCAACTCAAATCCAACCACTGTCACCAACCGATATTGTAAGTGCACCTTGATAGCGAGAATCATGATGGGATATTTATGTATCTCATATGTAAATATGTGAGTAATGAATAATGTATGTACATTTTATCATTATTATATACATATATATATATATATATATTGACCACCAGTTATTATTATGGTATGATTCAAAACTGTTCGAAAATCGCGATCTCCCCCCGGGAAATCATAATATTATATGTATATATTGATGTATATTGATTTATGTAGATTTTCACAAGTATTATGTTTCAAGAAATGCATATTTTCGGATTATTGCTGAGTATTGATAGTGTATATTTTATTGAAAACTTATCGACGATTCGATACGAATTACTAGTATTCTATAGTTGTATGTTACTATTGGTCAGCTGACACTTATTTATTTCTCAATTCTAACTCTAAAATGATCATGAAAATGCCGCCAAGTTTCAAATAAGATCAACATAATTATTACACAAGAATAATCATAAACTATGCATTGAAATATTCCTTGAAATATATATACATATATATATATATATATATATATATATATATATATATATATATATATATATATATATATATATATATATATATAAATACATATAAATATTACATCATAATATGTAGTGCATTGTGATATGATATGACTAAACTGTCATGAACACAACTTTTATGAATATGAACACGACAAACCACACGTTTTTTAAATAAAAGATCATATAAAGCTGTTAAAGCTCCTCGATTCCAGCCTTCGATTAATCGATGCACAAGTTGACTTGAAATCGAACAAGTATTTATAAATTATCTCCCAGTTTCTGTGTGCAGCCACGCGGTTAATCCGTGATAAGAGATGATGTTGCGATGTAACAACAACAACAACAGCGACGTGTTGCTCATCGAATCAATAATATCCAGCTCGTTTCACGGATTCTATTTATAAGTGGACGTGTAATTGAATCTGGTTGCTAGCGGACACAAAGAAATGATACGGATAATGTGTATCAATTAACTATTGTAGCATTTTGTCAGTGATACTCCTTTGTTACATTAAACGCTTTTTGTAAACCAAATTCAAATGATGGGGATACATATATATATATATATATATATATATATATATATATATATATATATATATATATATATATATATATATATATATATATATATATATATATATATAGGCCTATATATACACAAAAACAACAATACTGTTGTTAAAGAGTTAAACCATGGGAATCACATATCAAAATATATCATCACCTTTTTTAGCTAATTATTACACCATTTCACCCCCTATTTCCTCATCGTCTTCTTCTTTCTACTTTTTTCCGTCCGCATATCTCTGTCTACTTCTGTCAATCGGCAATTTATTCTCTTTTCATTTTTAAAAACTGATAATGTGTTAATTTTCCACTTACTCATCCCAACGATTCAGGTTACCTCACTATGTTTGTCACATTACATTACTTCTTCACGAAAATATGCACGTTGCAATAAATCGAATCATTATATCATGGTTTCCATTTTAATTTTTTCTATTGCACATTATTCACCTCCAAGTATGTCAGACACTACGTTATTTGGTTCAGTGTGATGTTTCAGATAGAGAATATTCACTATTTACTCAATTTTACATATAGCTAAAGGACCTACTTTTCAAAGGGGTATTTAATTGTCATTTTTTTGATGGAACAGGAATGTTTTTAATGTCACGAATATGAATTATATCACATTCACAATGGTATCATTCAAATTATATGTATATTTGGTATAGCACGCTATTTGTCAACAAAATATTGAATAATTTATGAATACTTATTTCATGATACTTAAATAGATTGAATGTGTATTGAATTTGTATACACGGTAGGTATATAATTTGCTGAAAAAATGCACTTACATTCAAAACACAATGTATGTATAATTATATATATATATATATATATATATATATATATATATATATATATATATATATATATATATATATATGCACACATTATATGTATAATAAATGTATGAATGAATGAAATGAATGAATGTATAATTCAGAGCACAGGGGTAGTTCAACCAACTGATACTTAATTATTTAACAGCTAGTTAATTATTGATCTCTGTAAGAAAATAGAATACATCTCACCCAGAGTGGTAATTCAAGTTGATTCGTTAATTATTGTTCAATCCACGGATCATCACTTAGTAAAACCAGCTCTTATTAATTTAAAAATCAATGTGAAATAAATATAACTTCCCGAAAACATTCTATAATCATTTCGCTCATCTTACAACCATAGTCTATATCTATAGTCAATGTTACAACGCCAACTGCATTTTCCTAGTTATAATTAGTAACACTAAAGAAAATGTATTACTTCATAAATTACCCATAATAGTGAATGTGTATATTATATACATTCAATTTTATTGTTGTGATACAATAAATAACAATAATATGATACAATACAATCGTCTTGTGCAAATACTTTATTATTTCTTTCTCTTCTTTCTTTTCGCGTTCTATTATATTTAAGAAGGATTTCACGCCGCAGGATATTAGTTAGATACGGATTAAGTTTCCCAGGATTCAACAACAAAGCTTTGTGCGTCGTGATTCTTCGATTACCAAAACAAAAATAGATTCGTATTTTTATAAAAATATGTATCATATTTTCAGTCATTATTGAGAAATGGTTTATTCTTTTGCGGGTAATGTGAGACCACAATAAAAACAATCAACATGATCGGGTGTAAAATGTAAGATTTGGGATTATCAATGTTGAACTAGATAAAATTAGAATTATGAACGAATAATTTTAATTACATTTTGTTGTTGTTTTCCTGAGAGATATTTTTCACGTATACAACGTTAATAATACAATTAAGATATGAAATTAATGAGTATGTCTGGAGATGATATTTGCATAAAATGCCAAATGAGTCGAATGGTAATGGATCAAATGATCCACAACAGATCAAATGTAAATGGTAACAAAACCAGATAAATTTGCTAACTATCACGTTGCACGTATTGAAATAATACACATGCAGCATGTAGCATGATGTGAGCTTCATTTTGTATGGTATAGTATTTCTGTAGACATCTCTAAGTGCAGGAATTACCAACCTGGGAGTACTTCTAACTGGCAGTTAAGTGTTGTTGCTACCACCATGGGTAATCGTGCTATTAATTTTTACTATCTCTCAGAATAGAACTAACTGGACTTGGTAATATCGGGCTTTAATGGTATAATGCAATTTCACTACAATAATTATATCGAGATAAAAAGTCGCTACTAATCTTCAAATATTATATCTTCACCCTGAAAATGTTATGCTGGACGTAGGCTTTCGTTAATCATCATAACTACTTCGGTGAAATTTTACGACATTTGATCAGCTCATCTAAAATTAAAGTTGTTGATCACCTTGTTCATTTCAAATAACCGAACATGAATACATATATTAATTTTAATAACATCGAAACTTGAAACAAAATCATTCTTCTCCAATTAAGGCTATGGATGAAAGATGAGATCGTTTGAATGGGGCACCTCAAGGGCGATCTCACCACAATACAAGTATAACATAGGTATGCATCAAGTTGATAAAAAACTTGAATTAGTAAATCATCATCACGCTGCATCGATCTCTATTTCTTAATTAGGTCCAATCTAATACTACTAACGATTACTAGGGAATATTAGTAATGGTTATTATACCAATTCAATTATCACCAAGTGGTTTGCGCAGAATACTCCACAGGAATATCTTGACGCCATAAAATAATAGACTGAAGCATCGTGGCTCCGAGAATGATGATTACAAGAGCGGTACGGTACGTAACACATTACCACGATAATATAATTTGAAAGTTCAATATTTTGGTAGGTGCTCTCACCTTTTTGATATCGATAACAGCATTGAATTTCAAAAAAGTATAAAAGTGTATAAAAGTATACAAATAAAATGTCAATAAACGGAACTTTACAACCAACTTCATCCCCATATAATGACTAGAATATATTCCCAGTGTAGAAATGAGATCTCATTTCTGAACGAGCTACAACTGTTATGGTCACACAAAGGGCATAATTCGAGATCAAAGTCATAACTCCATGACAATCCCTCTAAAAACCACAGCCACCCCTTCACCCACCCCCTCGCATAGTCTAGCAGTTTATAGAAAGCACTGTCCCTTGTCCCTTTGGCATTCCTTCCGGCTTGCGAATCCAGTTTCAACAACTCTGCCTCCAACAACATCCGTTTACAACAGGAAATACTTACTCAAACTTACGTCTATATTCATAAAATATCGTTTGTTAACGACGGCTGACGCTACTAGAATATTCAAATAATTACTATTTTTGTACGCACTGTAGTTATAGAACATTTTAGGGACTGGTTTTTCTTTTTATCACTATAAACTATATACACTATATACACTATTAGGCCTATTCCGGTAGTTGTGTTTTCAGAATTTAAAGATTTTCATATCTGATAAAATGTTGTTACTCTGAACTATTACATATATTTACGATGTATAAATCGTCCTTGGTTCTAAGCCAGCTTCGTTTACAATTGTCATGCATGTGTTATGTAACCTATCATTAAAGTGTATTACGACCATCACTCAAAGGTTTTTACACCGCCTAGTTCATGATTGTGATAATGGCCGATATAATCGTTAGAATCTTTGATATTTGACCTAAATAAGTGGGTATGATTATGCCTTTTGAAGCACGGGACATAATATTGATGTGTGTTTGCATTCTGTTGAATGTTTGAGGTTCGATTGTCGTCTCCACAATGTTTTAGTATTGCTGTTTGGAAGTTTCGATCGGTATAAGTATTCGTGGATTGCGGTTTATGAATGTTTACTAGGGTCACGGTCAGTTGTATGTGAGATGTGGATGTGCAGTATTACTTAGCTATACTTGTATTCACAATTGAAGAATGTCGTCTACCAATTGAATAATATTTTAAAAATGAATTATGGTGATAGTAGACTGAAGAGTATGATCTCCTTGTAGTTTGATAAATTCAACGCTTTTCAAAGATGAAGTTGTGTTTCTAATGTTACATCACGTCCTGGAAAATCATTCAAGCTCAAAATATCACATAAAGCTTATAAATGTAACGCATTTCTGTTTGTTATTATATTGATCGACTCAAGGGTACAAGGGTCCCATTGCCCCATGTTCCTACTGTCTGAAATTAAGAAAATATCTTAAAATAGTAAGTTAATATTTCAGCTTTGAGAGGTTCAATACGAATTATGAGGAATCATCCTCAAAATTAAATCTTTATTCGTGGACTAATTTTCCCATATTTTATTTATAATATTATTTTTCAATAGTTTCATTTCATTCATATCCGATTATTTATCTTATATCAACTTTTTCACTCTTTTTCATTAATCATATTCATTTTTCATTACTCACTACTCTTGATCCATTAAATGTTGTTATGTTATTATATATGATGAGATGGTGGGATGTTCTTTTTGGTCTTTATTTTATTACATTACAAAGTTTTTTCATAAGCCTATGCTCCAGTTACTGCCTCGAAAGAAATACTAAGCGAAGTAAAAAGCTACCGAGCTCATGATCATCCTTCATCGTGAATATAACCAGATATACATTCATTATGACTATCCATATAAATAAGTCAAAACATTAATTTGTACACATAATATGCGGAAAAAGCATGTTTTAAGTGAAATAACACAAAACGGACGACAAAAAGAGAAGAGAAAAAAATGGTGGTAGGTGGACCACATGTTGACTGATATAATTATAGAAATGCTCCAATAGTAAAAGCGTTTTGTTAATGTATTAAATTATACTGTTTCATTAATGTACTCTAATTTCATAAAATTATGAGTTGAAATAATAACATTTCAGTTTAATAAAAAAGTACAGGAATTCTAAAAATAAGAATATGACAATGAAATATGACAGTGAATAATGCTCTTGTTATTAATCAATAAAAAATATGATGATCGATGTTGTGAATGTTTTTCGGAATGTGTGTTTTCGCTTTCAAATTACGCCACAGACTGTTTGTTTTGACAGTTTCATTTGATTGACTGTCAGCATATTGAAAGTAAAATTGTGATAGCTATTTATGATAATGAACCACCACTTAGATATCAAGGTGACCCACCATTGACATTGTAATTTTTGTCAGGTCAAATATCATTGAATTTGGTTGACACTTCATTCTTCGTGATTGTAATTGTATATTTTGTATTCGGTTAACGTTAATAAGTTTACTGTTCAACTGAAGCTGACCAAATAAAGGGAATCAATATATTGAATACACAGCATCGATTAACCTGATTGTCTATCGAAACAACCGAATTAAAAAGCGGAAACGTTTGAGAGTGAAGTGAGATCGAAAGAGTTCTTGAGTACCATTAAATAAAATCAATACGACACGAGTAGAATTACTGAATACATACAGATATAAGTTGACCTAACCAATTGAATATCTTGTAGAACTTATTTTATAATCAGCTTGAAAAACATAAAAAATAATTTTCAGAAATGACCAGCAATCATGTCTTCATTATATGATACTATTCTCTCTGTGTTACAAATTGAACCTGCTTAGGCCTTTTAGGCCTCCTTAGTTCTGTATTTTTTGTCACAACAATAATAATAATATCGCTTTCATTTCCATCAATACAAAACGCGAAAATAAGCCTGATATACATCGGCGTGAATAATATACTATGATACAACATAAAATATAGAATATTAACCAAGAAAATATACTTAATTTTATAAGTGGAGGTGCCAGGATCCGTTGAGCTGATAAAGGACCTGTATTCTGATTGGAATATTTAACAATTCTGCACGACACAACTATAAACCAAGTTAACGACACCATTAACCAGGTAGCAGTACTTCGTCTTGACCTACCTTAGTGCCCTTACCCCCCCCCCCCCCTCCCTCCCCTCTCCACAACATCCATATATCAATCTTGTATAAACAAGCTTATGTGCGCACGCAGTCGGGTATGACTCACGTACAGAACTGAGCAGTATGTTAAACACAACAAAAAACTTTATCGTTCTAAGTGATAAGTTTGGCAGTGATACTTTGGCTTGTATGCACTAGGCCTATTTTCGTATACAAAAGTGAAAAAGGAAATTTTTATATTCATATTTGGGACCATTTCCCACGAATTATATAAATCCCAGAAACGGTTCAGAGTGTTCAGATAGTTGCTATTGTCTTTCATTGTGACAACACTGTAGCTTTGATCTATATGAATTGAGAATACTGCATTAAAGTGGATAATAAATAACTTATGCATTTAGTTCATGCAAAGATCAACTGGATTACATTCAAACAGTCTTTCAAAAGCTTCATGCAAATATTTCAAGTCGCATTGTCGTTTAAGTGAAACTATTACCAAACCACATATTTTACTGAGTGACTGCGATAAATCAAGAACTACCTTTTACTTCATTATTTAACAGCTTGGTTGATTCAATACTCAAAGTTTAATACACTAATTCCTTGTGGATTAGAGATAACATTAATCTGTGTCATTGATAAATTGGGAACGCAATACATGAATTGTGGTTAGCGAACTCGATGAACTTGTATAATTAACTAAAATTCGGCTGTACACTCTAGAATATACAGAATACTACATATGTACACGAATGAGAAGCGTAGTTATAATATCATGTGAACATGTTTATTAATATATTTAACCTGAATTTATCGGTCAATAACCATTATCTTTATACTGAAATCGTTTTACCAAATCATTTGTAATCTAGCAGTGACCCCAAAATATTAAATATTGATGAAATTAATTGCCACACGTTCAACATCAAGCAATTGTGTAAATGGTACAAAATTCATACACTTTGAGAATTATGAATCATACATAACGTTTTAATCTATAAATTTACGTATACGCACTCTGGATATATCGTAATGTATTATCCTGTCCATAGTAAAAGATATTATACCTTATGTGTCACATAAAAATACTCGACGTTTCGGCGTTCATATTTACAACTCATGTCGGACTGTTCGTCAGTTCAGTTAGACTGAAAAAACACCATTTCTGACCAAAGAGAATGATTCAATTGTACTCTTTCTTCAGAGACGATTATTATTTCAAACCTGGATCATTCAGGATCTATGATAATAAAGTTTTCAACTCTCAATGTGAGGCCGAAATGTCGAGTATATTCACTATTCAGGTCTCCAACGACGCGACGAAATCGATCAATAATCAGTATTTCATCGTGGAAGAATTGAACACCTTAATAATAGTGTTATCAAGCTTTGGCATTGACAATGAAGAAAGAAAGCGTAAATAATTGATAGCGTTTAAACTCATATCCAAATCTACAAAATGAGATGTAGGCCTATATATATATTTTTTTTTTCAAGTAATGGTAAATTGTAAGTAGCAATAACATGCATGTATACAGCAAAGATACGAGTGGTTATAAATATGTTCCATACTTATAATAATACCCAAGTCGACATAGTAGTTGTACTCGTGAGGTTATACTTTATCTGCATTGTGTGTATTATAAATTCACGCCTGCATGAACTTGATCTGCATATAACCCAGTAAACTTGTAACGGTGCACAAAGATAATAAACGTCAATGTACAAACTACAGCAATTGTTGTCAGTTATTACAAGTGCATCAAAGCTCTTCATTTTAATCCTTGATATGTGGAACAACTATAGTTATTCATACGAGGGTTTCACGTGGAAATTAACTGACGTGTTATATGATTATGAACATGGAAAATACAGTAAGTTTTGACTAGTCGGATTAATGTGGACTTGTGAGGAATTCAAGGAAGTGGGAAATATTCAAACATATTATGATATACATTCTATCTGCAATTCAAATTTAATGAGGAAGAGTTTTTTATTCATTTAAACTAATTACAATAAAAATGTAAGATAAACATATTAAATTCATATCAAAGGGTAAGTAATAACTTCCTACAATGCTCTTTGGCAGAGTAATGTTGAACTAATAATTGACAAATAAAATCAAAGACAAATAGCAATACAGGACAAATAGATCATCTATGACCGAACTTTGCTTATGCAAATGAGAGAGTAAATTTGTGAATCACCTGCACATGCAGCGTAGTGGTTAATGCACTCGCTTCATGTGATCCGGAAGACGAGGGGAATTTCAGACCCGGTTAAATAATAATAATAAAAAAAGATATTTATTGATTCGTATTTCCTGATTTTCAGAAAATAGCAGCTGATTGGATATAAGAAACTTTCAAATCATTAATAGCATCGCCAGAATTATTTATATCTGTCATACAGATTATGCATCGATACTCATTTCTTTTGCAGGAAACCGGGCACCACCACCAATATCTATAGTTCTTCTTGAATTTTCATTTTCTAATTGAATACGTACCGTACTCGAAATTCGAATTTGAATAGAGTCAATTATTTTTAATCTTCTCAAGAGTCAGTGAGGTCAATTCAGCGGAATATCAGTTTTGGTGATAGCCTTTGAACGGCATAAGATATCAAAATTCCAATAAAGATGAAACACAAATATTTTTAATAACTCCTAGATGCTATAGTAATAAGTATCGCCTAATTGTCAGGCGTACACTGTTTTGAAAAACACATTTTGTATCTTATACCGTTCAAACGTTATCACCAAAAAAATGATGAATGAAAAACTGAAAAAATGAAACTGAAAAATGATGAATGAAAACTGATGATTTCGCTGAATCGACTCCCACGGACTAAATCAATTATTCGAAATATGTTGATGACAACATTCAACCCATAGATAAATATTTTCACGACAGTGTTATCCTAGTTATTTTCACACCCACTTTCGAGTTTATCTCATTTTCACACATCTATAGAACAATTTGTGGTAAATAATAGATATTCCATTTGTCCGAGTATAAAATACTGTGTATATTAATTTCCGATCAAGTATGTCAACTCGTACAGGATACGTGAATTATTATCACGAAGCAGCAGCTTGAATATTGTTCATGTGTGACACGTACATCTCTTCAATGCTTTGGATAATAAAACCTAGAAACCATATATTGGATAATAAAATATCTCGATCATTTAAATACTATACACGTTACACTCTATAGTCATAAAACTGATTTTATTACTTACACAGATTATTAAATATTTATCTCAGTAATAATTCATACAAAATATAAATAGTATATTCATGGGAGTGATATTAAATATATTTTAATGGTACGATTTATAGTCTCAATGATGTGTAAGATAATTATGATCACTGCTTGGAATTTCAAGAAATATATACCGGTATATAAAAAATATATGCGTAGATGTATATGTTTATATATATATATATATATATATATATATATATATATATATATATATATATATATATATATATATATATATATATATTTATATAGCCGCCCCGGTGGTCAAGTCAATTATCGCTAGTTGGGCGTGGGTTCGAGTCCCGCACAAGGCATGGGTTGTTTTACCATAAGGTAGTGGAGTTTTTAATAAACCTCCTCAATCTATATGGATTTACTAGTTAATAGAAACATAACATATATCGACCAACCAAGTTATATCTCACATAACTTGCCGAATTAGGAAGGATTCAACTTCAGATACGATCTACATTTTCAAATCTTCGTTATTATTTGTAATAAACGTTATATAAATCCATCGTGGAAATAAAAACAAATAAATATACACTCTTCTTCCACCCGAATTTCCTGAAACACTATAGTCTTGTTAAAAGTAGGTACCGTATAGGGTTTCCAAACTGTCATTATATTGTCCATCTAGTCTCGACTGACTCCTCACTTCATCAGTTTATATTGTACCGTATCTAAAACCACTCTATCATAGTTTGCCTTGTTCTTTGTCAAGATGCCACTGAGAGACTTGGGGCTCAAGAAACTGTGGACCGCCGTGCGTCGACCCAGCAGAGGCGACCAGGGCAACAGGTGCGAGACGGGTCTAGGGGGTCCCGAGGGAGAGACGGGAAGCGAGCAGCGGCGGCCACCCACCTGCTCACTACCCTTGCTGCAAGTATGGCCGAGTCAGGATTCGCCACGTGGGGAAGCTGATGGTCAGAGTTTCGTGTTTCCGCCGGCCGACGACAGCGCTGTTCTGTTTGATCACAATCAACAGCAACACGATTCGGGGATCGACTCGGTACAGGTGCGTATAACTAGAATTGTATGGTGTAACTTAAACACGATTTTATTGATTAGATGTCGTTCTGGAAATGATTATGTTGGAAATATTCTAGTTAGTTCCAATAAACAGAAAGAACTAGTGGAAACAAAAGCGAATCACTCCGATTTCACAGAATATTTATATCTTCAATCTGTAATATACCTGTTCGAGACTATTCAGCAGTTTGCTATTTATAACGAATGGAATGAATAGAAAAAAATCATCAATTCATGATGCCTGTTCATCTGACGATGAATGAACATGAAAGTCCAGCTTACTATAAATGTGGAATTATAATTGCTGGAATTAAAAATGAGTTATAAAATTATGGTAATAAAATCAAAAGATTAATTGTTTATAATAAAAGTGATGATGATGATTGGAAGAATAATCATAATTGGATTTGAAGTTGATTTAAGAAGCGTTGATGAAGATATGATTGTGGAGAATATATGATGATTTGCGTAAGATCGGAAGGCTATTTCGTGAATGAATGTATTAAAGTCACCTCAAAAGTGTGTATATGAAATGAATAAAAGTATAATAATGAAAGTTTTATAAATAAAAGCCAAATATACATTCAGGTGTATGTACGAGCCTGTATTGAGAGGTATTATGAATAAGGTTAAAATCAATTGAAATTATTATTTTTATTAGATGAGCGTAAACAAGACTCAATTTGAAGCACTCGAAAAAAAGTGAGTGTTTTTTGTTGTTCACGCTCGACAGGTCAATCGAAAAATCAAATGAAACTTGTTTGAACTTGATGAAATGAAATGGTGGAACATAACTTGCATATATATGTCACCATTTATAATTTGGTTATGTGTAGACCATTTCGAAATTTTGAAAAACCAGTGAGTATAAGCTATGTCATCTTTCATCCATAGCCTCAATTGGGGAACAATGATTTTGCATCAAGCTTTGATGTTATTGAAATAAAAGTATAATCCAGAGAAGGAAATTGAAAAGCAAAAATCGAATAAATACACATTTTCACGGAATTCAAGCACAAGAATGATACATTCAATTCCAAAGTGTCACAGTACTACACTCAGCTATCGTATAGAACAAAATTAAAATGTGTCTTTTATGGATCAATTAAAAGTAATGCAAAGAGCAAAAGATAAAACCAATTAGTGCTCATAACACTTGAAATAAGCAACAGGTAAATAAATCAAAGAAGGCAGTTACTTAATGGTTCCAAAATTATGGTTTGCATATTTCAATTATATTCTACATAAAATATATCTCGCAACATACAACTCGAAGGTGCGTTTTCCTACCGCCAATTACATTCGTTTGCATATACATCGAGTATGCCTTGTACCAATCTCAATTAGCTAATTTTATGTAAGCATATACCTGCATCAATAATTTCACTCAGCTTCCAACCAGATCAGCTCTGCTGATGTAGCATTTGCGTTGGAATCTATACCGTTGAAAACCAAGCCGGTGGATAGAAACCTTACAGAGGCCCTTGGTCGAATGCTGTTTAGAATATTCAAAGGATAAACCCTTCTTATCTCTGCGCCTCAAGCATCTTTGTTGACTTTCAAAGCTTAGCAATTTATTACCCTATCCGGTTAGGTCATGGTGTGCTATTGAGTGCCGGGTTTAAACCCCGAAACAATGAACAAGAAACTCGCATTTCTATAGATAACATTGATAACATACACTGACATTCATGCTTATGGGTGAAGAAATTTATGAGAATGCGAGGATGCAACATAAACAATAGAATGGGGAGTGCAAAAGTGCATTATTGACTAAAAGCAAAAACAAGTTTGATTTGTATGCTATTACATTTTAAAGCATCTGAAGAAGATGGTAATGACAATCTTCATCTCTTCATTCCACCATTCATCTTTATCTGTTATTATATAAAGAAGTACAAACTATTTTTGTACTTACTATTCAAAATGTTTCATTCAAAACAAAATCCTCTCTGTCCATAAAGGTCAGAAAAAAATCATCTGGTGTAAACAATCATCTGGTGTAAACAATTACTTTTCAATAAATCCAAACAAAAATTACAAATTCTAAGACAAAATTATTGATGATTATCGATTGTTTAACGAACTCACTGACAAATAGGTCGTGTTGTGGTACGAATTTATAAGCGGAAGATATTTAGGTGAATGTAGAATGATGTTTACATAAACTCATGCTTTGAACGGGATTCAAACCCTCGCCACATATTAATACACTTGATGGTTTCCAAAAGTGAAAATAAATCATATAAGTTAATGTTTCATAAAAGAATTCTCAATTGACATGATTATCAGAAAAAAACAAAAAACACCATGTACCTATGTGACTGTGAAAAAAAGAAAATACTGTGTGTGAAAACAGATGAAAAACTGACACTGTACCTTTGCACTCTACTGTCATGTCACGTGTCATGCTGATGATGGATGTAATATTTGTATGAACTAAACGAGGATGTGTCCTTGTACAAATTTCATGCACAGAAGAGCAGCATGTTCAGCAAGCAGTAGGTCAGTGCAACATGCTAAAACTATTCGAGGAGGAATAAATTAAAAACACGTGATCCTTATCACTGTTACTAGATCAAAAGTGCTAATGCCTTTGAAACGTTTAGTCGCTTTCACGAACAGAGATGATGTTTTCGAGATAACTTTTTACAGGAAATTGCATGTTGAAGTTGTTTAACTGTTAACTTCCCTGGCAACCAGAACACACATTAATTACAGCTAAATGTTTTGAAAATACTAGTAGGGTATTAAGGAATTCAATCATTTAGTATATCAGTTCAACATATCTTAAAAACTGTAACAGTATTGTAAAATAAATGTACACGCACATGTATCTAAATCTCAGTTGTACCCTTTCCAGGTCAGTCCATCTCCTGGCGTTTCATCACCATGCCCTGGTTCGTCTCACACTCCGCCACCAGCGTCGTCACCATCACCGACGCCAGGAGCTTCCCGACGTCCCAGCACCTCACTCCTTCATCCCGATCACGCTCGCATTCTACGTCCTCCAACCTCTCCGGACCAAATCTCCATGGAGGACATCGTCGAGTTCCCTGGTATTACCGTCAACATGGTCGCCTCATGCTCGTCATCAACGACGTCGTCGATGACTAGTATAGCAGCGGCAGCTACATCATTAGGTACTCGATCTTCCGATCAATGGGACCGAAGACGGAGCTCCACGATGACAGCTAGGTACTCCCTTCTCGACGCGCTCGATCTTGAGTATGCGTTATTACGCGCTGCGGCACGTGGCAGCGTCGGACCTTACAGCCTATCAGAGTCAATCCACAAGTTAACCTTCACGCAGAGTCTAGCTTTCCCGGCGTTGGCACGTGGCCTTGCGGGAAAACGACGGCGAAGTTCACAGATAAACAATAATCGGAATCCGATAGACCCTGGGGACACCGGTCTGAACGCTTTCGCCAAAGTGGTGACCGCGTTGGTGCTTGTGCTAGTGAGTGTATTGGTGTTTGCTGTGGTGTATAAGTTTGTACGGACGTGAGGGTTGTTTCTGTCCCCTGTAACGGGACAGACAGTCAGCTTTACGAGGAATCTCACCTCAACGTACGGACAAAAGAGGTATTTGCCGTCCTAGCATCAGGCCGATCACGCGAGATACGTATTAGACATTTCTCACTCGGATCCGTGAAACTTTAGGTCAACTTGATAACATTCTGGCGTGACATAGGTCTAGTGCTTTGTGAAGTGGTTGAAAGTATAGGACTCATTATGAAATCCATTTCATAGTCGTCTCATTTAAATATTCAGTCGAAAGATAATTCTCATTATATTATCAATTGTAATGAATTGTAATGAATTTTATTCTGATGGATGTATGTATAGTCGATATTCACATAACAGGTCAGTTTTATACAGGCCATAATATTGGTATATACTTCTCGATAGGAACATTTCTTGTTTTTTGACGATTCGTTTCGTATACATTCATTTTGTATTTAGGTGTTCTAGTTCACCCTGTATGACATATTTGCTCACAGTTCCAGTAATCTTTGCATTTATATTTTATATGTAAAATGTACGTATAATATTATATTCGAAGTTGTGTATTTTCAACGTTATTAAGCTAGGATCAGATTCATGAAACAATTGGTACATAATATACTGAAAACGAGAGTAGATCGACGATGAATAATTTATAAAACAAATAGAAGGTTAACTTATTTTCGTATTCTTTGTTCGAGTTTATTTCTTTTCATCTTCAACAGATTAACGCTTTATAATAAATACCATAATAACGTGAACTTTCTTCTAAACATTCGTGCTACATATTCATCTAAATTTTACTATTTTTCTATTATTGATCCAATTCTCTTCCTTTCAGATGAATTACATCAACAGATGCACATTCTGCGTCGTCAATTTGATGTCATGGATCGAAGTTATTGAAAGTGATCCAACATTTTTTGAAAAGTCACATATTAAGGTTATCAGGAAAAGTATGTTACTCTTCTGATTGTACCATAGACTAAAGATAGACTGAAGTATATCTTTAGTCAATGATTGTACATATTAGTAATTTCATTAATTAGGTTACATTATACTATAATCGAATTATTCTGAATACTGCCAATGTGATCGGGTCGTTTCTATGACGCAGCCTTCGGCAGCCATGCACCTTAGACAGGTTAATCTTATAATTAGTCAACAATGCTTCGAAATACATAGTTATATTAAATTCAACAGAGATTTTGAAAAAATCTTTTGTTTGTATAGAAATGAGAATCTATGAAGGGAATCTACCCAATTGGAATTTGTTATTTATTATATTCTCCTTAATAATGAGAACTTTTTATATCGATAATAGATGAAAGATATTGTTTGATATTATGTGATTATCACGACATAGTTAAGACATTCAACATCTATAGTATCTTAAAAGTATTTTACCATTTCATATTTTCATATATCTTGGAATGTAGGTCACTTCTCTTCATCAGTTCCATATTTTGAATAATGGACGAGTGTAAGATTATGTTTCCGCGTGATAAATTGCTGTGCATATATGAAGCTTATAAAGATTTAAGCGCGATGGTAGGAAGGAAGAATTTTTCATTTGTGACAAAGGAGAATAAAAATCTCATTTCATGAAAAAAAACTTTCTGATGTTGATGGGTTTTGGAATAGTTCTTAGCATTTATTTACTGGGATTTCTGTGAAGTCTTCTGAAAACTGTTGCATATCTGTAAAATATAGGTATCTGCTTTTATTTGAATGTAAAACAATTGATTATTTTCTATCAGCACATCTGTTCTTGGTCATATTATTCATGACCAAATTTGAATAACTCAAATTGTGTTCCTTGAAAAGTACAAAATAATCTGTTTTCTTGTATCAAATCCTCTATTTCTGATCCAATGATGTTTAAGAACGATATTTTTAATAGAACTTTCAACCATGGTCAATTGTGAATTTTAAATTGTATAATTCTACTAAATTTGCTATAAAAACGAATATATTGTTTGACTTCGAATCATGACTTTTTGTTTACTTGAAATTATCTTAAAAAAATAATATATTTCCTCATATTGTTGTAGCATGAACTGGCAATGCCAAACATCATATTTTATTCATGTAAAAAATAAAAATAAAGGAAAATGCACATTATACTGTGTTTCTGATTTCAAGCATGATTTTTCTGAGCATGGTGGAATAACAACTTTGTAAAATCATTTTAAATGGTAGCTCATCCATGTGAGATAATAATTGGGCAAAATTTCATTCATATTCAAGATTGTTCAGGAACGTTATCACAAATTACTAGGATGATAATTATTTTAAATTCCTTTCTCTACTCTTTCTCTGCCGAACTTAAGCATTAAAGCAAATCTGAATATTGAAGCAGACATATCTTGTTGTATTTGGCTAATCTACACCTGGTAAACCAAGAGAGCTAAACAAGAATATTCATGAATAAACTAATACGCACTTGAAATTTCTATTATAATTCCGGTTGCATATGAGGTTTAATCCTTAAATGTATTACTCCTTGGTCCACCAAACAATGTAATTGTATTGCAACAATGCTTAACTAGATTGGATATACAATACAATATGTAATGAACAAACCTCTGTAGTGTAGTTGTACAATACAATACGTATTTAGTTTATAAAGTTACCCTTTTACGTGGCTGCATTGTTCAAAAACGCTAGTTGCTGCGTGTAGCTTTCGTCACATTGACCCGAAACAAAAGTAGGCCTATAATAATATAATCCTCTGAAATTAAAATGTAGCTGGCCTTGCAATAGGCCAAAAATTCAACAATTTTTAGCCATACGAGAATTATTTTCAATGGTTCAGAGACACTTACCGCGACTGCCACTTAAAATAACGTAAATAGCTAGCTCCAAGAGACTATAAGGACTAATTGATTGGTTTATATTTACTAATAGAGCTAAGTAATATGCCAACTTGTCCAGTTCTTGTGTACTTCCATTGTTGTTAGCACAAAATCCTAGCACTGCTCCTGAGGGGGCTATAAGTAGGCCACATATTTTTTCGTTCTAAGAGACTGTGACTTTGTTATTATCTTGTATTGTCATGGTATTTAGCTCTCCTGTAGAGAACACTAACCAATCAAAGGCCTTAGTCTCTTGGAGCTAGCTTCCGCTAGTCGCGGTAAGTGTCCTGGATCTATATTTTAAGCGAGCGTATATTAAAGAATCCGTTTATATTTCGTACTCGCGATGAAAAGTGATTGTTCCATGTATTATTTAAAAAATGACCTTTTTCAACAAAGCATTGTGCTAGTGCTGCATAAAATCGTAAACGCTGTCACGATATGTCGTTGTCCAAATGAGTCTCACAGGTTAATCTTTTGGACATTGGATCAATATTAATAGAGCCAGATCAAACGCTAATATTTCAAGCAAATCAATTCAGGTTTGGAAGTTTCAATTTTCGGTATTTTGAATTTCTTAGAAAATGAACCATGAACCATTTTTATTATTTGATTTTCTATACTGTTGAATCGTATGTGAAATAGATTATGTATAGATATATATTTCTATCATCATCTCAATTTGATACAACATCATTGTTTACTAGTTAAGGCTAAAGATGGAAGGTAGAATCGTTTTGACGGGACAATACAAGAGTGGTTCTTCCTACCCACTGAATTTTCAAACTAAATATCAAACTAAATTTTGAATAAATATACAATTAAAACATATACAATTACAATACATATAACATAACAATAAAATAACGATAGGCCTATATACTTGTTAAGAATGCTGTATGAGCACCACTATAATGCTTATCACAAAAACTAAGGTATACTATATACTATGCATGTAGAACGCAGTTGATATAACATTCTTCTCACACACGGAGAAAGTGTTATAGCTTGGACTTTTAAAAAATCTTGAAAATGAATTTCAAATTGAATAGTATCGAACATTTCAATTTGTACACTTTCTTTTTCGTCTTTGATTTCTTAACTTACTATTCAGGACAATGTTCCTGCCCAAGTTGATGGATAAATTCTGTGCAAATCCATAACAGTTCGATCATGTGATTGTCTGATTTATGTGTATTACATTTTAAACTGTCATTTATCTCTTGACATTCATCAATAAGTCAATAACACAAGTATTTCACCCCAGATCCATTTTTCTTGTGTTGGTACGTCCATAAAATCACACAACTGCACTCGTGTGTGATAAAATACAGAAACACTATGAGTGCATGTCAGACAGAGTATGTTGTAAAGTAAAAGTCGATATAGGAGAATTTGCATTTTCTGGCTTTCTTTCACAAGCATTTCCATGATGATAAAATGAATCGCTCTCATAAGAATATTCCGTTGACCTTACAATTAAGCTATCAATATAAACGTTCAAATGTTTATTGTTAGGAAAAAACACAAAACATTATGGAAATGAATTTCTTACTAAAATGTGGCCTGGTATTTCAAAGTCACTTAGTTAGAGCTATCATACTGAGAGTTGTTGAGAATGAGTAGCATGGGTAACTATATAAAAATGCAAAAATGTCACTTGAATTAACACCCATATTGGCAATTTTTGTTGACCTGATCACGCTATTTTCATGAATGTCCAATACATCCGAATGAAAAATGTAAAAAAACATCAAGTCGTCATCCCTTCAAAAAACGTAATGAACTTAATTCCAGATTATAATGCTATAATCTGCATATATGTTTATATGCTTGCGGCTTACAACTTATTTATATAGGACATCGCAACTATTTCCCATGGCGTACGCCATCTGCAGCTTGGGTGATACCACAGAATATGGAAGCATACTCCATAGGAGGTTACCTCAGTTTCATGCGCTCCTACAAGGTCTCAAGGGAAAGAAGAAACCTTGGTCGACCACGGAAACGGTGGTCTAGGATGGCGGAACGGGTTTCAAGCCTGCATGAAAGAAGGAGAAGAAGGAGAAGAAGAAGGAGAAGAAGAATGGAAGGTTTCCTCAAGGCATTTTTGTTAGTATTAAAGTCTCACGTATAAGCCGAGTCGAGTCTATACTATAGATAATTCTTCATTCTCATTGTTGAGAAGTAGTTGAATGTCTAGAATTTTTATTTGGCGGCATAATCTTCAAAATTCAACTAATAAAATTTATTCAGCTCAAGAATCAGCAATTAGCAAAGAATTAGCAATCAATAAGAGGATGTTATAATTATTTTGGTTCGACACATTTTCATTTTATTTCGAATGTCGTATATCTTTTTATCAATCCCAGATGACTTGAAATTGAAAGAAAATTAATCTCTTGAAAATCGAACTGAAAAAATTATCGCTAAGGCCATGTTCCCATGTATGATTTAGCGCCAGAGTACCAATGCATGATCTAGGGAGAAATAAGGTTTGGTAGATAAGAATATACGAACACATAGATATTTTATTCTACATATCTCTCACATTTATATATATATATATATATATATATATATGATAACATTTGCTCAGACACAAAATATACAATTCATTATTTATACGACAGATTTTCGAGGGATCAAATTTGTATATTGATTGTGCTACTTTTCTTAATTATATTCAGTTGTCTACAGAAAGTCATGTTAAAATATTGATCGTAGTTAATTGATATCCTTTTCAGGGCCTCTTCCATATAAACGAGTTATTTCAAAAATACTTATTTTGCATTTTGACAAATAGCAGTTTTTATTTAAAAACATTGTTATGATTATTTGTTTATCGTTATTATCTTATATATTCTGTTATCTAACAACTCTACGATTGTATCACACTGCGGTATCAATTTTATTCACATGTCTGAAAAAAGAAAGAAGAGCTTCTTGATGGCGAAATTATAAATTGAAGCATATTTGCTGAAAGCAATTTCATATTTAGTGTAGGCTTTTCTAATTAGGCTACATAGCTTGTTCCCATTTTTAAGTTCTTCATAGCCTTATGAAGTTGGCTCTAAAGCACTATCTAAACATACAGTCTATTCCAAAAAACAAAAGTTCAGGTGTAACCATTCGGACCGATGTACTTGTATCTAACTGCTGGTGGTTCAAATTATATGGAAATCTTCTTTTAGAATACAAAACATGAATAATTATTGCTGAGTTCAGTTTTGATTACTACAAGAAAACATTAGAAAACTCTTCCAATATTTTATTTAAAAAAATTTTCTTCGAATATATATTCCACACTTTAGCATGTTTATAATAATTATTCCTAAATGAAGTCTAATCTCCACTTCTGATTCGTTGAAAGAAACAACGATTCATGTAGGTGAAAAAACAATAAATTGTTCAGTACGCAATTCATTAGACATTCTTCAAATATATTGATTTTGAAAAAAAAAATGTCGAAAGACTATTCCACTCCACCTGAATATTGATTTCGTAAGTCAAATAACTACTTTATTGGTAATAATTCATGTATCTATAAATTATTCTTGCAGTTAAAAAGTTCGAATAACTTCAATTATTGGTATAATTAAACCTTTTGATTTCAACGTAGCATTGTTGGGAAACTCATTTTCCCTCATATATCTGAATGGTGTCACCTGAATAAGCTACGCGTTATTTCAGCGATGATTTCTTTCTACAGTGACAATGGGAAGTGCTTGTTTTGTACTGGTATGATAGTTACGTTCAACGTATTTGAGAGGTAGTCTACAATGGATAATTTTACTATTACAATCATTCATAAAATGTACACAGAACATTATAGCCACTATTTGTTTATAATGTATCGTATTTTGTTAGTAATTGTTTACACACAACATCGTCTTTGGTATTCAGCGGGTGTTCATTAATTTACAGTGCTTTTTGTCCTGCTTGTTTCAACAGAAGCGGTTCATTGTGTGTTCATCTACTATCATTTGTGCTTAATATGTATGTGGGTAGACTTAACAGATTTACATTTATTTTGGGCATTAAAATTGAGATTTAGAAATTAATGTGCGTTGTATAGCAATAATGTAAATGATATAACATATAAAATATAAAAGAATGTATGATGCACGTACCTACTTCAAATCACTAGTAATGGTGATAATCTACCAAAATTCAATTATAAATTTGAAAACAGACATATTTTTTTAAAGTGAGAAATAACATCATTCTCAAATAGCACATCTAATTAGTATTTATATCTAATATTGTTATGTTGGTAGATAACGACCAGCACGCATGGAATGAAGTGTAATTATTGAACGCAGTTTCAAAGAATTCGTTAAAAAAATAAATATATAAAATAAAAAATTATAAAAATCAATATAACCACCATGTTTTGATATGGATGCATCCATCTATTCTCTCAAAGCTAAATATCCAGAAAATTGATACATGGTTTCTTACCATGTTTTCTGGTCCTTCCTCGATTGTCAATCTGTTCCAGAAAAAGAGTACGCGTGGAATGTCAAGATATTTGGCGCCCAACACGACAAACTCTTTTTACAATCCTTCGTCCTTTAAATTACCCTGTATTGCAGTTCACTCTTGATAGGGTGTATTTTGAATTCTTATCCTGAATTCTAGTTATAGTAATTGTTATTATTGAAGTGTTTTAAAGCTGTCTGCAATAATTTAGAAGAAAATGTGTACTATTTTCTCTCAACTATGAAGTATATAAAAACAATTCAACAGTCGCGTCTACAATTTGTTCAGTGTTTTTTTCCTGTAGAACGTAGGCCTACATCACTCATTCGTGTTTCATATAAATAACAATACTTTAATCTGAAATCATTTTAAAAACAATTATCGTCGAATTTTATTGAAGATTTTGCAAACAGCTTTAAAAATCACTCTCCATTCAATGAGGTTCTTCACTTGTGACAATTACAACTGAAGTTTCTGTGATGAGAGGAGTAACATCTTCGACCGACGTTGAATGAGACTTGGCACCATCTGACGGCGGACTAAGATATAAGCTCTTGTTCGGTGACTCGGTCGAGAATGAAAGTTGTGGCGCTTCTAGGTCGGTGGTGACTTGAACTGGAGGTGGTGAATTACTTTTGCCGACTAAATAATACGTCATCAGTTGACCTTTTCCCTTGACGGACACGAGACCTCGTTGCTCGAAGACGTAACCGAAGTTCTGGAGGATGGCTGTTGTTTCATCAGTTACCTGAATGGATGGAAGATTAGCGTTTATAAGGTATTATTTTAAAATATTGTAATGAATTAGAAATCGAAATTAATCGATTGAATTCAGATTGGACTTTAAAAAGGGTTGTTTCATCATTTACTCAACCATTTTGATGATATTTAGTGGCCTATCAATTCACTACCGGAGATTTTCCAACTTTTATTTGAAAATATAAGATTTTTCTGTTCATTTTTTTCTCGAGAAATTTTTCATTCAAATTCAACATTAAACCCGAAAACTAGTCCCCTAAACTCACTAACTACACACGATATATATTCTTATTATTTTTATTAATGTATTCAAAAGTAGTATTGGCTAACCTGTATACAACCGGCCTTTCCTGTGCTTTCCATCCTCGATGCTACGTTCACCGAGTTGCCCCAGATGTCGTAATGAGGTTTCCTGGCCCCTATTACGCCGGCTGTGATTGGCCCGTGGTTTATACCTGCAATTACATAATGTCATATGCTTGACATAAAAAATAGCGAGGCAATGATTAATGTGAACGGTTACGACAGATTTTGTAACGATTCTCAGAATTGTGCATACATCCCTAAGGATAACCTTCTGAAGTGTATTGATACATCCTTGTATCAAGTAATACACCAGTCATTTTAGTGTGTCATATATTTCTGTTTCGAATAATTTTTGTTCAAAAATATAGAAATGGATAACATATTATAAATGAACAATGAACAATGAACAACAATGAAATAACAAAAAAAGGCTGATTAAATTCAAGAATCCCCTTGAAAATAGAAAAATGTGAACTTAATTTGAATATTGAATCAATAATGCGTTCAATCTGTGAATAACAGAACAGACAAATAAGAGATTATTACAATGATAACAAAAAACAGTACACAATGAAACACAAATCAGTGAATGAGGTGAAGGATCTAGAGATGGTGTCTTGAAATTTGTGAGATCCTCGAAGGGTAATTAAGAATAGTTCCACTAGTTATATTAGTTAACTACTTGAATTTTGAACATGATTTATATAGTACAACTTACACGAGGCAACCGCTTGTTCAATCTGGACCAACACTCGTCAAAGAAAGAATAAAACTACCGGCACATATATATGCGGGAGGTGAGGGGTATGCAAACTCCGGTTCGATCCCTGCTACAGTCCATCATTGATGTTTTTTTTGTGGTTTCCCTCTGTGATCCAGGCTGATGCTAGAGAGCTTTTTATATACATCCCACGACCGCTTCCTTCCCCACTATCGTTCCAATAACATTAGAAAACTCAATCGCGTCGCCAAATCATCTCATTAATGTATTTATTCATTCATAAGACTCCAATATATATAAGTTATCATTACAGTACATCGTTAAATCAACAATAATGGATAACCACGAATAGAACATACCCATCTTGAGTACGAAGTGATTAAAGCTTTGTTCATTGATGCTCTGCAGTGCTTTCTTCAACTCGAGAGCGAACTCGACTAGCAGCGAGAGATGAGCCCAACGTACTTGGATAGGATCTTCAGGCTGGAAATTATACCTCGATCAATACGTTAACTTCACTTACTTCAGTATTATTATTCTGAAATATTTATTACTGTTGTGAAATATTCAGTTTCTTTGCACGGCTAATGAAGAACCTTATGCCCTTTAAAAATTTCATCTAATAGAAATCCATACATAATTATTATATAATTAAGTTTTTTCAAATCAAATGATATCTTAAAATTTCTCCTGCGATTCAGAACTGGGATTCTCAGTGCTATGATAATAGTAACAGAGTATTCTGCAAAATGAACAAGTCAAAATATTGAAAGTAATTTTGGAATAATATTGTAGGAACTTTTGTGTGATACGGTAGATTGAGATAATATGTTTATTTAAATATTTAGAAATCATATAAATAATAATGATTGAAATAGCAATTGTGAATAATTGATGTCACTGAATTGATGTCACTTCTATTGTACAGAACCTACACAATAATGTTCTTTAGTTATACGATAAGAATTAAATTACACGTACCATGGCCATCTAGAATCAAAATCGATCCCGTGAGCTTTTATCAAGTGATACCACAGATTGTTGTAGTTAATGTACAACAATTCACCTCAAATTGTGTTGTCCAATCAGACATCAGTAATGGTTCAAATGTTGCTTAACGAGCGCACCAACAGCTAGGTAATTACTTTTTGTTTGCCTTCAACTTTGATACCCAAACAAACATGCTTTCTCCATACACAGTAGACTAGAACGTATGACTAAGACTATAACATACTAGAACATAAGACTAGAACATATGTTCACCTTCATGACCCTAGTAGGCTTAAGTCCACTGGCAGCCATGTACGTGGAACCAATTGTCTTTATTTTAATGATGTCTTCAAATTGTGGTAGTTCTAAAAGAGCGTCAAAGTCTGAGATGACCTCGTTAAGAAACCGAAGACATTCTAATCCTTGGTTGTTGACTGACTCCTCAGAATAGAAATCTAGAAGCATAATAAGATAACGCAAATTTTAATAATTCGTAATCAATTTGTCTTGAATATAAGAATAGTGTGAAATGATAACATTGGTATATGTACGTACTACATAAGGTGTGGTACATTGGTATGTATGGGCGTGGAAATATAATTTGTACAAAAATATGCGAAAAGATAGTTGTAAAATTAATAAATCTACAAGAGCACAGTAATTTTCTTGATCTCTTCTTTTTGCATGTGCATATTTCTATTCTTTCATACTGCTGTAATCAAGTAACTGAAGTTTATGATATTCCGTACATTTGTATACTTATGAATCCTTATCAATAAATAAAGAGTCAATATATAGATTCTGATGACTTCTCAATAATAGAGTAAGTCAACTTCAAGCCAAGATGAAGATACGTTAATATTCATCGTTTTATTATTGAATATTTGTAAAAAGTATTTTTTGGTAATTCAAAAAAAATCGCAAAATATTTCATACAAAGTTTTTCATGAAGATACATGTTACATGATATGTTACATTTTTTTGAACATTTTTTTCATGAAGATTGATTAAATGTAGTGTGAAACTAAGATTAACCTGTGAAGTTTGGCATGGAAGCGAAGAGAACGCCAACCTCCGCGTAACTCTGACTGTACAACTCTTCGTGTTGTCTCTTACGACCTCCCATAAAGTGAGCAGCAACGTGAGGTGGGAGTATATTGTAGACTAGAGCCTCGTTGCGGTGTCTGATATCCGACGCACGCTCGCGCTGGTCTTCCACTTCCGTCTTCCACAGGAATAGTACGCGGGATGCTTTCTCCATCTACAGGAAATAAACAACGAACAAACAAAACAATCAAACAAAGCAAACAATGGAATGTACATTCCGTGAGTTAGCATTCCGGAAGAAGTATAGGGAAGGTAGAAGGATGGATGCATTAACAGTGCTATCACAAACTAAATTGGATAATACGTGTTTACAAGTCACATTAAGCAAAGAAAATCAAGTGATTTATGTATAGATTGATATTATAACAAAGTGAATCAATAATTTTCAATGGGAAAAATATCGTCAATAATTGTATATTATACTGAATATAATATAATGAGCAGATAATTATTTGTGTTTCAACTGTAGATATGTAAATAATTCTTATTTCAATAAATATTGGTGATATTATATATATATATATATATATATATATATATATATATATATATATAATCTATTATCAATTAATAATTATTAATTAAATAATGTACATTGGATATTGATTTGTTTTCATCAAATATCATCTACCTGAAAACGAAAATCTATACTCTCATAATAAGATGCCCACCTGTACTTTATATATTCATCCTCGATTATATTGTAATCACTTCTTTATCAGAATGACATTATATTCTCCGAATATAGCTTGCATTATACATTCATGTCGAAAAAGTGTTTTTACTTCATGCTATATATTTAATATGAAAGAAAAATGGTAAAAAATTTAATCCACCAACTTTATAACAACGATGCCGTCAATGGGAAAGTACTTTGAGAGTTTACTTGTATAGCAAGTAGCCTGTACAAGTTCAGGTTTAATAATGACAGAACTTTTATAAAGTATCAACTTCATAAAAAGAAAGAGTATGAGCTATATTCCATTATAAAACAAGATTGTTTATCTATGTATGACAACTTTTTATGAAGGTAATTGGTTTTTAAAAGTTCATGATCGAGTTTTCCCTCCAGTGTTATACATCTTCAGCAGAGTATAAATAATCTTTCAATCTGTTTCTTGTATACTTACATGTCTCGATAGGAAAGCGAGGGCGATAGTGACGGCGACCAGGAGACCGCATAATGTATATTTGCCAGGTGGAATACTGAAAACATGAAATACCATAGCGTATCAATCACTCTGACTGATGAATAACAGCATATAAAAATAATGAAAATAATATCAGCGAATATATAAAACCCGGCACTTCCACCAAAAAGTTTTATCGATCAGAAAATCAGAACCATCAGGAGTTCAGAGTATCAGAAGTTCCATGATTTGTTTTATAAGGATGTTCTTCCACTCATTTGCATCTTGAAGAATATTTTGCAATGACCACACACACTAGGTCTTTTTGATACATACATACATATTCAGTCTCTTACTAACATTCTGGAACTGAAATAGCAGTTGCGGGAAATGATACTTTCCTCTATCAAAATGGCATCATCATCTACATAGCATTCAATGTTGGCATTATGTCTTTCCTTCCGATTTCGTGCCATTATCTCTAGATCTGATATAATTGCTTCCATCAATAAGTTGAACATCAGTAAGCTGAAGGAAACTTTTTACCTACCTCTATATATTATAACTACACAGTTTCGGCTCACTACTCACGGTTTTGACCATTGTATCTTCTTTCTATGTTGTTGTCTGTTTACGAATCTAAAAGGGTTGATCAGGCTATGTGGAATATTTTTCTCGTGAGGGAGTCTCACGACATTCTACCAAATGCTTCGCGGATATCCACAAAGCACATGAACGCATATTTAATAATTATGTTCTAGAGATTTTTTCCACAGTCTGCTTTATTACAAATATTGGATCATTACAAGATCGTCCGTTTCTAAGTCTTTCATTCCACCACGTTGTTATTTCATTAAGGGTTCCAGTGATGATTCTGGTAGTTATAGTTTCAGTACAGAATTTAGTTAATGTATATGCATCTATTGTCCGGATTTTGCTCCTTCAAATAATGCTTTGAATAATGGTATAGTATTTTGCTCTTCCATTTGGTTGGAACTTGCTGACGACAAAAGATCATTTTTGGTAATTTGGTGGGCACCTTTAGGAGTCTGTCCCTTCACAGTCTAATAATTCGTTAAACATATCATATTCTCCAAGTGACTCCCTACTTTTTTAGTCTAATTATCACATGATTTACTAGAGATTCTGTTACTTCTATGATTCGCGAATCATTCTGCACAATATCTATTCTTTGGCAGTTGTCGAAAGTTAATAGAAAGGAAGTGAAGTGAATAGAAGGTACGACAAGAATACTCTTGAAAAATCACTATCTACGTTCGTTTTCCATTTTGATTCGTTGCTATGACAATGGTTATTATTGAGTTGGCATTAACGTTACATCACTCACCTGCTCCACTCTCTATGATTGACAGCCTCCTCGCAATCCAGCGCCGCCCCAATGAATCCGACATTCATGACGCAGTGGGCGGCGGTGATGAGCACCAACAAGAACGACTTGACCAGGTGTGACAACTGTGTGGGTAGGGACGCCGCGACGAGTACCAACACACAGAAGTACGAAAAGTAGGAGGGGTAGAGACAAACGGTGCCAATGTCAGCATTCAGTGTCGTACAATTTGTCGGCGATGATGGTTCTGTGCATGATATCTGTTGGCAGATTTATTTTGGCATAAGATGTGGTGGTATTTGTAGAAGGGAAATAGATTACTGGTTAGTATAATAAGCTGCCAATTTAAATATCATATCAGAAACTAGAAAGGTAGGAAGATTCTTCGACATACAGTAAAAATATTCAGCGATTACATTCGTTTCGGTTCAGTTCCATCCTCTTTAGGCCAGGTTTTATCAATGATTTAAACATAGAGTTGAACTGAAAGATGAAATTTATCTGCAGTTGAAGTCTCTATTCACTTTGTATTGTGACCTTTAACTGGAAGTCGAATTTTATTTTCCAGTCAAACACTATAGACATGAACTTTTCGAAAAACCAGTGAAAATGTTTCAACGATATCATGAGGATCAATCAACGTTTTTATCAACAGATATATATATATACATATATATATATATATATATATATATATATATATATATATATATATATATATATATATATATATATATATATATATATATATATATATATATATAATTGAAAAAGGATCTGGCGCATTTATAATATATTTTTCATTCGCCAAGTACTTTTCATGAGAATATAGTACTCATACGACCTTTATTACACTTTTGACCCTCTTCCGAGGAAATTGGTACGGCAATATTTAAAACTTGATACCAACAGTAATTTGTTTGTAAAGAATGGCAGCTTTTAGCGCTGAAAGGTCAACTTGTGACATATCCGACAGCGAAGACTAATATCACCGCGCTTGTGTCCTCTCTGTTTATAGGGTGTGTTGAGATGGGTGGGGGGGGGGGGGGTAGTGTGAGAGTTTGAGAGACTGGGTGAAGATGACTTCTATTCCCTCGAGTGGAAAGTCAGTTTGACAAATTATGTCCGCAAAAAGTTGTGTCGTTTCCACTTGAAAGTTATTTCGAATGTCCGATCTTCAAATTGCGATGTTATTTCATTCTTATCGAAGAGAAACTACATCTAGAGTGGAAAACTTATTGACCAAATACAATTTCATCACTATTTCTATGAAGGAAGTCTTTAGAAATACTGTTTTCAGTTTTATGCTTCAGATACCAATAAGAAAACGCGATCATCTCCTATTTGCTCCATCCATAATTGTTGTACATTATTTTATGGCGTAATGTTGGTTTTAGCTCTTTATGGTTACGGTAGTTTTAGTTCAGGTTGACTTAGTTTAGGAATCAGGTTGGTTACTGGTTAGATTGATAGTTTATTCAGGAGTGTGTAAGACTATACTGATTTAGGTTAATTTACGTCAAGCGCAACATTAACAATACCCAAGTATGATGCAAATAGTCCTGTTTAACAACAATACTCGGCAGCTGCAATCATTGTTGCTACAATGAAAACTACATACACTGCATTATTATCTGAATAATCGATTACAAAAACACTTAGAATAAAATGAATTAAAATAAAATCGTAAATCAATTCAGCTTCGAGTAACTAGGACTTTGATTCGGATATTTGATTTGAGAAGATGGTTCCTATTGCAAGATATCCAGTCTATCAATCAGTGTTTCCAGTGTTGTTAGTACAAAATCCTAGTCCTGGACATCAAGGACTTATCGTTTCTGTCCGTTGTTACTCTCGTAAGTGATCACATAATTTGATTGTTGCATCTTCAAGATCCTAATTATGAATATGTATATGAGAGTCAAATTTATGTTGTAGTATTCATTAAAGTAATTGTATTGAATACACAATGTAATTACTTGAATAAAACTCTGCTATATATTTATAAACAGGACGTTAAAGATACGACAATTAGGTCAAGTGGTCACTTAGGACAGTCATATGCAACGTACAGTAATGGTGGTCCTGATGGGCTACTCGATATATCAAGTTATTTCAATCTGTGAAGATCTACCTTTGAATGAGTTCAGTGTATGACGTTGTGACAAGTGGTTTCTTAGGTGAAAACGCAACATATTCGTAGTACGATGACCGATCGAAATAGGTATATTTATTCGAAACGTAATGGAAAGCTTTACACCACCTTTATTTTGTAACTATTGTATTACTTCCATCTTGTGAGATCTGGTGCTTGATTCGTTTTACGATTTGATTGGTTTTATATGTTTCTGTTCTTAATAGTTTTAAAAGTCTTCATTGATGTGAAAATCACATCAAAACATTTTTTTTCGACACGGCTGATCCAAGTATGTAAAGTTTAGAACTAAAGTGCTAGTGTGGAATTAGAGTGTTCTCAATTCGGAAGAATTGGCATGGATTTGGAAAAAATATCAATTACAAATTCTCTCTTATCGGTTATTCTTATGGAGTTTTCAAAATTTGGAAAGAATTTCTCTCAAAACTAGCTCAACCGATTGCGCCTCAAAACTATAGACCTACAGTACCGTGTTGGATGGTGCAATGGGGGGAAGGTCAAGTTTCAATAATATTTGTTTTTTCATTTCACCTGTGAAGCGAGCGCAAAAATACAAAAAACGAAACAAAACAAACTTTTCCGTTTGGTATAAGTACAGTGAAATTGAATTTCCGCTTGCGCACAACCAATAAATCTACACGGTTTAATTTATTCATTATTTCTATCTCACCATGTCGACGGTATTTGCAGCACCAAGAAGTAGAATAACAATGACGCCCATGACTCGTCGCATCCAAAGCGAATTGTTCATCCCTTCGCTGCATCGCACGAGGTGAACGGGAAAAACCTGGAATATGAAAGATTTTCGATATGAATATACTGGACTGATCGACATCAGATCTCCAAGTCAACATGTATATTTTATGATTGAAAGAAAAATAATGCGATCGACACTATGAATAAAAACCGTAATGCACAGCTGTTCAGAATGGTATAGCATATACTTTTAAGTAAATGTCATTGTTGAAATATGTATTAACATAAGGAATATAGTCTGGTCAACCTTCACCATCCAACAGTAACACTACCTACAGTAACCACTGGAATGGTCGAATCAACGTACTACAATTGCAAATGAAAAATACGAGCAAATTAATATGCTATATTATAGTTTTAGCGACAAATATGCTCTGTACAGAAGATATTTATTTCGGTTCATAAGATGTGTACAAATTGTCTACCTTATTCAAATGGTCAAATTGACCTCCTAAATTCACTTCTAACAGAGTGTATAATATATTTATATCATATAGGTTTGAATCAGTTTCAATATACTTGTATCTGTGAAAGAAAATTGTAGACTACTAACGCATCAAACATACACTTCACTGTTACATTTGAATTACGGTTGTCCACGAAGCACTAACGACTTCCATTGAAATTTTCAAGATTGAACATACGTGAAAGGATGGTTTTCAAAACTTAATTTCTAATCCTGGACAAAGCATGATACTCACACAAATTCTAACAGAAATAACCCGTACTGACGAAGCATTAACGCTGGTTGTGAAAATGTTCAAGACCAGAGATATGTGAAGTTGGCCCGTCACATTTGGTGGATTGCAAGAACGAAGTTTAACCCCGGTCTACTTTAGATGCCGTCTAGGTACAAAATAGCGTTGCCTCTGCAATGCTATTTTGTACTTAGACGGCGTCTAAAGTAGACCGGGGTTAAACTTCGTTCTTGCAATCCACCCATTGACAATAATCCGAGAGTGGTAGTAACGAAAATTCGGTAAAAATTGGTACTATAACGAATGGTAAAATCATATTATCATATTCTGATATTCGAGGTTCCAACTTCACGGAGGTCAAAGTTGCATTGAGATTATGTAATTACTGAAGTTTTCACATTTTTTCAGTTGGTAGATAACGACCTTCTCCTTTTGTGGATAGAAGTATACTTCTGAATTGCATTCACAATTTTCATTATTATCTTTTGTTTAGAAGTTGAGTTGCTCGTGATAAATATGGACTTTTGTTTCCATTAACAATGGTTCTGTAATTTTCACGCTTAGATTCATTCCTCTAATTAATTAAATAATTAACTTGGTGAATGTATAAGCTATATAATATAATCACATGTGATAGCTGCTCTCTTGTTTTTATTGGCTCTGGATTTATTGAGCAGCTAATTGGCAAATGCTTTTCGATTGGCAATTAACTCTTTCTATTGAAACATAAACAGGCTAATAACCAATGAGAGACAGCTCTCTAATTGCCTGACCAATTACTACAGATGTGTTTGTTAGTACGGAATGGTGGTGGGGAATGGAGAAATGTGAAAGAAAATTACAGTCACAATACTAACAACTCGGGTTGATGACTGTAAAATGAAGTTGAATTCATTATCTTTATACATCTCAGTAGAATTTTCTCCCCAACCCAAGACCATATATTTATATAAAGATTTTAGTATTGAATGTATTAAAATCCAATTTCCACTTACCGACGGAAAAAACTCAGCAACAGATATAAGCGTGAAAGTGACGAGAAGAACGAACCCGATGCCAAAAGAAGAGATGTTCATGAAGTCCCTACAATGAAACAGAACGATTTAATTAAAAAAAAATAAAATTAAATACGAGAATGGAGATAATCATTTTTCTATACAAATCTAAGTTATTCGTTGTTCAAGTACAATAGGATTTACACTCATGTTTTGGAGATAAATGATAAGGATAAAATATATTATTAATATATATATATATATATTCCATACTTCTACGATTCATACATAAGGATCGTACTAAAACCAAGTACACATACCGTGGTTTCTAATGACTGACAGTTTGTGACAAGTAGGGGGTCAGACACAATTATCTGATGTCATTTTTGCTGTAGATGAGGAGATGAGGAGATGAGTGACTTCAAAACTTGAATAGATTTGACTACTCATTCAACATAAAATCACCTCTGAATTATGATTCAAATTCACGTTAGAGGATGGACCTGCATCATACCCGATGGGCGCAGGTAGATTGGCCTAAAATATGTGACGTACATTTAAGTACGATTCCAGCCTATACTACATAGATGTAGATTAGTGTACAGTATACAATCGAAATAAGAATTCCAAACGACTCCCGTTTCTTTAACTGATGTGTCAATTCTTCAAAATTGACTATTAGGAGCTTCGCTTTGGAGTTGAATAGTAGATCAAATGGTTAATCAGATGTTGTAATAAACATAAAAAAACGATAGATAAAAACTCGAAACTCAACAAGTCATAAGTGTAACATATACCATTTCATGAAAACACTGAAACAATTATTTTCTCAATTCATTTCATTTTGGGGTGGTAGGATCGCCTTTGTGGTGCACCGTTTAAACGATTTCATCTTTCATCCATAGCTTTCAGTGGGAACAATGATTTTGTATCAAGTTTCGATGTTCTTAAAAAAAAATCATTCACACGTTACTGGACATTATTTTCACATTCTCATATCTTTTCACAACTAGCTGTTAAAAAAGATTTAAAAGATTATGGTGTACCTCGGAAGGACAATGAGCTGAGCAGATGACGTCATCAGTAGAACTAGAGGACAACCCAGCACGGACACGCTCGAGAAGGACTCCTTGTGATGATGATAATCATTCTCTTTCTGCGAGTCGTTGAATGATAAACTAAATATTTTCGTATGATTTTTAAGATCTCTGAAATCAATCAATACAAAGTGCATACGTTTTAGTCACTGTACAACTAAGATAAGAGTTGAAGTTGACATTTCGAATATAGTGGAGATCTTTAGTTATATTTAGATATTTTAGTGTTTAGTAGCATTTTTCATCAAATTTCAATATTAGTAATGAAATAAAATGTGGAACAAAGTTACAATGCACTTTTGTATAGTAATGTTGAGACTTCGTATATAATATTCGATATATTGAGCTATACGGAACCATTCTGAAGCGCATTGGAGGAAATTTTCAATTTTCAAATTTTGGTCACTTATTGACAAAAATGTTTTGAGAATTTGTATAAATTTGAAACTTCAGACAAAGATAAGGTTAAAGTACTATCGTACGTGATTTAGTCACATGGTTTGATCTACAGAAATATACATTGAATTGAATACGAGATATAAGTTTCAGGGTTACATTGGCCCTATATAAAACTCGGCACCTCCACCGAAAACTATATATGAATAACAGTGAAAATCAAGTTGTTTGATTATTGACTCACTCATGACCGTCTCTGCTGACGAGTTCTTTTCGCAGTCTGTTTTTAAAGTCTTCGGAATCTTCTCTGGCTCTTCCGTTGCCAAGCACATGGTTCTCCTCGACTGGACTTGACGACTGAAATTGAAGCAAAATAGTTAGAAACAATTGTATCAAACACCTCTATTAAGCAATAGTATTCTATATAGGGATATTATGTCCATGAATAATATTATTATGTATCCGTCATCATGAAAATTAATATAATTCTTGATTTTTTTATTTCCAAATACGTTTTCTAACAACGTTAGGGAATTGCAGAAAACTAGGACAAAAACATGTCGACTCGGGTTTTACAGACACAAGTCCTCTTCTTTCTACTTCTCCTCGACCTGCTATATATGAATGAAGAATACATATATGAATAATAAATGAATAAAGAATTGAATTCAGCGCGCTGAGACGGATCGATCAGTGGCTAGCGTACTGAACCGTCATTCAGGAGACCGGAGTGCGATTCCCCTTCAGTTTACATGCTTTTTCACTGAATTGTTGGGGTGGATTCTTCTTGTATAGTAGGTCACATTATAAAATAAAAAATGCTTCCCTATTATATTTTTACAATAACCTCCGATTATAAGAATGACTCGAAAAAGATGAAGGCCTATCTTACCCCAAAGTCTTCGTCCTTGCTGTTTTCAGTGGGAGACACATCACCGCTGTTGACGTTGTCTTCATTAGCCGTGCCGTTCCTCACTTCCGGTGTGGTTGGCCGATACTGGAACAGTGAACATTTTTAAGAATGCGCAGGCACTCACTGCCTGCTATACCGCCTTCTAGCGGCTGAGATCGTTGGTATTACATTCTGGTGCATAAAATGTCGGTCTGCTTAACCACAGGGTTAACGGTAAAACATCAATATATTTGATATGTAACTCAAATTATCCCTGATCTTACTCACTCTGACAGTGTGTAAATCTCTTTAGAATATAGTTAACATATAAATGTTGAAAGTGCTAACGTATTAGAATTATGCCTGTATGCATTCACTGTAACGCACAATAACTTGTGCTAAATAGCATTGGTAGCATGGGATTTTTTCAAACGTCAAACGCCCATTCTATCATGCGGCTTTACTTCTAACGTCACCGATAGATGGTTCTTTCATTTTCAAAAGGATCTATTGTGTCCGGATTTCATTTTCAAACGGCATTTTTCAAACGGCATTTAAAGGGATTGATATTCACACCACTAAGAAACTACAATATAAAAAAAGCAAGTGCCACCACCACACTAAAAATTTGATTCATCTTATTCTGTTCAAGGGTTATCACCTGTCACCGGTATTTTACTACGGCCCGGTATTATCAAGTCCAGTTAGACTTATAATTAGGAATAAATAGCATGGGTGGCCATGGCGTACTTCCAACTTTTGATAAGCAATATCGATACTCCCACGTTGAAGTTCGGACACCTAATCGAGGAAGGCCTAATTTAGGATAATATAACATGACAGGTATACGAAAATTTGAATTGCACATATTCTTATATCTGTTTTTCTTTATGTAAATGTTACACAATTCATAATTCTTGAGGAAACTTCGTAGAAGTCGAAAGACTTCGTATTCAACTTCAGAAGGCATGAAGTCGGAATACATTGATTTGTTTTGAATATTTGAATTCGTGTATTTCTTATCTAAGTTTTTTATGAACATATTATTCATGCTTGACATATCGGGGTATATTAAATGTTCATTTATTTACGAAACGAAGCACGGAAAGTTTTTTATATTATGGAGAACATATTTAGAATGTAGGTTCTATTTTAACTTATGTCAGCCGTTTGCCAGATTTGTTTGCTGCTGTATTATAAGTTCACGAACTTTGTTTATCGCGTAGTCAAACTTGATAAAAGTTTAACGTTTTTTTGAGAGGAAGGTGACAAGTTTACCTTAGGATGTTGAACGAATAAAATCCATTTATTTATTTTGTGTATGGGATTGCAAAGTTGGACCAGATGTTTTCACAAATTCATATAATTCCGGATCTCTCACACCATCATGGTACTGGTCGAGGATCTACGCCTTTGAACGCTAGATTTGCTTATATTTATACAATATAAAGCATATAGTTATTTATAGGCCTTCAGAAGAGAATTCAGATGGTCTCATCGAGCATCCTTATTTATCATACTTCACGATTGTCCACAGACTTTCCAAAATGCAGCATTCAAATTTGAAAGACGTAAATTACCACAGACCAAAACATTATTTGAGCGAAGAGTATTAGGATATTATGTCAAGTATTACGTCGCGTTCAATCCGAATTTTTTCATTATGGAAATATATTTTCAGTCCGTTTTATATTATGCTTATTTCCATGCAATCAACAAAATATTTGATGTATGATATTAATAACCCAAGTTGATGAAATTAATTATTGATTCAATTAAAAATAGTACAAGTAGGCTTACTGCCATTCAAGAATAGAGAATCGCATAAATAAAATTGATAAAATACTCCATCGTGTTGGAGAGAACAGCAGAAATAAACCCTAGATTTCTGAAATTTCAGAAGTTGCAAGTATAATACATGTTCAGATCTTGAACCAAAAGTAAGAGTCTGTTTTCAATGCGCATGATACCTTTCAAATATCACACAATATCACAAGTTTCAGCCAGGTAGAAGAAGGAATTTTACTTTTGGTACAAGCTTCACAACTAATATAGTATATGCATGTTTTTTTACCGGCTTCAAAGTTTTGACGATGAAGAATGTCTTGATGCCAGCCATCCTCAGCATTTCTTCCCGTTTCTCACCGAATGCTGGTTCAACTTCGAACTCTCCGTTCAGGTAGCTGAGCGTCTTTTCTGATATGTGAACTCGCCTAAAAAAATGACACACTTTCAACAACTTGAACTTTGAAACTTCATGAGAAACTCATTTATCGAAACGAAGTGAAAAGTTTTTGTGTTCGCTTTTATTATCATGCACTAGTTTCTGAAAGTTGAAGTAACTCGAGTACTTGACTCAAAGCGGAGGAAGATGGCCACAATGAAGAGACCATCAGAAACCAAGACCTCTTTGACTACATTATTTTCACCTTTGAATTGTCTTGATTAATTGTATTCCCACCTTTCATTGCATGTATATACATACTCTTCACACGAAATATGATTTGTAAATCACAGTAAACACAGTGAATTAATTCTCATTCCTGAAGAAGTATTTATCTTTTTGAAATAATTAGGAAGACGAAATGCCAGTTCAAACCTAGCATATTTTCAATGTAGCTTTCTATTGACCATTTTATGAACATAGGCACTCGATTTTTGTAATTATTATAGAAATTAAATTATTAAATAAAAATACAATATTCGACAGGTCAAACGAAACAAAATTTTGTGATGAAATTTAGCAGCTACTTCATCGTCTAACTCGATACTGTATAGTTCACACTCCATAGGTCAAACGAAAGCACAAATTGAGACGAAACTTGGTACGCATATCATCTACCTCGGCACTGTATAGTTTTGGGGCGAAATCGATTGCACCACTTTTGATTAAAACGTAAAACCATTTCGATATATTGAAACTCCAATAAGAATCACCCAACATGAAATAATGGAAAAAAAATCTTCGAAAGATGAAACGTTGATGAAATCTAAGCACACGAATGACAAACATTTCCCACAAATTTCACAGAAATCGGATCAGCCGTTTTTTAAAAAAAAAAAAGATTTTTACATCAATTGGAGTCTTCCCAATCTATTCAGAAGAGCAACAAGTAAAATCAATTGAATCGTAAAACGATTGAAATAGGTGAAGAAAGAATAGGATATATTAGTTTTGAAATCAAGTTATGTGTATAGCTCTCCTTCATACATTTCATATAAATATGTCCATATCGCTCATCCTGAAATATTATTAAATTATTGTAGCAATAATTTACCTTCCTCTTAATTTGATTATATTCAAATTTTTTGTATGGTTAGGTGAAAGAACGGGCACATGAGCCTGAACCTCGCCATTTTCATCAAGCTTTTATTGTTATACTGTTTTTCACTGTATTTCTGTGCCTGCTAAGAGCCGATTGTACCAACTGATGATTAAATAACAATTAGTTATTTAAGGTGCAAAAATAACACAGGTAACCAAAGGTGATAACAAGTTAATTTGCCAATTTTTTCTTAATTCACTAATCATCACTTGGTACAACCGGCTCTTAGTCATATTAGTCTTAGTCTTAGTCTTAGCCTCTTAGTCTTAGCGCAACATATACGCAAATGCGTATATGTTGCGCTTCCCTAGTTATAAAGAAGCACGATTTTTACCGGTATCTGGATGGTGTTGTGACATCCACCCATTCATCCTTACTTAAATTTATATTTTGTACACATTCTCTCAGAAATAATCCATTTATCTCGATACCAATTCATTTCATCATTCAATTACTTTATACTACATGTTTTGTGACTGGCATAAAATAGTATCAGAATGTCTTTCGATGTCGTTGGATGCGCGTAAGTTATATTAATAATTTTCCCATAAATTTGAGTATATGTCATAAACCCTTGCTCCTAACCCTTCACAGGCCGTTCCTGTTTATCCACGCCTTCTCTGGATGCGTAACACGCAATATCGCGATGGCGTAGATTGTGAACGACAGGCGGCCTACCGGAAGGATGTTGAACTCGTGTACAGGAATGACAGGAACCAGGAGTGAGCGATATACGTCTGGAAAGAGGGAGGAATTCATGAGGAGCAATCAAGAGAAACATTCGATTCAATAGACGCAATAGATGAATAGTATGGACGTAAAGTTATATGTTGTATATAAAATAGGTTCGGGAAAATGGTAGAGAAATGACAGGCAGATTTGTTTATCTATACTAAGTTGGATTATAAGTTATAACTTTTGATGACGTGAATGATAGCAGACTTGTAACAATGAGCCAGTGGTTGAATCATTATGACGATCAGTAATTCTATTCATGAATGTGTTTATCTGAGAGTTT
Source organism: Brachyptera putata (assembly GCA_907164805.1). Classification (NCBI taxonomy): domain Eukaryota; kingdom Metazoa; phylum Arthropoda; class Insecta; order Plecoptera; family Taeniopterygidae; genus Brachyptera; species Brachyptera putata. The sequence goes on from OU015464.1 coordinate 15,707,076, forward strand.
ATCGACGAATATCCCAATTCAACGAGAGTCAAAAGTAGTGTACATTTATTCATGTGAGAATGTTATATAATATCATATTAATGATGTATACATGACATGTGTATATATATATATATATATATATATATATATATATATATATATATATATATATATATATATATATATATATATCAGTTCATACAAAAGTTTTCATACAAAAGCACATCTATTTCATATAAAAAACTGTCGCCATTTGATGGAACTATCTGAAAAATCGGAAAGCACTTTGAAGATAAGTTTTTTAGATGATAATTATTTGAACTTTATGTTTTTCTGATCGATTTTCTCAACGATTGAATAATTGTAAGAAAATCTTAACCAAACGTGTTTCTTTTAGTTTGTTGTATATATTTTTCAACAAATTTCAAAATCGATGGTACAGTCTTCTGTAATAAGTTATCTCGAGTTGAAACATATTCATTCATATAATATCATTCACGTGAACATTTTGTTCCGTTTGTGGAAGATGTTTATATTTTTTTTCACAAAAGTGGTATGGCGATTTTTTTTTACAAATATCTATACCGCACATTTTTACTCCTCTCTTGGAGAAGTGATGTTGTAGTTTTTTCATTCCTCTCCTTAGTTTCTCTACGGTTTCTCTACTTAGTATCGCAAGTGTTTCTCGTAAGCGCTACATGAAATTGAATCTTTCCTAAGCATATCCAATTACTTGATAAATATATTGTGAAAGTGTGTTGCTGTTTTTTTTTACCCAGGCAAGCCGCTACTCTCCATCTTATTTGCTAACTCGACGTCTTTCGAGTATACGTCAAACTGCCACTGACGCTGCCCCAAGACGCCGGCGAGAACCGCCCCCGTGTGAATACCGACCCGCATGTCAACCGGCGAGTTCGTTGATTGTTGTACGTATCTGAAACACACGAACATAGATGATATCGTTTGGACCGGACACCACACAGGCCGCTTTATCCACACCTATTCTAATGCGTAACAGCATATTCGAGTTTAAACGACGCGTCCTACAAGACGTCGAAACTCGTGTACATGACAAACCATGTACCGTCAAGTTCGGATAGAGGTGAGAACAAGAACAAGATTGTTAATGACAATATAAGTTGATAAATTATGATAACAAATAGTTGGAAAATGAGAGACAATGACAACAGTATTACTATATAATGGATTACAATTCTTTGAAGTATATACAGATTAGTAGACTACCGGGTTAATATTGCGTGTAACATTAGATGTGATATCGAAATTTAGACATTCAATAACATTTGTATAAGTGATTACAATTATTAGGAGATGTTATAAGCATTACAAGACGATAAATGTTTAAATATATAAATATGAATATCATATATATATAATAATTATCTTCATACAAAGTTTTATTCAATAGATCTATTTCATTACAAAATCATTTTTGTATGCTTCTATCAATGATTTGATAATGAGAGGATGGGATGATGAGATGAAGGTTCTTGGGTAATGGGAAGGATAGTGGGAAGGAAGCGGTCATGGCCGACTTATTGTAGGAACCGTCACAGCATTAGCGTGGACTACAGAGGGAAACCATGAAAAACCTCTGTAAAGACGGTCGGCGGCGGGGATCGAACCGGGTTCGGAATTCCCCTCGCCTGCCGGATCACATGAAGCGAGCGTGCTAACCACTACGCTGCATGTGCCGACCACACCAAGTAAAAATAAAAATAAAAGTGGTAATTATAGCATTATTTTTAAACAGGTTAAAACGTCGAAAACTCCACATAAAACATTACTCGTCAATTAAGGCTAAGGGTGAGAAAAGAGGATTTGAATGGGAAATAACAAGGGTGATAAATTATATAACAAATATATAATGAACACATGAAACACTACTGGCTTTTATGCGAAAAAAATCATGTTGAAGAAGTATACCGGTATACAGAAGATAGAAGTCACCGGGCTTCTTATTGGTGCTAGAGGGACTACCCCGAAATTTTTAGAAGAATGTTTTATAAAATTTGGTATAACGTCAATTATTAAGAATATAGTATCAAGCGTTTTACGCGATTCGATTATAATTCTCAGAAATCATTTATATAGTCAAAATTAGCTTCATTATTTTAGTCTCAATTTAGCTTCATCTTCAGAATTTTATTTTTTTTGTACCTGTTCTTATCAATTTTAATTTTAAATTTAATTGTTATTCTGTGTCTAACAAGGCAACCCAATCTACATGGGCAGAGATTCGAATAAAGATTTTTATATTCAATTAAGAAAATAAACATATAGTAAACACTTTATTCGAAAAACGCTTACTACCTTATCGACTCGTGATCATCAACTTCATAACATTTCACCAAGATCATATATTTGCCAATAAGTGTTAGGTTATAGAGATGTGATCAAAAATGGTAAAAGTTATATTGAGTAATAAATATTTGAACTATCCCCAATTATATAGCATCTCTTCCGCTCAGTAGAATGAGCTACACCGTTTAAGAAAACATGCAGTGATCGAGAAGACTCTGCCTCTGATCACTGCCTCTGAGATCATTGTAAACACGCAATGGTGATTAGTCAACATGTGAGCACGCTGCAGTCAACATGTTATTAGGTAATTACTAATTATTAATCGATACAAATATATATTTTACGTATTATTATTGAATGTTTCATATGAATTACAACTGCTACAGCTTATTCGTTCATATTATTGGTGTAGTTGAACAGATATAGTGATAGAAAATACTTGTAAATGAAGGTGAAATATGTCACCATAACCCTATTGTTTGCATAAAAGTAAATTGACTGATTGAGAGTAGGTGTAGTCATAGTATTGTGTGGGTGTGTGTGTGATTGTGTTTGTGTATTCTAAGTACGTACTACACATACAATTGAGTTTGATCTGTAACCTTGAGTTTCATCACAGAAATTTTTAATGGGTATTTTTTTAATACTCGCATCAGTCATGTACAGGCAAATATTATATTGTTTGTGGTTTTCTTGACACCACACCACAGCTATGGTCTCGTGCAGCATTTTGCATTCACTATTGAATTGAAAATAAAACTTTCCGTACGGACATCGAAATTTTGTGATTTGCACCTTTCAATGATATTTAATTTCATATATAGTATTCAAATCGCTGGTGTCGTTCCTTTCAAAGTTTCAATTTATTTGTTCTTTCAGTATAAATGCATGTATATCATAAGTTTATTAATCCCTTCACCTCACACAGTGGAAACGTTCCTAGTTATTATATCCTTATGAAACAAATCACAAATCCAATATTAAAAGTTGAAATGCATCAAATTATAGGCAAATTGTGGAAATCTTAAAAATTCAAAGTTAATTTGAGAGTGTAAAATGTTCTTGGAGTAATAATGTGGGTATCAATTAACTGGTCCCACTTCCGCCCCCCCCCCCCCCCCTCCCAGCCCGGGAAAGCTGGTGTTCACGGAAGGCGAAGATCGTCTATCATCGTCTATCGTCTATAATCTCGCTGCACCGTGAAAGATCTAAAGCTTTTGAAAAATGCAGCTTCTTTTTTTAACGGAAAACCTTCTCCTGAAAAATCACGATTTCAAAGATAACATACGATAGATCTACAAATATAACGTTGATACTTTTTATTGTTATGTTGGTAGATGACCTCATTTTATCATGAATACAATTTTATACCGTACTTATATGTACTATAAATGTTACCACCCCGATTCTACATTAAATAACATTACAATACAGCACTGTATTTCTCCGGAGCTGACTGAAACAGACGTGTAGTAATATTCCCTTTTATTATATCCTCGTAGTTATTTTATGGTCGGCAGCAACGTCCGTATCCTCCATTTACCCAAGTCATTATTAATTACAGCAGGACGCCGAGTTTTAGTAGCTGACCGCAATCACCCTCAGGAATATAACTATACGTTCACGAAACCAGCAGGTTGTAAGTGTATATACCACTTGACCGGTGTCTAGACGTGTTTGTTTTGTTTATTCGGTTTGTTTACTCCGAGTTATGACGAAACTTCATGTGTGTTTGTGGTCGCTTCCAGAGTGGTATGTGTGATGTATGTACACGGAGGGTTGGTGCTTGGTTTATTTGTTCCTTGACCACGATTATGTAATTATTCAGTTAAGCTTGGGCAGGCGTTCGAGGTGAATTCAATCGTTCGGGTAATCACGAAGGGAGTGAGCGTATGTGTATTTAGATCAATATTCTGGATTGGCGGTAATCTAGATTCTTTAGTAAGATAACAATACCCCTATACTTCATTGTTCAAATTCTCTATCCCTCTATCTTGATAATTCTTCAATACTTTGAACATTTTAGAATTTTCAAAAAATAAGGCTGTGAGAATTCACGGCGTGGCAGCCTAGCAGACATTATAGTTTAGACTCTTGAACTACAGTGGATTCATCGAAATTTAGCAAGTTATTGGTTTTGACTCCTTTTTCGTTAACTTTTCTCGATTTTTGTTTGGCTAATTATTAATATTTCAATCAGCATTAGAATGTAAATGTTTTTTTTTCACCAGTCTTGTTTATCGGAGTAAGATTTTACTCCTTCAATTTGATTGAACTTACTGAAAAATGAGATACGTGCATGAAATAGAGTTAAAGCAAAATCCATCTTTGTTCATTGCTTCACGCATTGCTAACGATAGATTGTAGTCAAGGTAATGTACTCTCAATTAACATATCAAATATCAAATATGTGTTCATTACGTTTCAGATCTTTCACCTCCAAACACCTAGTGACATTCAAGTGAAGTGGACGTCAAGCGATTACAGCCGAGCGAGATGGGACGAGGTGGCCGGGGAGCAGGATAGAAAGGTAAAGTGGGAAGTGGGAACGGGAGAGGAGGGTTAGGAGGTTATGACAGCTTTAATAAAGCACGTAGCTTCGTCTGCAGTAACGGTGAAATCTGTTTTTAATCTTCTATATACCCTTACACACGAGATTGCCTTACTGATCCGACCCGATGCCGCATGGCTTTTCACGATAAGCTAGTGATCAGTCGACGTCGACAACGGCCATCCATAGAGTACCATGCACAATCTAGTTCATTCTTATCGTGACGTTTGACTAGAAGTGCACATCCTTAGCACCTTATGATAATCATGCATAATTCATAAATCACATCGTGTTGTATGAAATACAGCACCGTGAAGATTGTAAAAGTAACCTCGATGCGATATATGCAATGAAAAGCTTACATTTGGTTTCAACAATTATTTGCAATCCCATTTTTACATTTCCAAATCACATTATTAACACATGCATTTACAAAAATAAAAAATTAGTGTGGAATTTAATGTTCAACAGGTGTTCAAATGTTTGAATGTTGACAGTTTAACGAATCGGTGCCTTTCTATAAAATTATTAACATTGCCAATAATCCCACAAGTCCCGGCTCATCGTAGACTGAGAACAACTGGTGATGATGAGTAACTTTCGCAAAGTTCTTGAAACCCTCCTTATCTCCCGCACACTGTCGTGTAAAATAAAAAAATCGTGATTATTTAGAGAAGTAGTTGGCCAAGTTCATATAAAATGACATCAAGAACTCTTTGATGAAGTGTATGAAGCCTACGTATAAACACATAATTAAGTTATCTCAGCTAAAGTGGTGTTGTAATTAAGGAACTTGCAAAACTTCTACTGAGTCTTGTCCCGATGATAAATATGACAGAGGGTTAAAATGTTCGTGTATTTATACATTCATTTGAGAGACACCGGAATGAGAATGTTGAACTCTGGAAAGGTATTTTAGTGAAGTCTAACATTGAAAGTCTTATGCGAGTTTTGGCAAACATTTTATTTATTAATATTTCCCTTAGATAATATATCTTCGCATTAATAAATTGAATATCATGGAATATTATATAAATTTATATGTCATGAGTTATATATATATATATATATATATATATATATATATATATATATATATATATTGTTCTGTCCGATATTCCAAGTTAAATAAATCTGAACATATTGTACCGCTGGTAGAGTGAATATAGCGCAGTGCATGGAGTGTTCGTTATAATTTTTGCTAGTTTATGCTCCTATGTCAGTAAATGTTCTTTCTGATGCATTTTAAAGTGGTTCGATCGAACACTTAACGTCACCACAAGTGTATATTGTCTGCTAGTTTCGGTGTGTGAAAGTCACTAAATTTTCCTTGGGGTGCATGATTTAATGTGGCATGGTCGACCACTTTACATGAACTCAAGTGTGTATTTCGAGAGATTGAGAAAAAAGTCGCTTTAGAAAAATTAATACTGTGTGAATGAGATCTTTACTCGAAGTTCCAAACCTGTTTTCAGTCTGTTTCAATACTGATTGAAAAACCCATACCCGGCACCTCCACCAATATTGTTCCCAACTATGCCATTTTAGGATCGAACTATAGGAGTTTGTAATTTGACAAATTTCAAATAATTCTTAATATTCATATTGTTTTTATTTTCCCTGATTTTTTTACCCTATTTGTTTACAATCTTTATATATGATAATTGGATCCCAGCTGTCAGTTAACGATCTTCAAACATCAGTCGAATACAATTTGGTTTGTTTTCTCGTTGTAACTTTAATCTTTAGATCATAGCGTCTGAAATCAGCATGTAGCTACGTGTAATGAGGGATATTTGATGTTTTCATTCAATTCCGTTCTCAAACTGATTTGAGAAAATTATTCAAGAGTGATAAACATTCACAAAAACAATTTCTGTGGGGTACAAACCATTATATAAAACGAACGATTGAAAATTATTGCTTTAATTAATCTTAAGAAATTAAGAGATTAATCTTCAGAAATTGTGAGTATTTCATGTCCACTCTATCATTTTCAGGCCACAAAATAGTCACGCATATCTCAATGACGACGTACTACATCAATGATAAAATATATAATCATCATATTATTCCAATTCTGAACACCAATAGGATAAACGACGTATCGACCAACGTCGATATTTCCAAATCCAGTTTTCAAGAACGTTTCTCAATATTTCACCGCGGGGAATTACAATTCAGATCTTACATGGGCTTAAAGTTTCCCAAAACCGGAGCTCACATTTGCCTTCGCATCATGCAAATAGCTTTACAACAATCCCTTTTACTTTCGTGATTTCCATTTTCACCGTCGTGGCAGCACATTACGTATGTACGACGTAACGTTGAGAAAATAAGCTACTCTACAGCTAGCTAACGGTTACAACATGGCCATCTGGAATGCTCATACCGAGGGTCTGAATGCATGATTACGGAAATTAAGGTCGCCCAAAACCTCTCACTTTGTTGCCAGTGTTTATATTACCGTCAGATATAATAGTTAAGGCGTCCCAGTTCCCGTAGGGTAAAAAGTTCCCTTCAGGGTGATTTCACAGATATAAATGATCATACAAATTGAATATTGAAAGGTATATAATTAACAAATATACTCTCTTATGCAGAAAATATTTGTCGAAAATACTAATTTTATAATAACAATTGTGGAAATATCATTGTATGTAACAGTAACACTCGATATTTTTGCCATCGATTTCTACCTCACCGCATATCGTTACGTACAAGAGACACTCAACATATCGTGGATGTGTCTAATCTATCGACAGTATTGCAGAAGATACTTCTCTGCACGGTGTGAAGTAGTTTCTCAACAATATATTCCCCCGGAAAGTCACTGCGATAGTTTGAATGTTTCATTGATACTGAAAATGTATGATTTATAGGTGGGTTCCCCTTGAACACAGGTATCTCATTTTTCGTTCGGAAACAAGACACGTCGTTTGGTTGCTTGGTGGTTGTCTGAACAGTACTAGAACTCGATATTCTGATTTTTTGAAATCAGTCAATACTTTCCGAAACGTGAATATAATATGAATTATAAGATATTGATATGTATATCTCATGACTTCTTGTAATTATCGTTTTATCATTTTATCTCCTAACACATATACATATAGGCATATGTATTCATTTTCATCAATTTCTCTCGCTGGCTTTGTAATTAAACTATTGTCACTGAATAAATCAGTATTGAACATTATCTATAATATTCAACAACGTTGTCACTGAAATAAGCTGTATCTTCTTGCAGTTAGCTCTCGGAAGTTAGTGTCGAAGCTCAACGGCTTTCAGCAGGATATTACAGAAAATGTGATTATTTCCTCTTTATTGCTTTTAATTCAGAGTGTGAGTGGAATCATTAATTGGCTATGATGGCTGACGCTTTATATGATTGAAACGTGCTAACTCATACGCTTACGAAGTAAACTCAATTATATATTGAATGTATGTGCTTTAAATACTGCTCGTTTAGTAGTTTATAGGTTTAAATAATTTTTCAGTTTACCGATTAGTATTTACTAGCAATGGAAATAGCAATAGAAAGTGAACATAGATTGGGTATACGAACTTGAAACAGAGTTTAATTCTATATATTTTACTCTGTTGAATAAGGTTCTTTCTTCCTTGTTAGTTGTTACCTTTACTGTATTATTAGAATACATTCTTCTGATGAACAACTTCGAACAATATTGCACAGGAAAAAAAAGAGCTAGACAATATGAAGCTCTTCTGAATCATTCTTTTATATCATATATAAATCCCATCTCATTCTATTCACAATTCTACTAACGTACTCCAGTAAAACGTGTTTATCTTCCACTTACTTCCTTTATTTCCCAGCTTGTTTTATTGTGGCATTCAATTTCTTTTCTTTTATTGGTCGTATCATTTCCGATCGTACTCACCTTCGTATACGAGGAGTGTGACGTGAAAATAACTGTATTCACTGCCTCTTTGATCTCTACAAAATGTTCTTACGTCCCGAATACAAGCGTGACAAAAAAATACTATTCTTTTTGGTGAAGAAACATGAAAGAAATATGATTTCGGATTATTTCATTGTTGATCATTCTACGGAAGTTATTCGTGCGCTACGAATGATGTCGAAGCATACATAAACCATGGCAAGTGATGTTTGTGCTTATTGAACTATTCATTTATTTTGATATGAATAATAATACTAGGCAAACGCAGAATGTGTGTAGTGAGATGAGCGAGACTCTACACACCTTGATCATATCAAATTAACTTCATCCGATGCCAATGAATCTAGGAAACCGTGAATGTAACAATGCAATATTTTTCTGCCAATATTTCTATCTTTTCGATGAATAAAAAAGATTTATTATATTATCTTTTTCGAAACGACTGGTCCGAATTACACGCACATTTTTATTGATATGTATGTTAAATTTTATGTTAATATGATTTGAATCATATTGGAGAGATTTTATTTTTCAATTTTTCATGTCCAGCCTAATCTTATGGGGTTTTTTAGAAATGTTGTTATGATGTACCTCAGAAATGGTCCGAACGATTTGACCCCAGAACTATACAGTTCTAAGTTGGATAAGTGTGCGTATACAAAAAAGTTTCATGTCGGTCAGTCAAACCCTGCGACCTGTGCAGTGTTTCCAAAAAAAACACACATACAAAGCTTCGTAAGAGTAGGATGGAAATTTTCGATAACGCTCATCTCACAATCAAGTCGTTAAATGTTTAGAACCCACAATTTGAAAACCCACAACCCACTTTCAAACCCGCACACGAAGCTACATGCGCCTAGTAGGCCTATAGAGGGGCAGGCTTTCCGTCCATTCACACGACTGTGGTTTTAAGGACATCAATTTCATTTTTGCGACTAAGTGTGAAGTTTGAACAATGAGTAAAAACTTCTTTCTCTGTTTGTCTTATACCATTTGAAGCCCATTCAATTCAAAAGGTTGGCTGGTTCAGACAGGTAGAAAAATTAGTTTCAAGTTTGGTTCAGGCTGTACGCCAATACTTTTTTTAAAATATAAAATAGGCCTACGCGTATATTGAGCTAGACGAGTTGTAGGTGGGAGGAACGTATTAATAATTTAGCGCGTTTTCCACTTCTTGTTTTTAATTTTTAGTAGACGAAGGCCATTTATCCTTATTGAATATAGTTCTTCCTGTCAGAATATATGTCGGTGAATGTGAATATTCAAACCACGGTTGAATTATATAACGCTCCAAAATTAGAAACATATTACTCGTGGGTTCATTCTTAAAATAACATTTTATATTTACTATATGTCCGGTTGTTTTCCTTATAGAAACCTATAAAACGTAATAAAACATTAACCATTTTCATGCTACGTCGTACCATTTAAAATAAAACGAACTGAGGAAAAACTTTTTACAATCATTTTCAAGTACTTTCTTCGACATGGCTTGGGGGGTGATAATAAAAACCTCTGCCACATAAACTAGTTCGAGACAGGTCGCATGCAGGTTTTTGTTTACGTGTGCAGTTATTTTCTGACCGCTCAATAGTTATTTCGTGCCATAGAATTTGATTACATGCAAATGTGTATTGGTCGTAATAGTGGACTCGATAACACAAGCAGTTAAATTTTAGAATGGTACGGATGGAAAATCATGGTGAAGCGTCTATATTTTCAAAGAGCTCATATTACTGTGCCTTATAACGATAAGGAATAATGGTTTCAGAGTAATATACTTGTAACCGCGAAAGAATGAAGTGGTCTGCCAACGTCAGAAATACAAATAATCATCTTTTTGTATTTGGCGAGGCAATTATTTTTATGGACGATATCTAAAATCAATACTGTAATACGTATTAAGAAGTTTCTCTATAATTACCACAATATTTTTACGATTATTTGATGGTGTTGTCTAGTGGATATAAGTATATACTCACGTTAAACGCGGTGTATAGGGTCGAGCCATATATATACGACCAAAAGTGTGATACCGTTTTCAATTTTGCTGATTCCTTTCGAACCCTATGCAAATCAACAAAATGACTGAACCAGCCAGGTGTGACCGACGAAAACCTGACGTACTAAAACCAGACTTTACGAAATTACAGTCCTCAACTCTGTTACATTTATACCTATAGGCCTATTATACCTATTATACCTATAGGCCATATAATTTTCAATCAAAACACATAAGTCACCCACTGGGTTTCTATTTCGTCTTGTCATATAGCGACATTAAAAACCGTTTAGTAAACTATGTTGAATGTTGCCATTCTCACTTACTTGATTGCTTTAACCATGGAGAGTCCCATATGAACCGACAACACTGCGTGGTCGGGACGTTCCCGTGGTGCTCCGCTTATACAGTAGTAGCAGTCGCCCAGAATCTTAATGCGGAGCTGAAGGTAACGCTGCGTAGTAACAAACGAAAACAATGTTAACGTGGAGCAGGAAAAAGTCATTAGCCGTATAATCTGGTGGCTTAATTACAAAATATATCATTCTCAATGACAAAGCGAGTCATATTCTTTTAGAGTATGGTAGTAAAAGATCGTACCATCCTAATGATCGTGCCCGGTCATCTTTAACTTCAATTAGAATCTTTATTGAAGTCTTGTTTTTAATATGAGTCTTTAATGAACTTCAATCAATTTGATGAACTTCAATTAGGCAAACTTTATGCCTTTGAGACAAGTATAAGACAATAATAATAAATATTCAAGTAAATAACTTTGTTATAGCAATTACTTGGGACAAATTGAAATATTCGATATTTTATTTGGAAAATATTTCAAAAACACTTCAAGGATGATTTATGATTAGGATGATTAAACGCCAATGTATTCAGAATATATTCTCTCATCATGTAGAACCTATGAAACCTTTTAATCTTGGAAACTTTCCTCATCTGTAAGTATTTGTCTGAATTGATTCATTACCTCAGAAAGACGGTCGAATCTTGCGAATAGTTCATTGAGAATTTTAACCAATTCTGAAGCAGAATACGTCGAAGATATGGCTGTGAAACCAACGATATCAGCGTAAAGGATGCTGGAAACAAACAAATAAATAGGTGTTGATTTATTGTGAATTTTTAAATAAACGTATAGGTAGGGATATAATAGGGAGTCGACTGCAAACAATATTCTATAGTATGATTTATTCACTTGACTCCCTCCAATTCATTATTTCACATAGTTGATTTGAAATATACTCTCATAAATATACAAATGCATTTTTTTTTATGGTACTTAACGACCCCACCAACAGCTAGGTTATATGGGGGTACGAATGAGTGGGTGATAATGAAACGATGAAGTGATGATAGGTGAAAGGACGATTAAAAAAACATGCTTTATGCGGGACTCGAACCCACGCCCAAGTTAGTGAAGCAGTGCCTTGGCTGACATCAGCTACCGGGGCGGCTAAATGCAAAATGCATGTAGAATAAAATACCTAGTTTGAAAATCCTTCGATTTTATCCAACTTCATTTCCATGTTATGTTTATTTGATTTTTCGGTTAGAATGATGAAATAAAGTGAATATATGGAATAGGGTTTCATGTACTACGTGGTTCAGTCCACTAAACGACCGATTTTTAATATATAGGGTATTAGATTCATATGCCACCTTTTCTTTCATTTCCTGTACGGACGGTTCCCTCACGCCCATTCTCCTCTCGTACAATCACATCTCTACCCCGTACTTCTTTTCAATCCCTTTCACATATCTATTTCCCCGAGGAATTGCTACGTCCATTTCCAACTCCTATTGTACGCAACATTTCCCTCACGGCTATCCCGAAGGATTGAGCGACTTTCTCGCCGAAGAAATCCTGCAGGACTAAAGAGGCGAACTAGATCAATGAGTCTAGAGGGACTCTTTTATAAAGCACGCTGATGAAAAAAACTTTTATTAATGATTGAGGAAATTTAAATTCAATTAGTCCACTATATTCTAGAAAATGCTCTTTTTCTATACTTTGTCATAAAATGTAACGAAAGTTTCCTTCTTTCATTGAATGAAGATTGATATGGAAGAAAAAATATTGAGGTTTTATATTGGCTCTTCATGCGGCTACGTGGTTCGTTTCACGCTTATCGACAGATCGACACAAACGACCGTACGTTTTAGTGGATAGACAATACCGTGGAACGTTGAACAATCGTGCTATGAACTGTAACTATAATTAGTAGGCCTATCGACCAAACAAGTATTGCATTCACGTTTTCATTTGTACTGTCAAGTGGTGAAGAATACCGACAGCTACAAAAGATCTCCAACACATTTATGCATTAAGTAATTATTTGTTCTGGAATTAGATACAACGAATGTAATTTTATAGTCGATAGTAATACTGATTCTTCAATTCGGTCCTTGTTAGTTAAAAATACTGGAAAAATGTAGCATGAGTATCTCCATGAAACGGAATTGGCATTGAAACCGCTTTGATAATCCGATTTTTTATTTTTGTAATAGTCATCAATTATATACGTTATATTTGTCATAACATTTCAATTTTTCTGGACAAAAATACACTTTTTTATCGTTAAGCTTATACAATTAGTATTGGTATATTCAAAGTTTTAGTAATAGATTTCTCTCAAGTTCTACTTGACTGATTATTATCAAAAACCAGACAGTTCGGAATCAGGAGAAGAGTACTCTTTAGAACATTGTGCATGTAGAATAGATTTGCCGTGCGACCAGTGGAGCGCACATAAAAACACAAACAAACAAAAATTCAAACAGAGGAAGCCTCGATTTGGGCCGAAAGGATACTCTCACTCTATCATATTTGAGTGACGCTTGGTCCCTTGCAAACAACATGATTTCTCAAATTTTAATGTTGCATCGAATTTAACATCTCATTATTTCATTACCGTGATCGATTATTATCATGCTGCCACCCCCATGTCTCAGTCAATTATCGCTAGTGGTAGAAACCGAAGTCCAGTCGGGCGTGGGTTCGAGTCCCGCATAAGACATGGGTTTTTGTAAACGTCCCTTCACCTATCATCATTTCATCTTTTCATTATCCGCTCATTCGTACCCCTGTATTACTTAGCTGTTGGTGGGGTTGTTAAGTAGTATTTGAATATATAATGAGTATATCATGCTCTTTCGAAAATCATCCAATAGAACATTGCCTGAGATGTTTAAAAGCTCACCTGACATTCTCGTGTCGACTCATATAAATCTTCTTAAATTGACTATCTTTGGCAGTTCCCAAGTCTTGTCTCATTTTCACGGCCACATGTTCAGGTAACACTGACAATAGGAGACGTTCCTGAAAAACAAGAAATAGATAGTCAACGATTGCTATATCTTAAGAGTAGAATATTGAATTATGGTTTGGTGGTTAGAACAGAATTGAAAACTGAATCAATTTTGAGTTCGTTTTCACTTGTATCTAATTTTACTTCTCTCTCAACACAGATTCAGGTGCGTTAAAAGTTTGAAGGAGTAGTAACTTTCTTTACAATTACCTGCGATTTGTGCAACCATCTTCATTGGATATAAAATTATACTCACAATATTGGGAATATTGTATAACACATTGTTTTATTGAGAATGGAGTTATACACATTGATTTTTTTGTATAAACTACCTGCATATCAGTAGACCTATTAAGCATTGTAAAGAGCTTTTATAACAAATTAAGACATACTACATTTCTAATTGAGAAGAATTGAATACGTTGAGCAAAACGTTTACAATTTAGAAGTTCATTCACGATACCATACGTTGAACATACAAAGACGATACAAACAAAGCCCAAAACTTTGTAGCACCCTATTGAATTGAAAATCAATGTTGAATGTAATATTAATACGTATCATTTGAGATTCTGAAGAAAGAAGCATTGTCGAAAGTTTTCAATCGAATGAAGTTATGAAGTTCGATTTGTACAATATAGTTATATCCACAATATATATGTATAACTTTTTAATAACTAAATACTATGCCATGAAATTCATGGTTGCCAAAGATACATGATAATAACCAAATATAAATTAAATCAGAAGAAAAACTCACAATATTCAATGATAATGACTTGAGTGAAAAATAATTGAATAATAATAAAAATACCAACATGAATGATTGGTGAAAAAATGATATAGGCCTAGGAACTAGAAAATTCGATTTCAATTTTAAGTCAATTTGATGCGACAGATAATTTGAAAGATAATTTTATGGATTCATGAGATAATATTTTGACATCTCAAGTTATTATTAAACAATAGCTCAATAATAAACTCTTCCGCCTCATTTGTCTTTCAACTTATTATGCATTATCTTCTCAAAGAGTTCGTTTGCTACAAATAAGTTTATTATATCTCTTAACATCTCCAAGAATCAATAAAGTATGACTGATGAATATTTTTATTTTCAAACCAGACCGAGTGAAATAGGTTCCCGAAGGTAAACGTACATCAGCAGACTGAATAATTGTCTACGGTATACGATGTCTGATAGCTAACATACTCGAAAGAAAAGAACGTATACTTTACTATACCTTGGCTCTTTATTTAAACAAACTAGATAGCTTCAGTTCTAGTGGTAATGCTGTGCAAAGCATTCTATACGCTTACTTACCGGTACTCCTCAGTGCTTCCTCTATATCCAACGTAGTTTCTAAAGCTTGTCGATTTGTTATTTTTAATTCATAAATACACTGTAGGGACTTGATGCAACATTTATGAATGGTATATTTTGAATTAAGTATTCTCAGATTGAAAAGCTTCCCGTAGAGTATATAAATAATTTTCCATCAGAGGGGATGAGATATAAAAATGTTAATCTATATAAAAAACTATAGGATACTAAAAATAATCTTATTCAGGAATAAGCTATGCCAAAATATTCAAATTGAAAATAAGAAAATGTGGGTTGATATAGACATTTCAGAATCTTCTGAACTCAGAACCTTTTGAACAATGATTGTTTCACAACACAACATAATGATTACTATATATATAATATATACAACCATGCACTGCTAATGAAATGTGGCAATATAAGTTAAACATAGACTACAAAAATAGTATTGTGGAAGGTGTTCGCTATAATTATTTTTTGTGAAATATTGACTGGAGAGAACTGTCAAATTATTCCATGTTTTATATAATGTATAGTGCGTTGAAGTTTATAGATGTCAATCTTGTTTTAACAACTGTTTTATGTTGTGTAATGAGTTTTTGCTTGTCAACAATCAAATGTCAAATGTTGATGTCAACAACGCCAAGAGAAAAGCTTTGCATGGGTGTGTAGTCAGTACGCTATTTTTCAATTATTTATACACTTCATCAAATTTTGATCAGAATATGTTTTTCATCATACTTCTCGTTAGTTGATGTTACGCGATTCAATGTACACTGTTACTTGACATTTTTGTAAAAGGGAAGCGATAGACATTTGAATAGAAATTTATGATAGAAATATGATAGACATTTGCAAAATTGTAATTTTCCACTCTCTGATAGGTAAGGTTAGGTGGTAGAACGGTCAGCTGACCGAACCTCGCCCTTTCTGACTGTAATTACATTGTTTTACGCGATTAATAAATACTTTCTATTATCAAAGCACTGAGAATGTGGACGTATTGAATATCCTTTATCGTTCTGTATTTAAGATATGTTTCCAAAACATATCTGAGTATAGTCATTAAATGTTGCATATGAATTCAAAAATACTTGTATTAATTGAAGGAAAATATCGTCCTCTGACAAAAAATTGTGATTTTTTTTTGTAATTATGGAAACTCACAGCCGCTTTACACATTGAACGTTTTTGAAACATACTGTTTTGTTTTACAGTTTTCTACCATGAAAAATCATTGACCCTCAAAACTCCCACTGCAATATAAATACGATGGGAATCTTCATTTTTTAGATTGGTCGACGACATTCTTCTCTCTAAAATAGAAGTATATATTAAATCATTTCATACTATTCAATATAAAAGTATGTTCCTAGTTAATATTACATATCGAACGACCTTTATATATTCTAATCATGCGATATTCATGTCATCTATTAAGCCAACTAATCGTTTTTTCAAAAAAAACATGACCCGAATGCAACCGAGTACAAAATTCTATCTAAGTCTCCGAAGACGACGATTCATCACTGCACGCTTCTGTTTTACTCACTATCACTGGATAATCGTGACCGCGTCTCTATAGTGAGAATTTTCATCATTATGTAACATATTTGATAGTATACCAATTCAATTTTAATAGAGATGTGTCACTACACAAAAGCTTCACAGCAATATATATATATATATATATATATATATATATATATATATATATATATATATATATATATATATATATATATGGGCCTGGATATATAGGCTGGAAGGGAATATCTCTCACAATGTTGAATAAGATCGGGTGGGAATTTGAGCCTACTTTTTAATTAAGTAGGTCTAATCTCTTTTCCTGATATTTGGCATGTAGCATCGTGAGTGACAGGTCATGCGATTGTAACGTGCTCTATTTTCAGAGGTAAAGTCAGCTCAGAACCCACGATAAGTCGTGTACCACTCGACAAGGATCTGATTTAAATCACAAGTATGGTTAAGCTGAGCTTTTGTTTGTTGTGTTTTGATATAGAGAGAAATAATGCAGTGCTCTATAAATAATAACCATGGACAGTTGTCATAATGGTCCGGGTGTAATTTGATTTATTCCCCACTCAATATTCGGCTCATTTATTTTCTATTGCGCTTTGTGTTTTGCTTTGATCGTGGTAATGATTGTGTTTAATGACTAGGTACATAACCGAGTGATGTAACCCATCATTAACAGTGAGCTCTTTGATCATGTAATTTTAGAAACTCGTCCGTGTAATGGTGCATTCACAACTGAATTATAAGTATATAGGCCCATAATATGTAGGACAATAGCTATATTATTATATAAATATATATATATATATATATATATATATATATATATATATATATATATATATATATATATATATATTTGTGTGTGTGTGTGTGTATATTTCATATATATATATGTAAATATAAATATATACTTTCTCCCCTCAATTAAATTTGATTATTTGATCAAATATCGTGTGAATTGGTAGAAATGTTTTGAGAAATGAGAGAGATATAGAAGTCAGAATTATTATGTCAAAGTCACATTTGCATTTACCAATTGCAAGGGGAGTTGAATCCTATCCTTTCAAGATGAGTACAGAATAATTGATAAGCTCTACATACAGTAGTTATCCAGTATTTTCCAGAGCTGAAAGGTAAGGCTTTACATGGGTATCGGAATAGAATGTGGCTTCGCATTGATGCCATGTCCATTTCTGTCCTGTACACTACATATTTATTATTTAATATCTTTTTGATCACTAGATGACTAGAAGTTATTAGTAGATAGGTTGAGACCTTAGGTTGTTAGAGGGAACAGTTAAAGGAAACGATTATTCGGCATCATTATAATTGCTAGTTTCACTCTTTTCATATCATATTTCTCGTCCACGTGCATTTGAACTGAAGTTCTTTCCCCTTCTTCCCCCCGCATCTACCTCGAATTTCGTTTATAGTGCTGAGTCGGGCGTTACACAAAACACTATATATTTTGTTTGTGATTTTTTACTTCATCTTTTTCAATTAACTGTTAGTTAATGTATAGTCTTCCAAATAACGAATTTAATTAATTTCGTTTACTGCCCCATGACCATCACTATTATCAAAAACAGAATAAATCTTCATTCAAACCACTGTTGTATATCATTCTAATAAACTGGAATATATTATTTTATGAATTAATTTAATTTATCATAACGATCAAATTCTTAACATGGATTTATAATGAACGGTAAGAGTTGAGCGTTCGGCTTTATAAGAAAGAAACATGTTTGCGAACAATCGATATAAAAAATACACATAATAACAAACTTATTTCAGTTGAAGTCATACGTTCAATTCAATCTGATTAAATAATATTATATTCATTCTTGTATCAAAATTCAAGTTTATTTTCATCAGTATACACTCAATCACTTTGATTCCCACTCTTAAATCGAACCAATTATCCTAGACATGAATGTAATTTTGACTATCATTTTTTTTTAATAACACCGAAACTTGATACTCAATCGTTTTTCCCCAATTGAGGCTGAGGGTGAAAGGTAGGATCGTTTGGACGGGGCACCACAAGGGCTATCTTAACAGCCCATTTATTATCAATATAATATAATAAGTTGTAATAAGTAGGAAACAGTGTTCCTGGAAACAATGAAAACAATGTGACAATGTTCAATGTCACTGATTGTAATAATGAGATACTCACTGTCACAAACTCGACCTCAAATAGAATGAGTTGATTTATTCCTATAACTTTTCTAGTTGCTTGATAACCTGGCAAATATGATGTCTCACTATAGAAATTCAAATATTTATAAATCATACTCAAAAAACATTGAAAAGAAGATGTTCAATGTTGATGTCATCTTTTATTCATAAGTCCTCTCTCATTTATATGGAATAAATAAATACATATTACATGAGGGAAAAAAATATGTATAATAAACATATGAATACTAGGATAAGAAGATACATTATTTGCAATTCACACTCCAATTCACATTTTATAATTGGTAACAATATCTAGGAAAACGCGTTATGTGTTTCCGCGTTGATGGATGAGCTAATAAGAATGAAATTGAATTCTTTCAAACGTTTAGTCAGCAGAGTTGAAAAATAATTGTATAAATTATAAATTGAGATGAACTGAATGAGTATATTTTTTAATAGAAATTGCATCAAAAATATATTCTCATATCGGTATATGTATATGTATGCATCATCATTTTTTCTTCTGGTCTACAGCACCTAAAAGTTATACCAAGTTTATGTTATGACTGCATTCAAGATAAAAATCATCTATTTTCCCATAACATTTGACTTATTTCATAGACTACTCTAATGAATGTAATATTGAATACAATCAATATTAGATATTATGGTGGACTATTATATGAAACGTACAGACAGCTGTATATATATTTATATATATACACACCTTGAGATCCAAACAATTATGGCACTGGCCTTCTTTTATATGCATTACTCATTCTCAATCATTTCTTTGATGATAAAAGAGGCATTGTTTTAATCGTTCTTCAATGATTGGTGATACTTGTTGTTTGGACTTGATTGGTTTTCCTGATAGCTTTGAGCGATGTATTAAAATCGCATTATATAATTTTTTACATTGAAACGACCAATCAGATTTGAGTGGAAGTTTGTAACAATGTGTATCATTATTATATTGGAATTCGGTGAAAATTTGAATTCTTTCGAAGGACATTTTTTTCACGAAATTTTTTCTCTGGCTTATTCTTATGGGGATTTTGAAAACTTTAAAACTAGTTTTCTCAGAAGCGGTGCCTCCGATTGCGCCTAAAAACTATAGGGTATCGAATAGATGATGACACTTAGGCATGCCAAGTTTCAATCGAATTTAAATTTTCGTTAGATCTGTAGAGCGCGAAAAAAATATACTTTTTTCGAGTCAAGTGAAATTGAGTCTTCGCTACGCTCATCCAATAATTTATATTAAAAAATGTGTAATGATACAGTAGAAAAGTGTGACACCGAAAGACCTGGTGGCCCATCTTGATGCTATCTGCATCTGTATTATCATTTCTGAATCATAACAATTGTTATTCGCATTTCATCTCATGTGAGTATCCCTTTCCTCATTGCCTCGAGAGAACGTGAACACATAATACACACACTTGTTTTAAAAGTAGAATCCCGTTAGCAAATACGTTTTATAACAACGAAATAGACTTAAGCTAAATGATTGTTCAAACACAGCGAAACTTCCATTCCATTTAATTTGTTGTCCCTATTGTATTGCCAACCTATCACTGTTCAAAGCTAAAACAAATAGAATCCAATTACTTGGGGCTATTTTGACTTGTGTTGAGCAATTTCATTGATCAAAATCAAATGAATCTTTCCCACCTATTTGTTGAATACTACTTTATGTATATTTTCTTCGTTTTATTTTTTGTCAACAAAAAATCAACATAACTACACCATTTCACAAATGCAGATTCTTTTCGAAATGAAACTCCGTTATAGTAAAAAAAATCATCATAAGCGAGATAATTATAAAAGTCGGTTCCGTAATCGAGTCTTGAACTATTGTACAATATGCCAATGAAACACAAGTTATTCGTTCTCCCAAATATTTTGCCAATAATCCAAAAAGCAATAATATACACAACTGCTTCCCCCAAAAAATCACACCAAGCAATTTATATAGCCACGTTGCTAAATGTATTCCCATACTATCCACTTCATCGAGCAATGAAAACGCTCTGTGAAAGATATAGCTGAAGAGATATAATAATCACTTGCCTGTTCGGCTGATTGCTCTTCGATGACCATTTTCATTTCCAACGACTGCCGCGTCTCGAGAAAAGCGCGTCGTTGTTGTTTATCCTCAAGATAGTACGAAGTGAGACCCAGTAGGTTGGCAGTCAGTAGTAGTATGACGTTTGCACCAAGCTGGAAATAAAACATTGTCGTAAAGTTACTAGGCAAACACAGCATATGCGTTCTATGAGCATGATATTTGTATGTAGTCTACTAGAAAACTTGACACAACTTGGTTTGAATGAAGTGTACTTGAGAACTCGACAACTTTGGTGAAAACTGACAAGTCCACACAGCCGTGAATCACTTTGTTCGAGAGACTAGTTGAAGAATAACCACTATTGTCAGCTATTTGTTCAAATCATATCTATTGAATTTTTTTTTTCGGCTGCTCCGATATCAATAAAAAATCGTGATAATGTGTATCGTCCATGTGTTTATGTTCAGTGAAACTTGAACTATTTTTCCTAATTTTTTTCGCGTAGTCTAATCATGAGGTTTTTCGAAAAGGTGTGATGGATTCTCTCAAAAGTGGCTCAACCGACTTGGCCCAGGAAATATACAATTCTAAGTTGGATAATTCCACGTCCGGAGAAAGTTTCATGTTGATCAGAATGTAGAAAAGATATTTTAGAAAATCAGATTGGCATATCAAATTTATTTCCACTCAAGAGACTTGAATGAATAATTCACAAATAATCATATTATATTAATTTTTCAAGTTATACATTGTTATCAAATTGAATGTGTTTGATTCTGTTCAGCCACATGAACCATTTTCAAACCTATTCGTTTTTTATTTGAGCTTCTGAGTAAGATTTGAATATTTTACTGCCTTTGATGAACCTCCACAAGGTGTGTTCATGATACGCGATATTCAATTGAATTTCATCCAAAGAGTTATTATACGAGCTTTCTAGTAGCTCTGTTATTATAAGCTATACCCCAGCGACCATAAATACTTCATCCATAAACCATTTCCCTCGCTCGTATTGATTATTCCATAAATATTTGACGCAATACCGTGCTACATGACACTGTGTTAAATCATAATTTCGCGTCAAGTGCAATATGAATAGAGGATATAATTCGTGTTTGTAATACTGAAATGAAGTAATAACAATATAAGCCTCATGTATTATAAAACTGCTTGCAACTAAATATTCACTTCATTCAAGAGATGACAGTCATTTTAGCGAGATAGGTAACAATGAAAAGATGCGGCATTCACCATTCATTAATAACAATCTTCGTTAGTGGTACAGCTTTCTATAAAAATGGTAAATACGCTCTTCGAGATGAGGAAAGAAGAGGAACTTGAGAAATGCGGTAAAAAAAGAAATCTAATGAACTAATAAAACTATTTCATGTGCCATATAACTGTACCGCAAATACTTTTGGATATTCTTGATCATTTCCATACTTCATTGTTTTGGACATTTCCTGGTTAACTGATTTCACTGAATTGACATGGAAGGAACTGCCAATTTTATTGTCATGAAGTTTCACTTTGTTGAAAACTAGATTATTTTAATTATTCCATAATTTCATATTTTCGTGTTTGAATATAATTAACATTTTTCAACTATCAAAATTTCAGCACCGACTTCCAGATGTAAGATCGGCCATGCAGTGTGGACACATTTTACTACCTCATTCAGTATTGACCATGTGATAATAATTTTATCGTTGGCTTGTTTGAACTATTTTATACGTTTGGAGACAAGCTTGGATCATGGCAATCGTACCGATGGATGGGCGTTCCATCGCATCCCATAGCTGTGCAACCAGCTATACATACCTGAAACCCAAAATGTGCTATACTACCGCGATATAAATTACATCAGTTCCTTCTACTTTAGTTTAGTACCATACGTTTAGTTATAACTATGTACTTCATAACTTTTTTATGCATAAACATAGAAAACAAACAGATAAAAAGAAACAGACAAACAGAGAAGCAAAAATACTTGTTCACGTCATTTTTTCGCACAGCATTTTTTCTGTCTACATTTAAGTATTTTTTGAAGAACATATCTCGCACAAATCGGTAAAAGTTGTACATTGACGTCAGAGATAAAACGTCACATAAACATAAACGTCAGAGATCACAATAATCCCATTCACAATGTAATTTGAACTCCAATTATATGCAAAACTGAAAGATCCAACAATGCATCCAATGTTTCTTAACCATGGAGAGAGTCTGCTATAGGAATTATGAGTTGCATATTCATCGGTAAGATAGCTAAAATCGACGATACAAGTGAAAATTTAATTACTTCCAACTGATCGGTCTTTTCATACTATGATCGATATAAATATCGTGATTCACAGCATGCAATCGACCAATCAAATGTGTGTATAAACTTGATACGCGAAATTCTGTTATGAAAGCTTTATCTCTTCCAAAGGGAAAGTAAAAAGAAACTTTTTCCAAGTTTCTTTAACCTTACGCTTTCGTTTATCTGATTTCACTATATATAAAACTCACCAAAGAAAATATGAATTGTACGATATAATACTCTTCCAAACTTCCTCTTCACAGCTCGAAATATAGACCTATTCACGAACTTTGCTATTCTCAAATTATCAAAACTTTGTCTCGAATGAGTAGCATTATGATAATAGACATATTTGTTTGTACTATTCATTCTGATAGTATAAATTATATTAGTTGCTTTAACATACTTTCAGACCATACGAAGGGATGACAATTTTGTCAGTGCAGTAATCAACCATAGAAAATAATGAAGCTTTATCGATAAGCCTAGTAACAGCTTAATAAACTAAAATGTCGTGGAGACGACCACAAGTCTTCATACATCAAATACAGAATGTGGGAAGCATATTCTGCGGTGTTCAACCAACAAAAATACCACATTGAATAATTTTATAATCTCTCAATTAGGTCTATATTAAAACCTGTAAAATATCTGAAGTTTGTCAGAAATGAGAATCATTTCAGATTAAATGTTCGCATACAAGCTTCCTTCACCTTTAGAGATGGTGAATTATTATATTTTATTCATAAGACTCGTTAACCTCCACACATCTGTACACATTATGAAATAACAATATATCTAGTAACTAATATCGTCATTTCAAATACCGTTGTAAGCAATTTATATCGGAAAAGTGGGTGCTATATACCAAATTGAAGGCAATCGTATTTGAACTCGGTACCTCCCATTTACAAATCTATTTTCATTTCTTTACTATGTTCATTTTCGGAACAACTTCACGTGCATCTTCGACCAAATAATTATTTCCATTCCTCTTCAACGTATACTTCTTTCTCGTTCTTTCCTCTCTGTTCAACTTACTTTTTATACCTATGGACGAATTGAATATAAATTATTAAAAGCAATTGCAGACGAATAAGTATTCGTGGTTCAACTTCCAGTTATGTGAGAATGTAAACCTCTTGAAGACTTTATTACCACTATTCGGCTGAGTGGTAGCGATTTCTGTTTTACGTGACTTGACTTTTCATTCTATCGTTGGGGGTATATTCACAAATACTATATCTACCAATATTATAAATCTCTTTGAACACTCTCTGTAAATACCATACCTATAGCCTATAACACGGTCATGGTACCATGACCATACCATAATTCAATCCCCCGTAAGCTATAACGTAACTGCATTTGTAAATTGTGTATTATTAGATGATCGTAGCGAAGATTTTCATTCCATATACCGAAAAACTTTGGTCTTTTTTGTGTGTGTTATGTTGTTCGCGGCATACAGGTCAGGAAAAAAATCAATCAACTCGAAACTTTTTCTACATATAGGTGTCAAGAATCACATAATATTTTGAATTATGATTAAATCACTCACAACTATCCCGACAAATAATGACATCATCCAACTACCGACACAGGTAACTTAGTTGCTAACGTACTTTTTACGTGTGATGCGGGAGATATCGAACCTCGTTCCGATTCCCATCACCGACCATCTTTACAGGTTTTTTTTGTGTTTTTCCTCTGTAGTTTAGGCGAATACCGGGATCGTTTCTACAATATAGATCACAACCGCTCCCTTCCCACTATCCTTCATATAACGTAATAAATCTTCATCTCATTACTCATTCATCGTACGCCAATAGATCTTGGCTATCATTACAGTGCTATCATTAAACCTCAATGAGAGTAACAATAACGGTCGCTCGAGTTACAACATAATTCCGGGTCTGACATCGAAACAGTCCGTCTTTAAAAAATTATATTGTTACTTTACTATAAGTGGAGAGTCATGATATGATACATGCCATGATGGATTGAATGTTTGTTTTTTGTGTATACTAGTTTCTTGCTGGACAACCGCCAAGTTCATAACATATTAGTCCTGGAGGGCCTTCATAACCTTATCCGAGATATTATAGCAGACACGCTCCCAAGTAAACGAGCAAAATGATATTATTTCACATTATTAGCGTTTATAACTAGATTTTACGATTTTTTCTAGTATATTTGATCGCCATAGTTCATTTTCAACAAAAAACAGTATAACGTATTAAATAGCATAGAAGGGATGGTTTTTGTAAGTACTTCTTTCCTAGTTGTGATGATACCGTGAAATTGAATCATCTCTTTTTTATAACTTCTCTGAGAATATCAGATATCTCATTCAATCATTCCTCTGTGCAATCAATTCGCAGCACCCAGGCTTCGCTAATAATACATTGGCTATTGAAATATAGGCCTATATAAGTTCCGATCAAAAGATTTTATATCTAAAGATTTCTTATCTAAAGTATGTTTGGTCAAGTTTTAGTAATAACAACCCCTTTTTATAAGGAGAAATTTCTATAAATATATCTCGTTCATCTTACAACGCATACTCTGTGTTTTCTCACTTTCGAATTGGCGCGTGGCAAATTCATGAAAACTCAGTCATTGTGTCTCGGTATTGTTGTACAATATAGTTTACAAAGTACATTTACTGAATGTGAATCTTCACAATCAAAAAAGATAAACGCAGAGAAACATTCATGTAAACAATTTATCGATTAGATAAAATAACATTCGTCGCGTGATTTAGCACTGCTAGAACCTAAAACTATCTAGCAAAAATGCAAGAAAAACACTGAAGTAACAATTTTTATACGCGGAAATCACATCTGATTCAGTTGTTGTAATAACTCAATGATTTATACCTGCGTGCTACTCTCTATCGATTACCGAGATAGACCCGAACGAAACTCTACCAAAGAGTGTTATTCTGTAGGCCTATATCGACGATGTGCGAATAGAACACGTGAACGGACAAGGTTATCGAATAAAAGACGTTACTACCGAAAGAAATGCTTTTCGAAGCGTATATTCCATGCAGGTGGTACAAGGATGATATCATCTCCCCTGTCATAATGTATTACTAACCTGAAAGAATCTAGGATACACACGGGATAAAACCGGGAAGCGGCCCGGAGCGCCAATATGCAGGCACCCGTGATGCACAGATCGAATCTGGTCCAGGCAAACTATGCTGCTGTTTACAATGAGATCTAGAGGAAGAGATAGCTCTTCCGTGAAATCATATATTGCTCAGTTGTAGAGATAAAGTATATGTCAGCCGCCCCTGTGGCTCAGTCAATTATCGCTAGCGGTAGGAATTGACGTCAGGTCGGGCGTGGGTTCGAGTCCCGCATAAGGCATGGGTTTTTGTAAACGTCCTTTCACCTAACATCACTTCATCGTCAACCTAGTCATTAGTACCCACGTATAACCTAGCTGTTGGTGGAGTCGTTGAACATAATTAAAAAAGTACCTATCAAATTTCAGAATGCACTGGCAATTTAATTTTATTTCAAACGTATCAGCATAAATGATATTTTTAATTGTGCTCATAACCTGGTGCTTATAACTACTTACAATGGTGCCTAGAAACCACCAACAAATATAAAATGCACGAATGATGATATTGTAATGATAAAGCGACGAAGGTAAAAAGGCGTTTAAAAACCTCATCCGGTGCGCGAGACTCGAGCCCATCGCTCGACTTGACTTGGCTTTTGTAACGGTGTCGTAGCAGAATGAGCTATGGAGCACAGCTCCCTTCATTCAAGTGATGTATATGTGTTAGTATGTAATGTAAGTAGGCTACTATATAATATATTTAAAATACTACAGTATATATTTACCCAGTAGAATCACTCATCATCTATAAACTTCTTCTCTATGACCGAACTATGTATAATAGAGTATTAAAATTATAACTATTTCTATGCTCATTATTACACATTACAAAATATATGAATGCAGTGTATAGCTGGGGTAAGAGTAGAGCCAGATCCGTAACGTTTCCTATTATGATTGATAATTGACTCAATACGACGTTGACTGACTATTATTGATTATAAATAACTATGTGATTGGAAACTGAGTATGATAATGTATTATTCGCAATCCGATTCAGCCGTCTTATGTTCAAAACATGCCCACTTCAATACTAACTTTCATTTCAAATCAATTGCAAAATATATCTTGTATCTTGTAATAACCGTGTTATTTTGTAGCTGTATACAGCAATACAATGCTATTTTACGTGAAAAGTAACGATAACGGCTTTCGAGGTGTCACTTGAAAAGTTATAGTAGCTTTCTTCGAAGTCTGTGTCACTTGAGTGGGTGATTCTGTTCGTTCGATTCGATCGTTACTGTTTCAATGACATTTTTACTTTAGATTTATTTACAACAAACTGTTGTGGAGAAAATAATTGAAGTGGAGTAGAAACTTGAAGTGATGACTAGAAGTATTATACTGGTCATTGCATTTTAAAAAATATACATATTTATTCATTTGTACGATATAAAAAAATGTGATTAAATAGGTTATTGTGAATTTGTTGGGTAGTTCGGGCTTTTTCCAGGAAAGATCGAGAAAATGGATGATACTTGTAATTATTTCTGATATTCAACTTTTAATAGTACTTGTGATAGTATTGTTCGTTTCTTTCCGGCCAAAAACAGAAAATTTATGATTTTTTTCTACCTAATAATGAAAACAAATTCTTATTATTGAAATATGTTCAATGATTTCAAGTACGGGATTGAAATGGCAGCCCTTATCCCAAACATATGTAGTGAACGACTTTAAATCGGAAAAGAAGACCACATGACACGGCACCTCCACCAAACAAAACTTTTTCACATGATGACTAAATGATTGAAAATTAATTGTGTAGTGGAACGCTCAACTTGGTCATAACATTGGTCTTTTCAATCAGTCTTAATTTCAGGAAATTAAGAAAGAGTTCAACTTTTACTTTCTTTTTCATCCCCCTTCATACTGTAATTGTAATTATATCTGATATTCAACTTATAAATGCAGGGTGTGTCTGTAGCGTGATCGTGTAATAACCCGTTTGTCAGATTAACATAGCAACTAGAAAAGTTTGAGACGAACGAGCTTATACTGCATGGAACGTGTTTACAGTTGTGGTCAGAGAACATAATTTGGGTAACATTATCTACTATTACAATCTCTTCTACATAATGAAAGGAAAATGTGATTCAATTAACCGGTTGAGGCCACGCCAGTGCCGTGCTAATACATTTTGAGACCCAAGGTTCGAGAATTGTTTGCGCCCTCCTCCCTCAAAATGTTATTTGTGATCAACCGTCAATTTATCATCAACTATATGATTTTTGATATAAATGTATTCATTAAAAAGATATGTATTCAGGAGTTGACATATCACGACGCGTATGTATATAATATTAAATACGCTTGCTTTTGAATAAATTCGAGATTTTATTATGCTGTGTCTTTCAATTTCAATGGACCAGTGTGATTCTGGTGCCTTTTTTGAATGAATTCGACATTTTGTTATGCTCTATCTTTTAATTTCAATGAGCTGGTGTGATTTTGGCGCCTTTTAAATATTTGGCGCCTCTTTAGTATTTGACACCCTAGGCCCGGGCCACGTGGGCCTGTGCCTTGATACGGCCCTGCGTCCCACACATATTTGGCATCACGGCTTTCTGTGCCCATCAACCACAGACTTTATTATTCAGTCATGCTAGGATACAGGTCTTATCCAATGAAGAAGTATGTCCCATTAACATAGTATTATTCATGTTCGAAATTCTCGCTTATGTTTTCAACTTGTGTTCGAAAGATTTACATAACAATTCCAAGTAATCCGTATTGCTTGCTTCATTCTGCGTTTTTCAACTTGGTCCTTATAGCGTCTAGTTCTTAAGAAGGAAGTCAAAATAAGGAAGTGACATGTTGACGCGAAATGTTTCGTATATACCTTACTTGTTGATGATTAATATTTTTAAATGATCAGACAGTTATGCAATCACTGAATAAGGACACAAATAACCAATATGTGAAGCCATTCTCTTTGCATTCACTCAGCTTTGACGGTTACTATACGGTAACGCCAAAACGAAGAATATGACCAAACTAGTATGCTCTTGTTCGATGGTCTATAGTCAAGTCCTTTGTCTATAATAATAATCTACGTATGATTGTAGTTGATGTAAGGATCATACAGATGGCACTGTTTATTCTGCATGAATTAATACCTTTCCTCACTTCAACAAGCTTCGAAACTATATTTCATTACGCCAAAGCTGCCCGTTTTCCCTAATTATCAGCACAAACGACCGGGATTGTCGAACTCCCAAAGTAGAAGGAAGTTGACGATCAGTGTATGCTTCGTTTCGAACGTTATGACTAAACCTACTCTGTATTAGCACAAGTTCTCAGAGGTTTTAAGAGCTCATTATTTGTAGAATGGAGTTTACTTACGCTCAGGATCTATAAGGGAACTGTGGAATACTGATAGTAAGTTCCCTAAATGTCGCCTTGCTTCTTTGTCGTACTATACAACAGGAGGTGAATTTTATTTCCATTCTACAACGAATATCAACCTAATTGATGGTTGTAAACATTGCGGTATATAAGGGCTATACACCAAGTGCGTTGATTCAGAAAATTAAGTTCTATATTTTATGTAAAAAAAGTTTCTAACCATGGAAGTTGTCGATGCCAACGGTCATAAATAGAATTCATGTCTTTCGCCTCGCTTATCTTAATATATTTCGAACATAAGTTTGAAACTTTCTTTATATATAAACTTATGAAAATAATTTGAATGAGTGGAACAGATGGTTTGTTTGAAACGCATTGAGGCTCGTGCGAGAACTTTAGATTGGATTAATCGCACATCTGGGAATATTTATGAGTTATAATACTTTATTATAAAATACACACTTGGAAACTTAAGAAAGAATCAATTATATAATGAGAATCACAGTGTTATAAGTGATGGATAGTGCTATGGATATTGACATTCAAATATAATTGTGGCGGAAATAAATATACGTGTATTCATCCAAGTTATTCGCTAGTAGGAAGAGATATTTCGAGATATTTTATTATGATCTCACCAACACTATTTTACCTTTGAGCTATTATATTCTTCCAATTCCAAAGAATTTCTCTATCCCTACACAGTTTGGATTTTGATTCAATTAAAAACCATTATATCCCTGTAAGATGGATCAGATCGAGTTTATACGTTGTGCGATCATATATAAGTATTGCTTGCTATATAAGGTTCTATTTCACAAATGTGGTCTTTGCAGTATATAAAAGAGTTGATCAAGAGCCAGATTCCCTTATTATATAATAATGTATTTGATATGTATTTTTGAGATAATTTGAGATAATGTTTTTGAGATAATGTATTTGAGAAGATTTTCAATCTGAAATTAACCTATAATCGATTTCAGTTCACAGCTATAACTCAAATTTAGCTAAATTACCGGCGCAATATAACCTCGTAGTTAACGCGTCGTAAAACCTCAATATTCAATTCAATTCAATTCATCTAAACTACGTTTTGTTAGTCCATCAGTCCGCTATATTGTTGTGGTGATGATTTTTAGTCACTGGAAAGAAGCTTATAAAATAGTCTGCTTAAAAGGGTCGACTATAGTATTTTATCATCTTCTATTACGATTGCAATCAAAGATATTCAAAAGATATAGAAGACGCAACAGCGCTCAATGTATATCTTGCTAGTTGCCATTTTGGTGGCAATGCACTGGATGTTTTAAATTTTGTTCAGTCCTTCAAATCACTACTAGTGTTTCTTCAACTCTAACAAATCAACTTATATCATTTGCCACTAAAACGGCTGTCTTCAATTTGCAATCATGTTCACTGATTTGGTCGTATGGAGTATGGCCCTGATTGTAACAGGCTTTCAGTGTAAACATGATCCAATCAAATAACTAGTTCCTTGAATGAGCATCAGACTTGCTGGTCGTTGTGATAAGGAACTTGAACCTTCATCTATTGAACCATTCTGAATAACGTGCCAGGCCTAGCCAACTCAGTGAGCATTGGATTTGTAGTTGTAGCGGTACGAATCCTGGCACCTCCACCAAAATGTATTCTGTTTTAATATGAAAATGAATGTTGTTCCATGATTACCCAAACAGTCCATCTCTCGTAAAATTGGAAGAATAAAGTTTGCAAGATGAATATATGGTTTGGTTAATTTATGTTGAGAATTACTATAATAGGCCTACTATGTCATTTTGAATTTAAAATTGATGCTGAAAAATGAAAATATAAAATCGAGAATTGTGAATAGAACATGAATTATTTTAATATGAGAACCGTGAATGTGATTTTTAGAGCAAGAATATTGTGATGAATGTACTAATGAACGTATGAATCACTTGCTTATTATTTTCAATGCTTGCAAATTGTATACTGCATTTCTTATTCGCTTATTTTGTTTTGAAAATAGTATATAAAACAAAGCAGCTAATTTTTCTTATTTTGAACCTCTTGATTATAAGAAACACAGACGCAAATACTGCTCTAAGGTTTCCTCTTCTATTCAAGATGAATATTATTCCCCCTTCCTCCCTCTTTCTCTCTCTCTCTCTCTCTCTCTCTCTCTCTCTCTCTCTCTCTCTCTCTTTCTCTCTTTCGGAAGAGCACATGCAGAGCACTGGAGATTACTTATATCGACCGAACAAGAATTACAAACTAATCAGTAAGAACGGGGAAGCTCCCAATTATTTACAATTGAGGCAAAGCACCGACGGCGCTAATTGTTATCATCACACCGTAAAACGAGAAGTGTGAGGATTATAAAATAACCACGAAGTATGATTTGAAATATTCTATGTGATATGAAAAGTTATTTGAGATTGCGTTATTTTCAATTGGCCGATTGAATTACGTTGGTGAATTTAGAATGTTATACGAAAAGTTACACAAATAAGATTTTACTTATCACACATGCATTCCGTTGTAATTTCACTGCTGTGAAATTTTATTGTTATACGTAGGCTCTCACTAATACATTCGAAAAACTTTTCAACATGAATATATTGAGTTTTTTCTTATTGCTAGTAGTTATTGTGATTCAATTTTTATGATGTTTTTGAGAACTTTTCGTATATAACTAAGCGACTTCCTACAAGTGAAACAAATGATTGAAGTTGAACAATTTGATATATTTGAATTAAATGGGATTTCATGTATATATTTTTTCAGACTGCATCAGTATATTAGCAATTCAGACTATAAGAGGTTGAAAATAAATACAGGATACATACTAAGAATAATGTAAAGAATTCCATGCTTTTTAAATTGGACTATTTTAGTCATTGCATTGGAGAAAAATAGTAACATCGTTGCAAATCTGAACCTAGCTATATTGTTCATCCGGCTCCAGACTATGAATTCTTGTGTTTTAATCACATTTTGTATATTAGTCTTGACCAAAGAATTGACCTCTGAGAAAAAAATATTCGACTTTGTTTGACTTTTAATTCTTCCAAAATTAATTGTGTTGAACAAGTTACTTTGTAATTAGATCAGCGTAGTGGAAACTTCCATTCCACTTATCGAAACAAAATGCATATAGGTCAAGAAAAGTAACCAATCGAATTGAAACTTTTTCTACACGTTGGTGTCATACTTGAATAAATTGAGATCGATTCACAAAAAACTCTTCTTGATTCTACTAAGCTCATATCACAAAGCACATACTGCCATTTCCTAGTATAAAAAACATGGAGATAGTTTCTGAAATGAATGTGTCAACAATAATAATTTGGTGAAATGAAATCTCTTTCAAGACACCTTTTTGGCAGCTGTGTAGAACTAATTAGTTGTGGCTTTGAGATACCCCAGTCCACACACTCCCGTTGCTCCCACACGTGGAAATCTATATAAAAACAGAGTGGCTAAACTTTCGGGTTATATGTAGGTACTGTATTCTACATCGTAACTCTTATCTGACAACAAACCAACGAGCATTGTTGGGTAGAACTTTTGAATGGTATACAAGTTTCTGAAAAGTGCCGGCATACGTTGTTAAAAAAAGCAAGACAACAATGTCCACCAATTGATATACACCAATCACAATCTTTGATAGTTCACCAGTTCATTGTATTGTTATGGTACCAATTGTTGGTCATTTTCACCAACAGTAGCCTATATTGTGAGCCGCAGGACTAAAATGCATATTCTGGTAGTTGATAAAAACCTTAGTTTAGTACTTCAGTACAATCCCGTTTAGTATATTTCATTTCATGTAATTAATAATGATCGATTTATATGTTTACTATTGTTCGTTGATTCTTTAATTTAATTTGCGTGAATTTAAGTCTCGAGAAATGTTAGTAAAAAGAGAAAAAGAGAACATAAAATGAATATTACATACAATTTAAATCAAGAAAACACCAGTTTTCATGACAGTGTTTATCATTGGCATACGGGAATATTTTTTTCCAAATAGATCATTTACCTTTTTCACCGTAAATGATGCCATGAAAACATCACTTCAAGCCAATGGAAAAAACTCATTTGTAAGTATTTTTATTTTAGTTTTTGAATGAAATTGAAGAGTTTATTATACGGTGTGCATTGAAACGATGCTTTTCATATTTTTATTCGCTGTTTGTTTATGCTATCGAGTAATGAAATACTAACAGTGGTGCACGTTCTTCATTTTACGTAAACATTCTGTAGAAATGCACGGTTATTAGGCTGTGTGATGTCTGTGGTTCAGAAGACGTCTGTGGCTCAGTTGGTATCTTCTAAAGTATTCTCTAATTTCTATATTCACATTCATAATCTATAAATACACTCTTTTCAAAGCAGACATTGCATAACTTCGGAAAAAATAATTGTTTTTCCTCGTGTTATACTTGTGTCCATGAAGAAGGTTATCTACCAACCGAATAATTCTAAAAAGTAGAAATATAATTCCATAAAAACTTCAAATTTGTAATGCTTCCGAAAGATGCAGTCGCGTTTGTATACTACTTCTTGAAAAATAACAAAACCCCGAAAATACCACACAGTTACAGATTTAATGAGAATATTTGTGTTTTCTATGTTGGTAGACGACTTTCTTTCGTGGTTACACATACCCATTATTTATAGTTCCTTCCAGATGAAGTAGGCTACTGAATAATAAAGATTTAGGCAAAGCGAAATGAAATATGACAAATCCCTTAGATTTCAACATTTTTGATAGATTTTTTTTCTTCAAAATCTTGAAGAAATGGATAGTAAAATTCATTTGTTCATTGCATACTCTATCTAATCATGCTCGAATGGAATGAATAAGTGCATGTGATACTCTCACTCATCGAACAGTCCAAACGTATACTGCGTTTTCCCATAGTTTACGTCAAATTCAAATATAGACTTAAATAATGTATAACCGTTCTATGGTATAACCAAAGCATCCTGTACATTTTTACTCTCATAATTATCACAAACACTATTCATACGAAGCAGCTGTTAGTGAATTGTAAACAAATAGTAGAACACATGGAAAACCTTGACTTTTATAAGTAACAAGTTATTTTTATAAATTGAAGATGTATTTCAATTCTATGACACTTTTAGAGGTATATGTTTATAGATGACGAAAGTTATTTTATTTATGAAGGACGTCTATAAAAATACTTTGTAGTTGACAAGTTGTAAAACCCTAGTATTCATTGAATGAGAGAAGTGAAAACCAATTTGACCGTTTTTTTTTCATACCAATATTTTGTTTGTTTATTTTAATATTATTTGTTCGCACTTCACAGGTCAAACGAAATCACAAATTTGAAACTTGGCACAGCAAATTTTTCGATCAATCATCTAAGATAATTTTTATATATTTCGATCGATTTTCGATAATGAAATTGCGGTTTCATCTTCATTTTTTCTATCTAACGGTAACCGTAACATTTTCTAAATCTCATGAAGTGTTTTTAGATACGTTATCATGTTGTAGGTTACGATCAAGGGTACATGCTATCAAACGAAATATGACGTATATTCAGATGATGGAGATAACTATTTATAGAACAGGTGTAATCCTTTTGTGTGATCAAATAATATGGAGAGATCAATCGAGATTAGGGTGTGTTTACTACGTACATTGATAGTAGATTCACCACCAATAAATTAGTTTTAATAGTTCGAATTATCTATTCGAGGTAAGATGTTTTTCAATATCTATGTTGATGGATATGATTTTACTAATTAATGATGTTCTTGCTAATGACAGTAATGTGTGGATGAAATATAGTGTTGTGATCACCGTTGATAACACTGCACTCTTGAAATGCGCTACTAAGCAATAGTGAGTATTTGTTAAAAATAGTTCTGAAATGGATTCAAATAACATGAAATATGTGTTTAGATTGTTTTTTTTTTTTTTTGGATATCATTTGATGAGGCATGAATATATCTCCATCTCCAGTCTTGACCTTATTTTGATACACGTTACAATTTCCATAATTATCACAATAGGCGATTGATTATTTTCAGGTTAAAATTAGTATAGTAAAAATAATAGGAATAGGAATATTTTTCACTTATTTATCTATTACGCATATCAATGATGAATTTAAAATATATATCATCCATGACCTTTCGTTGTTCGAATGCCTACTCAGCATTCTCATCATCCTCGTTTAATCAATAAATCTATGTTATCTAAATACCAGTTATCTAAATACAGTGGTATCTAAATACCAGTCTGATTCGGCTAGAGAGTGTTCCCGTCAATAATCAAATCTATGAATTAAAACCTTCCTTTTCACTTACCAAACGATACCAAACGCAATGCTACCACAAGTACGAGCTACATTTCCCACTTCACTGATTATGAGTAGGTATTTACAAGTTTAACCTATAATACTTAATATACTACTTATATTCGTGACATTTGGTGAAGGTGTGGGGCGAAATTGATGTGATTGATATTACGATACATTTTTTATATCACGTCGTTTGAAACGTTGATAGGAAAAAGGGAAAAAATCACCAACGTTTCACGACAGTGTTTTACGAGTTTGATTATTGGATCGCGAATGCCAATTAATTTCGTCATCTTGGCTATAGAATTCATTAAACTTCTGCTACAGCTTTGAACAATGTTGAGTAAGAATGAAGAATAGATAGAAAGTATGCCAAGATTCTGCGAATGACAATTCTGGTCGTCGCGGTATTTTCAATTTAGATAGGAATTCTTATTATTAGAATATGTAAAAAAGAGAGTAAGTGTACTCTCTTTTCTTTTCTTCTGATAAAGGAATGTGAAATATGAAGGTGAACGAAGCATATATGCGTTTGTGTGATAAGCGAGATGTTTGAGTGAAATACTTGGAATTTTCACGACTTGCGTTTGAACTTTGAAATCTAGTCACTCTCTAAAATTAATTGGTATTTAACCCAGATTTTTTTACACAAATATTGAAACTTGATATAAAATCATTGTTTTTCAATTGAGACTATAGATGAAATATATGATCGTGCGGATGGGCCACTACAAGGGCGATCTTACCACTCTTACCATCCGATCTTACCTCCGATCTTACCATTGAAGAATAATTCAATAATAATATATTTCATTCAACAAACAATAAATGTAGGCCTAATTGAAAAAGTTATGCAAAAATAAAATTGAAAACTATATTTGAAAGATTTCCTTTCAGAACGGTGATCTACATGTATAAAAATTCCCGAATTTATCCAATTCTAGAATCTCGTGAGTATTGAGCAACAAATTAAATGTCTTCCAAGTTTTTCCCAATATTTCCCCTCTAGCTTACTCTTACGGAGTTTTTCGGAACTTGATATTAGATTTTCAAAAAAGTGTGTATACTACCACTCACTGACCAAGTATAAGATACTAATACTGATCAAAAAAGCTAATGAAATACAAATAACAAGTTTTTTTCAGAATGTAATTGTTCGTTCAAGATTGTGAGCGAGAAAAGATACACAGTGCATAGGAGTAATTGTGACACCAAATAGTGTAAGTTCGACTCCGAATCAACATAATTATTGCACTCTCCAATAAAACGACAAACAGATTTTCAAAAATACTCATCATCCTATTCCTACTTTGTCTTCTGGAATATTGAATTAAAATATAGAGAAATATTGCAGTAAGAGTTACTTTATAGGGCGACGTGGTAAATGCACATAGGAGCTGTAAGTTGAGATTGGACAACACAATTTGGTGGACAATGTTATCAATTTATCACAACAATGTGTGATATGTTAAAAACCTCTTTAGGCATACATTTTAAAACACATCATTTCAACCTTCACTTGGCATTATGTATTTGCCATCATCAGATGGTATAATCTTCGTCATTTTAGTAACTGAATCTTCGCCTGTAAACCTCATCTTCAGCTTCACTAGCTAAAATGAGAAAGAATATAGACAAACAATCAAATACCGGTACGCCACTTTATTGGTTTGAATCATATTTTGAATGGCCTGTGTGTCAAGAACCGTTGAGCTCGGTTACGTCATCATAACTGAATCTTCTGAGGTATTATTTATTGTTATAATTGTATTTAATGTTCAATATTTTGAAAAGTTCATATTATTTTGTTCTTTCGCTCCATTTGAGATCATTCTCGAAGTTAGTCTCTATATAATTATGGTTTTATTTTTATGTTTTTTGTTAAACTCGATTCAACTCACAAATGTGTTGGTAGAAATATTTAATACGAACATTTCTCTTGATATGGTCCCACTAGAAGACTCATCTTTTTATGACTTGGGTATAAATGTCCAACAGGGCATGTTCTTTGTTTGTCACTTAATTGGTTGTTGCCCAGTTATACACAAGTTTGTGTCTTCTCTATTGTTTACAGAATATCAAAAGCTGTCTTTTTACGTTTGTCTCCTCAGGCATAATATTGCGTTCTATAGACTCTTTCTCTCCTCTTGTCAGCCAATATTATAGATTTTCGATTTCCTTCTCACATAATATAAAGAGCGATCGAGTGAATCCTTTACATTGATGGACAAGCTGAAAAGGGTATGAAGTTCTGAATTGCATTGTGATGTTAAAACCGATAGAACAGACAAGAAAGAACATATTGTTCGATTGAGATAGAAGGTTTCTGAAAATGTTTTATAGTAAATACTTGTTTTTGATGACACGACTTCAGTAAGTCACCTATAATAATGTTCATAGGATGATGGTTCTATATAAACAAAGTTGAATTAGCCTGAGTTTCGATTATCTGAATGGTAAAGATAGGAGTTATCAAATACTGAAGTTGAATTAATTATTGAAATTTATGAAAAGAACCATTGAATTGAACCATTTATATTCAATATAATGGAGGCACATGCAACAAGATTTATTTTGTTGGTTCATTTCATATCAGAATGATCAAACTCTTAAAAATATGAATGTTAATTGTTTTTAATTCACGAAATATTTCTCCAACAGTGTTTTTTTTTTATGAATCTCCTGTCCTATCTTATTGAATTCAACAAACAATATGCGATCATAGCCGTTCTCGGATTTATTTTTCAATGAGCGTTGATCATCCTATAAGTTCAGTTATGATACAGTGTTCATTTTTAATTTCCTGTCTTCAACTAAAACGTCATGAATATCCTAGACCCACTTGGATTTAAATTCTAACGTTTGTCTTCATCCCCAACCAAGAATACAATCATTTTATCAAGATTCTCGTTTTTCTTTCAACTACATTCAACTCTAATCAATGTTACGACTCAAAAAAAAAACACTCTTCTCCTCATTGGGAGATCACGAATCTAATTACGGCTTATCTGATTCGATCAATCTCCACACCACCCTGTTACGTTCCATTACATCACACACACCACCACGCTCTGTCACAGGGGCGACATACAAGAACAATATGAACGTGCCAATGTGGTTGCCAACTCTAGTTAACAATGTTTAGTTTAATGCCGGACAAACATTCACCGAATACTAATCATGAACAACTATCCGGCAATGTTGTCGTGTAATTTTGTGGTTATTGAATTACCGGTAGTGATATTAAATCAATGAATATTAAAGAAGATTATCGTGTACTTTGACATCGCATTTGTAGTGAGATCGCATATAGATCACATAAATGTATGTTTAAAATCGTATCCTGATAGTTTGAGCAAAATTCTAGTTTTCTATGATAACTATGGAAAGGATGGAAATTATAATATTTACTACAAAATAATAAATCTCTCCAATTCCTCTCAAAATTGTATGGAATAGAATGATCAACTTTGAATCCTGATATGTATACATGTATTTAACTGTGCAAATTAAACCAAATTAGCCAGCTCAAATATTTCTTCCACATACCATATTGACGTACTGTTTTAGTCCAGATTTGGTATTTTTTTCATACCGTTCCATACCCAAATGATGTCTATTTCTAATGGTAGTATTTCTGGAGCATTTGATTCCAAAAGCCTTTTGTAGAAAGCTTTTCACCTTAATTGCTTTCTAAAAAGTTTGTAAACTGTTCCTATAGATTAATGAATATTATTATGACCTTTTCATTTATTTTCATAATACTCAAGTGAAATGTTGATTTTTCGCTCCGTGTTTATTTCATTAAGGAATTTGATGTTTGAAAAAGGAAATTATATAACAACCCTCATGCAAGGCAAATTTTGTGAACTGGACTGAATAATTTCTGTATTATTTTCATCACTGGTCAATTAAAAATACAATTTTCCGAACCATCAACATGTTTAATGTATCAAGATATACAAACGAATTTGTACTTGTCAGCTGGCATTGGGCTTGAATTGTGTTCTGTTACTGATCTTGAACTAGTTCACCAGGATGGCAAACCACTCAATGTGAAGTTCTATTTTGAATGACACATATTTCATATAACTCGATCCATGTGAGAAGTAATAATAGAACATTAACGTGATGATTGATGTCGTACCTGTTCCGCTAAATGCCCGTCCGCCTTCCCGAGACCGCATACGGCGACCAAATAGGAGGCGCATGTCCCTGTGCTGAGCACGATACAGTAGCGTAGCCTCAGTGGTAGAGTGACAAACAGCAAGTAGTCGAGCAGGAGAGCCCAACCGAGGCTGTCCCTTATCGTCACTTCATTCTTCTTGAGGAATAAATGTACAAGAAGCTGAGCATTAGCCAGGTGCCACGCCAGATGTGGTACGGCTGGCCACAAATGGCACCGTGGTACACCGGTAATACACCACACTAGGAGAGACACGTTGAGTACTAGAAACAACGACGTGAGAGCACCCACAGTCAAGTCTTTGCTGCTCGACATGGTCGACAACATGTACACGTCGTAGAGGATCGCAGCGTAAAGGAAACATTGTAATCCCGCGCGTTTTTGTTTC
Organism: Brachyptera putata; assembly: GCA_907164805.1. Lineage (NCBI taxonomy): Eukaryota > Metazoa > Arthropoda > Insecta > Plecoptera > Taeniopterygidae > Brachyptera > Brachyptera putata. The sequence goes on from OU015464.1 coordinate 15,748,009, forward strand.
ACACTATAAGACTGATAAAGTCGTTCTAAAGCTGGATCACTGAACGCACGTTGGTAGAACCGTTGTTGTTGTGTGACGGCGCCCACCGTGGGTCCCGGTTCCACACTGCCGGCACTCATGTTCCTATCGGAAGCGTCACGACGCCATGACGAGCGGCCGCTCGCTGCCTCCTGCTACCACACACTGACTGTCCCGCCTCCAACACGACGTCGACGAGGAGGAGGACGTCGACGGCGGGGACGGCTCGACCTGCCTGCAAGCCCCCGGTACTCTCTTACCCCCTCCACTCTCTCTCCCTGCCCGCCTCCGTCGCGCGCACCTTCTAGAACCTCCAGACCAGAGCAATCAATACCACAACGTGCGTACCCTCAGCGCACTCAAGGAGTAGGACGCCGCGGTGCTCTGTTAGAGCTGGCACAACGCGCCATTTAGAAAACGAGTTTAATAATAGACGCTGGCTGATTTGTGATTAAAATATAGCATGATGAAAGAGACAAACGTATACGGAACTTCACTTGTCAACTCGTTCTCTCTCTCTCTCTTTTTCTCTCATTCTCTCTCTTTCTCTCTCTCTCTCTCTCTCTCACTCTTTCTCTCTCTCTCTCTCTTTCTTTCTCTCTTTCTCTCACTCACTTTGACTATCAATAAAAAATTGCAGTGTTCTTTGGAGACAAAGACTGTAAACCCATTAAAAGAATACTTGTGGAAAGCACAAACGGTTGACATTTCGAGTCAAGAAGTGGACACGAGTAGCACGCTATTTAATGAGGCCACAATGAATTACTGTCAACTCAAAAAAACGTCAATGTTATTATATTTGATTATTACCAATTTCTCACATTTGTCTTATTTGTGAACAATGTGGTATGAACGAATAGATATCCTTTGACTATCCAATTTCACTGGATTACAATAAAGAATGAATGAATAAGATCAAATTATAGCAGGTTACAGTGAAAGCTGTGGGCATTTGAGATGTTTTTTAATTACAAATATCTATGTAATAATTTATTTTTGCACCTAATTTGTATATTTATTCATATCCATACATATTCATATTTCATTGTTCATTCATTCATATTCAAAGTGCTTTAATCGTTATCTATTTCATCATTAAAAACAAGTTATCTAATCACTATTCATAGTAATTCCACAAATTTGTCGCTTTCATCTCCACGCTTACCCAACAGAGGTGATCATGGTGGAACCCATGATCGTTTCGCATTTCCTTAAACATGCTTGTCAAAACGAAGTAGTTTTTAAATATTTTATCTGAACTCTACGTAGGAGTAATCACCAGATTCACGTCGAGGGACTTGTACTCGAAACACACGGTTATAGGACGGCGTCACGCACAACAGCTGACCTCGAAACGGTGCGCGTCGTGTGCGTGACGGACAAGTCACACGCAAGAACATTAAAGGCCGAGTTGAAAATGCTCGTCTATATGAAAAACTGTTATGATTCTTCTAAGAACAAAGAGGGAAATGCAGTTTTACTATTATTACATCAAAAATTGAATGGATAGTGTAGATGGAATACATTTTCGAGTTCGATATAGCTAGAATAAGACGAAATAATTCGCGGAAAACGTTCTTCCAACAATTGAAAATTAAGTAACTTTTCCAAAAGTCATTTACTCATTTACCAAGAATCATTATCTTGACCTAGTGGAACCTTGGGTTATAAATATCGGGAAGATGGCGTACCAACATAGCGTTTGCTAGAGGTAAGTTACTGTCGGTACGATAACTATATAAACTAATCCTAGGTTGAATGAACAAACTGTAAATGTCATGATATAATTTTAATATGCATTATACGAGGGAACTGATTCTTAAATTCAAATCTGTTTCTGAAAATTGAAGACTTTGAATAAAAACATGATAGGGTGAAAATTACATTTTAAACTTCTCCGATTCAAATTAATAATTATATAACACTATATACGTGAACTACTTGGAGAAGGGGTTCTCTTTTTTCACTGATGTTCGATCACCCACCAAAAGCTAGATTATATGTTGGGGGGAGGGTGGGCGAATGAGCAGGTGATAACGAAACTATGGAGTGATGATGAGTGAAAGGTCGTTCAAAAACAACATGCTTTATGCGGTAGTCGAAACCACGCTCAATGTTACTTTAAGCGGTGCTTCAGCTGATTGAGGCACGAAGGGCAGATCATCTCTTTTTTTCCCAATGCATTTTCTGGACAGTCGGGAGAATCCTTTCCAAGATGTGAGTCAATACACGATTACAATAGGAATATAATACAAGTGAAAATAAAACGACTACAGTATTGTCTATTTTCTTTTCCAAATTCAAGTTGATCCAGAGTTGACCAACTATCTAACACTGCGAGAATAGAGACGAAAGATAAATCTGAAGTTAATCCTAATCAAACACTTCTGGCACACCGACAAACTGAAATATCTATATTTCTCATCGGACGATGTTGCCTTACGTGTGGCCTAATCTAACTCTTGGCTGAAAATCTGAATAACATTCAATTAATAGAAGCAGATGTCATAATAGAGGTAACGGAATATATTTTCATTGAAACCGTGAAGGCGTATCAAAAGTGATCAGAGAATACCATATTAACTCTGGTGAATTATGAAAGAAAAGTAAAAATAGATACGGAATAATCGCGAAATAATGTTGATAACAAAAACAATCATACACATAATGTTTGTATTCATTAATAGTAGGCCTATAAGAAATAGAAAATACTCATATGTTATTATTATTCATATTTATTGAATATCATACTCTATTATCCTATTATCCAACACTTTCACAGCTTTTCAACCTCGTTTATGCACTCTCTAAAAAAAAAAGATATCATCTGCGAATCGCACTCTGTGGTATGCGAACCTCCTGGCCTGACGTCTGTGAACCCCTTGAATGTTAATCACACCCGACTGAGTCGTCGAGAAATGCAATTAGATTCCTCTCAATTTTCTTTGAATGACGTCATTTGCGATCACGTGATCACAATGAAAACTAATCACTGATACAAGTACTCATCTCAATATCTCGAGTATCGACCTCGTTTTCTCGAGTATCGATCTCTTTACATGTCATCGATATATCGATTACTTCGATACTTATCAAACTGCGATTTCATGAGCTATCAATTTACACTTCGATAGCGATACTTGTCGATTAGTTCGAGGGGATAAAACTATATTCAAGTTATCTACATGAAAATTGGTGTACTCATTTTAGTTCAGCCTGCATGCTATCAAGACGATAGAACCTGTATTCTTTCATAATTATATTTTGGCTGAAACTTTTTTTTTTTTTTTTAATTTTAAAAACTATATTTCAAAAACTACAGTCTTAGAGTCCCCGGCGTGAACACTTGCATTCGAGAGCTTCTAATGCTAAAGTAAACAAACCAAACAAATAGTAATCGATCGTTTATGGGTTAATAAAGCGCCAAAGTCGGTAAGTGTATTCTATCGAAAATGATTCACAATTGTCTCACCCATAGCTTATTTCTTCAGCAAACAGAAATAAAATCACAATAAAATTGTATTTTCTAACACTTTACGGTAGTGAGATTAAAAGCTTACACGTCTAGCAGACACCTGCCGACTCTCAATTCCTATCTAAAATCGTGTGTGAGTATATCTAGTTAAATCTATTCAATTGATATAATTTATCTTTCCAAAGATGGTAAAGTACTTACACCTTATGTTGCTTCGTCTGAGCATACGTCGACATCGGTGAATAAATGTCGATAATCACAGCCCATTCCTTATTTTTTAGTAAAGTTCAAAAACTTTTTTTTAATAAAGTACGGAATTACTATGACATTCTATTTTTTGTTAATTCAACCAGTTTTAAGATAATACGTCAATAATATCAAGAACGTGATAAAATTTATTGACGTAATATCTTAAAACTGATTGAATTCACTGAAATAGAATGTCATATTAATTAAAGAGCATAAAATTATCTTGAGTTTGATATACTTTTTATTCAAATGCACTTATTCGTGATAAAGAAAAAAAATAGTACCTCAATTTTTATAAGCACCATGCATGCACCACCTTAAAATCATATATATCTGCACTGCACATGAAAAATCAACACGATATCTTGTATGCGTCAAAAATTAATAACACTCACTCATTTTATTTCATATCTAAATTTTTTAATCTCAAATATAGCATACATATAAATAATGTCAAAAGTTCAAAACATCATGAGTTTTCTTTGAAAACAAAGAAGCGAGCACATCCAGGCACATCATTCAACAAATAATTCCGGTAGTAAAAGCATTCACAAGACTAAAATCGAGTTTGATTTCTGCTTTGAATTCAAATATGTAACGGTAAATGTAAGAAATTCAATTTGCAAGTTGCATTGTGTTTCAAAGTGTAGCAATCAACAAAATTAATAGAATTTCAACTTGAATTTAGTGAACTTTGTTTACGGTAATATAATATCATTATATTGTAATGAAATTTTCGATAATATGAAAGACATTATATAATATTAACCAAATATACTGAGTAATAATATCAACTAGGCGATCAATAACGATCGAAACTTCAAATTCAAGCGCATAGTATTTTTTTTCTCTCTGTTACATATTTTTGAACTATTTCAAAATTGGTTTTGGTTTGCTATTAAATATGTAGTAATAACATTCATATAATATTTGTATATTTTGTGATGGTTAATAAGTGCATGATTTGAACTCACCCTTACATTAAGGCAGTGTCATACCCTCCACCAAATTCCCTCAAGATATAAATAATATTTCAACAACTATTTTGAACAATTATTGCACATCCAAGTATAATACGTTAGTTAACACAAATCGCCTATAGACGGCGCACCAAATTCTGTTAATGGATTTGTTTTGAAGCCATACTGTTCCATTGCTGAAAAGTGATACAAAATTAACATTGTACAATTATTATAGTCATAATTAATCACACAGGAACTTCCAAAAATCTTTGATGATAATATTATTCTACAACTAGGAAGATTTTATATGAAGTGTTATATTATGCATACACACCTTGATTTTAAATCTATTTAACTCGCTGCCTTCGTGATTTACGTATAGGTTATTTCAATCGTGGCATGATCCTATTTGTTGATCCCCTTAATTAACTATTTTCTTGTGTACAGTAATATATTTTAATAATTTGAAAAAATCCATACTAATTTTTATCTCTCATCTTTTAATCTTATTTGCAAATTTCATTATTTGTATAATTCATTCGATTGAATTGAGTAGAAATTTGAATTCATTCAAAGATTTTTTTCTACATGTTTTTTCCCTCATAGGCTGTTCTCATGAGATTTTAAAATTAAAAAAAATATTATTATTTCGCATGAGAGGTTTGAAACATTGCGCCTTAAAATTGTACAGAGTTTTATGATGAAGTATGTGCAGGCCAAGTTCCATTAGAACAAAAATCTTCCGTTTGAACTGTGGAGCGCGAACAGTAAACAAAACATATTCGTTTTTTCGAGTACGTTAAACTTGAGTCTTCGCTTCGCACATCTGATGACAATAATACTACAGTCATAGTTAAATCACTGTTTTCAATAAATGTGTTGAGCATACAAACGGTTAGCATCAGTCCTGCACGTGGTTACTGGTTAGAGGCAGGTTGTGTAAGCCAACTAACTTGTCACCGTTGGATTAGCAGAATATACGTATTTTTTTTAGATAACTTTCGAACGGTATTGGATTATAACATTTCCACAAGCATACAGTTGAGAAAACTTGTTTTTTGACTCTATACCTGTGAAAATTATGCGATATAAGTGGAATAGTTTTTATTCTCACCACCTCGAAGGCGTCATAAATATGTGGGTGTTTTTCATTGAAATTTTGATATCTCATACAAGTTATCACATACAAGTTATCACAAAAATTGATATTTTGCTGAATCGACTTCCATGCGCTCTTGACCAAGGGCGGTAACATATTAACACGTCATGAACGTTCAACACGAACTTTAAAAAATGTATCTAGAGAGTAGAAATAGGAAATTAGTATTATCAGCGATTAAAATGTACTATAAAATAAGTTTTCACTGACCTATAAAGTTTTCTTCTTGTGCCAACATCGCTTCTCGCCATGTTGTATTGTCAAAATCACCTTTAGTTCCACCGTACTCCGTCGGCAAAATGTCCGGACTGATGAAGGCATGTAAACCAGTCATATCACGGCCATGTAAGAAGATCTGGAAACGTTATAAAATCGTAATAATTAAAATATTACTCATAGTTTGATTACCATATCAACTGATCATCTCGAAACTTTCCACAGATGATTGTGAATATTCTAATAAAATTCTTCGCTGTTGTTGTTGTTACATATAAGGTAGAAGATATTTAGCGACCCTGCACTCTTATTCCCGAACGAAAATGAATTATCTCTGCACAAGTCCAGCTCTCTCAACAATGTCTGTAATTAGTGCAGCAAATGACCACTGTAGCAGCACATACCATCACGCTTGTACCGCTAGTGGCCGAGTGCCGCACTGCAGGGTGACAAGGTAGAAGGGTGCAGGTGATGAGTAGTAGGAGAAAGAGCAGGTCTCAGTTTCAATCCAAGTTTTTTTAACATTTCCCCATCCTTCATCCATTGTGGTTAGTGTTGTTATGTTTGCTGTTGTTTCTGTTGTTGCCCTTGCATGTAAGCGCAATATGACCTTGACGTTTCTCAGTACATTGTGTGGAAAAATGTAGGGTAAATAAAAAATTGTACTATTATTTCCTGAACGAACGGATAGTTTTTGTCTGACAGGATGTGTTTGAGTGAGAATATAACCAGACTCATATGATATATTATGGTCTATGATATAACTTATCGAGATGAATAACATGCTATATAAATTTGACATGAATAACTAGAAATTGAAAATTCTATAACACGAAGAATTTTATAGAAATCCGTATGGAAATTGTAGAATAAATAGAATTGAGAATGATTTTTAACCACTTTCAGTTTGAAAGAAAGAGTTTTGTATGAATACGGTTCAATAAGACCAAAGACAATGTACTTTTTATTGTCTATTGATAGGTCAGTGGTGCCAATATACGATTCCTGATATATAATTTGAAATTCAGGTTAGTTGATCCTGAGAGCTTGACTGTTTTTTTTTATGGTAACCATGGCCACCAATCTCATAATCACCCAAACTTTCGGAAGTCACTGTCATCTAGATACTAATTGTGGTGCTTCCCAAATTTGCAAGCTTAGTCATTATAACGATAAAAAAAAGCACGATTTAAGTCAGTCAGAGCAAGTCGATGTTGTGGAAATGTTGAGTTGCCTACTTGTTGATATAAACCCGTATGCTGCTTCGTTTTTCACAACAATGAATGTAACAATGGTTTCTATTGGTGACGAGTTTACAAATCAAGACTGGCTGCGTATAGATTACATGTCCTTACATGTATATTTTTGATGAGAGTTCGCTCCCGCATGTAGTTCACTTGTAGGTTGATTCCTCCAGAGCAACATAATATAATAAGCTTTCATCTGCCATCATCTCATTTATTATTCACTGACACAATTAGGTTCCAATCTACTTCAGGCTTATAGTACTTCTTCAAAACCGAAATAAATTTTAATAAAGCCAAGGTACTCATAGTGATAATGAAAAATACATTTGATTTCGAATGTGAAGTGACTTACTGCCTGAATTACCAACGTGGGACTAGCTCTAACAAGCAGTTTAGTTTAACCACTATTTTTCTGATTACACCAACTATCAGATAAAGGCTAACTGGACTTGGTAATACTAGGCTATGTTCAGTTGCGTTCTCCATGAATTTGAATGATGATACTTAAATGGCTGATCCCTGATGTTAAACTAAAGTTTAAAGTAATACTTTATTCTCCAACTTACCCTTTTCCTTATCTTTTCTTTGAGGAATGGTTTTAGAACTGCAAATATCGCATCAAAGTAGAAAGGCTGATTGATAATGTGAAATCCTTTGAATCTTAATGGGAATGTTTCCTGAAAAGACAAGAAATATTAACTAAATACTACATAAATTACTGAAGGATACATACATTTTCAGGCTTGGTAAATAACTCACATAGATAACTCACACGCTATGGTTCGCATTGTCTACATATGTATTCGCAATGTTTATGAATTAGTAATGCATTGATCCGTTGTTTGAAGGATTGTATACATTGTGACAGATATATAACGTAATTATGTATGATAGGGAACAAGAGTATAGTAATGCCTGTTATGTATACTACGAGGTATTGAATAATTTGTTACTATAAAATTATTAATTTGAATCTGACAGTTATGAAAATTGGAGTCAAGACAATCTGAAAAATATATAAACATCTGCATGAATCATGACATAGTTATAATATAATGATTTAAATAATCAATCAATTGATGTCAACGTTGTTATTCTGTGCACAATCGAGTGATACGTTGATAATCCCGGCGCCTCCACCAAAAATATAATCAATCGATCATTATCTCGAATCGAATTTTCGAACAATACGAGATGATAACAGAGTCACGGTCTTCTAGATTGCAAAAATATTACCTATTTTATAGCCCACCTCAAGAGCAGGGCGTGGATTTTGTGCTGACAACAATGGAAATACACATGAACTGAACATATCGCCATGGTACTTGACTCTACCAGTGAGTAGAAACCAATCAAAGTCCTTAGTCTCTTGGAGCTATAGACAGGCCTGGAACGTTATTTTGAGTAGCAATCGCGGTAAGGGTCTTGGCTGCTCATTCTGTTGATGCTTTTTTTATTTTCATATAATTTTATTCTCAAACACATAGATCGAGTTACATACACGTAGGCCTACAGTATAATACAAGAATAGTACAAGTATAGTATACGAGAACAAGGACTTAATGATATTTTAATTCTATTTACAAGAAAAGAAAGAGAAGTCCGTGTAAGAACGTGGTGCTCTTGTGTGAGGACGAACATTTGTAAAAGAATATGGTGATTTTCCAAGATGACAAAGGAAAGGAAAACTTAAATTGAAGAATAAAAATTATGTATATATATATATATATATATATATATATATATATATATATATATATATATATATATATATACATAATTAATATATATATTTATATATATATATATATAAATATATATATATATATATATATATATATATATATATATATATATAAGACCGTATGCGGAAATTCAACTTGGACGCTGATTTTACTATTATTATTGGCAAAGTTGCAATTTGAAGTGATAGGAAACTGGAAAAATATAGGCCTACATTTAGTGATCAACTCTTTCTATTGTACCTGAATGACTTCGACAGTGCGACGAGAGTAGTACGGGGAGAGGAACTTGGCGTGCGGAATTCCGAACCCGGTCATATCGACGATCACTGTCACTCCGGCAATCTGCGTCTCTTGCTCTTGTACCATGTACTCCAGAGCCAAGATATTGGTGCGGAAAATGTCATCGATGGAAACATCGGTAGCTTCGCATTTTTCTGAAACAAAAATCTCAATTACACGATTTGTTTGGCAAACTAATGAAAAGTTTTGTCCTAATGAATTATCAGAGATTTAATTATGTTTTTCTATGATTGAAATTACATTGTTTACGGTAAAGAGGTTTGAGGATTCAGTATACGTGCAGAGGTGGTAAACAATTTCACCTGTTGATAATTCAAATAGTTTTACTTGTTAATGGTGGATTGTCAATTTCTCTCCCCTGGATTATTCTCAAGAGGTTTTTTGAAATTCCGAAATAAAAGTGGTTTAACCGATTGAGCCTCAAAACTATACGAGTAAGATGTCATGCACATATGTGCATGCCAAGTTATATAATTTTTTTTGCAAGTTCAAGTTTTTGCACGCGCGAATAAAGAAAAAAAGTAGAAATAAAAAATCGAGTATTGTATTATCAAGTTATCATCATTATTTTTTCATTTTTATTTGAACTATTGCTGGATTTAATTCACCAATATATTTTGTTTCTCATTCTATAGCTATTTTATCACTCTTTCAAATATTGTATTAAGCTTATTTCTCATATCTTAATTGATTGATTTTCATTCTGTGTTTTCTTAGCAATCTCACATGTATAAGACATAATTTTCTTCTTCATTAAAGATATATAGGGCCTATATATATATATATATATATATATATATATGTCATGCGATTCAGGCAATGTGATTCAGGTTATTCCATCATGAACAAAAAAACAGTTCATATTTTTTTATAAATTTGATTATATTTATTTTTTATCCATGTGAACCAAATAATAATCAATCGTTCTATTAAATCAGTTATTTTCAATCTTGATTAAGTATGTTAATGTTGTTATAAAAATAATGACCCAAACCCAACGTCCAATGGCACTTGTATTTCAATAGATGTCCTTCATCAGGAATATATGTTGAAAAAAGGCGATAAAAACAACAATAATTATTCCATAAACGAGAAAATAAGAATATTGTGAAATTGAACGAGCAACATTTTGATTGAGAACGGAAACATCACACGTTGAGTAGGTCTATTACACATACAACCTTCAAAAGGTATACCAAAGTCGTGTTGAACTATATAAACTCTTTCCGTATAGAGTTTTACCTTCACAGCTATCTCAAGACATTAGATAACAGTTTCCATTTCAATGATAAAATTCAAATTATAATAAAACAAACATTATAATTAAAAACGAGTTTTGCTAGAATTTGGAATAAATTAGTGTGTGACCCAGAGCAGTTAGTGTATTTCGATCATAAACTTGAAGGTTATAATCAAAAGCAATCCCATCTTGTCAAACGTGAACTTATTATTATTTCGAATTCCATTGGGAAATATATTTAGTGTTCAAAAATAATCATAAATTTCTCGTAAAAAATGTACGTCACTTTCAAATACTAGATCAGATTATTTCTCCGAAGTAAATGTTAAAAGCTTCAATGCGTTAAACATTTCAAGTGAATTTAAACTGGACACATTATCAATTTGGATTTTCAAACAAGAAGTGAAATTACGAAATCCACTTGGAGTAATTATATTCAGCAGTTCCTAATGCCTTCAATGATAACAATGTAATCATTTTAAATTTGTGTGCATTGTTCTTCTTGAATTAACTCGATCGTTGAAAGGTTCAAAATATAATATCTACATTCAGTCATTAGTTTTTTAAATACATTTGTAGGTCCTATATTTTGAAATTGAAATGGAATAATAAACACTATCAACATTAAAACCAATACCATGAATCAATAATGACTGACCCACTCTGACGATATAGACTCTTCTGCCTTGTGCATCACGATCCTCCAGCATGAGCTGCGCCTGCTTTTCCAGTACTTCCATCTTCTCGGACGGGCGAGGAGTTTTAAACAATTCGGGACTCCGTAACTTCATAATATAATACCGTTGCAACTACAAGAATAGAAATCAAATCAACGTTATGGTTTTTTGGATAACAAAATTAGTGGTCTGTTTCGAAACAATAATAATTGGTATTGCTTAAAAACCATTGCTGAATACCAGCAATTGTCAATTTCGCATGAGAGTGGATTTAGCTGAATATTACTCATTGTGAGATAACTTCCAGGAGATTTAAGATATAAAAATTCAAATTTCAAAATTTCTAATCACGTGCAATTTTGGAAAATTAAAAAATATATTATTTAAAATGATAACTCGTGATCATATCGTTTCTATCTGTATTCAGCTGAGTAATTGTGTTTTAGCTGTAATGGACTGTAATATGGCTTCTATAGTATAATAATAATAACAATGGAAAATAGTATTAATATATTTTATTTCATGAATAAAAATACAATATATGATGATAATATACAATAATAGATGAACTTAATCGACAATAATAGTCGAAGTTATTACAATGTTCACACGTATACAAATACGTCATGGAAATGAGGAAATTTTTTAGTGATTATAAGCAAGAAATAGTTATGATTATGAAAGAATCAGTCATTATCTATATCCAAGGTGCCCACTTTTCCGTTGATTTTCGTGATTTTTCATTGAAAGTACGAAATGTGGTGTGAGATTAGGTTGTATTATTTTGAGTTTAAAGATACTACAGATCAAATGGCCTCGAAGATGACTGGGAGGGGCATTGTAAACGGAAGTCCCAGCTTTTATGCCGGGATCTTTATATGGAAATGAAATCATAATTTATTTTTCCATAACTCTCGATAGTTTTTACTGAAACAACGATTTTTTTGGCTGAATTTACTCCCATGAGCTCATGGGCAAAATTTAGATCGAACTTTTTAGAGGTGCATAAACGGGAAATCAATTTCAATATAATCATACGCACCATATGGAATGCTTTGTCACAGTTGAACTTCTTTGCTCGAAGAAATCGAAGTAGAAAAGCGTCGTCAGATCTCACGTGCCAGTTACTTTCAGCTGAAAGAAAAAACATTGTAGAGATCATCAGATTAGAAGACTCGATTTCATTTTCGCGAAACATATTCCACGTTTGTTATGTGTAATATCGTGGTAAAATCTCATTTGTGTAACGGTCCACTAACTTCAAATCACATCAGAAGTTAACTTTTCTCTCAAAATTGGTTAGACAACAAATTAATTATGTTGAATTGAGTTGAAATTTTGACGAACTATATATAAACGAGGGTGGAGAACATTTGATAAAAATGAAAAAATATATATTTCACACATACGGTTTCTATTGTATTTTAACATGATAGGAATAATTCTTAGAACATATCTACGTCTTATTCAAACGAAGGTGGAGTCAATGATCTACATATCTGCTAGACATGCAACAAGCTGCAACTTCATTCTTTGAACAGAATCATAAACATAATGAGAAGTTTTCATTGGGTGGATTGCAAGAATGAAGTTTAAACCCCGGCCTACTTTAGACGCCGTCTAAGTACAAAATAGCATTGCAGAGGCAATGCTATTTTGTACTTAGACGGCGTCTAAAGTAGGCCGGGGTTAAACTTCGTTCTTGCAATCCACCCATAGGGTCTCATTCGCAGCAATGAAACTAATGTACCAATGTCGAATAGTCAGCTATTTGAGTGAGGTTTGGCAAAGTAGGTTTTGATTGCTGGAAAAATCAGTATCGATTTTCTTATACTAGATCGATTGAAAAAGGAAAATAATAATATTTTCAAATCGAACAAAGCAGAATCTGATCTTCAGACTATGGATACCACCCAACCTTTGTTCCAGTTGTTTTTATCCATTTGTTGTTTGTGTTATATTTATCGAAAAATAGCATGATGGTTTCGGTAACTATTCCAAAATTTTGATTTCTTAATTTTTCGAACAGTAATTAAATTTGAAATTATTTATATTCTAGACCGTTACAACGTGTGCCCTATTATGAAAGTCTTCCGAATACGTTTTGATTGCCCTTATGAAAAATAATGGTTGAATGTAGTATCAAGTTTTTTACATCATTAGGTGATCCTTAATTACTGCTTCATTTATATCATTATTAATGAAATATAGCTGATATTTCACTTTTTAATGTGTAGACCTATTAAAATTGTAAGAAGTAGGTTGTAACAATATACGGAGCAGATATAGGCTACCCACAATTTGGCTTCGTTGATAAATAAGCGCTCTGCTTTCAAGTGTCAAGTCACACAGGTGCGGGTTTGAGTCCCGATGTAAATAGGGTTAGGATGCAATTGACTATTCGAAAATAAAAAATAAAATACTGTTCCAATAAAAACTGTTCGAAAAAAGAAATGTTTTAAAAAATGTTCGAAAAAAATGTTCGAATTCAAAACTGTTCAAAAATGAAAAGGTTCAAAAATTGATCTAGATCGAAAAATAATGTTGTATCTTGATATTTGGGTTATTTTCTCTTACTCCATCATTCATAGTCATCCTTCAATAGTTTATCGAACTATCCTCAATATTTAACTCGGCTTCTCTGAGTATTGTATTGTTTCTATGCAGACTTGTCTTGTTGCTGAAGCAACATCGGGAGTATTAGGCATATACATAATGAAATGGCTCCATTGATGTTCAGTTTTACCAAAGAACTAATATTAGCATTAGCGTTATTCATAACTGGGGTTAGTGAGAAAAAATCAATCAAAGCTGATCAACATAACTTCAATTCAAGATAATAACGTCATTTCAATTATAAGATATTAATCGAATATTCTTCAAATCCACGCACGTGATACTAATATTTCGCGGTTGAACGTTATTTCGTTTTGATTATAAATTAATTAAAATTGAAATTTGGCTGTTCATTTCTTTCAATACTCTCATTTGAAATTTCCAGTCTTTTCAAATTATTTTATCATTTTATCGAGTAGCATCGAATCTCTGCGGCCACTGATGCACTGTGAACACTATAGATAATGAAATGGATTTTTCTATACCTAAATTTTAACCAATTCAAATGTGATATCAACCGATTCTCAAAGTTTTCTTTCTTACCTAATACTTTGGTCCTAAGAAGTTCAATATTCTTTCTCGAATTGCCGGGCGTCTCGTATAATTCAGTCACTGCTTTCTGTTTCCAGAACGCCGATAGTTCTTCTTGCACGAATGGATCCTCCATTTCCTGTTTGGCTAGGGGAGAAGAGAGCATACTGCCTACGTCATGATTCTTCCTGTTTAATTGGGTAAGTAACGCCTGGTTGGCAGGACACACGTTGTCGGAGGGCATGAACGTTGACAATCTAGAAAAAATACCGAGATGTTGATGTTGCTTATAAAAATATAGAAATTCATCTTTGCTATTTTTTACTATTTTCACAAACAACCGTAATTGAATAAAAAGCATACCAACCCAGAAATAATGTTATATTCTTTAATTAATGTGATTTTTTTTAATGCAATCAGTTCCAAGATAATTTCTCAATGAATTTCATCAAATGCTTGGTATCCATTGTCATATTATCCCAACACTGATTGAATTCACAAAAATAGAATATCATATTAATTGAAGAGCATGAAATTATCTTGGCGTTGATATACTTTTCAATCAATTACACTGGTTAGTGAACATGGAAAAAAAATAGCGGAAATGAATTTCTATATTTTTATGAGCACCGTGTATGCATCCCCTCAACGGAACTATCCGTCAGCATATCTTCAATTGATTTTCAGAATTGCGGTGCAGTGAAGATTATATTGATATGAATTTATTCAAAAAAATATCGAAAAATACTCCGACATTGTTCACCAAGCTGGAAAAACTGCATTTGTCTCAATTATCTATTTTTTTCAAAATCAAGTCCAACATCGAAAAATAATGTTTTTGTACAATTTGGAAGAATGAACTTCTACAAACTTCAAATTCTCCATCAAACTGGATACAAGGTAAATATTTCCATATAAAAGAATACTAGCCAAGGTTTGGCAAGTTTGTTTGACCCACGCAACAAACCAGTATAGCTAAAGACGAATAAAGTCATGTTTGACCATCACATGGGTCGAAGTCTCCACACTATACTGACCGTTACTGGTGATGAATAGGAAAAGCGGTCGATTGAAACCCAACAACCTTGTGGTTTATGTGAACGCTGGTATGATCGATAATACAGAGTCACTTTTGTTATGACAAAAGTATTACGATATAGATAAGTGTCTCTCTGAACTTGACACGACATGAATATTAATATACCTTCCAAACATCCAGGTAGGCTACTATTCGTCGATATTTGAAGGTATGAACTTGAATTATTCAATATCACGACAAATAATTAAAACATTCAATACACTCAATTACTCTATTTAATTACTCTCTGGTCGAGTAATGAACAAACACATATTTGACTCAAACAATTTCCCAGATCTGAATTCAAATTTATTTTTCGTCTTTATGAAGATGAAACATTTTTACAAAATGTACATTCATTCTTGTGGTCATAATACGTTAATCAATTTGAAAAATACTTTGGGAAGTAGTTCTTTCATAACAATTTGAAAATTCTCCAATCTGTTTTGCCTATAAATTGTGGGTTTTGCTTCAGTTGACATTTAAAATAAACTGATACTTTATTTTCCAGGAAAAATCGTTCTATCTCAATGTCAGCTTGTAACATTTTCCTCGTTTTACACTTCATGAGAAATTACTTCCTCTCAGTAAATGCAACACGTATATACTCACCAACTCTACCTCTAGTATATACCAGTCCAATCAATCACAAGTTCCCTACGGACTGCATGCTCGGTCAAATGTTATTCCACGATGTTATTACTAATGACCGCCTCCGTGGGGGTGTCATCGTAACTGCATTCTATCCAATTATCGATCGCAACGCCGTGGTGGGAAAAGCTTCAACGAATTACCGACGCTTCGCTGCGTGGGCAACCAGCGATACATGGTGCAGTAGTGGGTTGCCTATCTGTACTGGTGGTGCCATCTGTCGTAGACAATGTGGGCTAACTATTTGTAAGGGTGAGGAAAACGTGGTACATGGTGTTGAATGTGAGTGATTCGATTTGATATAGGCATTTATACATTTATTCAATTCATTTATATCTCTAGAAATTCATGAATAGATTGTCATGAAATTAATGGAAGGTAATGAAATTCAAGAAGACACAAATTACAGTACCGTACACAATTTACCAAATTAGTTTTTATTTAACTCATTATAAATGACAAAAACATTTTAATTTGAAAACTATTTCGTTCAACAATATATAAAATATAACACTTTATATTTTAAGCAAGTAATTATTATTGTGTTGATTTAATATTAATTCATGTTCAGTCTGGAGTGGCCAAAAGGTTATTCAGGTAAACTATATGCAACATGCCGATTAGAATAATCAACTTTTTCCAAAGCATCTAAAAGAATTACTATACACGATTTCAATTTGGATAGCATACATACCCCAACCCGTATGAGTGAATTTCAAATCCTAATTCCGACCATTCATACCGCTCCAACTGAAAGTACGTGTCTTAAGTATCTCAATTCGTCGGCATTTAGACAGAATGAACAGAAAAAAGATTGTACTATACAGCTATTCTCACAGATATTTGCTCATTGTATACTTTGAATTAAACATTAAATGTATTTTTCGTATGCTGAGAGATAATAATTAACCGTGAAATCACTTCCGGTATGCACAACAATATCTGATTTAGTCCAATATACCTTCAAATGATCATCTACAACTAAACATAAAAACATACACAACTGTTAAAAAACTCTAGGCTTACCATAGGTATATATACCTAATGATTTGAATATTTTTACTATCGATCTATTCCAATATGAAATGAAGTAACAATAATAATGTCACAAAAATGTTGTACAGTCTGAAAATGAGGAACAAAGTTCTTCATCGTAAGGCCCTATGTGTAATATTCTTCAGCATCTGATAGTAGATCGATATGACGATGATATATCGGATTGAGATTGATCGAGTGGTAACGATATATGTCAGATTATCACGTTTTGATAATCGAATCGCTTGAATGAGATTCTTCCAGATCCTTCGATAGAATTGATTTATTGTTCTTATAAACTGCACTCTCAGAACAATCGTAGCCGAGACTGACCAATTCTGAAATGAAAAATATATATAATTAATTGAATATAATAACAGAATAGTAATTTTTCATTTACGACTATTCACCCATCTAAAAATAAGAAAAAACAATTCTGACAAATAGTTATTTTTTTGGATTAACTAATGCCGAACGATTGAAGTGAATTGATAATGAACCCACGAAAAATTAATTAAAATAGTCTGTCCGTTTTTTTCGAATACCGGCGAATTTATTAAAAATTCTCGTTTTATATGTTTTATATTCCGCAGGAATGATTGTAGCGCTTGAAATTTGCCAAATGTAATGTCCACACTATAATGAGCATGTCATCAGATAATCAGAATTTGCATAACTATGAAATTTTCTGAAAATGTATTGGCAGCTGAAACAATAATATTATTCAAACGACAAGACTTAGGGAAATTATAACTGTTTGATAAAATGCCCATTGGTTCAAACATCAACTTTGACAAGTTTTAAGTGCTTACAATTATTTATGTGGGATTCCCGTAGAAAACGAGAGATCGACGGAAAAAACGTACACAATATTTTTAATTAATCTCTCGTGAGTTTAACTTGAATTCACTTATAGTGTTCTGCATTAGTTAATCCCAAAGACAGTTTTGTCTGAAGTAATTTCTATCATTTTTAGATGGATGAATAGCCTTAAATAGAAAATTATTCAGGTTTTTTATTAATAGTTTACTGTTTTAAGAGGAGGCCAATTTTGCCATTGCATTATATGAGACGACATGGAAAAACGTGAGCGTAGTGATTTCTTGTGAATGTTTGGCGTTATCGAACAGAAATTTTGCAAAATTATTTTCGTTATTCAGGTTCATTCATATATGAAGGATTTGAATTGGACGAATATTCGTGAGCAAATTGTTAAGAGAAAGAAATTCACTTATTTGTCAATTAGTGTCCAAGTTAGCATGGAGACAATTAAATTAGTCGATGTGATGCCTGCGATCCACGGACCATGTTTATGTAAAGATCACAAGGAGAAAAACTTTCTTTTTCATGATCGTTTAATTATGAAAGTTTTGAAACATATGAAATAGTTGTAATATTCAAATTGTCTGACATGATTTACTAAATTCTGATGCAGCATCAGAATAGCTACAATCAATAAATACATTATAGATCCAATGTGTGGTGACACGTGCGTATGACTTGGATTGACTGCATGATGAAAATATCGCCCCCCCCCCCTAACAAAATGCTTTTATCTCGAGATTTATCGGACCACTAATTCTAAAACTCGTCAAAATAATAGCACTAATGGATCACCAAATCCTGACAAACTGTCATAATTAGTGCTTGAGTGGGGGGGAGGGGCACCGGTTTACGAACCTATACTTAAAGTTCTTCAAGTTTGGTCAAACTATAGGCCTACCATTATATTTAGAGATTTATATTTATACCATTATATATATTTAGAGAAAACTAGAAATCTCCGTCTCAATTTGAGAAATTGTAATTACATTTCTTGTCCTCCAAAGACCATGAGTTATGACGTACGTCATAACTATCGACATTACTAATTATCGAGTATCGAGTAATGTTTACGTCACGAGTCTACGTCAGTAAAATTGCCAAGTCCTGGTTGACGAATGAATGAATTATGATTCCGAAAATTGAGATGGCAATTTCTAGTTTTCTCTAAAATTAGGAAATTAAATATCGTGATTATTCGTTGAAGTCTAGTTTCAAGGTTGTGGTGGTGTCCTTTCAATTTGATTCTGATATGCACATCACTGCCATATTTGTTTCATTTCGAGTCTGTTACTAATGTGATAGGAATACCTTCAACAAGTTTCTGATCTGAGTCCACACTCTTGATCCAGTCCCCATTTGTGAAGTCTTCCCTCGTGCCTCCGTATCTCAGTGGCAAGTTCTTTGGATCAATGAAAGTGTGTAATGTTTCGAAGTTGCTTCCGTGGAAATGTATTCTTGATTTCATCCTCGAATCGAGCATGGGCTTGAAGATCGTGAACATCATCTCGAACACCCAAGGTTGGTTCAAGATGTGGATCTCGCGGATACGAATTGGAATCGACATCTGAAAAATTATATTATTTATATAAATTTTTCAATCTTTTTATCCAATATCTTTCTAACGGACAATTTCTAATATATTACAAATCTGGAATAGAATTGTGAATTGTAAGAATTGTTTAAAATTGTAGAAGTGACTTTTACTATACACAATCGAATTGTATACGTTGTATATTATTTCGTGATTAATCATTCAAAAATTATTTCATCCTTGGCTAGTATGAATATGGCGAAACAATATTTATCGTTGAATATATTTTAAAGATTGCAAATTACTTCAGGGCTATTTTTTACTTGCCTTGTTTAATATCTGAAGACCTTGACTGCTGTATATAATTGTTCATACTTAGTTTAACCTATAATTTTAGCAATAAAACATCTATTTACCGTAGATGGATGGTTTTGCGTCATATAGTGGTAGTGCGTGCGAAAGATATTTGTTCTAATTGAAGTACAATGACTTTATGTCGAGTTTTCTCTATTCGTGAATAGATAAGAACAATTATTATGTTTGTTCACTGATCGCCTCGCCTATCTCACCTTTCGTAGATCATTTGTTTTCAGGAAAGAGGATATGATTGCTATAATTGTTCATGGAGAAGAGATAAAACCGGAAACATGTCTTATCGGGATACATCGAACTTCGCTTTCGAAACGACAGCTTCGAAAAGATGTAATTATAGATCTATCTAATCTTATTATAGGTCAATATCTAAGCCTACATCTAAGACTAGAGCTGTTTTTGCATTCAAAAATAAGGTACCAAACCAATCATCGTATAAATTACACGCGTTAAAAATCCTGTTTTCGAGGTTTAATTTTTGTCGTGTAGGATGCGTGTGTACACCTCTACGTTGGACACATAAACTGATATTTTGATCTGTATCTGTATCGTGAAATAAAGCATTCAAATACTGGAATCCTGAAATGACACATGTATATCAGGCAGTATACAAATACACTTAATTTAGCTGTATTTTAAACACACTCGAAATAGTTCGTAATTCAAATTTTATAAAATGTACACTTTGTTTTTAACTGTAAATAAGTACCCAATTTATGAGTTATTTTTATATTTCAACAAATTTGTTTGAAGCGAACGAATTTGAATTATGGCATATTTAAAAAAGGATGTTAAAACCATTATCGAAATGGAATAACCAAACGAAATCCATTACACAAATAGTAAAAAATAATATTGGGCAGTCAAAAAGTAGTCAATTGAATGATCGAAAACAATCAATTTATCAGCTTCAGTATAAAAAGGTCGGGGGATTGATTCATTTGTCAAGTTAGTTTTAGAAGTAATTAATAGGACATTAAATCACTCTATTTCCCGTTGAACATGAGAAGTTTATGATGAGTTGCAAATATGTTCATTCCTATAGTCAAATCCTTCAAAGAACATAGATCTATTGTGCTGAATCCATTGAGTGTTTCAGTTTCGACTGTATATTCTCACATACCTGCTAATAAAATCCGAAAAACGTCAACAGGCTGTGACAAAACTTAACTCCCACTTGGATTTAAATTTACAGTGATGTATTACAGTGGTGACTTATACATATTGGCATCGGTGAATGATGAATGAGATGATAGTGAGATATTAGATAATAGGGTTTTATATTCTGTATTTTCGGATAGTGCAGAGCAAGCTGTCGCGACCGCTAATCTAATCAAAGGACCATCCAAAAATGCATTTCAAAGTAACAGGGAAACCACAAAATCCTCTGTCAGTATGATATACCATTACAACTCAAATTTCATTTAAATATTACCGTATCTTTAGTCAATGATATTACATTCGATATTCAATTAAAATACTTGAGATAGAAATAACTTGAGTGTACATTTTATTGACGCCCTAGAGCAACATATTATCCAGCAAACTGCTACAACCTTGACAACCGGTTCGCGGTCCATCGACTCATGACCTACCGCAATATGGAAAAAAAATTGCCATTTATGTTGTACTGTAAAGTTCAAAGAAGTCCTTAAAACGTTTGAATATGTGTCTTGCGTCACGTACATGTCTTGGGATGGGGACACTAAAATCAACATTGAACTGAATTACTATATTAACCGGTATTAAAACAGATTTAAGATATTAGAACTAACTGCATTCACCTCGGTATTGTATATTAAAATATGTACATACATGCTAATGCTAGGATGAAGTAGCATGCACGTTGGAATATGAGCGATATGAGACTATTTTATTTGAGAAGTAATGGAAATCCATATAAAGACACCTTGATTAAGACATTTCGTCCTGGTTGTTGCTCATTTTTTTAATCGGTCAACTATCAAATTGGTTTCATATTTTTATTAATACATAAAAACCAGATTATAATTACAAAACGACGAATCCGGTGTATGTGAAACTTGGAAATAATGTGTATCATTATCATGTTAATATGTTGTGCGAATTTGAATTTATTTGAAGAAAATATGTTTCCGAATTTTTCTCCCCTGGTCATTCTTGTGGGAGTATTTAAACATTTCAGAATGATTTTCCTCAAAGAATGGTGTAACTGTAACCGAATGCGCCTTAAAACTACACAGTTTCGGGTGAGATGACCCACGTGTAGGCCAAGATTCAAGAAAAAGTTGTGCTTTCGTTAAAATTAATATGAGGAACGCGACAAAAAAAAGAGAAAGAGAATCCCTGCTTCGCTCATCCAATAAGTCCTAATTTGTTCCTAATATAGTGAGTTGATTCTCAGAGATATTTGATTTCAATCAAATGTTTGTAAGAAAATTATACAGGTTACAATTATATTGAATATTCAAGTTGAGAAGAAAATCTAGAAATCAATGGAATAATTCAAAAAGCTGAATGTTTAGAATATAATGTTCCATTATTCTATACAGTTTACAGAATACAGCCTCCCCTTTCTGTGTAAAGAAATTTAGTCAGAGTCATATACTGCTCATGTTAGGAAGTGTATGGGTAATTTCTAATTACCATACCAGTAATATTCATAGCATAGCGGTAGGAAATGTGCTTTTGATGCGAATATCCTAGGATTCAAATCCACTTACGTCATATTTTTTCTTTACAATGCATTTAGCCACCATCCGGCATACTGAATGGTTGAGTTACCGGTTACACAGGCTGATGTTTTTAGTCATAGTCAGATGGATTTTTTGCCAATCGCACTCGTTCTTTAGCCGTAAACGGCTCTTACACATGATCAAAACAGCAAATCATTTGGAGCCAGTCCTGTCGCGAATGCCTCGTGATAAGTTTACCTTCATTCGATCTTTGGAGCGCGCACAAAACAACGCCTCCCCTCTCTCCACTGATCAACAATGAGCACTTACCCCCATAAGCTGGAGTATCATGGATGCAACGCTGGGTGTCACCTGCCATGCCTGCTGCATTGACAGGTTCTCCATGTCAAAGAAACACACGCCGCCAACAATCTGCGCGCGCTGCTCCATAATGGCCATCTCCAGAAGTAACAATGTGGCTTGCATAATATGGTCAATACCGTACAAACTGGGATTCCAGTTACCTGATGAAAATACACATTTTTCGTTTCGGAGAGATAGCATGTTCGTCAGGTTTTCAGAGAAAGTAGAGAAGTTATAGAGGCAAACAAACTAAAGCCTGAGTTACACTGGTCAAGGTTTCGATCAATGGCTTGACATCAACCCTTGAGCTCAAGCCATTGACTCGTGTAGGCCTGTGTACACTGTGGTACACTGATCGAAAAATCTTGACATGCAGGGTTGACGTCAACCCTGCACGTCAACCTTTTCGTTTAGAACATGTTCTAACAGTCAATGTTTCAATCAAGGGCTTGAACTCAAGGGTTGATGTCAATCCATTGATCGAAACCTTGACTCGTGTAAATCAGGCTTAATACAACACAAAAAATAAGGTGTGATTGGAGAACACAATTCGCGGGACACTATTGTCCATTCAATTTTTTCAATTGATTTCTATGCAGCCTAACGACCCCCCAATAGCTAGGTTTATACGGGGGAAAACTAAAGCAGTGCGACAGTTGACCAAGCCAAGGGGTGGCCCATTTAATAAATAAATTTAAGAAAAGATCCCACCAACAGCTAGATTATACGAGGGTACAAGTGAGCAGGTGATGATGAACCGATGAAGCGACGAAAGGTGAAAGGACTTTCATAAAAACCCGCGCCATATGCGGGACTCGAACCCACGCCCGACCTGACTTCAATTCCCAACGCACAAAAAAATACTGTTCAAAGAAAAAACTGCCTTGGCCCTACTTCTTGAAACTTTGAATTTTCCACTGAATTTCTTTGCGAAATATGTTCTTTCAATTTCAACATCAATTATTTGTATTAATTGTAGTTATTAATTAAAGTTGATTATACCGCTCATACCGCTCGAATGTTGAGCAAACCTCTACTTTCGTGACGCGATTCGCGACTTGTCCCTGATTGGTCAGTAAAGGAAAATGTCTGCCGTCTCGCGACTTTGAGTCGCCATGGCGCGCGATATGGTATCGCGCGAGATTAGAATCGCGTGCATGGAAATCCAGCTTAAGGGCGCAGTTTTGATCCTCGCCACCGTCCATCCTTAAATGGGTTTTCGTGGTTTCCCTCTAGTCTAGACTGACGCGGGGATGGCTCCTACAATATCGGCCACGACCGCTTCCTTCCCTTTACCTAAAAAACGTTATCTCATCTTTCCATCATCTCATTGATCATTCATACTACGTCAATACATCTCAGTTATCTTTAAAGTACGTCGGTAAACTCAATCCATGTATTATGACAATGTGCAGTAACATCACTTGAAAGAAGCTGAAAATGGTGAATGGATTCTAACTTTTTATGATTGGCTATAATAAGATCCTGGCGACAATAGGTATTCTTATTCTTATTTCTTTAAAAAAAAAATCACTATTATTGCTATGAAAATATATACAGACTTTAAAAACTATATAAACCGTATAAACCATGAAAACTGCATAAACTATTCAAACTATAAAAAGTAGAAACTAATGATGCAAATTGTTAAGTAAATCCAAATGGTTACATGATTGCTACTTAACGCTCCATTGAGTGGAACCAAGTCGTTTTCACGATGTTCTTCAACAATGGGTGGCGTAATTTGTAACAAGGTATCATAAATTGTACATTTCTTATATGAGTTACATCATACTTGAAACGTAAGATATAGTTTAATTTTTTCCGAATAATTTTAATATGTGTTTTGCATACAAACATAATTTAATCAATTACTGTTTCCTCATTATAACTATTTGCTTATCATTTCTGCTCTACTTTCGTCTTTCGGGATGAACTTTGTTTTCGTCAGTTACACAATATCATTGGCGTAGGAAATGTCGTCCTGTTTGGGTATATCTAGTTGAACATTAGATATAAAACACGTTAATCGCTTATCATTCATATTTCATGAATCCCTGGTTCAGTTATGAATTAGTTGAACTAGTTAATTTATGCTCAACTTGACTTGTTAACAGTTTTTATAACTACAACATATCTCAATTGAAAATGGTACATATTATGTTACATAGTGTTACAAACAACGTTACGCCCTTGATGATTCGCTAACAAAATCCCATAACTAACTTTGTTTGAATCTGATTACTTTCCATGTTAATAATGAGTTTCATTATCACGTCACGCTACCGGCAATGATGTTTTTGAACTTGACACAATTGTGCATAATTTGAGTATTGTTTTGTTACACATACTTTCACCTAATATGTGTTTACTCTTTCTTGGTCATTCGAAGTAAACTTCTCAGATATGAGTAATAATATTACCACAAAATTAATGTTTGTGAGAAACGCAGAACAATATAAAACCGTTGACCTGCACCTCATCTAGCTAAGACTACGCTAGCTAAGACTACGCTTTAGAACATTAATTCGTATTGGGCAGGGGTTCGAGTCCCGTGTGAATCATGAGTTTCGGTAAAAGTCCTTCCAGCTTTCATTACTTCATCGTTTCATTAACACCAGCTTATTCCAAACTTCATTATAAAACCCAGTTGTCGGTCGATTATAGTGAACGGGGAACATTTGATTTAGTATAGATTCAATAAAATATGTGTAGGCCATTACCAAGTATTTATATTTTTCATATGAACGTTTTGGTAACTGTTTTTTGAATACAATAAGGTTCCGATGGATATTTTCAATTTCAATATCTAATTTTTTGGTAATCATGCAATAACTTATCTAAATTAAAAGAATTATTCCAGGCGAATGTATAAGTTACAATTATATTTTTATAGATAGAATGAAAGTTTCACAAATAATTACCACAGTATTGATTCAATATAATTAACTAAGAAGTCAAATTCATTCATAGCTCTTTGCGACATTCTCAAGTCTCATAAATGATTGAATATATCATTTTCCAATCCTCCTCGTTGTGTATATTAGGCCTACTAAGCAAGTGTGATATAATTAAAATGGAATGAAGAATGAACCAAAAATAAAATTGTTCATAAAATATGATTGAATAAGAGTCTTTCTCCCTTATACTCACCCTCCCCAACAGTCTCTCTCTCTCTCTCTCTCTCTCTCTCTCTCTCTCTCTCTCTCTCTCTCTCTCTCTCTCTCTCTCTCTCTCTCTCTCTCTCTCTCTCTCTCTCTCTCTCTCTCTCTCTCTCTCTCTCTCTCTCTCTCTCTCTCTCTCTCTCTCTCTCTCTCACACGCTCTCTCACACACACACATTCATACAGACCTTGTAGCTAATGGTCCCACGACCTGGTCCTCTCTCATAATATTTGGATCATGGTCCTTCGACCAGGAATACTCTCCTTCTCATTATCACTCTCTCACTCTCCCTCTGTAATCATATCCCTGTCACTCCCACTCACCTAGTCTGTAGATCATGGTTCTACGGCCAAGATGGTCACGATAAGGGAGCACTGTGATGATTTCCTCGTTAGAAATATACTTGAAGCCGTCGTTGAAATGTGCGAGACCTTTTTGGATACCGACGTTATCTGTCTTGAACTTGTAATAGCGAACCATCTGGAACAATCAGGAGACATACTGGTGACCAAAAGAGTTATTATTTATAATTAAAGTATAGAACGTTTGTTTGTCATTCTGACGGATGGGACTTGAAATACTAGAGAAAAGGTTCAGCACATAATGACGGAGATGAATATAATTAGTAGAATAGAAAACATATAACTGCTATGAATGTTATAAATATAATCATATATATATATATATATATATATATATATATATATATATATATATATATATATATATATATATATATATATATATATATATATATATATATTCATAGTAATGTTTTTGGATACACTTGTGTTGATTAAATAATTCATCTTAATTCTCTAACGTTTCGACTTGTTTGCACACGTCATTATCCAAGAGAATATAATCTTAATATGAAAATTGAATAAAAAATATTAATATTAACGTTAGAGAAATAAAATGAATTATTTAATTAACACAAGTGTATCCGAAAACATTACTGTGAATAATTTATTACCTTGTGAAAGCTTACATACATATATATATATATATATATATATATATATATATATATATATATATATATATATATATATATATATACATATATACATATATACATATATATATATATATATATATATATATATATATATACAAACCTTAATTAATAATTATACGTTTTGTTACTCTTATTATTTTCACTAATTTTTAATTCTCACGAATGACGACTTTTTGTAACTCTCCAGATCCATAAAGCGTAAAAATAAATGTCGATACTTTTTCAAAAATCATTTATCGACTTTATATTCGCATCTGTCGATCATGCGTGATAAACTTCGTCTGTTACAAACAATTTATGGAAGCCACTTACCTAAAGAAAATATCAAATGCCAAATCTTAATTATATATGAAAAAAGAATAAATTATAATATAAAAAGGAATAAATATCGGTACCGGTACCTAATTAGTTATCTATCCTAGAGAAATTTGAATACCTTGACATAAAAACGAGGACGAGGTCTAGTCGACTTGTTTTTCAAGATACCATAATTTTTAGTCCTTACTCGCCACGCTCTGAAATAATTTGGTAAACGATTTGAGCAATCCTACCTTCAGGGAATTTGATCTATAATTGGTATCTTTCTCCACACATTTGACAGCTAGACTCTATTCGCATTTGCATTTAAACTCCATTCATTACCTTTCTTTTGCAAAACTTGATACAACGTATATTGCGTATTATCAATAGGCCTACAATGTATGTTCACTACTATAACCATTATGTCGTGCTTAATTTACGTTGTATTGAAAAAAAAAATAATAAGGGAATGAGTGAATGAATAAATAAATTGAAGAATTGAAGGAGACCATACTGAATAAACTCCACACAAAATGACAGATGAATAAATCATTTCAAATACCAAATATCACCGAATTCCATTTAATTTTGTAAGTTCCATATAGGCTGATTATAATCAGTATGATCACTTTAAAGACTCATTTGACATTACGAGATTATTAAAATTACTCAAATTTGCCCGAACATATTCAATTTAATTTATCCAATGAATAAATACTTGATATGTTCGAAATTTCGAATATTATATACCTGGATATAGCATAATCAAATATAACACTACACAACACTAGTTTGGTTACTCACTCAGACCCACTCGAAGAAGTACAATAATTAATAATTTCATAATAATTATTTTTCTAAAATAGTTGTACTTTCTGAAAATATCCAACTGATATATCTTTTGGAGGAATTGAAGTTACGTGTTTTAAGAAAATGGTGGCCGTAGGCCTATTCAAAAGCTGTGTATTATTTCTTACTTTTGAGTACAAATTTATTTTAAATTCCCAATCAAATACAATATAGCTATAGCTCAGTATAAGGATTTGCTGCACGTATTCAACTATAATATTATACTCCATCACTTGTTTTTATGATACGGTAATCAAGTTGTGATATAACCAGGATTATTTAGAAGATATTATGCAATAGCTTACGTTATTGTGCTATTTATAGCTTATGTTATTTTTGTCTATTGGTCTTTCATTCCTACTCGAGCAAGATAACAATAAATAATTTGAGCACGATACACGATATTTAAGTAATAAAGAATGAGAAAACTTACAAAAAATGTGTACTCTCACTTTTCGATACTTAGGTATATAACAATTTATTTTAAATCACTTTATTTCATGTCTATTTTATATTTTGCGATTTGTCAAGGATTAGGATTTCGTGTAGGCCTATATTTCGATCATCTATAAAATATATAAGTAATACGTAATAGGCCTATAAGTAATAGAAGATATCAAATGAAACATTACTTTGAATAGTAATACCTAAAAAAGACTGGAACAATTGTGATGCGTGAAAACTAATGCAACAGAATTTGCGGGACTACTGCCGTATATATCAATCAACAAGGCATTGCCTCGAAAACTGAATCAAATCGGAAATGGGTTCAAGTACAGCATGGTTCATAGTTTTGAATGACCAATCTGACCAATTTTAATGAGCTTAATACAACCAACTCATTCGTACTCCCAAAAAACCTGGTCCTTGATAAGGTATTTGCAGTGGTGTAGTCGTAAAAAATAAAGTGCCAGGGCGGTGGCAGTGGTGCTGTCATAATAATAACGGTTAATTTAAATAGCAGTCAATACGATTTCCAATTGTTGGTGGCTTAGCCCCCCACAACGCTTCGCAAGGAAAAAATTTGAAAATTGATTTTTTAAACAATTATATTCAGTGAGTTTTGGTACTTGTAATTCTATATCACGTGGATGGGCAGACTGACTGTTCAAGTTGATTATTACCATTATTACTGGATTTTTATTTTAATATCTACTTTGTCCCATGGTTGGATATAAAATAACAGATTACCACAGATCAGGGCCCTACGCCGCCCTGTCTCCGCTTTTAAATTGGAAGCAGGGCTAAGCCCTGCCCCTCAAAAAAGTACCAGGGCGCCGCCCCGGACCGCCCTGGCCCCACTGCATGCCTGGGTATTTGATCATCAATAATAATCAATGTGTAGAGAGATAAATTAATATCTTATTGAAAATGACATGAACCATAGAAAATATAACATTTCGGGTGAAGAAATGGAAATGTGGTTGAGTACACATTTTCAGGAACGTGGATATTCACTTATTACAACAAAGCACCATTTGAAAGAAATACTACATTCACAGCCAATTCAATTGCAGAAATATTCTGTCTTATTATTCTCAGTTTAGACTGTCGACTAGTAATGGGAGTCGATTTAGAGGAATATTAGTTGTTTGGTGATAACTTCTGAACGGTATGAGATAACGGAATTCTAATATAGAGAAAACACAAATATTTGAAATACCTTAAATATGGTATAAGTAATAACCATTTATCTTACATCGCATAACTGTCAGGAATATATTCCTGACAGTTTTATATATATATATGATTGAAAAAAATAGCCAAAAATAAAGCTAAAATAAAATAAAGGCTCGAAAAATAAGCCTGACAACTAGGCGATATGAGGTAAATAGTACCTCTTGGATAAATAGTACCTCTGAACGGTAAGAGATATGGAAATTATAATAATGAGGAAACGTAGATATTTTCAATACCTTCTGGATGCATGGTAAAGGTAATAATCCTTTACCATCCAGAAGGTATTGAAAATATCTACGTTTCCTCATTATTATAATTTCGATATCTCATACCGTTCAGAAGTTATCACAAAAATCTGATATTGCGCTGAATCAACTCTCATGGATTCTTTTGAAGCCCGGTTTTCACTATGTTTGTTTTCTGGTATTTTGGTGGTTATTTGGATTGTTTTTTGTTTGGTGGCTTTTACGATTTCCAACCGATATTTCATTTTGTCCAATGACGATCCAGAACGCTGCCGGAAAAGCTGGCATCTTTCGTAACGAAATCGTGTAGTTCGGGTTGGTTCAAATTCAATATTAACGACTGTTTTTAGGAAGTCACATATTTTGGAATTAGAGAGATGTCAAATTGCCATGACAACTGTCTTCAGGTTATCCCAGACGGCGCTGAATTTGACATCTTGATCATTGCATCATCCCAGTAACCCAACAAGTTGTGGTCTAATCAGCACGGTCTACAATACTGAACAATATTTATATATATATATATATATATATATATATATATATATATATATATATATATATATATATATATATATATATATATAATATATAATATATATATACATATATATAATATATATATATATATAAATATATAATGTATTATCCTGGGCTAGAACACCGTCACCTTCCATTTTCACAGATATGTTTCATGATTTCCTTCTGTATAGCCTAGGTCAGTATCGTACACGATATTGCTGACGGTAGACAAGGTGAACATGCAATCGTAGAGGAAACTCTGCTTCAATCATTGATATAAAACATCTTTACTTACTAATTCGTGAGCTCTTTCTACTTTGAAGTAACGTGCTCGTAAGAATCGCAGAAGGAAAAGGTCGTCCATGCGATGAGGTGTCACTTCTCCTTTTTCTGAAAACAAACATTCAAGAATTGGTCAAATTTCTGATAACTACGTTATCATGAGTATAGGAAAGGGAACAGGAGCCCATTCTTGAAATGTTTTCCGTCATATTGAAAATAATGATAAATTAAACAAACATATACATTGATGTTCAAATCAAGTTCATTTTCAAATCTGTTCTTATTTATAAGAAGGCATCATGATAGCAACTTGAGCAACTTGAATTCTAGCTGATAAGAAAAAAGTTATACAAGAGTATGTATAGCCTTAAGTTCCTCGAATCTCGAATCTATATATAAAACACGGAGAGAAGGCAACATATGCGTTGCATGTTGAATGAGCGGTATAATCTTTATATGCACCTTCAGTTCAAACATAACAATTGCGTGACTGCCTTTCTGTGTTATCTTTCACTCATTTTAATCGTTCTATAACTTGATTGGTTGTGTATGTTGCTTGGAATCGTAATGGGTTTCTTGATAACTTTGACTCGTAAGAAAAAATTATGTTGTCATTTTCGGCTGATTTTGATTCATGTGATTCTTCGAAATGATGTGTACTATATTATTTTGAAATTCCGCGAAAATTTGAGTTTATTCAAAGGAAATATATTCTACAGATTTTCACCTCTAGATCAGATCAGCCATTTTGAAGAGATTGAATGTATATGTAAATAATTACATTAATTGTAACTATGGGGAAATCTATTGAGAGAATCAGTATCAATTAAATTGTAAAACGATCAAGATGAGCAACAATTTAAACAGGAAGGAAGTGACATAACTGTTTCGAACTCTAGGTGAGTTTGCTTTTCATTATGTGCAGTATAAATACCCCTATATCTACCGCAACGCATATGCTGTGTTTTACTAGTCTTAGATCAATTCAAATATGACTAATCAAACGTTACCATATATGGTAACTCATTAAACGCAATTATCAACCAAAGTTGTACCATAGCGAATGCATTTGATAGTTGGAAAAGATAGACGTACCAATTGATGAAAAGTCATATCATACATTTGAACCTGCTCAGTAATTAGTTTTCAACATTTCAAAATTTGCAACGTCATTATTTTCTCGACCACGCAGTACTTACTTTATCGTCTACATAAAATACATTACATGCATCTCAATAAAAAATTCACTTCAATTTATAAAAAGTTCTTGAGTCCCTCGAAAATGAATTTTCGTATATTTGTTCGTATGAAACTCGGCGTAGATATAAATATGTATACTTATATCGTCGAGAGAAGAAGGTTGTCTACCAAAAAAAATAATTATATTTCGCCCGGTAATGTAGACGGTGTATTGAACGTGAATATTTGTATGGCTGTAGTATTTTGAGCGTATTATGATTTTTTAGAAAGAGTTTTACTATTTTAAACGTGACTGCATCATTCAGTAAAATTTAATTGTTAAATCTGCTCGATAATAAAATATCTATCAAATTGTGTGCAGCTGTCAAGTTGGTACGACCTTCTTCTGTAACGGATACAAGTATAACCGAAATTTTCCATATTCTCCGTCTCCCTTAAAACGACCGAACTGAATTTATCTGTACTCGGTAGAACCTTGTTCAATATTATTATATTTAAAAAAGTACATATCAATCAGACAAAATCAAATGATTTTAATCTATACACCTTTTGCTATTCTCAGAGGGATTTTCACATTTTCAAAATCATTTTCCTTAAAAAAGTACCAAAATGATTTTTCTCTTGATCAATCCATTTTTTGCTGGTTATAAACAAAAATGTCCAGAGAAGGAGAGTGGATTGATACATGTACCCATGTACTTCATGTACTCTGTGTGCCGTGCACAAAAAATACAGAATTTATTCAGGACGGTATATGAAATTAAATCTTTGTCTTCGTGCGATCATTAGCGCCACACACTGGGCAGTACAGTCTGCTATAGAGGTGAAATTGTCTAATGTTTCATATAATTATCTAATTATTCATAATCATATTTGAAATTCTTATGAACTCGTAACTGTCTCATAGAAAAAGTACTATTATCCATTTGATTATTGAATTGAATATAATTTCTTATGTAGCTCTCATGCAGCTGTGCGTGAATATTTGACCATGTAAATTCTGATTCGCAGTGTGGAATATTACTGCGTTATTTCACAGACACTGAGCTATGTTCTTGATATAAAAAAAAGCTGAATGGTATAGCAGAAAAAAGCTGAAGCCAATACTCTAAAAACATGAAACCCTTGAGCTTTTCTCAAATAACAGCTCAGCAGCCAAATAACACAAATACTTTGACGTTGGGTAAATTAAGCAATAGTAGACCATGTTTTCAATTCATTAATTATTCTCAATTCGTGTAACATACAGGTGGCAAATTTCCTAATAACTACTCACAACTAATTACCATTTAAAATAATGAAATTAATACGCTAATTAGAAAAAATACAAAACAAGAACTATTATTATTCTTTGGAAAAATGATCAACTTGGTGGTACAAATAATTTGAAAGCATGAAAAATGTCAATATATTATAGCGTATTTCAGTGATCAATATTTCTGTTTTCCAACCAATATTTCCAAATATTGATTGTATGAATGATATAATGCGTGGTTGAATTGGTTGACTTTGACTACTGCATGTATATCACGGTTTTCAGAGAACGTTGTTCATTATTTCATTACCATAATTACATTCACATTGTTTTGCTGATGGTTTTAGTATTATTTCACGAGTAGCTAAATACAGCTGTTCTGTTCACAAAAGAAAATAATACCCCTCTATCAATACCCTACAATTTGTTATCATTTCTGTAAATTGCTTTGTTAATGCCAGAATCTCATCATCCGTCAATTAAAGCGGATAATGATGAGTATAAGATTTCCCACGACAACGTCGTGAGAAACTGTATGCGACGATTAAGGAAAAGCATGTACTTTTGAATCATAAAAATGTACAGTGTCATGTGGATCTTTTGTTTCCATGAAGTGGGCCTATTGTAAAATTATACACGCCAATATTCCTACAGTATTGTGTAAGCGCGACAACATCTAGATTAGGGACCAGTGACCAGTGACGTCCTTCGTTTTCCCGTGATTGTCCTTGATTTTAGATTGCTAGCTGTCCCGAGAAATGTTCTCGGGACCATCAAATGTCCCAGTTTTTATAAATGGAAGAACAGAAATATCGGATATTAGTAAATTCAACCAAGAGCTAACTCGAACTTTCAGTAGCAATGTAACAAAGATTTAGGCCTATAATTGAATGAAATTCAATTGAATGTAATTTCAACCAAGAGCTGACTCAAACTTTCAGTATCAATGTAACCATAGAGAAGTAGATTTTAGGCCTATAACAAGAATGTGTTTTTGAGCGCTGCTTCTGTCATATTACAATACAAACCTTTTGCAGTATATCCACAATATTTGTGTAGATTTTGATTATTGTATTCTCAGTTCATAATGGTTACCAATCATTTGCCCTTATCAATACTAAGGAAACTTCAGTAGGCCTACTCAAACATGACTTATAACAGAAATAAAAAAGTATTCAAAGTGCATCAATTATCCTTTGTGTCGTTTCGTTGGTGCAGACTTTTGAACGTTATGACAATATATGAGAAAAATTGTAGCAAATATTATTTTAAACTGTTACAAAAAATTAAATACCTTTCTTGCTATATTCAAACCAAGCTATTTTCAATTTGACCAAACGATGTGATTTTCAAATTCACCCCATGTCTTATGACGTTCAACTTCACATAATTTAATATGAACAAAAAGTTATACAACTTTTTCTGCTTTTAATTAGTTTTCGCATAAATTATAGAAAAATCGTGACACATAACCTATTTGAATATTGTAATGACTTGTGACTTTCCGTCTGAGCATGTAGTTGTGAAATTGCTTCATACCATTCAGAGAAGATTAGTTTTTTCTCAAATACCGAAGACCGACATAATAAGCATTCATATTACGTTGATCGTTATAAGTGTGCATTACAATCTGTGGTGAATTGAATCTAGTTGGCAAAAAAAAAAGTTTTACTGATTTGATCTATCCACTTGTTTTTACAAAATTTTACTTCACAAAATTTGGCGTTCAGTTGAATTTGATATTGTGAACACTTTTTGTCTGCACCTTACGATACATATATATATGTATATCAATCAAGTATAATTATTTGTACTTAATTGATCTTTATGGTCGGACATTTTCTGAGCGATAGCAAAGACCTCTGTCCCACTCTTTTGGAGCTTTGTCTCTGTGTGTTTTTTTTGTCTGCTTGTTTGTAAGCAGGGTACAGATCACATGGTTTGACTGATCGGTATGAAACTTATACTGTACACGCAGAGTTATCCAACTTATAACTGTTTAGTTTTGGGTTAAATCGGTCGATGAATTATTTTTGAGAAATATCATCTCAAAGTTTCTAAAAACCCCATGAGATTAAGCTGGGCATAAAATTTAAAAAAATAAAATCTCTCCGGATAAAAAATTCATCGAATCTAAACGCATGAATGATACACATTATTACATATTACATAATCAGCCGTTTTGAAGAAAATAATTTAATACATGTTTGTTACTCGAATAAATATAAATAATAGCAGACAAATGTTGAAGAGATTCACGGCTTTCTAGATTCAATAGTTACTGTCGACACTAACGGTAACAACAGAATCCGCTTCTAAATGCCAAAATAACCGAAACATTTTTAATAAATGGCATTGTTGATATATGAACGCGCTTTATCTTGTGACTTTTCACTTATTTACCACTGCCAGCGTAGCCACTTGTACTGTCGATTGTTTTTTATGTGTCAAGGTTTATAGACTTTTCGACAATACTTCATGAAGATATCTAGCTCATTTTACAACGCATATGATGCATTTGCCCAGCGAAATGGAAAACAGTTGCAATATAGTATACCGTAAATCATGTCTCGAAGTTCTTGCAGACCACACGCCTTGTTATCTTCAGTTTCTCCAATATGTTCGCGTGCATAGTTGATCAGATCTTCGTCGGGTTCCGATAGGTCCATGCGCATACATTGCTCTTCAAAAGCAAACTTGATGTCTTTTGACGACATTGTACCTGAAACATAATAACAAAATTAGAAATAAAAATAATCAATTTTATTTTTTCTAATCAAAATAAAATAATAGAAAACAGGTGTACGAAGATATTGATTTCAAATACGAATCACAATCCACAAAACATGGATAATACGAAAGTGAACTGAAATTAATGATGATTAAACAAAAGTTATTAGGATAGTTATATCGATCATGTAGGAACGGTAGAGTTTGTAATTTCAAATATATTATAGTTTTGGATGTATGTGATGAATTCACTTGATTAATCTATTTGTCGATGTTAGATTATCACTATACACAAAAAGTTATGAAAAGTTATATTACTGGAGCCGCTTGCACCAACTCGTAGCACAATATTAATAAGTTGATTATTAGTCAATATACGAAAAGAACATGAGTCCCATGTCAGGTGGAGAAGAAATTAGGAATACAAAAACTCAAAGAACTGAAATATTGATAAAATAAGATATTCCTTTGAATCTGGAGAGGAGTTGTTCACTCACGCTCAACAGACAATTTACTGAATGAAACATTTCCTACGATTAATGATATGAGGAAATAGCTCGAACCGGTTGCAGCACTGAGCAGTTTCAGCATTGAACAGTTATTGTAAATGACTATCACAGGTCTACGAATGTTGACGAACGTTTATTCAAATGAATTGGAATGAAAGATTCTGAGTTTTCATGGCACTTGCATCTGATTTGAGAATAAAATGAATGTAACTGACGACGTTTTCATAAAAATTGTAATTTTCTTACGAATAGCGCTTATTTTGGTTAAATGTTGATTAAATGTTTGGTAAAGGCCAAGATTGAAAACAAGCTAATTCGCTAATTATTGCTTAATTCACTAATTATCAACGGTTCAACCGGTTTGAAGAAAAGATAAGTAATATTGCGTCTTACTACTAATAAAAATGTGAAGATTAGGCTAATTAATAATTGGAGGGAAAACTATCATTCTCACCCAAGGTTAATAATATCTTAATCGCTCGCTTCTTGTGATCTGGTAGGCGACGGGAACTTCGGACCCAGTTCGATCCCCGCCGCCGACCATCTTTACAGGGGTTTTTCGTGGTTTCCCTCTGTAGTCTAGGCTAATGCCGGGATGGCTCCCACAATAAGTCGGCCACGACCGCTTCCTTCCCACTATCCTTCCCATTAACCAGGAAACCTTCATCTCATCATCCCATCACCCCATTAATCATCCATCCGACGCCAATAGACCTTCGCTGTCATTACAGTGCGTCGTTAAACCCAATATATAAAAAAAAAAATATCTTAATCGGCTAATTATCATTCATCGCGAAGTATATCATCAGTGAATCCAAAACTACTCATAGTATTTATAATCTCAGAAGGCAGTTGTAGGAACTTATAATCAGTGGAACAATCAAAATGTTGCTAATTACTTCTTGATGGGTAAAATACCCACAACACCCACTAAAATGTATTGAATATTTCGTTCTTCATTGATGTATTAAGGTAAAATAGTATAATATTAAAAATTTGAAATGAAAAAAAAAATTGAACATTCCGAGAAAATTATGGAAAAACTAGTTGAAAAATACCTTGAACCGTTACATACACAAAAACCAGTAGGCATTTAGTATTGAGATGGCAATTGATACCTTGGTAGGGTACACCTTCCTCTATCAGTCAAGTTACATTTCATGAGCAAAGCTGTGGTCGTTTTGATACAAATAAATAGTTTCTGTTACCTCGATTTACGAAAAAACACTGCGTGATTGTGAACTGCTTCACATCGTGCAGAGAAGTACCTTCTATAATACAGTCGACCCATGATAAACACTCACTATTTTTTTTTTAAATCACTTTTTAATCGCAATAATAACTTTTTACCGCTGGTGACTGGGGACGCCTTGACACAATTTTTGGTTTAGGTATTTTTAGGCATTTTTGTACGTCACCCTAAAAATTAACAAATGAATTCGTAATTATCAAATGGTACAATCAGCTCTATTATACTTCAAGTCAAGATTTGAAATATACGTATTATAATAATTATAATATTCTTATTTTATTCTCACATGACGATAATATAGCTCTATACTTCATTTTATTCTATGTGAAAATGAAGCTATACATAATTTGATACTCTATTCACGTCTATTACGTCATATTATTATTATATGTTATTATTATATACATATTATTATCATATAATTCACATATTAAATACATATTATTATGATGTATCCATCTCTTATCATAATAGAGATACTCGATCCCTATCATGATGTCATACTGATATCATCCTTAATTTTTTCCATCATTTGCAGTTGTACTATATCTAATGAAAGCTTGATACACGTTTGGTTATGTAGAGGGCCTGCCTGAGAAAAATACAATATTATCATTATCATAACTTCTAAGCAGTAGAATAGTTCCAATGAACGATACGCAGAATTTTGATTAAACTCAACAGAAAATAAATGTATACAAGAGAAAACCAAAAGAGAACAATTATAACACAACTCATCAAAGAGCAACAGGCAATGTATGAAATATTTGTATTATTTTATGTGGTGATCACCAACTGAAAATCCGTTCAGTTGATCGGTTTCTTTCTTTAATTTCCTACGAAAACTAATTGCTCATGAAATTATTACCTTTTTCAACATGCATGCATAGATACATATTACCAAGATCCGTTACTCAACATTAAGAAGGCGTACATATTTGTGTATCAGCAATTACTGCACACCGCTTTGCAAGCCGGGAAGTTTACGCCATATTGGACATATATATTAGATGCGAATCAGTAATTATAATACAAGGACTTGCTTAGACCCTATTTGTAAAGATCCAACACGGCCGCCAAGATCGGTCCCGATCGGAACGAGCATGTCGCTAGTCGCCCGCAGAAGTAACGCATTTCGGTAAGGTTATGTACAGCCTATCTATGAATGTTGTATGTACTGTACATGTCTCGGTTTTGCATAAAATCGCATACAAGTCATAAATTATGATGCGGTATAAGGTGGGAGCTTCTTCTTGCTTAATCTTATGGGCCGTGGTGTATAGTTATCAATGAAGATAGGTCGAATCTCTCAAATTCATGGAAGTGTGGTCTATGGTGGTTTTGATGCACTGAAAATGTTAGCGAATATTCAACCGTTTGAGAAAGCAGTTACTTGTCAAATAACATCAGGGGTCATTTTATTAATTACATATATACAGCACCGAGACATGTTTTCATATTTTATGATTATACATTTTTGAACACCAACAACTTTGAAACTGCATTTTATAATTACGAAGTGCTAACTAAAGATAGCCGAGTGGCCTATCACGCTAAAGATCGATTAGCTGTATCATATAATGCAATTTATATCTTTTCGGTTGTCATATCCTTCAGCTTGTCAAGAAAAACTCGTTTTCTACCACCTTATAATATCTGATACGAGAATTGCAATTGCAGTTTTGTGCATTGAGGTTGCATGCATGCACACTGATGTAACACGATTCGCTTGGAGCAAGCTAACTCTTGAACTGAAATGTAATCAGACAGTTCTTAAAGAGAAACGATTCAATCCATCACTAGTGAAAGGAAATATTGTGGTATGTTTCATAAAATATTCTCATTCAAAGAAAAAATGGGGGAGGGGTAATAAAATATAGATAATATCTTGAGTGATAGAGTTTCCTCATCTGTAATTATTATATATTCAACTTTCTCACTATAAAAGCCAAGTGCTATCAAAAAGTAATAAAATAGATATGACAGAGATGCTAATGAATCATGGAATGCATCATAAATGAAAAACAATGAGAAAATTACATTGCAAAGGGATGTAATCAATATCGGTAAGGCAGTTGTGCTACTTTATCGGCTCTGGCATTATCGCTGCCAGCACCAACATGAACTTGCATGACCATACACTTCTACTTGTTTGGATTGAAAATAAGAGTGATAAACTTTGCAGTAGTTTCTTTGTGATAAAATGATGAAATTTGGCTCAAATGCAGACCTGAAAATCGGATAAGTAGGTTGCAATATGTATTATGTTTGGGTTGGGTTTGATTTACTCAAGATATTGATTTTAATTTAGAAACTGAATGAAACCTGAAAATGAGAGGGAATTGAAATCTCGGTAAAATAATATATCGACTGATTTTCACGTTATTTATTTTCCTAATATTATACATTCAT
This sequence comes from Brachyptera putata, assembly GCA_907164805.1. Taxonomy (NCBI): domain Eukaryota; kingdom Metazoa; phylum Arthropoda; class Insecta; order Plecoptera; family Taeniopterygidae; genus Brachyptera; species Brachyptera putata. Next base: position 15,788,374 of record OU015464.1, read on the forward strand.
TTCAATGAAAACTTTCATAAAAAGTTTTCTTATCGTGAAAATGCTAAGCTGACATTTTGAAATTCTGTCAAGTTCTATACATTTTGAAGCCAGAGTCTAGAGTCAGATTAATGTCATTTTAATATTGAATAATGGACCTAAGAAACTATCATAATACTATTATAATATATTGCACAATGAGACTTTGAGTGGGCCAACTACATTTCTGCAACATGTGGGCATGTATAGATACCCTTACTGTCCCACATAGAAATATACTTGAATGGACAATATACTTTGTGAAAAACATGGGCAAGTCCAATTTATTGGGCTGAATTGGGAATCTCTATGAAAATATGCATTCGAATACTATTCTCCTAATGCATATATATGTAATACATTTTATTCGTGTAACCATAGATCACTCTATGTGAACGTGAACGTACAAGTGTGAACGAATAAATATAACAATTCATTTTATGTGGTTTATATAATATCTGAAAATAATTTCATATATGTAAATACAATGTCTTAAACTTTCATGGTCATTCTCATGGGAATCATTACTTACGGGAATACCATGTGTACCACAATTAGGAAAACAATTGAGAAAGTTTTCCCATTAATAATTAATGATAATTGTCCACATGTACAGGTACACATGGTATTCCCTAAAATAATACAATATATAATATAGGCCTGTATGTATCTGTGGGTGGGTGTATCTGTGTGTATGTTCATATTCAATTGTATATATATATATATATATATATATATATATATATATATATATATATATATATATATATATATGTTTTTTTCATCACTTGCAATATAATTACACGTTAATTACAATTATTGTGATGTGCACTTGGTGGCATGTTCAAATATGTAACTTGATGAAAATCGCAACAACAAAAATGCAGACGGCAACAACTTTATGAGAATAGATACGATTATAAGAAAAACCTATGATTGTTATGTAGAAAGATTTAACTATTTTCACGCGCGTGGAAAAGAGAATATATACCAACACTTGCAGTATGCTGGGAAAAAACCTATTGTATATGGTAACATTAACACTTTTAAACACTTCAGGTTGTACAATATAGATAAAAATAGTTATTGAGGCTGGATAATTTATATTGTTTGTCTAGTATTCATTGTCTTACACGTCATGTTTGTTCTGCATTTCCTTTTACTTATTTCCTGACTCTCATATAAGGTACTTTCTTGTTCCCCCGGCCGGCCGTCCCACTCCTCCCAACCCTTATAACAATAACAAAACAAGTATATCTTTTATTTTCGGAAGGAGTGTCATTGAGTCACACTTTCTATATCATTCATCTCAAATTTACGCTATTGTACACCCATGGAAAGTCCTTTGATATTTCTGATAATGACGAAGCAAAAACGGCTTCGTTCTCGTTGGCTCTTTCTTGCACATTATTCGTTATTCATTAGTAGTTATACAACAGAGTTTTATTCACGAGAATATATTTCATAACAAGAATTATTTATAATGATTATTGCCTGATTTAATGCTTATGAATACACTTGTGTCCACGAAAGAAGGTCATCTACCAAGTGAATAATTTTAAAACTTTTGTAAATACCTAATCTCACAGCAACGTTGATGTTTTAATGCTTTTGTAAGGTATAGAAGCGTTTTTTTTGTAAATCTCACTCTGAATTATCAATATCTTGAAAATAACACAGCTGTAGAAATTAATTATGAATGTTTGTGTTCATCATATTTTTAGACGTTAAAACACTTCATGCATATAACATTGGCAATCATGCTAAAGAACTTCACGAATTATTGGACACATCTGCGTGATTAAAATGCATGTGTGATTATATAATTATAAAATCGTTAGTAGGTCAATATTCACAGACGTTAGTGGCAGTGAGTTTATAGGTATAAGATGGCAGGTTGCAATCTTGATGGAAATCACAACCCTGAAACTAGATTCTAATTAATAAGCACGATATTCATTTCTATAATGTTAATAGAAAAACTAGAAATCACCATCTCATTTTCAAGAATTTTTAATTTTTTTGTCCTCGAGAGACCATGGCTCATGACGTACACATAACCGATTCTCTACAGAAACATGAATAGAATCGGTAATGTCTTCCTCCGTCCTGGATGGGCCGAGTCCTGAAGATTGGTTATATTTTCTGAAATTCAGATGGTGATTTCTAGTTTTCTGTAAAATTAGTGGCAGGAATATCTTCACTGTTCAGTAAAATTCATTTTCAGGGTTGTGATGTCCTTTAAGCAACAAACTTAAAAATCATCTCTGTTAAAAAAAGGAAAAACTAAGATTGAAAATAATTTCACTGATCTAGAATATTTGATTTTATCGTACATTAGTATTGGGGTCAAGTTAGGATCAGTTTTACATTCAATAATACGATAGATAGTCAACCAAACATTACTCAGCTGTTTTGTAACGAATCGCTAAAATCTCAAGCCTTTTGGTTTATTTATAATATTTTACACTCCACTATTAAAGCATGAAATTTGCATCACATTTTTTCTGTACTCTGTGTGCAATGCAGTGACTGCGAAGAAAGTAGACACTATGACTAAGCACGGAAATGCATTATTATATATTAAGATTATATACAGATTGCATCTGAAAAAATGTGCGTGGTATAATCAAATGCTGCACTTATAACGCAATATAAAAAATTTCACCTGTATCTCGTCAGATGTCATATTTTAGCTGAAGTAAGAAAGTGTGTAACATTTAAAATAAGAGCAAAACTTTTTCGAGTACAAAAAAGAATTGACACGTTTTTAATTGAAATACATATTTAGGCCTACTGTTTTGAATAATCAACAATCTATTATTTATTGTTTATCATTGTTATATCTTGTCACTGCGTATCCTACTTACATAACTACTTGCTATAATATATTTCAAAACTATTCATTTCCATACAATTTTAATTTTCGCATTTTCAAATGTGATTTATTTGCTATAATAATTAATTATATTAATTACTAACTCATTCACGTATAGAATTAACTACAATACGAATTTTCAATTAGATGTTAAATTAGATGTTACTTTATGATGCCCAATAGATAACAAAAAAGATTGATAGTCACATTTGAGTTCATGCTAAAAATCATAATCAACACCTGAATATACATTCAGTTTGAGGTAGGATGATATTTGAGTAGAGTGAATGATGAAAAAAAATGCCGATGTGGTTTGCCGGAATCGAACCCACAACCGGCCTCACTTCAGCCTGTTCCGGTACCTTCCAAATAAATAGTTTATACGTCCATTTAAATCCAAATGCAAGCTCATTTCATACCTTATAATTAAAGCTAGTATTTCGTATTTCGAAAATGCAGTTTGAACCTAGTAATTAAAAAGAGTGATTTTAGAATGCATATCTTACCTGTATATTTGAATGTAAGGTTATCCACAATAGCCGATTCAATATTTAGTTGAATTTCATTAAACCGCGTGCAAAACTAGAACGTCAGCAGACACCGTAATTGTAAGTAACGAAAGTGAACGTTTTGTACACACTGTATATTATAATGTTATATAGTAAAATGTAAGACGAGCTGTAGGTACACTCTGTGTGAAAGCTGTGCACGTAATGCCACTGAGAAATAAGAGTTATTATCTCACGATCGCCTTCTAAATGAACCAATGGGGGCGACTGTAAGCAGGAGTCTACGGACCTTGGTGTTTATAGTCCAGTGTGTCGGAGGCCCATGTTTTTAGCAAGATGTTTTGTGGCTTCCTTGATATGCGTTTTTCAGTAGCCTTCGAACTTCCCAGCTGAGAGTGTATGTCATTTAACCTTTTAACAATGAACCGTACTCTCTCGCGTGTTTCGTTAGATGAGCTTATTTCTCCGACGAAATTGAATATGGAAGACCGAAAATAATCATTTTTAATTGTATGATATCCAAATAATGTATGTTCTTAGAACCACAATATTTTCAATAATTTCTCATTCTGTTTTTGTGTATTCATTCGATTAGGTGAAATATATTCGTTCATAGTACTGACCATCTGACAGTGATGTTTCTCTCATGGGAATAAATAATCGTCTATGAATTCTGCCGGTCAGCTGCTCTCCCACTGAGCTACCGAGGTATTACTCTTATGTCGTGGCTATATTTGGAGTGGCGACACTTCCTGGGGCTAACCCTATAAAGTGCTCAGATTCACCCAAGGTGTAGTGATTATACGTTACCACAGGTCCTTGTGTAATCTCTTCTACCTTCACCTAAGCATGAGGAATAATGTGAGAATTAATCTTCTTGGAAACGATCCAATATCGAGATATTTGGGATCTTATACTCCAGGTCGAGGCGTATCTTTTATGACATGGTATAACATCCCAAATGTTCACACATATATATATATATATATATATATATATATATATATATATATATATATATATATATATATATATATATATATATATATATATATAAAACACACATTTATCACATTTCATCACAGGAAATACACATTTATCAATGGACTGGAGCTTGACTCTTGGGATATAGACTATGGGATATTTGACTAGAGCCACTACTCTGCACCTCAATATTTGTCACTCACTAGATTGTATTGAGCGTAGGCCTGCATACGTTATCTGTCAAGTACATCTGTAGAATGACCATGAATAACTTTATCACATCCTATATATCTCTCCGTATTTCTTATCAGTATAGTCCATTTGTAGTAATTAATCTTCAAAACAACATTAAATAAATTGAATATATTTATACTTATACAAAATACAAATGGTGTAACAGATAATTTGAAACTTTCTTTGAACGGTGAACTTTAAAAATAAAATTATGTGAGGGTGTCCTTGTTATGACTTATTACATTCTCGTGTTGTGAATAATAAGTATTCACCTCACCAAATTACAGCCAGATGAATATGAGTATATATATATATACATATATATATTTGGGATATTATAGTCATGTCATAAAAGATACGCCTCGACTCGTCCCGGTCGAGACGGATCTTTTATGACATCACTATAACATCCCAAACATATAGATGGTAGTGGATCGTACTCAAGAAGTTTGATTTTAACACACACACACACACATATATATATATATATATATATATATATATATATATATATATATATATATATATATATATATATATATGTGTGTGTGTGTGTTAAAATCAAACTTCTTGAGTACGATCCACTACCATATATATGTTTGGGATATTATAGTCATGTCATAAAAGATACGCCTATATATATATATATATATATATATATATATATATATATATATACACATAACCGAAGTACTGTTCATAAGAGATATGGAAACCTACAATTCGCTCATCTATTAACCGCTCATTCGTACCCCCAAATAACCTAGCTATTGTTGGGGGTGGTAAAGCAATCAATAGTCAATCACACTTTATATACATACAAAAATTCACATCGTAAACACATGTGCCACTCTTTCTTTCCAAAAACACCCCAATATTCTAACATTCCTTTCTGACGTGGAAATTACTTCATCTTGTAGTTCGTGTATTGACGTATGATTGACGTAACTTTTAAAAATGTTGACTACTTATAGTTAGTTATACAACAAAGTGTCGGTGATAGAATGAGTATGGGAATAGGAAAATGTTGAAGGTATCTGTGTTTCTCTAAAGGTAAAACCAATAAGCTACAAAAATACCGTACCGATTTGAAAAGTTAGAAGAACTAATAATGTGAAATAGTTTAACAATCAGAAGATGAATGAATCTATTGAATGTTTGTCAAACTATAAAATACACCACAGTCCTGGGGCTAGATTTAAATGAATAATGTTGCCATTTTTCCCCTGATGTGTGACAAAACTAGGGAAATAATCATCTCAAAATCAGAAATCATAATTCATTTCATTCGTCTTTCCAGGTCCCGGTAATACCTCCATCATGACTCAGAAAAGAGGTAAGGGTTAGCGTTTCTAAACGAGGAATAAATTAATCATGATTTATTAATTGATAAGATGATTTCTAATTTTCTCGCAATAAAATTAAGAAAAAAATAGCATCATTGTACATTCAAATCTAATCTCAGGGTGTCCTATGAGAAATATGGTTTAACACAATTATCTAAATTTATTTCCATCACTCTTCTAAAAAATAAACAACGAGTTGAGTGAATATTGGAATCTGGCTAACCAAAAATAATTTACATGACTAATCAAGTCTTATCAAGACAAGATAAAACAAAACCTAGTGGGTTGAATGAAACGTGCCTTGACCAAACTTGAGTAGTAAGAACCGATTATGTACTGAGTTATCTATTCTTGTATACTGTTCATTAATACCTCTTTTCAGTAATAATACCTTGGTAATAGTGTCACTGACCAAGACAACATTTTACGAGCACTTTCACTTCGCGTCATGCTTCTATTAATCAGCAGTTTTCTTCACGCCTCGTCGATGTGTCTACGAAGTGTTTCATAAAAATGTGTTTTTGTAGTGTCTATTGTTTCCTCCAGGTTTACACCTTGTGTGATAGGATATTTGCTTGCACTAGTGTTTGACGTACATATAATTTAATGTCAATTAAGGTGTCCCAATAAGGAAAAAGTTCCCACCAGGGTGATTTTTTTGAAAATATTGTGAATGTTTATTATGGATCGGCCATATTTTAGAAGGTACTTCTCTGAGTGGTGTGCAGCAGTTTCACAACAATACGTTCGTCCGGAAAGCCACTATATACGATGTTATGCTATAGTTGACATTGAAAATGATCACAAAACATGGATCACGCGTTACATACACCATTTGATTACTGCTTGAGATATTTTATCGTGTGTAACGATGTGTTCGGAAAAGAGCCAGCTAAAGCTAAAGAGCTAAGCTAACAAGAAATAGTTCAACCACATGCGTTTGACACACAAGTCCAGCGAAAATCACTCATTTTATTTTCGTAAATCGGGATAATTACCGAAACTATTTATTATGTATCAAAACGGCCATAGGTTTCTTGATAAAAATAGCTCAGCTGATAGAGGAAGGATCACCCTATCAATGTATTGATTTTCATCTTGATTATAACTATCTAATAGTTTTCATGTATGTAACGGTTTAACGTATTCACGTAGTTTTTTCAAAATTTTCTCGGAATTTACAACTTTTTTTACATTTTAGATTTTTAATATACTTTTTTAACCTTGATACATCAATGAATAATCGAATATTTGATACACTTTTGTACAATATCAAATTGTAATTACATTACGTATTATACGTAACTGTGAAAAACTAGTATTAGCCTACTATTAATCCTATTAGCTCAAAGTAAAAAATAGGGCATTGCTGTGTATGTGCCACATACGGACGGCACTTGGCTTGTATAGCGACCGCCCCACTAGATTATGTCATCTCCGTCGCGACCAAACCAATACGAACATGTTATCATGAACATGTTATCATGAACATGTTATCATGAACACGTTATCATCAACATGTTCAGTATGTTTCTCATACTAACGTAAAAATATACCATAAGATTCAATAAAATTTTGTAAATCGTGTACTGCTAGTGAAATTACATGTATTCGTTTATTGCTACAATAGTAATTGTAATTGTATTCTACCATATAACTTTTTATTATTAATGTAAGTCATAAAACATAATGTAAAATCCAGTGATAAACTCGACCATTATAGTGGTATAACAGGAGGCCGATGGTATAATTGTTAACAGTTAAGTGTTCATTGATCTGCAAGAAAAGAGAAACGCGAGTTTTGTAGAAAAATGTGGAAATAAATTTCTCATGCTGTGAGTTGAAGTTTATATGCAGCTGTATTATATATCATATGAATAAAGTTCGAACTCTCCAGCAATTAAAGTACAAGGTACAACAATAAAAATAAAAATAGATGAAATTTTTATTTCCTCGTTCAATATACAGACTCAATCGATAGTTCCATTGATTGGATTAATTATCATTACCATAAATTGATTTTTTTTTTTTAATAACATCTTGGAATTACCGAAAAAGCGAAAGACCATTTAGTTATGATTCATAATCATAAAAACGGTCACTAATTTAATTATCATTACCATAAAATGATGATTTTTTTAAAAATAACATCTTATAATTACAGAAAAAGCGAAAGATTAACATTCATTAAAATTAATGTGATGTAATATAAAAATGAACAATATATCGAATACAAACTTTATGCAAAACATAATGTAGAGGTAGAAGGTTCTGAAAAACAAATCAAAATAATTTATTACTGATCATCCGGCTTGGTAATCAGTCAAATATTACAATGAATAGAAAAATAATGTACTGAAATTGACGTACAACTCTGTTTGAAATCGCTTATAAAGGTATAATCAACATTTTCATATCAACAAAATTCTCATTCATGATTTTATTAGCCTGTTTCGTATAATTTTGAGTAAGAATAGTAACAGGTTTCTAATTTGTAGTCGATTTTGACATTTCCTAGTCAAATAAAATTATACGGTCTCGATAATCAATTTACACCTCGCTAGCTTATCGAAGTAAGTCGTTTTCTTGAACATAACGCGCTTTAATACTTACGTAAATAAGCTCGTCCTAGGTACGGTATTACCAACGTGGGAGTAAGCTCTAACTGGCAGTTTAATATTGTTATCACCATTGTAACCCATGCTGTTTGTTCCCATTAACTCTCAGATAAAGGCTAACTGGACTTGGTAATACCGGGCCTTAGTAAACAAAATTAGTTGAAATTCATTAAATTCGTCATAAAATTCGGATTATCTTTGGTAAGACTGGACACTGTGCAACTCGGTCAGTTGGAACAAGAGACTTTCTATAGCGGAAACTTCGTAACAACTTGGTGTTATAGACAAATGAGACGAGCTCAAAGTAATTCGTCGACCAATATTACAAATACAACAATTCCCATAACTGGAGTATTTTTAAGGTAGCTACTATGATTTTCTAGAACAAGTTTTACTTTAACTAGTTGAATAATGAAAATATTCATTTCCCCAACTTTAGAGAAAACCAGGAATCATCTTGTCGTTTTCAGAAATTAAGATTCATTTCTTTGTTTTCCAGAGATCATGTTATATCATGTTGTGGGTTATAACGTAGACATTACCGATTCTGTATGGAAACGTAAACAGACTCGAGTAATATCTACGTCACGACTCTGAAAAAATGTCAGATCTTGGAGAACAAATAAATAATATACAATTTCTAGAATTGAGATGATTATTCCCAGTTTCCTCCACAATTTGGGAGGCAAATATAGCTGTTATTAGCTCAAATCTAATTTCAGACTATTGCTTTCTTGAAACACGACAGGCACGTCGTGATAGATATAGATATAGATAGAGATAGGGGTCACATGACCCCCCCCCCCACACACACACACACACACGAATCTGTCTGACCTCCTCACTCTATACATGTCTTGACAGTTGACACTCACAATTTACAATTACTTTAGTTAGAATTACAGGGAAACGAATATCAAATATGCTTGTAAGATGGTCAAAGAACAAAAAACGGATTGAAATTTTAGTCACAATGATTACAAACTCATGCGACCATCTGACGTCTTGCGAATCGCAAGAAAAGAAACGCGATAAACAGACACAATAAACGGAGAAGTACCCTGATGCCGCCCCGGTAGCCAAGTCAATTATCACTAGCGGTAGTAACTGAAGTCACCGTTGGGCGTGGGTTCGAGTCCCGCATAAGGCATGGGTTTTTGTAAGCGTCCTTTCACTATTTATCCCTTCATTGTTTCATTATCACCCGCTCATGCGTACCCCCGTATAACCTAGCTGTTGGTGGGGTCGTTAAGCAACATTAAAAAAAAATATACCCTGATCGGGACAACCTAGTAAGTATTCTGAAAATATTGAGTAGAGCCGGGAATTTGACTTGCGTTATTTCTTACATAATTCAACAACTGGTTTGCATGTTTTTTGTTGGTAGGCCTATTCTTCAATATCACTTACAATAATGATTATAGTTATTATATAATTATGAAAGGAAATGCTTAAATAAAACTTCAGAGTTATAAGAATGAAAAAATAATAATAATATGTAATTGGAATTTGTAAAAATGTGTATAAATGAGACCCCCCGCACCCTCCAGCACTATCTAGAAACAGCTTTTGCTTTTGTCCATGTTATGTCATAATTTTCATATCGATGTTTATAATTTTAGTTCTATTCATTCTGCTATTTACGTGTAAAAGTACTGTTTTATCACCTGATTCTAATCATATATATAAACCATATATTATTCTGCCTCCGTTAGGCAACTGCGTTTTGCAATTGAAATTTTTGTATTTCATTTCAAATAAAAAGTTTTATACAAGGATGTGAAGTAAATATAATATCTATATTAAAACAATTTCCCCCCATTTTTCTTCATCTTGTGCTACGGAGTGCACAACTGCTTGACAATGAATTGATAGTAGGGTGCAAATCAATTATTCACTGAATTAAAAAAGTGAGAGAAACACAAAAAACCTTACCTGAAAGGCCGTCCAGCAAAAATCGAACACCGGTCTCCTGAATAACGCTTGAGAACTCTTCTAACTTATATACCCGTCTCAGTGTGGTACTGTCGTGTACTTGAACTTAAAATTAATTATCGTTATCAAACCTTTCACATGGAATATATACTTACTGTAGGCCCTTTCCTCTGTTGGCCATTGTGTTCATCTTTACATGTTTCTGTGCCTAATTTTTTAGCCGAATATTACCCATGTCCTGTCAACATAAGATTATAAAGAATGACGTATGATATCCCACGACAGCACTTAAAATATTGATCGTAATCGATACTCAATTCCATAGATAGTTTCTCAGATATTCTGTTTGTCTATACACAAACTGTGTGTATATGTGTTGTGTAATGCCGTATCAGTCAATCTACTAAATTGTTGTTTTAATGCGAGATGAATTGTTTTTTCTACCCTCAGGGGGTTGGTTAGTTTCTAAGGGATGATGAACACGAATTCATCATGTTGCCATGTTCGGACGTCGTTGACTCGACGCGGTCGCGTATTGGTTGTAATGGTACTAGCACAAACGTAGGTCTACTGTATTCTGAAAGAGTAAGTGAAACAATTGGAATTATACCTATATTGCATTGATCTTTGATTATTTCGATTAGAAAGTTGTAGAAGGGGAAGAAAAAGAAAGAAGTGCGTCATTTTAGTTTTTTGTATACAACATAATGAATCTACGATGTTTAAATTTTAGTTCTGTAGGCCCCAACTCATGTTATCGGAAACTATATAGTGGAGTTTTTGTTTCTTAATCGAGGTGGCAATTTGTCGTAACTGAAACGTAAGCCGACATCTGATTTCATGGCAGTATTATGCATTAGTTTCATGGAAGGCTCATTTTAAATTAGAATGAAGTAGTTTCAGAATCAATAAATTGAATTCGATATATAGATGAGTCTGTTACGTTAGATCAGTATGACATACAGTTATCCAATATATATATATATATATATATATATATATATATATATATATATATATATATATATATATATATATATATATATACATATATATATATATATACATATATATATATATATATATATATATATATATATATATATATATATATATATATATATATATATATATATATATATATATATAACATTGAAATGTTAGTGTTAGTGATCGAGTGTGATCAGGTAAATGTCGTGCCTAACGAATTGAATGAGAGAAAATGGTAATTGAATAGATTTATGTCAGTTTTTCAATGTCTTGGAAACGTCATATTGAAATTATTTAGTGTACATTATTATTTGCATATGAATGTAAATAATATTTCATAATAGTTTATACATTTTTTTTTAGAATTGAGTGTCTACCTTGCCGTCGGGCAAGTTGCCGAACATGATGCACAATTTAATCGATTCTCAATCAATTATCAACGGCCAGTTTGCTCGTGTATCGTATTTGCTCGTAGTCCTCACGAGTTCAACATTTCTTTTGATAAAAAAGCAAAAAAGAGCTTCATTAAGTTTTTTCTTGATAATATTGTTTGATTGAATTGTGATCCAAGTGAGAATATGCCCTTTTTTGTTTGCAATGTCAAAATATAACGTACATAGAAAACCAAGACTAATTTTAATTTTCACGTCGACTTTCTCCTGCTTTCAGTAAGATTACCGATATCAGAGAATATTTTTATGATGGATATTTCAGTGCGAACTATTTCTATCTCACAATCATTGACTAAATAGCTCTCATAGAACTCAGTCATAAATTAAATTAAACACACCATAAAATAGTGTCATCGTGAATTCACCGTGTAAATTCAACAGTGGTAAACCGCGTGGTAAACTCAGTTTAAATGAATAGAATCAAATCTATCAATAATTATCGTTGATGTTAATGGCATGACAGTACCCCAGTACAGCTACTGGAGCTATCACCCAATGGTATAGTACTATCCATAGATCCATACATCCACCCATAAATGAACACAATATACAATCTATATCCTATTACTCAGCGTCTACCTGATGACTGGAAGTTGCCAAATATAACATGAACGTTCGTCCGATCAGTAACACATTGATTGGATCACTGTATGTAAGATCTTCGAACCCTTGACATCAATCCATGTTCACCAGGTATGGGAAAACTCTAACTGACTGCATGTACAAGAACGAATATGTTTTTCGAAAAAGTTTTCGAAGAACCTCCCTTGTCAACTTCACCCAAGAAATTGCAGAGCAGATTGATCAGCGCGGTCAAGTCAACGCCAAACGCCATCCAAAAAGATCCAAAGTTTTCGATATTGTTGATTTTATAAATGATAATGTTGGAATAATATTGATGGTATTGCTGATATTCTCCAAGGCCTTTGATATTGTTCCCCAAAATCTGTTATGGGACAAATTCACGGACGTGAACCTTGATGCCGACGTTGTATTGCTCAAAAAATATCTGCAGAGCGAACACAGTCAGTACAAATGGGTCAGTACAAAATACGCAAAAAAATACGTTTCTCAAAATTTCATTATTCAGCTTGATAAAGTAATAAAATTACTTACTACATATGTACAGTGTAAGTCCGTGGAACATATTTGTTATTCGCTTGTCCAGGTTGTCCCCCTCTCTTCCCCGCCTGACCCTTTAACCGGCTATCCCAACATTTTTGGTGCCCCGAAAAACGGTTGGCCCCTACTAAGATGTGAAACCTAGCCACGCCACTGGTACTTTCTAAAACTCTTTCGTAGACGCCTTATAGTATGACAAACCATCTAACATTTATGGCATGCGGGTTGCAAACTTACTATTGATAGGGGTTTTCGTTTATAGTGTTGATCGTTGAATGGGTTTAATGTACGCGTGTTTGATGAATGAATATAATATGCCAGATAAAATTGAAGAATTTAATACGATCCAATGATATTCTCGTTCGTTATTCAATGATATTCTCATTCCTTATTGTATTATTGTATTAATTCTCCCATAACCGCATTGATTTGAGATACATCTTCAATGTATAATTTACAGTATTTTATACATCACTTCGATTTTATGATAATGATCTATAGTGAATATTGGATTTTTGTTTTGGTACATAAGTTTGTTTCAACGTTCTAGTCCGTGGTACCCGTCTTCTGATTTTCTACTCCACATAATTTTGTCTTATATTTTAAAAATGTAGAAAGCTGAAATGTGTTATTGTCCGCCCCCTTTGATTATCGAATAATAAGTACTAATATCTAAATGTGCATTCAACATATTCCCCGTGCGATTCTTTTATATTCTTTGACTTAGGTGAGGATGGAGAATTTAGGCGTTTGAATTGATGGTGCTGCATTCTGTCGCAGAAGAATCGTATGAACTCTCACTCTTTTACTGCCGATAAAGAAGACATGCACCACTGAAAACATAATTATTACCAGTTTGATACTATTCCTATAATTTTCATCCTAATTAGAGTAAACTAAATAAAAACCAATATTGTTCAGCTTGAACCTTACTGATTAGAAGTTAACAAATTATATTCAGTATGCATAAGCATGCGGATTATAATTAGGCCCACAATTATATTTATAATCATATTTATATGATATATATATATATATATATATATATATATATATATATATAAAAATAAATTAGAAATTTGATACAAATTCATTGTTCCCCAATTAAGGCTATGGATGAAAGATAAGATCTTTTGGACGGGGCACCACAAGGGCGATCTTACCACCCCAGAGAATAATTATAATAAGATAAATCATCTAACAAACAATCAATCTTAAATAATGATAGTTATTTCAGAGTTAGAAACAATTAAAATATTCTCAGAGACGAGAAAAAAATCTTGAATGTTGGAGAACCATTCCAAAATAGAACTTCTCCTTCTCTCTTCTTCTTCTTCTTCTTCTTCTTTTTCTTCTTTCTTCTCTCTTTCCCTCTGATCTTGTAAATTATATTAGAATAGTGTTCATTTTATTATAAAACATATTAAATTTTCTCATCACACTGTCAATCGAGAGAATGAGTTGGCAAGAATGTTGATAATTAAAATTGACATGTAATTCGTTCAATTGAATTAATCATATTTCCTTACTTATTAAATATCTACATATCTGCACGTAATTTTTTAGAATCTTGGTTAAAATCCTGAATTATCAGGGTCTCTCAAATTGAAAATATTCCATGGATTACTTTTATATTGAAATCGCAATCACTTCTCAACTTATAAGATAATAATCATAGTTTGTTAAATTAGTTAAATTGTGATAAATTATTCCCTTGTGGTTGGTGAGATCGTCCTCGTCAGAAAGATCCTACCGTGTTATACTAAGCCCTAATTGGCCAGCAATGATTTTTAGCCAAGTTTTCGATCTTGGAGAACAATTTCATAATGCAACTGTAACTACTGATATAATACAGTGTAATATACAGTACGAATATAAGATATTATACTGCATATTTTAAACCTAGATTGAAGTTTTTGCAAGATGGACCTACTAGTGAATGTACTTGCTTCGAAGAAAACCATTTTCTAAACCATATTATAGTCGCATGTAGGCCTAATTACTAATCACCAATCAATGTCAGGATGCTGTAACGTAATAATGATATTTGTATGCCGGTTCATGGAAACGCATCTTTCACACGACTTCGTAAAACTGTAACACAAAAACATCATGAATAGAACTACATTATTACTCTAACGTTCAGGATGTGTAATTCATTAATTTACTATATTCAATGAGTGTTGGAACCCCCGATCTACGCATTCTCTTAACCTAACCGACGGTAGCTTCGAACCACCTACAATCAACCTAACGAAGTTTGTGTAATACATGCGAAAACTTTACAGATGGATTGTTTTGTCTTTAAATATGAACAAATAAAATTATGCTCTTCCTTGTATTCTGAGTTGCAATGTCAATGTGTCAAGGATATATCTTTTCTTTTGTCTCTGACATTGTTACGATGTTTGATGCGCCAATTAGCATGCGCAGAGAAACCTGACGTACCATAAAACAGTGTAATTTAATAATGGACAAAAGTTCATGGCCAAGAAAATGTACACAATCATAATATCTTGGAGTAAAAAAATTTCATAATTTTGTAAAAATGATGTTTGTGTATGCCTTCTATATCTGCATTATTATTATTATTATTATTATTATTATTATTATTATTATTACGCCCATCGTCCGTGGACATAATGTAAAATATCTTACACAATATTGATAAAAAAATAATAGAAATGAGAAATTATTCATATGAATCCCGGACACAATTACCTAATAAACCACTTGAAATGACGTGCTATAAGGTTAGCTATCTCCAGGGGGTGCATTCCTGTACAAGATAACCCCAGTCTTAACTTAACCTAAGGTTCAAGGTGGCTGTGTATGGGCTGTTGATATAGCATAATATTGCTTTTCTGCTGTTTTTTGGTACCATCTTCACTAAAATCGGATTAAATCGTTTAGGAATGCGCTCCCAGGTCCCAGGAGGCTAGGACCAAAGACCCTATTATCTAAGAAGACGCAAAACTCGTCTTGTTTACCATGTAACGCTTGGCGACATTGCTCACTAACACCACCTGTCGGACTGGAGTTAATCAGAAGATAGATATCTGCTTTACCATCAATGTCCAATGCGTATAACACTGAACTGATGTAATAATTATATCTTCAATCAATTACACATATTTTTTACATACCAATCAACAGATATTTAAATTAGTCTAGCCTTGATCTACTTACATTTCCGTATCTATTGGGAATCTGAAGAATAACTTCGCTTTTGCCTGGATAACATGATTAAAAACTCGATAATTTTACAGATAGCGTCGTCTCATCAATTCATGATGAAACTATAGTATTCAATTAAATGAATTATTTCGAAGAAAAAGCAAAACTTGAATAATCATGTGAATCAAAAAGGGTGTGGAAAAATATTCCTAAAATCATTCCAACTGGCCTACCACATAAATGATTCACTCCACTTCGATACGCGCGCCAACATCGTTCTGTCGTCGCTTAGAAGGCTCAGTTTTGCGTCTTCTAACGTAGTTAGATAACTAGAAAAACGCTATATATGCGTTGTTAGACGAGTGGATAATAATAGTATGGGTGAAAATGGGTGAAAATTGCTTCGAGTGGCACAATTTAGCACATTCTATGTTTTTTCTTCAAAATGGCTGACCCGATCAAGCTGGAAATGTGAAAAAAAATGTGTATCAAAATGTAATTCAACTTCACGCAAAATGTCATTTTTGGAAAATAAATATATTTCCTTTTTTTTCCGCTGTGTTATTCTAATGGGTATTTTTGAAATTTCTAAAATTCATAAAAATAAAGTTACCACCCGATAATGTCACAAACTATAAAACAATACAGATCTAAGTTGGATGAGGAACCATATTTTAAAAAAGTTGGAAGTTGATAGATGTAGCCGTTTGACCTGTGGAGAACCGACAAAAAAAACTGGAAAAGAATAATAGAAAAACATGAAAACGAACACCAATTTTTTTCAGTATGTCAAATTGAATCCTCGCTAAAGCTCATCTAATAAGGTCTTTGCTAGGATTTTGTGCTAACAACAGTGGAAATACACAGAGAACAGACATGTTGTTATAGCAGATAGCTCGACTAGTAAACATTAACCAATCGAAGTCCCAGACCCTTGGAGCCAGATATACCACTAGCACGGAATTCATTATGTAAGGACCCTCACCGCGATTACCTTACCACTTAAAAATAACTTCCTGGGTCAGCACCAATGAGCTCCAGAGATCTCCAATATAGGATATTTCCATAATCCTCCTTTCACGTCTACATCAGAAATACACCAGAAGTACAAGAAATACACCTTCTTCTTATTTCCAATTCTCCCTCTATTTCTACTACAGAAGTACACCAGATCTACAAGAAATACACCTTCTTATTTCCAGTTCTCCCTCTATTTCTACTACAGAAGTACACCTGAAGTACAAGAACTACACGTTTTACTTATTTCCACTTCTTATTCTACTTCTACTACAGGACTACACCAGAAGTACCAGAAATACTCCTACTATTAATTCTATCCACTTTTTTTGTCATAATCTGTTGTACCCGTCTGCCACATTTTCATAACTAATTTAATCCATAGACGAAAGCGTATATATATATATATATATATATATATATATATATATATATATATATATATATATATATATATATATATATATATATTCATGTATTAGTTTATATTGTGCACTATAACGCATTGAGGACTGGCTACTATAATATCAGTTATATGATCGGGCCTAAATGTTTTTACTTTTATAAAACAGACTCCGATTGGTTCAATTGGCAACATCTGTGCACGGACTTGAACAGTACATTGAATTTTAGACATGGCAGACATCACTCTATTCTATATTTAGTTTTGTTCAAATATTCGATACTACTCTAACGCATACACTACAAAAACCAAAAACCAAATACCGGTACTAACTTATTCCAACATTTTCACTTATAATAAATTATAATACGTCTGTGGTGGGTCAACATGGTTTTAATACACTACTTACGTAAGTACGTATACGAAAAACAAATAACAAAAAAACGACAGCCATAATAGAATCTCGTTTTTTCGTAATTTTATTTGTCTCCGGATTATTTATTGCACACGCTGGGTAGAGAACCCTAACACAATTGAAAGTATTTAAGTTATATGACTGGAATATACAGTACTTGAACTATCAAACTCTGTCAGTAATAAAATTGGAAATGATGAGTTATTTTCAAAAAAAAATATTCATATTTATTTATTCTTATAATAGGCATAATGAAATCCATATAATTCGAGTATGTTTCTCATTCATTATACAATTTATTTGTGGTATATGAATAATTTGATAGTTTCGACTTGACAGATATCTGTGAGGATGTATTTATGCTATAAACGATAGGTCGTAGGTTATATAATTAACATAGCGTTAGACTTATACATTATTGCTTCTACGTATAATATATACTACATCTAAGTTTTAATAAAAATTCTCAGCTTATATTAATACAGTTTTTAGTTTCTTAGGAAAGTCGTTACAAAGTAACCACTTTATACGATACTTATCAAGAGAGTATAACATTTATAACGTAGTGTATATACCTACGTATTTTTACTAGGAATAATACATATCTAGTTAATAAGTTCAATAGATTCATGTCAGTGACCTGTATTGTTGAATATATTATACCATGTGACGAAAACAATAGCATAATAATTTTCACGTGGAAATAACGTAATTTAATTTGCTTAATAATAGTGAAACGTTGGCTTTGCAAAGCTCACAGACCACAACCCTGAAGCACAGAGTACAAAAGGAAAGAAATTGAAAATGTGATACTCTGGGGAAGTTCGAGATAGATATAGTTGTTGGATGAGCGTAAACGTATAGACTCTCATTTTGATCCAAGATGTTTGTTTCTCTGACTTTTATTGTATGCGCTCCATAGGTCGGAATGTTTGTTTGATCAATCTTTTTTTTTGTGGACGCATATACTTATCCACCTACTAAGTGTACAGTAGGCCTATTGGGAATCGGTTTCATCACTTTCTAAAAATTCAAATTTTGATTGGTTTTGAACGAAAATGCGACAAAATGCACTCCATAGGTCGGATAGTTTGTTCGATCAATCCGAATTTGGTAATGAAATGCATTATTCCATTATTTTCATTATTCAGTTCATAGGTTCATTATTCTGTTCATAAAACAGGTATGGTAAAGCTTCATCAACTCAGTTCGGAATGAATCGGACTCTCAGCTCGCATCTTAGGAATAATTATTGCACCATGATTTGACCAATGTTACCCCTGTATCTTGACTTGGAAATCTGCTCTATCACTGTTCAGCTCGAAGATGCATACATTTCAAATACGTTTAGAACGATTATTTTATTTTATTGTGCAATTAAAGGTAATTTCATATATCAAGCAATTTAGATGAGAATTGATCAAAAAAGGAAATAATAAGTTATATTATACAATAGTAACACAAATGTCTTCTGTGATAAATTGTGTGAAGAATTATGGACGTACGTTGAAATGTTTTTTACTTGCATTTTTCAACCGATTAGCAAAGTCATTGATAATTGCTGTTAATAACATCTATACATAGATAAGTGCAACCGAAACTAACTTTTGCTTTGTTCAACACATTGTTTTAACTATATTCATGCAATTTTCAAATAGTACCTTTTTTATGCATTAAGGCATGAAGGGATCTTATTATACCCATTTTTATGGCGAATATTATTGTAATTGTAGTAAAATGCAATCTCACGTAAAAACATTACTACTTATGTGATTTAAACGTGACAATTTCAATGAATGTTAAACGCAAAGCTCTTCTAAAATATGACTTATATGGCAAAGGTGAAAACCTTATGCATTGCCTATATTTTTCTTCAGCGACGTTGCATCATGTCACATGATGCCATGGGGGTCTCCGTAATAGGACAGGAAGTCAACATAAAGAGGCCTATTTTAATATAAACGGGTGTGTACGAGTCAAATTAAATCACTGGTAAACTTGTGTGTGAATTACGAACATGTGATTAGAAGTCAGCTGTAGTAGTAACTCAGTTCTATATATTCGATTAGTAAGCTTTTAGACTTGTCTGTATGTGAGTGTGCCTGTGCTTATATTCTTGCATTGATGCACGCTTTGGAGTGATTGGTTGTTTTCAGTAGGAAGAGGAAAGTGTATGCGAGTAAGGAGAGGACATCATTGATATAATTGGAATCCACAGGTAAGAATTATAGGAATATTATGGAGGATATCATATCTTCTTTTGATTAATCGTAAATTAAAAGATTTTCATGAATTGTTATGTCTACAGTATACCATTACTTTTCTTAGAGCCGGTTGTGCATACTGATACCATAGAGTCTATGCTGATACTAAGTGAATTAATTATCAATTTAACTTATCACCCTTGGTTATGTATGCTATTTTCGTAACTTGAAGTGATGAAATAATTATCTAATTAAAAAAGATATTCATCAGTTTGTACAAACAGCTTTTGAAATAGTACATGTCAAGACTACGTTTGTTGAAGACTTTTTTTCAAAATGTGTGAAGACTTCTCACCGTATTATGTGTTTAATGGATTAGGGGGGGGGGGTGTAACTTGCGTTTTCAATGATACATTTTAACTATCTCTTTCTTCTTTTCTATATATATACTTATATATGATTATGACTGATTATAACACAAATACGTATTGTAAATTACCTCTTCGGAAAAATACATATTACGTTTTTATTTCGAACGATTCATTGCTATGGAGAATTTATAATTTGAATATTTCAATAGTGTTTTCCCACACATCATGTATCATTTATATAATCACAGGTTGAATATGTGGAAGATGGAAATTATTATAAACTGGCATTTCACGTAATGATGTACAGAACTGCAAACCGTTATTTCATGACTTGATTTTATTCCCTAATTAATTATTATTGGCGGTTTGAATGTCTGCACATTGGCAATAATGATCAGGAAAGACAGTCGATCATAAGTGCCACCATTCACATAGGCCTAATAGGTGTATGGGCATAATTGATCTGCGATGATTTTTCTCTATTTTCCACCATTTTTATTCATCTTTTACAACTTTATCATGTATAATATTGTTCCAACAATGAAATTATTTATCATATCTAAGAGGAAATGAACAACGCACGTGTCCGTCCAGAAGGCGTATACTATCTGTGACGTCATACGATACATAGTCATGTGACATGATTCATCTGGAAGTGGGAATATAGCTAACGTCATCGCGTTGAATGAATCGCGTTGTTGCATTCATTTATCAAGGAGAAAAGGCGTAAATTGATCTTCATAAGTTTAAATAAATTTCATTTTTGCTTTTTATTCGAATATTAAATGTTCCTATAGTGTCGAAAATGGGATTAGCCCTAGCGGGTATCCAAGAGTTAAACCTACTTCTTATACATCATGGAAGAAGAATTATCCATCACATTATACATGTTTCTCGTGTATAACTACATTTTTTGTACACCTCCGTGAAAAGTAAAAATCGTTGCCTAACCTTCCGAGTTCTGCACAACCTTCCAACACACTGAGCGCGTTTTCCAAGATTGAGCCGCAAAAAGAATAATTCGAGTTCCTTTTTCTTTGCATCTTTTTATAAATATATCAAAAAATTAATTATATATATAAAATTTCAATCTACGGGTACATAATGGCTATAGAACATTTCGTAATATGATGGGCTGTATTGGAAACTAAAAATGTTACGATTGTTTTCGTATATATAATATGCATATAAAAAATTCTCGGAAGCTTCAATTCTTTTGAGCTAAAAAAGCAACACAAATTTTAAATAAATATAATTAATCTTGAAATATTATGAAAATATTTGAAGCTTGGATAAACATTTTCTGAATGTCAGCAATGACCGTAACAACAATGGCTACGGTATGTCCGTGTAAGTTATTAGCCGGCCCGTAGAATGCATAATCTTAATATTATGCTTACCTAATGAACCGTGTGCGTAATATTAGAAGCAACATCAGGTATTATTAAAGTAAAGTCACGGTGATGTATAGGTATAGTGTCACTGTCAGCTGTTGATCTAGAGCATACGAGGACATAAGCTTGTTATAGCACTCTATTATACGGTGATTGAAAACCAGTATACTTTGAGAAGTATGAAATACATAAAAAAATAGATTTAGAATTTTATTCAAAATTGAAATAAAGTGGTCCCATTTTATATCTATTAAATTGGGTTTTAACGACGCACTGTAATGATAATTAAGATATATTGGCGTCGGATGGATGATTTTTTTTTTTTTATATATTGGGTTTAACGACGCACTGTAATGACAGCGAAGGTCTATTGGCGTCGGATGGATGATTAATGGGGTGATGGGATGATGAGATGAAGGTTTCCTGGTTAATGGGAAGGATAGTGGGAAGGAAGCGGTCGTGGCCGACTTATTGTGGGAGCCATCCCGGCATTAGCCTAGACTACAGAGGGAAACCACGAAAAACCCCTGTAAAGATGGTCGGCGGCGGGGATCGAACTGGGTCCGAAGTTCCCGTCGCCTACCAGATCACAAGAAGCGAGCGTGCTAACCACTGCGCTAAATGTGCTGGTTTGGATGGATGATTAATGAGATGATGGGAATGGGATGATGAGATGAAGTTTTCTTGGGTAATGGGAAGGATAGTGGGAAGAAAGCGGTCGTGGCCCATATTGTGGGACCCATCCCGACATTAGCCTAGACCACAGAGGGAAACCACGAAAAAACCTATTAAGATGGATGGCGGCGGGGATCGAACTGGGTTCGAAATTACCCTCGTCTCCCGGTACATGTGTCGGTGGTATAATATTTACTATTCATATGGTGAATCTGAATTATTTATATATAAATATATACTATAGGCCTATATATATAAACATCCAATATTTGAAATATTTTGTATTTCAATTATCCAAAGTAGAAACCCATACCTGTCCTTGATATGAACGTAAAGTGAAGTCTCATTTTCTGAACGAGCATCCAAGATATTCAGATAAAAGTTTATGAATATTATCAAGTTATTAAATCTACAATCACTTGATCTTGAATGAAGCGGAACAGATTTTCAGCTGATATTATACAAGATATTACCAGTGTTTCTATCTAGACTTTTTTTGTTTTCACGTCATGTCATGGTGTTAAGCATTCTCAAATCTCACGTTCTGGCGTTGTTTTGCCTTTCAGTGTTTATAATCACCTGATTGATCGGCATAATTGTAGATGATTTCATCTCGAATGATGTAATCATTCGATGCTGTATTTTATAGTAATGAAGTCGATCAGTTTTCTGCAATTTTAATATCAGTTAACAAGTGTCAGTGTACGTACATCATAGGACATCAGTGTTGTGTGCAGGGCTGCTTCGTGGATCAATATCAAATTATATTCAATATGATTCAGGATTAAAGGTAATGATTGTTTTTTTTTTAATGTATTTGATTAATTCATTTTATTAACAATTATGATTATGAATTCTAATCGTATTTTTTTGATAAAGAGGATTCAGGATTAATGGTGTGGTGCTCAATCACCGTGATAATACAATTGTAATGGATGAGCGACAATGAAAAATTCCGTTCGACCCAAATCGTTTTTTTTCTGTTTATTTTGGTTTTACGCGTGTGCACGGTATAACTTATTCACATTAGATCTTCTAAGTGATCTTCTAACTTGGATCCATATTGTTTTGGGTGTAATTCGGTTGGGTAGATTTAAAAAAAATGATTATTGAAATTTTTAAAATATCCAAAATAATAAGAATCCTTTGGCACAAGCATGGAAAGATTTTTCATTCGGAATTTTTCAATTTTGAGACGGTCATAGGACAGCAATTTGTCAAATGTTTAATGAAAATCGGATGAGTGATTATTAAATTTCTTTAGATAATTATTAATCGAACACAGAGACTTACGAAAATCATATTTATCTAAGAGCGTTCCCGAAAGATTTGATATGAACAAGTTACAAATGCACAAGTTGTAAGTTACAAGTTTTTACAATTTTTCTTCTAGATTGCGAAGAAACGCGTCTGAAAGCGTCTGAAAGTCTGGACACGACTGACTATTTTATTTTCAAATTTGACATCATATCAGTTTCACGGTGCCAAATTAGTCGAGCCATATCTTATATTAGGTAAGAAAAGTAGTATTTCTAGTTTCACTCCGTGTGAATCCACATAGTTTTTAATTATCAGTATCGTTCAGTGTATAGAAGATATTCAGTAAATAATTATGCTCTTTCTGAAAATCACTTATTCAGACTGAGAACTGCTAAGATGAAACATAGAGAAAATAACAAAACTTGGTCGTTATAATATCATGGATGTTTTAGTTTTTTTTATTTACGTCAATTTCAAACCTATATTTAAACGCACGATATTTTGTCTCTTCGAAAAGGAGTATATAGGTACTGATACAAGTTTGTATGGAGTATTTATTTTAATTCCTTCTTCGTTCGATCTTCGTGGTAAGATCGCCCTTGTGGTGCCCCGTCCAAACGATCCTACTTTCATCCTTAGCCTTAATAGGGAAAAAATGATTTTGTGTCAAGTTTCGATGTTATTAAAAAAAAAACGTCGTATGCCTGCTGGTTCATTTGTATCCGATCTCTAACCCTTAAACTGAGACGCGTGGCCGAGTGGTTAATACACTGAACCGTGATTCAGAAGACCAGGTCCTTCCCACTATCCAAAAACACCTAATAACCCATAATAATAACCTTCAATCTCATCATCCCATCATCTCATATATCATTCGCGGACGCCGATAGATATTGTAGTCATCAGTAGAGTGCGTCGTTGAACCCGATTGAAATAAATAAATAAGTAAATAAATAATTATCTTGAAAGTTAACTTTAACTTTAAAGCATGTATCATGAAAAGCTAATATTTATGTGACTATGTATAGCCTATATAGTTAATTGAGTGCATGTAAATTCGAATATAATAATGCAATAACAAAGTTCATATTCTCGTAACCCCATATCCCACGTAGGTATAAGATTATAGTATATTCATGGACAAATCATTGTATTAACTCAGAATGAAATGAAGGAAAAAATACTGATCATTATCAATCATATAAGGTAAGAAATCTTTGAAGAGATAATTAAATCCCTCTTTATTTTCTTCGTAGTTTAATCATAATCCTTCAGAACAAAGCTGACTTATAGCAATATATTTATTTATGTTAAAGCAATAGTTTCTTTCGACTATAGATACTTAGTATTATTAATACTCATAGCCTTGACATAAAATTTTATACGTTTCATAACACATTTGTATATAATTTTAGCACGAAGTTTCCCTGCCTACAGTTATATAGGTATACACATAACCATTTAATTTCAAGTTTTACAAAACAGCGGGCGCTGGGTTGAAGACCCATATATCATTCAAAAATAATATAATGGGTACTCATGAAAATATATTCATACACATAATTGCATACTTCAAGTAATCAAAGCTGACTCAAAAGTTTCTGTAAACGTGTTTTTAGTTTGTATTGCTACATCAAGTTGAATTGATGGCCAGTTTGTGTTGAATTTAATTGAGATAGTAATAATATTATTTGTATTGTATTTTATATAAATTATTCAATATTATATGTTACCTGGAATCGTGTGATTTTCCAAGTTGAGTAATTGATATCTAATTATCACTTTTCCCTCGCTTTGTGCGTATCATTTTCTTTCAAATTGAAAGAATTCATCATACAAGATGTGTGATGCCATTATTGAGTGATATCTCAAGAATTATAAATCAAGTTGTTTTCTTTTCGAATTTTGTGAAAAACGTGTTTTATTATCGATTATATGCTCACGTATTCAAGGATTCATTGTATGTACCTTTCATTCAACATCTTCATGAGCGTACATGAGTGAACGCGAATCATCATTATATTATATAGAGGGTGACAATCATGAATACGTAAACAAAATAATGAACAATGTTAATAATGTCAATAATATGAATAATATGAATGCCAAAGATAAAAATCATGTTATATTCTTATGTCTTATTACTACAACAATAGACAGCATTACATCAGTATTAGCAATGCAAATTGAGACTGATTAGAAGATCAATGTTGATAAATTTATTTTAAAAAAAACTATACGAAATTATAAGAAAAGGATTCAATTTTAGTTCTACTATGGGAATATAAAATCAATAAAACCAAAATTACTTTATTGACTAACCATGTTTTCATTTCTGATTTGACATTTTTATAAGAATCGAAATTACGTAAACTTGGAGGAATTTGATTAAATTTGGAAGGTACAGTGCATTCGAGACGACGTTTCCCATATTTATTTATAAAAGTAGGAATATTATAATTTCCAGTGAGCCTATATCTAGTATTTGCTTCATGATCATTCAATGTTTTATAAGACGGGTCGTAATATAATATTTCAGAATGAATTTAAGATCAAATAATTAAGTGACGGGGAGAATATTACAATGCTGAAATAATGTGGGAATGTCATTATCAATAGTAGTTTTCACCTGATCGGGTGTTATACATTTTATCATGTAAATTTGGAGATTGATAATTTGTTTTAAATGTGAGTTCGAAGCGTCACCTCAGGCTGAAATATCATATGAAATTAAGGATTCAGCCAATGCTATAGATAAACAGTACGCAACAATTGAAAAGGTAATATGAAGTTAAGTATGTAGGCTATAATTTAAATGCACAAGACCGAAGTTTATTACACAAAATATTTATATGAGGTTTCCATGTGGAATGGCTGTCAATTGTTAAAGCCAAATAAACGTAATTGGATACATTTTAGATTTTTGTATCAAGCTCAAAAAAATATTTCCCTAAAACTGAAATTTTTTGAGAAGGACTTGTAAGATAAATTCGAAAATATTAAAGCAAATCATTCTCACCAAATATATAGATAAAAAATAGAACTTATTATATTCACACTTAAAACACGTATGCAACCCAATAATTCTTGTTGCATGTACACATTGCATGTTACATGTTATGTATAAGGGAAAATAATGGTACAACTATATAAAATCATATCTTCACGATACCAATTTAATTGTTATAATCAGGGAACTATGGAGATTGTATATGGCAACATATTTGTAATTATCTAATCATAAATATAAGCTATTCAATGTCTTATAATTGGACAAAGATGACTGATCTGATGAAGGAATACAATTACTTGTAATACTAAGAGTGAATAGTTTTACTGAAATTCGTTTGCATTGAGGTTTTCAAATTCTATTGTAAGAAGAATACATCATACTATTCTATCACCTCACTTGCTTATAAGCCTACAAGCGCCAAGTAGATAATATAACTTGAGATAATTGATATCAAACTTGATAGTTGAGACATAATATTGTAATATTAAATTGTGGCATCGTTGCATGGTAACAACAAACTTGTAAAACCCAAAACTATTGTAAATTTTAATTCAATTTCGGGTAGCCTAATTAAAACTATAGAAACCTTCATATTAAGATTGCAAAATTTTAGAACACTAGTTCTTCAAATCGACGATGATTCCAAAATCTCTAGGACTTGCCACTGCAGCAATTTGTGGTTCAATATTCATTGGCTATTGCATATACGCCGATATCAAACGAAGAAAAAGTACAAGAAATAATCAACAAAATCGTCTCAAACCAACATCTCAATGCCGTATGGGTGTCCAACGTTTCTACTTGCAAGAAATCAAGAGCGGTCGAGCAGCGTTGATTAACGGTGATATTGTGACAGGAGTGCAACATTTAGCCAATGCTGTAGCTGTATCTGGACAACCCCTACAGGTATTGGAAGTTTTGCAGCCGAGTTTACCGGTCGAGATCTACTCGATGTTGACGTTGCGTCTCCAAGGAATGGGACAACGACTCACAGAACTGGAACCGATGGTGTCACTCAGCCAAAAGCTGAAATAAGACTGGAATCGTTCGTGAATGAAAACTATTAATTCTGAATGGGTTTTAAGACGGAAAATAAATAGTTGGTCAAATTTGGTGTTTTATGTGTGTTGCAATAAGTAGCCAGTGTCCCCTAAATTGTGTTCTCCAATCACACCTTATGTGATAGATTGTTAGTTCTTTTTATTTTAGTTCCAATGATTGCGTGACAAACTGTTGTCACACGAACCAAGCCACTAGATAGTACAAGTTAGTACAAGTGCACTATCACTAGACAGTGATAGTACAAGTATCACTATTACTAGCCTAGTAGGATTAGATGTTTTATCCCATATCATAATTTTTAACTAGGAAAACGCGTTATGTGTCCGCGTTGATGGATGAGCTAATAAGAATGAAATTGAATTCTTTCAAACGTTTAGTCAGCAGAGTTGAAAAAAAATATAACTGATAAATTGAGATGAATTGAATAAGTATATTTTGGGATAAAAATTGCATCAGAAATATATTCTAATGTCGGTAGATGTATGCCTGATTTAATATTTTTGCTATGGATGTTTGATTTTCCATTTATTCTCCTAATTCCATGTGAGATTTTCTTCTTCACGTCTTTCTGTTGTCTATAAGTTTACTTAATAGAACAGGAAAGTCATTAAAATAGCATTAATTGTAACTCCTTGATATCGGAAACAAATTCAAAGCTCAATGAATTGTAGAAATATGAATCCAAGATATGTATTAACATTTTCAATGTTGGTTTCAAGCTCCACAACACTGAAATTATTTTAATAACCTACGCTAATGTTTAACACAGTTAAACGAATAGATTCCCGATACGTAATGATATATGAAAACCAGTCATGTCTCACTTGTTTAATTTACATCCTAATGCTAAACACATATTCCATTTACTCACTAATTAGCAGTTCAGCGTATACGTTATTTCGTGAGTTCAAACAAAATCAATCGAACAGTAATCATTTTGTGTCTCCCTGATAATGTTGTCAGATCAACAGCTGCAGTTGACACATAATTGCATGAGACAAGATATAAACTGAAATAATTGCAAATATAAAATTGAAATCTTTCAATAATGTTCATAGAATTTTAGGAATTTCTATATAAGCGTTTTTGTGTGAACTAGATGTTCGTATAGAATGAAGATTTCTACAGATTATTTCCAAATAATTTCTAGTGATTTCTATGATTGTGAGATGTAAGAAAATATTCGAATGCATACATTTTGAGATCAAATTATTCGATGTATAAAGGAGGAATGGAAGATTTGAAAGATTTGAAAGATATGTATGTGATCAACAAATTGTTTGTGTTTCAGCATAATTTAAAAATACATTTACATCTTATACCCTTCACCAAGTCTATTTCCATTCTAATAATAGTGGATGAAAACATTTTAATTGCTGACATTTTCAATGTTTTTCATTAACGAAAGTTAATTAAAACTTGAGCATAACAACATACCCTTATTTCTCACATTATATACAATTATAGTAAAACTATTTTGTCATCTCCAATCAAAACAAAACACATACATCTCAGATCGCGATTAGGTTTGCATTTCAATCTTACACCTTTTCGTGCTCAAGGCTAATACTCTTAACAAGTGATTCCCGAACGACCGTCTCTCCTTACTTTTAACACAACCAGTCGTCAATCTCGATCCGTTAAACGTAGGGCATGTGCCGAAGAGACTGCAACACCGGTTTATAATGGCCCGTAGTAGCAGGTTGTGCGTTCAGTCATCGTCCACCTCTCACCGGTAGAGGTTGTTGATACGTGAATCTTGTATTTTAGTGCGTTAGTTTTAACAAACATCATGGAGGGTAAGGAAGTAACATTTTACTAACATTATGAGTGTCAACTATTACCAGTAATACGCGTATGCATAATGTAGTTTACGGATTGGTTAATGCAAGTGTTTTTATTACTTTTTTGTTTCTAAATATTTAAGTTGATTGAGGTCAAAGAATGCATTGGTATGGAGTGTGTTAGAAGTACGGTACTCATTTATAAGTATGTAGGATGTGAAATTATTTTAAATTGTAAATAATATCAAGACATCAATTCTGATTTTTAGCGTCTTTAATTGTCATAACATTTCCTGTTGGATTTACCAAAGAAATATAATAGAAAAATAGAAATATATTGAAGTGTATTAAAAGCTTTCAAGCAAGCTTGATCACAATTACTTCAGACTACTGATTGTGAAGCAAAAAATAGTTTGAAGAAGTGTGGCTGAAGAATCCGACTTGCTTGGTGATTTTCAAATTTAAAAAACAGATTTCCACATCACCTTTTATTGTCCAGAGTTTCTTTCAAAAGTGGCAAAAGTGGATCTCATTACTAGCAAGAAGCATTTAACTTTATGCTGCAAATTTTGTAATTGAAGTACTATTGTACTATTGAGTGTGACTATTGTATCAGGCTTTTCAGCCCTGTTTTTGCATTCATTATTACATGATATTAGCGCCCTCAAGACTTCCTTTTACACTCGAAAACCATTTTAAGAAATAATAAATAGTGTCAGGCGAGAATTGGCAGATGAACTTGCTACTACACATGGCCACTAATCATCTTCATTCCTCATTGATAATTAGCTTTGATTAACAAGTTGTTCGGAAAATCCCCATAAGAATAACCCAGGGGATTATTCTTATGGACAATTGATCATTTTCAATGATAATTAGCTTGGATTAACACGTTGTTACCTTTCGTATACCGCGGTCTCAATAAAGCAGGGAAATGGTTATCGTATATTATGTTGATTCTATGGTATCAACAATTACGTCAGAAGGCCAGTCTTTAATTACGTCCCTCGTGTCTTGTTGCCAACAATAGGAAAACCCGTAATCACTTTTCACATTGTTAAAAGTGAAGTCACTAGTAAATGACGCAGTTCAGCCTCGTCGTTGACGGATCATTAAACATCATTATGATAGGATAAAATAATGATTTCAGTTCAATTTAAATGTCTTCATTTTCCATATATGCAAATATATTTACCTCGAAACTACGTATTACTGTTAGCTATATAATCAATAATGACAACAATAAAAATAGAATGTGAATTAACATTCTCAAGCTCGGAAGGAAAATGAACAATTCCACACCCGTGTAAACAAATATTGAAAAATTTGTAGTGTATATATAGTGTCATATTGATTTTTGAATACGGTTGAAATTTTAGAGGCCAGAAAAACGACAAATAAGTGGTTTTCAGTGTCACATTACAGGATATATGTCCTATTTCATGTAATTATCTCAGAATCTGCATAGATAGGCATTTTTTTTTTTACAAATTCAATAATCTCCTAAATGTACGCATGGGTCGCCTACCAATTGTTGTAAGAACTTTGGTAATCGTTGCAGCTACAAACGTTGAATGTACTTGAATGGTGTAGTAGTGTTTCTAATCGTAAATCTCGTCCTGAAAAATCCTAATGCCTAAATACACCACAAATTGAGGAATATAACGGTAATATTTGCAGTTTTTAATGTTGGTGCGATGGATGACCGTTCTATGTCGTGGATACAGCTACTAGTATATGGCGACATGCCATTTATTGTTATGGAGTTGAATGATATAGTGTATAAGATGGATATTTTTAGTTAACAATCACCAATAACATTATTATTATTATCATAATTATAATAATAGCAATTATATATATATATATATATATATATATATATATATATATATATATATATATATATATATATATATATATATATATATATATAATTTAATTCAGACAATATCTTGTTATGAAAAAAAACTTTCTGGACGTTTCAGTTTTTGGATGTTTGATATTGGTTTTTGACTGAAAAACTCTTCTTACTACAACTCAACAAATTCCATTACAAGAAGTGGTATCTCGCCATATTTAACAACGCGTAAAAAGTCTAATAAGGTTAAAAAAGATTATTTTTTACTTTGCATAATGAATCAGCTACCACAGCTATGGGTTATCTAATCGAGAGACTGTCACGAAATATACTACCAACTATATATATATATATATATATATATATATATATATATATATATATCAGTTGCTAGTATATTTGCTGTCACGTCATGTAGGGTCGTGAAACGTGTCTAGAGAAACTCACTCTATAGGCTTTTGTTGAGTATGTAATGTTAATGTATAATGAAACTAGAAGAGTTTAAGAGGCAGAAAAGTATTGTTAGAAAGAATAGGTGCACCTCGAGTATTTCTCCAGAATCTATAGGACCCGGTGGTACTCTAACTGTAACTAGGTTTAACTCTAACCTGAGTTTGTAGTTTTTGATTAGCTGAATACTAATCTTATTTTTCCGTCAATCTCATGTTTGGACGATATTTTTCGCAGTGGAACGTAAGTAAAATCAACATCAAAAGATATCTATGTAAAATGTGAAACAGAGTTTTTTTTTTCTTGCAATAATTGTAAGCTTACCGCAGAATGCAGTTTTCTGAACACGTTAACGTGTTCGTGTTTCAATGCATTGTTCAGTCTTTCAACAAATCATTCATATATATATATATATATATATATATATATATATATATATATATATATATATATATATATATATATTTATACTTACATATAAATATGATTTTTTTTTCATATATATATATATATATTGTATATATATATTATATATATATATATATATATATATATATATATATATATATATATATATATATATATATATATATATAACTATATGGATACTGAGAATGAGAAATGCGGAAAAATGACGAAAATTTAGTTGAATGAATACTTTGTAAAACATATTTGACATTTGCATGAATCTAATATTTAGAATAACACCATGAAGAACATTAAAGAATTCATCAATACGAATTAATAACAAATACATAAAACGTTCAACGTGTTCCAACTTCTACAGTATTTCTCCATAACTGTATAGTCAAAGCTTCTCGCGTGCAAATATTCTAACTGTACTATAGAGGTCAGTAATTTTGGATGACACAAGAGCTAACCTATATCACTGTATTCTTTGCACGCACCGCGCTTCCAACGTGTGAGAATTAAACAACTGTAAGAACAACGCTGCTTACTTTCATTTGTGAGAGTTCGAATAACTCTCAGATGTAGTATCAAATTGGTTGAAAAGTGAATATGGAAACAATTTTTTTTTTGGTATTTGAAGTATTATTATGATTTTTCGCGTGAACAAGAATTTTTGCAGGATATCGTTAGCTTATTCATAGAGAAATGGCCTATCTAAGGGCCCAATCATTGTTACTCACAACAATGTGATATATTTCATTTGAATTCGCTCTTACATCGTCTTGATCGGTCTAGGCTTGTATTGAGTTGAGTTACCATAGCTACCATACCATGTTAACTCCATGCAAATGCCAAGGAGTTCTATTCTTCAGATATTAATCAATTACGTTACATTGTTGTAAAGGACAGTAATAATTCCCAGTATGTTCTTTGAACCATAGAGATCTCGAACACAGACCTAGCATAGAATACAGAATTTATTGTTCATGGTATTAGTTTATTCACCTCAATATTTTCGAGCTACCATAGCAGTATCAACAAAGAGAGTTAAATGAACTTGGTTATTGTGATATAATTGTATGATCGCCCATTTTATTAAATATAACTACGTCAAGTTCGTAAAATTATCAAACATATTGTGTAACATGGGCTACACAGTAAACATGCTGACTAGGCCAACGTCTACTATATTCACTGCATGTAAGTTTTACCTTGATAGTGACTTCTTGAGAAATACTGGTTTAATCACCTTGGACTACACCTTCAAATTAAAAATATTCTCTCAATAGGTTAATTCTGTAGCCAAAGGGAAGATGTTGATTTTTTTGATGTGTATTTTGGGCATAAAAAAGTTTTGCTCTACTTTTATTGAGTTCAAGATTCAAGAATTATATAACTGTCAAGGTCTTCCTGAAGAGAGGGGGGAGGGGGGATCAGACCGTTAACGAAAATTCGGAAAAAAAATATTTGTATATATATATTTTTTTTTTTACTTTCGACATCTTGCTTGAGTGGAAGATATATAATATTTAATCTCACTATAGCCACTCATATTCATAGCTTACGGAATTAAAATATCAAACAATATAAAAAAACTGATTGCTACTTCAAAAAAGTATAAACAATGGAATTATTTCGCATGTGAAGATATCATTTGGTCCCTTGCATCTGGATCATTAGACACTCAACAAATATCTACAGATATCTAGATGGCAGTGGTAAATCGTACAATTCAGTTGAAAATATGTTCGGCGACCATATTGAATGACGATCATCAAACAATACAATCAATACCCATCTTTGATATCAAACAACGGTACGCAAGCTGTTTGATATTGAAGATAGTTTGATGATCATACAGATCACCTTACCAGAATAGGTTGTTATATTTGAAAGCTGAGGCTCCCGATAGGATAAGATACAATTTAACATGTATTATTGAAACAATAAATATGTAATTAATTAGTTGTAACTTCATATTCCAATATGCACTATATGCACAGTGTTTGTATTGATGATGTAATATAATAAAATACAGTACTTGAAGCCATACTATTCATGAATCAGCCAATCACAATCTAGTTCGTTATAGCTCGTTGATGTCGTAGCGCTAATAAAATGTATGCTAGTATATTATAATTCTTAGGGCAAATAATTATGACAACTACTGACAATTTGCAACTAATTAGCAATTTTTAACAGTGAGGGTTTTAAGACTCTCATTAGCAATGAGGGATGAGTAAATTAGTGATAAATAAGGGATGAATAAGCATGAAACTGAATAAGTGTGCTTAAGTGGCACAACTTGGTTTCTGAACATCCGTGAACGAATAAGTGGCAACCTGGTTTCTGAACATCCATGAACGAAAGTGACAAACCCTTCTCAAATTTCAACAGTTCATGCAAATCTCAACGAATATGACCAATGGTTGTATCTTAGTATTGGTTATTTATGTTTTAAAAACATTTGAAATATCAAATGAAGATAAAAACGCGCATTTCAAAAGCAGAAAGCGTATCAATTTCCAAAAGTTAAAGATGCTCAAAACATTTGTGGTTGTGATTCATTAAAACAATTTGGATTCAATTTCTAGTTCAAAATTATCGCTTATGGCTACATAATTGTATTTAGTTCCATTAATTAATAATTTGAATGACTAATTATAAATTAAAATTGCCCACTGTAACTATCACTTTGACGGGTTTTATCTCTGTACATAATTTTACCTGCATTTTCTTTCGTTTACAGGTTTAAAGAATATGTTGTCGGATATGAAGGAGTTGCCGTCGATCCAGGTCGGAGAATTTGTCCTGCGTCTGGAGTTGGACGAGCTCTCCTCAGAGATGAAGGAGGTCGCGAGGAAGGAACTCCGCGAGACGCCGGAAGTTGTGGCCGACGCCGTCGCGACGCTCAGAGATATGCTTAAAGGTACGCGTGCACTCATGATATGTCGTCGTGAACAAAATTTGCTTTCTTCATTCCAGACGGCAATTACGGCCGGCAAATCCCAGATATGCGCAATTGAGCCGTGCACAATATATTATATATAGGCCTACGTTTGTTCTTTTTTCATGTCACAAAGGTTCTATTATTTTCCTCTACTTTGGTTTGGTGAGAGCCAATGAGATCGTAGCTTTTCTCCGAATGCTGTTTACATAAGTATCATCGGAATCAAATAAAGAATAGCGTCAATCAAAAATGTAGAGAAGGATCTTCTTCCTATTAATTTTTTAGATCTGTTATAAGTTAAAAATAATATTATTGCTCGTCGCTTTGCTTATATAAATTTATTTGGTTTGTAATTCACTTCAGTTCTTCCAATTTCAAATCAGGTTTCGGAACGAACTTTTTTCTGTGTTCATTAAGCCTAGTAGGCCTACGTGATAATATCTGGGTAATAGTAATAGGTTTTACAATGCTCTAATTACTCAGAGAGTGCGAAGTACCGGTATACCGTATAAGAACTCTGGTAATAATAGTAAAAGCGTGTTCAAAGTTGGATAGAAGGTATATCTAGAAGATCAATTCATTTTGTATTCATATTATTTTTCTGGGGCATATCTTAATTGCTCCTCGTGGTATGTTATTCTTCCAGTCAATTTCGGTGGTCACAACCTGTCACGTAAACTAATAGAAACATATGAACACGATCTATGGTTTGAAACATAAACTTCTGAAATATATGTATGATATTTTTACATATCAAACATGTTACACCGTAAAATCAAATAATTAAGTGCAAATTATTTGAATTGTGCTCATTTGAAAAAAAAGTTTTCAACTTTCTGTATATATATATATATATATATATATAATAAATGACCCACTCATCATAAGACTTATTATTTTTTCTCAATGTTCTATTATATTATAGTCTACATGTATTTAAACATTAAAAATAATTTAAATATCCACGCTCTACGGTCATGTTTTTAGTAATAATTCACTACATTACTCTCAAGTCATGAACAACATGTTGTGGATCTTCCATTAGTGTAATTATTGTCTTCCATTTTGTAATTCGTTATTGTATCTTCCGTTATTGCAATCCTTTTGTATTGTAATTATTATTATTGTTCCATTATTCGAAACTTTCAAAACTGCTACCAAATTCTTTTTCTGATTTTACTTATAATATCTGACGTAGACCTACATCAAACACTTTCCCTTTCTATAATAGTTTTTCAGGCAAAACCCAACGTGGTTAACAGTGGCCTATTTACTACTGTTACTTTCAATTCATGGTCATGCATTGGTCCTAGGGAACTCGGTAATAGGTATGCCACGAAGGTCTTTCATGGTTCTGTCAACAACCAAAAACAAACGATCAAATGCACATCAAAACTAGTTTCCAAGTGGGTCAATGATAGAATATTCTATCATATTAAAATCCGTTTTGTCTTTAAAAGTACGATAATATGACTAATAATTGATGATTTTGTTCGCAGAAACTACAGATTTCACTGCCCCGTACGAACATGACCCTTGGTTGATCCGTTTCTTGAGACCATGCAAGTTTTACCCCGAGAGTGCATATGAATTGGTAAATAAGGCGGTGATATTATTTTGTAAACCTTTTATTCGTTGAATACATTATTTGTGAAACCATGATGACCGTATGTGGGAGTTGCTCCCACGTTTGGACTTTATTCAGGTTACCGGCACAAGTTGCATTCAACAATACTTGAATAGGTATTTGTAAATTGATTTGTATTAGACGAGGTATTATAGTATCAGATAACTATTTTATGAGGTATTTGTATTTGTAAAGTCTAGTATTTGTAAATTGGTAAAATCGCCTTTGTGGTGCGCCCGTTCAAACGATCCTACACTTTCATGCTTTGCCTTTATAAGGAGACAATGGAAGTTTTCGATGTTGATAATTATATTAAAGAAAGTATTGTAAATCAATTTGGAGTTTAAAATTATTTGATAATTCAATATATTCAGGCATACTATAGACTACATTTGTTTATTCGGATGATAATACCGATTCTTGAATTGGATGTATATATTTTTTGTATCTGTCTCCTGGTAAGTCACGTCATTCCCAAACATAATTCACTTCACGGCTTCTCTAAAATTATTTCATTTTAATAACCAGAAGATTTTTTCAAATTATATTCTTTTTATTTATTTTTCATGTAAAAAGTATATTTTTCTTGATCGTCATTCGATTTAAGTGTGGGGATATTTATATTACGTATACACTATTATGTAAGAGTAGTAGCGAAGAAAATACGTGTGGTTTTGTTCACAAAGTAGTTTTTGATTGACTTGTTCAACCTAAGGCCAATGGAAGTTGGGATTACATAGAAAATAGAAAAACAAATATTAATGCGATAAAAATGTGCATATATTTCTCTCTTTATCTCCTATAAGTGCTGGAGGTAGAAGGTCAGTGTGTTTACAAATGATGAGTGTAACGTAACATTATGAAGGTATTATAATATTTAATTTTCTACTAGGAAGTCGAAATATTAAATACAACCAACTATTTAAGCAAATTATGAATCACGTTGTTGTTTCAAAAGCACGCAAACATTTCGCATGATATTATATTAAGTTAATCTCAAACCCAGGTGAGGTTATATCTCAAACAAATTGAACAATTCAATAAAACAACAATAGTTTTTCACAACAATGGGTTCCAATAACAATGCTCATATAGCCTTCTCCACTTGTCATCTTAGTGCCAACCGTATCAGTGCCACTGCCACCCTAACCACCCCAATTATAACTTGATAAAATAAAGTCTGCGTATGACTAAAGTAATTCGTAGTCATCAACTCATCATTTCTGACGATAGCTTTTCACAATTGTCTGGTGAGTGAATATAATCAATTGTATGAGACAATTCAAGAACGTTCAAACTATTGGAAGTACATTGATCACTGATCAGTTTTGTTGATTGGTTCTTCCAACTGGTATGCAGCACTTGATAGCTGATCGACAGAAACAATAATAAAATACAGCTTTTCTGTGATTTTTCGTTGAATCGATTTGAATTTAATGTTGATGATTTTGATTTCTAATTAATCAAATTCGACCCACCGGAATGCTGTCGAAAACTAGACCGTTCTATATCTAATAGATGCCAAGTTCTGTGCAATATCATTTTCGCCAATCTTGAGCTTTTCAAAAGTTATTCCAAAAGCAGCTTGTATATTCCTTCCCTCTTGACATAGCTTTGTTAAACTATGTATTTGAAAGCTGATGTCCGTTTGACTGGCACTGCTTTGAAATCTGATGCCAGATGGGTGCGGTTTCGATTCTCGCTGTAGGTATGTTGTTTTGTGAACGTCCTTTGACCTACCATCCTTCCATTATAATTTGCTCATCTATAAAGATTGTACCATTAAAATAAATAATACAATTGTTCAATGTTACAGATCAAGCGGTACTACGCTTTTAAAGTGAAACATCATAATGTCTACGATAACCTAATGCCGAGTAAAGAGAAGAACATCTTCGAGCACAATATACTCACAGTACTTCCTGTTCGAGATCAATGCGGTCGCCGGATACTCGTCATAGAATTAGGAAGTGAGTAAAACTATATATTACTATATATAACTGTATATAAAATATATATATATATTCAATTCAAACTATAATGATAAATGAGTCTGATAATAATGGAAAGGAACTTCAAAAATGTGGCACTTACTGTTGACGAACTGGTAGGAAAATGCAAACATGAGTTCAGACGTTGTCAGAGCAAGGATGTTTGAATAAAAACGTGTGCAAATGTATATTTGTAGTATAAAGTTGTAAGTGCTAATTGTTAAACCCATCTCGTGCTTGGTAATCAAATGACCCACCTCTTTACCACGTGACTTTTACCATTAGCCATTGTGTCATCAAGGCTAACAGTCTTCTTTCAAATGACTAACAATCGTCACCATAGCAATTATAGCGGAGTGGTGAACCGTCACAAACTACAGATTGTGATTGGTTGAAATAAATTGGTAGGCATTGCTGTCTGTCACTTTTAATAATGCGTGACGTCACTTGACAGAAGCCTATAATATTTGCATTTGAAATTACTGTGGTAGAAATAAACTATGTATATATATTTTGATGTCGACGTGATTTAAGCAATGGAGGATATTTGTCTAAATTTTAATTATAAATATTTGAATTGGAAATTCAATATCTTTCAATGGTAATATAATTTTGAGTTTTAAATATATTTTTGAAAAAGAATGGAACAGCGAAAGAAAGTGTGTTAAACATTGGTGTAACTATAGACACACTATCACTAGTCATTACCATTGGTACAAACGTGAACAAATTCAAATCAATAATTTTTCTTGAAGGCTTACATCTCAATCTTCTCGTTGTGTGTTTTATTACGATGTTTGATATTCATAGAAACTTTTGTCTATATAAATTAGCACCACATGATCATTTACATAAATCAATACAACAAAAAACATGTTACTTGATGCGAAATAATGTTGACCGGTCTTGCACAAATATAAAAAAACCTAATACACAGAAAGGTGGTATTTTTGTGAATCACTGGATGAGCGTAAGGGTTGCTACTTGAATCATCGAAAGTTTTTGTTATAATCAATTCATTTCCATTCGCTGAAAAACAATGTGATAAGACTTGGCATGCATTGATAATAATATTGACCCAGTATCGGTTGAATCACCAATAACCCGAATGAAACAAATTGTGAACAAATCTTGGAAAACATCTAAAAATCGATACTGAATTTCAATACACCAATTATAAAAGATCAAAAATATAAATCGAACCAGCCAATACGGAAGAAAAATATGTCGTTTTTTGTTGCTCGGTAGTGGTATGCGTTTCTCACCAGTTATCAGTAAGCCACCTAGATCTGTACAACTTGTGATCATTTAATATAGATAGAGGCACCTTAATGATATACTCAAAATTACCCCAACTATCCCGCCCACTTGATTGGATGTTACCGTTTTATGTAGTCAAACGGAGCGAATCACAATTGAATCCATCAAAAACAGTGACAAGTCAATCAGAGTTCTAACGATGGCAGGGATTGACTAGATCAGAGTATCAATTCGATAGAAAGGTGTGAAGTGTAAGAGTGATTTATTTGATACATTTAAGAATTGTATTTCGAAACAGATATTTCGCTCATCTAACATAACTGCTTTTACCGAGTACTAAGAATATTTCCAAGAATTATCACTTAGCTATCAGATAATATTTGCAGCCATATAATCATTAACGAAGAGAAAACATAGATGAAGCATTATGATTTTATTGATGTTATAGGAGTAAATACAGTTCATAACGATTTTATGAGTTTCCATGTTGAGCTTTCTATTCATCATTGTGGCGACACATTCACATCTATGTTCGTGTTGTCATTTATATATATATAGATTGCTATGTACATAATATGAATATAAATCAACTGCAGTTGTGGATTGGCTATCCTAGGCCGTATTGCTGATGATTATTACAAGCAAAGGAATAAGTTTGAATCCCACATTTATACATATCATTGATTGTTATCGTACATAACATTTTGTGTGACTATAATATACAAAATATATGGTACGGTAACTGAATAATACAAATAATAATGCAATATTCTAATATTACTCAAAAGCTAATCTGTCAAAACTTTGATAGAAATAGAAATTCATCCATTATTTCTCAGAAATAAATTAGATATAAAATGGTTCCCCTCAGAAGTGGTGCAACCGATTGCGCCCCAAAATTATACAGTGAAGAATTGCATGATGATACTTGTGTATGCCAAGTTTCAATTGTATTTGTACCTGCGTTTGACCTGTGGAGCGCAAACATTAATGAATGAAAATGATTATTGGTAGATGATAAATAAACTTTGAAAAACTTCGATTTAAAAAAAAAAATAATGTGCAACAGTAAATTTGAAAAAGATTGGAGAAATTCTACATATCTTTTCAACCAAGTAGGCAAAACTTGAATAAATTAAAGAACATTTAATCTTTTGAAGATAAATTCTGTTGAACTTAGATTATGATTGTTTGTAGTATTGAATTAACACTTCTGTGTGAAAAAGTGAGGAACTAACCTAGGCTCATTTGTCTAATTGTGAGGAATCTGGCCCAAACAAAATAATATATGCATCTTATTTAACGATCTAAAATCATTTGTACATTGTACAAATGTGTTTGTAACAATGATAACCATAGTTACGTCCATTGCGTTAATGCTCACTTGTTTTTTCTTGCTTGCAGAGAAATGGAAACACAATAAATGTTCACTAGACGAAGTATTCAAAGGCTGTGTGTTGTTCCTCGAGGCGGCCATGTTGGAACCTGAGACTCAAGTCGCGGGGGCGGTGGTCGTATTTGACATGGACGGTCTATCTCTGCAACAAGTGTGGCAATTTACACCACCCTTCGCCAAGAGGATTGTCGACTGGCTTCAGGTTAGCAATAACAGACGATATCAGGTTTTTAGTACATTCTTAGCCGCCCCCTGATTTAGTCAGTTATCGCTGGTGGTAGAAATTGAAGTCAGGTCGGGCGTGGGTTCGAGTTCCGCATAAAGCGTGTTTTTTTAAACGTCCTTCCACCTATTATCCACAGCCTTTATCATCACTTCATCGTTTCATTGTACTATCTGTAGTGTAGAGTTTCTTCTGTATTCTTTTTCATTTCTAGAACTCGCTAGTGTGGTAATCTGCCAATTGTTATTATTATTATTGTTATTATTATGTTATTATTAATATTGCTTCTTGTATAAGTTACTCAGTATCATGTTAAATAGTTTTATTCAGTTCCAATAATTACCACAATTACATGCGACCTCAGCTGAGAGTATCGAGTTCTCGCCTCAAGTTCTTGAATCAACTTCTCGTCTTGCACGACCTACATTAACTACAAACTACAGCAAACCATGATTTGAACTATAATGAATTATAAAAACGTAACCTCAAGACTTGCTGTGTTGTCAGTGACCTGACTACGGATCACGTTGTAATAATATTGTGTTTGTTTTTATGACTTTGAATGACTCTTGAAATCTTGACTGTCTTGCAGCAGTAAAAGAATTGTTGTTCATTATGTCTATGTGATGAGTAACTGATGGTTGTTGTTTCTGGTTCGAACTCCTTTGTAGAACAGTGTAAGAAAACATGTGGTTACATATCTTCTGAAAATAAAAGTTATTACTCTGTTTCTGATCCACATGGTATTTGGGAATCGCGTAATTTGTTGTTTTTCTTCAATCACAGCTTTCGGTGATAAGTTGTAAAATCACTTTTTAAATTACTTATTAATGTTTGAATAATTTTTGTATGATCCCAAAGTTTTATTTATTCAACTTTAATTTCGTGCATGAAAAGCTATCATGTATTTGTCTTTATTTCATTAGTATTAGATTCATCTTTCTAAATCTTGACATTATTTTTACAACCAATTATAGGCTCCTGTTTTATTGATTTTGACTGAACGAGATTGATGGCATTTAGTAAACAAAAACATGCTTACGTACAATCACCTTTGAGTTCTATAATTAAGTCATAAAAAGCGAGAATGGAAAAACAAATTGTTTTATTGTTTTATGTACAAGTGTCATGGCAACTGAGGCCTTTACATTTTACAAACACTGTACAATCTAACGAGTTGATTGAACTAAATGAAATCCTGTCTTATTTCAACTTCTTCATATATACTTGTATCTACGGAAGAAGGAGGCTCCGATCGTTCGTTCCCCTACCTCATACCACTAGTTAACGCACGGGTGGTTACGTCCTTTTTGACGAAGACTTCATTGTAGACAGAAGAAATGTTCCGCGGAAAAATTACGTGTATATTGCTTTTCTGTTTTTATGCATGAAATTATTATTGAAACTGAAACTTCGAAGCGCAGTGCAATATAGAAGAAATTAGTGTATTTGTAATATGTAACAGCACATTTTTCACTTTTAGTACATGGCTGGCTGCACAGCTCTGGAACGCTTTAATCAAAGAGATGACTTATAGCTATA
Source organism: Brachyptera putata (assembly GCA_907164805.1). Lineage (NCBI taxonomy): Eukaryota > Metazoa > Arthropoda > Insecta > Plecoptera > Taeniopterygidae > Brachyptera > Brachyptera putata. Next base: position 15,831,946 of record OU015464.1, read on the forward strand.
TATATATATATATATATATATATATATTCTCTTCCTACAGGATAGCGTTCCTCTGCGAATTAAAGGCATCCACATAGTGAACCAGCCTTACATCTTCAACATGGTATTCGCTCTCTTCAAACCTTTCTTGAGGGAAAAACTACGAAGTAGGGTAAGTTTGGAGAAAACTTCTAGTATGGATATGTAAGATAATGAATGATGATAATGAAATGTAGGCCCCATGGATGTGAATACAAATTAATGTTACATCATTACTACGTGCCATTATATCAAGACTATTCTTTTTGATATTCATATTCTGTTCACTTTTCGCTCCATCTTGTTTTTTTCAATTAAGAATACAACATAGGTATATTGTATGCGGTAATTTTGTGAGCTACGATTTTAATGACCAAGGGAGAATTTTTAAGCTAAAAACAAATACGGTAGTAAGTTATCTTAGAATCTGCTTTGACTCAGCTTGTTGGTGTTGTGTTCTATGGGAACATCAACATCGATCGTTTACAACAAGGAAAAGTTGAAAATGAGGTCATTTAGGAGACAAGGGTTCGATTCCCGCCGTGTTCGACAATCCTGACAAAGATTTGGCTTGGTATTCCTCTATCATTATCATAAATACGTGGATGGCTCCTCAATATTAAGTCACGGCTGTCTCCTTTCCATCGTTCCAACAAACTAAGGAGCGCGGAATTCACTGTTCAATATTAGTAAACTGATTAGCCATCCGCCGGTCCATGAAACAAATTGAAAATTTTGATGAATGGTTTGCATTTTCTCTTTCACAAACCTTCAATTTTCTCTTTCCTCTTTTTCCATTTCGTATCCTATCCATTTGTCTATTAGACCCTAATCATTCTATACTCTTCCCGATTAACGCACGATCATCAGATGTAATATCAAATAAAATCGTCCCTCACGATTGTTTTCTTTCTCTCTCAGATCATCTTCCATGCAACTGACCGCGACTCTTTGCACAACCATATCAGCCCGAAGAGTCTCACGCCCGTCTACGGCGGAACCCTCGAGATACCGAGAATCGACGGCAAGGAATGGTTCCACCTGTTGATCAAGTGTGATAAAGAATACGAGGGTAAGTACCAATACAGTAGTTCACTTTGTCCTATGTCGATTTACAACAGTTTTATCGGCAGTTTTAGTAATAGTCCTCGTCTTAGTGTTTGAAATCGATTATGGAAATAGGTCACAATCGGTTCACAACAGTATTGATTTTATTTTCGGTATACAGTTCGTCGTACGATTCAACTTAATTCCATTTCGTTACGACCACGACAAGGTCTGATCCACGACGAACCAATCAGTAGTTTCAAAATAATACTACTATAGTCAAATTAACAACAGTTCGAGAAACCGTTTATTTTTTACAGGGAATAAAACAATAAATGAATGAAACAATTTTGGCGGAAAACATAATTTGAGGTTCTGCATATCATTATAATTTATCGTCGTGATTAGTTACGACTCAATTGTGAACCGAGCTCGTTTCAAGCGGGTTTGAAAAGGAGAGCAAGACTGCGACTGAAACAATCGTTAAAACTGTTGTGATTCTCACGAGGACAAGAGAGTGACACATTGAAAATAGTCCACTTTGCCCACTATAAGGACGCAAGAAGGTACCACTTTTCTAACCGACCACTTTGTCCACTATAAGGACGCAAGAAGGTACCACTTTTCTAAGCGACCACTTTGTCCACTATGAGAACGCAAGAAGGTACCACTTTTATAACCGACCACTTCGTTCACTATAAGGACGCGAGAGAGTTCCTCATTATACATAATATATTAGGACAGAAGGTTGAAATAGTTTTGCTATGGTAATGAGATGTTCAACCGTTAATAAATGGTTTGCCTAATTTATGAATCGAAATACTTATTGATTTAAGAGCATGCAAGAATAAATTTAGTGAATCTTTTTTGTCTTAATGAAAACTTTGGAATGATTGGCAATATAGAATAATGTTGTACTATTTTAGTACGTTATCCCCTATTTTCTCTATCACTTGATACAAATTAAAACCATTATTCTAATTGCCTGTATAACATTTATTATCAAATGCATGCACATTTGAATTATTCAGATTATCTAATCAACATTAGGAGGCTACTCAGCATTAGCCTGTTTGATTTAATTCGTAAAAAGGTTGGGTTTTGAAAAATATTTATACTTTGATATCCGGTACGGTAGTAAAGTATATATATATATATATATATATATATATATATATATATATATATATATATATATATATATATATATATATCGCTCGAATATTATCAACACAAACCTAACATTGCACATAATGGATTCATACATATATTATATTGATATAATATACGAAATAATATGATTGTATCAATTCATGGGTGATGATATCTACCTGTAAGATAGTGACCAAAAATACGACCATGTATAAATAGAAATACATACATTTATCGTTTCGTTGTTATGAACATGGTTTGTTCTCACTATTTATTTAGTACTAGATTAGAAAATATGATCACATAAATCATTTTTTAGTAACGTCATAGCTTGACGTTAAAAGCTTCGAGCTTTGATAGTACATGTTTGTTACAAAATGCATACAAGAAGAAAAGTTTCGGTCAGAATGAGCGACCAGCGAGAATCGAACACCTTCCATCTGGAGCACCACCAGCTGCGATCTACCAGACTCAAATTCCTAGAAATCAAACAATACTATTCCGATTGTTATTATTTTAACTATCTTACACAGAAAGTTTGCACATTTAAACTACTACCACAGAATTATTTACATATTCCTAATACTATACTTGTCAAAATCATAATAATTGCTAATTATTCAAAATATATCTAGGCCTATATTTTATTGGTTCCTCAAGTGTTTTTTTTTTCATTTTATGAAACCATAGGTACTTATACACATTTTCTTTTTTCTTTCATCCACAGCGATCAACAGTTACGGATTCAAGAAAGCAGATAAGTCTAAAAAGTAAACATTTCTCACAGTGGAGAGCAGCTAGTCTGAAAGGTGACATTGCTTTTTTAACTCTAAAATACGTTTTAAAATAATCTGTTATCTTAAACGAAGATTCAAGCTCCGTTCTTGGCTAAACGGATCCTACAATGATTATCTTCTTATTTTATCACACATCCTTATTTGAATATCTGTTTTTATATCTTGCTGTACTTAAAACAGATATATTTTACATTCCAATTTATCAGATTTTCATATAGAATTTAGACTATATTTTTCTACAATGGCATCGATCGTTCTTGATCGTACAAATCAGTCTTGTTGCTTGGATTACCAGATTGCTTGGATTTGCAATCTTTCATACAATCATGTGCTTTGGTTATCCTAGCAGAAGATATGTTTGAAGAAACTGATTTGTATGTTATTTAATTATAACAGCTACTTCATGACTTTCAATAGGTGAAAAAGTTCCAATTAACTTGGCGAAATATGAATTTAGTCATAAAAACATTATAGGCCTAAAGCGTCCTTCTCTATTTAGTAGTAGACGATGTGAATAATGTACAGTTGGTTGATTATTAATTATTATTTTGTTAATCTGTTATAATTAATTGATCATTCCTGTTATTTGTTATTATCTGCGTGATTATGAAGCGTTACATTGAAGTTTTGAGAGGAGAGAGAGGGTGATGATTATCAATTGATTCCAGGCTCTGTTCAATCCAGGGTTGAAAGTTTTTTTTACCTCTCACTCAATTTTCGAGTTACCCTATGACCATTCTCATGGAAAAGAGAAAGATTAAACAATAGTATATTATTGGAATTTTTCAAGATTCGTAACCTATTTGAATTGTTGTTATTACACGAATGGTAATTAGAAGATTTTATTGGACTTTAATTACGTATTAAAAGTGTATAAATTAGCTAATTCTTTGGCAAGTTTTATTCCAATAACATTATTTGGTTTTTTATAAAATTATTTTATATTGTTACAACAATTATTTGTTAAATTGAAATGTACTTATAATGAATTATGTACTGAAGTACAACTATACTGTAAACTATAGTGTATCAATACCTACATAAAGTATGCAAACATTTTATTATTCATTATGTTATTAATTAAAATCATTATTATCCTATGCTTGATGAGTTGATGTAGTCAATGATGTATTTGTGTTACGTTTGAAACATTCATGACTGAGAAAGTGTGGAAGAAAACATTCACATTTATTCAATAGTTTACTAACAAATAGTATATATTTTTTTCCAAAATTAGCTTACATACAAAATACAAGAAATATTTATAAATGTACTTCAAAAAGTGAAAACATGACACGTTATACATTTAACTGTTATATACTATAACTATTATATATACAGATGGTATAATACTACATTAAATTATAAAATATTCCAGATATGCTTGTGAGATTTCCAGCCGCCTCTATTGGTCCTCTTTTCCCTACTTGATATGTAACCAATAACAACTATCACAATTGTCTTTTAAATTAACACCAACAGCTCTTGGTTGTTGAAGGCGATCATACACATCTTGGCCTGATGGAAAGGTTTTTAGCGGCTTCTGTCAAGTGATGACACACATTGCTCTAATAAGTGAACAACAAGGTATCCAATATTGATAATCAAACTCTATTATTAGTTTCATTGCCCGCAACTTTAGTCTACTTTGATTAGTAATACCATTATTCACCTTGCATGTAATTCAGTACGATTATTTTTAGAAAAATATACAAAACAAGAATTTTACGAATAGGGGAGCTCTGGGTCAATTCTAATACTTCATGCGAAGAAACATATCTCTGTAGGTTTGAATAGCACATGCTTTGAAAGAAAATGAGATGGACAATAACATATTCAAGATGAGGCGTGATTTTTACGTATCTCAAAAATTAACCAAAGCAAGGGGAAAAATTGATAATTTTAGCAAAGTAATTTGTTAATAATTACCAAGTACACGGGGCAATTGTAACAAACACACGGATTATTTTTAATGTAACAATACTCTCCCGCGTCTCTCGTCGACAACCGCGGTTTACAACCGTGTTCGTGGCATGTTGTGATGCTCGAGTTTGTTAACTCGCGGTGTCACAGTTGACCCTACAACGCCCAACATCTTCAAGTTAACAATGTTACTCATCACAAGTTGTTTACCAATATATTACAGTCAATAGTAACCATTCAATACTGTATGTATACTCATAATCAGTAAGAGAATCGGATGAAATCATGATATATCATATGAAAACCGAACTGAATTTTAAATGTTACACATCGCGTGTTAAAACATACTTTGTGCTCCCTCTTCTCTTCTTTCTTCTCACTTCACTGAGCTTGAAATTACGTCAAACACACTGCCTTCACTGACGAAGTTTTTTAAATATCCAATGGGAAGTTGAGACCCGTTGTTACAGTCGTCCGGTGTCACTTTCCACCTAGGTCTCCCTTACTGAAAGTCTTCTATATTTCGATATGTACAGTATATAAAACCATCATGTAAACTTGCAGTCACACAAAGTGGTGTGATCCGAAACTTTAACTTTTATTTAAATCAAATTTAACTGCATTTAACCGCTAATTTTCCCATGGATTATGCATGGAGTGCGAATGCACATTGCCTTCTATAGTTTCAAGGCGAATATTAGTATTTTTAAGCTTGATCGACTTCCTAATGTGATCACAAACGTGCTTAGCACGTCAATCTTCATGTTTTAAATTAATCGTTTACAAACCAGTACATAAAGTAGTAAATGAAAATACAGATTAATGGAACATAATTACTAGGACGCGCAGTATATATGCGTTTGCGTTATTAAATGAGCTTGGAAGTATAGGAAGTATAAATGAAGTATTGTAAGTATAAATCTAGTATTAAATGTATTATGTCAGCTCACTTCATCTACAGGCCGTGGATCACTTCAGAAGTTCAAAAATTCGTCAAGTTTGGAAAATCCTCATAAGAATAACCCGGAGGGAAAATACTCAAAAAACATTTTTTTTTTCAAAAGCTCTGAAATTATCACTGAATATAAAAACAATTAGCCTACTGTCATATATATTTTCATCAAGTTTTACAATAATTTAAGAAGTAATAATGAAAGAAACGCATTAATAGCATACATTTTATAAAATATTATGCTAAAAAAACTATCATGTTGCATTAGTAACAACTAGTCTCCCACGTCTCCGCTCATCTAAAAATGGTAAAAAAAATACGTTTTTCATTTGTTTTTGTCAAGTCATTTCTCTTTTGACTCTTTCATATATTAATTTAAAATATATAAAAATCACTGTCTTCTGCAGACCATTCCTTCTCTATAATACAAAATGTACATCCCCGTATACGATTCTAGCCAAATTCAGTGTAGGTTAGTTCGTACCTCTTCATAAACACTTCATTTACTTTTTACTTTTCTCCACGTACCCGTTGTTTTTGTGTTCTGAAATTTAAAAAAACTTTCCAATTAGTGAATTGATCATTCAAGATTATAATTATTCTATTCTATGAGCCACAAAAATGAGGTGCTTACTAAAAATGTAGAATTACCACATACTGGCGAACAAAAAGTCTATTAGGATCTAGGATTATAGGCTTGAACGATGTATATCCTTATGGACCATCACATACCTCTTAAAACATTGAAAGCAAAATTCGTAACAATAAGAATGTTTGAACGCATCCATAGCGCTGGGATAGGCCTGTCTCATACGAATGCCAATTGAGTATGTGTCAGAGGTCATAGTTTGTATCTACACCCAGCTAATAAAGACTATAAAATAGTTTTGAGAAGAAATTTTCATAGTACAGATAAAACTTACCAAGAAAATCTTTTTCATATCTCATTAATCCTTCCAACATTTTGTCTCCTGGAATATCTGGAATATCCATATCTCCACCATATTTCATGGGTAAATTTTTACCGTCGATATGTTTCAATATTGACTCACGATCAGTGCCATGGAAAAAGATCTGCATAAACAAAATAATATACTATATTATTCCAATGTGATGTTTAGTTTTTGTAATATATTTATAGACGATACTCGTATAAGTTCTAGGTACAATTTACCTATTAGGTCCATTTGTGTATTAGTGTCAATTTTTATTGGGTCCGTTTGTGTGAAAAAAATAATTCTTACGAAATATGAAATATTGTTCATAATAATATTGCGAAATACTGCAATACGAAAATTTTGATTCAAGCGTTTAAAGGGTTTGTGATCAAAGCAGTGGTAGTCATTTTTGGTTTATATTGGTATAACTCGAATATCTTAAAGAGTGTTTATGTAATGGAATCAATATCAATCACGTCCAGTTATCCCTTATCAGAGAGTTGTTGAATATAAATAGCATGTGTAACCATGGTTGTAACAACTCCAAACTATCAGTTAGAGCTACTCCTACATTGGCGATAACGCCACGGAATCATCTGTGTGGGAGAAGCTTTAACCGGCAGTTTGATGTTTTTATCACAATGGTTACCCATGCTATTTGTTTTCACAAAATGTGATTTGTGACATGTGGATGGCACTCAGAACCAAAACGAAGAACGACCCGAAAACAAGCAGAATTTATTTGAGCCGAAGTAGTTAATCCTGTATGCTAGTGGTATTGCCTTGATAATAATTACAGTACAAGTTCTGGTATGTTCGATCACAATCGACCTTCACGCAACAGGTTTGATGGGTTTTTTCTTGTTTTTTTGTGATTTGAGGGAGGTTCACTTACGCGGCTCCGTAATTTTTCACGTAAGAATGGTTTGAAGATGTTGAAAAGCATGTCGAAGATTTTCCTCTGGTTGACAATGTGAATGCCTTTCAGTCTAATCTGAGTGCAATCCTGTGGAAAATACCAAGTCATTAGGAAATAACAAGAAAAAATAATATGTATTATAATAAAATGAGGAAAATGTATTTTATAATTGATGAACACATTTTTGCTTTAAAAATATGGTAATAAAAAATTAATGAAACATTATATTTTGAAAAAATGGCGGAGTAATATGAGTGATCGCAATAAAAAGTGTACAAGGGGATTTGAATAATTTAATAAAAACTATACTTGAATGATATTTTGGTCGTACAGGAGTGTGGAAATTAATCTTCTCAACGCCAATAAACTTGTATACAGTACTCAATTACATATATTTTACTCATGAAAAAATCAAAGAAAGTATAAAAGAAATCAAATTAATTATGTATGTATGTTTTATATTATCAAAACTTGAAGCATAGTTTTCTTCTAAGATTAAGTGGTCCTATAGACTCTGCCAGACATTCTGTCATCACAACATGGCACAACGAGTGAAACGTATGAACCATGTTACTTAAGTTACACTGAATGGTAAAATATTTGCAATTTGGGGCCAATGGTTCAAAAGTGTGAATGTTTTTTTCTCTTGTCTTTAATAATTACATGTATTAAACACGCAACTATTGCCTTGTGATATTCCCATACGGAACTTATAATGATTCATATACTGAGTACGAAATTCTCACTATTACATTAGTTGGCCTAGGTAGAAATATTACGAAAAAGTAATTGGTCACTTAAAAATCTTGTCGATAAATATTTTGCAATTGTTTTACTAACCTATTAGATGTTTTATAGATTTTCTCAAACGCTCATGATTGAACCAATCCGTTTTACCATTATGTTTGTGAATAATTCTTCATGGATTGGCCTGCCTAATCGAAGTAATTGCTTTGCAGTTATACATAATTTATATATATATATATATATATATATATATGTGTGTGTGTGTGTGTGTGTGTGTGACCTCCACTAATCACTCCAAGGATCTTCACAGTTGAAACTGTCTGGAAAGTTGACCTCCAGCCAATCTTCGACCTGAGGCCAATGGTTCATGTGAAACCCATATCACCTTATAGCAACATCTATCATATATTTCGAATTGATACATCAAACAATCTTCTATCATAGTGAGTATCGTTATTAATTATTCTTGGTATGATTTTGAAAATTCGCGCGATAAAATTATTATGATACGACATTCTGCATAACAATCATAAAATGATATTGGATTTCACAATTTATAAGCTAAACTTATGTAGGCCTATTATTACCACAGGATTGTAAATTTCATGATATATTTTCATTCATTTAAGTACCCTCAAAGTCAAATTACTTGATCTTTTTGTTTGTATTTTTGGGAAACTTTAAAAATTGTCCATATTAAAAGTCGGCATATCTTACCTGTACGTAGTGGACCACAGTTTTGGCGATGCCTGGTGTGAATTGCATGATGTGATTCAAAGCAAGGCCTTCTAGATCTACAATAACAATTCCTCCGGCTATTTGTGACTTTGCCTCGAACGCTGCTGCCTCGACCATCATCAAAACACCTCGCATAAATTGATTCAGACTACATTCACGTGGTATCCACTTGGCTGAAACATGACAAAATAAAATGTTAGTTATATCAGTGCGTTGTCGGTACTCATTGTATGAAAAATAAATATTATTTGTTTCTATCATCGAAGAAAAAAAAATGGAATATCTGTTTAGTATCGGTAGTATAGTGGGCCTAACTACATACAGAGAAAAAGAAATATATTCTACTGCACGATCTGATCTTTCATCTATAGCCTCAATTGAGGAACAATGATTTTGTAAGTTTAGATGTTATTGAAAAAAAATGCTACAAGGACTGCAAAAACTCTCTGATCGTAACAAGGTGGACGAGATATTACGGCGAAGCCACCATATAAAAAATCACATCTTTCTAGACACACCAACACGTTTACAGTTTAGCGAATGTCGTGTAGGATTCTGTCTAGTATTAAATCAGCAATACAGAAAAATGGAGAATTCTCGATTCGACTAGAAGTTATAGGTACCTACGCTGTTGGTGGTAAACTGAAATTAATGAAAAATCACAAAGTGAACCTCTCACATATCTTAACAATACATTACAAACGTTACATTGTTGACAGTTTTTGTTAACCCTTCCATCGCCCACATTGCATTTAGAAGCGCCATTATGTTGTTTCTTATAGTGTCGAATAAAATAGGCAACATGCACAAACCACAATTATTATTTTATATGTTAATCAGTGACTACAATAATTGAGTACATTTTTTTTAAATGTACCATGAAAACTAATCAAATAAAAATCAGTTGAAGAATTAATTGTTTCATAAAACAATCTGATCAAACAATTGAAGAAATACCTATTTCGTCATGGGCATGGTTAAATTTTTCATGCAATCGCATATACTATGCCATGACTATAGGACAATAGCTATGTATGAGATAGCTATTGTCCTAGGTCATTATCAACAAAGTCATCAGGCAGGAACGTATCAATGCCTAATCTTGTGGGCCTGACAGCTGTTATCAATACAAATAGAGCCTTTCAGATAAACATGTTTTTATCGAATTATTTGAATAATGAAACGTTGTCGTGAAACGTGAAACGATGTGAAGCAGTGAGCAAAAACTTCATTGTTGACTTCTGTTTCAAGCGGCAAAATAGTATTTTGATAGAATGTATATAATTATAATCATAATTTTCAAGTATGCTGTGATTTTTTCATGTTTTTTTAATTGTGAATGTCTGCTCAAATTTGGTCTGCTTTTGCATGATCTTCACTACATCCTCAAGTTGTTTCTTGTACGAATTTCATTTTATAATATTTCATAACTGTTATTGCGGTCAAGTTACAACAATTTGTAATATAACTCAACTATTGTAATCATTCGACAACGCTTCCGGCACTATCAGGGAAAAGTTTCTATTATTTTATCAAACTCTTCAGCCATTTAAACATGATCTATAATAAAATAACTATCAGTTAAGACACAAACCACTTTTTGTCGGTAACTTCAAATCGTTCACTAAGACATAATTTTCATTGTGAAAATACTAGAATAACTATAGATTTTTAAGAGATCCAGTAAACAAATAAACCAAGAATTAATTTCCAATCTGAATCGAAAATTATATTGTAATTATACCTACAGTAATAGTCTTTATTGAGATGTGTAGGCCTACCTAAACATAAAAAATAACTGATACACGAATAATATAGGAAGGTTAGTATTTAATATAAATAGTAAAGGGAGTTGGTCGTGAACTAGATATAAAAGTAACTGAGAGCATACTTCGCAGAAATGTCGAGCAGTCATGAAATGTGTCAAGCAAGCTATTTATAAAGTGCGGATAAAATATGCCTAATAAGTCATATCAATGTATTGCTCGCTAACTTTTTGATAGATTATAAAATGTAATTATTTGTTAACAAATTAAAATAAGCAACAATAAACATGAATACAAGACATTTTTCACGTTCACGTTCACGTAAGATACATGCCAATAATTAATTACTTCGAGAACTAGATCTTATAACTTGGAAATGCATTATTTATAGAATCAGTAATCAGACAAATGAATTCTTCGTGGCAGATTGAAAGTAATGATACGTCATAACTTGATTGTAATGTTATGTCTATCTTGATTTCTTACAAGCGTTACTGCACAATATTAGCAAAGTACACTGCTAGTTTGATTTTTAATACATAGAAACTTAGAAAGTTATAGCCATCTTGAAACATTAATTATTAATAGATGATAATATTAATTGTAAATAAGAATGATGTTGGTATAACTCTAGGGAAAATTTGTACCGGTACAACCATAGATAAAAAAATATATACTAATAAGACACTCCAAGCATATGTCAGAACCAATGTGAAAACTTCTTGCACACCTCCATTACCCTCGCCCATGTGTATAATTAGTGTAAGTTCCAGACGCCATACAGCGCGACAAGCGGGCTGGCGATAGCCAATCACTATGACAAACGTCCGCTTGTCGCGCTTTCTAGCGTTTGGAACATCGTACCAATTGCACACACTGCAGAGGTTGGACATGGATGATTTTATTCCATCCTGCCATAAGCGTGAATTGTTGTGGTAATATCTATATATTATATGATGTATAAGTTACAACTTTCTGGTTACGATCGAAGAATCTTAGCCGAGTCAATTAATGCATGGACAAGTTCTTTACTCCACACAATTATTTTATACTTGCGTATCTGAAGTATAAAATTATTGTGTAGAGTCTAGAACCTGTCTTCAGAAACATGTGCCGATGTGAAAGAATATGTGCATAGCTACATTATTACCCTCGAAAGAATACGCTACCTGATGATTACCCAACACTAATCGTCTGCTAGATTTGTTTTACTGACCAGTTCAAAAAAATTGCCATAGATGATTACTTCCCCTAGATTATTGCCACTGTCATAAAATCAAATGGTACGTAATAATATATACCAGCACGTTGACTAGATTACAAAAGTGATAAATCCAGGCGATCTTCGTTTACTATAATCGTATAAGGCTAGAACTGTAAGCAATGGTAGACACTGTGTATACCTTGTTGATTTTTTGGTATTGTTCGTAACCAAATACTAAAACAGTTTTAATTTTTACTTAGATCATATCACTCTCAGTTATTGTTTATACTCAGATAAGTTTACTTCTTCACCTTCAAATCCTTCTGCTATGAAACAACGTAATCTACCCTAAAAACAAGATATACGCTTTAAATGAAATCTTAAAAATGAAATCTTAAATAAATTATTTACTTTTTCGTTGACCTCTGAAATGTGTAATAATTCCACTTTGTAGGCCTACTCACACTATGCAAGGAGAGTGGAAAAGTTTTTTTTTCGTCAACTTTGAATAATGACAATAGTTACAGTGTCAGTCCGAGTTTGCAATATCCGTCGATATAATAGTAAAACTTACAGCCTGCTTCCACGAGCATGATACGCCTGCCGTGCTGGTCGCGGTTGGGCAACACGGAAAACAGATTGTGTTCGAATACTTTCGCTTCGTTGCTCGGTACTAAATCTTTGCACAGTTTTGGATTCTTGATCTTGAATTTGTAGAATCGTTTCATCTGTAAGAAATCACATCATTGATTTATTAGTTTGTCATCGTCGACACATTGTATGTAATGACTAGCCGGTTTGTTACTAATGATAGTTTGCAACATAATTGCAAGAAGATTCATTGTGTTGTAACGTGTAACATTAAATTTTATTTCAAAAACTACTTCATGTACTGTTTTTTCCTCAGTTGTGAAACATTCATTTTCCTTGGAGACTAAATTTAGATCAGAAATATACGAATCAATTATACGAGAAAATGTAGTTCCAGTTAGCTTAGCGTATATTTACGAAATGAATGAAATGAATGTTGTTTGCTTAACGACCCCACCAACAGCTAGGTTATACGGGGGTACGAATGAGCGGATGATAATGAAATTATGAAGTGATGATAAGTGAAAGGACGTTTATAAAAACCCATGATTTATGCGGGATTTGAACCCACGCTCAAGCTGACTTCAGTTTCTGAAGCGGTGCCTCAGCTGACTGACCTACCGAGGACGGCACTTATATTTACATCGCGACTCGCTATTTAATAATTTTACATTTTTTTTTCGGTTCAATTCGCAAATTTTAATGTAGTGCCTGCATGAAATGGAACTCTGAAGTGATAGATTCTGATAGACTAACGAATTTTCAATGTCACTCAAAGCAATTGTTAATTTTCCCAATTTCTACTGCCATATTATTCAATTACTCGTTATAGTCTAAAACTAAATGCATGCATGTTCCATATTCATTATAATTGAGAAATAATTGAGAGGTTTGTTTCAAAACGAGCAATTTAGCTTGATTTCAAAGTTTTTCAACTGGTCGAACTGGTCAAAACTCAAGTCAAACTTTCAAAAAGAAAGCCAAACCAGAAGACCAAAAAGATGGGTATACTTCAATGGAAGAGGTCAATAGCTGTTGACTTGGTATGATGCCTTTAATGTTGTAATCATAATTCTGGCACATGAATCTGAAAATACTGGTTCAACAACATGCACTTTTAATTGATGAAGTGCGGGATATTGGATTACGCCATTAAAATATATCATCTCTTTACTGATTGTCGGTTAACGTTCTACAAGCACTCGGAACGAGAACCTGAACGTAGGATCATTGACTTTTAAACGAAAGGTCAAGTCCGTGGTTGCACTACGCTTTCAATGTGGCAAAATTTAATAAAAACATTAAATGACTTGATTTAAAATCAATACAAATTCAATTTACAATCAATATAAATTCGATTTAATGAAAATATCTGCCTCTAAATAGAGTGCATTGACCATATTGTGGTTTGTACTTGACGAATGGAGGTCCTATTTACAAATAATTGAATTGAATAGTGTGATAATTAGCTGATCAACTTGTTTGAACCCGTGGTTACCAATACTATTTTGTAGGCCTACCTTATAGTTAATATATGTGCCTCAATTAACACATTTTTTTTCGTAAAATGCTGTCAAAGAGATCAAGTTTTTCCTTTAAAACTATTGGTTGATTATCAAGAAATTTTCATTATCAGAATACTAAGGTTAATGATAATAAGTACAACACAAACTTCCTATCGATAGAAAAAATACTCTTGTTCGACCTGTGACCATCTCGAAATAACCGATATATTTTAAAGTCCGTGTTTATTAATAGACAATCTATATAGTATACTATTCTATTGACGTATGAAATGTTTAAAAGGAAAAAACACGAGAAAAAGTGTGAATAATAATTGTATTCCGCTAGAATTTAAGGACTTCCCTACATTCTTGACACTTATATTATTGATACTTTTATGACAGTATGTAATAGATGCTATGTTCTAAGTCCTATTTTAAACGCAGATCTTCGAATACGTGACCATATATTAGAATGCTACAAAACTAGCATCAAACTAATTGAACAAATTTAGAACATGCAGTTACAATTATACATTCGTATAATGTCCAAGTGTTTTTTTAAGTTATTGCAATTGCATACTTCAATTACCTTTCCAATCGATTAAATGCATTCACCTGGTGTAAGAACCAAATCCATACATTAATTAAATTTAAACGTTCGCCCATGGCGGACCCCATCAAACTTGTTACACGCCTTCAAAGATTTTTTTGTCACGAGATCTAAATCATCTATGTAATTTTAATACCCAATAGATAAAAGTGAAAGTGTACTGCATTTTTTGGCTGATCGGGATCTTTTTCACGTATATGACAGGTGGTTAAGGACCCTGGCTAGTTTTGACAGCTAAATGCAGCAATAAAATATCCCACGGCTAAGTAAATGTGATGTGTTATATTACGTAAGATGAAAGTGACAATCAGGTTTAACCTGTTGATTGAAGTATTGCAAGGTCGTGGGTCTGTCTGGATACATGACTCATTATTAATTGATTTTTTTTGTACTTGAATCGTTAATTTAATTGTACTTACTAATTTAATTCTACTATTTAAATGTTTGTAATTGTGTTGAAAGGATTTAGCTTATCTGTCGGTTAGTTAGATACGACACCAGTTAAGTTAAGCAAACATGTTCATGGAACTAAATCACCTAAATGACAGGCCATCTACTAGCATATCGGCACTTGAACCTATAGCAGTGTTCAATTGTAAAATTAGAGTAGGTATAATACATGAATACATTGCTGACAACAAAAATAAAAGTACCAATTGCCGATACACTATCATGCAGAAACCTTTTGCAATTTGTGTTTAATTGCTTTACTTTTTACTTTTACTTTTACGCGATCAGGCCCAAAGGACCGCGCGCTGCTACATGTGTGCTTATGATTTATTATTGTAATTGTGTATAAAAAATACAGTATTGGGCGAGGCCCTCGAACTAGTTGTATGGTTCTAGTTTTTACGGCTTTTTGAGAAAAGTTATTTTTCCAACAATGAGAGTGCGGGTCATTTTCTTAAAAATATCTTGATTATTTTTATTTCGAAAACTGATTCTTTTTACATTCCTTTAAAATTTCAAGACTAAATTCAACTTACGTTTTCAATTTCATCATTCTTTCGATTTATTATTAACCCTTTCCACTTTTTTCTTCCTATAAATGTATGAACAGGTTTTTGTACGAAAATTAATTGCTAATGAATAATGTAAAGGTCATAACAAAGTTAAATATAGGTCACAAATTCAGTGTTCGAAATGTGAAACGAAAAAAATTAAAATTACTAGTATTCTTTTGTTTCCACACTTATCCTAATTCTTACATGTAATAAAATATTCTTTTAGAAGTTTATGGGAGATAATTGTCAACACTGAACAATCAAGAACAATGGAACGTACGTGCGGCCATGCGTTTCCATGGCACTTGTCCAACTAGCGTGTTCAACTAAGACGTATGTAAGTTGAATAATAATAATCTAGTGAATTACCAGATCGTAAGCGCTGTCTGGATAGAACTTGCACGGTCTGAGAAACTGAAGAAGAACTTCATCGTTTTCCATGGGCACAACGATCGCACCTTCATCTGGAAGTAGGCAAAGAAAAAACATTTATTTTCTTAGCTCGACTAAAATAATGGTCGATTCTTCAACAAATAATCAAATGAATAGAAGAATTAAATATAATATCACCAACTATTCTCATTGAATGATATTTTTTCTTCTATTGACAGAACTTTTTTTTGAAAAATATGTATATATATGTTTTATTGTATTTTCTTTCTCAATCCAACTCTTACACTTTATATTTTACACTTCACTTTATTTGTATTCTAGTTCTTACGCTTCACTAAATGTAAGCCTATGGAGATGCGTGTTAGTCAGACACAGCAAGTAGAAAAGTTGGGACAAACAAAATAATATTGACATTGTGATTGGCCAACACTATTTCGGACACATTGTTGTCCACTTATTACAACAATGTGTGACATCTCTTGAAATCTATACTCTCTTAGAAGTATATAATCTGTTTTCTGTTTCGAATTACTACAATTGTATTCATGGTTGTAGGCTACACACTTCAGTTATTATATTAAACTTCATATATAGAATAGTCCATCATTAATCTCCGATCGGAAGTAAAACCATGAAATTAGTTATAAATCCATAGTAAAACCACACACAAAATTGTGAACAATAAACCTTGTAAACAATAATATGTCAACAATGAAATTTATAAAAAGTTATATATATATATATATATATATATATATATATATATATATATATATATATATATATATATATATATATATATATATATATATATATAGGCCTATACATATCCGATCAATAGAACATCCCAAACCACAATTTAAACAATATCATAATATCTGCTTAATAATCGACTTACTCAAAATCAGCTCTCGAAGTGCCTTGACACCCTCATCTCTATTTTCCGGCGTCTCCCTCAATTCATTCCTCGCTATTTCCACAAACTCTTCCGTCAGTTCAGACCTTTCAAATTTGAGTGAATAACCTCTAACAATCAAAGTGGCGTTGTCGTCGTAATAAATATCGTCATTGTTAACGTTAGTGTCAGCCATGTTGTTGCCGTTAGCTCTCTATAATCTATCAACCACTCTCGAACGCTCACCAACGAAGACTGATCCAAGACTGACCTCTCCACGAGGATACTTGCATGATAAATAACAATGTATGATGTGACGTCACCTACGATCTTTTTAGAAGGTGTGTATGCAAGCCAGTAGGGTGACAATACCACATGCAAGTTGGGAATACCTTCTCCAAATCACAGGGAAAAGTCACCGAGATGGACAACGAAATGGACACGCGTACAAAGGGAATAATAGGACAAGGGAATCCTAAGGTTCATAATAATAGAAATTATTGACCGGGTATATGCTCACCGAAAAGTTAATCACCATCATCATAATCATTATAATATGTTGTCCTTCCAATCAAGGTCCTATGTATTCATCAAGGTTTAAAATGTTATAGATCTTAGTGAGGATGTCACAATATATTTGACTAGCCTTTAGGACATCGATTTTCTCGTCAACTTTGTCTAATTGTTTATTACAACAATTCGGTAACTCTAACTTTACGATTTGAGTTTGTATATTATTTGAATTTAATTTCACGACTTAATTTATGTTTCCCTTCTGTGTCATAGATTATACTGAGAATTGTAAGATGTTGTAAAAGTGCACTTTGAACGACGACTACGTAATTTTGTGGAACTATGTAGGTCAAATGTAGTGTATTGATTCGGTTTTGTACATGTTTCATAATTTAAAATACTATCTCTTACGATTTTGTGAAAAAGAGATTCATGTATGGCATTATGGATATCCGCCTATTACGTACCGGTATATAGTCAGTTCATAGATTACAGAGGGGGGATACGGAGAGAGAAGAGTCTCAATGATATTAAATTTATTTATTAGACAAGAGTTTCGTTGTTGTTACTTGTTTTCATTGAAATTAAACGGTTGAAATATATACATCCTTATAAGTACAATGTCTCAACAAAATTTAAACCTATTGTTTAGTAGTTCAATATTCCTTATTGAATTGGCCTCATATACTATACATCTATAAACTATACTGTAATTATATGATTGTTCAACTAGTTTACTAATTATACTCATTTTGGCGTGAATTTGAATTGTGTGACAATGTATATATTTGCAGACCTTTCTCGCTAGCTCAATACCGCTACCTTCATAGTTTTCCTAAATGTAAAAACTAAAAACGCATGGGGCCTATTATGCATTTTTTTATCCATCGACTAACTATTCCTTCAGACGAAGTTCATTTGATAATAAAAGTGTTTTTTTCACGGGAAAGACTCCTTTTTCAATAGCCCCCAAAAATACAGCGTTATTGATTCTGTCAATATTTCATATCGTACAATATTGACGTTAGCATTGCTAAATAATTCATTTCTCTACCTATGGTGATGTGCCGCTTATGCAGATGGGGGGTAAGCGTGAAATATCAGCCTTTTGTGCTAGTCGATCCACATGTCGTTTATGTGGATATAGAGGGTATAAGACACAAGGTGGACTTCTCACCAAACTCACAACACACTCTTGATTTAATTCATCTAGAATATGTGAAGAAATGATCGTTTTTAGCAGATGAAAGAAGTTGAAAAACGACTTCATCCACCCAGGTTGTGGAGAGAAAATATTTGGTAACTTTATTTATTTATTTATTCATTTATTTATTAACTTTATTTGTTCCTTTTTTTTGCTTCTTTTTATAAGTCAGTCTGTCCTTCCCCTTCTGTTATTACGTATTTTTTTATGATTTGGCTTCATCTGAAATTGTTATTGTTTTCTTATTATATTTCATTCTTATCACCTGACCTAATTTATATTTGCTTATTAATGTATTTCTCTGCTCGATATAGGAAATCATTAGACCGAGATTCTGAATAAAGAATAATAATTACACTCACATGAAAGAACAGGCACACATGTATTTTAAGTTTTTTAATTTCATTGCTCCCATTCATTATATTATAGCAAGTTTCAAATAAATAGTATATATATATATATTATATAAAAATACATTCTAACATATGATTTCACTAGAACAACAAATTAATATTTATATAAACCAACTTATGTTTTTATCGTATTTCTTTTTGAACAACAGAAAACATACATGATACAAAACTCAG
The DNA here is from genome assembly GCA_907164805.1 of Brachyptera putata. Taxonomy (NCBI): domain Eukaryota; kingdom Metazoa; phylum Arthropoda; class Insecta; order Plecoptera; family Taeniopterygidae; genus Brachyptera; species Brachyptera putata. The sequence continues at coordinate 15,851,449 of OU015464.1, forward strand.
TACATAATAAATAGATTTAGATATAATAGATATATCTATGCAAATTTTATCTTTAGCCTACTTTTATGATTTTTCTGCTTATTATTTTACATTTTATTAATGCATTTTATGAATGGTTATCTTCTTCGTTATTTAACCTTATTCTAGTTCAAATAATGTTTGGTTCAACTACTGGTTTCGTACATTATATAATAAAAAGAACTTGCAAGTCTTCTTATAATCATCACTTTCGAAATATTTTCTTGGGACATGGAGTATGCGGAATCGGAATCGACGATCAATCGGCGACGTTAATCTTCATTCAAAATTCCTTTCAAACTCTTGACGTTTATATTACGATGATGAAGAAGCATCTCTACTTCGAATATTTCACTTTGCAAATGAACACAAAATACTGTCCTTTTTCGAGGCTTTCAATTATTTCACTTATCCTTAGGGACGATTCCGAACGAGTTCCATTCTGAAAAAACTTGAGACATTAATTGACACCCTTATTTATGTAATACTTATAATAATGTTGATTATATACCCAACAACTGATAGAAATTATATATGCAATACTAATTAAGCAAGAGAAAATAATTACAAGTAATCATTAAATTTAGAAATATGATTAGGGACCTGACAGTAATTATGTTGAATAACATTCACTTATTACAAAAAAAAAAAAAAAATCAAGTTTTTGAAAAATAGAGGACCAGATTGACCATTCACTCATCCTTAATGGTTGATATTGTCGGTCCACCAACACTTGTGGAAAGAATTATCTTAATAATCTTCTTTGACCGAATTCAATCAGAAGCAAGTTTTTTACTTGTAACTTCAAGTTGTATCTCTAAATCTCTCGACTGAACCAGTAGAGAGATTGAGATATACTTAACAAAGTTTAAATGTGACACAAGATTACTGTAATACATATAGTAGTAGTATTAGTAGTATTCTTAGTAGTGTATTACAGAATAAATAGTTTATCATATTCACAGTTTCTGTGTAGTATTATTATATTTAAGTACCAATTTCATGTTACGTACGTAACTATTATCTAGATTTAGAAACTGCAATAAACTTCTTATGGTATCTTATTTATTTATTTATTTTTATTTATCATCTTCATGTATCAAGTATTTTTAGTTATCAGTAGGCCTACTCGGGTAAATTGTACATCAAGTTATGTTTATGTTTAAAGGTTTAAGTTTATGTATTTTAAAATCAGTTGCCACGTGCAGTGTAATTGCTAACTATTCAATTGTTAGCTTCAAAAGAATAGCTAACGATACTTGACATTCAAGGTATACAGGCCTATAAACAACCAAAATCTGTAGAGAAATCAGAAACCGCAGTGAGTCTAAAACATAGGTAAAGAAGAATAAAAAATACGGTTTAATAATTGAATATGACGCAAATATTTCATTTCATTGTAAATGAAAGAGTGGGAATTACAATAGTATAACTTGAAATCAATGTTGAGAGTAGCTAACCAATCTGGAAATTATCTTATCAATCTTGGTAAAAGTATATCAATCTCCAAAGTAGTATAAGCTAAGCTTATTATAAACCATGTAAAGTTTATGTGTTTTATTACGGATTATTTAAATAAGTGAATGATTATAAGTGAATGTGAATGAATGATAATGACTTCGGCTATCGCAACTGTCAATTCTCAGATTACACGAACATTAGTTGACTTGAATCTCCCGTCCACAGTGATCTATTTCTTTACTTTTGCACTATTTTTTGAGTATACTAGTCTTTCTAAACTACCTGGATAAGCTAATCCAGTTTCGTGTCAATGACTGATAAAACTATGTAATACACCGAAGAGAGATGATATTCTTACAAATGAATAATATCATCTATTTCGATTTCGTCAGTTTTCCTCCGTCCATTTCGTGTATCCACCCATAGGATAGAACATATAATTTTAATTAATATATTATAATTATAATATAATTATAATTTCAAGTCATAGTATTTTCTATTATTACCATTATTATTATTTATTAGCAAACTTTCGTTGACTTATTTGCTCTCAAATATCACATGTTTTACCTTTCTTTTATGGATTATCACAAATTACTTGAATTTTATTCTGATTTTACCAACTTTTTCTGTAAATTTTGAATGTCTGTGCTCCCCTAACATAAACATTAAACGAAGCTATGTATATATCCAAGAATTTGCAACGTGGGTTTCAACTTATTATATGGCACAAAATGTATGTATTATTATTATTTTGATAAGAGCCGGTTGTACAAATCCTCAATATAGATTAGCTAACTATCAGTTAACGTAACGAAGGGTGAAAACCAGTTATCCGAAAACCACTATCAGTTTGTTAAACGGAAAATTATTAAATCACTGCTGCAGCTGATGATAGCCTCTTATTCACACATGACCTCGCTAAATTACTATACAAAATGAAAATAGTATAGGCCTACCTTTAGCCGCTTTTATATCAAATAAACATGGTAAGAAGGCCGTAATAAAAAGTATACTCTTTGTTCAAACTCATCACACTGATTTGAACATTCCTGTAATCCTTTCAATTAATTTGAAAACTATTTTGATGGGTATGAAAAGTTTCTAGTCTTCATACAGTCTTCATTATTGGTTGAAGAAGGTTTCCATTGAAATTAGGTTTCCATTTTTTTTTAATTTGTTTAGTTACAATTCTTGAGAAGTCTTTAATCAATTTCTATCAATTAATTACCATCCTATCATTTTCTTTTCTATGTTAATTTGTATTACGTTTTCGAAAAATGTGCCGTCCATACTTATTCAAGAAGTCTTCTATTACGAGCGTACTGAATATACATCAAAAGGTATGTACCTTTGGTATTGTCTTCAAGTGCTGCTATTAGGGGATACCATTCTTTACTGCCATAGTTAATCTTTGGTAGTTTTCCACCGTAGTTTTCCGGTAAACAGTCAGCGCTCACATGTTGATGTAAAGATTCCATCTTTTTACCGTGGAAGAACATCTGAAATGTCAAATGGTTGAATTAGAATGCTTGTAACATATATTATTTTCACTACCATATTCACAACAACGCAGTCCAAAGCATAGATTTTTTCTTCTTTTTATCTCATCTACACCTAGCCTGGAGATTTTTTGCCAATTCTATATAGGCCTATAGACTAATAAGATTTTTTGTGTGTTCTCTGTTATCCCTTGACATTATATGGTAGAGCAGCTAATGTAAACTAACAGTTGCTAGTACATCCTGAGTATCGCCTCTTTGTAGTTGTCTCCAAGTATTCCACTCCTTGTTAGCTTAATATTAGCTTGATTTTTTTAATTATGAATAAATTGAGATAATTCAAAAATTGATTACAGAAAAATATATCTAATTGATTCTCTTTTATCATGAATCGTTATCAACTTTTAATTGAATGAATATAATTTTACATTGTCTTGTATTCTATTCTCCTATCATCAGGGAGCCTTATGCATGGTGTCGCTCATGACTGTGAACCGCATAACAAATTGTTTGTTTTTCTTCTCTGTGAAAACTTCTATGATGACGTGGATTATCACTGTTTTCAGGTATGTATTTATTCACTTGACTGTAATTCGGATATAAAGTTTTTGTTGTTGTTATTTAGTTATTCTTACCCTCTTTTTGAGTTTTTCTCTGATGAAAGGCTTGAACATGGCAAAGACCATGTTGAATAGGAACGGCTGATTGATAATATGAACTCCTTTCAGGCGAATTGGCATAGCATCCTTCACAAACAAAACAGCATGAAAATTCATTATATACAAATAAAAAATTGCGATTTCTTAAAGCTGAATCTCACTATTCGTTAAAAGATACAAGAAAGTCATAAATGGATAATATTTTATGTCGAGACACAGGAAATAATATAGTGTAATGTAATACAATTTAACATAATACTATAGATACAATTATTTATGTCTTTGGATTCATCTTTTACGTCATGACCCTTTCAAAAATCACTTAAACCACCAACTTACAATATCACGCTATTAACAATGCCAATTTCCCGTGTATTCCTATTGTTGGAGTCAACAATAGAATGTTGGGCCACTATAATAGCGTGCGAAAGCGACGATATAGCGATATATTAACTCTTCATAATGTTTCCATATAGAAACAAGAGAACCAATAGCAAAATTCAACCAGTTTCAACTCGTTTTAAATTGTGGAAAATACGACAGAGAATCCTGTTTGCGAATATACCCATTGTCTATACTTGTTTTGAAGAGAGTTGGAAGTTGTCTACCATTATAACAAACACAAATATCACATAGAATGTGATAAAACGCATTTATTTATATAGCAGTGGTATTTTCAGGACGATTTTACGATTTGAAAGACATCTACATCTTTCAAAAGCTTTCAATATTGGAAGCTGCATTGCGTTTCTCCAACGTTACCCTACTGAAACGGGTGGGCCAGTGGCTAGCACGTCATTCTAAACCGTCATTCAGGTAGGCCGGGGTTCGATTCCTACCATGGTCGACCATCCTGAGAAAGGTTTTCGTGGTTTATCCCGTTCGCTCAGGTGAGTATTGGGGTGGTTCCTTGTCAGTAGGCTTCCTTCCCACTATCCAAAACACATAATTGAATAATATTTCATCTGTTCATTTCACCTCCTTCATTATTTACTGAAGCCAATAGATCGTGGTCATACAATATACATAAATCTATATCATTTTTAAACTTATAACAACCATTCGATTTTTTTTTTCACATGAAAAATATAATAACAATTACATAAACATTGACAAAGATCTACAAAGCCTATGAAAGGCTTGTCTGTATGGATCCAAGAAATAAATTAACTAAATTAAACAAACACAAACGACTAGTGGTGAACAATGAAAAAAAATACTATAGGGCCTATATACTACATTTTTTCAACTGACAATTATTTAAAAAAAAAAAATAGAATTGAGAAAGTGAATTACATCATTTTCATAACTTATTGCTTGTTAAAAACAGAAATATGAAAAATAGAGACAAAAATAGACATTACCTTAGAGGGGAGACAGACTTAGTACATATAAGGGGAGCAAATTCGAGAACTGGTGAATTGGTGGACAACTCTCTTCTTTTCGTAGATACAGTTAGTTACACGCTACTACAAGATGAGAAAGACGGAAGGCGATGGGCTACAACACACCAACTGCGTCAGTATTGTTTCGAGGTGGTAAGGCAAAGGTGGTAAGATCGCCCTTTTGGCGCCCCGTCTAAACGATCTTGTCTTTCAACCATAGCCTTTATTGGGGAACAATGATTTTGTATCAAATTTCGATGTTATTAAAAAAAATGTCTAATGTCACTCTGGATAAAATTACCTGAATGAAAGATAGAAGTCTCATGCAGAATGACGGTGATAAACCAGCAACTTGTCTCATAGACAATCCATTGAAGTCCATGATGACGACAACACCGCAGACTTGAGTCTCTGGTTCCAGCATGGCAGCCTCGTGGATTAGGTAAAACACTCGGAAGAGTTGATCAGCCGTCACCTTTCTTGGGTCCCAAACAGCTGAAATGAAAATCACAGAGAAAATATGAAAATCATTCAAACATTCTAGTTTTCATTCAATTAATTTATGTGTGTTTGACGATGCACTCCAATGATAAGAGTTCATGGCAGTCGATTTAGCAGAATATCAGTTTTTTTGGTGCTAACTTTTGAACGGTATGAGATATTGAAATTCTGAGAACAAGGAAACACAGACATTTTCTTTTACCATGCCTTTAATATGGTGTAAGTATAACTATTCACCTCACATCGCTAATTGTCAGGTGTATACGCTTGCAAAATGTGCATTTTCAAGCGTATACGCCTGACATTCAGTCGATTTGAGATAAATAGTTATTACTTACACCCCCTTGAAGGTATTAAACATATCTGTGTTTCGTTTTTTTTCAGAATTTTGATATCTTACACCGTTCAAAAGTTATCACCAAAAAACTGATATTCCGCTAAATCGACTCCCATGGACTGATAACTAAGATCTTTTAGCGTCGATAAATGACGAGGGAGATGATTGTGATATGTAAGGTTTTTTCATCAAATGTTATTGGACAGTAGATAGAAAGCGATCGTGGCCCAGTGCTCACTTTGACGAACACAGACGAACAACGAAAACGAAAACCATTGTCAGGTTGGTCGACCACGGCTGGGGCGGGAATCGAACCCAGGTATCGAGTTTGAATAGTTCGAATTCAATGTGACATTTTTTCTGGAAAATTGTTTGATTTTTGTATTGAATTAATAGTATAATGAGCCCCCCTCTTATGTAATTTTTTAAAATATATTCAGTGAAGGTTTGTAGCTCTTACATTGGGACTTACGTTTTTTATGGTATAAGTTATATTGAAATAAATCATTAGCTGTCTGTCTGATATTATTTTATAACCTTGGCTTGGGTATTAGGATATGCTTCTTAATCAATAGTCTGCAATTAATTAAACTTCTATTCCCTCCACATTATTTATTGTTAGTAGTCATCATGCCTTTTTTAAAGCTCACAATATGCTTTTCAAACGTCCTCGAATTTCTTGGCTTCGAATAATCTCATTTTATTGTTACGCATATTTTATACTGCATATTCTATATAGGCCTACAATCGTTCTTGTGCTTATTTTAATTCTGTTGTTCTCTGTTGATTTTTCATTCATGATGAACCTGAATCCATTAGCATGATTTTCCTATTGTCGTACCGCTACATCAAATCTGCTAAATCTTTTGTTTTCATTTGATTTAGATTTGTATAAGTTCACTCACTCAAGAATCAGTTTTAAGGAATTTAAGGTAGTGATTTTATCAGCAATTAGCGGATTAACTAGCAATCACCTATGTTAACCACTGGAATTACCGACTTGGAAGTAGCTCTAACTGGCAGTTTAAAGTTGTTATCACCATGGTTACTAATGTCATTTATTTTTACCAACTCTCGGATAAATTCTTACTGAAACTGGTAGTACCAGGCGTAATTCAAATGATAAATGGATTAAATTTGATCAAATAGAATGATAAAACACATTTGATTTATCGTAAAACCCACTCTAAATCTCAATGTGTCTATTGAGTAACATGTTTTCAATCTGGATCTCGATTCAGATTTTTACTGTTATCGAAACTATAAATATGTGTAAAAATGATCGTTTCTCACATCCGCAGTTGGTCATCAGAATCCTCCTGCCGTGCTGATCACGATCTACTAATACGTTAACGACCTCATGTTCGTTGAAGGTAGTCGCTTCGTCAGCAGGCAACAGATTTTTCAAGTGGGACTCGTAGGTTACTTTGAATTCAGCCGCTCGACGCATCTGTGTAAGGGAAAACAAATGTAAGTAGGCCTATGTTGATCAATTGATTTTACTTTTCCATAACTTGGATAGAAGGACCAAAAATATTCCATTCATGAACAGCAATAATTGAAATTGTACTTATTCATCACTTTTCGGTAAGATGTTTAAATTCTTGGTAAAAAAGATTATCTCTACTGCCCTTTTTATTGCCACTCCTGTAAGAACTAACAAATACACTTTCATTCCACATGAAAATGGGAATCGAATAGAGGAAGGTTTAAATAGTTGGCGATACATATGTGAATGAAATGATAGTATTATCATTCCTGTACTACTGTACTATCCTGAATTATCATCCCTCACTATCAAATCCCTTCGTTGTTGATGGGGTCGTTAAGGATGTACGTCATCATGCACGTGGCATCACAATTACATAATTTATCCCCTTGACTTTCAGGGTTACCAGATTTGCAAAAATATTACACAATGATAAACAATATCCCTAACCACGGAACTGTAAACACGACATTTTCTGAGATGAGAAGCTATCTTTGAAGTGTGCCCCATTGTTTACTAGATTGTTGTAATGATCTTCTATTAATCGATTTGTCAAGCAGTTTATTGATTTTATCTCATTAATTTATTTTAGAAGTAATGCACACTCTACGTTTACTACATTAGGGTGTACATTTTATTGAGTAATCTACATGATAGATCCATGTTAAAAGCTTGAAATATTGTAATGATCAACTGTTTATCTTTTTGTTAAACCTTGCACTTTGACAAATAAACACTCGAATACATTTATCTATAAAGATCGATGAAGGTCAACGTTTTTCAAGTTTAAATTATATGTTCGAATGTTCTAATCTTGGTATAATATTTCTTAGCTGATGTGTTTTGATGAATAGAAGAAATACTGACCAATGCGAGAGCACTTTCTGGATAGAACTTTGTTGGTCGAAGAAACTTGATCAAAACGTCGTCATCATCCCGATAGTAAAGATCTTTTTCAGCTGAAAAGTTGAAAGAAAATATTTATTAGATCGATAGAAATACATGGACATGGAGCGTGGAGCGAAATTGAAAAAATCTTGCTAGATCCCCAATTTCGAGCAAGACCATGCCCAAAATAAGACCAAGAGAAGCCAAGAAGGAGTTTGGCAAATATTCTTTTGTCAACATAAAAAATAGAGAACAATTAATATTTGTACAAGTTGAACTGCGAGGGATTCAATTGTTATTTGAATATTCAAAAATATCCTTTGGAAATTACCTCTTAGAATAAGTTCCAGTTCATTTTGTATATTATATTTTTCTCTATTCACGTCTGCAACTTGACATAAAGTCATTGTTACCCAATTAAGGCTGATGATGACACGTTAGGATCGTTCGAACGGGGCACCACAAGGACGATATTGTCACCCCAGTGGAATTATAAAATTGGTTGAATCATTCAACAAATTGGAAGACTATTATAGCATCAAGTTATGGGATTAAGAATAATTCAAAAAATTCAAGGACAACTTAGAGGTATGGAATTATAAGTACAGTATTTCTTTCGTAACCGTAAGTGAAATTATTGTAACATAGACTTCAGAAGAAAAGAATAAACATCATTATATCCAGGAGGTAGGGCTTACTTTGATTACACAAAATAAGTATCAACTTCCTCTGCACCACTCGAGTTTTCACTTTTGATGGTTGCAATAACTTCATAATATGCATGTATAAGAATAATCCAAGTGTTTACTAACTGCAATGTGTTGATATAACCATGTGCTCACTATTTATTAACTAACTAATTAACCTTTTAATAGTTCTCGTAAAGCCACAAGTGCTTCTTTTCTCCTCTCAGGAGTTTCTCGAAGTTCCTTCTCCGCGATCGCTTCCACTTCCGGTCGAAGAGGTTCCACCTCCATTCGAAAACGAGTTTGCCCAAGTGCCATTATTTCGCGTGATTCTGAAATGAACATTTTTTAAAATGTTGAGAACTGATGTTTTGAAATGTTACAGTTTTTCAAGTAAAAAGATTTAACTATATTTTCAATTCTTTTGAACAAATTATATTAGCATATACCTCAGCTATTTCAATTTTTACAGAGAACTGTTGATTCGTGATTTAATTTTTTTTCAAACAAAATCACATCTTTGAATTGACCAAACATCTTGAGAAGCAGAAAACAAAGGCTACAAATTGTGATGATGAGGCCATTTAAATTACTTTATTTTCTTTATTTAGCTTTGAAAAGCTCGGTATAATATAGTCGGTATAATATATGTTGAATTGAAATTTCTCAAAATTCAGTGATTAATAATAATGTTCTCTCGAATTCAACACAAATTTGAAAGTCGAATTTTAAACTCGTTGAATTAAGGTTATCCATTTGGTATACATATGAATACTAGACATTGTTGACCTTTTATTGGTGTCAAAAATAACATTTTTTTTTAATGAAATACAATATACCTAATACTATGTTCATTACATCCTCATCACTAGGATCTAACAAGTATAGCAATAAATATTTAAACTATTCCTATTATTTAAATATAATTCTCGCACACACATTTCTAATAATCTGTATTGTTACAGATTAATAATAATAATAATGATAATAATAATGATAGTAATAATAGTAGTAGTAACAGCAGTACATAATATTGACTTACTTCAGTAATCAGAGTTTTAATGAGTTATGCCCGATAAGAGCTCTTATATACACACCTGTTTGTTTCACACAATGCAATAATTGTTTCCGATCGGTATCGATGTATGTCTTCCCAAACCCAGCGAGCTTTTACTAATGAACCATACTGTCACATATACGATAATCTCAACTTCTTCTAATCATATCATACTTTGAACTTCACACCCAAGTTCAAGTCAACTATATTATCATTACTGAGTCTTATGATGATAATACTGTACCGCGTCATATTATCCGATATTGGCCTTTGATCGTTTTTATTTTATTGAAAGTATTACACCAAGTCATCCTTGTTTTTTTTTATAATTTATAAATAAATCTATATAGTTTTTTGTTGCTATATGATAAACATTGCCTCTGGTTGTTATTTATAATATTCATCAATATGTATTCTGATTCGTATAAAGTTTAGATATCGAAGCAGCCGAAGTAGATAAGCAATTGTCACTTTGTTCAAGTTTCTCTATTGGTTGCTGTGTGATGATATATCAATTGAAATCTAAAACAACTGTCAGAATTTTATTGAAATAATAAGTGAATCATACCTTTATTGATGTAACAAATCACAACGTGGACTTATCACGTTTTGTATTCGTGAAGATGGATAGCTATTACTTATAAAAGTTTTTTATGAAAGTGTATATGAAATAAATGCAATAGACAAATGAAATGATACAAACTTGCCCGTAAGGCTGGTTATCAAAAATTGTTGAATCCAGGTAGAGACGATCACCGTAGTTACTTTGATATAATGTCACAAACAATCGACAATAAAATGTTAACGAACCAAGCCAGGTAGAGAAGGTATGTAAAAGAGGTTCAATTGAAAAGTGTTTCTTTATCAGTTGTATTTATTTACTTATTGTTCATTACTCACGAAAGTAAAACCAATTGATTGTCGTTCAGTGTTCCCTTATTTACATAAAATTAGACGGTCTCTCACGGACATGCAGGCCTAAGCGTGATAAACCTGGCAACATAAATGCATTGAAATATTGTATTTACAATTGCACACCTTCTTGCAGTCACTACAGTCACAGCAGCATACCTCACAATATTACGGCTATAAGTCACGTGCAAGTTTCTTACCACTTATTTGAAATTATGTATGTTATAAAGCCCGTCTGTGGCTCATTCAGCTATCGCTTTGGTAAGATAGAAATTGAAGTCAGCTCAGGCGTGAGTTCGAGTCCAAAATAATTGGCATGGCTAGCCTATATGTAAACGTCCTTTCACCTATCATCACTTCATCGTTTCATTATCACCCGCTCATTTGTACCCCCGTATAACCTAGCTGTTGGTGGGGTCATTAAGCATCATTAAAATGAACGTTTGTTGTATTATTGTTACATTAAGATGACACTGATATTTGTTTTGAGAGTGTTATACGATTAAGACAAATAATGTATTTGAACGAGAAAGCCGTGCGTTCGTGCCTTTTTTTGGTGATTTTTCAAGATACCCATGTTTCAAAGAATCAGTGAAAATTTATCGTAGTGAATAGATTCAAGTTTCTATTATATTGAAAATATTCAAAATATTATAAATAGGATGGATAAAAACGTGTATTACATATTTTCTTCGAAACGGCTGATCCGAATTGCATACACAATTTTAATTATGTGTATTATTTTCGTGTTTACATTTGAGGAAAATTTGAATTATTGGAGAGATTTTCAATTTTTTTCTGCCCGGCCCAATCTTATGTGGTTTTTAAAAACTTTGAGAATTTGTGAGAATATTATATAATGTTCTAGAGTGTAAAGTGTACTTCGTCCATTATTATACGCAAATGAAATATATTTATAAAAAACAAGGCTCTGCTTCGTTTTACATGATAGGTTTCACTATGACGGAGAATCTTACTCTAACCTCGGATTATAGCTATCCGAGGATTTAACAACTCCTGAAATCCGGTGTACATTTGCCATGGAATCCCCTTGAAATCCCTGAAATCTCTTAAATCTCTTGAAATCCCTATGAAATCTCTTGAAATCCCTGAAATCCCTTCAAATCCCTGAAATCCCTGAAATCTCTAGAAATCCCTGAAATCTCTTGAAATCTCTTGAAATCCCTGAAATGTTTTGAAATCCCTGAAATCTCTTGAAATCCTTGAAATCCATGAAATTTCTTGAATCTCTTGAAATCCTCGAAATTTCTTGAAATCCCTGAAATCCCGCGAAATCTCTTGAAATCCCTGAAATCTCTTGAAATCTCCTAAATCCCTGAAATCTGAAATCAGGTGTATACAAAATTTGCGATTAATAAACCCCTCGATACCTATCGTACCGATTGATAGGCAACAGCGTTTCAGAGCTGTACTAAAAACAAAAAACCTGATGCTACCACAGTACAAATCCCACTACTTCATTATATATTGCACTTGTAGTTATTATTATATATATAGGCCTATACTGTTTATCCTTTCCATGCATCAAAGGGAAAAAAGGTGTTCACAGTTCACGTGATTTTCTCGCGGAGCTTTTCTTCTGTCTACATTGAAGTCTTCTTTGTCGAACATTTATGGCACAAATAGGAAAGAGTTTTACGTTACACAAACAAGTAAACGTCTAAGATTATAATAATCTGATTCACAATATAATTTGAACTTCAATCACCATGCAAAACTGAAAGATCCGACAATTCACCCTCATGTTTCTTAGCTCAAGAGAGAGTCTGCATTAGGAATATAAGTAAGATTTGCGTATCCATATAACTATAATTCAAGCTATATCATACTATACAATTGATAATAGGTAGATTAGGTAAAATAATGAACGAATATTTGTTACAAAATATAGTAAAATGTTGATAGCATGTATGGAGAAATAGCATATACAATATACTACTAATCACACTTTCGTCTTCTATACTTCAATATTTTATTGCAATGGTACATATAAATAGTTTTTATAAATTGAAATGAAACCTTCTGGAAAATGAGATTAGATTCAGGTTATAGAGCATGATATTCATGTATGACAACTACACGTATGACCTAAGAGCTTACACTCATTAAATACCTACCTTTGAACGACACATGGACATTGACTATTTCTAGATTGCTTGGATAATATAGGTACATGATCAATTACACAATAGTAATGAAGTACGAAATAATAGTTCGTAAATAATATAATAATACAAATGATTCATTACAAAACTCAATGTAGGCCAATTCATATCTATAAGTGTAGCATCAAAACTGCAACCTACGTTAATGTGAAATTATCAACTGCTTCTGAGATATTCTCAGCAGTATAGTAGGCCTATATGGTAAGACATGATGGCTATAAGCACTATTATAATGATAACCGAACCAAAATGTTTTTAAATGACAGAACTCCTTTAGATGATTATATGTTAATCAGTATAGGGATGTTCCAGAGTCCGAGCCCTCTCTCGTGCGTGTCCCTGGGGATGTTGTGGTCTGTAATTTGAATGTCTGAACATGGAGTTCCATGGTCTGATCATCAGTGTTTAACTATAAACAAACAAAAAATGTAGATTTGAATGGTAGATTTAAATGTTATGATTACATGTTATGTGGTGGGTTTGAGATTTATATGTATTATCACAAAATATGACATAATATTATCTTTAGGGAAAGACTGTCGATTGAAACAGGAAGATCTTCAAATTATATATATATATATATATATATATATATATATATATATATATATATATATATATATATATATGTGTGTGTACGTATATAGATATATATACATCTTTCAATTGAGACTATAAAGTCTTACACATTATTAATTAGAGTAGAACTTCAACTTCAAATCATCACCTCAGGGCGCCATCTAATCATGATACAATATTTATTTCGTGTACTAAAGGAATTATTATGGTTTTGTTCCACTGCTAAATATGCTTTGATATTTCAATATACTCTAAATTATGAAAAGATAGTTAAAGTAGGACCGCAAGTTTTTTTATTTTACCTTGGACTTATTTTCTCTTAGAATGTCGCTTGATGCTATATGGCATACTGGCTTGTCGTGCGGACAATTTATTTTTTGCAATTTCGTTTAATTGCTTTTGCACGCAACTTATCATTTGTGAGCTAATGAAACGTTACAGCATAGTATGATTACGTGTAATTGCCCCCAAAAAATAATATTAATAAAACTATATAAACTTTATTTTCATAAGCAGTATTCGATTTCAAGTTTGATTACGCAACCATCACATATGCATTCATATGCAAGCCTTTCCATTCTATGCATTTTATAAGCTATTTGATACTTGAATTCAATGTATCGTTTTCATATTGTATAACTTATTCTACACGCAACACATGGTAAAAAGTATGAAGATTATGTATATTATAAGATTGTGTAATCTAATTGATTAAATACATGAATGATGACTGTACGATTCGATCTTATAATATATACATACATATAAATATGATACACAGTCCTATATGTGGTATTTAATTGCGTGCAAGAATGAACATGATCTATATGGTATAGACTATACCATCGATTACAGTGATAAACTCGTGATATGCCTGTATCCACAAAAGAAAAACGTATAAATAGTCTACCACCGAAAAAAAATCCAAGTTATATTTGTAGGCCTGTAGCTTAGGTATTTTCAGAGTAGGCCTATTACCGAATTTGCTATGATTATGCAGTTGGTAAAAGACCTCTTTCTTATGAACAACTACTATGCAATGATGCAACTATGCATGATAATTCTCACATCTAAACGTGCACTACGAAAATGTTGGTAGCATAAATGATTTGAAATTGAATGTACACAAACTTGGAAGTTAACAAAACGTAAGATTTTTAATATTTTCAGCTATAGTTACTACTTTTGAGAAAACCTTGCAGAATTTTTAGAAGATATAATTCTAGCCCCAAAGAATCAAAATTTCAGATGTGGAATAACTAATTCCATACAATTTCAAAATAATACAACCATAAATAGATGGACTGCATACTTGAATAACTTGAATAACTTGATTTGCACATGCACTCCTATTCCTTCCTCTTCTCTCCCTACCCTGCATTTATTTTGAAAAATATACAAAGGTTATCCTTGGAAAAATTAATTTTACCAAAATTCAAAAAAACTCGACCAAAAATAAACTATGCATATGTACTATGTAAAATAATATTTAAAATATGTGAAATAAACTATGCGAAATACGGCAAGATTCCAATTAAAGCCTCCTTGAAAAACTTGAATTGTACATAACCTATCCTCCCTCTTGCCACCCTACCCTGTATTTATATTAGAGTTATGAATGTGTGTATATGTGACATAATATTTTTAAAAATTGACATTTTCAATATTGTAGCCTAACAGATCAATAAACCTTGACATTAAAATCGTTTGCATTCTTTTATCAATGGGTATTCACTTTTCAACTTCACTTTAACTGGGTTCCGTTTGGAGATACGTTGTATATAATCGAATACAAATCTCTAATAGTTTTTTAATAGATTTAGCAACCAGAATTCATAATTCGTCAATTTTTACTAAAAGAAAGCAAAAATTGAAAATCTTGGAATACATTAATTGAACCTATCATGGCTATACTCATTGATGCATAATGGAAAACATAAAATAATAATGTACCTCCGTAATATCAAAGTATAGTATAGCCCCTGTTAAGTTGAGTTTAAATTGTTGCTTTGGTCAGTAGAATCATTTGAAACAATTGCTATAGCTAGTTTGAATTAAAAATGAGTTATTGAAAAGTGTTTTCCTTATTTTGCTCGGGGAGGTTCACGTTTACAGCAGTTTAATCTTATTGATTTTAATAGAATTTGTGTTTTTCGTGACTGTGTATGTGTTATATTTATTTTCAGTCAGGCCTATGAATAAAATATAATATCTCACAAATAACTGCTTACTCGAAAAACTAGATCTATGACATTGGATTATAACTATACTGATGTATATATACGCAACTCATGCTAATTCCTAATGTAGACTCTCTCTCCATAGCTAAGAAACATTATGAGGAATAGTCGGATCTTTCGGTTTTTGGGCGATGATTGAAGCTCATGTTATATTGGGAATTAGATTATTGTGATCCTCGACATATTCTTGATCGATTAGTGTACTATTTTTTCCGTTTTGTGCAATTGTGCAAGATGTGTTCTACATATAGAATACTTCAATTGAGACAGAAGAAATGCTGCGCGAGAAATTTAGTGCACACATAATTTTACCTGTCAGTATGCATGATAAGATTATAAAGAATTATAATTGAAACTAAACATTAGTCAGTAAAAAAGAAAACGAAATTTGCACCGCGGTAACAGCACATTTTTGGTTTTTAGTTGAGCTATATGGCCTGTTGCGCTCTGGTGCCTAGCCATATCGGAACGATAGCTATAATCCAAGCTATAACTGACAAGAACTGACAACTCTTCAAATGGCAATGTAAATTATTTTTAATTAATGAAATCATTTCACGATATTTGAATATTCATGCTAATAATTATTCTAATTTTATGAGTACTCTATAATATGCTACGTCCTGTAAATATTCAAGTCAATTCTTTTAGTTCGGCTAGTATCTTAATGACGTTTAACTTGTAACAACCAATCACAATGTTTTGCCGGCCAACATATTTTCATCGTTGCTGTAGACACGAGTATATCACCCAAATGCCAATCTCATTAAAAGCAAGTTGAAGTAAAAAGTGAAGCAAACTCTCAAGTTCAATAATATCAATGTAACGTTCACGTAATTTATATTTTTATACAATGGAAGAACCACAATTCATTGAAGTAAATGAAATAGACGGAGTTTGGCCTTTTCTGCAAAGTGTTAGTATATCCAACATAAAACTAGGCCTAGGCTGTGCACAACGAGCAGGCCTAGGCCTAGGGCCTACTAGCCTAGGCTACCTTTCATGTTCTTAATATGATGCACCTATATCATATTCAATGTAGACCTGGACCTAAACCATGCAAGCTATAGATACTAGGCCTATACCTTGCCTTGCTTTTCCTAGTCCGTCGTGTTTCAACCAAGTCTAGTACAGTGCACGCAGTAGGCCTACAATACCAAGTAATGACAATACTCCAGGTTGCAATGAACGTAGGCTTGCATGTAGGGGCCTAGGGCCAGTATTCGAGAAACTGTCTAGCGTCCTCATCAGGCTTATAGGAGGCTTACTCGTCGATAGACGAGGGCACCGATACTGTGAACATAAATTTAACTAGGCCAATAAAGCTCTTTGACTGTAGCTCTGCATCCTACTTTGAATTTCAAACAAGTATTTCTTATTTTGTGAAGAGGAGTCTGAACCTGTGACATTATTGGGGGTATAGTGAAGTGGCCGCTGTCGACTGTACGGCGGCCAAGCGGGCTAGCTAGGCATACCAAACCTAACATCTATTGTACGGTACCGGTAGGCCTAGGGGTGATTAGTTATCAATACTCCCAATGACGTCACGGAGGGTAGAAAACAAAATGCAGACAGCATTTATGAAAATCCTCCAACCAAGTTGTAAGTCCAATAGACCCTTTTAAAAATGAAAAAGCCATCTAGTGGCAACTTTTGAAATAGAGCTGGATGTTAGTAGGCCTACCCGCATTAGAAAGTCCTATTCTTCCAAAGTACCAATTGCTATTAGCACGAAAGATTTGTAGGGGGGCCTATTATTGTGTGTTACAGTGAACTCGGTTACTTAAGTAATATCTTATCAGTTACATCATTAATATCTTGAAGATATTCCAAGATATCTACATAGGCCTAGGGTACAGACCGTAAGTACTTTTAGAGTGAACCTAATGCAAGATAACTCTTGCAGTTATTTTGGTGCTTTGCCAAGTCGTCTCTGAGGATAAGCAGACCAATCTTTCAATCATTTCAACCTTTTTCGATTGACACAATAGGCCTGTTTGTTTGTGTTGTCACTAGCTGAACTAAAGTGTAGCAGGTGTAAAAAGGAAGTATGTCATATTGCGGGTTTTGTGCAGGAAATGATACCAAAATGATGAGGTACAAACAAACACGAAATTGACGATTTTTCGGTTTCTAGACGCGAATTTTGAAATGGAAGCAGACCCGTTGATGGAGAAAGAGATATTAAATATCATGGAATGTGATTAATGAATAGTAAATATTTAATAATGACAACCCTTATTCGATTATATATTTTTTCATTCTTATTAACACGAATGTAAGCGTCAACAAGTAGTAAGCCAGTAAAGCGTCCGCCTACAACTTGATTTTGGCGCCTGCCATCTTTCACTGAACTAAGCACACCAGCTCCGTAGCTGGTGTAGAACTACCTGAACTAGTGCAAGTGAACCGGGACAAAGAAAAAAGAAAGTGCAGCTTGGTGCAGAACCACGGTTACAAACAAACACGATTGTGCAAGAACTGAAGAACCAGTTCAGCTAGTGCAGGACAAACAAACAGGCTTCTTGAGTGGCAAATGTTAAACCGTAGAGGATATATAACAATATAATGCGTTTTTGTAGTGTAGAATTTAGGGTCTAATTGAGAATGAAGTAGGCCTAGTTATAAATATAGATTCAGGCCTACCTAGGTATACCAGTAAATGATTGGAAATTGCAAGTCATGAATTTAATGAATTTTAATTCAATATTTTAATTCTCAATCAATTGTGTTTTTTTTTTAGTACTTTTTGTAGATACTAAAACACATCTGAACTTGTATTTAAATATAAGAATGTAATTATTCAATCTAGTGACTGTAGCAATTTTTAGTTGATGTTTACATTTGTTATGATCCTTAGGTAGATTAGATGGTAATGGGTAACTAGATGGTACGGTAACTACAACCGTTTACCATATCATCAAAATAATCACATTTCTGGTTGTCTTTCATCAAGGAATTGCGCATCTTGACTTTGACGTTGATTGCGCATCATTAAATACTGACGTTTGGGGCTTTCAGCTGTGCGGGATAAAATATCTTCAATGTACAGCTAACCATGCAATAATACTAGATTATCATCTTTTACATAAATTATCATTTGTCTGTATGTTTTTTCAAGTGTACCGGTGGATTTAAAAATAATATTCTAGTACAGCTCTCCAAAATGCTAAGGAATTGTGTAATTTCTAATGGTATATTGTGCTCATTGGATGTTTCTACACACTCTTTTGTGTATGTCATAATTGACTGAACCTTCTATTCAAAAAATGTTTAGCTCTAGTTCAGCCGTGTTTTCTTTGTTTTTCTATAAATAAAAATTACCTACCATACGGGTACCGTACCTCTTATCTATTCAATAATTATATGTTTATGTGGTTATATGCCAACGGTGTGAGTTTTATATTCCCAATCTACCCTTGTCAACCCTTGTACAATCAACCCAGTTATAGTAACATGAAAATAACATTCATGCTTACTGGCTTAATATTTAAAATTTAGGGCCGTTTTTATCTTCTTCCTTCTAATTGACGACTACTGATTGGCGTGGCTTCACCAGTCAAGCAGTTGAATCTATATCTTTTGTGGTAATTTAGATATACCCGAATTATTGGCTCAGTCAGCTGAGGCACGCTTCAGCCACTGAAGTCACCGTTGGGCGTGGATTCGAATCCCGCATAAGGCATTGGTTTTTGTAAACGTCCTTTCACTTATCATCACTTCATCGTTTTATAATCACCAGCTCATTCGTACCCCCGTGTAACTTATCTGTTGGTGGGGTCGTTAAGCAAACAATAATCATCAATCCGAATTGGATATTTGAATTTTACCACAGTTTTTACTACAACAGCCCCTTTCATTGGATGCTATGTTTTGTGACGTTAAAGGGGCGGAAAAAACAAGTTGTCAATCGGTTTTCATGTTTTGCTATTGTGTGTTACAGATAGATTGGCATGATCCGTGGTTGGTCGGTTTGATTATGTTCCATGTTACAATTACATTGATGACTTTGCTCACAAGAAATCATAGTAATTTTCAAGTTATGTACTTTTTCTTTTTATGTGAGTACCAAATTACCAATACCTAACTTACAATTTTCGACTTTTTTGTCACATATTTTATATTGTTATTATTGGAAAGTAAGACTTGATTCAAAGAATATATTTTTGTGATGGACAATATGAGAGAGAAATAAGATACATCCATCTCTCATATTGTCCATCACAGTTTTATATTGTTAGTCAATGTAGGCCCTACATTGATTTTTCCAGTGCATCTCAAATTTATATGGGCCTACTAGAGTGTATCACAGTCTTCACATAAATACATAAATATAATATCTGGTCTGTATTAGTATTTGTAAACCCCATTATTGAGCATACCATATTCAGTAAGTTTTTGATTCTATTACTGGTGTTCCGTTTCAGTATTACTCGTCTACTTTTCTGAGAACATTAATGAAATTGCAGCAGACAACTGGAAGTAAGTAGGGATTACAAGTGATGCTAACGTACTATTTACCTTACCCTAGCAGTATGAGTAGGTCAATACATGTAATGATCAGTTCATTGTATTCAAACATCTCAACAGTCGAATCATTAATGGTGTATTGACGTCAACCTAACATAAATCAAATTTTTTCTGAACTGCATTTTGCCTTGAACTGATGATCAAATCATTCCAAATTGAAGCTTATTGACAAAGTGCATTTGGCTATGAATAAAAGCAAAAAAAAAAAAACATTGTCATTCTCATGAACATGAGAACTGATGAATAGAAGCTGATTTTGACTTAATTTCACAACCAACAGCTTACCTCGTAGAACTAAGTATCAAGATTCAGAAACGGTTTCACAACTAACTGAATTGATTAATTCCTAAAATCAGGAACACTTATCACTAAAAAAAAGTTACGAAATCTATATACTCTATTCATATATGCATTATTACAATAGTTACCAAGTCTGAGATATATTGAGCAGAATTTTGCTTTAATTTATGTGTTCATTTTTTTTAGTGTTTTCTCAAGACAGCAATATTTCGACAGCCAAGGAATGTTCATTTCAATGGTTTTCTCGACGCCAATTCTACTCAACTGCATGATTCTTGTGGTAAGTGATCGTTATAGGCACCAACGTTTTGTATAGGGTCTATCACGTAAGCCACATTAGTTGTGCTAAATTTTCTTAGTGTAGATTAAAAGTGTATTTTTATTGTTTGTTATGTTTTTTCTAGTATAAAAACAATTATACCCTATGGTATGTATAATAACCTAGCCTATAATATTTGTTATAGGCCTCCTAGTAGCACTAGCAATGAATTCACCATCTTTCAGTAACTTTTGAAGTAGAGCGAGATCTAAGTGTGCACATTTAAAAGTCGTAGGGCCTACACTTTTACTACCGATGCTATTTAGTATGAATGATTTGTAAATGCATTATGCGGTATTATCAATTAGGCCCTACAACTTATAACATTACGTTACTTTAGATATACTTTTAGCACATCCTTTTCAATTGGATATTCAATGGACCCAAAAATACCCATTTTGAATTATAAAACTATGTACTATCGAAATATTCCACATGAACTTATGGGTCAAAACTCTGTGGGACCAGAACTATTCTATTGATCACAGCAAAATTTTAGTTATCAGAGTTTGAATTGATGAGAATTTACTGTACAGTATGATTACTTCATTATAAAAGATGTAGGCCTACACACTATCAAGAGTGAGTGAATGAAAGAGATAATGAAAGTTCTTTGTGTTTCTGCATTCAATCTTAGTCCCATGGATAAGCAGATTGACTTTTTACACAATTTATAAAATGCCCAGAATAAGAATACAACGAACATCAGTCTCGACTAAAATAACCTTCTGTTATCATCTAGAGCAGACATCTATTCAATTCAATAGTTCATTTGTCCGTAGAAATTGCAGTACATAAGTGACATATACATATACACTTGACAGGATGTTGTCTATAGCAAGCAGTAGGGTATATGTAGTTATATGTGATATTGTTTTCAGGGCAATTGGCTATGGCAATCAAGTCAGCTGATGACAAAGTTGAAGCGAGAACAACTGCGGCAACAAGCCCGCGTTCTCCACAGGGAAAAGAGTTGTGCGGAGGCAGTGTCACACTCAAAAAATGAATAGCATCACGAACAATCATTTTATATTATTATATATAAAAAAACAAGTGCATTAAGGAGTGAGCTAGTCCAGTAGTGATGAAGTGAACCCACCCATACACATAAATACATGCACACACATATATATAAAATATAAATGCAGTTCCTTCATGAAGCATGAAAATCATCAATAATCCACTCTAAAGAGTGTGTGTTTATTTGCACGTCAGCCATAAACGCTTATTATACTTGAATTATAATTAAAATAAGGTTATAATTAAGTACTCCCGTGTAAGTTAAGTTCAGTTAGTACTTAAAACTAAATCTCGTTCATATTTGTTACGACACTTCAACCTCGTGAGATTGTGATTGGGTTCAGATTTCTGAACCCCTGATAGCGATTTGATGCTTATGAGCTCTGAGTCATCATCATTACTGAGAGCATTGAATAAAATGGTAGAAAATGACTTTATAAGCTACAGGAATAAAATTTCTTCCAACGTTCAATGTTGGCCGTCTGTACCACAGGTAGTTATAATATAATAGGCCTAATATACGTAGGTTGCGCTATTGCCTATTACTGTACTGGTACGGTGGTGTCAAATATCAACCATCTATTAGTCGAGTAACAGAATAGATATATATTATCTACAGTCAATTTCCTTATAACATTGGTCGAACTACTGGTACCGATACAGGAATTGCCTTACTTGGAGAAGTTGAGTTGCAAGTTGTGTAATTTCATTCAGATCATTCAACGTTTAAATAAAAGTTGTTTCTGACCTTTTTAATCATGCAGAGAACATGAAATATTCTGACATCTTGATTTTCAGCATTTTAGTGATGGATTGAATGGATATTTATAGACTATTTCATGTTTTCAATTTTACAGTTCTTTTAGACAGGGAAGACATTGAATAGCTTGTGCTATTGTAATTGAATTATTTCTTATTTGTTTATGTAAACTGTGAGATTTATTTTACATATTGACTTGTTTTTCTTGTTTTTTATTTTATTGTCATAGATTCGTAATATGAATATTGTGTACCACTTGAGATAATAAAATGTATAACGCATTGTATTATAATTTTAAAATGTTATTTAGTTATTATCCACCTGAACCAAAATGTTCTTTATTATGAATTTAGCAAACTACTAGAATTTATGAGATATGATTATTTGTATTGTCGTATGGTTTGTTCAGTTATAGGAATAACTGGAATGTAGATAATTATGATATAATTTTTTTACAGTGTGATCAAAATAGAGGGCTCCATACTTTTTATTCAACTTGGAAGACAATAAAGAATGCAGATGCCATGTTGCAGATGATTGGATAAAGACATCTAGTAATGAGGTAATTTTCATTACAGAAGCAATTATTTTATTAACAATAGTTCAAACCTCAACATTCAATTCAATAGTTTTACATCCTACCATGAATTGGTTTTGTAATAAACATCAATCAAAACTTGATATGAAATTGTTGTTCCCCAATAAAAAAGTAGAATTATGAATTCTGGTAAAAGGTTACTAACCAGAGAAAAATGCATATGCTTTTTGTAACTAATATTATTGAGCTATGCAACACATTTTTTTGGCACAGTACATAGGCCTGATATATTCTATTCGATGTTGGTTTACAATTTTGTCCCCTGGACAAAACCCTTTGACCCCTGACACCATAAGGATATATTTTTCTAAATGAAAACTATAATTTAAAATAGAGCGGGTTTGCAAGATGACAACCCTGCGTGTTCAAAGGTTGGCAAAACTGCTAGAAAATACAAAGTGACAACCTCTTCGAAGCAGCTGTTCACGGGTTTATATTGGATACTTATTTGATTTGAAGGTAAGTTTAATAATAAGTCTCTGTTGTTCAAATATTTTAGTTGATTAGAATAACCCACATTTTGTCTGCAGTGTTATCATAAGGTTGAATTATTGTATCAGGTACGAGTGTAAATAAGTAGGCTAGGCCTCAGGTCAGCTGTGCCTATATCTAGGCTAAGTTGACAGGTTAGGTTTGTTTTAAGTACAATATTTACCATTTACTATAATATTGTGTACCATATTTCAGCTTTGTTTACCTTAGAAGTGTGATGAGCTATCAGCAAGGTAATGGCCCTGGGCCAATCCCGCAGCGATGGCTTCACTGTCCAAGGAAAGCATCAACACTAATAGCAAATAAGTTCCTTGCTTTCAAGACCCCACTTAGCTCTCGGTTTGATGAACAAGTCCCGATGGAGTGTCGTTTTGAACCTAAAATGATATTCAACTCAATGAAAAGTTATAAAGTAAGTTGCATGAATTATTTACGCATCATTTTAGCATGCTGTAGCCTATTCAAATACCCATTGAAGAGCATACACACACCACCTAGGCCTATAGCAATCCAACATATTTTTCAGTGGAGAGCGGTCAAGGTGAGCTAGGTACACCCGAGAGAGAGAATGGCAGATAGAGAAGAAATAAAAGCCTAATTAAACTAGACAAATGAAAATGTAGGCCTATAATTATAATAATAGGCCCATATTAAAGTTATTCAATATATATATCGAATATATATATATATATATATATATATATATATATATATATATATATATATATATATATATATATATAGGCCTATATATATATATATATATATATATATATATATATATATATATATATGCTTATAATGGGATATATTCCATTATAAGCATAAAAATTAATCTAATATTTCGCATAATCGTATGTCGTACTATAGTACCAATTTATAAGCTACGCTATCGTACTGCACTATCGTTCATGTTTCCTAAATTACGGTTGAGCTGTAGTTATGAAGATCCGTAACTCGACTCGGTATCGCACGCCAGGTTACCGCTTTACCTCACCCCGCATATCCGACACAAGCCGCTGTGTTAATCTAGGACTGCATTTAATTAAAACGTAGAAGCATTTATGCTTTTTTCTTTAGCAAATTTCTACATTTTCTACATTTTTGGTCTACATTTTTCAACGTATAACCAGGCCTGTGAGCGCAATTTTATTTGCCATTCCAACATGAGCCAGGACATATTTTACAAATACTGTACATGTAATGCAACATGTAATATGTGCATAAAACTAATCGTGAAACGCCAAAAAATCACTGAAAAGTAATAGGCCTTCATTTTAAAAAATCTCTTTGGGCAGGGCTGGGAGGCTTCTGCCCTCAGACTTCTATTCACAAGCAGATGATCTTGCTTTGCAATCATTATCTCTTGAGAGCTTACGCTCTTGGCGTACCGATGGTTATCTTGTATTTATTCTCAATGGATTGTTCTTTCTGGATTGTTTGAATACCGTAATTGCATTTTGATAATTTTTGTAATTCTGTACTTTTCACTAAGATCTAGCAGATGACAAATACTGTCCGACTGCATAGTTCTGTTCTCGATTTGCTTGTTCATTTATAAATCATGTGCGATAATATTACAATTTTTTACTAGTAATTACTTGCCTTAGACTTGAGTCATAGTCATAGAGTCAGTCATACAGAAAAAAATTAAACCGGCACATGTAGCGCAGTGGTTAACGCGCTCGCTTCATGTGATCCGGGAGGCGAGGGGAATTTCGGACCCGGTTCGATCCCCGCCGCCGTCCATCTTTACAGGGATTTTTCGTGGTTTTCCTCCGTAGTCTAGGCTGATGCCGGAATGGTTCCCACAATATAGGCCACAACCGCTTCCTTTCCATTACCCAAGAAACCTTCATCTCATCATCCTATCATCTCATTAAACATCCATCCGACTCCAGTAAATCTTCGCTATCATTACAGTGCGTCATTGGACCTAATATGTATAAAAAAAATAGCACTAAACAGGCTGTAATCTTTTACATTTGTGTCATGGTATAAACCATTTATTTTTAGGTTAAAGTTGGCTTGTGGATTGATTTAACAAATACATCTCGGTTTTACGATAAAGAAGACGTTGAAAGAGAAGGTTGCAAATATTTGAAACTGCAGTGTCAAGGTCATGGAGAAACACCCACAGAAGATCAAGCACGCACATTTATCAATATTTGCAACCAGTTCATAACTCATCATCCTTTGGAAATAATTGGTAAGTATTTCTGTTCTGGTAGAGATTTGATGATCATCGAGATTATTGCGTATTGTACCACAAAAAAAGAAGAGTAGGCCTAAACCTTTTGCGATTCAATTAGGCCTACAACCTTTTGTGAAGCGTACAATCTCTATGTCACAACATTGCAATACATTATTTGTTTTTTCAAGTTGTATTCAAACTTTTTGTTATTGTCATTGGTATTGCACAGTAAGTATCTAGATCTATGATGAATATCTTTTCCCACCATTAACGCATATGTTTGAAAAGAGATAACCGGAAACCCAGACTAAGCGTTTAGACCTACAACTGATTCATCTACTGACAAACCACTTTCATGCATCAGTATCTCCTGTATGTTCTACTGTGTCAACCAACCCTTTGAAAAATTGAATCGGTATTTTTATTGACAATGTAACAGCAATGTCTAATTTTCAAAATGCAAAGCAATTTGAATTTTGAGTTACAAATTGGCTCCACAATTTTTTTAATATTCATCCCATTTTTTCGATGTTGTTTACTATGCATGCTGTTGTTCATCGTATGTATGCTTGGATTATCTGTTCCACCGTTATCTCAGTGCAGTATTCGTAAAATATATTCTTAAAATATTGAAATATCATGTATGTGCCATGACCTCTACTATTCATTGTTTTTTGGAAACCAAATGTAAAATTAGTAATTACGTATATGTCATGTTTTACTTCCTCAAGTACTTACTGCCACTGCTGCTCTACGTCAAAAACTAATGAAACACTGGCATTAAATAACAGTGAATGTTGAATTGTCATTGTTTTTCAAATAACATTGGAGGCTCACTGATATGATACAGATTGCCTTGCAAAGATTCCTGTGCAAATGTTAAGATAGTCATTTTGATTGCGACTTATATTTGATTTCAAACATAATTGTTTATTCCAATCAAGGTAAGCTGCTGTTTCATGTCTTTTGCTAGTTACGTAATTCATTGATTCATCATAAAATTTGATTTAGCAAAGATAACTTTTGAACAGCATAATATTTTAAAATTCTATTACAAGAGAACCACAAATCTCTTCAATAGCTTTGAAATGTTGTGATATAAAATTATAAACCTTGGATTCTAACATTTTGATAGGCATACAACTATAAAATATGATTTTTCAACTACTGTATGCTTACCTGTGAAATGTATGCAATATAAGTTTAGTAGTTTTTACTTATACAGTACAACCTTGATAGTACGACGTTCAGGGGCGACAGTTAAATCGTCGTATTATCGCGATCGTCGTTATAAATGAAATTTATCCCTTTTTTTTAATTATAGGAAGATGAAGTATTCAGGAAAATTAATTACAATAAGATACTGTATTGTCGTGAACAATTGACATTTATGTTGTAGTCAGTACAGTCATAAATATAACAATAATTATTATTATGTATTAGGAGTGTCGGCGGGTAGGATTTTTCCTACCCGTGTACCCGTCTTCATTACCGACTCCTACCTGGATTTACGCGCCAAAAAAATCCTATTGGCCCTAAATCACCTTTATTCATGAGAAGATGCGTAATTTTCCTCAATCCGATCATCACTTGACAGCAACAAGACCTCCATCCTCAAGGCTTGGAAGCACACTGAGTCACTGACAAGAATGTTGCAATCGCAGGGACATATGGGCCCCTACCAGCAACAGCTGATCATGGGTAGGAGGCCCCGTAGGAGGGGGGGGGGGGGACGCAAGACGTGCTGAGCGCATTTATTGATGGCGACAAAAAATAATTCCAAAATGAAAGTATTTTAAAAAGGCAATAATGATCGCCTTTTGTTCTTAGAAGTCAAATGTGAATTCAATAATATTCTCTCTCTACAGTGACAGGGATACGAACACATGTCAAAAGCAAACAGTAGTGTGGGTGGGTGAGGGGGCAGGCTGGAGAGAGGAGAGCGTGTGAGGCGAGTCGTGAGCTTGAGCTTGACTGCATCTTTGCAACGAAGTGTACATATTATTATATTACAGTATTTATGTTGGAAGTTTTTCAATTAATTCGTCGTAGTAATTGCATTTTTGATACTGTGGGGACCATTTTAATCGTCGTATTATCGCGATCGTCGTTATAATGAGTGTCGTACTAGCAAAATAAAATAACATTGAGTCTTATGGGGATTGGCCGGGACTATCTCAAAACGACGTTCTATCGCGATCGTCGTTGTATCGAGCGTCGTACTATCAAGGTTGTACTGTACCTTCAAGACCTAGAATGTATTATAAATAGCTATAAGTTTCTCTTGCATTCGAAATTTGATAATGATACCTCATTATATCGCCCTCGTGGTGCCCCGTTCAAACGATCTAATCTTCCATCCATAGCCTTAATTGGGGAACAATGATTTTGTATCAAGTTTCGATGTTATTAAAAAAAAAAAATGTTATCGTTGAAAAATTATCATCAAAAGACTGACATTTCGCTATATCGACTCACATGACAACTTTGTATATTGGCTACTTTCTGTCCTTATACCCTATATATAATATATATAATATATATATAGGTATATATACTGTAGGCGCTATATAGGCCTATATATCATATATATATATAATAAATAAATGATAAATATAATAAATATAGACCTATAAACTTTGATGTATAAACTTAAACTGTGAATGTTTGCTTACAGGTGTTCACTGCACTCACGGTTTTAACAGGACTGGGTTCTTAATTGTATCATACTTAGTTGAAAAAATGGATTGCGCAGTTGAAGCTGCAATTAGCCAATTTGCCAAAGTTCGGTAAGTTTCATTGTTGTTCATTGTCATTGTTGTAATTGTGGTTTCGTATGTGTTTTCATTGTAATAGAAACGGAATCGTTCTTTCATTTCCTGACTGTATCTACGAGTGTTTTGTGTGTAGGATCACGTCTAGCTAACTTTTCCTTGCGCCTTTGAGAAAAAAAATGTGCTGATTTAGCCTGATGTACTTCAAAAGTTGGACTTATTGAGTTATATATCAAAATACTATACAGGGTAGGCCTACTGGACTAATATTTGATGAATTATAGTTTTGAGAAGGTGCTTACCTGCACTGTTTGTTTTAGTCTAAAAATTATACCTAGTGCTTTTTACTAGTACATCACAAAATTACCTACTGTATACAGTATAAGTATTTTTAACATTCAGCATAAACAATTATTGTATCACCATATAGTTAAAATATTGAAAATTCAAATTATTTATTCTAAAGTGGCTAAAGTTCTAAAGTAAAGAGCTACACGTGTGCGCTCGAATCACACCTGCCCGACACGGGGTTCGCCGCCAATACGCGTAGCTACAATAAATTTAATAGCTGGTGCTAATGAGCGAGAACCTCGCTTTAAATCGTGAAACATCTGATAGGCCTACCATTTGTGTGATACTGATACCCAATGACATTGTTCTTGCAGACCACCTGGAATATATA
The DNA here is from genome assembly GCA_907164805.1 of Brachyptera putata. Taxonomy (NCBI): domain Eukaryota; kingdom Metazoa; phylum Arthropoda; class Insecta; order Plecoptera; family Taeniopterygidae; genus Brachyptera; species Brachyptera putata. The sequence continues at coordinate 15,881,018 of OU015464.1, forward strand.
AAGGAGATTATTTGCAAGAATTATTCAAAAGATATGATGACGAAAGCTTTACTCCGGCACCTCCGGAATTACCCGATTGGTGTAAAGGTAAGCTGAGTGTAGTGTAGTGTTACGATTATCATTTTATTGTTCAACTTCTACGATGCTACTATCTCGTTTCCTCCCGAGTTATTCCAATTTTTCATTGTTGATTGAACTGGGATTTAGTCCTACTTGATTTTAAAAATTCGCGAGATATTAGAAAATATGTTTGGGGTGACATCGGACAGCCAGTTTCCGGACAACCATTTATTTTAAACGCAATCAGAACAAGTTATCGAAAACTGTTGTTACCCACGTTTATCGAAAATTAGAGTTTAGTCCATTTTGCGTGAATGAAAAAGTATGTCACAGTCCATTAGTCTCTCTAGTCCCACTAGTCACTAGTCTCTGTTGGTCAGTGCCTCGGCAATCGTACAAATAGGTTCAATGGCTCTATCGCTCGATGGGCGCTGTCGACGCGCAATAGTCGTATGGCACACTTCTTTTGACAACTGACCATATCGAGACTGAAGAATTTTGTTTCGAGTTGAACAGCTGTTGCTCTCGTCAAGGTCAGATCCACACAGTAAACTCGAGCCACTCGATGACGCATGTGCCCGGTTGCCAAATTTATACCCGATGTCATGTCTAAAATGATTCCTCATTGTATGATTAATTATCTTATTAATTATTTTACTTGCCCAGGGCCTATCTGTTGCTTTACAATTACCGATGAACTGTTTTAACTAGCCTAATGTATTGGATTGAATCTGAAACCAATCTTTGTACGGAAATATTAAAAGGTAACACTATACAGTATTGAAATTAATTTAATGAATGATTCTGTAATATAGTGAAGTAGTAAGTTTGTATTAGATATACCGGTAGTATTATTTTGATTGTTAATGTATTTTCTTGCAGAGTATGATGATAGTAGAGAAGGTGGCAATCCTGTTGATACATCAAGCAGTGGCGGTGCTGCCAGTAGGTATGTTCAGGGCCGTTTTTAGTTGAGAAGGCTTTATAATGTACGGTACGTCGTTTCTATGTGTAACTTCAGTTTTGTGGATCATTTCTCACGGATGTAATTCATGTAAATAATATCTGCCTATAAGTCTTGTGTTGAACTTGTTTTATTCACTCAGTATCCTATTTGTAGTATTCAGTTATTGACGTCTGGCAATAGCTCTTACGTATGAATATTGTCACTATCAGTATGCTATTTATACTTCAAAGTACTTAATTTGTTGTTTTATTTCAATTTTCAACTAACAAACATAATGATGACTTTTTGCATTGAGAGAAATGGTTTAATCAACAGCATCGTAAGGCCCAGTGAGAGACCACTGCAAGTTTACAATTATGTGTGCTAGGCCTATTGTGCAGTAACCTTTTAAAAATCAAAATCTTTGTGTTTACAGCGGTAAGAAAAGAAGACGAGAATTTCAGAATAAAAACCCAACTTTCATGGAAGGAGTACCTGGCGTTACCGTTCTCTCTACCCAACCAAAACTATCCATTATTCAGAGAAAAGTTCAAGATATGTGTGGGTGGAAAAGGTAAACTAATGATTGGAATTTATTATGATGTGACGTACTTTGCTGATATTTACGCGATCTAGTCATGTCATTTTCATAGTGACGGATAAAATGGTGCATAAGAATTGAAAACGTACATATGTAGGCCATCTAAGAAAGCATTCAACTCATATGCACAGACCCGAAGTGGACACGGTACAAAAACTAATTTCAATTTTAGTTATTTTGAACTGTTTGTACATGCCTAATCACTGTCATATTAATTTTAAAAATTCCAAGTAACACGTTATTAAAACATGGCAGGAAGATGTCAGTAACGTAGGCCTACAGTACAGTAATATTGGTTGTGATAGTGACTAATAAATAATACGGTAGCCTCTTACTACAGTATCTTTGTTTTGTTTTTAGTTCCGGCTTTCCTGGTAGTCAACCTGTATCGATGGACACCACAAATCTCAACTTCTTACATGATAAGCCATACAGAGTGTCATGGAAAGCTGATGGAACAAGGTACGGCACAATCATAATGCAACGTGAACGTGAATACTGTAGCTTGAAAATGCAGTTTTTGTGTTTTAGAATATTGTTAGCAGAAGAATGCAAATTTTATGTTATTCTGCTAATGTGAAGGACTTTGGACTTGATATAAAGTCTTTTTTCCACAGTCAATATCAATTACGGTCCTACCAAAAATAGGATGGGCCCAAACTTATTGTATTGTATTGTTATAGTACCCTGCTTCAGTTACTTTGATGATCTGTTATTTTATAATTACCGGTATGTGTCATTGTGATTCCATTATTAACCAGTGTTCCGTGAATTAATTCTCGTTGCAACCAACTTCTATAATTTAATTCATTACCGGTACCAGTAGTCACGTTAGAAATCCAGAATAAAATATACTTTGAAAATTGTAATGGAAATTTTCAGTATCGATGTAATTTTGATTGTTTGAAAATAAATACATTATACATGCAAATATCTGTTGAGTGGTTTGTATTGAAGCTAATTTTTCTGATGTTAGGTACATGATGCTAATTCTTCAGAAGAACGAGGTTTATTGCATAGACCGTGACAACTGTGTGTTTCAAGTATCCGGTCTGAAGTTCCCTCATCGGAAGGACTTGAACAAACACTTGACCAACACTCTACTAGATGGCGTAAGTGGACCCGACTTGATTCAAAGTAGTTTTCTTTTGAAAACTTATAATTGTTTCTTGACGTACCTTCATTATTCAACATTATAGATCTACAGGCCTGTACTTACATTTTCATATTATGTTAGTTGAAACACATTTAATATTGTAGATATATATTAGTGATGTACAGTAACAGCATTAGACCTACAATCCCATATGTCTATTATAGGCCTACTATGTATGTTAGTTTTACATATATGTAGCCTACTGTATTTCCAGTAATTGAAACTTGATATTTTGGTGATCATTCAACCTCCAGTTTTAAAACGACTCTTATTTTCTCAATATTGTTTTTTTATTACTGATAGTATATTAACAGTGACTTTGGTGACTTCTAATAATTATTGTTTGTTAATCCAGGAGATGGTGATCGATAAGGTGAATGGTAAAGACATTCCCCGTTACTTAGCTTACGACATAATTAAATTTGAAAATCAAGACGTCGGCAAGACGGCCTTCTACCCCGTGCGGCTTGGATGCATCGACGTAAGTTATATTTTAACACGCAACTTCAGGGTTTAAAGCAGTGTTGGGTGATGAACTTTTAAAATGAATGCAGATGCATTCATTTTTTCTCAACTTTTGGTGAGTAGGGCCTGCAGCATATTCCAGTTGGGAACGTGAACTTCATTTATAAACGTTCAATTTTTCAGCGACCGCTAACTTCTAGAACGTTCATTTGAAGTTCTTCTCTTGATCACTTACAAGGTAGCCGAAGCCCAAATGTGTACCAACTTAACCCGGTTGGGCACATCACCTTCAAGCCAGTGTCAAAAAGGAAATTAGGCCTACGTGTCCTTATGTATCTTCACCCGTGCATCATAGTTATTAAATTCACCACCACATAGAGTCTTGGACACCTATAGGCTGTGTATTGTTTTAGAAAGAACGTGCATTTATAAGTTGATGTAGCGTAGCAATGAGTAGTTGAAAATAAATATATATAAAAATAAATATGAGTGGCCTAGAGATAGATTGCATCTTAATCATAACATTTTTCACCTTATGTGTTAACAAGAAATAATCTGTCTCAAATTAGTGATAAATGTATAATTTCGATAATTTCTGTCAATCATTCATTAATGAATATAATCATCGTTTCAAGTGGTATTCAAGTAAAACTGAAATACTTACAGGTGGAACGATATATTCGTATTCTTTTTTTATATCTCTTGGCAATTCATCGCCACACAAGACCGTGTCATATTGATGCTCAGACACTAGTCACGCTCCTAAATACAAAAACTTGGCTGTAAGTCACATGAAAAGACGAGGAATGAAATGCTGATTATTATAGAGTTTATTTTTCAGTATATTTGCTACATCAGTCACAGCAATCAATGTATCGAATAATTTATTTTTGACAAGTTTGGCTCGCTGCTTACTGTACAACGGTAGGACGCAGGACAGGAGAGAAGGTGTGTAAATACACACGTGCCTCCGTGGTGGCCAATCTGACACAACTGATAGCCCGCTTATTCAAAATTGAATTCACTTTTTATATTCCAATACCTAATTGAAAATCAAATAAATTGATTTCGATATCGATCAAAACCTGGTATCGAAAATCGATGGAAATATTCTATATCGAACAGCAACCCTATGCAGCGTTACCAACGTATGTGAGTTAGATCTACTCGTTTAGGCATACTGCATGTGATTAATATAGTTCTGTCTCTATTTGATTGTGTTATACAGAAAGAAATAGTGCAGCCCCGTTATCAAGCAATGAAAGAAGGCCGTATCGATAAAGCTGCGGAGCCATTCAGCGTTCGACCCAAACAGTTCTGGGATGTTACGCAGGCCAGCAGTCTGCTTAGTGAAAAGTTTAGCAAGATGCTGTCTCATGAACCAGATGGACTCATCTTTCAACCTTCCAAAGAGGTACAAGTACAAAAATTACGCTATACTGTACCACTTGATTTACTGGAATAATTTACTCATTTGTGGTGGGTTTAACTACGTGCTTTACTGACGACTAAGATCGGTTGGTTCGGTGACTGATGAAGGAGATGATTTGGAAATTAGATGAAAGGTCATTTTATTAGGTGTTTTGGACAGTGGGAACGAAGCCTTCATGGCCTGCTCCTGAGGAACCGTACCAGATATTGACGTCAGCAACTTGGGAAAACCATGAAAATCCCCAGTATCCTAGATTAGCTACTGAACCAACTGTCTCGGTCTTTATTTCAATTGATTTTATTTTCATGTAATTTATTAAGGGACTTCCAAAGTCAGACCCGGTTTTTGTTGTGTTCCGTAACCACATTAATGTGTGTAGTGTTAACCCTTTCATGGTTTTGCACGTATGCCTGCCGTTTTTCAATGTTGTCCGCCACAGGTTACGCACGGAAGAGATACGTTCTCAAAATAAGCTACATTTAGGCATTTTTACCGGCCGAGTAATGCTTCAAAGTTGATTTATTTTTTGGTAGATGTCGTTAGTAGTTCATTACCGATGATTTAGTGGGTGCGTTCTCAAGTCCATCAAATAATAATTCAATGTAAAGAGATTCAACAAGGCTGTGTTTGTTGCCAAGGTTCTAAACAATAACAATGGCGTCCTCGAGTTGTATGCCAGCGAGTAATTCTCGTCACAATAATAGACATATAACAATTAATTCCGATAACTTAGAAGATGTGTAAGATGAGGTAAGTGATCTTGAGTTCAGTGATTAGGATAATAACAGTGACATTTTTGGAAAAAGTGATAATGAGAGTGAAATTGAGGGTTATGAACACAACATACCGTAACCTCAACAACTGACAGTATTGCTGTTTTTTTTTAAATTTCTTCACTTAAATTACAACGTTTTAATTACAACATTTTAATTTGAAAAGAAATGTTGTAATTTGAACTTTAGTCTAACCAAATCTTTTGAAATTAATTATTCATCTTTATTGTGTGGTGAGTTATGAATTTTATATAAAATGCTCTAGGCCTATTATTGGCTAACCTGGTTGGTTGTTAGATGAGCGTAGCGAAGATTTTCATTCCATATACCGAAAAATTTTGGGCTTGGTTTTTTTTTTTTTTTTTTTTTTTTTTTTTTTTTTTTGTAATTTTGTACGCGGCATACAGGTCAGGAAAAATTTTCAATCAACTCGAAACTTTTTTTACAAATTGGTGTTATACCAGAATAGGTTGGGATTGTTTTTCAGAAAAATCGGTCGGACGGTTTTTCCGGAAAAAAATTGGAAAGTATGGAAATTCCCCATAAGAATAGGCCGTGGGAGAAATACTTGAATTTTTTTTTTTTTCAAAAGCTCTCAAATTTATACTGAGTGTGGAAAGATCTATCATACATATTTTAAGCGATTTATGGAACAATCGGATGTGAAATAACGAAGAAAACGCATTTTTAATGTACTTTTTTACACATCAATAAAAGCAATTACGAAAGCAATTAAGAAACTATTAAATTTGAGCAACAAGTATCACCAATAAATTAAAACATTTAAAATCTGTGATGGAAATGAAGAAGGCACTGGTTTAATTGTTTGGAAACCAAGGTCCATATACCAACAGACAGCCGCGGTTTTTAAACCTTTGAAGTGATCCATGGCCTGTATATGTACATTGAGCTGACAAAATGTTCTTAATTCTACATTTCCATACTTCTAAGCTCATCTCACAACGCATATAAGGCGTTTTCCTAGTATATCAAAAATTTTACCAACTGTGAAAGGGTTAATCATACAATGTTTTTTTTCTCATTTTAAAAAAAGCAGGCAAAGTGTGATTTGTAAAATTGATTGTAAAATTGTAAATTGTAAGATTGTAAATTTGACTGTACAGTGAAACCTCTATGCATTGTTCCCGGATCCATCGTTTTCCTGCTTGTATCGTTCGTTTTGTATCGTTCGTATCGTTTTTCTCTCCCCACTCCCATATTATCAATGTTGAATTTTCCTGATGGATCGTTTTCCTGCATGGATGGTTTTATTTTCCTGGTCCCTTGAAAAACGATGGATAGAGGTTTCACTGTATGAGGATCATGATGTAACGACAATTAGCCTCTCTTCCCTCTCCATCGTAGTATCAAGGATCTACCATGGTTCTACTATATTTAGTTTTAAGTCCCTCAACTTGCACGTAGTTGATTCTAGTTCTGGTTATGCAGATGCCTCATGAGTCATGACTATATATTGCCATATAGGTATTACTGTAAAAGTGATCAATCTATTGTTTTAAATTCTAACAAATGTTCAATTTTTCAGCCATATGTCAATGGCCGATGCGATCAAGTACTCAAGTGGAAACCTCTAAGTCACAATTCCGTAGACTTTCGGTTGAAAATCGTCACAGAAGGTGGAGAAGGGTATGGAAATATCATTATTTCTTAACAAAAATTCTAATGAAAAGTGTTAGTAGGCGTAGGCCCTAATATAAATCTTAATTCTAGAATATTAGAATTTCAAATTCTGATTATATAATGATCAATGAAAAATATACTAAATAACAGTAAATAAATGTACAGCGCATCCTCGTTAATCCGAACTCGGTTAATCCCAAATTTGACGTATTTCGAACTTGTAATCAGTCCCCAGCTGGAGATATAGGCATATCAATGTTAATTGATATGGTCAGTCCGAATTCCAGCTAAACCGTAATTCGAACTAATATTTTGTCCCTTCAATTGCTTAACACTGATTTCGGATTGGATAATTGGAAATAATTCAAGTAAATTCCTTGAAGGTATCTTTGTTTTCCCAATTTCCATCCTTTTGCTTTGACGCATGAGAATGAGTGGAAGCACGCTCAGCTGTTCCATGCTTTGTGTACTTTGTAAGTACACTTTGTAGTATGCTTTGTAATTCTAGAATATTAGAATTTCAAATTCTGATTATATAATGATCAATGAAAAATATACTAAATAACAGTAAATAAATGTACAGCGCATCCTCGTTAATCCGAACTCGGTTAATCCCAAATTTGACGTATTTCGAACTTGTAATCGGTCCCCAGCTGGAGATATAGGCATATCAATGTTAATTGATATGGTCAGTCCGAATTCCAGCTAAACCGTAATTCGAACTAATATTTTGTCCCTTCAATTGCTTAACACTGATTTCGGATTGGATAATTGGAAATAATTCAAGTAAATTCCTTGAAGGTATCTTTGTTTTCCCAATTTCCATCCTTTTGCTTTGACGCATGAGAATGAGTGGAAGCACGCTCAGCTGTTCCATGCTTTGTGTACTTTGTAAGTACACTTTGTAGTATGCTTTGTAATTCTAGAATATTAGAATTTCAAATTCTGATTATATAATGATCAATGAAAAATATACTAAATAACAGTAAATAAATGTACAGCGCATCCTCGTTAATCCGAACTCGGTTAATCCCAAATTTGACGTATTTCGAACTTGTAATCGGTCCCCAGCTGGAGATATAGGCATATCAATGTTAATTGATATGGTCAGTCCGAATTCCAGCTAAACCGTAATTCGAACTAATATTTTGTCCCTTCAATTGCTTAACACTGATTTCGGATTGGATAATTGGAAATAATTCAAGTAAATTCCTTGAAGGTATCTTTGTTTTCCCAATTTCCATCCTTTTGCTTTGACGCATGAGAATGAGTGGAAGCACGCTCAGCTGTTCCATGCTTTGTGTACCGAATGCGACGAATGCAGACGACCTTGACGAGGATTGAGGATTGCGTGTCACGGAGATAGCCGAGAACACACGATCCTCGAGGCCATTACCAACGGATCTATTACGTAGTCTCAGCCGGTGACATAGCTTCCTCTAGTGCGCAATACAAAATTGACTATATTCTGAGCGGGAAATTTGACTTTTTGGCTAACCAGAATTTTTATGAACTGAAATAATTTTTTTGGGGTCCCTTCGATTCCAGATTAACGAGGTTTACTATAGTACTTTGAGCCAATACTAGGTATCATTATACCTGTAGGCATATAGGCTTCCCCAGTCATTTTTTAAATTTGTTGATATCGATATTTATAAATTGATATTAATTGATTCTAGTAATAAATTTGATATATTAATGTAGGCCTATCAATATATAATACGTAATAGAGAATCAATTGTAACTTCACAAGATGAGCCTACTTTGTTTTACTTTGCTATTGCCTTGTTATTATTAATTAATAATTTTGCTTCCAGAATTCTTCCCCGCAAGATTGGACAGTTGTATGTTGGCGGTTTTGAAAGGCCGTTTGCTCAAATGAAAGTATCGAAAACTGTTAAAGAACTCAACAATAAGATTGTAGAATGTAAATTTCAAGATAACCAATGGATATTCATGAGAGAACGGACTGATAAATCATTTCCAAACAGCTACACAACTGCTACAGGTGAGCTGATAACATTGGATACCAGTTTACAATTAATTAAACCTTCAACTTTTACATAGTCCCTTTCATTAGTGTATAGTTTCTCTCTTTGAAGATTAGAATAGCCTGAGAGTGTAATATTCTAACAAGGAAAAACAGGAGAGAAACTTTCAAAAAGTTATCGAAAAGTAAAGTAAGTCAATCCACTAAACGGTCGCCCTTGTCGCTATCTGGCAGTAGAGACACTATTGTGCCAACCGTGGTGGTGACACCACTGCCTTCTACGTGCAAGGGTGAGCTTAAAGTGAAGAGCCAATTCGTAGGCTAATAATCTGAAAGAATCATCTTAGGAGGAGTGTTGAGCACTACATCGTTATAGTTGAACATGAATAAAATTTCACAAGCTCAATAGAACGTTTAAAAACCTGTAGTACTGGTACCTTCATCTTATTGTCTCATCAGGGCTTAAAATTTCTCGTATTATTTGCCGCCAGGTGTTTGTAACAGTATCCGTGACCCGGTGACAACGGACCGACTACTGGACTTCATCGAGCATCAACGTTGGATGCCCGAAGAGTACGATGATCCTGATCTCATGCCGCCACCAAGAAAGGTTCCAAGAAGAGACAGAGATACAGACAGCGATGACGACCAGTCCTTTAGCTAGAAGGGCTCCATTCTTCCTTAATGCAGCCGAGGTAAATACGTTGGAAGCGCCTCCAAGTTAGCCATCTTGAAATAGTTGATAATTAAATATACAGGCCTAATAATAAATGGAATATCCAATATAAATGTTCAACCATGTCCAATCATCTTGTAGCTAGATTATTTTTAAAAATTTCATCATACCGGTATCCACAGTTACTTATACGGTAATAGTATTTCTTTATTCAATATGGTACAAAATATTGAAAGTGCAGGATTTAGCCAATTATTATTAATTATTGTAATTATTACTTTACTAGCTGATTTAGTTCCTAACAAGAAAATTGATAATATATTTCGGGTAGTTAACTCCGGTAGATTATAGGTATTTAAAACATTTCATCAGCCTACTACGTACTACATAGTACAAATAGGCCTACTAGTGCATACAGATTAAATAACCTAACAAAAATGTTATGGAAGTTTAAATATCTGCAAGCTCACAGAACCACTAGAGAAAATTGTTTACTGGCACAAGTAGTTCAGTGCTAATGCGATTGCTCCATGCGATCTGGGAAGAAAAGTTCAAATTAATTCTAGAATTTGTGTGAAAAGTTGACGTGATGATTGCCTTAAATTAGTCTCCGTCTTTTCTGATCTTCCAGAGCGGCCGACATGACACGTCAACCGTCTATAGCACGATTAACGATTATCGGATGCCGCTAGCTTTGCTCCATCGCAGCTTAACAAAGCATGGTACCATAAGGAAGTAATGCGCAGAGATGCATCTTCAATGGCTAGCTATTGACCGTTGTTTGGACTTTACGAACCGACCCAAGTGGATCATGGCGGTCATGTTGTTTCCCCATTTGACTGAGTGGATAGCAAATTAAACTCAACAGTACGAAATAAATACTGTACTTAATCAGGTATTGCCGTTGATAGCAATCCGCTCTTCTCCATCTTGGCTGGACAGCTGTGTCTGTGAGGTCATAATACATCTCTCTGTTACTTCTCTTTGACCCTACCAATCTCAACATTTTCTACTCGAGGAATAAAGAGATTGGCGAGGAGTAGGAAGCAAGTGAGCAGAAAATCACCATTATTTGTCCCAGTATTTATTATTAAATTATTTAAATCTCATAGTTCCACTTGAGTGTCTCAATCAACAATGCCAAAAAAAAGGCTTATTTATAATTATTTTACAGTTCATATGATTATAATATCACAGGCTATTATAATTGAATTTGTCTCATGTTATGTGACATTATTATCATTTTGTAATAATTGTTCACGTATTTTAGTTAACAACGTAACATATTTTTCTTAAGGGTGTGTGTCCTCTTTATGTTTACCCAAGATAAATCTTTTTAGAGATACGAAGTGAGTTTGTTGTATTCCCAATGTGATCCAGTTTCTTTCACCTTCTTTTCCTTGAGTAGTTTGTTAAGATGGTGTTCTACGTTGTAAGCGGCCGCTGCGTGAAGATGCTCAGGAGTGTCCTGGGAAAAATGACATCCGATAGCTCATGAAATTAGGTATGTAGGGCATAATTATGTTCATTTGAAAAAAAAACATTTAAACTTCACGAGACTTTAGTTTTTTTATATTGTTGATGCTTTTTTTTTTTTTTTACATTGTAGGCCTACTTATGTTATTGTTTGCATTAGTATGGTTCAATTTTTTCTATTGATTATTGTTTGCTCTGTTAATGTTCAAATTAGTGTGGGTTTATTTTTTTTATCTTCAAGCTTCATTTTGTCCTTAATTAGTATATCCATATATTATTCTTTTTTCATCCATTCTCACTTTCTATTGTACTGTATAATCATTATGCTGCGTAGATCAGCAACAAAGGATGTATGGGTAGAAATCTAAATAACGGTAGGCCTAATTATATACAGGTACGACCTACGATAGTTACAGTGGCAACAAAAAAATTTGAATTTTGTATTGAAATCTTCAACCATCCTACAATTGGAATTATAGGTATGATAATGGCTTCCTGGTACAATTTTACTTTTGAAACATCTGTTCTGTTTGTACAGCTTTGTCACGATTAAATTTTGTTCTTTGTGGTGTTATCGCGTACACCATAATCTCTACCAATAAACACCTATGTAGTATGCTACAGCTCAACTTATAGCACACTAGTATGCACATACACACTAGCAATATTACTTACTACGTAAATAGCTTTCACTAGCTCCATTGCAGTCATTTTGACATTGGGTCCACTTTTGAGAGCATCTATGATTTCCTCTTCCCTTTTGTTTCTGTGGTCAATATAATACTGAATCTTGGGAAGAGGATCCTGAAATAAATGATCATTTTATTATTGTTTTTCGGGTTCGTAGTGTGTACACTTATGCACTTATGCGTATTTTAATCTATCCGATGTAAGATGAGCCTTACTGCTAGATTAGGGTCACCCTTTACATAAAAGTAAAACCCAGATCAGTAGGCGTAAAGAGGTTTCATTACTTCAAGGTTCAATCACCACTGCTCAACGGATAATTTTTCGGCGTTCATTTCAAAAATTATGTTTTATGGCCTTTTTGAATATTTAAATGTAGGCTTACTACTTTCTTGAACATGTAGGCATAATACCTTGTTCAATTTCCAATATTCTTGAAAGAATTTTCAGTTAATAATGAAATTTAATTCAAATAATTACGTGTAATATAGAATGATTCAATAAACAATAGTAAACAGTGACGTAAAACTTCAAACACTAATAGCACGCAAGAATTACAGAGACTATGGCTAACTTAACAACTTATATAGGCACTTACCTCAATCACAGGCCCATGTGCTGGATAGATGACAAATGGTTTCATTGCTAATATTTGTTTCAAGGATGTCATGTAATCAAAGAGATCCTCAAACACAGCTGTGCCTTGACCCAGAATACAATCACCGCTGAATAAACTGTTATCTTCTTTCATTGTTAATACTATGTGGTCTGTAGTGTGGCCGGGGGTATGGGTAACTCTATAAACACAAGCACATTTACACTATTTAAGAATGGTACAGGAAACACCAGATACATTGGTTTAATTTTTGTTCAAGTAACTTCGAGTGATGTGTGAAGATGATCATTTTTAGGAGAGCGCACAGAGACATTGATTAGGCTGTTTTCATTGCTTACTTCAGAGTTGCTCCATCTGTAGAAATCTCTTGTCCATCTTCGAGTAAATTCAGTTGGAAATTATGGGGAAGTAGCTCTTCTGTTGCATCAATCCGTGGATATTTCCACACAGAGCAATCTTTGTAACAAAATAGTTTGGATTATCAAACAAGAGTGATACTTCAGTACATATATATATATAAATATATATATATATGATTGAGAATTATCTTGATGAAGAACCATTTAAAAATAATGTTCGGTAGGCCTATTTGAATTTGTTCATTTTTCATCACAATAAGAAAGTAAATGAACTTTTGTTAGGTTAAAGTTACAGAAAATATCTAGAAAGTATTAAATGGTAAAATATCTCAAACCGTTGAGCACTGTAGGCCAACACAATATGTACTGTACCTTTATTTACGCTTCCAAGGATACCTTCTAAACCTCCGATATGATCTCGGTGCCAGTGAGTAATAATGATATGTTCCAAGTCAACCTGTTCTTCTTTTATTACTTTATTTAAATTGGTAATGTACTCAGGAATATTTGCATCACCTGTGTCTATTAAAATTCTTCTGAAAGTTTTAAAAATGTAAAAATTGTAATCTATTATTACAACAAGTATACCCTATACTATGTATTGGGAGTGGAAAAACAATCAATTAATTCAAACCACGCAAGCATTTAGCGCCGCGCTGTGTCAGTCTAATTTATCATGGGTTTTTGTGACGCATTTTGACAGACTAGAATATTAAGATTACCGGTATATTTGTTTTTTCATATTATATAATTATGAACTACATGAAAAAATTACATTTTTACCTTTTACCAGTACCAATTAAGTAGGTATTTGTTCCTTGCAATGTCATAGGGCCGGGATTGCAACCCAGTATTCGTATTATTCTTGTAGATAATTTGGTCACGAGAGGAATCGCTGCTAAAGCCATTTTTTAAGGCCAATCAGTGAGCCCGTGTACATTGGACCAGTAACTAACCACCCATGGCTAAAATTTCATTGGCTGCATGATAAGTGTACTGGCATTAAGTATATAGGTACTGCTCGAGTTTCTTGTATCCGGCATGGCCGGATGCGACTGTCGAGACCTTGAAAATATACAGTACTCCGTCAGTCTTGAAAAGGGACCATATATTGTGTCCCTTGATAAACTGTCCCTCAATGTGTTTATACTGTACTTTGATTTAGTGTACCTCGATATGTGTTTTGTGTACCTCAAGTTTTCTGTCCCTTGGTAAACTGTACTTCAATTCGGGTTAAAGAGTTCTTTGGTAAACTGTACTTTGCCTTTTGTGGATAGTGACCTCTGATTTTCTGTTCCTCAAAATTCACGATTTCAACCATATTCGAGATCATTTTTGTGTCCCTTGATATACTGTCCCTCGATGTGTGGAAACTGTACTTTGATTTAGTGTACCACGAAACGGGTTTTGTGAGGAGGTTTTTCTGTGCTTTGATTTTGTGACCCTAGATAGTAAGTAGTACATTAAACTCCCGTCAGGTTGCGCCGTGAATGTATTAGGCATCTTATATGATCTTATCTTATAGGCATCTTATATTTTGGTTGCATACTTACAGTATATCAAGTGTCACAATACTAGTACCCGGATATCCGTAGTGGGCGTTGTTGTTGTTGTTGTTGTTGCGAGTAATCTAAATTGACGGAAAATTACCTGATTTTAACCAACCTAATTAAGCTAACGCAGCATAACCCAATTAAATGTAACCTAAAGCTAACAAAACTTGATCCAAACTAAGACCATAGATTAAGGACTTCATTACTCTATGCTAAGACTAATAGGCTAGCCACTTCGGAAAAATATTTACACCAAAGTTCGCTTTTTCGTCATATGTCGTAGGTCCCGCAGCAGACATGATTGAAACGTGGAGGGCGGTGATTAACGGCTTTCGAGAAAATGGCGCCTGCGGGACACAAGTTGGAGGTAATTTTATTCGTCAAAATATGCTTTAGGCGTATCCTTTTACCGGATTAATTGCTCAATTTACTTGTGACGATTGAATTCTAGGCCAACACTCATTTTCTAAAGAAGTACGCAATTTAAAACTTGCAAAATCAGCCTCCTGCTAATAGTTTGTTCACGACAGACATAAATCTAGGCCCTAGGCCTATTTTGACCACTTTGTGCTGGAACTTATTTCCTCATTTAATTGAATTGTATAATTGACTTCACTAAGAATATTGACTTAGAGACATATTTTGAGTAGGGCCCTAGCCCCTTCAAAGCCTAGTCCTACAGCAGTGGGATTCTGTATCTTCATTGAAATTCGGTCGATAGCAATCCCGATCGAGACTGCGAACGATCGGCAACTCACTGATGGTTAACTGTCTATTCTGTATGAACACACGATCTCGATCGTTAGCTCATGTTGAGAAGTCTTGGGTCGACAAATACGTCATTATATACGTCATATGATGTCCGTTTTTGACCAATAGGAGGCCTGTGTAATTCAACTTTTTCAAGAACCGCCAGTGCGCCGGCGCTACATGACAGGCTGTGTACTACGCCAATACAAAAACATTGAAAACATAACCTCAAATTTTAGCTGTCAAATTGATGATAAAATGAGGAATACAATTATTTGGATTAAAAAGAGCTTTTGAAGTGAGTTTTGACGTAGATATGGTATTTAAAACATGGAACCGGTATTAAATCATACTATATAACGATGAAAAACGGTGGAATGACGGTTCATCTTTGCTTGGATATTTCAAAACATAAATTCCGCCGCCATTTCCGTCTGAACGTAAGAGTTCTCGACATCAACAATAGTTAACAACAGGGTCTTGTCGAGTCGAGAAGAATTGTCGATCGAAATCGTCAAGTTGCCATAGAGAATCACGCTAGGTGAAGTTATCGACCAAAAACCTAGTTGTTGACGAAAATTACTCGATCTCGGTCGACAACATTATACAGAATCCCACTGCAGGTAGTGCCCCAAACAGTGGGCAACATTTGAGCTATTATGGATCCCAGTGGGTAATCAGAACATTCAATCAAATGGTGTAGCTAAGCTATGATTCTACAATGTCAACTTTTTTCAGGTTAATGTTGACTTCGGCCACACCAGGAATAGAACAATGAGAGATAGTGGGTCTGACGAGGAAGCTTGCGCACCCCTCCCTTGCAGGAAGCAACCAAGACTCACAACGTATGTTTGAAGAAGTTATACAAGCACAGCTGTTCTGATAAAGCTATGAGTATATCGGTCATCTCATCGGTCTACCTCAAGTAAGTTCGAGAGTAGAGTGCGGTACCTTAGTGTAGGGCCTACTGGCAGTTGTGTAGTCCTAAAAAATGAAGTGCCAGGGCGGTGGCATCACGACAATGCCCCCCGTCAGTGGTGCTGTCGTAAAAATAACGAGGTATACCCCAAAATTCCGCATAAATATCGAAATGTAATTCAAATAGCAGTCAATGCAATTCCTAATTGTTGGTGGGTTGGCCACCACAATGCCCTGCAAGGAACATGGAAAATTGTTTTCTTAAACAATTATATTCAGTAAGTTTTGGTTCTTATAATTCTAGCACGTGGCTGGCAGACTGGGACTGCCCAAGTTAATTATTATTAATATTACTAGATTTTTATTTTAATATGTACTTTGTCCAATGATTAGATATAAGATAACATATTACCAAAATTCATCGCCCTACGCCGCCCTGCCTCCGCTTCAAAATTGGAAGCAGGGCTCCGCCCTGCCCCCCCAAAAAAGTACCAGGGCGCCGCCCTGGCCCCACTGCATGCCTGCCTACTGGTAAGGTCGATGCGGTAATTTTACTGTGACACTGAGCATCGCCAATTGGTGTTTGATTTACGATTTTTTGGTAATTTTGTGTTACTTGGTACCAAATGGTTGGGGTTAGTGGTCAAGGTTGGTGCCCTCACCTCCAAAGATGGTTGACTATGATCAATGTCCATGTAATTTCATACTTTTTAGGAGTGTTTATTCAATTGGATAACAATTTTATGCATCAGGGTTTTTTTTTTTGATAGATTTGATGTTTATCTATTGGAATACACCATTTTTAGGGGAAAATTTGCAGAATTAGGGTTGGTACCGAGTATGACAAAT
The DNA here is from genome assembly GCA_907164805.1 of Brachyptera putata. NCBI lineage: Eukaryota > Metazoa > Arthropoda > Insecta > Plecoptera > Taeniopterygidae > Brachyptera > Brachyptera putata. Next base: position 15,897,966 of record OU015464.1, read on the forward strand.
GTACCTTTATAGTTTTTAAACTCACTTGAATGTGATGGTTGCATGTTGTTTGGGAGGGGGGGTACTGGAGGTGGTGATTTTTGTTGGTTAGGTTAGGGCGGTAGGTTGATGCCGTTGTTGGGGAGGAAGGAGGGCTTCTGGAGGGTGTAATATGTCGTTTAGGTTAGTGAGGGATGTTGGGAAAAGAAACACAAATATGCGTGCTCAGTGTCTCAGTAATTTTACCGTTGATGCTGTTGTTGTCCACTTCCAGTTGAGTTTAATTTTATCTCGCTTTCAAATTTTAGTTCGGTCTTCTGCTTGATCTCTCTATTTCTCTCTCGGGCAGTCATTGTGAATTACATTCGGTGTCAATCAAAATCTCCTTGTTCCAAAAAAACTCTCCTTGTTCATCAATTTTGACATGACAAAATGTATTCTAGTCTAGAATCATTATTTGGCAATTGAAAATATGCCTAGGTTAAAAAGGTATTTTGAATGTGGGTTGGAAGGGTGTTACTGAGACTGGCAGATGACGTCCTAGTGCGCTAAACTCTCATTCGCTAAATTCTCATTCAGAGTCATTAGGAGTGATTCCCACTAGAGTCAACCATCTTGACCAAAGTTTGAGTCAATTCATTCCGTTTTAATTATTTATTTATATTGGTTTTGACAACGCACTGTACTGATGACTAAGATCTATTGGCATCTGTTTGAATTAATCTCAAGATGAATCCATGCTAAAGAATGAGTAATAATGAGAGATATTTCTAAGAGGTAAGAATACAATGTACTCACGCTGAACTGTCATTCAGGAGACCAGGGCTCGATTCCCATCATGTTCACTTTTCGTAGTTTCCCTTTGTCGTTCAAGTTCACACTGGGATGGTTCCTACGGCCGTCCCCTTCCCACTGTCCAAAAACCACACCTAATAAAGGAACCTTTCGTCTCATCTTACCATTTTCTCATCACTGACGCCAATAGATCGCAATCATCGGTACAGGACATCGTTAAAGTCAATATAAATAATTGAAATAAGTTTCACATATAAGGGAAAGGACTCTTTTAAAAGTCTCTTGGTGGAAGGGCCTGTAGTGATAGTTACGTCTCAGGGCACCACAAGGGCAATCTCACCAATAATTCATTTCAATGTAGGCCCAAGTCATTCAACAAACTTTGAATAATAATGATATTATACTAAGGCCCAGTATCAACAAGTCTACTTATAGCCTTTATCTGAAAGTTGGTGAAAACAAATAATACGGGTGACCTTGGTGTTAACATACTGCTTGTTAGAGCTAGGTACTGCTACATTGGTAATCCTGGCACAAACAGTATAGGGCCTACCACTTGTTCACGGAAAATGTACAATTTGAACAATTATGCTGCTCCGAATAAATATCAAATATCAATGAAATGTGATGTGCCAAATATCAGTATTTACTAGTTTTCATAAATTTAATACGCTGTATGAACGGATGTTAGGGTTTTGAGACGAGTCAACAGTGAGGTCATTTTCCGCCCAATTTATATATATATATATATATATATATATATATATATATATATATATATATATATATATATATATATATGTGTGTATTAGGGATAACTTCGATTATTCAAGAATCGATTACTAATCGATTCTACTACCAAACGACTCTCAAAACCGAGAGTCGATTATTTTGACATTTTTTTTTTGGTTCGAACTGTACTGATTTAGCCGAGTTTACGCGAGCGACGACTGTACTTCGTACAGTCGTAGCAACTCGTGGTTGAAGGAGAAACACGTGGCAGCGCGCTCATGGCTATGTTATTGTGATTGGTTGTTGCCACGCAAGTCCCCTCTGCCCCTTCCATCAAAGTCTTCATTTTCAGTAGAGGATTGAGTGATGCCTACGCCTTCCCCTCCCAAATTCCAATGGCAGTTCCGGGTAATTATTGTTGAGTGGGGTTGTGATTGTTTGGTTTTTAAACCCGAGATTTTATCGATACCATCACAGCTTACGACTTTTCATATTTCCTACACTTATAAAAACTTGAACAATTGGAATATAATTGCTTCTGATTGATTAAAATAATAGCTGCGTGTTCATTTTATTTTGTAATCACTAAGTATTTGCAAGAATATGAAACGTTCTCTTTCAACAACAAACAACAGTACTCTTTACAGAAATTCCACTCTTATCTCTGATCCTAATCCCTTCACAAACTGTCATGTTATCTCTCAAACAATCAGATGCCTACCAGCACCACTCGTATTTGCCGTTTCGTGTTTCCATAACATGAACGCTCGGCTGTCTTCGTCTTCGTAGCAAACGTAAACAAACGGGAAGTGGGGGGAGTGCATTTGGTTGCTAACTTGCTAGTTGCTATGGTTACGTTACCTTGTACGGCTTACAGTAGCCGATCAGTACAGAGAAATACCAAAGCAACAGCAACCGCTAATAACAAAGCAAAAACAGCACGGGAAGTTTTGAACAAGTATACCAAAAAATTTCAGACTCCATTCTTAGTCGATTCTGAGGAATAGATAATCGAAATTCTCAGAATTGAAGTTATCCCTAATATATATATTCACAGTACAAGAATGGTTTCACGACTATACAGTGGGCCTGGACCTATATTTTAAAATGCACGTCATAAACATGTTCGGGTTTACCCAAGTTTGTTATTCAACTGAAAATTTGTAAATGATGATGCCATTTATAAAAATATTCATCCAATATATATACAGTAGGCTTATAATTATATATATATTCATCATAATATTTATTCAGTACCTATAAAAAAAATCGAAAAATCAGTACCGTAGGTCCATTTTATATAATTTATAGCATCAAACATTGATCAAAATAATTGAATCTTTTAGGTCCAAATCCTACCACACGTCTAGTGGCTCGTTGGTCCGAGCGAGAAGTATCACCGGTGCCGACTTCAGGTAGTGTCGGGCTTCAGCTCTCCAAGGATGCGTGCTGATTGCTGACCAGTCCAACCGACTCTACTATTCACACTTCGGAATCCCACGTGGATACCATGTTCAGGTAATGACAGTGAAATTCTGTCCCAGATAGACTTTCGCAGTCGAAATCTGATGCAGTTGGAAACCGATCTGACGTAAGATGCCGTGATGTTGAGTGACAAGTGAAGCATTGGGTAGGGCCTATATAGGTTTGCTTATAAACAATGCCAGTCACTCTAATTGTTAGCCGAAGTAGTCGAGCTGCAAACGTACATCAAGACAGCGGCTCTGAAGCATGAAGGGAGGTGAAGCGGTAACTTTAGTGGATACCGAGTCGAGCTATGGCGCTTCATAACTAAAGCTCTACTGTAATAGCAACCAGTAACAATCGCGTAGATTATAAATCAAAAGTACGGCATAAATTTATACCGAAAATTTGATGAATTTATATTTTTATAATAAAATACATTGGATATTTTCATTATTACCACAATTCTATTTTCAAAAGTAACGAAACAGATTGTTCACTCTCGGTGGCGTAACGAATGTTAGAAAAACTGGTTCTCAATCGGTTCCAGGTTCAATCGGTTCTGAAATTGAGAATCGATTCACCATGTTGATTCGAGTTATTACCCGTATGTATAATTAATGGATGTTTTTCAAGTGTGTTGTCGCAATATAAATTCTATAGATATAATATACTAGTTCATGCGTACATTATTTGTTTGTCTTTTCTCCCCCATGCACCTTAAAATCCATAATGTGAAGGAGAAAACATGCGCATAAGGGTGAGAATGCTAAGTAGGCATTCGAACAATGAAAGGTTATAGATGCGAACACGTGCTTCATATTGGTTATTCAAATGTTCTAGTACTTTCTGATCAAACAACCTAATAACATGTCGCATAATCTTGCTACGCTAAGTGACAGCTGTCACTCAAGGTCATTGTTGTTGTAACATGTGAGATGACAGGTTATCCATGGCCGTGATAATGTAAATATCTCGCTCATCTTACATACAACGCGCATGTTGCGTGTGCCTAGTTAACATTCACATTCATTGTAAAGAAATAAGTTTGTAACTAATGAGGCTTCAATTGTTTCTTGCAGATCTCGTGTCTTCGTCCAAGGTGCACTGGCGCTCCCACGCGCGTCTTGAACACCAGTGCGGCAAGGATCAAGATTTCCTCCGCAACATAACTGCGGCAAGAAGCAGGACTTCCTCCGCAACATAACTGCGACAAGGAACATGACATCAACACAATGTAATATGCAAAATAATAACACGGAAGAGGTACGTTCTCAAAATGTGCTAAATTTAGGCTTTTTTACCGACCAAGTAATGCTTCAAAGTTGATTTATTTTTTGGTAGATGTCGTAAGTAGTTCATTACCGATGATTTTAGTGGGTGCGTTCTCAAATCCATCAAATAATAAACTAATGTGAAGAGATTCAACAAGGCTGTGTTTGTTGCCAAGGTTGTAAACAATAACAATGGCGTCGTCCAGTTGTAGGCCGGCAAGTAATTCTCGTCACAATAATAGACATATAACAATTAATTCCGATAACTTGGAAGATGTGTTAGGTGAAGTAAGTGATCTTGAGTTCAGTGATGAGGATAATGACAATTACATTTTTGGAGAAAGTGATAATGAGAGTAGAATTGAGGGTTAGGGCCTATGTACACATAACCTCAACAACTGACAGTATTGCTGTATTATTTTTTCAATTTTTTCATTCAAATTACGATATTTTAATTTGAAAAAAAAATTTAAATGTTGTAATTTGAACTTTTGTCTGACCAAATCTTTTGAAATTAATTATTTATCTTCATTGTGTGGTGATTTATGAATTTGAATAAAATACTCTATTATTGGCTAACCTGGTGGGTTTTATATCAAAAATTTTACTAACTGTGAAAGGGTTAATGTAATTTAGATAATGTTGAGAGAATTTTGTTGTTTGAGTTGAGAATTGAATCATGTTGGTTAAGTTTTACTTATTAGTTCTAGTAGAGTATTGACGCAATGTGCATGTGACTTGGGTGAAAGCAGTACAGTAAACCCTCGTTAATCCAAACTCGGTTAATCCGAAATTTGACGTATTTCGAACTTGAAATCGGTCCCCAGCTGAAGGTATAGGCATTTCAATGTTAATTAATGTGGTTAATCCGAATTTCGGTTAAACCGTAATTCGAACTAATATTTCGTTCCTTCAATTGCTTCAACACTGATTTCGGATTGGATAATTCGAAATAATCCGAGTGAATTCCGTGAAGTTATCACTGTTTTCCCAATTTCCATCCCTCTTATTTGACGCGTAAGAATGAGTGGAAGCATGCTCAGCTGTTCCGTGCTTTGTGTACCAAATGCAGTCGACCTTGACGAAGTCTGAGCTCGGAACACTCGTTCGTCCGACTCGGGACGGCCGAGCGCCAATAGAAACGGGCCATATGAGGATCACGCGTCACGGAGATAGCCGAGTACACACGATCAGCGAGGCCCTTAGCAACGGATCTATCACGTAGTCTCAGCCGGTGACATAACGTCCTCTAGCGCGCAATACGAAATTGACTATATTCTGAGCGGGAAAAATGAATTTTTGGTTAATCCGAATTTTTATAAACCGAAATCATTTTTTTTAGGTCCCTTCGATTTCGGATTAACGAGGGTTTACTGTACTGTGTTCGCAGACAGTGTCACAGTTCTACGATAATTCTGTGACACGTGTCGTGTGTACTCGGTATTCAGGCTTTCTTCAAGTCATGTGTACATCTGATCAATATTCTAGAACTAATAGTTAAAACTCAACTATTGTGATTCAATTCTCAACTCAAACAATAAAGTGTCTCATCATCCATGATGTGTGACTGTGTGTGTGTTGACCTAGGCGCGGCATTAAACTGCTAAGGGCGAGGCGGAGGAAAAGTAAGATGGTTTGTGGGTGATGTCTCAGCTCCCCCTAGCACGTCAGGTCGCTGCGACCCACCCAGCGACCTTGTTGGACGCGGGTCTGAGGTGCGACACATTCGTTGCCCACACGCCGCCCTATCCCTACCACATGTATGGGTGATAGTTCTCAGTATTAATTAATATAAATAATTATTAAATCTTTGTAATATAGGCCTACCATATTATATGTTCATAATATTCATTGATAACTTGTCAATATTTATTATTATTCTGTATATTGTTAGATTTGTTGTGTTATTAATGAACATTCTTTATTATTGTTCTTTACATTATTGACATCCTTTATTATCTTTGCATTATTGACATTCTTTGTTATCTTTGCATTATTGACATTCTTTATTAGGTGTCTTTGCATTATTGACATTCTTTATTATCTTTACATTATTGACAAATGTTCTTTATTGTCTTCACATTATTGACATTCTTTATGGTCTTTACATTATTGGCATTCTTTACTGTCTTCACATTCAGACTTGTGGCAATCATTATGTTTCTTACTCTTTAATACACAACTTTACATTTCAATAATGATTTCAGAGTTGTGGCATTGCCGCTACGTAGTTATATGAACTGAACGTGTTTCGTTAACTTATTAACCATTCTTATGATGGATCTTTAGTTCAATGGAATTAAGCTAACTAAAGATCTTCATGAATTTCTCAAGACGCGGAGGGCATGTAGTGAGAGCTGCATCCCAACTGGAATACCGTATTTGATTGTGTGGATCTTACTCTTTAATTAAGGGGGGACTCAGGTGAAAATCCTATCTTTGTTCATATTCATTATATACACTTCAAATTTTGCACATAGATAACTATTATGCTAAAACTGGAGAAAATTGAAAAAAGTCAACAATGGACATGAATATATTTTTTTTTGAATTTTTCAACAATGAAATTTGATTCCCGTTTTTCTCATACAATTTTTTGTTTTTTTTTGAATTTTTTTTCACAAACATGTTGCTCAAGTATTGACTCAGGGTTTCACATTTTATTTCATCGATATTCCAGTTATATTCCAAGATCTGATTTTATTCACAACATATATTTTTTTAATTGAATTTTATATTTATTTTTCACTGTTGAATGAATTTTGCTATCTAAAAGTGTTGAGTTTTGAAAAATGCGATTTTACAGAAATTCAAATAAAAATCTGCAGTGTATGTATGCTCTTTCATTTGTCCCGTTTATTGTATCATCCTAATTCCTCTCATTCCTTCACATTATATTATTAAACACTTATTCAAAGAAGGTTCAATTTAAATAATTATAAAAAAGCATGAATTAGGCTACAAATGGATCGTAAAAATGTTGGTTCAAATCAGACAGAAAAAGGAAATGAAATACAACAATAAATTTGCTGTCAATTTGCATTAGAGAGAGACAGGGATTTCTGTAATTGTCTGCAAGGCTCACCCAGCTAACTTCCTCACCAAGATATTTGCCTGATACTCAAGAGTGGGATTTGAATTCAATTTAGTAGCTGTCACAAGGTCAATGACAAAAGCCTATAGCTAACTTCCTAGATCTCAAGTTTCCCGCCTACTTCAACGAGATTATCGATCGATTTATCAATTCAAATTTGCCGGCAAGAGCATTTTTTTCATTATTAAAACGTTGTGTGCATCCGGCAACGCCGGATGTGACCTTACAAATGTAGCTATAACCTCCTAGTGCATGCTGTTTCCCGTGTACCAGCTTCTTGTCCAACTTGAAACAGTAAATTTACACAAAATGGCCCTAAATACACGGCAAACAGCATGCGGGAGGAGGTATAGCTTGAGACTCCTTGCTCAGTGCAGGCAAGCTGTAAATTGATTTGAATCGAGAACGGGTACACGGCAAACAGCATACAGTAGGAAGTTAGCTAAAAACCCCTTGGCTCCTTTCAGAGAAGTTGTAAATTGATAGAAAATGTCGTTGGGGTATGCGGGAAGCATGAAATCTAGGAAGTTATAGCTATAGACCCTTGCCACTGACCTTGAGAGAGATAAATTGAAAAATAATTCAACTCGAGTATCAGGAAAGCATAATACCGAGGAAGTTAGCTGTGTAACCCTTGCAAACAATCACAGAAATCCCTCTGTCTCTCTCTAATGCATGGTCTCTCACGTGACTATTCATTGAATTTATTGTTACCTTTCAATTCCTTTGTGTGTCTGTTATAAACTGACATTTTTACGATTCATTCCTAGCTCAATTCATGCTTTTTTATGATCATTTAAATTGAAAGTTCTTCAAATAATGTTGAGGACAAGGAATTAGGATGATATAATAAACAGGAAAATAAGAGAGCATATAACACATCGTACATTTGTATTTCAATTTCTACAATATCACCTGTTATCACAGGTACAACAATATCACTAGAAATAAATACATTGTTGGAATGATCATTTTCTTCATCTCAAATACATAAATCGACGATTTATATCAATGGTGCATTAGAATGCAGATATATTTTCATCTCTAAGACCTATTTTATCCACAATTTATGTCTAAGAGATTAAATTAATCTTCCAGATGCTCTCAAAACACACACTTTTGGTAAATTATGGCAGAAAGTGAGCGTACCTCGACTGTCACTTGAAATAACGTCCTAGGCCTAGCTAGTCGTAAGGGGACGTCCATGAATTACGTCACAGCTTAGGGGGGGAGGGGGTTGTTAAGATTTGGACAAGGTGTTACAAGGGGGGAGGCCACTGTGTGATGTACTATTTTATTGTTCTACGTATTTGGTGCCATTTTTAGATTCTTATAGGTATATTCATACCCACCCTAGAAACAGCAGATGCACATCAAATGATCATTAAGTTTAACTACTGAAAAAGCAAACATGAAGAAATGAATATTTTGATTTTATTACTTTAGTGTACCTTTGCCACATGGCAATTCAAATTTTCTGTTAAAGGGGGGTATGAGAATTTGTGATGTATTTAAAGGGGGGAGGTAATAGGTTTTGTGACTAACTGTGACATGGGAGGGAGGGGTAGTTCAAAGTGGCCTAAAAGAGTGTGACATAATTTATGGACGTCCATTAAGAGGCTGGGACTTTGATTGGTTGCTATTTACTAGTAAAGCTGAGAACCACAGCAACACAAGATGATAACATACTCATGGTCTCTTGGAATGCAACGAAATAGTGACACATATTTAGCCCACCTCAAAAGCAGGGCTAGGATTTTCTGTTAATTATCAGAAAACAATAGGAACAATTAGAAATATCCAAATACTGGACATGTTACCCAGCTTTCCTAGTGAAAAGCAACCAATCCAAGTCCTAGACTCTTGGGGCGTTATTTTATGTGACAGTCGCGGTAAGGGTCCTTCTAATTAATATTTTGATATGTCATAAATGCATCGGAATAATAAGACAACAATTACATCAGTTTCATTCGACACACATTCAAGGTTACAATAAATATCTCATCTTGTGAACTGAGCAATAATGATGCAATTCGATTCAAAATCCATAAATCACAAATTTCATTACGCAGTCTGATCAACTATAATCTTGAAAATGAATATTATTTAATGTGGATCATCTAGCAAAACATCTATATACATGGCAATAGGTATAATAACAGAATTATGTAAGATTATTCTGATGTTGGAATTTCAGTAGTTGTACTTATAGCTTCTATTCGTAGTAGAGCATGAACGTAAAGTAAGTGACCATTCAATTTTCCTGTTTGCCTGGTACTTGACTAATCCTACACATTAATTACATACCAACAATTCTCTTGGTTGCTTGGAAGCACAGCGCAGACTTTCAAACAGTTTCAACCATTGATAAGAAATCTATGTAATCCATAATATTAGTTGATAATCAATTATTAATTGATTACTGGCTGATGCAGATCGATCAGTAGAGCCTAATTGAAAGTTTGATAACCGATGGATCTCTATTACACAACTTACCAAGAGAAAATATTATGACATAATATACAGTGCAGTGTGTACACAGGAAAATATTGAAATTATCATCAGCTTACAAAATTTGGTAGGCCTACTATCTTTTAGAAGACCGAAGTTTGATTTGTACCATTCTGGCAGAGGTTTTTCGTGGTTATTACAGGTTTAGGTTATTACAGTAATGAACAACAGGCCATGACCGCCTTCTTCATACTATTCAAAAATACATAACAAATAATCCTTCGTCTCACTCATCATTCGCTGACGACAATAGATCAGTGTTTTCATTACAGTGCGTCTGCCAGTCGATATATTATATCCATCAAATACAATAGCCTAAGCATCCAGTTAAAAGTTTCTTGTTGTGTTCTGGTCAGTAGGGTCACATTTCTTTCAAGTAATCCTACTTTGGGAAGAAATACTTATATGAATTATTTTAACAAGCTCCAACAAAATCACACCAGTGATTATTGTGACCCTATCATTTCTTCTGTTTCCCTGATACAAACTAGATACAATAGTAACAAGTTTCACTCTTATTTATTTTTCAATAAGCCTACCATCTATCACTGAGATATATTGGCGCTGAATGAATGATTAAATACCGGCACATGCAGTGCAGTGGTTAACGCCCTCGCTTCGAGGGGATTTCGGAACCAGTTCGATCCCCGCCGCCAACCATCTTTACAGAGGTTTTTCGTGATTTTCCTCTGTAGTCTAGGCTAATGCCGGGATGGTTCCAACAATATAGGCCACAACTGCTTCCTTCCCATCACCCAAGAAACCTTCATCTCATCATCTTATCATCTCATCAATCATCCATTTGACGCCAATAGATCTTCACTATCATTACAGTGCGTCGTTACACCCAATATGGAAGAAAAATGCCAAGAAATATTAATTACCATTAGAGTGTGTGGTTAAACCACATACTATATATATATATATTTCTCAAACCCAGATAACTAATTAGATTGTGCCAGCGGGTGTTTCCACCACGTCTTCTAGGGCAGTCTTCTTATATCAATGGGTTCCTGTCAATTTCTATTTCCTCTTCTTCACAACTACTATCCTCTGCTTCTTCTTCTCTTCCTACCAGTTCCCTTCACCGTTCTCTATCTTTCCAACCATGTCTCACCTACCACTTCCTCCCATTTTTCTCCTCGGTTGACTACCCCACACTTAACTCCCTCCTGCCACCTTTCTCTTGGTCTTCCGACTGTTCCCTTAGCTCCATTGTTTTCTGCGTTCTCAAACATTGCTCTCAAACTCTATCTCAAACCATATATTAATGTAATAAATTAGGAATGAAAGATATGTTCGTAGACGTAGCGCCGTTAACGCCGTGACGCTAGGACGTCGACGTAGGTCTGGGTATCCGCCACCAACTCATCTGGCATCCGTAGGGTTGAGCTGTCATCGAGTGGCGTGTCTTCTTGGTCCAGAATAGAGCGTTGTTACATAGCGGCGATGTATTTACCCCGGGCGGCGCAGCAGCAGAGTCTACAAATACGGAAAAAACTAATTAGTCACATACTGCCATCGTTTTATTTATATGAAATGATTTTTAACTAGGTTTGTCCGTAGATTGTCTGTTATCGACCTGTTATTGTTTTCATTACATCGATAATTAATTGTAATATATTAATATAAAATATTAATATGATAATTAAAAGCCAACAAGAGATTCAATTATTTTTGCGTCATTTACCACGTGAATAATAATAATAATAAAAAAAGTAAAACAGCTGTCTGCTAATAATAACCTGAAAGTTGTGTCCCCACTCTAACAAGAACTTTCAATTATTTTTCATTGATTCAAGAAATATTATATTCATGAGACTTACGGAATTATTACAGGTTATAAACAACAGACTAGACACATTCTGCGCCAATACGGCGGTTAACGGTCTGAAAGTTTACTCGTGAATGGGCCTTATATATCAACCTGTGTGTGAGTAAGGGTGTCGGGAGGGCTAAGACGACCTCATATAATGTTGAAACCATATGTAGGCCTAATTATTCCAAGCAGTTAAGTCAAAAGTAATTGTGTCAATTTCATCACAACTATGATGGTCCAAATTCACTGGTTGATTTGTTATGGAATGGCCCCAGTATATAAATTATTCATGACCTGTGAATGAATAATGCTGTGAGCCAACCAGAAGCCGGTAAGTTCAGCAGTCAAACGCCACAGCCTTGGTTGCAGCACCGAGAGCGTAGCCGACTCCATCACGTCATGAGCCTGGAAAACCTGCAGCAATAGGAAATGAATCTGTATCAACAGTGCATGGGAGTAGATTCATTCGTGAAACATACCATACGTTTTAGTGATGAATTTTGAATGCTATGAGATATGTAAATACTGGAGAAACATAGATACCTTCAGAATGATATAAACTATAAAGTAAACTGCTGACCTTGGATTCTGTTGTGTGTACGAGTGATTTATTGAACCAAGTCTACACATGACCTACAGGAGGCAGCACTGTACAATCTCTGTGTTGCCAACACAATATAAACAAGTCAAAATACAAAATCTCCTTTTATCACTTCACAGTTTCAATACCAACAACTTCAGTATTACAAAATTCTCAATTACTACTACAGATCATAATACAATTTATAAGACCCACTATTACAAAACATAATCTGCCATCCAGGCTGGCCTTTTAACTACTCGACTTGAAAACTGCCGAGATACAGGATCATTTACATGCGATTGATTGCCTTGCAGCTCATCTGGTGGTGCATCGGATTCACTTGCATTTACATGCTGTTTAACAGCTGGTTCCCACTGTCTTTTATCAACACCTTCTGCTTGTTTTATATTTCCTGTTTCTGCGATAAACAAACGACCTTGGACCTGTGCTTTCTTTCATTACAGTTGCCGGGGCCCATACATTTTCCTTCTTTACCCTTACCAAATCACCAGGTATCAGCTGTTTCAGATCCTCTGCATTTTTATTATAATACTCAATTGAAACTGCATTCTTACTACACAATTTATCTCTCACATCTACTTCTAACTTGGGCTTAAGCAACTCAGATTTAATTGGTAGTCTGTTTTCAGTCTGCGACTCATAAGTCGTTGCGCTGGAGACCCCAATTCACCAGTAGGCGTATTCCTATATATTAACAGTCCAAGATATGGATCCGAGTTGTCATTCAAAGATTTCTTGAACACTCGCTTTACAATTTGAACAGCTCTCTCCGCTAGACCATTTGCCTGTGGATAATGTGGGGAACTAGTTTTATGATCAAATCCCCACTTATCAGTAAATTGTTTGAACTCTGCACTGGCATATTGCAGACCATTGTCGATTATCACAGTTGTGGGTATTCCGTGACATGAGAATATCGACTTGACACGTTCAATTACAGTAGAACTTTTTGTATCTTGCAATAAAGCTACTTCAATGTATTTTGAAAAACAGTCTATAACTAACACATATTTCTTAGGATTAAATTCAAACATCAGATCCAACTTTTTCCCATGGATATTCAGGAACTTCATGTGCAAGCATAGGTTGCTTTACATTGTTATTCCTATACTTTTGACACGTCGTACAATTGCTAATCATATTTTCTGTTTGGCCAGAACAAAACTTATCTTCCTCTCTCTTTACTACGATCAATACCAAAATGACCATCATGTATTTTAAGCAACATTTCTTTTCTCATTGACACTGGGACTACCGTATTGTCCCGAATATAAGCCGACCCCGAATATAAGCCGAACCCCAAACTTTTAGATCAACAATTGAAAAAAGGGTTTATCTCCTTTCCACGTAAATCATCACTCTTCCGAGTTAGAAATTTAGTCCATTTCGTATTGCGCGCGTGAGGAAGCTAGACCAACTGCGTGTGAGAAACCGTTGAGAGGGGCCTCACGATCGTGTGTACTCGGCTAGTGCCGATGACGCGCGATCGTCATATGGCCCGCTTACTCGTCAAGGTGTGACAAGACAATGCAGATAACAGCTGAACGTGCCTTTGTTTATTACTGCGCGTCAAATAAAATTGATGGATAATGGGAAAATGATGCTTCTCCGTGATAAAACATTTATTAAACGTGTTTTTAGTGCAATATTTTGCAGTTTCAAGTCGATTCCATAGTTAAGAGTGTGCATGTCTAGTGCGCCAAATCATATTTAGTAAAAAACGTGTTTTTGACCGATTTTAGGCCGAGATCCGTACATAAGCCAAGGGTGACTTTTGGACTCGCAATTTCGAGAAAAACCCTCGGCTTATATTCGGGACAATACGGTATTATACAATTTTGTTTGAACATCAAACTTTGTTCCTCCCTCAGAGATACTCTCCCTGTAGTTCCAAAATGGTTTCAAACATTCTTCTACTTGAGCTTTGGCATTGGGCCAACCTTGGTAGTACATAGTCTTTAATTTTGACAAAACTTTACACTCCCCCTCCCTTTCACTCTCTCTCCCTCTCCCTTTCAAATTGTAGTAGCTTATCTTTGGAGACGGAAAGACTACTAACTAGCATATTAATCTGATATTCGATATCCAGTTCTAGGTTCTAATCTTGATCAGTTTCATTTAAATACGCTCTAGACAGAGTATCAGCTACGTACATCTCTTTTCCTGGCTTATACCGGACAATTAAGTCATAATTTGTATATTTCAAGACCAACAAACACTTGATCCGTCCTGACGTGGTTTTTCGTGGTTTCCCACAGTCCTCGAAGTGAATGCTTGGATGAAGTACTAATTGGCCACAATCTTTAATTAGTAGAGTGATAGGCCTAGTTATATCGAGGGCTGTCACTCCTTATTTGTTATCCTTTGTATAATGATGAACTTTGCACCTACTGTCATTGGAAGAAGTGAACATTGCCTAAGAGACTTAGTTCAAAGTGAAAAATATCAACATTCGTGTGATTGGATTATTCCTAAATCCTAATACCAATGTTGGTAGTGTCCGGATATATCGCAAAAACAGTTTATATTGTGTTCCGGACTTTCGACAACTGAAGACTTTTATCTGCGGCGAAGATGTGTGGTCACAGACAGCGTAGACCTAGTGTCAAAGTTCATTGCTTTCATTTAAAATAATGATAAAATGGGGTGGTAAGATCGCCCTTGTGGTGCCCCGTCCAAACGATCCTACTTTCATCCTTGGCCTTAATAGGGAAACAATGATTTTGTATCAAGTTTCGATGTTATTAAAAAAAAAAAAGATTGTATACGAAGCATCATATGCTGCAAACGCATCGGTACCTCCGATAGTGGCTTCTTAAACAGCGCTTCTAACGGTCTATGATCCGTTTCAACAAAGATGGTTTGTGTAATCTAGTGTAGGATTGGACCAGAAAGCTACACTATTGTTCCATTGTCTTTTATAACCAATTTAAATGAAGATCCTTAAATGAAGATTATCGAAGAATAAATTCTTCAATAATGACACCATTAGGATGATTTAAAATAACAACTCCGTTTTTCTACTTACTGGCACCGGGCTTGCAGTTCTCGTTGTTGCATTCATCTTCTTCTCTCTTCTTGCTACGACCTCATTGCGTCAACGTCTGCATCGTACTGCCGTATTAGTAGCCTTCTCTTCCTTCTTCAACGGTACTGCTACTTGATACGTGTGCTGACATGGTACTTGTAACTCTCGTTGTTGCGTTCATCTTCTTCCCTCCTTCCCTCGTCTGCCTACATCCTCACTGCATCAACGTCTGCATCGTAATGCCGTCTTAGTTGCCTTCTCTTCCTTCTTCGACGGTACTGCTAGTTGATACATGTACTTTGTTGACAAGCCGTAACAACTGGAGCAAAAAAATACAGTAATAAAACGTCATAGGTAGGTCTATTTTACACAAATCAATAGAATGTCTTGGAATACCGTAGGCCTACTTGTTACATGCGCGGGTGCCTGTTGATATGAGGACATATCAAAATTAAATTAAAGGACATCACAACCCTGGGGCTAGATTTAAATGAATAATGACACTATTGCACAATTCAGTAATAAATAACTACCCGTATAGGCCTGGACATTTCTCTTGAGATTAGTTCTGTCTGATTTACACTTTCGCATTTGAGTTCATAAGAATTTCAGGTAAACCTATCGTTCAATTGTCTCTTTTAACAAATTAAAATGAAGATCCACAAGCCCGATACTTCAAGGTTATATGATATGATAAGACTTTATTGACATTAAGATACAGATATTATACTATACAAAAATTTAAATACACGTACTTGAGAGATGGGGTGTTCTATAAGACACTATACCAATAAAGCCACCCCCGGGGATAAGTCAATGATCGCTAACGGTAGAAACTGAAGTCATGTTGGGCATAGGTTCGAGTCCCGCCGCATAGGGTCTCTGAAAAAAACGTCCTTTCACCAATCATCACTTCATCATCACCCGCTCATTTGTATCCCCTTATAACATAGCTGTTAAGCAGCATTAAAAAAATACAAAATAAGTAGGCCTACCAGCATTTTCAATGGTAAATAATGCTGTATCCTCAACCAGCCTTTTCATGGGTAATGTTCTTCAGGTTGAATGAATGAATAAATCTCGGCCTGACTAACACTACGTCTAGAATGTTTGTACCCCTAACCTTCTACTCCTGGTCGCCTCCTCCACAACCTGATGAACCCTCGTTTAATCCTTCGTTTAATCTGCCCGTGAAGATATTTTGCATTACTCCCCTCCCTTGTTCTCTACCTCCTAGGCCTACCTCCCACCTTAGGTTAGGTATGTTCAAATCTCCTGCTATAGGGCCTAATCAAACTCTCTACATTATCCCTTGCACTAATCCTATCCTCCAGACAGTGAAGCATGCTCCAGACAGTGAGAATGCTTTTAGCTACTTTGGTTGATATAGGCCTACAAATTATATGCTTGTGAAATTGTTCAAGACAGATGCCTAGGCCTATGTCACTACAAATTCAATGCCTATGTCAAGTTCGGCCAAGCAATCTCAGATTCAATCTTACCTGAAGATGAAAATACCGAGTGATAACTCGAAACGAAAGAAGACAGCATATTTATACGTACACTATCATGATATATCTTGAAATATCAAGTAATATTCTACACAATTTCTGAAATATTACCATCTTCATTACCTCATGGCCGACAAAAACACAACAGGACAAAGTCAGGCATTATTACCAACATAACATGGCCAGGGTCAGGCATGATCAGTGGGTAAAGCACATGGGGCAGTACTATCATAAGTCAAACCAAAAACGTGTATTTATATTTTCTATTAATTTTTCAATATTTTTCCTCAATTATTGATACAATTAAATATGTAAAATTGCATAAGAGAACAATTCAGCTCGAACGAATTGACTTGAATTGATAAAAATTTGCAGACACAAATTAGGACCTTCTTGAAGAAAATGATCTCATCGATCATTAATCATATTACTTTCAGATACCTATTGATGCTGAGAACACATGAATTCTGTCTCTGTGATCAATACAACTTTTTATTAATAAAATCTCAATTCCCATTGGAATTCTTCCCTTGAAGTTATAATTTGACAGTAATCGAGACATAATAAAGACATAAAGTGAGATATATATATATATTTACTTCTCCTATGCAATAATAATATTCATCAGTAATGTATGTAATTATATTAGATTCTTTGATTTTATGTTATGTATCTATTGTTGATTTGTACTGTTCAACTTGGCTATGTGGAAGAACAGACTTCTTGTCTGAATCCACCTATGCTGACAATTACTGATAGGGGAATGATAGCTTAATAAGAAAATACCAACACCAAAAATATTGGACTTCACCGGACCCTGTACGCTATAATGCATAATTACCGAACTGCTATATCGAGCCTTTAAATACATCAAAATGTTATTTTGTTCATGGTAATTGGATGAGCGAAGCGAAGACTCAATTTCACTTGACCCGAAAAAAATGTACATGTTTTTTTTTTTTTTTGTTCGCGCTCTACAGGTCAGACAAAAATTCAAAATCGATTGAAACTTGGCATGCCCATGTGTCATCATATGGATTGAATCTCATTAGTTTTTATACGCAATCGATTGCACACATTCTGAGAAAACTAATTTTCCATTTTCCAAGTTACCCATAAGAATAAGCCAGAGAAAAATTTTCGTGAAAAAAATGTCATTCGAAAAAATTCAAATTTTCACCAGATTTCAATATAATAATGATACACATTATTCCGAACTTTCACTGAAATCCAATCAGTCGTTTTGATATAAAAAATTATATAATGACAAAAAAAAGCAAGAGAAGAATTTAGGTACAGAAAATGTCTTTCGAAAAAACTCATATTTTCTCCAAATCTCAATATAATGATGATACAGATTATTGCCAACTTTCACTGAAATCCAATCAGTCGTTTAGATATAAAAACTTATTTAATGACATTTTTACACATGTTTTAAAGCTATTAAGAAAACCAATTAAATCCAAGCAACAAGTGTCACCAATTAGTGGAGAACGATTAAAACAAGGCCTTCTTTATTATCGAAGAAATTTTTGAGTATGAGTAATGATTATAAGAGGATGGTCTCAAGGTGTGTATATGTATACAGCTGTCATCACGTCTCATATAGTAGTCTAATATTACAATATATAATATCAAATTGCATCTAATATTTCCTTCATGAGAATAGTCAACGAAATAAACCAACCAAATGGAAAGATTGATTTTTTAACTTGAATGCCGTCAAAACATTAACTTGATATAACTTTTTGAAAGAATTCAATGTCATTCTCATTAGCTCATCCATCAACGCGGAAACACATAACGCGTTTTCCTAGTATCTAAAACATGGTAATTACATTTTTTATTCTCGGTACCTCTGATTGGCACCATATTGGATTTGTCAAAGTAGATAGATTTCAAAGTTTTGGCATTCTTTGGGGCAATACGTAGGTACTGGTACTACCAACCTAAATTATAACTTCCCGCACTGGGCCGAGGAACACTTACCTTCATGTGGATTGGAGTCGATAAAGTAGTTCTACCTTCTGTCCACAATCTAGAATAGGTCTTGCATCGAAGCTATTTCGGCTGATGGCTGATACCAACAGTGCTGCTAGTTCCACCAAAATCCGTGCGGAATGCTACATGAAAAGAGGCCAGTCTTGTGGTCCAATTGACGTCTTGCCAACAACAATGACTTACATTTGGTGCGGGCTTGCGTAGAGCTGGCCCACCAACCTCTTTTCACCTAACGTTCCGTACAAATTTGGGTAGAACTAGCAGCACTGCTGGTATCAGCCTTCCAGCGCACAGAGATAGCCCAGTACAAGATCTCTCATTTCTAGACCATGGTCACCACCAAAAATCTTACTAAGCAACAAAACATGTATAGCCTAACATGTAACATGTACAAAAGATGGATAATTTAATACAGTAATTAACTCTCAAATCAAGTAGCCTAAAAATTTATATTTCTACTCATCAAAATCACATTTTCAACAATTGATTAATTTTTGGATTTTATTAGCATAGTTTACATCATTACAGTATTTACTTATGTTAGGCTACTTTCAGCAATGATCAAATCAAATTTTATTTTAGTAAGCTGGATGTTATGATCAACCATCTATATTAATTGATTTTCTCTCATTAGTACCCACTGTTTGGAATACTATTCAACTTGTTATGATTACCGTATTCACTCGCATATAAGTCGCATGTTTATTTAGAAATTTGAGAGCTCAAAACAGGGGTGCGACTTATACGCGCGCACAAAATCTCCAAAAATGAAAGTCGAGATGCTTTCCTCTTTTCCTTTGGTTTGCCATGCGTCGTCGTTTTACGTAATCATCGTGTGCTCTCGGTCGCGCTCGGGTATGTTCGGCAACCTGTCCTCTTCCCCCTCACCGCTGCAGTAAAAAACCTAGCTGTGAACATGTAGCACACATGTACAGTTGAGGCCCCTCACAATGGTTTCTCACGTCTCTGCTGGCAACAAGTGCAAGCCAATACCAAGGGTTTCTCTCACACGCGTCCCGAACAGAGCGCTAATCATTCCAATCGCGATGTATTTTTGACAGTTCCGGAGACTGCTGGTCAACTTATACAACCATACAACAGGGCTTTTCAAAAAATGACTGTCAAAAACAGGGGTGCGACTTGTACGTAGGTGCGACTTATATGCGAGTAAATATTGTATGTAGGCCAATCAATCACCATTCTAATTTCATTATCATTATTAATATCGATAATTTGTATTATGCAGAGGCATTGATTGATAAATAATAAGTATATATAGAGCTGGTTGCTATGGTATATTTATATATTTACAAAGTAGGCTCATTTGTTTAGCGAAAAATTACATAAGAAAATTAACTAGGACTACCTACGACGATAACAATTGCTTTATGAATTTATAAGTAGGTAATCTTAATCAAGATCCTGGCCTTACCAGAGCGTGCAACATTCATTTTACATGACACTAAATTATACTCTAGCTGCAGCGCTTTGCTCTTGTTCGTGGAACCTCTTCATTCTATCTTCAAGTTCAGGTCGGAAATGACGGATCAGACCCTGAAAATGAAGACAATCGAACATGAAGACAATCGACAATGAAGCTTTTTTTCAATAGAAAATAGCAATGTCCAAATATAACTCAAATATCTTCATTTCTCTGTGTTTGTATTGTAAGCCTATGCCAAGAATTACAAAAACATGTGTATTGATCTAGTGTTGAGGCTTGAAATCAATACATAAAATTTAAAATTTAGATTTAATTTGAACAAATGGAGTCAGATAGGCCTAGTGAATTTGATTATTTGCCCATCACGTCAAGCTTGTACAACAACGACATAATATCAAGTAGTGTTTTGAAGTGGTGTACGAGTCTAACTAATTTCGAGTCCGATTCCAAGTCTTCGCCAGAATCGGACGCGAACTCGGAGAAGTAACTTTGGACTCGATTTTTGAGTCCAATCGAGTCTTTGAATCTTCCGCCTATTCCAAAATTTGAATTCTCAATTCTCGTTAGCTGCTACAGGGAATTGGCTATTGGGAAATTACTGTGGTTTTGAAAATACTGTATCGAGGGTATCGCAAATACTTGCATCTGTAGGCTATTTGCTATATTTAAGTAGGGCCTAATTCTAACATTTTAGTATAACAACAACTTCAAGTAGATTCAACAAAAAGTAGATTAATAAAGATAATTTGAGAATGAATATGCCATTTATTATTTTCTATTTATTCCTTTGTTTTCACCCCTTTCCTTTATTGATGACTAGCACATTATAATTATTTGAAGTTGAAGTTTTGTAAATACCTGAAATATATGTTCAGAAAAAGACTCGAGACTCGGCTCGGACTCCATAATTTTATGAAGAATCAGACTCAACTCGGACGCGAGTTCAAAACCTGGACTCGCACACCCTTAGTGGTTTGTTTATATTATCACGCTACAAATTTATGGCACCTAGCATTTCTGTCGTCCTATGTTTGAACACCAACAGCCGACACAATCTATTCTGTATTTCTGTACTTACATCACATGTACTGTACTGTAGGCATACTTACAATACCCATTTGTTACATTTTTCTGGCACTTATTTCATCTTTCATCCATAGCCCTAATTGGGTAACAATAATTTTGTATCAAGTTTCAATGTTATTAAAAAAAAAAATGCTCAAATATTTGAAATTGTCATACAGCACTTACAATGATTTTCGAGTGAATGAAAGATTATTCTATGAAAATAAAAACTGAAACACTACGAACGAAGTAATGAAATATCAACTTACCTGAACCGGCCATGCAGCGCCATCACCGAGCGCACATATCGTGTGACCCTCGATCTGCTTGCTGAGCTCCCACAACATATCTATCTCACCGACCTGCGCATTGCCGCTGACAAACCGGTGGATGATCTTGTTCATCCAGGAGATTCCTTCGCGGCACGGCGTGCACTGGCCGCACGACTCGTGCTTGTAGAACTCGATAAGCCGAGCGATCGCCTGGACAATGTCGGTCTGCTTGTTCATCACAATGATGGCCGCCGTGCCGAGACTGGTCTGAGCAGCAACCAGGCCGTCAAAGTCCATGATGGCGTCCTCGCACACTCTGAAATCACACGGAGTTCGGTGAATCAACAATGAGCGCTCCATAGCATTACCTTTTTTGACCTATCAAGATTAAGTGTAAGAGAAGCCATTGGCTTAACTTTGCCAGATTAACAAAGATCTATAATTATTATAATAATTATATTATTTATTCATTTCTATTGGGTTTGAAGAAGGACTCTTATGATAACTATGATCTACTGACGTCGGATGAAAATGATGGACTGATGAGATGTAGGTTTCTTAGATAATGCGAAGGACAGTGGGAAGGTAGCGGTCGTGGATGTATAGGAACCATCCCGGCATTAGCCTAGACTACAGAGGGAAACCATGAAAAAGCCCTGTAAAGGTGGACGGTGTCGCGGATGTAACTCGGTTCGATATGCCCCTCACCTCCCGGATCACATGAGACGATCACAATAAGTGTATGATTGCCATGATACCATTTGCTATACTTAAGTAAGTTCGAGGTGGTATATATAAGTGCATAAAATCTATGTGCAACACTAGACCTATGGATGATCAGCTAAGCTTAGGCCTACTGAAGTACCAAGGGCAATATTACAGGCCTAATCTGACACGGTATTGGAGTGAGGCCTATTTTAATAGAACAGTTGAAAGGAAAAATTACTTTTTCGGTATGAGCGGTGTTGACGATCCACCGGGGATGATAGCCAATAGATTGTCCCAGCCGCCGGTGACTCCGCCCGCGTGTCGGTTGATCAACTCCTTGAGTGGGATCGACATCTCCTCCTCGACCGTGCACGGGTTCACCACGTGGCCAGAGATGTTGAACAGCTTCGTGCCGGAGTTACGTGGCCTGCCGAAACCAACAAACCAGCTGCCACCACGACGGCAGATAGTCTGAAATACACGATGCAATGACTCACTTTGTACGTCTTTTTTGCGTTACACATCTCGAAAATAAATCATTGGTTTGTAGATGGCACCACACCATGCACACATCATATTTTATAAGGAAAACAAATGTTGTAAATATATACCTTTAAAAAAGTGAGAGACATCTAGTGGCGGCGTTTGAAGTAGAGTAGGATGTGCCAGTATGTGCGTTTGAAATTCATATGCTGCAATACTATTTAACACTAACTAATGATTTATATTACTGTGCGTCACAGTGAACGTATTTACTTGCAATACGTTAGCAGTTACAACATTTATATGTTTACTATATTAGGCCTATAAGAGATTTACACAATCTCAAGAGTAAAATGAAAGAATGCAAGTTCTTTCTTCACATATGTTCCAAATTAGTTCATGGGCCTACAAGTGTATCAACGTTGACCAGAACTTACAGGTGCCACAGCAACTGTCTCGACGTTTGCCACTGTTGTCGGGCAGCCAAACACTCCGACATCAGCGGGGAATGGGGGCTTCAAGCGTGGCTTTCCCTGTTTGCCCTCGATCGACTCGATAAGCGCCGTCTCCTCTCCGCAGATGTAAGCGCCCGCGCCTCGGTGCATGAAGACGTCAAAGTCATAGCCGGAGCCGCAGCAGTTCTTGCCGATGAGGCCGGCTTGGTATGCCTGTAGAACAATATTAGCAATTTAGAGATTAATTACTACACTTTTTATTATTGATCAATAGATCTTTATTTATCCATACATCCATATTCATACTTCAATACTCAATATTGCCACAGCGGCACAAGTAAGTATTGGATAATATCTCACCTCAGAAATGGCGATTTGCATGTTTGACGCCTCATTGTAGAACTCTCCGCGGATGTAGATGTAAGCGGCCTGCGCTCCCATCGCCCTACCTGCCACCAAGCAACCCTCGACAAGTTTGTGTGGGTCGTGGCGCATGATCTCCCTGTCCTTGCATGTGCCGGGCTCGCCCTCGTCAGCGTTCACTACCAAATACTTCGGCCTGTGCATACGTACCAACATATTAGCTACTAATTCAAATAGGATAACACAATTTATCTAATTTAAAATTAGAAATTGGGCCCGGAAACTAAATTTCCGGTTCAAATATCTATGTAGGCCTACACTAAAAATATTGGTTTGCTTCGAGTTTAAACCTATTCAAAGTTGACTGATGCATACGGCTATTAGGCCTACGGTACTATGATATGTTCAGACCTACTAGATACATTCTTTTGCATACGGCATTATGCCCGATATATTTGTAAAGAAATGGTGTACACCAGAATTATAATTTTAATGACACAGACCCAATGATATTCACTCACGAGGTCAATAAGATTGCCTTAAGAGAGGGCAGAAATTTGAGACGAACGCTCGTGTAGGCCTAGTGAATCAAGTACATGTATTTGATTAAAATTCTGTATTGGCATAAATGTAGCTCATTTCTCAAGCAAAAATGAGGGCAAATGTAATTGATATTTCAAGACACATGGTAGCGACACTTTACAGCGTGAAAGATTACATGCCTAGCAAATGTCTGCGGCCTTGTAAGGTTTCAAATAAAGACGATCAATCAACCTCTGTAGTCGCTTTACTTACCTTCCATCACCCGGCTTATTCATAAAACTCCATTTCATTCCCGAAGGAAAGCCAGCGCCTCCTCTCCCTCTCAAGCCGGATGTTTTAACTTCATCTAGAATCAAGAAAAAAGACATGTTTAAATGTATCATGGGCTTCATGGCTATAGGCCTATGTTGATTGTGTCAGTCTCCAATTGTTTCACTTCACCTGGCAATATACCTAAGAACAATTGAAAGGAAAACTGCTACTGTACTCCACTGCTACCGTACTAACGATTGTTCAGTAAAATTTTACAATAAAATTCAAAATCTAACTTTGTCTGCTTGTTTCACAATTCAGAAAAAAATCGCTTGAGATTGCCGTCATGTTATAGCATAGAGCAGAGGTTTGATCGCTGATAGTCTATATCACAAATTTATAACTGTCATGGTTTAGTGCGAGTGCTTCTTCTTAATAATACTAGATAAATGTAGTGTTTACTATTCAAGTATTTTTTCATCTTCAGAATGATTGTTACATTGAGGGACGTTGTTGAAGGGAAAAAATACACAGGGTCTTATGGGCTATTAATAGAATTGACCGCCGAGACTTTCTAAAAACGTCTATATAGTGCGATTGAATATAGCACTAAAGAAAGCATACATAGAATCATATATAGAAGCACTAAATAAGTTTTACTGTACCAATCAGGGTATCCCAGAATGCCCATACAAAGTAGGTACTGGGCCCAGATTCACAAAGAATTTTACCTCTTAAAAGTTCTAAGTTCCAACAGTTTTAGGATTTATCACCAGACTTGGTTATAACTCGTATTCACGAAAAATTTCAAGCAAAAGTTTCAACAATAGGCCTAGTTTGTATTAAAGTTATCACCGGTCTGGACTGGTTTTAGTGGAGATACAACACTCACTTCGCAATTGATTTCTATGATTTTGGATATTGTCCTCACTCAAATTCACTCAGTAGGCCCTATCATGTTTCGAAGATAAAGATGAATGTTGGGAGAGCTTGGAAGTAAAGACACGATTCTATTTTCAATTATTGTGTTAATTATTCCACCCTAACCTCACATCTGGGAAGTTTGACTGACAGCCGACAGAATTAGCAGTAAACAAAATGCAAAGCTTTCTTGATGATCAACATCAAAAGGATTCACAACGATTATAAGAAAACAAACATAGAAATATGTAGAACATTTTGTTCTTTCATTTTAATTTTTAATATTATCTTGTTGTAGAAAACCAATAATTGATGTTCAAATTGCATTATTACAAACTCACTGACGTCCCACTCTTAGCTTACACTGGTTGACAGTCGAAAACAATGACTTGACAAGGCCACGGAAAGGTAAGTTGGGGTTAAAGTAACACCAAGATGAAATTTCCTTAAAATTCTTCGAGAATAGGGTTTAACGATAAAACCGTGATAAAGTTAGAACGTATTATCTCGGTTTCAATATAGAACGGTTCAAGCGCTAAAACGTTTCAAGATAAAATTCTTTGTGAATCTGGGCCCTGTTACAGATCAATCTAGATCTTGATTATATGAAGTATTATCACTAGTGGTCAGTTAGAGGTACCCTGATCAATGAACAGAAAATCTTCCATATTTTATGAACACCCATTCAGGCAAGTGAAAAAAATTGAAAAAAATCAGTTTTATAATAATGTGCCACAGAGAGAGAAATTTCCATTTTATATGTGATGAAAATTGTATGTATGTCTATTTAACGTAACCTGAGTGACCAAAGTACCCTAAGATAATTCAGTTAGGCCCAAGAAATTATCCCTGGTCAGATAAATAATAGAGCTGTAAATAAAGGGTAGACTATGCTTTGTGAAGTCAGAGGGCTGGGAATGAATGTTGGGGATTAGATGTGCGGCGGTAGCGAGGTCATTAGGCCTATGGGCATGAAACTATAATAGTCAATTGTTTTATACTGAAAAGTTTGCACATACTTATTATCCATTCCGGTCCCTTGATTAATATTTCCTTGGTTTTATACCAGTCTCCTCTTTTCAATGCACCCTTCAGCCTCCAGTCATGGCGGCCATACAGATTAGTGAAAATACGATCTTCATCTTTCAGTGGGCCAAACTGGGTCTGAAACGAATTAAATTCACATCCATTTACTCTAGGCTTATCACTTTAAGGCTGAAATGGGTATTTCCCTAGACTTTAGTTATCTGTATTGTATTCACTAATAATAATTCGCAATTTTTCTAGTTACAAGTAGGTGACGCTAATTTATGGTGTTATCCAAGTGAAAATTATATGCCTATGATATCATGACTTGGTTTGGTTCACACTGTATTAATTTTTGTTCTAGGCCCATCTCATTTTCAGAGACTGTTGCCTTAGCTTGTGTTGGTTGTTCTTATTTACCAGATTTTGTCTTTTATGCATGATAGTGACAGACTGTTAGGCAGCGAGTTTTACATTATTACGTAGGAAGAACTCTAGGCAGTATGAATGACAATACCGGTATTGAGAACGTCTACTTTTGAAAATAAATTTTTCAAGATTTTCAGTTTACCGGTATGTCAAATAACACAGCTCTATGAAGTTCAAAGTTTATTTTCATGGGTTGGCTGTACAAGTTTGAGTAAAATAAAACAGCCAAAAAAGTTCAAAGTTAATTTTCACGGGTTCGCTGTAAAAGTTCGAGTAACGGTGCTTACGTTATTGAAAGAGTACCGGTGAATTTGTTTGTTTTTATGTTAATACAATAGTTCCAAGTTAACTTGGAGGTTCATCTTCAAAAAATAATCGGGAAAAAAAGGTCAAAAAATAATAAATTACATACGTTGACAACCTACTACATTACATACATGCATGTTTTTCCTAATATCTAGCAACCAGCAGCAACTGTTTCTTCTATTGACATAACTGACTAAATAGCAAATGAAATAGGGTTAGGCCTATGTATTTAGAATATACAGCCCAGTGCAGCTATTATAAAATTTGAATTCTTTCTAATTCAGGCCTACATAACAATATAGGCCTGTGTTTCATATAACAAAACATTATTTGCAGGTGCCAGCTTGCTTGGAGAATTATTGTGATCCCATGATCAAATTATTCAAATGCCGAACCAGCAATCGTATAGGCCTACATGTGTTGTTTTGATTTTCTGTAGCTAATGCCGGTTCAGACTTTGCATGGATACAAAGAACAAAGAATGCAGAAGACGAGGAGTACAAGTAATCAGAGAAAATAAACTTTGAAAGGACATCAACATGAATTTATTGGGGTAGGAAAAGGGCTAGGGCTTCTATGGTATTTTATCCTGCAATATAATAATGACAAATAAATTACCTTTGCGGCTGGTTCTTGCGTGGCATTGTGACGAACATGGATATTACTGAGAGCTGGAATACCGGTACTGAGGTATCCTGGATGCAAAAAATATAGAATTCATTTTACGCTGAAACAGGCATGTAATATGTGGGGAAGAGGAATGTAGCAACACTAAGTAGGCTACACAAATGTGGAGATGAATAAGGAAATTCATGTAGGCCTAAATAGAATGACTAGCCTACGTATAAATCACACGGCCGGGAAACGGGTTAGACAGACCGGTTCAACAAATGAGTGTATATCACAATAATTTAGAAACACTTTGGCAAAACATTTCAGCGCCAGCTATTTTGAATATTGGCAGGGCCTTGTGAATCATTCTTTCAATGACTTTCAATGACAGCAGCTCTACTTCACGGTCGCTCCACAACGTTCGTTCCATTGGAATAAAACGAAAAAAATTGAACAAAAATGGAAAAAAAATAGAAAAGGAAGCAAACCGAAGATTTCTTATGGCAGTGTAGAAAGGCGCCAAAGGGTATATATAATCAACAACGAAGCTGGAATTCAACAAGGATTGATTTATCGCTCGCGTTCAAGGTTACCTTGAATTGGTTTGACGTGTAGGCCTATATCAATAATTTCGAGTTCCCCAATTCACTTGCCAAAGTACACAGCCAAACTGGATTGGATTGGTCTTCTTGGTACATGAAACTAAAGTAAAACTATAGTGAACTGAAACCGACAGGTATATCACCATCTGTAAAGCGTTTCAGCATAAACCGGTTTGACTAAACTGTTTCCCGACCGTGTGATATAGGTAGTCAATGTTACATAACCAGCCTATTGTCAAAACTAGGGACCCTAGATCTAGCCAATGCCAATTCCTCCAGAAGAAGGCTAACACTTTTAAAATGGAAGATCCTACATACAATGAGCAGTTTTGTATCATCAAGAAAAGGGAAAACAGACCCCAGATAGTCTTGAGTTGCGATTGCCTAGGCTTAGGCCTATTTTTTTTTTACCTTGCATACACCTAGCCTAGTCAACCCCTAAACTCCCACTCAAAATCAACACCACACCTTTCATCAGTGACAAACCCATTCATATGATGAGTGGCATATCAATGGGGTATTTTACACCATAATACCTGATAAAGTGCGATTCTAAACAGTACTTATATAATACATACCGAAATTACCCCTAGGAACTTTCCAGCGAGCCAAAGTACCAGCCATTTTTTATTTCTACACGTACTTGATACGAAGTACCAAGAAGACCGTGAGATTTTATCACCGCCTTGAAATCTAGATACTTCCTCGCAACATTGAGACAATGTACAAGGCAGTGATTTTCACTGGCGGTATATTTTGATGGTCTTTGATAGGAATGTATTTTAAATAATTTTATTATCTAGGACTTCACTTATAAGTATTAAGTAATATAAAACATAAGAACACGAAAAGTCTCAATGTGAGGAATTTGAAGAAAAAATAACTAATTTGATGGAAAGTGGAGATTTCTCATCTATTTTTCGACAATGTTTCTGTCCAATTTGTTGTGATCCTTTTGAGATCGAGGATAAATTGCAAAAACAGAATAATGCTCTCTGTTACGGAATAACGCTATGGAGCAATTTGGGATCTTGTGAGAAAAATGACACGTCGTCTCCATAACGTCCAGTGTTGAATGGGTAGCTTATATCTAAGCTAAAATATAATAGTAGTATGTCGTACGTAATATGTGCTTAAATATGTGTGTAGGTCTATGTATTTATCCTCGCTAATTAATTTTGTTTAATCTTATACTCAGCATCTTCTAATAATTTCTTGAACTCATCTACTGATTTAGGCCATCAGGGCTGTCCATAAAATTAATGATGTCACTCAATTTTAGGGTGTATCGCCCCACCCCCTTGTCCGAGAAGGTTACACCCCCTTTGATGACGCGACAATCTTGTCAATATTACCCCCCCCCCCCCACATTAAAAAAATGTATGCAAATGTGGAAAAACTGGGATATCATTTTTATTGTGTTATTGGGATATGAAAAAACGTTGTATCCTTGCAAAGCTTGTATTACACATATATTTTTCATATTAATCAATGTGAATGTATTTGCATGCATATTTTTTTTGTATTGACTACAAACCGTAAGGTTTAGGCCTAGACAACATTTTAAACAAATATAACCTCTAAACTTTACTCTAAACCGAAGCAAGTTACATGTGAGAGTTTCAATGCCAGAGGTATTGTAGATGACAGGTACAGGGTACAACAGAAGAAATTTGACAGAAATGACTAAACTCTCAAAACTCACAGTTTAGTCAAAGGGCAAAGAAGTTAAATCACAAATATTATTACAATTCACAGCCATCTACATTATGCATTGAAATATGCGTTGAAATAAATTCTGGAGGTCAATTCTTCGAACAATAAAATAAACTACCGGTATTTATAAAATAACAAAAAGCTGAGTAAAAGTCGAGTCCTTGTGATGATTATTATTATAATCTTGGGGGATTAAGGGTTGTGAGGTATAAGAAGACTGAAACACAAAATCACAACATATAATTGTTTAATGATTGATATTAATTTTGTTAAAAAGAAATTAACAAGATATTCACAAATAAAAGAAATGCTATTTACATTGAAAGAACATTAATAATTATGTACAAGCATAAGTTCTTAGACGACATTACATAATACATTACATATTGCCTTCCTGAGGGGGTTGACACAATCACTCAAAAACCCACTGATTTTGGAACTTAAATATCATTAAAAAAGCCAGACCAAAATGCAGAACTTATCAAATTGTACTCATTCAATATCTGATTCTCAAACTTGAGCTCATGTTTTCCACACTGACAAATCCTTGATCTTGACATTAAACTCATTATTTTGTTAAACTGAATTGGCACAAGCAAAGCAATCAATTAATTTAGCACTCAAGGGTTCGAGGCTATTCTTGTTGCTTGGGAATAATAATTTTGTAGATATCTGTGTGTGTGAAAGTGATAATGACCTTAAGATTTACAATAGGCCTACCAACTCGCTACTGACAGAGATACGTAAATTTATTAATGTTCTCATTTTTATGGACACTGCTGCAGCCTAAATAATATAAATTATACACTTTAGATCTGGCAACTCATTTACTCAGTCTTCAAAATATAAGCAATTTTTTAATTTCATTCTGCATAAACTATAAAAATGTTACAAAAATTTCTTTCAACAACAATTATTATTATTAAAATAATGATAATAAATCTACACATGATACAAATTATCATGTAAACATCCTTATCAGAAATCAAATTTTTAATTAAGTCTTAATTTCAAAACCAAAGATTGGCTTACTTGCAATATCACACTTTTCAACGTAAAACTATATTCATACACACTTGCACAAAATGCCTTCTGGAAGAGTTAATGAACAATTCTCAAACGGTACCGATACTTTAACGCCACTCGACATTCCAATTGAGATCTTTTACTGTAACCATTCGTTCCCAATTTCCAGAGCCAGCGCAAAAAGTCACCCAAAGGAATTGAGTCGGAGTAATGCGACTCGACTGGGTGGACTCTTGACTAACCATCTGGTTCGAGTTAATTAGTTGATGTCAGGACTTGGACAATGGCATACTGTGAAGGGTTTTACTAGGATTCGTAAAGACTACTTGTTGTTTTAAAGTGCTGGTACGGTATTTTAGTGGTACGCTATTTCTGCTTATAATAGTTTGGAAACAATTTGATTTGGAAGTAGAGTTGATATTTCAAAGTAACATTGAAATTCTGATAACATTAGATTGTGAGTTGATATTCCTTATAAATGGCTGACTGAATAATACAAACAATTTCAAATGTGTTGATAGAGTTTAATTTCAATAAAATGAAAATCTTCCAACATGTAAATAATATCTATCCCCATTAGAAGTATATGCAATTTTTGTAATGCAAATTATCTGGTCAAGTCAAATAATGTGCACGCTTCAATAGTGATAAAATAAAAAATGTTCAATTGAACCATGTTTAGGCTCGATAGAATTGTTTTGTTTGCCTGGATGAGAACAGACGGAAATAAGTTTATTCAATGTAGCATGCGCATAGGGTCTTTGAACATAATTCCGACATAAAAAGTTGAATTTATTCATAAATTTGGAATATAAGAAACTGTATGAATATTCTATTTGCCTTGGAATATATTTGGAAATTTCAAACGTCACTTTCTGAATGCCCCTCCCCTAACTTCTGTAAAACAACTAATAAATATGCAATTTGAAGGACCAATGCGCCGTTTTTTATTTCTCTTGAAAGTCTGGTACCATCTGGTCGGAACGATGCGACGAATCGTATCGCTCTTCTCGTGTGAGCCACGGATGAATGAGAACGTCAGCTGCAGATAGTCGTTCGCTAGGTTCCCGTCGCAATAGGCTGCGGATCAGACATTTGGCTCGCGACGAAAGGCAGTCAGGAATGATGAAGTGCCCTCGGGATATCTTCGCAAACAAACTGACGTGCTCGCTATCATTAAATGGATACCTGAAGAAAAAAAGAGAAAAATTGGAATAAGTTTAAATAAAAATAAAACAAATGCCTACAACTCTTAGTAAGGACTGTATTTAAGGAATTCATAATAAGGAATTCATTGAAGTACAAACATATCATTGGTAAACTGAAGATCAATTAATCCCTTTATGGAGATGTGTAATGAACAATGAAACATCTAATGAAAATAATTTACGTCTTGACATATTTTGAAAATAGCCTCTTCTTAAATCACTCAAAATAGTTGAATTCATATATATATTGAGAATACTGACAAAGACAAACAATAGATATAGGTAGTGCATTGCTCACCATTTAATGTCATACAATGTATGGGATGACACATTTTTAAAAATAAATCACACAGAAGAATAGATTTGAAAAGCCAGTCTATTTGCAGCATAATTCTATAAAAACAATATCAATGTAATTTAGATTTAAAACAATGATTACTATGACTCTAATACATGTCATAACGCATTAAACAAATCGAGAAATCAGATCATAAATACATTAAAGTGTAGTAATAACAACTTGTTTAATATTAAAATAATTAATTATGTTGATTGAATATTTTCCTTGTAAGGTTCTACAAGACACGATGGTGTCTAGCCAGGCTAGGATTACAGCATCCAAGTAACATTGCATCATTTCTTACCTTCTTTGGGGATAACATAATTGGATAAATAGTTGTATGCCCACACATGTTTACTTAATGGATATGATTACGTATATATAATAACCATTATTGTATTCTATTAAACATTGAATTGAATCATATGATTTAATGACAACTTGTGTCGACCCTTATGCAGAAAAGTATGCAGAAACTAGAAATACATCATTTTTATGACTTGGAATTTTGATTTTTATGACTACAATTTAGGATGACAAAGTATAGGATCACTCAGATCGGACGGATACCACACAGGCGATTTCACCACCCTATTCTCTATTGTTGAGTAGGATTTGTTCAAATCAAGAGATCAAATATTAAGTGAAATTAATTAATTATTTAATTTACCTTCCAACGAGCATGGTGTAAAGGATAACGCCTAAACTCCACATATCAGCCGCCCGTCCGGAATATTGGGCATGACTACGCAGGATCTCAGGACTCACGTACGCAGGACAACCACGCTTATCCTGGATCACATCGTCGTCTGAGTCCTCCAACACTACAGCATCTTCCAAACTCTCTAACTTGATCTCACTCCTGTAACAAAAGACAAGAAACATGTTTGTTTAATATTGCATACTTCTTGCTAGCTTGTGTTTCAGGCACTCGTAATCCTGCATGATTTCAAAGGTGAAATATATTTTTTATTAATTACTGAATCTACATGAAAAATCATTACTTCCAATTAGGATTATTATTACAAATTGATAACAGTTAATTTTGACACCACAGCTATAGTAATGCTATAGAATGCTCATTCGTCTTTCTTTACCTCAGATCAAAGTATTTCAGTTTCCATCAAGTCCCGAACAAATTTTTCAAATAAGTCAAATAAATCCCGTAGGCCTACACCATTAGGCCACTTGTATATTCGACATGAATATTTGAAATAATAATCAATAAATAGGAAATAACTTATAAATGCTTTTCTTCAATTGAACCTCATTCAACCTATACTAATATATGTCACGATTGAGCATAGTTACGAATTACATTTTGTTTTATTTATAAATGAATTATATTGCTATTATTAATGATCCGTTAACAAAAAAGTTTGTAATATTACTCGTTTTATTGGCTGCACAAGAAACAATGGACTTGGTATCAAGTTTTCACTATTATTAAAAACTGTTTTTTATTTTATTCACAATGAGCTTCATAAGGCTCTTGCCCCCGAGACTGGAAAAATAAATGTTCCCTTGGGATGAACAAGATGTCAGTCAAGGATATTAAAAATGATAATTCTATCCCAAGTTATGATATAATACAATAAAATTCATAAAATTACACAAATATCATTCTTGCAAAATGATATGTTTCAAGACATTTCTTTTCAGCTCGACATATTATTAATTCTTTTCAAATAGGGAAAGTTTATTGGGTCCGATTACAAATGCAAATTAATTGCAAATCTATAATAATATCTCTCATAATGGCTGTCCGTTTAATACAAGTTGACATGCAGCAATGACAGGTAAATGAGTAATATTGAGAAATAATTGCTTGTTGATAATATAAACTAATGCTTGATATGGTTAGAGCGAGGTCTTTGCACTCGATCTTGCAAAAACAAACATTCACAATTACCTTGCAAGTTTACCGAGAAGAAATTAATAATTATAACGCTGTATCCAAACAGAAACATCGTATACTGTGTAATTGACATTACACACGTTCAGTATACACCCCGTTTTTCTTGAGCATGTCGGCCATTGGACCCAATTATTGTCAGGAGAAAATATGGAGATATTTCTCGAAGCAGCCATGCTAATTTATATTCGTATTAAAAATGGAAACTTATATAAAGTAATAAGATAACTGCATGAGGCACTATTATCTTAATTCAATACAAAAAGCAAATACAAAATGTGAAAATACGATGTCAGGTCTTTTCATTGTTGAAATTTGAAACCAAAGTCATATTTTGTTGTAAGTTGTGCTTATTACAACAATAAATGTATAACAATAGGGTAACTGACAACAAGGTTGACCATTTGAACCGGTTCACAAATCCACTATTGTTGATTCCATTTGTCTTAATGTTCATAATTTTTTTATACTCTGCACCACGATAGTCAAGTAGGCATACCGTATACTCATATTTGTGTATTAAACTTATTATTAACAACAGAAAAAATTGCCAACCTACGATTGTGCCTATTTCTAAAGAAAAATGTCGTTGAATCTCAAGTTGTTCCTCTGAAAGTACATCAATTAGGAGCTTACACCGTCAATTCCAAAATTAACTGATAACACGAATTGATATCAATAATAAATGAATACAGCCTGAAGAGCGTGATGTAGTCAACTGGATAAATTTACGTAAATATTTAAACTTTATCTTTCACGAGATTATTTAGATATTGCTTGCAGAATGATTGCGAGTGACTGTGGGTCTTGATTCACAGTTTTTAACTTATCTGTACAGAGAGGTGTTTCAACTTCAGTCTACCAGCAATTGAGTAATCGGAATAATAAATCGACTCCACCTGTGTGTATGTGTCTATAACAGTAAAATTGAATTCAATTGCTCAAGTCAAATGAGAGAGAGAGAGATAGAGATAATTTACTTAGTGTAAGAGTAAGCTGGTATTTCACGCTTGGTCATTTCATCACGTCATTATATTTCAATGCTTTTGTGTCAGTACTATTTGGTAAAGGATGTAGTATGAAATAAAATTGCAATAGTATATCTGCCTATAGTTGCGCAGCATCGTTGGCCCCGATTTATCCCAGTTGCATCGATTTATTAAAACTAGTACACGCAATGATTGATGGCGTCTGCAGTATTACTTCGTGAGAGCATTTGTGAAGAAAAAAGTGTGTGTAATAACAGTTATATATGAGACTTATGTTGATCATTAGAATCATCTGCTTCTAAATCAAGTTTATCAACCTAAAATCTTAGATGTACAGTAGTACATTGCCCAAGCAAAATTCGAATAGAAAATTATAATATGCGTCATAATAGACACATTGATGGAAAATTGTAATATTAACCGAAAACCGAGCTATTTTATTTTAAATTCGAATATACTCTCTATGAATTCAAGAACGTTTAATAACGAAAATATGCATGCACACGATTGTAGACTCTACTTATTTGTAGAAACTGTTTCAGATTTATCTCGCGGTGTTAATTTCGTAAGTGCATATACGTTGTAATCGTCAGATTTCATGATGTTAGATTTGTTTAAAAAAAAGTTGAAACTTTTCCAGCAAGTTATGTAATAAAAAAATGGGATACATTTGCATAAACATATCGTATTCCGATTAAATATTTTAACTTTTGTCTTTCATTAAGGTTATTAATTCTAGTTTATTTTAATCATGCATTTTTGTCATTTTTACCAAAAACTCTAGACATTGCAAATAAGTTTCTCGGTACAGCAAAAGTGTTGATCAGTGAAAATACATTCGAGCATTCGTTTCGCGTCATACAAAACAACAACATTCTACACAATAGTCTACAGAAGTGAGCAATTATTATTCTTCGGAAATCGAAACGAAAAACTTTCCTATCATTAGCTTTCACATTGACTCGACGACGGTTGCGTCACGGTGAAAATAAGGTTCAGTGGCCTGACCTACACAACCGACGTTCAAGTTCACGCTCACGTTCACGCTCACGTTCACGCGCTCTCCGTCACGTGACCGATCACTGTTCCACCGCCTTGCTTTAGGAAACCGGAACTTGGATTATGTTCTATCATCTTATGTATGTCGCAATGCGCCAGGTACTGAAGATGTAGAATGACTTCTAGCTGACATTCATAATAAAGCTGATATATATATATATATATATATATATATATATATATATATATATATATATATATATATATATATATATATATATAGTATAAATATATCAGGAAAGCTCTTGACTAAGAAGAAAGAGTTAGCTCTTCACTTATTTGCTCTCCATTTAACATCGTTTTGCATACTGGTGATGAAAAACTGCATAAAAGTACACAAGAATTTTCCTTGTGAGCGTTCAGGTGTACAACTCTAAATTAGGCCTCCTCTGTTATTTCCATGTTTTTATAATAGCATATCGAACCTATACGAAATAGAAAAGCTACTCAAGTTGACATATTTGGCAGCCAATAATCAAATTATATTATTTGCATGATGATGTTACTGATTTTCAATTTTCTAACGGTGAAGCATCAAGTTACTTTGTCGTCAATACACAAGAAATCGAGTAGTTTTACTCGTACTTCATATCACATTCAATTTCATTTCTAGTTAATTCTATAATAATTTAATGACATAACTAATTATTATTCCTCTTCAACGACAGTAATTCCGTCCAAGGTATCACATTATTGCAAAGGTTTGCACAATCCTCTTGATAATGTCGTATAACACCTTCAATTTATGTTAACCAGTGACTAATAGCGAGGTGAGGTTATGAAAAGACGAGGCAATCGCGGCAGGACTTGTTCTCGGACAGTCCAATGTCGCAATATCATCGTTTCTGTCATACCAGAATTTCCTTCGAAGCAACCCATGGCCTATTGGTATGCGTATGCCATCGGTGCGAGGGTGCTGTCACTCTACGCTACTTCTTGTTTTAAAAAATTAGTAAAATCTTCTGGCACGGGTTATGGGACAGTTTTGTTTTAGTCACAGGCAGAAGAAATGTTTTATATATTTCTTTCCAAACAGTCACATTCGTGTTTAACTGTAGACGAACAGTTTGCAAAAGTAGTACGCAAGTAGACGAAGTAGTTCGCAGAACAGCGAACTATTTTGACCAGTCCTATCGTGATTGCCTCTTATTACAATAGTGTTGTAAAAGTGCAACAATGACTAACGCAACGAAGAAAGTAGCAGCGCAACGAATCGACGCCCGATCTCTACTGTGCGGTGATTGAACTCGTTATATAGCGCCATAAGGAGAAAGCCGACAACGAAAGAAACTAACTGATAAAGTAAGTATATCGTAGGTACCTTATACTAGTATTTCGTGAAGAAAGAAAGAAGTGGTATTTGCAAATCGTGAAAGTTCGGGCATTGACACTTACCGATCTACAAAAGTGTATATACTTGCTGACAGTAACAACCGGTTGATTATAAGGCAATAGAAGAAAACTGGAGAGTAGAAGTTCCGCATCTGGTTGAAATCTGATGACATCTTTTTATTGATGTCAATAAATAACTAATTAGCATCAGTAGGCCTACCTAGAGGTAGTTTTTACAGTCGATAATAAAACGAAATAACCATACACATTTTTACTAGAAAATCATATAACGCCCCACAAATGACCTACTGTGATGCCAACAGCGACATCTCGCTCAAGAAACAAATAATTAAATATTTGCCTCGTATTACGAAAAAAACGCATCTTGGACATAATGTTTCTGTCATTCATTTTTTTTTAAATTATGATTCTTTTCTTTGTATTATTATTACACTTGAACATTACAAACAAAAGTTGAAACTATATCATTCATTGGCCCAAAACAAAAATCGTCAGATCACCTTGATCATCAGATCCCTGAAATTATTTAAATTCAAAATTATTTAAATCAATCACTGAACTATTTACATTTTGTTTAATTCAAATAGTAACGCAAAAATCCTTATAACAGCACACTCAATAAGGTGAAATTGGAAAAAGAAATTTGTCATATCGTTGAATTGCATGTCTATTGGTACACTATGACGTCACAGCGATGATGCGTACTCGCTTACTAGTAATGTACAAACTCGACTCATTCATAATGTGTGGTGTACGTAATCCAGATAAGGCAATGATTCAATCGTGACACGTTTAACAAAGAAGTCAGTTCACAAAGAAAGGTAGGTATGTCTCTCTTTACGAACAGATTATCAAATCTGTATACGACATAATTTGTAACATTTTGAAATGTTTAAAACCAACCATATGTTTTTCATTACTTAACATTACAAAACTAGTATGTTACCCCACTGGATATATAATAACATGGGTATTTTACTAAACTGGATATGCAATTATTGAGTTTAATGTACTTGAATGATTACACAATCTTCATATAATATTTTAGCAATCGTAGCGATTAAAGTGGACTTTGCTAATCGCGGTATAAAATAAATATAATTTATAAACGAACTTAAAAAAGTAAAATTTCTGTTCCGTTTCTTGAGTACATTGCACTTTCACGGAAATGATTTCTGCACGGATTCAGAATGCAATATACAGTTTTCTTAACAACGGAAGAAACCACTAATTAAATCTCTACCAATTCTTCGCCCAACACGAAGCCCTTCTCTTATTCTACATATAGAATATAATAGATAACAATATCAAGAACTCTAAACTATATTGTTCAATGAACGTATCACCAACGAGAAAGTTCATTCAACTCTTTCGTTATGCAAAGTAGGTTAAGGCCTAGATCTCTAGAAATGATTTGCCAAGTATTTTCTCACCTGTAGATATAAGTTATCTTAAGAGAACGGTGGCTCTAAGGATGACACTCTTTTTCCACGGTCATGGTTGTTTGTAATTCTCACACTTAAAGACTCGACTCAGAAACACGAGAAACATTAACTTACAATTTGCATTTACAAAGACAATCGTACCATTTATTCCGAGTACACAAGATAGACGATTTAACATAACTTTGCTATTTTATTTTAAGATTGAAGAAAATTTAGTTCATCAACGGGATGTACTGTTCCATGATCTAGACAGTTTTCCTCGAGAGATAGCATAATCCGTTGCACTCAATTACTGAGGTGGTGTAAATTTGTCTCAAATTAGCAAAACAAATATTGCAGATGTAGAAGGATTAAGAACTGCGAAAGTACTTAGTTATGTGTTTACTTACATATAATTGTAAATCATGCAAGCAGTGTATTTACAGAGCAAATAAGAAGGTATACGTATTTAAGAAACCCTATATTTATGCAGAATACTACGCAAATCGAAATATGATAATGTAGCAACTTTTCTTTGCATTAGAAGGATTCCATTGCCATTCTGGCATACAATTGCATGTACTATTCTATTTTAATTTTTGTTGTCTTATTTAATCAAACTCAGCTCATTCAATTGATTACGAGGAAAAAATCTACATTTTCACCATGAAAAATCCACAATTACGCAGTCCCACATAGCCTATGGCCTATTAATCTTATTTTGAAATCATTTCGCAATTGCATTAGCATCTTCAGATCTATTGGATGCTGGAACTTGCACGTTGACTTTATTTCACAATAAAAATGCACTAGGTTACATAATGTGGAGCAGCAAATATTTACTCTTGACATTTTGCAATAATAATAACAAGCAAGATCTATATATAATTCTATTCCATAATAGTTATTTATATAATCAATTATTCATGTGAAGATTATTATACAGTCTGGACTGGTTATATTCCATGATAAAATTCGTAATGAAGTAGAAGAACTAAAACTAGGAACGAACTGAGTCAAAACAAGTAGAAGCAATTATTGAGGGTTCATACCATATGACAACTAATTATTTATAACGTGTCTATACGTCAGATTTTTGCGCTGTATTTAATACCGCCATGTTGTAACTATTTAGTTACGTAGATTTGCAACTTGGCAAGATTAGGCGAATTAGTTTGAAGCCGAGAATTGCTACAATAATAATTTGTGTCGTAAGTTTTTCTAATCGGTCGAGTTCTGTCGCAAATTCACGCACCAGCCAAATGTCTGCACGTTAATCGCTAGCTGCAATGAGTCCATATTCCGCCGGTCACCGGGTCACTTTGGTTAGACAAGAGGACACCATTTCAACATCAGCTGATTGATGTACGTACATCCTCTCTCTCTCTCTCTCTCTCTCGCTCACTCATTGCTAACCGGACCTAAAGTCGTAAGACGCAACACTAGATTTCTAGCTGTATCCACATTAGAAGAAATAGGTGAATAGAGGAACTCACTGGATGTGGTTTCAAAGACATAGTTGTGTTTCTGATATTAAATCTCATAGTGAAAAATCATTGAGCATCAAAACACTACAGCTGTAGCCCTAAAAATTTAACGGTGATATTTGTGTTTGTTAGGTTGGCAGACGACCTACTTCCTTCGTGAATACTAGTAGAACCAATATTGTCCTGCATGACATACGGAGCAGTGGTAATGTCACTTGACAACCTATATACGTCATTAGTAGGTATCTTTTCATACCCATTATTGAATTTTAATCATAAAATCAATATTTTTCAAAATGATTATTATAAGGCAAATTTTAATTTTTATGACAAGAGTACTGGTACTTCTTTTCTTTTTGATCTCTTCTTATTTTTCAATTAGGCATTCCAAGTTCGTCACACTGGGTTGTGTAAAACAAAAAGTTCATATCTACATAGGTAAACGTACCCTCAACTACGTACAACAAACAAACAAAAAAAAGGCCGTCTCTATTCAAAATGAATTATTCATATCTTATATGTTCAACTCACAAAAGCCGCCTTCAAAATGACAATAAAATTACATACGTCAATTATAATTTACATATAAACGTAAGTATAACTCTTGATTAACCACCATCTTACAGGTTAAATGTTGTTTTTTCTACCATGTTATTCATTTGAAATGTTGATTGTCAGTCAGCCATTGCTCAACAAACCGAAAGGCTCAAAAGCAACTCAACTGCACACATTATGAAACGGTCTTGGCTCATAAGGTGTTGTGTCCATTTGACGCGCATTACCTCATGCAGTATTATCATAAAGCAATGTATGTATGTGTTCATCTGGAAGGTGTTTGAGTAAGAGAAAAATATTACAATAAATAACTACATATGAGATGGATAGATGGATGCTCTCAAGAGTGCAGACACCATAGTATGTCGTATTCATAGTTACGTCGCAGCTACATACATGTAGACATAAGGTCTCCGAAACAATTAAGTCAACAACATGTAGAGATTTATGTATAACTTTAGTTGTGTTTAACGATGCAATTTGTAACAATGTGTACAACGACTGTCTCAACAGTAGGCCTAATAGATAATAGCTTCGTTGGAGATCCCCAAAGGACATTGCGGGGATGTGATGGATGTATATAAGTTAAATTTTTGAAGTACTTCAACTTGACATCCAACAAACAAAAAATCGAATAATACATAAGATAATAGAAAACTAAAATCATTCACTTTTAAATTTGTCATATCCTTTTCCTGAATATGACTGAGAGTTGTGGACACATGTTGTACGTACGAGAAAGACACGTGACAATATATTTGGTTCCAATTTCTCAAATTCTAAGCCAAGATTAATAATTTCAGCATACTTATTTGCCAACTTGTGTGTCAAACTGCCAACGTCAATCCGCAACTTCTTGTTTGAAGTGTTCGAGTGACCTACACGTTCCAAATTAAATTCAGGATGCGGACTACGTTGCGGATACGTAGGAAAACGTCACTAGTACATAACTTCTCAAATACATTCACCACATAAATACATTAGAAACATCAAGGGCTCTCGTTTTATGTGCTACCATTAAAGTTCAAGTTAAACATTCCTTTTATAAATATTGTTAAAAATAGCTCATTGACGCAGTCATGTATAAAGAAGGCGTTGGTATTACAGAAATCTCATTGCATATTGCGCGCGCTACTGCGGTTGGCAACGTCGTGGCTATTTGCAGCAATGATGGAATAATAATAATATATAACTCGTTCCATGATGGTGTGGTATAGAAGAGAGAAGCGAAGACATAGTAGCATTGAAGTTCAGCGAACTCGAAACCACTCGACCATATTGCGATTGCAAAACCTTGATCGACCGACTATCCAACAATCGAGATTAATCGAACATCTGTGTGTTTAATAATCAAGCCTAATCATTTGCGTAGCCAGAAAATCGACCAATTATATTTCCATTAATTCAAATAAACTTCTGTCCCACTTCAAGTTCCATCTGACGAGCATTGAACTAGACTCGTTCCTCAATGGTCTTAGACTGGCTGTCCTACCGATTGAGGGTTCTGGTGAAAGTGGATTTGGTCATTTACTTTTACAGATTACATTAATTTTTATGTTAGGCTAGGTCAGTCTAGGTTCATAGAGGTTTATCTATAAATATAGCCAAAGGGATACTTTCGCCGATGAATTTTATGGCCTATCTAATACTGTAACCTGATAGGTACAACACATAAAAAATGGTGAATTTTATATTTTTTATATAACACTTCTTTTATCTTCAATTATATGATCACACACTTGACGTGTATTATACGATAGAAACTTCAATACTATTAAACTCATATGAACTAGTTTATGTTCTTGAGAATCGTGTACACGTATCCTCTACGGTGGGAAGCAATTGTTCAAGATCTTCTAGCTCTGCTACCGGGTCACAACGCCATTATGCACTTGCCTTCATCACATCGAAGCTGTACATGATATTTTATCGTGACTCGTGGGTGGCCCCCGCACAATATATCTAACGACACATATTCTGTAAGCGGCAAGGAAGTTGCGTACTACCACATATAATGAATTGGTAATGTAATTTCGTTCTAAATACAAAACACCGCTGCTATGGCGACAGCCAAACACCATATAATAGTGCGCGCGATCTCCGCAAGGTTGAATTAATGAAGTAATTTTGGTCCATTTTGCAACAAAGGCTCTATGATACTAGCGACAGGCGCTGGCGTAGTGCTTAATATTGGATCATCGTATTATACTGAACTTGTTGGATATGACGTCAAAATAAGCCTCGATGATCACAACCAAGGTTGTCTACCATCACACTCATGGTTGCCAAGCCAACCAGAAAGAGATCTTATTCCTTTCAACAATCTGAAATACGGGAGATGAAAATCTCCCGGATTTGGGTAATAGAATTCTGTTTG
Source organism: Brachyptera putata (assembly GCA_907164805.1). Classification (NCBI taxonomy): domain Eukaryota; kingdom Metazoa; phylum Arthropoda; class Insecta; order Plecoptera; family Taeniopterygidae; genus Brachyptera; species Brachyptera putata. Next base: position 15,941,708 of record OU015464.1, read on the forward strand.
ATTTGTCAGAATCTCCATTATTTACAAGCAACGGTTATTACTTTTGTTACGATTATCTCATCGACAAATAGTAATTAAATCGCTTATCTATTGATTACAGCACGACGATACACGATTATGACATTTTAATTGAAATTGCACTCTCGAATCAATTGAAAGACATTAATGTGAAAAATAAAGTACGCGTGAGAGAAAAATGCACCTGTCAAGGTCTTGTATACATTTAATATATTTATATACAAACACGTTTTGACAATGTAACGATCTGAAAAAATTACTCTTGCGAAATTTGAATGTCGCACAAAAATATTTGCCAATTCAATTCGTTTGTCCTCGACTTTTATTCAACAGAGAAAGGTTCACTTCTGTGGATGTATCCGTTTATCGAATGGTTTTATTGAACGACAATTCTTTCAATGATACAAACTAGTCCCTTGTATGTACTTACTGTATTTATAAGTCGATTACTTTGTAATAATTACTCTCGTCATAGAGCGTGGTACGCGACCTACCCTTATAAGGGTATCCATATTCCGATGATGTGTGAGCAAAGACGTTGATAAGGTATGTGTAATTATAACTGTCAGCGTACTCTGAACATGTCAATTACGAGTTGAGGAGACGAGTATGTGACTTTAAATGGAGGTGATCGTTGGTATTGGAATTATAATTCCAAATAATAAAAATAAAATGTATGATTTCAGCGAATAAATCACCATCAACGTTCATGCAGAATGATTCCCTTGGCATATCTTTCTAGTTTTGAAAACAAATCAATGTGTGCTATATATATATAATTCTTTACGCAAACGTGCACAAATTCTGATAGGCTTCAACAATAACAATAAAAATAAAATATCAATAGAAAATCAATATCAAATAAAATATCAATAATATTTTCCTTCAATATAACACCTGATTGCTAGCGTTTTTACAATCCTAGCTCAGATCCGGTTATTAAAGTTTGGGTCAGCAACTCTGTCTAAACAAGATAGTTGTCGACGACATAATGTCTACCACCCATACGTTAGAGATGTTATCTCTTCATCACTAAGTACTGTCTAACACTGGGTCAATGTTGATAAAACACACCGAGGAGGGTTGGGAAACAGATTGAATGTTTTAATTTCAATTTCAATGGCCCACAATATGTACTTATTTCGAGGACCATACTCTCGACGAGGTCACCTACTTTCCGATCTGTTTCCCAAGTAGGCAGGCAGCAAGCGACCGTACTAACGTATTTCTCATTGAAATTAGGTACTAACATTGCACCATGATTGAGAGGGGGGACCTTGTACGCAGATGAACATTGCAACATTGAACAAAGAGCAACCACTAGACAAACGTCTGTTCATTATACACCTGTATTTATAAACTGTGCTGGTGTGGTGGGGATAATACATAACAAGCAGATCGATATGAGAAACGAAAATATAATATCGGATCGGTTGGTTGGTTCAGTTTATGTTAATGAACCAACTCATGTACACACAACATAACATGTAATATTACAAAACCTATTAAAATGATATTTAAAGGTAGTTAAAGAAAATGTTGCAAAATATTTTCATCACGAACTTGAATTTCTCAAGTTTGAAGTTGTACAATTAAAATGCCATCGAGAAATTCCCATGCAGGAGTGCTGAATATATTTCGGAATTTCGAACAAAAATGTGAAGTTTTAAATGAGGTTACATTAGGGTATAAACTGCAATTTCCCGAATATGATGAATGAAAAAAATACTTATTGAAAATATACACATGAATTGAACTTCGAAGTCAAAACTTTTTCTGTGACAGATTTATATTCACATGGGCCTATATTATATAAATACAGAACAGAAGGAAGTTCGACACGATAGATTCTCCTCGAAAAAAAAGAACAGTGACTCTTAAAAATCGTTGTTTCTGTTGTTATAACCTATCATTTACATACTTATCATGCGTGTCGGTGCTAAACCGGCGCGTTCGTATCGTGTACTATTATTAACACTCGATTGAATTAGTGAGCCCTAGAGCACTTTACATTCATGAGAGAGAATAAGTAAAAATTACTCGTCTCTACGGAATGTTTAAGGAAATCCATGTTGTTTCGTCACAAAATGGGAGTCAATAATCGAGAATAATTTGTAAAGATTCGCTCCAAGTCACAAACTGGATTGGAGATATGAGAAGGCGTGGTTGAGAGATGGTTTATATATAGAGAAGAGTGTTCTTTATTCTAATGGAACACCATCACGAAGATCGGGTCTTTTAATCGGGCATGAAATAGGCATCGGATAACAGTGCATTCCAAGAGACAAGAAGTCTAAACTCGAGGTACAGCCACACATTTTATAATCTACGTGTGATTCAAATAACTACGAACACATGCACAGCTTATTATTTGCATATACAAGGTTCATGGAGACTGTTTAATGGATATTCGATACATGGGTCAGGTCATCTCTGTTGAAAAACAGAAGGTGTATTCAAACCAGAAACGTCCTGCATTTAGTCACTTATACATATATAAAGTATGCATATATAGCTTCAACTTTTACATACACATTTAACTGAGACATGTATAAAGATGCCATCTCTATATGAAGAGTAATATTATATTCCACTCGCTCATCCGGCAAAAATATACGATATAACCCCGGCGATATATAACGAAGTCGTTGACGCGACGTAAACTCCCACTATTCATTCACTCATACGCGGTATGGTGTTTTCCTTGACACGTATTGTGCTGAATGTACGAACTCAACATTCAATGACGATACAAATCAAATGGTCAATGTCTACGTTTATCAATGATCGCATAATATTGGACGCGCAAGGATTTTATTAAATATAAAAACCTGGCACCTCCACCAAAATCAACACAGAAACGTGGTTTTTATAACTAATTAATTAGAAATTCAGAAAAGGTCGTAGAAAATAAGTATACCATAAAATCTGTACTTGTAAAAAGTATTTGTGCGTTAAATTTAGCCCTGTGACTGCCAATTACCATTAACACGGACGATGAAGAAAATGTGTGTTACTTAAAATGTGATGAAAATCTGCAATGAACTAGAACATCCGCCATTTCTAAAATCTCTATTCGCTTCGATAGTTAACTAGAAAGATTCTCTTCCAAGTCGAACTGATTCATTCTTGCCATGTCTTTTTGACGTCTACAAAATGACATCTATGTAGGCCTACCCCTCATTATCTCGCATTAGGGCATTAAATTACAACGAGAAGTAACTATAAACACTGTGTACATTCAAGTATTATTCGATCTACATTCTAAGTCGTCCTCTTCCTGGTAACAACAACCAGGTGAATTGGAAAACTACACGTTTCACTGAAATTGTGTTTTTATATTTATACTGTACCACATTTGAAGTATTATATTTCTGAGAGTATGTATAAGATAAAGGTTAAAAAGGGAAAAATTGGAGAGAAGTAATAGAAAGAGGATGGTAGATTGGAAGATGGAGAAATGATGACTGGAAATAATAGGTATGAAGAGACGAAAATGTGGAAGACAAAAGGAAGTGGTAACTGCAAAATACTTAATCTCGTTGTAACTTTACACTATCAACGTTTTTGAAAGATGCAACTGCGTTTCCCTATAACAAATCTTTTCTGAAAAAAATCATGACAGACCTATAGCCTGAATAATGCCGAAGCTAGGACCACAAATATAACGGTGATACTTGCGTTTATGTTGGTAGACGAAATTCTTCCGTGGAATTCTTTCATTTAATACTAATCAACTCGAAACGTCGTAATTTAAATGCCAAGTTGTTTAATTGTGTATAGCTAATTAATTCCAAACATCCTACTCACTGTAATGAAAGTGATTAATGGAGCCACTTCACTAAAAGTGAAATAAACCGAGTTCAAACAAGAGCACATAATAATATCGAGAAATTCTTACCTTTGAGGGTCAACGAATACGAATTTCCTAAGCTTGAGATCGCGCATTACGATGCCCTGTTCGTGACAAGCTCCCACCGCTTCGACCATTTGCTGGAACAATCTCCGTGCTTCCGGTTCCCGGATCCGTTTCCGTAATCGTACGTGCGAGTGTAGGTCCCCGTGGGAAGGTGGGAACACAAGGTAAAGGAACTGTTCGCCTAGGAGGACCTCGTAGAGGGAGTTGATGTGGGGATGAGAATCAACCCTGTAGTGGGCCGAGAGGAGAGCATTACCCGCTTCTCGTCCTATCACCTGGAAACAAAGAGAGAGACTGTTATGATAAGGATTATGATGAACGAGCTTGTAACATGTGTATTAAATATATCACGCTATACACCATTAAATTATATCACATTTTTCATCGAATAATGTCACAATATTACGCGTTTTGCGTGAAGGAGAGATTATAACGTTAGATTTTCTAATTCTTTACTTCGTTGACTTTTTCATTAACATGTAAAAGTTGGCAGATTTTGTCATTGTACCTCAAATAAGACCAAGGATGACAAGGTAGAATAGTTCGGAGGTCAATCTTATCCCAAAAGAAGGAATCATAATTACTAGTATAGTCAATGTTAGATCATGTAGGCATAACTCATTACAAAACATTTACCGAAAATAGTAAAATAAGTGCAGGATCAGGGATAATGAAAATAATTGCAATTTTTTACCATGTTGGACAAAATACCATTTGAATTCAAATTTAATTGACGTCTTTGATTTCACAGTCATTGCAATGCCTCAATACTTTGTTGTTTAGTTAGTTTTCGTACATATGGTAATGATAGATATACATATTGATAATTCTGAACTAGATAACCAGTGCGGCCTACCGAAACACTACTTGAAATACCAAAGCTCTTTCAAGTATTTGAATGTAACCATGGTTTAACGAGACCACCAAAGACCATGTTATTTGGCTTGATTTAGTGTGGCAGTAATGACTTGACATTAACCTGATAGTTGAAAGTAAAATATAACCACCTTGATACACCACTTGAAATCATTGTAAATGATTACCGGTATTGAATTACCAATTTGAAACTTTAAAAATATTAAATTTGCTAATCAATTGAAAATATACGTGATATTTGATGTACAAAGTAATGACCCTAGTTTATTTACGAAAATCGTGCTGGAAAACCATAAATTGGTGTAGGTACCGTATTGATTTTTCAGCCACGCGCTTACAAAACATGTAATAAATTGATTGTTGGTTCCACCCACCTAACTGTAACCGTACGCATGTTCGTCATACACACATCGATTTCCTTCGTCTACAAGCCGGTACTAGAGACACCATTCACAATTCATGAAATCAAAGTTATTATTGAAACAATGGAGAAGTAGAAAAATGAAAGTGAATAGTTTTATCTTGGCAGATAACAATTGATAACATACTGCAACAAAGTCTCTAAATCCATCATGACCTGACCTAGCAAGAAAATTACCTTTAATGATAAAAAAAGTGATTGTGTACGATGAATGACACGACTGAAGGAAACAAATTATATTTGTATATGCTCATTTCTGTCAAGTTAATTTTAGGAGAATTAGTATGCTATAAATTTATCAGTATAAATAACTTCCTTCCTCATAGGGCCTACGTTACTCACATGCATTTTTAGCACGGTTTAACGAATTTGGTCGTTCTTCCTATTTGACTTCGCAATATACAATATGTCAAAGATTCTCAGTAGATATACAGATAGGCCTGATGACTACATGTTTAGATCTATTCAGAATAAAAGTTAGTGCTCTCATATATGTGTAAAAAAAAAGTATACATAAAAAACACTTACCCTAATGGTAAATAAATAAACAGCAAGGGCCAACTCGTAACAGCACAACAATAGCATGTAGTGTGTAATTGAGAAAGCAATGTTAGCCTATTAGATTAGAGGTTAACAAAGGGGAGTTGCTGCAACCCGCATGGCATGTTGCATCAAAAACTGAACACGTTACAAAAGGCCTCGGAATGACGACAAAACCAAGATCGTAGGAGTGTCCATTCAAGGTCAAACAAAAATATGAAGAAATTCATCTCTACCTTGAAAAAAATCGGATGGTTTCCGGAATACGGATTTACTTGAATATCAATTAAAATGTGTAAATCACTCTCCCGGAAATTACGATGATTTCATTCGAGGAATAATCAAGAGTACTTGAAAAATAATTCTTAGCTTTCCTTCCTTCCTTTGAGGGTCGCTTCAATATATTCAATTTTTATTATCAAAATTACCTATTGTATATTTTTATTTTTTCATATGTATATAGGCATTGATTGCGATATTCTTGAGATATACCTGAATCAACGTAAATCTAGCAACTTCAACACTTTCATTCATTGACTGTTAAAAGCAATCAAGTCTCTCAAAACATATTCACGATGGATTTGTTAATCATTTATCGAAATCATTGATCGAGATAACCAGGTCTTAATTCCGAGATCAGATTACAGCTATGAACGCAGCTATACGCACTATAAAACTAGAAGACAAAACTAGGTATACGCACTCCATGCTTTGTCTGTGAAAAATTAGCAGTTCAATGATCGTAGATTTAATTTAAATTGAAAATTTTATTTTGGATTAAACCATCTTATGTGACCGCAACCGTATACTTGATTAGAATGTGCATTGTTCTGGGCAGGAACACGAATTAACTAATATAGCCACGTGTTTTTCTTAAGACGCCCTTTCAAAAACTACCCAACATTTTAAATCTTTGCAGTGATTAAAACCAGAACTTGACTTTTCTTCATCTTTGTACGCATTTTCTGTGCAGTGCTTTTATGTTACCTCAACCAGAATCGGTCAAATATCATCATTTAACTCATAACATAGAAAAAAATAACTATAGACCCTATATTATTTTGATTATACTATCTCTCTAGTGTGGAACATACCTTGCATACTAGTTCTTCTTGCGTATGTGTATGAACACATCTAACCAGAGAACTGCCTTCTACTTTTTCCATTAATAGATATTTATCCGCTAGGAGGGTGGCGGCGGTGGATGACTTATCCGCCGTGAAGATTGTAGGTGATGAGGGTTGTAAATTAGGACTAAGTTGACCATCGCGATGTCGCTGTTTCGACAACACGGCGGTCGTCGACGAGTTTTGTACACTTTCCGAAAGTTTTTTGAGCAAATCACAGTCCCTTTCAACAACATGTTGCTGCTGTTGTTCTTGTTGTGGAGATTGTTCTTGAATTATTTGTTGTTGTTCTTTTAGCCTCAAAACCTGTAGGTTTAACACGTTTGGCCTTTCTACTTGCATTGCGCACACGATTTTATTATTACACCACGAAATTAAACACTTGTATACATGAACTGATGTTACACACAATTATTAACTTACACACACACATACAACACTCTTTCAAAGTTGCACATTTACTTGATCTATTATATTTCAATCTTCACAAATTATAAGGTCGTAAATTTTAAGGCACAGATGATAATAATATGATGTATTCCAAATCCATTTACGCCAGTTTCGTTGCGTTCATTGTTGTACCACTGGTGTTATCACATTCACTTTTGAGATCGAAGCTCCGATTTGATCGGGAACAGCTTCCACATGTAATTCTGTAACGAAGAGGCGAAAGATTGCAATTAATTAATTATCGTTGAAGGTGGTGGTAGCCTATAGTAATGACTGAATGATTTCCAGGTATGATGAAAGAAAACGTACAAGTAGTTGTTTGTTTAATTGTTGGAAGGGGGAGAGGGGGGTGATAGGAGAGGAGTGTTATACTTGAGGTCAACTACAATCATGTTATTATTATTATGAATAATTATTTATATACTATTGTTTTTCATGTCAGTAACTTAATAGCCAATTCAACATAATATGTCAGCAATCGGCAGTAATTTTCGTTTCAAAGCTGCAAGGCACGTATGTACACATTGCTACATATTTTCAGAAATATTTTTTTTAGGAAAATTAATAGACCAGGAAAATTAGAAAAAATATTGTACGATTTGTAAAACAAACCAAAAATGTCCAGTTATTAAAAAATGCTTATTAATTGAAGACTTGGAACATATATAGCATACCGGTATTTTGATAAACGCCATGGAAATAATAATGCTACCGTACCCTGAGTAAAATTCATTTTCAAATACATTCGATTTAAATTCTGATCGATTGTTCGTTCGAATTTTGGCGCGTTCTATTCGAAGCAGACTGTGTCACATCGTTGCGCAAGTATAATCAATATACCGTGGATTTTATCAGGGCTCTATTTCAATTGTGTCCCCAATAGGTTTCCATATGGATTTGAATATATAATCATACAGCGCAAATATATACAGAATGTATTGCAACCCAATTAACTATTACACTTATCAGTTCAACATTTATTTTATCAGTGTAATATTAAATGATTGCAACCACCTCGGCCTCTCAACATATGGTTTGTGTAAGACCGTTTCTTCAAGTACACAATTGCCTGATATTTCGACTGAGTTACACTATGGCACCTTACGAAAGACCTATCTGAATTATTGCAACTTTTTGTTGAGCTAATGTATGACATAAGATAACACGAAACTTTTATGAGCCAACCACTTCTATCCTCATTGAATTTTCATTATAAAGTCCTATTAATTAATGATTCAATTTGATGACTATTACTTAATAAACACTTGAAATTATTTAGTTTAAATTGAACTAGTTATATTTACAATTTATAATGCAGAAGGTTCACATTCCGAACCCTTATAAGACGCACAAAAACTAGAATAACCTACCGGATGTTCCTCCTTCAAGTTATTGACCGCTCTTGCAACGAAGACATTGAAAAAAACGAGATAACTAACCTTTATGGTGCGATTTCCTGAGGGATGACGTCGTTCCAAAATTTGACCGGCGTCGGTATAAAAACGAGGAATATGCACTTGGTGTTGCTTGATCCTTCTACCCACAACACACTCTCGTCTGTTCTTCCGGACTGGCCAAGTTTTGGGCCGGTCTCACCTCTCAGATACCTCCGACACAACACACAGTACTATGGCACGCCATTGTGCAACTGAGCCGAGCTCTAGCCGCGCAGCGATCAAGCGACAAGTCAGACGTATGTCGGTTGCGCGCGCATAATCCCCGCCAGCTTTTCAAATATTTCGTCATTATTACCAAGCACGTGCATAGTAAATAAGTGCTGTTTTTTTTGTAATGCGATATCTAACCTTGATTGCGTGATACGTTATTTAACAAAGGTGTGATATTGGACATTATTGATTTGCGTAATATTTCCATTTTCCGGTTGCCATTTTATTTAGTGATTTAAATGTAAGTTGTAATAGGAATAAGCCAACATTTCCTAGGAGTGCATTTCCTATGAGCGAATGACGAGTGTCGCGTATTATAATCGTAATGACTTATTCATCAATATTATCATTTCTACTTATTTTATGTGTCACTGTTTTTATAACAATGAGGTGTTCATTCAGCACTCGATTTATCTGAATTGTGAAATAATGAAACATCTTTTTTGCGTACATTCATGTACATTCATGTAAATTTACATTCATTCTTTTACAGACCATTTAATATAGAATGGAGAAACATGGCGTAGCAAAATTATTTAAATATTCGATCATGATATAACCATTTTATGGTTACCGGTATACATAATTATTTTATTCAAAGATTAGCCCACATTTTTATTTGGTCATAATTTCTTGTATGATTGAATTATTTGTAAAATATATGATTTTCAATACTTTAGTACGTAATTTCCCATTTGTATAAGCGATTACAATGAACATGTAAATTATTATAAATTAATTATTTTGATCTATTCGATTTTTCGATTGTGTTGATTGTTTCGACTATTTCAAGCCCATGCACTAATTAACAAATGGAACATAATTAGATGAGCGTTAGCGAAGATTTCCATGCAACTCTTACGGAACTCTGTCAGTCTGTTTTTTTTTGTGTTTGTGAACCATTTATCTAAAACATCATCTCCAAGTTTCTAAAAACCCCATAAGATTAGACTGGGTGGAAAAAATTGAAAAATAAAATCTCACCAATATAATTCAAATTTTCCTCAAATGTAAAGACGGAATTGTGATACACATAATTAAAAATTTGTATCCAATTCGGACAAGCCGTTAAGAAGAAAATAATGTACTACATGTAATAATGTACGTTAATTCACGGCTCTCTAGATTCGTTGATATTGAATGAAATATATTTTATGTGAACAAGGTGTGTAGAGTTTTCGATTATACTTTATATAGACATCTCGCTCATCGTACAACGCATGTGCGTTTGCCTAGTTAATTATTTGATCTGGGTAGAGGGACCATAGAGAAGTGCTTGGACAATCTCTTTTCCGCGATACTCCAAGATGAATGGTTGGAAAAAGGTACAATAAGTCGGTATCTCCAGTCGCCGGTTAAAATCAAGACATCCGTGGTCCACAGCCTTCCAACAGCTGAACGGATGTGCGAATAGCTAGAGGGCACAAGCTGCTCCATCCTTCTCTCTTTTTCTGCTCCAATTATTGGAGATGAAGGTGCACATGCCACATTTCAATTCGACAAAAGAATTGTATAAGATACATGAACCACGCGGATGCGACTTTTTCCTTACATTCTTGATATTCACAATCTAGAAACTGAATTAAAGGAGTCAGTTTGAAAGTCTTTTTACCATTCAGTTGAAACCGTATGATGTTCTTTATCAATTGATTCAAAATTTGAATCAATTGATTAAGTACGTCATACGGTTCGAAATTTAATTTCGAATGATTCTTCAACAATGATATTTCTTATTTGAATTTTATTTATAGGAGCGTTTTGTTATCATTGAAAAAAAAATCGCATAACAATATGTATAGTAAAAGTCCTAGAAAATCATATGATGTCACTCAATTTCTTCGATTCTAGTTTTATAATATTTTTCCACGTATATCATTGCAATGGCAACTTATACAAAAAACTTACCTTTTATTCTCAAATTAAACACATGACTGCACGAATGTATATTGATAACATTATATACAAATGTGTTACTATCGATAATCATATGATAGTTAATAGATAATTAATATGATAGTAACGTATTTGTTATATCACTATAGGCAAACGCAGAATGTGCGTTGTGTGATGAGCGAGATATCTAGAAAGTAAAATCTAAAACTCTTCATACCTTGATCATATAAAATGAACATCATTCGATACCAACGAATCTAGAGAGTTGTGAATTAACAATGCAACATTTTTCTGCTATTATATTTGCTATGAATAAAAAACATGTATTACATTATTCCTTCGAAACGACTGGTCTGAATGGCATACCAATTTTTAATTATGTGTATAATTTCCGTGTTTACATTTGAGGAAAATTTGAATTATATTGTTGAGATTTTATTTTTCATTTTTTTCCGCTCAGCCAAATCTTATGGGGTTTTTAGAAACTTTGGGATGTTGATGATGTTTCTCAAAAATGGTCCAACCGATTTGAACCAAAAACTATAGGGGTCTAAGTTGGATAAGTTGGCGTATAAAAAAAAGTTTCATGTCGATCGTTCAAACCCTGCGACCTGTGCAGTGCCCACAAACAAACAAACAAACAAAAAAACAGACAGACAAAGCTCCGTAAGAGTTGCATGGAAATCTTCGCTAACGCTCATCTAATGAAATTTGTTATGCTATTTACTCTTATTATGAACTTATATTTACCATAAACATTTAATACGCATGAAAATGATTCTACTTTATTTCTATTCTTTCTTTATTTTGTTCAATATTTGTGTTGTATTATACAATATAATATGGTCTTTCTGAGATAAGTCTCCAAAACGTACTTAATCTTGAGATTAGTTTAACCTGTATATGTATGCATACAAGCCAGATGGTAATATTAGTCAATATCAGTGTAGGTATATATATATATATATATATATATATATATATATATATAAAAATATAATATATTATATATATATAATTAAAATATATATATATATATATATAATATATATATATATATATATTAATATAATATAATAATATAATATATATATATATATCTATATATTTATATTTATTATATACATGATGTTAATATAAAAATTATTATACAGAATTTTCAGTTATCACTTGTACAACATACTTAAATAGTTAATTACAAGATATGATAACTGATTGTCAATATCGGCACATGTATAATTTCACGGTAAATTGGATGTATATACTAGTAATACTAACAATAATAATATATATAATATGTTATATGTATCTTCAACCACTGTGCTTCAACTATAAAAAATGTGATGTAGTACAGACATGTTTGCCAGTGCGTGTCACTTGTACACACAACTTACGCACACAAAGGTGTAAGTTACAGCAGGGGATATCGATACACTTGATCTGTCAATATCAGGGGCGACAAGTGTATCAATTCTCACGGTAAACTTGGATGGTATATAGCTAGTAATACTAACAATTAGCAATATATATATATATATATATATGTATATATGTGATAATTACACTTCTTGGGTACGATCCAATATCGGGGCTAGCCCTATAGAGGGCTTAGATTCTTCACCCAAGGTGTAAAGATTGCACTTCACCACAGGTCCTTGTGTACTCTTTTCGGTTACCTAGGCATGAGGAATAAACTCATGTCTAGGTAAAGGCCGAAAAGAGTACACAAGGACCTGTGGTAAAGTGCAATCTTTACACCTTTCAACAGAAAGCCAAGTACCCATTATATATATATATATATATATATATATATATATATATATATATATATATATATACTGAACAATATACACACTTTATAATATTAGCGCTAATTATGGGAGAAGTGAGAGGAAGTGAAGAAGGGAGAGATTGGGGAGGAAAAGGACGAAGGAGAAAGATTCGCTAAGAGGAATAGATACCAAGTCGTCACAGCGTATGGAACACCATCCTGGCTCAATATAAATAATTTGGTCCACAGGGTATGAAACAAAATACAAAATAGTATTCATGCATTCTTACACGATAACATTAATTTTTAATATCATATGAAAGACACATGAACTTATTTATGTCAGATTATCACTATAATATATGCATGTAATCGAATGTAAATAATTTCATGTGAAAATTGTTGATGGATAAATATGAATCATTTAAAAATAAATTAAATTCTAATTGACATTTCACAGAAAACATATAGATTGCTTGCATTTAAAGTTTCATGAATTGTCTCGACGGTGTGGCTTATTATTTTAAACACGTGAAAGGTTAAAGAAAATTGCATCAAGCTTTTCATTATACATTAAATTAAATAATATTTCAAGATGTTCTACAAAACATTTCAGCATCTAAAAACTGAATGTAAAAGAAACGGTTTAAAACTGTAGATAATATTATTATATTGCACATCGATTACTCATATATATATTTGATTTATATTAGCCAGCGATCTTGACTCGCGAATACTTGTGTCGAGGTGGTCGCCTTAGATCAGGCCAAGGTTCGCCCTTCATCCCCCCCCCCCCCCACTCTTCTCCAATCACTTATTCTCTCTTCATAGCCCCCTTGACTGAGGGGCTCGCCCTTCCGTCCAGAACACTCGCGCGAAATATCGAACTGCATAAATATATTCAACCTGCTAATTGGTAACCCCAATTTGCAGGGCCGTGTGCAATTCGCTTCACTAACCTCAGGGTCGTGCTGGGAAGTTGAGAAATCACAGCCAGGGATGAAGGTTATACAACTGATTGTGTGTTATGATGTTTTTTCCATGTACAGAATGACCCAAAGTGATTTCAGCATCGGAAACAATATGTTTACCTGTTCATTGTTGTGGTTTACAAACACGTCATTGATGGTGATTAATAAATCATTTGCAGATTTTCATAATCAATTCAATTGAACCTCTTGAAAAAGTTGAGATAATAATTTTAAGCATTAGGAAATTATTATTCAAATCGAAACAATTGTTATCCTCCCGGATGTGACTACCTGACTTTTGACCTATATTTCGGTTATAAACGACGTTTTGTAAATGTAACGAAATGGTAGAATAAAAGAGTATTCTTGATGATTGTATAAAATATAGGACTGGTTAAAAATTGAAGAACGCGGCGTGGGTTTAAAAAGGTTTCGAGATATGCATAAAACATTTTAAGTATTGTTTCAACATAATGTTGCCTGTTGTAGCCCTGTACACATAAGTCAAAACAAGGTGTGACTATACCAGGTGTAACAGGCATTATGAAGAAGGCATTTGGAGGACTAACTATAACTATAGCTTTTATACCTATATAAATATAGCTTTTCGGGCTAGTGTTAAGAGATAAGATCAGTGATTTAAAAGTGATAATTTCAATGGATTAACTTGTTATTTCGTTATAGGCATACCCATGGTTACAGATTCTATTCTTGCAACTTAAGTGTAGGTAACAAATTTTAATTTTTTGGAAAAGAAGACTCAAGTAGTAAACAGGAACTCGGAAATATTTCATCGAGGACACCTTTTATTGACTTCAAGCTTCATCTTTCTGATAATACTTGCTGATCTCTGAGGAATTGTAAATATCGATGTATTTTTAACATCAGCAGGGAGAAAAGAAACTATAAATTTGGCATTTATTTTTATTCGTTCTATCAATAACTATCCAGCCAAGAAGTCATTTCGTAATATATAGGCTTATGTATTTTTTAATAACATCGAAACTTGATACAAAAGCATTGTTCCCCAGTAAAGGCTATGGATGAAAGATATTTTCGTTACGACGGGGTACCACAAGGGCGATCTTACCAACCCAAAGAATATTTAAAGCAAGATAACTAATTTAACAAACAATACATTTCGAATAAAGGTAGTAATTTCAGGATTAGAAACAATTCATAATATAGAAAAAAAATCAACTCATTTCACTGACAATATTATTTCACTATTTTCCTATCCTTGTTATTTTTTCGATGATTTATCAGCTTCACATTTTTTTTTAGAGACGAACAAACATAATGTGATATAAATTATTTGTATATCCTATTTAAAGAATGATTGGTCGAAAAGCAAATAACACTTTAGTCATATCGAATCCTCTTTCGATACGCTCACTCATCCAGAATGTGAATCTACCTGATGGGTCACGCATAGTTAATTAGTCAATCAGACGTCGTAGATCACGAACACTTGAGCTGATCGTGAAACTTCCATCACGTCACACGTTGGACGGCTGATGAATGTAAGAATGTCATGAACATGATGTGATGTGAGCTGAGAGAGAGAATCCAGTCATTTGATCACGTCATTGTAGATATTGGTATTTAATAATTAACACGATGCATGAGAAGAATAGTAAGTCCAGAGGTTTCGTTATCAATAGAAAAAATGTGTGTGGTGGGAGGCATACACAAAAATGGGAAAAATATACAAATGGATGAACATATAGGCCTATAAGAGTTCACAAAATATGTATTTTTAATGAAGTGTCAATACAAAATTTCAATTTTATCTGAACCGGGTACTATTCCATATTTCCTGTTCAAGTCAATCATCAATCATAGTTTTTTAGAAGTGTAAAATCATTTTCCTCATTTTTCATTTTCTCAACCTTCTCCCATTTTTAATCATTTTTATGATAGAATTATTATTGTTTGCTCAACTATACCAACAGCCAGCTCATTTGGAGGTATACGAATGATTGCTTGCCAGTTTAAAGTTTACAAAAATATGCCTAATACGGGACTCGAGCCCGCGCCCGACTTGACCTAGGCTATATCGTATCAAAGGCTTCTAATTTTCTACTTGCGAGTATTATTATAATTTTGATAATAATACCGTTACGATTGTTACCAAGTTCCCACTAAAAAATTACTATTTCAATTTGCATTAAATCGACACCCATTTGCTCCAAGATTCTGGGGACTACTTGGCACCCTCTCTCAAGCCATGACAATGCAATGTTCGGACGGACTATAGCCACATGGTCCAGTCATACGGTTTGTTACTCACGTCACAACGGGTCTAATCCGTGTTTGTATCAGGCACACCTATGGCAGCCATATAGGTGTGTCTTCAGTACGTGCTCCTCCCTAGAGTCTCACTGGTGTGGTCCACTATGGTAGGTACTGCACCCCGGAGTACGTGAGACACTAACCTTCTGGGCGATGTCCAATATAATAGCATGTAAACAATGCATGTTTGGAGGTTACGATCAACGTCTACCGTACTTATTAACATTGGATGAGGGAGTTTCGATCCTCTATGAAAATGAAAATAGTTTGTACCACTGTTGAGACACGGCAGACTTGAAAACAAAAATTAAATAAACTAAGGCTTCTTATTATAAAACGTTGTTTTCCTTTAGCGGACGTGGTTGGAATTATAATTTTTAATATTATTATATATATATATTATAAATAAGTATGAAATATAAAATAATAATGACAGATAATATATTATAATTTATTAGATGGAGAAGCGTAGATTGAGTACGACTACTTTTGGAGTTAGTTTTGTTTGTACTTGTTTGCGGTAGGTCACGAAGCCAATCAATTTAAAAACTTTCTTCGACGCTATTGTTATCCATTGTCCTCTTCCAACTTGAGACAAGAAACTTGAAAAGGAGTGTCATTTGAAATATTGGTTACTGGAAAAATAGAAAAATAGTTACCGTATATGAAAATATATTTAATTTAATTCAATTAGTCAACGTCTGTAGAGATGCATTTTCCAAGTTATATATCAATTGAATTGATGGAAAAGTTGAATTATCTTCACATCTTCACACATTCCCATTTCTGATTTCAATTTCCAATAATCGATTCATACTTATTGGAATGCCATATTTGACGTGTTCTGTTGTCTGCACACCATACATTAATGCATGGGTATTCGAGCGTATAACATAGGCCTAGTATCTTATAGAATCGTTTGGGAAATACATTTAGAAATACCTTGTAACATTTCCCATTTCTATCGAATTTCTACCCTCTCTAGCTTTCATCTTGTAAACATCACTCAACTAATGAACTATGAATCATAACAGGCCAAAAGTCGTTACCACAATCTCTACAGACCTTGCCTTATATTGCATGTTAATGTCATCTAATTCTTCTTCCGGTCATCAAACAACGTTCATACGCGGCACGCCCGACCAATCATGGTGCAACAGTACACACACATTAATTAACATACTAGCTTCTAAATGTTATTATTGCTTCATAATTCTATCACTTTGGAATTGGTCCAATGAGATTCTCTGTGTTTAAAGCTTCTTTTATGTTAAAAAAAAATCGTCTGGATTCTTCATTAAAATGTTTGTGTTTGACACTGTTTGAGTGAACTAACCCTTGAAGTTCAAAGTGTAACCACGCAGCACTATGGCATCGGTCTTGAGGAGAGCGAGATATTTTTAACAATCGTCTATTATAAACGAAATATACAAAATTGTGTAACCTGATTTTCTGGGTGTAATAGAAAAGCTCGATCGAGAAAATTGTTTTAATTAATAATAGCAAAATTAGCAAGCCGTGTTAGTATGAAGTCTGGAATGTTTGGCTGACAAAACGGGAGGATTATGACAAACGGAAATGCATGTTGGGAACAATTTGGATTCTGGGTTTTACACACAAATATATATATATATATATATATATATATATATATATATTTGGGGATGAATGGAGATTTATTTATTTGCATTAAATTTAAAGGTCAACAATCAATTGTTCCGATTCACTGTTCCATTCATTTCCAATCACAACAATGTCGTGCGCGCAATGGTGGTTCTATGTAGGCCCAGTGCACTGACTATGGGAAAACCATGACCATATCTTCAGGAAATTTACCCCGAAAAGCGCTGGTTAAGTGAGGGTAATTTGAAATCAAACATCCTGTACATGTATTATGTTCAAAGTATTCATTTATATCTATTCATAAAATCTATACTAAAATAAGTAGTTATTCCTTCAATTCAATTGATGACTTTGCCATAGTAAATTGATACATTTAGGGCCTACATTCACCGGATTAATGTTCAAATCCTACAAATAATTAGTTTTACACAATAACATACTTTAATACGTTGCAAACATCTATTATAGCATCAACAAAAAACTGTAAAAGTTTCATGTTGATCAGACAATGCCTGTGAGCTGTGTTTACCTATAGCTGTTGTCCCAAAAGGGCACACATTTTCATGATTTGACCAAACTTTCCGTAAATATAAATAAATATATATATATATATATATATATATATATATATATATATATATATATATATATATATATATGATAAAATTTAAAATAAATTTCCGGTTGATGAATTAAGGGTATCATTTATTTTAATAATAAGTATTACCTTAAATATTATATTATATAAATAATAATAAATAAATGTTGATCAAGGGATGAACTTCAATTATATTAAATATATAAAGGTCAATATATATATAATTTGTTCACCCGATTTCTTATCACCTCCTATCATATATTCCAATCAAAGGTAAAACTTGAAATAAAATAAAATTCCATGTGAGATATGAATTGCATAATTATTATTTTTTGAGTATAGTGACTATAGCTACGTCTATTTTCAGGTCATTATTGTGTTTTTTCATGCAATAAATGAATAAATATACTGTGATAAAAATTTAAAGTCCACATACTGCTCAAATCTGCTCAAAACTGCTCAAATCTAGTGTGTAAAATATTTTCAAGTACTGTAAAAAATTACCATATTACAAAATATGTATACGCTATATGAGCTTATGGCATACTGCACGCATTTCGTTACATCACTGTTATATGAAACCAACGTGCAATATTCAAGCCATATGGGATGATGTAAAAAGTCAATTCGATTCAATTAGTTGGAGAATCAATCAAGCGATTGCATCAATAGAACCATTTTATCTCGCCAGATAATGAAGTCATCATATTGCAAACTGGTACGTGTCACGTGCTATTACATCGTAATCATACCAACCAGAGTGAATGGTGGGAAAACAAGTAAATAATTACGCTTTATCGTAATTGGATCAAATTCAATTTTGATGGCCACCACTGCTGTACGTCTGGATGATGTAGGTAATAATAATTAATGAGTGACATCATATGCAATTAGCGTAATCTAGTTGATAGCGAACTTGTTCATATATTATTGTAATTGTATAGATTTGAGGTAGATTTTGTTGTCAGTCAATTGTTGTTATAACCGTGGTTACCCATATTATCTGTTTTCGCTAAATAAGTTCAAAATCCCAGAATCAAACTGAACATGTATTTCGTAGTACATTCATATTACCTCACTGGTACAGCTTGTAGACCGTCATTTAATGTAGATTCTACAGTACATTTCACACATTTCAGTATTTTTGCATTCCAATTGTGAGCACACATTTTTACATGTTTGCAAATAAACTTTTATTATGAACTATAAACGTTTTACAAAAATCAACAAAGAATCTGGCTATAGTGCCCCTGGCGCAGATAAAAATATCAATCCCTCACATTATTGAGGTTGTATGTACTTTGCAAATATAATGTACTGTTTGCTCATAAATAGCTCATGAATTTATATATTTATTTTGCGTACATTTGACACGTTGTACTGTGTATATAATTAAATGATAAAAATACTACTAAAAACCGATATTTTTTTTTTAAAAAAAGGGAGACAAATACGAGTGAATTGAAGTTCACCAGGCATTTGATGGATTATATCACTAAAAATATGTGACCAAAGATCATATTAAATATATAATACTAGAAGTGACCTTCTTATCAGTTATTCAACTCTTCATGTGTGTTCAGTGTATCGTTTACACGATATCATTGGATTTATACTGAAAACATTGTAGAGAAGTTGAAAAGAATATACCCTATATAGAATAATCGCAAAGGGTGTTGGAGGCACTAAGAACAATGGAACTAGGATATGGGTGCATCTGTTGAGTTATATAATGAGATAATGGGATGATGAAATGATTTCTTACTTCTAGAGTATAGTGGGAAAGACATTGGGAAGGAACGTCCACACGGAGCAATCGAGGTACAAAGCAAAATTGTAATGAGTGAGAATCAAATGTGCAAATATAAGGAGAATTGAAGAAGCCTCTGAACAAAAAAATCAATGCTGCCTAAAATTGTTTTTGCAGATGTTGGAAATGGAAAACAAAACATCGTATATTCACACACAAAATTTGGTGAAATAATCATCAATGTTCAACACGTGGTTCGAGCTTGAGCTTATGTTGATGGCATTGTTCCAACTCTTTCAAAATGATAATTGGTCAAAATTCAGTATACTTTTCCATCCGTTTCCCAAGCTTTCTTCTTTTAAAGACAGTAAAGTCAAGTCAAGACAGTAAGTCAAGTTAATATTTACCGAAATATAACTTCATTGGTGATAGCTTTTGAACGGTATGAGATTTCAAAATTCTAATACGAGAGGAACACAGATACTTTTCATACATTTAAATTGATGTGAAATGAAATCATCAACCTTAAATTCTAATGATTTCACACTTATACAGCTGAAAAAAACACAAGTTTTTTTCCACATATGTGAAACTGTGTGATACACCTGTTCTAACTTGTGAAAATTATGAAATATGAGTTGAATAGTTTCTATTTACTTCTTGAAAAAATAAATAGCTCTTGGGGGTAGGCCTATACTGAGAAATCTGTGTATCTCTCATATTAGAATATTTCTCTCATATTTTTGATATCAAATACCGTTCAAACGTCATTATAACAAAAAAACTGATATTTCGCTAAAGCGACGCACATACGCCCCTGATTAGAATTTTAATAGAATTCGAAACACAGATGTATTCATTGGGATTTCTATGAAATGCTGGTAAATATATATATATATATATATATATATATATATATATATATATATATATATATATATATATATACATACATACATATATATATAGGATATATATATATATATATATATATATATATATATATATATATATATATATATATATATATATAATATATATAAAGCTCTCTCATTCAAAGTGCACATTGTATTTTCCTCTATATATTATTCTACAATATTATGCAATACACATTTTCTTTAAAAGTGTTATCATATTCTGTGGTGTTTGAAATTGATAGTCGCTCAAATGTAATACGACTCAGAAAATCGCAATGGAATAATAATAATAATGAGGATGTGGTGACTAGTGCTGTTGGATCGATTGTGCAACGCAAAGTCTTGTTACGTTATATGCATCATACTGCAATTACTGTTTGACAAGACGAGATCTCGAGAGTTAATTAATTACCAGTCTGATTCGCTGATCGTCGGCATCAGCATTCCTGCGAGTTATGTCAGAGGATAAACAATTCCACTGCCAAACAGTGTACGGCTACAGGAGGTTTT
Organism: Brachyptera putata; assembly: GCA_907164805.1. NCBI lineage: Eukaryota > Metazoa > Arthropoda > Insecta > Plecoptera > Taeniopterygidae > Brachyptera > Brachyptera putata. The sequence goes on from OU015464.1 coordinate 15,963,054, forward strand.
ACACAGACGTGATGTAGGCCTACCATAGATATGGGCCTACTCCATCCGGAATATAGATTGATTTCATATAACATCTGTTATAAATCATGGAAAACACTTTACGGGTCACAACATGTATCAGTAATGGCACGGAGGTACCAATGTGCATATTTATCTATCTATAATTGGGGGAGTAATATTCAAACTTTTTGAATTCTTTCCCAAGTTCGTATGGTTTTCCAATGTAATGCACAATTTCTATTCATATACGGTGATATTATGTTTCAATTTTTTCGACGTATATAAAAAATTATGATTTCCATTATTATGTGAGTATACCTAACATCATGTAATAATGATAATCTATTTCTAATCATTCCTTATGGAAAATTTTCACTCTAAAATTACCTGCATCTTTCTGTTCATTTTATTACCAACATCGAAAACTTGGGAATCACAAGCTGCACAATCGTTCGTACGGTGCACCACAAGAGCGATCTTATCTCATCACCCCAATCTTTCCATTCCTCTCTTATCACAACCCCAGCAACACACCCTATTTAGAAGATCATCGATTTAAAAAAAAATCCATTCTGATTCATTAATCGATTACGATTTATAAGATACAATCTTTTGGTATTTACCACTCTATGGTATTTACAATGGTCAAACATCGGAGGTGTTTTTCCTGGTAACGCATCAAATTACTTTTATTCTTCAAGAGAGTCCTCTCAAATGACTGCTGGTTATATGTTGTTGTCGAATCGAGACACCCGACAATTAGTACTAATTGATTGATTGATTGAGGAGGCGGTCGATCAACACCTGGAAGTCTTATTAAACAAAGTTTATTCATCGGTTCACTGAGAAAATCTGTCATAAGACAGTAAGGTTTGCGGTGGTCGTATAATTATGTACCAGCGCGCTCACTTTTGGGAAAATAATTTTGATTGTAATGATGTTCAATGTAAGTTCTAGACGACCGCCCTCGTTAGCTCAGTCAGCTGAGGCACGGTTCAGCCACTGAAGCAAACCGTTGGGCGTGGGTTCGAATCCCGCATAAGGCATGGGTTTTTGTAGACGTCACTTCATAATTTCAGAATCATCTATACTCATTCGTACCCCCCGTATATAACCTATAGCTGTTGGTGAGGTCGTTAAGCAAACAATAATCATCATCAGTTCTACATGATGTAGACTTGTATACAAGGGAAGAATACAAATTAGAGAAGGGACTATTGAAGATCTTTTCAAATGTTCTGCAGATGAACATAAAATAATATTTATTTATAGGCTGCTACCAATATATACTCTCACATTACTTTTTTCATCATTTAAAGATTCAAATAAACACAGGAGTATCACACTATCCAACCAACAACTAATATGACCAAAGTTGGCATGTCATGTGGTTTTCCTCAGTTATAACGGATCTAGATTCTGATGCTGTCTTGAGCAGAGACCACGAACGTTTACTTCCTGTAATCCAAGACACAACAACCTCTTCGTTTTATTCTGTGGTAACTTCACGTATCCTCCAATGTTTATACAATTATGTTTTACCTGTGATGCGTTCAGTTAACTGGCCAAAGATCGAGATTAAATTGCTATTAGAAATAAAGAGGTGAAATGGAACTCACTTTTAGGTATTATTATTCACATTGAAGAATCAAATAAGTATACGTATAGATGCATAGCTTATAATCAACTGCAGTACACAAAACAATACACTGTACGAAGTTTTAAACAAGTTTTGTTTGAAACTTCTAAAAAATTCAGTGATTTCACACTAGAGGCCTATACACTTACTTTCTCGTGTACCTCTTTACAAATACATTGTTAAAAGATTTACTTTCCAGTTCATAGAATTAGTGGAGATTCACATTACGGTTATCTCAACTCGCTTTTAACGTATCTTAAAAATCTCTCAGTCTATAACCAATCAGCATTGCACAATTTCGTGTCTTATATACACACACAAAGAAAGATGTGTACATCACACTAAATTCGTAACCTATAGAAACGTTTAAATAGCTTTTTGTTTCAAGAAAAAAAACACATATTGGCTGAACTACAAGAACAAAGAATTCGAAAAACAATGTTGTACGTTCAAGAAGAGAAAAAAACTCTAAACATTTGGCTATAGTGAGACATGAGACTATGTTTATTATTCAGCTACTGGTTTTTATTTGTAGAACCTTGACGAGAATAGAAAGAAATTACGTTTGAATTCGCACAAGGTCTGCGCGCGCCATAGTGGCCAGGGTCTCCATTTAGGCAGATTAAGTGAACGTGGTGGCAATCGATGTATTTTTGAATATTCATGGGAAGTGGAAGACATATTTGCTTTGTCTAGCCGAGTCTCGTATTTCCTTACCATTTAACAAAGTTTTTGAAGGCAGAGAGCCAATTTAATGCACACTTAATTTAACACTTGTTGATGTTGTGAATGCACCCAAGTATTATGATGGCTAAAATAAAAATACATAGTAGGCCTACATTACCATCCAACCGGGGAAAAAAATCATTCACTGATAATGGACACTCACACATTTTCATAAACAATATATACAATAAATCAGAGCAAATAGAACGGTATTGAAAGGCTATTATTGTATTAAAATTAATTTTTGTTCTTATTGTGTTTTGTTTTTAATAAGAAAAAACACAGAAACGTACAAACAGAAAAAAAGATACCTGAACAGTATTGATAAATTGTTCTCAATCGTTGATATTGCAAGTTGTCTGTTGGTTGAATAATATAACAATTCGGGTGAAGGATACATGTACGTTAGAGATTTCAAATCAGTTTACCAATTCAGTAAAACTGTCAAAATGTTCGTTGAACATACGACAAGAATACAACGTTTCTTCATAAAATATTTCACATAATTCATATATTATGACATGCATGTCAAGACAAGATCATATGCGACTCTTATATGAATACAATAAAGTCACGTACAAGCGGTTCAACTTTTAGTACTTTATTATATAATTTATCAGAGTTTTTTTTCTGTGTGTGTGTATGCTGGTCGTTAACTTTTATATTACTCAACTTTCGTAAGAAGCAATTTTGCAAATGGGGTCAACCATAAAAATAATACGTCCACTTGTCTATTATATGGGCCATCGCTGTCATCTTCCTACTGACCTAGTCTAATGTAAAACTACACAGTATGCGAGTAGAGATTTTCGAATATCCGCCAATTATACATCGTGAATAGACTTGAGTATTTTACGCAGTAGACTGACACAGAGAAGGAAAGGAAAAAATTATCAAGTCGAACGTTAATTCAACAGGGAATTTTGAAATTTTCAATCGACTAGTTCGTTAGTTCGACTAGTTCGTAGTTGGTTCGTAATTTGTAGTTCGTAGTTCATTACTTCGTACTTCGCAGTTCCGTGAGTTAATTTCGACTAGTTAGTTCGGTTTCACAGGACTTGAGTCCCAAGCACACGAAGCGATAACACGGTAATTCCCAAACTAAAAATGTTACAAAAAACTTTTTTTAGGTTCGTTTAATTTAAAAACCAGGCAAACTAAGTTTTATTCAATTCAAACCAAGAGACTAAAAGTTACGGGGTACGGGCCGTACGGCACAGTAGAAACCTTTTTAGGATTTCGATTTATCCTCTCCTTTTCCTATCGTCGAAGTGCTAGAGCGCGGGAAACAGCCTAAACAACCCAAGCGTGTGAGGTTGAAACTGTCAACAAATGTATGCGCAACTTGAAATTATCCTGTATTTTAGTTATAGAAATGAATTAGTGTAATACGGAAGTCATTCTGATTTAAGAAGTTGATTGGTTTCTACGCTTAACCCGAGTGGATCACTTACAAAAAAAAACGTAACGATCGTATCTTCGCATGAACGAATGAACGAAGGTATGAACGAACGAATGTACAAATGAACTTACGTTCATTCTCTTTTAAGCAGATGATCCCAAACATGGCCGTAGTTGTAACATCTCCATAAAATCATATCCGCCTTGAAGTATTTTTTTCAGAAATTATTCTTTCTTGAAGATCTTTGCTCCTGGATCTTCGATCTTGGAATAAATTCATACCAACGCACGTACAGTACACGTATGTGTTGTGTTTCATTAGTCTTTAACAAGTCCAGATGAAACTTTATACTATTTCTCAGTTTTGGTATCCTTCTGGGTCAGATTTAATTCAGCGATTATCAGCGATATGATTCTAACCCTTCTAAACTTAGTAAACTAACTTGACCAGAAAATTTCTACGTTTAAAGGGAGTTAAAAACTAATAGAATACACAATTATTTGCCACTACACCCTATATATGAGCTAGCTGTATCTATATTGATGCTATTTCTATATATAATCACGTATGCCGGAAGTTGCGTATATAAACTTGTTGATGCAATTGCAAATATCTGACGGATGTTCGTATGAGGTTGTCAAATAGAACGATTAGGTTGAGGTCAAGTATGTAAAGTCCGCTTTGTAAATCCAATGATATAGCCAAATATACGTGGAACTGATAGTGAATATATGCGAAATATGTTATAGCTTCCATATATAGTCCAGTAGTTATACTATAACTGCAAACATCGGAAATCGTAACGTATAGATGTATAAAGGTCTTTTTATTGCTAATTATTCATGTAGAAAATTAAACGTTTAATTGAATTACGCTGTATTTGCAATGACTCGGAAAAAACAGAAAACAGATGCTGAATATAGTCATTATTTATTATTGTGATAGATTGTAAGAACTAGAGTATGCTATAGATTTGATTCAAAAATAATTATACTCAACATCTAAGTTCATAAAAAATTACATTTTATAGATTCTCATAAACGTATAATCTTTCAGTTACAATATTATAGAGAACTGATATATCTCAGATGTACAAAGCATAACAAACCTGATATTTGTCTCAATATAACAATTTCAGTAATATATCTATCAAATTAAAATGAAACAACATGACTTTTATCTTAATATTATAGACTCTCCTGTAGATGTTTCACGTTTTCACACGAGAAATCGTGGCCGGGAATATTTTAAAATCTGAACTGACAGAAGAAATTATCTCGAACTTGTTCACTTAAAAGAATCTATCTACGCATAACATCAATTGAACGTCGTGCGATTATGAAACGGATTTTGTCGGAAGAACGTATTGTAGATTTAAATCTCGGTGATGATGCTTTGGCAGCCATTGTTGCTTCATCCACAATTGGGTTTGGCTTTTTCGAGGCGTTGATTGACCTTGCTTTAACACACTGAGGGCAACTTGACGTATCCCACTCTCCGATTGGCCAAGATATGTGAAGGACCTCGAAAACACGCTCGATTCGATGACAAATTTCACGAACCGCCATCAATTTAAGACTTTCAAATCGATTTATATCTCAACTTCTAGCATCGATCAATTATTAATTGATATGCTAATATGACCGATTCAAAAGTGTGATGAAATTACCACAATATTGATGTCACCCAAAAAGGGATCAATAAATCGAATAATCAATAGTACTACAAGCAAACTATTTGCTGTTATTAATAATTATAGAATCAATTTTACATCCAGTATTCAAATAGATATTTTAGTTATAACATAATTTCTGAGGAGGACTATTACCACCATAATACGTACCCTGCGAGAAAAACAATGTATAGCTGTTCTTTGACCTTCATTGCATTATAATTCATTTGTTCTGAGATTGATAAAAAATAAATAAATTCTTACTATTTTTACAATATCCATTGATTTGTCACTGCCAACATGAACACAAACTTTTCCTACAAAATTTATATTCAAACAAAACTATTACACAGTTATATAAAAGTGATACCAAATGCCGGTGTTAAATCCATATAATATAAGGCTCCTAATTCTACTTGCAGTGCGAATCTAAACCTTCCTCAATTCAATTCAATTTGAAGTGCCGTATTGTACAATAATTATATATAATTGTATAAGAATATATAATTACATTATAATTTAAACTATAGAGGCTATAGCTCACATATAGCTCACATGCATATCATCTGACCTGTTTTTCATCAATAGTGCAACTGCACCACCTTGAAAATAGTTAATACAAAATTTCCTAATGCAATATATTAGCTAATCAAAGTGATGAGAGTACGATTATTGTCGTAATGAAATAAGAGCGAAAATAAATTGAAAACAACAACTTTCTGAAAAATAATGAATAAACTCATCATGTGATAGAAATTTCGAAAATATTATTTTCAGTATTATAAATGGTGAAATTTGATAAAATTCAAACTCGAATAAAATAAATAACGTTTATCTAATGATGAATTATTTGGTATACTAAAAATAAATACGAAGTTGAAGAAGCAGAAAGGAAGATTTGGAAGGTGACGAAGGTGACGATCGAAAATTTTTTTTCCACCGCAATGGATAAGAAAAGAAGACAAAAAATCTAAGGAGGAATGGATAGTATTCAAAAAGAAAAGTATTCAATATTTAAAAAGAAAGATATTCAATAATGTGTTCAATATCTTCAACTTATTATGGTATAAATATTCACAGTAATTTTCAAATGAATAACATTTAAATTTAATTATTTTTTCGGGGTTGGGGAACAATGACAAGTTATAGACGGTATTGAAAATATTTATATACCATAATGAATCAATAAACTCAGTAAGAATTAAAACACACTTAATAATTTTTGTGTTTCGTGTGTACATTGGATAATTAATGACCGTATAATTCACAAAAAAAATCTCTCGTTTTGCTTTAAAACTACGCTCACATCATCGTTTTGGCTTGAAAATGGTGAGAACAAACGATGGAACTAATCCCTGTTTTGTCCAGTGTACAGTACACCCTGTACGCCCTACAGTATAATTGGCATTGCTTCTTTGCTATAACCTCATCAAATATGACATCAGCACACAACTACCTTCGAATAAGTGCTAAATTCGCCTTGAGACATTATACTTGGAAAATTCAAGCAAACTTCTTATCCTTATATATACTACTGATTAAAATAGTTGACATTACTTATTCAAGAGTGTACTTACTCATTGCTAACAGTAAATAAACAAAATTATGCATAATATAATTCGAGGCAGTCAACAGTGCATCATGAAGTACCTTACAGGAATTTCGAAAGCATCATCAGATAAAAGGATAAACATGTCAATCATTTGAAGATATTACAATTCCTGCTTGTAAATTCTATCCCATAACACTCATCATTTAAATGACTAATATACTATATAATTTAAAAGCTTCAACTTTACTGTTAAGATCACAATAATTAAGGAAAGTATGTATAATGATAATTTCCTTGTTTACAATCACACCATTATAATATAGGCATGGCTGATAATATAATAATGAGTTGATTATGAGATATGCATGACAAATGCATTTTACTTCCTCATCTTAAGAATAAGATCTGCATCGCCATTAGATATGAGTAATCGAGTGAAATATGTCGTCATTCTTTTCATATTGTATCGAGAAGGTTGATATGCGTCGATCATCCTTAGGGTTCAAATCGAAGTCGAAGGTATACAGTTCAGGTCTTTAGTACGTATAGTCTACAGAATGCAGGCACATATTGACTGGCGAAGAAATAAAATTTTATTTCTGAGAAATGACATTGCTTCGAAAACCTTTTGAACGTTTGGACCTTTTGAAAGCTTCTGAAAGTGGGTATAATGGGGTATGACATTTTTTTAGACCTTATTAATCCATTATCTGTGTAATTGTCATGTAGATAAACATTTTTTTTAGCTGGATACAAATTAAAATTATTCAACTTGCTCAAGTTGAATAATTTTCACTTTGAGGTATTCCATAAACTTGATATTGGGTGATTTCTTCCCGCAGTGGAAGTGAAGATATCCTCGACGTTTCGGCCTCCATGATGAAATCTGTTTCAAGTGAATCTGTCCGGTTGAAGAAAGAATCGTCTGAGAAGAAAGACAACGATCATGATTCAGTCGTTCTCTTTCTTTTAAACCGTACTGAGGACTCTTGCAGAAGGTGTTGGAGAGCGAAACGTCGAGGATTTCTTCATCACACCTCATATTCGAGTCGCGGAAGATTTAAGCATCTTATAGATTTTCAAGTTGTTGTTATAAAAAAAAGCTCTGCTCTCTGTATTTGAATTTTGATATTGTAATCGTAAAGGTATCGTAAAGATCGGATATTTCACCGAATACATTCCTGCTCGCTTATTTCTCTATTGGAACGATAAGTACTTTGCACTTACTAAGTACTAAAAAGCACTGCATAGTACTAGTACTTTTCAGAAAATGCATGTACTGGCGGGAAAGATCAAAAAACTAGACCACATTTCAAAATAATGTGGGGAATGTGGGGAATGTGGTTAAGGTTCAAATAAAGTTGGGCAACCAAACCCATTTCACACAACCGAGTCGACTCTATTTTGGTATATGCTCTTCAGAAGACTCTAATTTTTGCACTTCAGGAAGGGCTTTGAGGCTCCTATGTACGTCGGTATCTGTGAATAACAATTGTCTACATTTATTATGTACTGTCATGCTACAAATTATACATTCATTCAGTTATAGGCTATATAACCCCCGTGGCTCAGGCAATTATCGCTAGCGGTAAGAAACTGCAGTCAGGTCGTGAGTGGGTTCGAGTCCCGCATAAGTCAAGGGTTTTTGTAAACGTCCTTCCATCACAGCTTCATCGATTCATTAACCCGCTCATTTGTACTCCCGTATACACTGGCTATTGGTGGAGTCATTGGGCAGCATTGAAAAAAAACTTTCTGACGATGTCTTTCAATAGTGACGTGACATCATGTCGTTGTCATAGCAACATGAGTAAATGGTATAGTTAAATAATCGTGGACTAGCCGGTGATGCGAACTAACCATGCGTGACGTATGTTGGAAGAATGTATATATATATATTTATATATATATATATATAGGGAATGATCCATCACGCCGTGTATAGAATAGTATTCCTAATAGTAAGTGACAAATTATGCGTGAAATAAGAAACCAAGTTCAATGTCAAAGATGTTGGGAATACGAATGTCACCGGATGGAACAATATATTTACTGATTGGTATAGATCGATTGTTTCTTTTCAATCATGAACGGATATCGGCTGTTTATTCGGCCATCTATACAAATCAGCAGACCGAAAATCCGATTTATTTTTTCAGATTCCGTGTAACTTGATAGTTAATCAAAATTGCAAGATATTTTCATTGTATTGAATACCAATTAGATAGGATTACTCTTGAAGATCGTTCGTGTAATTACGTTATTACTGAGACTATATTAAAATTCCCAAGAATTTGGCAATACCCAATCGATCGTCGTTTACTCTATCAATTAGCAAGAACGGTCGGAAGTTTCGATGTACGAACTCGAGTGGAATGACGCGAAACGAAGGAAGGTAGATTTTCACGCGGATTTTCATGTTTTTTAAATACTTGTTATAATACTTGCATCCTATTGCATTTATTATTTGTTTGTTTTTTCTGTCTATTTAATTGTGTACGTTTTTTTTTAAATCTTGTCTTTTTGCTGCCTGTGAAGGTCGTGTGATGTAAAGCCAAACGATAAATAAATATTATTTTATGGGTGGGAAATTGGAGAAATTATATATCCATATCTATATATATTCTTCGTCTCCTCTATTTCTTCTTCTTCTGCTTGTGTGAAGTTCTTTTTGGTATACAACCAGCAGCATGAATTGCAGTTCATTTATTTGATCAACAAAATCATCGACACGAAATTTTACTTGAATATACCGTCGTGTAATTAAAGTCACGTACATAAACAAGCAGTAATGACTTATATCATAAATAAATTCCATGTCTGCAGACAAAGTACTAGTAGTTTCTCCATGCACTCGCGTTACAACGTAACAAGTGAATCATTTTAACATTTATATTCAAATGTTTCATTATTACCACCGGATAATACTATTTTATGTGCATACCGGTACGGCTTATCTTAATTTAATGACAAATGTGTACATACTTTTTACCGTTTTATTTCCTTCCAGTCAGGAAATACGATACCTTCAGTTCAACTTAAAAATACATAAAACCCCACACGAGAAATACAAACCCGGAACCTTACCAATGATCAACATATATATGAAGCTAAATTCTCTTCTCACATCACATAATTCATGTGTTGAAACATACTGAGATTACCTCTCAAGAACTCCCCTCCTCCTTGCCCCTCTGGACCAACACCTTTAACACCTCCGTGATTTGACTTCGCCTCGTATAAACTGTTGCATCGCGTACTAGTTGCAACAGTTTTTACGTCATATCCGGTCTGAGATTTGTGACCCTGAATACGAGGTCCCTGAAGTTGGTGTCATGCCCCTGAGCCAACCAGCCGTGCATGTTGGACGAGGATCCATGGTCATATATAAGTGTGTATGTGAAGCTGGGCCAACAATGAGATGTTTAGTAAGAGAGCCAATAATAGATACTTATACCGATTGGTGGTTACTTCTCTATGGGTATACTAGCCATGTCGTTATCACAGCTTCCTAGTTTTACTACTTGTCGTTGCCATATCAATACCCTTTTTAGTATAACAAAATATTTTGATTGTAGAATAATTCCTATATAGATGGATAGCACAGTATAGCAACTAGAAAAGTTGGATGTAAACAAAATAATACTGATGAAGTTGTGATTATATAGAGAAAATAATTTGGGGGATATTGTTGTCCTCTTATTGAAACAATGTGTGACATGACTAGAAAAAGTCAATTGGATGCGATTGTCATCTGATACCGTGGTCATATGTCTTGTGAAACAGTGAGTGACATCACTTTAAAGTTTAAAGGGAAACTTGGTTTGTATTCCTTTGATTGTTTGTTGTTACTTAATCGACCTACCACGGTCCATAGCAATTTTTGGTGTTATATAGGCGTCTCTCGAGTGATGCCACTCATGCTTGAAAGAGACTGACAACAATGTCCTCAAGTTGATAATTAACCAATTACAACCTAGTTTAAGGTTGTTTGTTGTATTGGATGGTAACTATCTTTGTTACTTCAAAGAAGGAGAATATGTTTTCATTCAATAAGCTACAAATAAGATCCTTGATAAGTTTTAAATAACTACAATTAGTTATTTGTACACTAGAGTCAATGTCATTCATAACCATTTACTCTCCACTACATCCGTGAATTTTAATAATATGAAAATGAAACTTTTAAGACGTATCATAATATTTATTATTGCCCATTGTTGTTTTGAATTATTTAGTTACCAAATAACCAACACCAAGCTTGAAGACAGTCAATATTAGCTTTGAATTTCTTATAATTTTGCAATAAGTCAGTTATACGCATATCTCTAAAAAATCACATCCGGAAAATCATGTCCTTCCGCGAAATAATGTACAAAATAAATAAGTTGACTAACAAAACTGATAAGCATGTCCTTCATATGCATTATATGTGCATCATGCATTACGTTATGCACCATATTTGTTCATGTTTCGAAATTAAACGTAAGTTAAAAATTCATGAAAAAAGTACTGTATATATCGAATACATTAAAATGTAATTGTTTCGATTCACAAGAAAGTAAAACCGGAGGTGTGATATATGATATTGCATACTGTTTTATGATCCCGCTGTTAAATCACGTTAACACCCACTATTATTATCGGACAACTGCCTAGCCCAAAGACCTGCAGAGCATGTATAATCTCTTTGTAACTTCTAAATTACATTATCAGTCATTTAAAAATGTGTTGAATACTTTTTATGTAAGTTGAATACATTCTAATCGTGATGACCTGAGAGTATACTGTATATACCTGACTATATATTGCAATTACAAAGTTATTATACACACACATATAGGCCCTCCATATATATTATATATATACAAGTTACAGTCATGAAAGATGGATAGAATTAAAAAAACATTTGTTGCAATATCTTAACAATTTCATTAAGGCGGGGCTCATCGGTTTAGCAATTATTTTGTTTTTTTCCTTCGAAACAAAGATTGCAAATTGTTGCTTTGGTTACATCATTCTCAACTTTCGCACGGGTTTAAGCATGGCTGTCTGGTACCGGTGCTGTTATATACTCAGTACAATCTTGCGGCGATATTTGTTTAGTTTTGCACCAAGTGAGTGAACTGAGGTAACCTAGAGAGATCCAATCACTCACACTATCATATGAAATTCCGTGAAGAAAGTCCACTGAACTTTCACAAAACTGATGTATTATATATTATTTGCCAAGTGAAATGTGTGCCCATAGATGTTGCGTTAGCTGCAACGGTTATGTAGATTGATAATGAAGGCTTTTATTGCTAATATACATAGAATAAGTTGCTAACCGCTTGTTTTATATCCTGATTTATTTCAGATGTGAGAAACTGTTGGTCGTCAATGCTAACAGACAGGGAAAAAACGGTCGATTAGTAATTTAACCATCATTTCCAATCAGAAAGTAAGCTTCATAATAACAAGATATACACGATGGTTTTGTATATAAATGGAAAGTAATTAGTTATAGTGCATAATCTGTGACGTGAGAGTTGGATGTAAAAATCAATCCAGTCTTGGCCTGGGTCAACGTTCTGTGACATCACAGTTCCGGTACCACCGATCTTGGCACCAGTGGTGTACTGGGATATAATCATAATCACGTCGTTGCATCATCACCGTCGGGTAGACCTGTATAGTGTTGTTCTATTAGTGGAGTCATTAAGGTGACGTCTTAACGACCCGAGAGAAAGACCACGAGGGCTGCTTGCGTGGTGTTGGACAATGGTGCATTGGTGATCTTTAACCTTATTGGCTTTTGTCCATTTTGGTTTCGTCAATCGGAACTTTTTTGTCGCACATGCTGCAATACGCATCGCCTCACGTGTTTACTGAAAGGGTAAACAGGAAGGTTCGATTGACAAATTGGTAAATTGGCAATGATAAATAGGTGAACATATTTTTCAACTTCTTACGGTAATTTGAATAGAACTTGTGAAAAATTGAATTGAGGACTTCTTCTATTCCATCTTTTTCCAAATTGTTATTATATATTTGGGATGGTTACATTTGAATAAATTGTATATTAAAAAATTTATTTGACTGAAAATATCAAAATATTATTCACGTATCACAATGAATTAAATACATTTTTCTGTAAAATTACATGCATATTTTGTATTTACATTTCGACTGTGCACATACACGTGAATATTTTCAATACCGATACATGTTTAAAACTCAAGTGTAAATAATATGATATCTCATATATTATCTTTCGTTTACATATCACGAAGGATACAATATATTGAAGTGCCTAGGTATAAGTTTATTGTTTAAAAATAGATAGCCTACATTCATTTTTCTGTCAATTTTTTTCTCTTGAAATTTTGAAATTATCGTCTTGGCTGTTCCACCCAGTTTCACCTGTGATGGTGCAATCCGCCCAAGAGAGTGTTGGTGACTAACAAAATATCGACTTTACAAAGTCAACCAAATGGGCAACATACATGCAATTATTTCATTATCTTATATCATAACTATAGCTACTGAACCGTTTATATTTTTGACATGCGATAAAATGCAATTGCTTTAAAAATAATTGAAGAAAAATTAGCTCTGTTTACATCAACTCGTATTTGTCATGTAGTGAGAGTATAACACCAGAATGTGCACCTAAATGTAATATGGCCAGTGAAACATAATAACAAAACTGTCAACAAAGAGATGTTTTTGTTAACGTTTATTTTTCAATAACATCGAAACTTGATACAAAATCATTGTTCCGTAATTAAGGCTCTGGATGATAGATGAGATTGGTATTAACTTATCGTTATCGATTTTTGTTAACTAGCATTGTTCTAATTTACGGGAGTTTCTTTTCCACTTCTTTTTCATTCTAACTATATAGACAACCAGAAAATGTAAGTCACATACACCATTTTTATGAGTTATAATGGAAAGGTATCTCTCTACTTATAATTTATAATTTAGAGAGCCTTTACTTATAATCTTTATAGTCTGTGACTTTGTAATCTATGAACGGGAAGTGCAGCAAACATCAAGATGGCAGTGAATGATAAAGTTTGGTTGATTGACCATGTTGACCAATGACCACCATTACCATGATTACCATTATAAGACAACAATATAGCCATCACTCAGAATCAACTAAACTTATACTAAAATGCGTATTAAGCGCAGCGGCACTACCAAATTAGAGCTCGATCAAGAGTCATTGTGCATGCACAATGACTGCATGCATATTGCATGCATGTTGCAACATGCATGCATTTCAGTTGATCTTGAAAGGAATCAACCAATTTCTCGATAGCAGTCGAAATATATTTAAAAATTCAACAATGACCTTAAAATGGTAATTGTAAGTATCTAAAACGTTCAAGAACCTTTGTTTCGATTAAATTGAAAGTATGCACTCGCTTTGGGAGTCAATTCATCTAATATAGAGATTGTCAAAGTATAATAGGGCCCATAAAGCAGGAAAACGCAACTGAATGATGACACGCGTATATCACAATAACCCAAGGCGTCGGGGGAATGATTGAACGAGATGATGGGATGATGAGTTGAAGTTGAAGGTTGAAGGTGTTCGGTAGTGGGAAGGATATAGCGGGAGGAAAGCGGTTGTGATTTGTATTATGGGAATTAACCCTAACGTCATTCAACTATATACGCTATACAGAGGGAAACCACGAGACAGATCTTTAAATAACTTCACATCCCTGAAACTAGATTTTAATGAATAATATGACGATATTCTATTTACCCGATTTTAGAGAAAACTAGAAATCATCATCTCAATTTCGGGAATTGATTTTTTTTTGTCCTCCAGAGACCATGAATCATGACGTGGGCATTACCGATTCTACACAGAATCGGGTAATGTCTACGTCACGAATCAGAAAAAGATCCTGGTCCTGTAGGACAAATAAACTGATCATAACCTCTGAATTTTGGGTAATGATTTCTAGTCTTCTTTAAAATTGGGGGCATAAATATCGTCATTCGTTGAAATCTAGTTTATGGGTTATGATGCCCTTTGAATATCGTCGGTGGCAGAGAACTATCCTCCCGATCACACGGGGCACGCAATTTACCGCTGTGCTACCAGTGTCGGTTTCAAGTAACTGATCACTTGAAATCTAGGATTTATTTTTTCAAACTTCGTCATGCTACTTCGTGTGAAATAAAAGTATGTACAAATTATATGCGTACACCACTGTAAATATTCTTTCGTCAGTTAATTTTTATCACGTGTCAAGATAGTGCATATCTATTAAAGATTACTTTAAAGTTTCAAGTATGATCCAGAAATCTGCCAAATATTCATCAACATACATCCTGTGTGTAAGATAACATCTGTTTGTATAAATTAATACTCTTTTATTTGTAATACAATATTCATAAATAGCTTTATATATATAATATATTTATATACCTCGGTACATACAATAAGCATGGAAACTTTTATCTTCAATATTTAAGACGTATCTTAGATGTTTGGAAACCCCCTAAACGAATATAAATATATGAACAGTATTTGCATAGAGTATGGTATTTGTCGATACACGACAAGAATTGTCTAGACACGCCTACAGGACTAGGACTACAGTAATACGACATACGACTACACATGACTACAATATGACTAGAGTATTTTATAATTACTTATTTAAATTATAAGTAACTTTAAATACATTGAAATTTTATGAAACCGTACAAAGAGGTTGTAAACATCATATTTTAGGTGGATGATTGAAAAAAAAGTTCGTTCTACTTTATTGCATGAACACAGCTTTGCTAAAATTAAATTATATTCAAAATATCAAAATACCGAAATCAATTTCAAATTTAAATTTAAATATATGACCCAATTAGTAATTCGTGATTACCTTTAAAGTAGACCTGGCCCATTTTTCGCGACTGTAGGGGTCCATTTGGATAAGGTCATAACTTTACTATAATATTATCGAAACTGAACATTATGTAGTGATAATGACTTACTTTAATTGTATATACTTTGGATGGAATTTTCCCAAAGGTTCTTCTCAATTTGTTTTCGTGTCAATTGATATTATCTGAAACTGAAGGAGAAAAAAGCTGAACATAGCAATTAGTTCAGTCTTACAAAACGTTGCATTGAAAACTTGAGATCTTCACCTTCGTCTCAAGACAATAATTAAAAACAAACATTAAAGAGGAAACTATAATACTCTATAGTGACAGAGACCTTATACGAATGAGTGTAATGACACTGTACATTTATGAGGCAATATCCAGGAAAACACATATAACCGCATACTTATGTCAATGAGTGAATTGTGAAATAATATGATTATATTTCTTCAATGAATTTTTTTCAAAATATATTTTCGAAGTTTCTTGGTTGGTAAAGCTCACGCATTGGGTGTATTTGGGCAAAATACAACAAGTTGTATTTTATTTCAAAGGTGTTTATCCTGAAGAAGTGAATTTCTTCAGATCATGCACATTTGAGTTGAGAGAGGTCAGGTTAATGCATAGACAATTCGGTTACAACTAAAGGAATAAACAGAAGCGAAACAGACAAAAACCAGTATGAGCAAGAATAAAAGAATTTAGTAAAGAGTATTCCAAATTACGCACTTTCTTTCAATTAAAACAGCTGGAGTCAAGTTTTTGTTTTTGCTCTGCTATTTTGTCAAGTTCTTTCTATTTATAGTTTCCAATTCCACATCGGAGAAACAATGATTACACATAGAATGTTGTCAAATTTAAAAACAACAAGTTGCATTACAAAGTCAGTATGTGTAGTGTAAGTGACGTCGTGATTCGTAATGAAATTGTAATGAAAATAAAAGTGTGAATACATAACTAAACATGATCTTTGTCCAATGTTTAACTTTGTTTGGAGTTCGATACCCTCATAAACTTTCTCCGCTTTCGTTCGTCTCTTTTCTACTATAATATACTGCTGCAATGTTATGTAGAAATCAGTAGTTCTATAGATTCAGTAAAGCAGACTAAATCTCCTCATCTCAGTGGCCACAGCGCGATTGCACTCGTCTGTAGTACGTTTAGACGAAGCAAGCGTTGCATCAGAGATTGATTGAGAGCTACGAGCGAGCGAGCGCATACTTACATAGACTAGTTGGGTCATTGACATTTCATATTGGGTAACATGCAGTTCTATGTACTTACTGACACCTCTAGAAAATAGCACAGAATTTTTTTTTACAATTGTTTTACTTAAATTTGAGATAATTTCATATATATTTATATTATTTAGAGCCGGTTGTACCAAGTGATGATTAGTGAATTAAGCAAAAATTAGCAAATCAACTTGTTATCACCCTTGGTTACATATGTTATTTTTGTACCTTAAGTAATGATTAACCGATTAATATTTAATCATCAGTTGGTACAATCTGCTCTTACATTCATATATTATATTTTTTCAATTTTCAATTTTATATTTATATCACTTTTAATCAAGTTATATCTTGTTATCTTGTACTCTTTTTTTAAATTATTCTCTCGTTCTAGTATTAATTATAATGTGTCAAAAAAGATTGCGGGCTTGTTTGGTATTCGTTGCATTCAAAGTGCAGCTGAAAGTTGGTTCATTCTGCATTCTGCAATGATTTATTAACGGACATTCCATAATTATTTTCTTTGCGTGATGTTTTTTTTCGATAAACAATGACCTTAAGAGAAGAGGTCAGCCAAAATTGTTGATGAGATGGAATGTATAGACTATAAATAAAAAAATCATTTTATAATAAAAAATATATCTCAATTAATTGAACTGATTTATAATCAACAATTTTTAATTAGATCAAGAAAAATCTTCAAGCTAGGCCCATCTGTTTATGTTTATCATACGTATGAAATCTTTTAATAGTTATCCAGTTTTTCATTTCCGTATGAAAGTGCAATATGCATTTATCCATAAATGATACCCGCATCATATTTTTTTGTGAGTTTTGGTAATGATGTTGAAGAGGTCAAATAATTTGTTTCTAATGAGTTTGTTTAGACTAGACAATAACCGTTGAACGAATCATGAAAAACATATTTAATATAATTAGAGTAACTTCTATATCATTAATGTGCATGATGTTTGGTAGACCTACTTAGCTTTTTTTATCATTGAATTAACAGCTACTTATTTTTCATATTTTAATTATACTTATCATCTAAGTTGCACTCAAACTGCAGTTGCTAGTTAGCGTATGCAATTAAATGATTTATGAATGACAGTTTAGTAAATTGTTTTTGAACGATAACATTTAAGATATCAATTATGATGTTGATGAGATTTATGTAATAAACAGCCATACTAACATTTGTAAATAAGAAATTTAATTAATTGAAATGATTGTGTATAGTCACATTAATTCAATTTGAATGAAACTGAGAGAGCATATTTTTGTGAACAGCATGCTAGTGTACAGTACACGTAACTTAATACTATTGACTATTGAACTAGTTGAAACTACTAAATTATAACTAAAATGTAATGCTATGATAGACCTATTTTCAAAATGCACAGCTGACCTTTAAATTGACACGCGTTTGAAATTTAATTTGAATATGAATATTTTACGGGACAATGCACAGTTCAATCATTTGTACTAATGAAACAGAATCTTCGATCTTATTATTTTTATTTATTCTCCTTTTTTCTTCGTTTCTCATTTACTTCCAAATCTTCCTTCTTCTACTTATATGATATTTGTCCTGATTTTTGTTTTCAATATTATTCTATTGTTTCATTTTATTTAAATCATCTTATAATTTATTCATTCATTCGTTTGTGATCTGATCTGACACATAATTAATCACTTCAACGACTGAGGGAAACTATAAGAAGTACAGTCGGGAACCATCCAGAGTATGAGGTATTAGATTAGGCTGTTCCGTCGCGTCGTTCGAGTTAAATTCTTACTCGAAGAATTAACTCGAACGACACGATGGAACAACCCAATATCTAATACCTCATAGGCCTATTCGGGTCGCGAAAGCCTCAAACAGCTCATTCAGAGTATATTTTTGATTGAGAAAATCCAAAAATAAAAATAAACGTTTTTTTTTTTTTAGAAAACACACGTTAATTCTTCGGAAATCCTGTACTATAAGTAACTTACATAGAATTAGAATCTATAGGCTAAAAATATGTTTTTGGTGATTCATCTTCATAAACCATAGTATCATCTATCTTTAATTTCATACGTTTTTTAATGAAATTTGAAGAAACGAATTTTCCCAAGTCGTTCGCCCATCTTAAAACGCACACATTACGTAAATATTTACAGTGAATTTTAGTAATATTTACATCACTTAATAAGTTTTAACACAGCGGCTAATGTAAAAGTTGTGAGTTGCACATGTTAATGTTTACTCCCATGGCTCCTTAATTATACGCGTCCCTCCTTCATTGTATTTCATTCCGATTTCGTTTGATGAAATCTTGAAAGAGCAAAGAACGTATAAAGATTCGTAGAATAATATGTTATGACTTGCGAGTTCTTCATCGAATATTTCATCAGTGGCGTGAGTAGTTCAACACTTTCGATCTGTCCGCCCATCCGGAGAACTGGGTGCGAACACAATTAACAATTTTAAGATAACATATTGTATTATTTTTATTTTTATTGTGCTTAACGATCACACAAACAGCTAGGTTATATGGAGGTACGGATGACAAGGTGATAATGAAAGGAAGAAGTGATGATAGGTGAAAGGACGTTTAAAAAATCCATGCCTTAATATGCGGGACTCGAACCCATGCTTGACTTAATTTTCTAAGGCAGTGTGATAGTTGAATGAGCCACAGAGGTGGCTTTCAAGACAATAACATTTCGATTCCCCTCTGGTTAAAGTTAATTTGTATTCCAACTGGGCTACTTCATAAATCTTTTTCAAGAAGGAAATAACAAGCCGAAACGGTCAAATAAGGATTCTGGTATCATTAAAAAGCTTGGATTATGTGATTCTGAAAGTTGATTTTTTTTATAATGGTTACTACGTTCCACTAGCTTATAATCACCCAATATTTACGATTCACTGCATGCATCTAGATGTTTGTTGTGCTTCCCAATATAATTATGAAACTCTGATAAATATAATGATTTTCCAGGCCAAACATGCTAAGTTTTTAAAACTATTTTTGAGCATATTAATATTCAGTAAGGCCCTGCCATGAACTCGGTGTATCATCCCTCATCATTGTCGTTATTACCATTCTTATTCTCTCCCCATTCTACCCACCAGTTTACTCCACTCTCATCTCTTCCACTCTTCTCCAATATCGTGACTCTGACTTGGTCTTCCAATTCTCACCTTCATAAACTTCTTTTCCTATTCTTCCTTTTTCTTTTCTCAACTTGTCTGCTATTATGGGAGCACCACAATAGACGAAAGTTACTTATATCTTCAGTATAACTTTTCAAGTTTCGATGTTATTAAAAAAAAAAGTATAACTCACGTCTGAGAATCACTGGTGTGGTGTGATTCTCACTGTAAAATGGAGCTTTCTAGATAGGCCTAGTATACATAGTATTCTACTGATATTTGGGGAGCGTCTCGATCTAAACCATGCCGTGTAGTACTTACACTCACGCCACTGTAACGCTCCTGTATGAGATTGCTCGGTGTGGAAATAGCAGGACTTGGGACACACGTCTTTACCATATATTGCTTGAGCAATAGGCTTATATTATAATCTACCTCGGTTGCTCGCTTGCCACATCATCATGTATATTTACAATAGCTAAACGACGTGTTTATTTTCATTGTTATTATTGTATATCACCTTCATCTTTCAATGCTGTTTGTTGTTACGAATGTATATTCATGTATCGAGGAGGAAAGCGATATGTATTATTGATTTGGTTTCTTGAAGTTACATTTCACTTCCTAGAGATAATATTCGCTGTATTCGATACTTTAAGATCGATACTCGAAAAGAAATTCGATATTCGATGTAAGTAGTTGAGTGTATGTGAAGTTATAAGCGAGGAGGGAAGTAATAATTTACATATCGTTTTACATTTTGCATGGTAGTGTTGCCAGACTGCCAGTAAAGAGTGTACGAATCTTATACGACTCAAACTCTTAAGGACTCAATTAGGCCCTATACGTTAGTCTACACTCTATGGATTGCTCCGTTGAAAAATTAAAACAAAGTGCTCGCATGCATAACTTACGAGATTTAATAACCTTTTAAAAAATATGAATATAACAGAATAATTGAATATCTAATTAGATCGACACACACAGAGCACAGTTCCGCATCCAAAAAAAAGTTTGTGTCCGATTTTATGTATACAATTTCATATACTTTTTGAAAGTATATATCTTTTACTTTTGTACTATTTTATACTCTATTTGACATGTGTTCGTGTCTGCCACAGCTAGACATAGATTGACTTCAACATCTCTCATGTGTGAATAACTGAGATACTGTCAAAAACTCTGTCAATCTTCAACTTACACACACTGAATTTAGGGCGCCTGAAGAGCATATACCGGAATCAAGTCGATACGGTAAGGTTGTATGACTTGGATGTGGGTGTTCAACCTTACCTGAACCCTAACCACATTTTACAACCAGCCATTCACAAGTACCCCGAAGCCCACATCACACGACCGAGTCGATTTCATTCCGCTATACGCTCTTCACAGGCATGCAGTGGGGCCAGAGCGGTCCAGGGCGGCGTCCTGGTACTATTTTGGGAGGCAGGGCGTAGCCCTGCTTCCAGTTTTGAAGCGGAGGCAGGGCGGCGTAGGGCGCTGATTTGTGGTAATCTGTCATTTTATATCTAATCATGAGGCAAAGTACATATTAGAATGAAAATCCAGTAATAGTAACAATAATAGTAACAAGGCAGTTCCAGTCTAGAAGTCACGTGCTAGAAAGTTCAGTTCACGTGTCAGTTCAAGTCAGTTCACGTGCCACAATTACAAACCAAAACTTACTGAATTTGATTAATTAAAAAAACAATTTCAAATTTTTTCCTTGCGGGGAGTTTTTAGGGGCCAACCCACCAACAATTATTAGGAATCGCATTGACTGCTATTTGAATTACATATAGATCTTTATGCGAAATTTTGAGGTATACCTATCGTTATTTTCACGACTATATCACTGGCTCTTCAGCGCCTCCCTGAACGATTCCAATATTTTCAATGATGTCACACATTCTTCTAATAAGCGAACATCAACGTCCTCCAAATTATCTTCTCCAATTACAGCTTCAGTATTCGAAATTGAATTTATCAAAATTTACTAGTTGCTACTGTGACCTCACAAACATACTATATCTTTTTGCATATAGGTTTTAGGACAAAGGCCCTATGACCCCTTTAACAAAGGCCTCACAACAGACTATTACATTCAATGGGACCACAGTATACTCGTATCCCTCAAGAATAACCAACGACATCATCCCTCGTGGAAAGAACTGGTGGAACACAATGATATCTTCATGCGATTTATTCTTCATTTTCACAAAGAAATTGTCATCTATACTAGAACAATCGTGCATTGCTAATTAAACAACCCAAACGCGCTACGTGACACAGCTGTCTCACGTAGTGCGTTTGCGCCTATTGTCTCAAAGCTAGTTTCATAGCTAAGGAAAAGCAAAATGCACCTAATTTGTTAATCGCTCAGTTCAAACACAGAGATTATATAATCATGAATAAAAAATAAATAAGATTCATCTGTTGGATCAGAAAATAAAATATAAATAATCGCGCGTTTAGAAATAAAATATTTACAACCACAACGACGGTATACAATATATTGGCAAATTGAAATGAACCTACATAACACCAGCAGTGTTTATAGCCTAACCGCACGTTTGGAAGTTATAGTAATAGCACAAAATATATACATTAAAATATGGAAGCTTATTATACGATTACATAAATCGATCTAACAAGTGGTGTGTATTTTCATCTAACCTTGGGCGGTTTCGATCGTCAGTGTGCCCTATCCAATAACAGTAACACTAAGACGTTTCGATACGTTATTGAGGTAATACATCACTGACCATCCTCACAGATTATGAGAATAAACATGCATTATATCATTGCAGTTGCACTATTGCATCATGTAGCGTGCATTACAGTGCAGTAGTAACAACACAACAACAGATAAGTAATAATAATAATTAGTATAAATACATACACATGACGACTATCTTTAACAACTGCACGCCACCAAATAGGCGCAACCTTAACCAACAATACGTGATTTATTATTTATTCCGATTAAACTGTTTTTTGTTAATTTCTATTAGATAACGGGAGGTTATACTACGTAATATATGGTATTATATAGAGGGAAGATTTCGCAAACGACTGTACAAAAGGGAATTTCAAAGTGAATGATAATGTAAATTGGTGGTGTTTTTCATTACTTGTTTGATGACGTGATGAATTGATTTTAAATGTTGAAAAAAAATGTGTTGCGAAAAAATTCTCAATTACAAAAAAGTTCCTTTAGCAATTTTTTATATAAGAGAAAATCAAAATGGCGTGAGTGAGTTGTGAAAAATATTCAACTTTCAAAAAGGTTCCCCTAGAAATATATATTTGTTAATAGAAGAAATTCCAAATGACGTTCGTTGTAGAAAATATTCAAGATTCATTTTTTTTTATAAATACATTCTTCATTGGGAAACAATACAATTTGATATTGGTTAAATAGTTCTTTCCTTGCACATTTTATATATTTCTTCTCCTGTTTGAAATTATTGATAACTCTAATTTTGGATCAAGTTATTTTATAATCTGGAATAAAGATCGATTTTAACATAATGT
Organism: Brachyptera putata; assembly: GCA_907164805.1. Lineage (NCBI taxonomy): Eukaryota > Metazoa > Arthropoda > Insecta > Plecoptera > Taeniopterygidae > Brachyptera > Brachyptera putata. Next base: position 15,986,857 of record OU015464.1, read on the forward strand.
GCTGTTGAAAGTTGGCACTGGATGAAAATCAAAAAACACTTCCGTGTAGTATAATAGCGGTATAAAAATTTAAGACATATCTTTATATTTTACTACTTCAATAGGTGTAGACCATGTAGACCTAATAACCGCAGATTTGATTAGGTATTTCTTAATTAATTTGTTAGTGGTTACAAAATATAGTAATGCACACTTAATTCATCAATTAGACCTACTTTGTAGATATTACAAGCTACTATATAGATTTGAATTTATTGAAATTATAAATGTTATGGAAAACGCAAACTAATGTCGTTAATAAATATACATGCGCATATCAATAAAATCGATGCATCGGTATATTGCCCGCCAAATTATTGCCTTATCCCAACCTTGGCCCTATCCATTTTTAGCACACTTATGATATACGGCGCAAATTCTCCGATTGTTAACCGAAAATTCGCATCATAGACCTACTATACCCATAAACTAACCGTCAATGAAAGTACACTGAATGAGCATATGAAAGAACATAAGTCAAACATGTTTCTTTTCAGAATTGAGTTATAAGATGAACAAATATTTTTCAATAAGTTATTAAATTTTAGAAAGTCAATAACAAATTAAGAAATCATATCAGAATACAAAAGTAAATCGAGTGTAAAGCGACCTCAACACTGGTTCAATGTTATTCACAAGTTTATTCTAAAATAATTTATAAAATTATATCATATTTTTCATATAATTAGAAAATGTTTTCGTTTTCAAAGTCGAAGGAAACAACTAATCATATCACTATAGATGTCTGATATATCCTTTACTAACACCAATTAAGGGCAATTAATTGCTGATCAACATGAACTATAAACTTGATTACAATATCCTATAGAAGAATTAATTAATTAATAACGTCTAATGACCCTCAATATATCTCGTAATTATTTGCAATAATACGAAGTGTCACAATATTTTATTGAATAAATTATCCAGCTAGAATCACGCTATAGTGTTATATTCCAAGGAGTGACGTCACGATGAAATATTTCAAGGTATAGGCGTTAGTATTTAACAGCACGAGTTTGTTACAACAATGACAGAATCTGACATCATTCACCTGCCTTGTACTCACCCACAATGGAGCAATCACTTCTATTACTTTTATTAATATATCGGAATATTAAAATCATGATTATTTAAATAATTTCTTCCATTATGTGGGCCTTTATAGAATGACTCAGAAATCAATGTCAAATGGGGTCAAGCGACAGGAAACTCAAATAATTTTTTCACTTGAATAATAAGAAGAACGTTGTATCTAAGAATAAGCATAAATGGAAATTTTATTTCAACCGGTGTCATCCATATTTAGCCCTGTCGTCAGTTCGAATAGCATCCGTTTCCGCTTCATTGCCTTCTGCACTTTTCATAGACATCCTTTTGTTTTAGCAAAAGTGTCTAGTAATTTATTTCAAGGGCTTATGTCGTAACTTGTGATTAAGATGTCGTTGTTGTAGTGATATTGTTGGAGGATTGAAACCACCGATTGTTAGAGATTATAGATGTGGTAGACTGTCGTTCGACTCCGCCAACACTTGGTTAAATGACGTATATAGTAGCATTGTTAGCAAATACTCAATGATATATGCACGTTATCACTAATTAATTCCAGAGTTTATTGTTAAATGCATGTACAGGTAGTGGAAGTCAAGTGGAGTTACATAATGATGTAATGCGATGTAGGAATAGCCATTACTGTTTAGTGATTATAGTAGTGATATCGGTAAATGTATTTATGGCAATCGTAATTTATATTGATACAGTTGATTCGTTAAATGTGGCTTAGGGCATATTCAATCATGATTGTTGACGACTGTACACCACCAACCGTCCGTGGTGGCGAATAGGGAAGACGGCCGATCGGAGCAATAAACACTCAGCGATTGTTGATAGTTCTTAGTTGCTATGGATGTAATAATTAGTGTAAAAGTGGTTTAATGTTGATTCTGATTAAAAGATCGTGCTTAGTTTGCTCATTATTACGATATGTACAAATCACAAAACATACAATTTAAAATCGTATATAAGAGTGGGTTCATTGAAATTAATTGGATGTTGATTTTAAATTATACACTCTTCGTTTTCGTTATAATAATAAATTGTTTCACAATTATTTATATTAGCTATCAGCTAGAGTTACGTAGGCTATTTGATGAACTGATTACGTTTATGGAATTTAAAATTGATATATATTTTTTTTCTCAATAAATATTTTGATCAAAGTGTCTGATGGATTTTTCAGAAAAAAATCTATGGGTGAATGGTTTTGGATAATGGTTTAATATAATGAGAGTTATCGCATCGATAATGATAAGTATACTTGATTATATATTTATTTACCATACTTTTTCTTAAAATAAAATTCAAATGTAAATTCGCTACACAGTTGTGACTATAAGTCATTGATTAATTATCAAAAATGTATACCTCTTTGTATACATGCACTGGTTTATGAATTCAATACATCTATAAAAAAAGGTTTTCAAATGTAAATTCAATGTCATGTAAAAACAAGACTGTATTTCAGTGTCATTTCTTAACAAATAGTGATGCTCAGTGTGGTACTTGTGAAAAAACAATACATTTTAATCTTTTGTTGGTCGTACGACGACGATAGGATATAACATTGTTTATTTAAGGTAATATTTTACCCAACATTGATTTATGATTAGGATATTCAAGAATTAAAACTGTCAAGTTGATGAACGTCTTTGGTACGAATATTATTTTAATCGTTTTCTGATTGGCAAAATGAATTACCGACCAACAAATTCAATCCATCAATAAGTCGACCAAGATTTTGTTATACAGACTTAATTATAAGTTCCGGTTTCAAAGCTGGTATACATTAAGTTGATTAAGCGATAATATGCGAATTAACTTGTTATTACCCTCGGATACCAGTGATATTTTTTAACATCAATTGATAATTAGCTCAATTAACACGTTTTTAGTATTCGTAGAGCTATAGGTGTAGTCCCTAAAGTCAGTATTTAATAATTACTGTATTGTAAAAATAAACCTTCGTCAGGGTTTTCTACACTTGTAGAATTAATAATAATGTTTTCGTAACCTTTGAAAAGAAACTCTTTTTTTATAAATTATTATTCGTACAGGTAGAGGTCAATAGCCTGAAGTAAAACAATAGTTTTTAATTAAGTTATAATTTCGTGGAATTTTCGTATTAGTAAATAATGTGTGTTTTAATAAGGTTTGCTTTGTCGGAGCATTGATCGCTGATTCACTAGTCCGTTCACCTATAAAGCATACGTCATTATTAATAAAATTATATTTTAATGCATAATTAATTAATAAATATTTTTTGTTGGTTTTATACGACTCTAATAGCCTATGATTATGAATAATAAGTGTTCATTGAACTCATCACCAAGTGGTTTCATTTTAGTTGGGTAGTCTCAATTTTTGTAAGCCCATCAAATACATCTTGATTGTATTAAATTGTTTTTCAGTACACTCATTTTTCTAATTGGTATTATCTCATTTATTAAACTACAAACTCTCATTTATAATCTAGTCCCTGAATCTATTGAGCTGCTTACGAAGTGGATGTATTTTAGCAAATGTGTATGGCTATACGTTGAGTCGTGTCCGTAAGGAAAGCAGCTTTTACCATTTCAGAATTTTCGAAATTACTTTCATAAATTATATTTCGTTCGATAGAGCTCATTTAGAAAGGTTCTTCCAGCATTGTGACCCTCATCGTCCTTTTATCACTTAGCACATCGTTAAACCCATGAAATTCGAATAATTCTTTAAACCCGAATAACCACAAAAAACCCACACATCACAAGTTCAATTTATGTATTTATTACTGTTCAATACTTTTATATTGTATGCAAATGTGAGGGTGACATTGCGAATGCCGTAGTTGCATCATTGCCGTAATATGTCACTGAATACAGCTCAAGGAGAGAGATAATATTGCTTCATTCATCGAAGCCATGTCTGTGCCTTTGCTCTTGAGAGTGTTCGCGTATTCGAAGCTCGCGGGCGCGATTGAGCAAACGAGAACGTTTCGACACAATATCTCTCTCGCTCCTCATGCCAGCATCATTGCAAAAGATGACCACATCATTAATTGTGAATATTTCCGATTTTAAAAACAGAATTACAACATCCGTGTTAGTATAGTTCCTTTACAATATTGTACAGTCATCGAAAAAGGTGACATAGTAAGTGCTAATTAGTTTACGTAAGTTTCACAAACATTATGTGTTTTTTTCAATTGATTAATAACTATATAGTGATGAGTAATTGCAATCTGCAAGAAAGGTCATCATCGTATAGTAGCTAGTGATCCTTTTGTTCTTCTTAATCATTTCATGTACATAAATGTAAAGAAATATAATAGTCGAAATGAAATAATGAAATTTTATAGACTATATATATTAAGTGAGAAGTGCTTATTGTGTGTATATTTCCGAGTTAAATTTATTAGAGAGTTACGGTAATTATATTTCTGGTTCATGAAGTTTAGTACACAAAATAAAATAATATATTAACACTAAACGACTGAATGTCTTTAGTATATAGTTGAGGTCTAAAATGTTCCTCGCTTAAGAAGTATAACGATTGACAAGGTTGATTTTATCTCTTGTTGAATGTACCACAACTCATACCTATATATTGCAATACCATTCTTACACTACGTGATGATATGTTTTAATTCTTCTGAAACTGTTAGCTATATGTTGATAATTAATAATATATCTTGTTTGCAAGCACACATACTCGAGAGGGCAATGTTTCGTGTATATTTCGTCAAGGAACTATAATGTAGTCATCACGTAATACTATCGAGAGGCCACAACCTACATTTAAAAGACGTCGAAACAAGAGTAATTGACAGTTTTCGTTGGCGAAATATTAAAAATGGCGTGTACTTTCGTGGTCGGAAAGCCGCGACCGCCGGCGATAAAGATTGGCCAAGATCAGTCATCGTCCTTGTCATCGGCCTAGCTTTAGTTACTTCGTTACTCAAACAAGTGTTTAATATTCTCCTAGTGAAAAGATCAAACACCTCTCTTTTCGTACCAAAAAGCCTATATTGTAATATTGTATAAAAGCTAAAATTTAGGAGCTCGTTTATAAAATTGACACATCTCATTTTTTCAAACAGCTGTTTTCGATCAAGTTATATTCGCAAACTTGTGTCAGATTCTTATATAATGTTGCCGTTATGTGTCAGGTATTTATAAACTATGCGGTGATAATACCTGGGGGCGAAATGTAACTATAATATCATGAAGAGAACATATTCTGATCAGGAAGTTCATTGAGGGGACGAATAAAGTTTTTTTTGTCCTAGTTGTGAATTGCATAATGGCATGCAGAATTCACGCAAAAACTATCTATATAACATTCCTGCGTGAACATAATTATAAAACTTGAAAAACTATAATATCATATCATGTTTATATTATTATTTTAGATGAGCTATATAATGGAGAAAAAAAATTGTGATTAAATTTAAAAGGTCAATGATAATATGATTGTAGGACGAGGAAGTGTACACTGTCCACACTCTTCTCAGAGGAACAAAATGATGATATACAAAAAACAATGTTACAAATGATTGAAATAAATAATCGGTGTGACAGAATAACTAAAATTTAATTCATTATTTATATAGATTATACCATTTTGTACTCATTCAAGTCTATAGGTTGTGTAATTTTTAAGAATAATTATAAATAAACTAAAAATGATTTTCAGTTATACCCTATTATCTTTAATATTTCATAAGATTATTCAGTCTTTACATCTAAGTATTAGTATACCTTCTTGAATTATATTACATGAACATCTCGATTTACTTTCACACAGACTAGCAAATATTGAAAGGAACGTAATTGCTTAGATAGCTCGAGTTAAGAAATTAGAATTAATCCAATTAACCAAACTGCCAATCAGATTATAAACACATAATTGTGTTATACTTATATATGGCACACTTTATGATTGGTTTCAGTGATTAGGTCTACTCAACTGCCAAGTGCAAAACAGTTTCGACTTTTTATTATACTAAGATACACTTTTATACGAGTGTCAAACTTGGGTCAATTGCTATTGAAATTAATTGCACTAAATATTTTACAATTGCTCTATTCACGATAACTGAATTTCGTAAATATCTCGACACAATCATTAATATAAGTATTATACAATCGAGATAAGTAAACGTGCAACATTGTGAAATCAATCCATTCTATTCAATTTTACTTCAATCCATTGTATGAAGTACTACATTATTATGAGTTATTATGACACATTATTAGACAAAAGATTTTCCACTATCTTTTTTTATCAGATAATTTAAAACGCTTATAGATATTTGTATTTGCGAAACTTAGGGTTCAGTTCTGCATTAGGTTATCAGATAGGAGCTATATTTACATTAGCATATTATTATCGCGACCTTGAATGAGTTGCTGCAATTTTGAATGAACGTTGCGCAAATGAGTACAACTTAACCTTTCATTAGCAGCTATTTCATCTGCAATATGCCATCATGGCCTACACGCGCAATTGCCCATTGTTTCACCGTTATCTCTTTGTAAACCTAAAGCCGTTTATCTTCGGATTATTAACTAGGGGACAAGGTATATTATGTCGAGTTTTATTTAATGTTCATTTTAATTTTATAATAGTTGGCGGTTTGTTAGATTTAGTTGATTGTGATCGCCAACAATCTTGAAACGAAGTATTGTTATATGAATTTTCTTAATAACATGAAAACTTGATAGTTGCTTCCCGTACGAAACATTACAGAACATACCTACATAATTTATTTTATACCCTTTCTTATCTATACATTCTGTATAGACTTTTATATTGATTTTATTTTTTTATAGTATTTGATTCTGTCGTATGGATTTTCGAGAACAATAATTAGTATTATTATCTATAATAATCGGACGTCTGGGTAGGCTCCACAGTGTAGGCCATCGGACCTACATTGTAGAGTGTAATGGGTCAAGTATTACAAGATGCGGTGGAGGAGCCGCAAATAATGTATTGAAAAACATCAAAACATCAAACAAAACTTTAGAGAATCGGAGAAGATTTAAAGGGTGTTATCACTGACATTTCATTTATCATATTACCATATAACTATCTTGAATAATGAAAAATAATTTTTGAACAACCTGAAGAAATTAAACCATAGAACATTGTATAAAGAACTTAAATAAAATCGCCTGCCGATTTTATTTATTTTTTTTCATTTTTTTTGAAGACATTGTTTTTATACTTTTAAGATTTTCATTTTTAAGCAATCATGTGCCCAGAAATCACAAAAAAGTCAAATAAATATACTAATGATTAATCCAATACGCGAGCATTTATATGTAGGCTTACTTCATCATTTATTGTTCAATCGCTAGCACACGTTTAATCTAGAATTATTTTTAAAATTGTATGAGAGCTGTACAACATAAAATCTCACGCATTTTGGTGATCTGGCACACCCGTTCGTGATTAATACCAATGAATGAATTCGCTCATTCGGGACAACCACTCGCTCAAAAAAACATGCTCTGTAACATAATTAACTATCAATTAAATATGGGTCTAATATCATCAAGTATTATTATACCACAAGGCACAGTGTCTATAATAATTCACTTTAATCATTAAATATACTCAAATAACGGTAATGAATATTTTTGCCTAGTTGGCCTGGTTCCATTCGCTTACAAGGATTCGCAACGTTTAATCACTCGCAGTGAGGGAGTTTAGGTTTTATGCCCGACGTCCTTGTTCTTCTTTTAAAAGCCCGTCAAGGTGTACAGACGTCGAGATGAAAACGAAACATTTTATAGAACATCGACAATCTTGTGGGATGCCACTTGGCATTGGAGTGGTCTTAATATGGGACTGAGACAGACTGCTATTGTTTAAACCAAAATCTGCAATGAACCTGACGAGGGGGGAGGGGAAATGGAGAGCATATATATTTTTTATGTTAGGAAAACACCACAAGTATCGGTCTCGTTGTGAGATGAGCGAGTAGGTAATGTATACACGGAAGAAAAAGGTCGATTGACTACCAACAAAATAATTGTAATTGTAATAGTTACGTTTCGAATCGTAAACATCGTCGTAAAAATGATAAATACCATATATAAATAACACAGCTATACAAGTAAAACGGTAAATAGTGTATATGTTGGTAGGTGAAATGCTTGTTTCGTGAATATGAGTATGAGTATACTAATTATTTATTTAACTGACTAATCAATCGAAAGCAACTAGTTTAAGGTGTCCCCAGTCACAGTAGGAAAAAAGTTCCCACCAGGGTGATTATTTTTGAAAATATTGTGATTGTATACTATGGATCGGCCATATGTGGATGGTGTGCAGCAGTTTCACAATAATACGTTAATTCGGAAAGCCGCTACGATAATTGATGCTTTAGTTGATACTGAAAATGGTCACAAAACATTCATCTTGCGTTACATTCACCATTTGATTACTTCTTTAGGTATTTTAACGTGTGTGGTGTCGATGTGTTTGTAAAATAACTGACTTTGGGCCAACCTAAACACAAACAGTTCAACCACATGCGTTTGGCATACAAGACCAGGGAAAGTCACGCATTGTTTTTTTCGTAAATAGAGGTAACCGACATTATTCATCTGTATCGAAACGGCCATAGTTTTGCCTATGACTACCAATAACGTAGGTTTTGCTGATGAAATTTAGCTTAGCTGATATAACTAAGCTAAGGTTTACCTTACCAACGTATCAATTTTCATCTTGATGCTAACTACCTAATGGTTTTCGTGTATGTAACGGTTTAACGTATTTTTCAACTAATTTTTCCTACATTTTTCTCAAAATTTTCCCCTTTTTTTTCAATTTCCTATTTTCAATATATTATTTTAGCCTTGATACATCAATAAATAACAGAATATTTCATACATTTTTGTGGGTGGGTTCCCCTAAATTTCTCTGACTAATATTTGATATTGTACTTTTCATTCTCTCAAAACTCTCTTCAGAGGAGTTCATCTATATTTATATGAGTTCACTTCTGCTCGCTTTCATACGTACCAACTAGGTACCAATCCCCATCTCCCCTCAACTTTATTCTGATAATTATCCTATATACTCTATATATACCGAGAACTGACGGGATGTTTTAAATTTAGATCCTAATTGATATTGACTAATGCTCAATTTTTCTCGTCTCCTTATGTCATTTTTAAAAATCCATTTCCTCCATTTGGTCCATTTCCTCTCAATGCATGGGTCACATATTATATCCATGTATATATAGGAGACTGGTTCATTTCTTCTTCTAACTCTACCGGAAATAAACGAACTTTTGTGTATTTTAGCCACGAAGTGATCGTGTGTGCGATGCTATTTTCGGTTATCCGCTTCCGTCCTTTACTGCTCTGCCACCGCGTGCGACGCTTTTCCCCCACCCCCCGTGACACCCACGGCCTCCTGGCCATTGGCACGGCATGTCGGACGCACATCCGCCACCGCCAACTCCCCATCCAGCTGGATGGACAGTATGCACGTGCTCCTACTGGCAGTGACATAAGACGAGCTAAACTAGATCATTAGGGATGCTAAATTAGTGACAAATCTTCAAACCCACAGTAGGTTGAGCTATGTGGTGGAGGGGTAGGGGGATGAATTCAAATATGAAGATCTATCTTAAGGGTAAAGGGAATGAAAAAACATAAGTGAATTTTAATTAGATGAGCGTAGCGAAGATTTTCATTCCATATACCGAAAAATGTTGGGCTTGGTTTTTATGGTTTTATGTTTTTTTATGGTATAATCTTATGGTTTTTTATGGTTTTATGGTATATGAAATTGGAGTCGCAAAATCACCTATAGCTATTGACCAATGCAACTGAAAAATACACATTATTTTGAAAACGCGTCATAAAATTGATCAAACATATCCGTCAATGAATGAATGAATGTTCTTAGGCAAGATTCATTTTTTTCAGTATGAAAATGATTTTTACTTTTTTCCCCATGTTATTTTAAAGGTTTATTCAAAATTTCAATCATCAATTGCGTAAAGTCTATTTGATTGTTATCCAAAACTATGGAGCCCCGAATTAAAAGATGAGTACAGCCTATAAAAAAAGTTCCATGTGGATCGGTTTTCGCTTGATACCTGTGGATTGCGCACCCAGCGAAATCCGGATTTGAACCAAATAGATGTGTTGCCTATCGCTTGTCCAAATACAGGTGTTGAATCAAGGAAAGTTCTCCGTTCTTGTCGGCTAATTTTTCAATGTTCTTTCCCTATAGATTCAAGTTATCCAATCAGTGATAACACATTTATATTTTGATGATATTTGAACAGGAAAATGAATTGTAATTTGTACGAAGTAAAACAGATAATGTATACAGAATTATACTCTTTCCCAATTCCTCGCATGTTTATCCTTATTATATAATGTCATAGATTAACTATTTTAATCATTATCTATTATAGACTGGTGGTTTATATATATCATTATAGTAATCTATGATACTATCAATTTAGGGCCTATTCGCTAATTCCCACATTTGCAAATATTGTTAGCAAATCACAATAATTTTCTCTATTATAAACGGGTAACATGTTCAATAATGCGTTTCTATCTCAATATTTATTCCATTAATCCTATACAATCCTAAACATTTCTTATGATACAATATGCACATAACGGTATATAATCTCTTGTTTGGGCGTCATTTAATGCTACGTGGTCAATAATATATCGTCATACCATGCAATTAAACTCCATTTCATTTACGTCCAAGGTTAGTCTTATTATTTTTTAATAATTTGCCACCCAGCGTTTGATGTGATCATTTTTGTAATAATTATCCGCGTTCCAATTATAATTCTGTATTACATTTCAACTGTCAAAATAACATATATGCATTAGCCAAATGTTAATGTTATACTTGTCAAGCTAGTATTGATTATAATCGAGCTGTATATATAGAATAGAAATGTTGTTTGTAATTTTTTTCAGTGTGATTGTCATGATAATTCTGAAATTTGTTAGAAAAATGTCGATTGTTATCCTCGCATTCAACATTCTCTAGCGTTTTACCTTCTATAAATTACGATTTTTCCTGAATTTTCATTCTTCACAGCCCGTAGGTATATATATTAATGTCTTTGTCCACAGCCATCTATTTGATACAAATATTTTGCACAAAAACATACGATTTCACTCTGTTTTCTAGGAATCTAAAACCATAGAAACTCAAAGACGTATAGGGATTATGCATTATCAAAATGCATTATCAATACCGTCATGTGTTATAAGGATGGGAGTCGCTGTTTGGTGTTTGGTATCAGCTCTTTGAGTTCGAAGATTTACTACAGAAATGATCCTGTGAAGTAAAGTCTTAACAGCTCTTTGAGGTTGGTATCACTTACACTGTGGAAACTGTAAATGTTCGAGTGAAAACGCTACATTGTGCAGTAGTAGACTATATGTAGATTAAAAAATATGAGGAATTGTGTATAACAATCTCTTGATGAGTTGCGCATGCTAAATTATGATTTAGCAATCAAGTGCCTCGTGGTACCAATTTCATTACAAGACACTTATTCGTAATTACGAGAGCATATATATTAATAAATATATATATATATTAAATTTGGCCTAAATATTGACAGACACATAGCGAAAATTTCACAGAAACTCTAAAGTGCTCATTTTCATGACAAAAATATTGGTCTTATTCAATTAAGTTTTCCTCAAAAGTGGTTAAAATTAATATTATCATACTGATAAAAAAATATTATCCAGCTCCAATCCCTCGTAGTGAATTACTCTGTACAAAAGAATCGTGTCATCAGTCAAGATGTTTTGTCAGTGGAATGCAATTAAATAAACAAGGCAGATGAAGATCATTTCGATAGAGTAGAGGGAGGCAGGATGGGAGGGAGAGAGGATGGGAGGGAAGGAGGAAAGATTTCACTTCGTTCATCCAATTACAAGTTGCAGATAATGTAAGAAACTGAGGACCTGTCGACCAATGTTTTACAACAGCAATAAACTAACTGTCTCAATGAATGCTAATTTTTTTTAAGTGTCCCAACACTATAGGCGTTTCCTTAGAATTTAAAGTCGCTTACATTATATTAGATGATAATAGGGTGTTGAAATATATTTGCCATCATTCTTTTCGGTATTTTAGTCTCGACAATTTGCAATAAATAATCATAACAGGTGATTCTAAATGTGTATACGTAGGTTGATACTTTGTCAGGTGGAGTAGACTTAGCATAAGTTACATAATATTTAAACTGTAATTATATATCCCATATGTTCGGGATTATATATATTTTATATAATATAAAATTTTAAAAACAAATAAATATCATGTGTATAACGGTCCATAGTTATACATCACCGAAAATAGTTATGTTATACCATAGTTCATAACTAGTTGAGGTTTGATTGTCTAACGTTTCTATAGGCTTATCTAATACTATAAATCGTTTATGAGGCAGACTCACTATTATACTTGCGAATAGGAGTATATATATATACACATATAAATATATATATATATATATATATATATATATATATATATATATATATATATATATATATAAATATATATACATACATTTATATATATATATATATATATATATATATATATATATATATATATATATATATATACAGGCATTATTAAGCCCCTTAAAGGCCTGAGTTTTCATATTAATCGTGAATCAACAGCAAGCAAATCGAATGTAAATGCGTAATTGATCTACAAATAGTTCTATATTGAATTGTTCCATTTTAATTAGGTATTATTGAGTTAGGAATTTGCTGTTGATGGAATCGAGGAATGTTTTCAATACTATTTAATACAACTTAATTATCTAACTATACCATAAAAGAGGTCAATTAATTGCTATTGAATTCCTAATCGGTAATAAAGTCATAAGTAGTGTCTTATATAGATTTTATTTCATCAATAACTTTTTCCTGATTTCCAATTGATAGTCCTTTTTTTTCCTAAATAATGTTAATAATTATATATATATATATATATTAAGTTCTTCTAAAGTGATGTAAATATGGAAATTTACAGAAATCGAAGTTATCACTTCTGAAAATTTCAAGAATACCAATATTATTCCGATGAATCTTTAAATAAACCTATATAACAGTTAATATGGTGTTTCTAAGTTCTACATACTCCACCTCTATCCATCATACTCTATCTTCCAATAACAATTCAAATATAATGAAGAAATATAATAACACCACAAAATTGATCTCCTTATTACAATCCATACCAACAATGAAACTCAATCATCGATAGCTCATCAGATTCAACAAACTGCCTGGCGAATTCCAACCACTATTACAGGATGTTTGAGCACAATGAGACTGCCCTAAAGCCTACCTCAAGATCTAACTGACCATCAAATACCAAGCCTCTAACATCGCGTATCCTATACGTGGCTCCTTTGTGTGGAAGATTCCGCCCTCGGGCTCTTTAAGGTGTGCTGCACCATGCAGACATCTGACGTAAAGTTGGACGCGCTACCAACAAAGAACTAGATTCCGATAATGGTAAGTTATACGGTTGGTAGTATTGTTATGTGATATTAATATTAACACCCCGAGGTCCGAGACTGTCGAATTAAATCTGGCTAATCTCACGTACAGCCAATTTTTGTTACATTGGGCATTGTTGATTTTTACTTTTGTTTCGAAGTGGTGATCTATTACCAAATAAAATGTATTCTAAAATAATGAATGAATGTTATGGTTTGAAGGCGCGTCGACAGCGAGGTTATTTTGCGCCTATTTGTACTACTTTGCCATAGTTGTCAACGTTTGTGGATGTTTTAACGAAGATCATGCAAGAAAGAGAACTAGGGAAGATGAGAGTGAAGGAAGTGACGAGAAAATAGAATAGAATAAAATAAAAACACGAAGTTCAGTACTCCCTCCATATTCTACAGTCATCAAAAGGCTTCCACTCGATCGAGACGATCCATGAGTCCATTATTACCATGGATGACCCTTTTGGGAGCAGATAATTGCTTCCGAGAACCGTTCTGGAGATCACGGGACCATTTAAGCCCCCACACCACGTCAATGTGCTCGAATCCTTAGAGGGGGATTCTACAATCATAATTATAATTTGAAATTATTAATCCTAATGATTCACTGCTTCCATAACAATCATAACTGAAGACAATTTTATATCGACAAAAATTGACTACCATATGTAGTTTTAATCTGAGTGCATATTGTTACCAAGTATCACCAAGGAATTACCAAGTCCAGTTAGAATAATTCTGAGTGTTGGTGAAAATAAATGGCCGGCATTGGTAACCGATTTTAACCCTCAGGTAAAGGAGCTACTCTCGCGTTTTCACCGTTGAACGTGGGAACAGCTCTAACTAATAGGACTAGTTAAAACACTTGAAACTGTGTGTGACCATTTTGGACCAATACTATTTGTTTTCACCGACTCTCAGAATAAGGCTAACTGGAAATGGTAATACTGGGTCCAAGTATTTTACAAAAATGCGTAAATATATTGCATGTGGAAATTTTTTTTTCTCACAAATGCAATTTTTTCAAATAGATTACACATATCTTAGCTGAAGTTAATTAATTACTCTATAATGAACTATTATTCCAAACATGTAGATAAAATAATTAATACAATCATGTTAAGAAAAAACTAATATATAATAGAACGTAGTGAAACATAAATCTATAAAAACTTTTATAGATTAAGATAAATTACCCTACTATTGTATATGTGGAATTAGTAACTATTTATCAACTAGAATTACGTTATTAGAGAGTTGCTTGTTGAAAGGTGTAATACCTTATATACATTAAAACTTGACGTTTTCGTGATTTGAAATTATAAATAAAGAATCTATTGAGACTATACATTCATAATTTACTTATCGTATATGCTATATTTTTTTATTTGTATAATTACACAGTGTACATTGAATACAATTTTTGAACCTACTCCAGTCTATTTTCATCCTCATGGCAGTCTGTTGTATTCAACGGATGGGTGTTAGCTTTTTCATTGTCCAACATTCATTTATAATATCACAGACAGATATGTTTAATATTTCAACAAGTTACAATTAATTAGTGTAGTTATAATAGATTAATAAGTGTAAATTGGTTGAGGAAATAATTTTAATAATGAATATATATATATATATATATATATATATATATATATATATATATATATATATATATATATATATATATATATATTTATACACTTAGAAAGATAGATGGTTGTAGTACACATACATATAAATTCTTCAGTATATTACTAAAACGTTCAAGGAAATACTTGGAAGAGTTGAAAAAACACATATTTACAATAAAAATGGGAAATAAATGTATACGAAGGGATTAGATTGGATTGAGTGATAGGTCAGTATATAATAAAATGAAATCTTGAAAAGCCATCGACAAAAAAACTCTATCACGAATATTCAATAATAATAAATGTTTTGATATTTATAAACATTAATCTTGTTGGCATTGGCTAATCGCTTCGTGATGCTGATATTGAAAGTACTTAATGAAATAATACGCAATTTGCGTACTTTATTCCTAATCAGTGATCAGTATAGGCTAATGATTTGCATATATAATAAGTATAATAAGTTGAAACCATTCTAAATCGAGCTATCAAGACAATAATATAAGTTACATATAACTTTCAAAACTAAATAATTATTTCACTTTGAATGAAATATCCAATACTTAGTCCACAATGAATGATTTTTAAATTGTTAAACATATCGAATGTCAAATTAATGTATATGGGGTTATTTCGTAAAAATATCAGAATAGCAAAATAATCATAAATTCTGTGACGTAAAAGCTATTGGCAACATTTTATTTGTGATGCTGTGTAAACTGAATTTATAATCTTGAAAAAGTTTGATAACATAATAATTGCGTCGCACAATTAATTATACAATATTAGGATTCAAAAGTCACAAAAACTTGGAGAAATATCAAAATTGATATATAACATATCTTTTTTTCGTGAGAACGTTATACTTAATACTAGTTTCATTTGAGATTATGTATTAAGGTTAAATGATTATCGCAGAATTTATTCAAACCCTATAGTTTCATCACTTTACATAAATTATGTCCTAATGATTTAGCTCTAATCAATTATATTTATGCTTTACTTATCTATACGTTAGGCCTAAATTAAATACGTATACAGTATTACGTTGGCTGGTGTGTGGCCGATAAGATTGCCTTAAAGATATGAATATTTCAAAACAGTAAGCAAAAAAGTGTATTAATTTGAAACTCGCCAACTATAACTTTATAAAATAAAATTAATACATGAAATTTTATATTTTTTCTTTAGGCGTCTCTGAAACGATTTAATTCACTGTTGAGAGACGGAGACAAAAATCACAATCTGTCCACACTTCGCTGAGATGCTGTGTGGTAACGATTTTTTGTCATTTGTTACTTAAAAGAAGCCTTCAAATTAATCTTATTTTTAGAAGTACAGTTGAGAATTTTTTGGGAACGTTGGTGTGGTTTCCACCACAGATATTGTCACAAAATAAATAGTGTTCTAAAAAGTGAAATCAGTGAAACAATATTTCTCATGATCTCAAAACGATCTCAAAACTAACTGCATATATCTGTGTACGAAGAATAAGAAATTATGAAAACATCTAAAATTTTCTGTAACAGGAAAATAAAATTAACAAAATTGAATATATTTTTTCCTATATGGTAAATAAACGTGGCTTTCTTTCACAGTAGAGATGATTGAGGGAAAACGAGTTTGATGAATTCAATGGAGGTGCTGTTTTAAAAGCCTATACAAACGTCAGTACTGAGAAACTTCAGTAAGTTGAATGAGCTCAAAGTATCTTGAGTTTAAGTACCTCTGAAATCGCAGTAAAGACGTAACACATAACTACCTCAAATAATCACATACAGTGAATTCTAAACAATCAGGAACTATGGTAGCTATGGTAACATTTCTTTAATCTAAAATGTTTAAATATATAGAAACAAACAATTCACAGTCTAGATTTACATTTATATAATATATTTTTTTTAATAATAATAATAATAATAATAATGAAAATGTGTCCATCCAATATCAAAACGTTATACTCATCACCATGTAGGTGATACCATCACCATATTTCCCCCATTTTTTGTTGCCCAGTTATATTAATATTTTTAGAATTCATTATTATTGAAATTTAGAATCATCAATATTATTCTAATATACTTATACGTTGAACTGTCGTCATTGTATGAGGCTCAAGATCGACCGTCTCTCCTTACGTTAATACAGACGTCGGGAGGTGTCGGTCAGCTAAATGCATTCGTAGTAACGGTTCCTCTATTTATATTATTTATCTTATCACGGTCGTTAAATGGAAATTTAGAAATTTATTTGTGTCAAAAGATAAGTCAGGAATTATAATGTTAATTTCTTATTATAATCACATGTTGTCTGTTGCGTGTCTGTCTTCACGACCGATAGTACTATCTTGTTTTCTGGAAAAATTTATATTTTATTTTATATATGTCAAACTTTAATCACCTTAAAAAATAAATAGAAATCTATAAACGAGTGAAATTTCCATAAATTGTTCAGATTATATATGAGTTTCGTCAAGTGATATCACACTTTGTTGGAATAAGTGTTCAGCAATGGTGATTCCCCAAACTGTGATTTTCAATCACAATTTCATTTTTATTTTGTTTTACCCTTACTTCCTACAGTTGCTATGGTAACCTGACAATCATGATATTCTCCCTATAAATGAAGTGATATTTCACTTCATATTACTTCGCTTTCATAATAGTTTATAAATAATTTTAGAAAACTTGTGAATGAATGAAAATTATAAATAACAATTCTGTCAAACAATGTAGGATGTACCCTAACTTGATATATTTTTATTTCAATATTAACTCATGTTTAGCTTACATCTGAGTATACTCAAATAAATGAGAATGCAACAACATTCTGTACAAACTTCACCTACACAATAGTAACTTCTGGCATTTTACTTTTGGCAGCTTTTTATCACAATGCTCATTCAACTACTAACAGTTGGCATCTTTGTCAAACTTTTCCCGTTTAATTTTGGTACAAAATCGCCAACACTTGTGTATTACAAATACAAAAACATCTCATTATAGATTTCCATAATTTTGTATGTAACCATCCTAATTTTTGAAAGAAAGTGATATTTTAATGGTGCATGTGTAATTATTAGAATAACCTTGATTCATCCTTCACATAACCAACAGTTTATATAATATTTGAATTGTGGAATATATATTATAGTATTATATTCATTATCAATCAGTTTTCACAAGATTACACGTCTAATTTGAAAAGAGCCATGGAAAAACAGACTGGATTGACACTTAAAATGCAATTTTCGACATATAGTTTACTACCTATAACTAGAGTTGTCGTTCGGTTTTTATGTAATCAATCGATTCAATATTTCAGGACTTTGTCTCAATATCGAATTGGAATAGATCGAATCGAATATGCAATATTCCAAAAATTCGTAACCGAAATAATTAGTCCATGGATTTTATAAATTAGAATAGTCATAAAATAGTACAGTGCTTCCGGGAATTTCCTATTCAGTATCATAGAGAGTATACATTTACCTCTCCTATATTTGGCACCACTGGTTCTAAATCGATTGAAAATTTCGGTATACTTTATTTTAAAATTCAAAATTGAAATCTCGTTTTCATTTGAAGTTTGTTCATCGAACGGCTACCCTAGTAGAAACACATTATGCAGAATTGTAGAGATTATTGTAATAAGAATAAAATACCTACATTAAGATATGGTTGCATAAGAGAGTTTAACAATATGCAGAAGAAATATTAATTATTATACCGATTCACGCGATGAATAACTAATTCAAGTTGTATTTAAAATATATATATTTATATTGAGAATTTGGATTATTGATTGTTCATTTTTCGGGTTGTGATTGTAGGATAACATCTCTTTTGTATCTTAGTATATGTTTAATAAATATAAAAATGAAATCATATCATCAATTATGCATGAGTTCAACAAATTTTGTTTTCCAACCATATCCATGTCTTCGTATATTCGCTAAAGACCAATACAATCTCAAAGAAGAATTCAGTCAAGTATTACGTCACAATGTATCCAATTATGTCATAATGTAACAAAAACAAGAAACAAATTATTGAATTAATATTAAATTTAGTAATCGCACTTTTCGATATACTCATTTCAACATATTCTACATGCTCCTTTATTCCACATAGTAATTAAGGCAATTAAGACATCCGCATCTTTAGATCACAGAAATATTAGCCATCTTGAACGTCGTAATTTTACATCATCGATAATCAATCTATATCAAATCATCTCATCACTTTCAACGAGAAATTACATCATTATTCACGATACTTTTTAGTTTGTTATTATTAACATTATCTATGACGTATAGTTCAGAAAATGTCTACTAAGCATTAGTCAGTTTTCTCGAAACACTCACATGTCTTTCCGCTCATTCGTCAAACTCTACCCAACAACTGCCTTCTAAATCTAGCTGAAATGCAGTTTGTTGCCTTCTAAAACTAGCTGAGATGCAGTTTGTTACAGATAAGAGCAAGGTTGTGTAACGGAAGCTGGGACAAGGTGACACCCTGTGAAGATGAACAAAGACACTTTGCAACATATTATGCATGCAGTTATCATCACCTCACGTCTATGCTGACACGGGCATGTCTATTTATGACCGCATGACATATTGTGTGAATGATCTCGAAAATTCTCTCGACTTTTTCCTCGTGACAAATTACTGAAATAGCACCTCGGTTCATGTACGGTACGACACACACACATAACATGAATGTGTTATACCGAAACAATGGCTTGAATGTTGGAAATTGAACTCAGGACGGGTGTGGGTTCGAGTCTCCCTGCATATGGCATGGGTTTTTGTGAACGACGTTTCATCTATCATAACGTCATCGTTTAATTATAGACCTCCGATTCGCCAACCGCGTATTATCTAGCTGTTGGTGGGATCGTTTTGCAAAATTCAAACAAAATTGTGAGTACATTTTTTTCAGCGAATAATTTCCAAAAATATTATAGTTTCAACTGTGTGAAATTAGTATTATAAATATAAAACGATCGTCTTGATATATTGGTGGAGGTGCCATGTTTATTCAATACACGATAGTATTTTCATTTGAAGTTTAATTAGCACCATATTTGAAATGATTATTTCACTTAATATATGTGTGATGATTATATACTTACTTTTATTTCCTTGTTCATATTTTACCATACCTAATTTATAAGAATAACCTATACGCAATAATGACTGATTAATCTATAGTCGATACACACATTTACCAAACAGTAGAGCAATTGAGTATTTTGAATGCATAACTTCATTCAATAGATCACATGTTGAAATAGATAATTCATTTAATAACATACGCACACAATTATATATAACTTATATAACGTACATCTATCGAGAGTTGTACTGCACACATTTCCAACGTTTTCTATAAGAGATGTATCAAGTGAATACACTACCGTGACTATTAATTTCATACATTTCGTTTTGCGACATTTTAATTGCACTTCATTACTAAAGTATTTTCCATGTAATTAAAATATCTATCAATAATTGTATTTGTCAATAAAATTTCGAATCTGTACAGTAAATAAATTTGATACACTTGAAGTAGTTTTGAAATAGCTTTTCATCACGTGAATTGGATTTCAATACTCACAGAAACGCTGCCCAAGTAGTAAACAGTAAGTAAACAGTATTTAATCAAAGTCGATGGATGAACATGATGAGTCTAGGATAATACGTCTATTGTTGACGGGTATTGTTGGCGGTGGTACTTGTTCTCATGCCATCTGTTCGTATTTAGCTTTGTTGATGTTCTTGGCCAGGCAACAGGAGAGTAACACGCCGAATAGTGGGAAGAAGGCGATAGCGACGGCGGAACCGGCGACAAGACCGATATTGGCGTTCAAGAAATCAATCACTTTGGTGAAGCAGCCCTGAACACACAAGAAAACTTCGTAATAACACTACATTCTCATACTGAATATCACTTAAAAAAAATACATCGAAATTTGATACAAAAACATTGTTCGCCAATCGAGGCTATAGATTGAAGATACGACCGATCGGGAGGACGGTGCACCTGTAGAGGTATGTTATCACAAACTGAAATCTTCCTTTATCTGTGACTGAATATGGAGCGGATTGTTTGGAATGTAAACAAACAAAAACGTGATAAACACACACGGACAATAGATGCGAACCTGTTCCGAGCCACAGAAAAATACTACTGTTACTGTAAGTTACAGTAATTACTACTGTTCTTCCTAATATACTTACTACTACCACAGACAATACTACTTTAAACTTAAAAACTTTTTGAAGTACGTATTTTATATTTTCATAATCAAATCGTATATCGCAAACAGAATTTGTTTCGTTAGCTAAACAATAGCAAATCAATTATTCGCCATAGTCGATACTTCAAGGTTCCTGATTGAACCTATTTATTACCGGTAACGACATTCCGAAAATTACACATATCAATATGTTCTTGTACTCCAATGATTCGTGTTTCCACTGTTTGTCATATATTCCACTCACAATTAAAAACCACCTGCATCTGCATTCAGCATTATTGCAAATACAAAAATATTTATAAATTGGAAAATTTAGGTCAACAACTCGAAATCAAAATCAATATTCGTGACTAAACGACGTCCTCCATTGGAACCTACAACAATTTTTAATAATATCGAAATTAATTGGAAAGATCAAATCTTGGCCTAATCATGGATTATAAATTGAATTATGCACAGCACATTAACACTAAAACTCAGCAAGCCTACGCAGCTACGTCAACTTTAATCCTATATTCCTATAGCACTCTGTTGTAGCAGTATTCAAACAATCGATGCATGTATCGATTTGCTAATGATATATTTTATTCCAAGTAAGCCGTTTTAAGATAACCTGACAAGTCACAATATAATTGTTTTATTATTTTATTATTGATAACATAGAAAACTAGACGTGAATTAATCTTTGGCACTACAACTACAAGGGTGTTTCTACTACC
Organism: Brachyptera putata; assembly: GCA_907164805.1. Lineage (NCBI taxonomy): Eukaryota > Metazoa > Arthropoda > Insecta > Plecoptera > Taeniopterygidae > Brachyptera > Brachyptera putata. Next base: position 16,009,110 of record OU015464.1, read on the forward strand.
CCAAACACAAGAAATGAGATGAAATATAAATTAAATAAGATATGCCCTGCAAAATCAAATTGTAAGATTTACAAGAGGTGTTAAGTTAATCCCAAGAGATGAGACTATATGTAGGTAGAGTTATAATAATATTCATGTTCATGTAGGCCCTATATATATCAACCATCACTGAAATATGATACAATTTTTACGTTTTGGTGGAAGTGCCATGTCTCGACCGGTCTCCAACCTAAGCCAACGGGAACCGAGAGTAACTATTTATATACGGCACTTTCATCAAATCCCGTTTTATATTGATTTGATGCTTTATTATCAGATCCGTATAGGTGGTTCGCTGAGGGTGTTTTCATACGTCAAGATATGATTAATGACTATTATAATGACTATGATCATCTTGAGGTGATGATATATATACATTCAATATAATATATATAATGGATGAATGAAGAGAATGGAAGATTTGTAAATAAACAAGAACAAAGAAGAATCGTAGAGGAGATAAAGATCAGAAACAAAAGATTGAAGATTCCGTTCCTCCCCACCAAAATGCATTGAGGGTTGCGTTGGTTTGCCGGCCTCGATATTGATATCAAGACGCCGAACCAACGCAACCCTCAATGCATCTTGCTCCCCACATACAAATTATTGAATTATCAATCATTTTAGAACATATGAATTACTTCACTATTGGTGAAGACATTATACCATTACATTGGTAAATATACATAGATTGGTAAATGAGTTCGCATTTTAATTATTTGTTTATTTCGAAGTGAATTCATCCCTTGTGGTGCCTGTCTGAGCGATTCTACTATATTCCATAACTTTGTCATTTATTGATGTTAATAAAAAATCATATAATTATTTCATGAAAAGTACGAACCTGCGTGTAAATTTGGGATGAGTCGGACGTATCGCAGTTCTTGAGACGGCAGCAAGATTGAGGGGGTCGTCCGAACGGAGAACCCATCCAGTCCATGTAGTTGTGGTTGCCGCAGCATTCAAGCTAGAAAAACGCGATACTGAGTCAACTCAGGACATTGAAAAATAGTAAAAATATTAAAACTAGTAAATGTATAATAGTAAAAATAGTAAAATAGTAAAACAAGTAAAAATAGTAAGTCTGAAAATCCGAAAAACATCTAAAAAAGAGGATATCTTGAAGATATTTTTTTAGTATACCTTTCAAACAATGTAGTAATCTCAACATATATTTTGGGACTCGAGTGTAAGCTTACATGCTGTATTCAAATTTATCGTGAACATAAGGATGATTTTATTGGATGAGCGTATGTCAGAAGATTTCCTTCTCGCCTGGAACTAGCTATGAAGTATGTCTTTGATTATTTTAATTCTTCATATTTTCATAAATATTTGTTAATTTTCTCTGTAGATGTCAATGCAATTTTTTCAGGATTTATTATAATGGCACTGTTTTTTGTTAATATTGATGGCATTCGAAAATTTTCAATATGTACAATACTTCAATTTATTTTGTAATGACTATTCAGAAAAAAAGCATGTTTCTCATGGATCAACATGTAGTCCGCTAATGGATTGAAATTTAAAAGCACACATCACTTAGCTTTTACTTCTTTGCCTCGACAGTATTACAATTTGTATGAGTATCTCTATATTCCAACAAAGCGACAGCTGGCGCTATCTTTTAGCGACGAATAAAATAAATATAATTAAAAATCGATTATGATTAACTAGCGAGAGCAACAAGCTATATAGTAATGAATGCATATACCAAACGTACCACTGGTACCACACAAGTGTGAACAAATACGTAAACATAACATCAACTTTACAGCAGCTACCAACAACACGAAACTGAAGAAATTGCATGTGCAAATTAGATAGAACCAATTTAATATCACAGTTTATCAAGGTAGGTAATTATACAATCACACATTTAATTATTTCAATCATGCATATTCATGACTGCATGATGTTAAAGTCACACGTTTCTTACAAACAAATTAAAGCTCCACTCTGTTTATACGTATTAACTTATTATCGTCAAGAAATGAACTTGAAAATATTTATAAATTAATACCATTCGGATTAGAATAATTAAGGAATATCAAGTTTTTCATAACTTTTGAATGGTATAAGATATTAAGAACAATTTTTTTCTTCATAATTGTATAATTATTTTTGAAGATACTCTTCCATTTAACCTTTAAAAAATGTATGTCAACGAATTTTTCAGAGTATGGATATAGATGTGTGGTACTGAATGAAAAGATTGTTGAATAAAAACTGCCCGTCTACATGTTAAGTTCCAATCTTCGAACACTGAGAGAACTGAAAATCCCAACTTTTCCTTGTCATTTGCTATTTAAAATTTCAAAAGATAGAATAAAATTATATTTTTTCACACAAGCATATAGCTTATTTTGTTCTAACTCATTCTTCTGAAATGAAATGGCATTTTCTTAACAAACCTACGTTATTTTTAGGTAATCTCTACTTTTATACTGAATATTGTTAAAATGGCCTATATCTTTCTATGGTAATTGTAATTGACTGTGAAATATAGAATACATTGAACAGTCCTTATTGCGCTTAGAAGCCGATAGAAAGCCACGTCAATATACATACCGAGAGTAAACGTACATATTTTAACTTATGTCGTAGAAAAGCGCTTACAAATTTGAAATATTTCTCAAAAATATTTATGAATAATTTTATTTGTACGAACAATAACACAAGTGACATTTCCAATCTCGTATGAATCAGCGATAATAGGTCAGGGATGTTAAAGTAGTTGTAGATTAACGACCATCCACAAATGCACCACCAATTAATATTATTCGGGAATACACTCACCGTCGATTGCATGACGTCAAAGTCATCGGACTTCTTGTCTCCCATCTTGTGATAATCTGAGAGTGTTTGGTTCAATCCCATGTCGAAACCTTCCTCCAGCTTGGTCCTGTATGCGTAGATCGAGATGCCAGCTCCCAATTCAACCATGAAGATCACCATCAGAAACGTGCCATACTAGAGGAAACATAGATATAAAAACATAATTGATGTCGTTCGATTTTGTACTTTTCAAACTATCCGATTTTTTTAGGATTTCGATTCTGAAACGAATTGGAAGAGTCAATATTCGATGCATTATTTATCGAAATAATTATCCATATCGATTAAAACAATCGTAAATAATCAAATAATATGGTGCTGCCAAGAATTTCGCATTGGTGCGAGATAGACTTATGTCATTAGAGAAAACCTGTCAGCGTTATTTCGATATGAACTCAAAGTTTCGATAATGATCGATGAAGTTCCGGTATTTTCAATTTTTCTATCAAAAGGCAACCCCGGTGCTAGACCATGAATAACAGTATTCTTCAAATATGTTTTGCTTGTTGCTTTGATCAATAATAAATTATTAGAGAATCCAAATTCTAATTATACGAAAAAGTCGTATGTTATAATATTATAATTATGGTCTCATATTATTGAAATCAACATTCATGATTTTTTTTTAGCTTGCCACTAAAAAGTAACATTAATGTAGGCCCTATTGCTTAAAAATATGGAATAAAAGATAGATTTGATCAAAATTTTGAATGGAAGATAATAAATACAACGTTTCAAGCTCAAATAAGGAGTAATATAGTAATCTAAAAATGCCGATAAGTTACAGTTATATTTTTGATAAATACTATTTTACTTACTTCTCAATTTTCAACTGAACGTTCAACTTAATGAAGGTTTAAAATAACAAATTCATGAGTCGAGTAAATTGAAGAATACATTGTAGCGTGTAAATCAGGTTTAAAAATGGAAAAGAGAATGAACGAGACTTTCTCGTAAAAATTGAAATTTTGTATTGTTTTAATCACAGAAATAAATAAAATTAGAAGGATTGGCTTGAAAATTGAGAAGTGCTATAAGTGTTTGTTCTCACTGCTCACACATAATCAATTGTATCGACACAATCACATTAAAACCCCTGATGATTGTCTACAAGCACGAATTTCATTATTCCCTGCTCTAATGATAACTATGATTGTTTGATCTAGAGCCACAAGTACCAACAGCAAGTTATCTGGGGGTACGAATGAGCGATGTTGATTTTTGTCAAAAATCCAAACGTTGTATGGGACTCGATCGTACTTACACGACCGACATGACTACAGTTTCCAAAACAGAGCGTTGGCTGACTTGGCCAAACGGGCGACTAATTACTGTCACGTTAATATAATTACGAGTCACGGAATATTAGTTTTTTGGTGATAAAACTTTTGGAAGCTGTCGAAATTCTAATAGAGATGAAACAAAGATATTTTCAATATCTTCAAGATATAAGTAATAACTACTTATATTACGTCGCACAAATGTCAGGCAAACACGCGTATACGGTTAAAAAAAGACGTATATGCGTAACAATTAGGCGGTATGAGATAAACCGTCTTGAAGGTATAGATAGTATCCGTGTTTCCTTATTATTAGAATTTCGATATCTAACACCGTTCAAAAGTATCACCAAAAAAACTGATATTCCACTAAATCGTCCCATGTGGACTCTCAAGTTTACTGGAGAAATTCAATTAGTTGTGCAATCTTACGATGTAAAGAAGTATCGGTTGACCCTTGACAGTGCAGCAGCAAGCCAGAGATCCAATTAGTATAATAAGAGCACCGGTACCGATTAGCACGTAAGGTGCCGTCGATGAAAATTCGGTTGATAGTTCCATGTATTTGTAGAGTTCGACTTCCATCCAGATGCCAATAGCCATGATAAATATCCCCGTCACCTGTTGGGCAGAACAACAATATTAAGGTACCGGAACCGGTTACCAAACTAAGGAATCACTAGACAGTTCTCTGTACTCTATACATATCTATATTCGAATTAGTTAAACATTGGTGAGGTAAGACGTTATTGGTTATCAAATTCAAATCTGAGTTGAAAAATACATATTTTATTGTAGGGCTGATTTGCCTAGGGATAATCTGTTCAGTTATATGACCTCAAATAATCTGTGGAAAAGATGAAAAGGAGAAAGCTGTGGTCCATTAGGGAACCATTCCAAAACCTCGAAAAGGCTCAGCTGGTTGGTCGACCATGAGGGGAACCGAACCTGGTCTTCTGATTATACAGAATGATGGTTCAGATCGCTATATTGCGACTGTGTGAAACTATTAACATGCTATTAACTAACGTCTCACTATTTTAGTGTCTGTATACCAGATAATATGCTCAGCAATGACTTACAAATTAGTATGTATATAGGCAACTTCATTACAGTACCGTAACTTGAGTAGCCTAACTTAATCGACAAGGAGTAAGATCAACTTGCATTTATTTGATCTGACACGATAGATTAACGGTATTTTGAATCAGTATTTAGTAATGAATAGCATGTTAATTTTCTTAGAAAGAAATATAAAACAAAAAGCATGAAATAATATTGAATACACTTGTTTGGTAAATAAATAAACATTGCAATATACATTTTTAATTAGCATTGTAGATAAAAACGGACGTAGGCTTACGCATTTTATCAAATCTGGAAGGTTATTAAAACGTTTCTAGATAGGCCTACAGCGAAAATAGGATATCCGGAGTATACTTGTATCTAACGAAAGATGGAGGTGGTCTACCAACATAACAAACACAAATATCAACATTGTATTATTTTAGTCGATATATTTTGAACGTTGATGGACTTTCAGGACGAGAATTAATATTAGAAACACAACTACTTCTTTCAAAAGCGTTAAATGTTCAAGGCTGCAGTGATTTTCTCTACAATTATCCGATTTTACAATTATTTAGTTGGTATACGAACTTCTTTTGTGTAGATACAAGTATAGTAATATACGCCTAGCTGAATTCTTTTGTAACAAACTCAAAATAATATCATTGTAACAACAATCTCTGGGAGCAATCACTCCAATGAGAAATTGAGAACTAATTATAATGATATGGGAATATTATTCCACAACGTGTTTTTTCTTAATATGGTTTAATCGTCTATAGTTCATTCAACCGCAAAGATTTTATTACATTTTTAACTAAACCACGTTTATGCTTGTTGAAAGTTATATTTCTAATTGAAATATGAATGACTTTGTTTGTCTCCTGGTACTCAAAAATATTTGATGAAAATATAATACATATAATTAAACCCTTTTAAATTGACGAATAACAAAATATCTACCAATAGTTTGTAGGCATATATAATTATAGTAGTTATAGGCCTACTGTTAATTTCAAATGTTCTTGTGAAAAGACAATATGGAAGGAATATGGGAATGATGAATGTGTTTTCTTCATGACCCCACCAACAACTCGGGTATCTGGGGAAACTACTTCATATTATCATCAGAGTCAACATATTTAGTACTATTTAACTTATTCTAGAATAAAAAATTGGAATAGTGAACAGCATGAAAATATTTGACATTACATTACAATTGAGTAAAGAGAATGTTTAAAACCACTATTTATCTGGATTGCAATAGTTCCATATATATTGATTTGAAGGTCCCAAGATATTTGCTAATAGCCTCAATTACACTGTTTGTCTTCTGTGCATGTTGCAAGTGTACAAGTATGGTGTAAGAACGGTAATAGATACATGATTAAATCAAGTGCGAGGTCGTTATTGATCCGCGGCCACAAGTTGTTGTAGTCTCAAACCCAGGACGAAACTCTGTGAGTATTCTCATGACACGACGGCCAAGAATAAAAAAACAAACCCGGGATATATCAAATAAATTCAGAGAATTGTTGAAGAGCTACGAAATAACGAAAAATTCAGTTTGCACTTCAATTATAGGCCTATAGAAACTATTTTTAAATATGAGATATATAAATCACAGACAGATGTTATGAAAATATTTTATCTGTACGTAGCGAATAGATATAAGCCAACTCTACACACTCTTTATTTATAAATATGAAAAGATCAAAAGATCAAAAAGATCAAAAGAGGACAAAATTAAGCCACCTTTGAAAATATAATGAAGGCACTCAACTTATAACATGTAGATTATGGAACATAAAAGTGTGTACGTCAGTGAAGCTAATAAAAGCGACTAAAGTGTACACACCCAATTATAAAACAATTATTTATAAATACGAAAACTCAAGCATTCCAGCCAATTCAATTACCATAACCTTTTACTGTCATTTTCTGTATAAAAATATTGATGAAATTCAATCTCAAATCACTTCACCATCATTGGTGTGGACGTATTTGGTCAATTGTGATGACCTTTCCCGTGCCATATGTCAGGGCAACCCGGCAATCCAGCCACCGTATGGAGCCAATTTGTACATCAATAAAATCATACTTTCTAAATTAAACCAGAACTCACCCAGAATCCAAAGTTGAACACCATAAGCAGAGTTTTCGTGACTGCCACAGCAGCCACTACTTGAAGTCGTTTGCCCATTTTAATTGTCTAGTTTATTAGCAGTGTTTTTTATGTGGATTACTTTTGAATGCCAGTATGATAAAGTGATGATGAGATCACTCAATACCACCGTCTATGGAAGCTACGCCCGACCTGCCCCTATGCACAGAAGACCACGTACAACGACGACTGTAAGATGTACGCGGCACATGCGCCTGGGCGATGAAATATAGTTCAAATGTCAAACGTAACATTCATACCTCAATAATCAAATTTTTAAAATTATTTTGGAATAAATGTGTTTGGAGAAATATATATATATATATATATATATATATATATATATATATATATATATATATATATATATATATATATATATATATATATATATATATATATATATATATATCTTTTAGATAATGAGCACATATTCTTGATTATAATGTATTGAAAAAGTTGCAAGACGATTATTTGAAGTTGTTTCCCTATTTCATTTGCCGGAATTGATCATTATTTCATTTGCCGGAATTGATCATTATTATGAATTAACATACCTCCCAAAGGCTGGAATTATCAGCAAGGGGAACTCTAGCCAGTCCCCATGCTATTTGTTTCAAATGACGATTTTTTGAACTGGACTTGAAATACCACGGGCCGGTATTTATAAATTTACAAAATTAATCTATAGGCCTACTTATTTATTTTATTTATTTACTCAAAATATTATACATTTTATTTTACGTGATAGATGTAATTGATATATAAAATTATATATATATATATATAAATAAATATTATATATATATATATATATATATATATATATATATATATAATATATATATATATATATATATATATATATATATATATATATATATATATATATATATATATATATATATATATAGCCACACGCATTTTTTTCTCAATGAAGAACAGAGCTATATTGAGATAGAGTATATCTTTTATAATTTATCGAGGATTCAGCTTTCATTGAAAATTAGAAAAAAGAACAGATCCCTTGATTTTTAGTTGCTGAAAATATACAATACCCGTCAGATTAATTTATTACCCGCGTGGACCTATATAGTTTTCCCAATGCGATATTTCAAGACTGAAAATAATGACCTTTAAGTTATACATTTCAAATGTCCATTGGTATAACATATATTTGATTAATAAAACTAGATCATAGATTCGTAGATCTTGAACATTGTTTCAATATCTTGCGCAAATAATCCAATATCACAAATTCTTTTTCTTTTCCTTTTCTTTTTCTTTTATTCCATAAAATATTTCTTCACACAAATTAACTTGGATATTTCAACTGATTTCTGTGTTTATACGAATTATGACGCTTGGAACCAAAGTTGCGAAACGAAGTATGAAATATTCATTTATATATTTCGCCGGTATAACGTTTATAAAGGTCAAGGGCTTTAGCAACAAATAATCATACTTCTCAGCGTATTTATAGACGGAGACGTCGGACGCGTCCATGGGGAGTTTGGCGTCGACATGCGCCCGAGGTGAAAATCAACATCGATCAAGCAGCCCGCGAAACCATGGTGGTAGGGAGATGGAAGCTTTCCACCTCCCTTGGAAAGTAGGGGGGGGGGGGGAGCTCCTTGAATTCAGCATGGCCGCATTTGTTACCGCAATAGCAAAACACGTTGGCCAAACATGTTATCTGTGTTTCAAGTTGTGCAGTGCAGTTCCACAAAAAGCAGAAGGCACCGCTCTATTCGACTGCATACAGATAGATGATAATAGATAACAATAATCTCATGTGATAGGTTGACAGTTTGCAGTTGATCGCAGGTGTAGAAATATCATTCAGTGTAACGAGATAATTCAGAAGGTGTTTGGAGTTCGTTCAGTCAAGGTGAACAGCAATGCCAGGTAACAATTCCATTCCATTCATCAATCTAAGCCACCTTGATGTGTAGTTTTTTATAAAATGAAAACAATTCTCTCTTTAATAAAGAAATAAACTCATGTGTAATCTTTTTACAAATTGAAAATTTGATCTGGTTTTAAATGAAATTGGAAAATGATTTTCTTTTTCAAGAGATTTTTATCCGGTTAGTTTTTCCGTCAAATTGTAATTTTTCACGAAATATATTTTTCTGTTGGAAAATGGAGCTTATTTGCACCACTTTGCTCATAATCCTGTTATCGCACAGTTTATAGGCCTAACCATCATTTTAGTTGTAAGCAAAAGTGGTGATGAGTGATTAGTGACGAGACATGGAGTAATGAACTGTCGACATTATTTCGCCGTCAACAATGCAATGAGGTTACAACGATGTAGTGATTGCTAATAGGCGTACGTCTATATTGCACGGGAGCCGATTTAGCGAAATATCATAGTATTTGGCGATAACTTATTTCGATATTTCGATATTTTATTTATTCATTACAGATTGTTCATAAAACAGGTGGAAATGGTTACTATACCTAATGAAATTACAGTCAAACATACTCGATATAATTATACTTCATTTTTTTCTTAGCTCTCTTCTTAAATCACCAATCTTCGTTATGTTCTTGATATCTTCTTCCAATTCATTCCATTGACTTATGAAGCATCAAAACACAGAAACATATATATCTTTCATAGCTTCAGAATGGTATAGGGCCTTCGTAAAAACTATTCAACTTATAACGCATGATTTTCACAGGTACGGAGCTAAAAATAAACCGAGTTATATTGCATACCTGCACGGCGATAATAATGCCAATAGTAGGTACTATCTTTTTTTTTGAAGTTGAAATTTCTTTTTTATTTTACCTATATGATGCATGAACACGTTCACAAATATCCACAAAGCCTGACACAGGCTTATCTGTGGGTTTATATACATTATAATACAATGTTGGACACAATAATAATAATACAAATAATAATATTAGTGTACCTTCAAAATTGGGTTCATTTCTCAATGAATCGAATAACTGCTAACCAAACTGAAATTATTCGCACAACGCTCAATAATATCATAGTTCATATGTTTTAGTAGGTGATAGAGTATGTCAATTTATAAGACTAGACTCAATAGCTATAACCAATTAATAAGTGAATTTATGCAATACATCTCAATATGTATATTTACAATTTATTTAACCATAAAATGGCCTTCGTAGCAATCAAAATGATAGAACTGATTTTATAGTACTTTGATAGTACTAGTGCAGGATGCGGGAAAATGTGAACCATGGTGGTTTTTGCTAGTGGTAAAACTAGGAAAATGTAATTTTCCAAATTTAATGGTGGTTTTCGTAAACGAAGTTTGCGATTTGATGCCAAAATTTTCCAAAATTTTCAGCCAAAATTTTCAAGAAGTGAAAAGTAGCGGTGTATTAACATCGCTTCGCATGGAGGAATGTGCTATCATTTCGCGAATCCAGAACATCCGCTAACTGTTGACTATAATGAAACCTCCCATCGTGATAACTGATAAGACTGAGAATTATCGAAAATTGAGTCTAATAGACATTTAATTTGAAAATTGAACATCAATTATCCATTTTTGCTATAAAACTAGATATATTTCACAAAAATATAATAGATATCAGTTATTCTTTTTTAAAGCCTGCGGTTTTTTCATCTTATAATATAACTATATTGTGTATGTGAACTTGAAATCACTGCGTGGCATCAAAATGCACGCAGACTTTGATACTTCGTCTCATTCTTGACTTCTTGCCAATGGCGAATCAGACTTCTTGAAACTTCTTAAATTCCAATTGCCAAAGTCAAGGTCAGTGCTCCTGTCACTAGCGGAGGATATGGCAATGTCTGCTATCACTCCAGCCATGTGATAGAGCACGTGCCATCTTCAACTTGACAGGGGTTACACGCAGGTTGTTGATATATCTAGACTAGCGTCCAGAAACATCGCTCAGTGTGACAGATACTGCCAGCGACGACGGTTGATGCAAGGAAGTCAGGAGCGCTGTGTTCTAAATATTTAATCTTAATCATGCCTGTTGCAATAGGGAACGGTAGGAAAATAACGGTTATCGATGGAGGATTCGCAACGCAACTTTGTAATCATGTGGGACAAGTCGTCGATGGAAATCCTCTATGGAGTGCAAGTTTCTTAGCATCCGACCCTGAAGCTGTTAAACAGACGCATATCGATTTCTTAAAAGGTAAGCATTGGACTTTATAACGTGTCGATCATTATGGCGCATTTACGTCTTAAAATCGGAAATGATTAATACATTGTGGATAGTACGTAGACAACGATAATGTCCTCAAATTGTGTGCACCAATCACAGCTAATATTAGTTTGTTGGGCGGATGCGTATAACTTTCCCAGTTGCCGTGGTAACTAGATCGACGAACTGACCAACATTTTCTCCCTATAAATCGGTGTACAAAGAGTATTCTTGGAGTAAGCGTATTTGACTATTAACTTTGTCAATTAACTTTGTCAAATGGTTTGATACTGCAAGTTAATGAGAGAATTGGGTAAATACGTCTTGACATCAAGTTGAGATGACATGAGGGAAAATCCCTCCTCCCTATCTCCGAAAATTATATCGTCAAGATGTATTGTAACCTGTCGTAAATGTATTTCTTGAATCAATTATTGTTGTAGTACAGGTAACATTTAGCAGCTGTCACCTTCAGATAATACTATAGGTAATTACAAGGTAAGCTTAATTGCTTTCCGGTTACTCCAAGATGTTCAGTTCTATTTATACAAGATAATTAGCATACAACTACACGTGTCTTACATTGCTCTTCTTGTCATATAGGAAAACGACATAATCAGCTAGAGGGAGTCGAAATGTTAAACCGTTTTTTACCACACTGAATAATTATGTAGGGGCTTAAATCATTTAATAATAATGTGGGAATCTCCAGGAAGAAAAATATGTGCACTGCCCATCTCGAAATCCACACAAATTAATTCAGTTTTGAGTTGTAAATAGTGTTTTTTATGTAATCAATTAATCTAATAATGGTACACACATGCACATGCAATATGATTACAGGCTTCACTATAGGCTTCAGGTTGCCAAGGGAGAAATATCATAATTCATATAGTGCTTCTTATTTATTTATACATTTATACCGCTTCTTATATTATTGAAATAATATGATAAATATATTTTGTTCATAAATGTGGTTTGGACATTCATTAGTATTGTTTTCCTTTTTTTCCTTACATGTAAACTGTTGCCACACCACAGTAACACAAAAAAATCAAAAAGAATACCAAAGAAAATCAAATTTGAGCAACTTCAAGCAAATATTTGTCAACAATATTTGTCAATATTATAATTTTAATTAATAATAATTTTTAACATTTTATCAGTTGTCTAATAGATGACCTACAAATTGTGTCAAGTTCCTTTATCTGGAGCGTAGGTATTAGCCAATGCTGACCTATGAGCCCCACACTTTTCAGCCAATATTTTTACTAATTGTGCAAATGAGAATATTTTCGATTAAGTTTTGTTTATTGCATCTTTTTGGACCTTTTTATTGTACAAATATAGATTCATGACGAAGTCTTTGACAGTTGTAGAAACACAATATGATTGTACTTTGAAGTACAAAATGCTCTATAACATACTATTGATAGTTGAATCAAATTATCTAAGAATTCTTATCTAAATGCCTATCTAATCTAATTATTGAATTTAATTAAACATTTAAACTTTCAGCTGATGCCGATGTAATAATGACCAACACATACCAAGCCAGTGTGGGAGGCTTCATGAAATATCTGGGCCTAGATCAGAAACAAAGCTTGAAGCTCATAGAAACTGCAGTCGAGTTAGCAAAAAAAGCACGTGATGTGTATATGATGGAATGTGGAAATGGTAAGTCCAGCTGTTTTTGTTTAGTCTTGCTCATGTAGAATGTTCATGTTTCAAGAGGCATTCTCTATGTTTTGACAATTGATTATGTTTCATCAAAGTTCAATTTTTTTATTGTAGTGTATTATATTCTTGGCATGTAGTATACAAGTTCTATTTTTTTTTATTGTTGTGTATTAAATTCTTGAGATACATACGTTTTTATCTCTAGGCCTGTGGTATGGCTGCCTTGACCACTCCAAACTAGAGACACTTTCAAAGTACCGTAGGTATACATTTTTATGGTACCATAACAGGAACTTCGTATTAAAATTTCAAAGATATATGAATAGTTCACCAATATCCTTCAAGATTATGTGTAGTACAAAATTGTAGTACTTAAATTGCACTTATTGATATCATTTTTAGTGTACAAAACAGAAATACATGCACACTGGCACTGTTATTCAAATGTACACTGTCCAAGTCTGCCAGATATTATTTTAAATTTTTAATATCACTTACCATTTGTTAAAATGCTTTGAATGCACATAGGACATTGTAACTTTCGATACAAGATTATATTACCAAATACATTACTACTTTAACCTTTATTGTTAGCCTTGAGATCTCCTCCATGGCTCATTCAGCTAATCCACTACTTTGGAAAATGATGTCAAGCCGGGCGTTGTAAACATCCCTTCACCTTTCGCCACTTCATCGTTTCATCATCACTTGCTATAACCTAGCAGTTAGTGGTGTAGCACGATTGTAAAATAACAATTTTCAAAGGAAAATATATGGTGGTTTTAACTATTGTTTAATTATCAATGTTTGGGTAATTGTTGAAAGATGGTAATGTAATTGATATTATCCAAGTCAAGGTCTCCTTGATTAATTAATATTAATGTTCCCTTGTGGCAATTTGCTTACCAAGCCTAAGTATGATTAAGTATGAGAGAAACTGAACAAAAAAACACTTGTTATCAAATATCAATGTAGGCCTACTAATTTTTCCATGGTGTAGTTGATAGTGAGTAAAAAGTATCCTAAGTGGTGCCCCTTAGTCTGGAGTGATGGATTAAAAATAACCTCACAATATTGAACTTTGCTGCATGTGCTGGCTGGCATCTGTGCAATAAGAGTGGAATGAACTTTGAACTTGACATTCTTTAAATAAACATTAGGATACTCATTCATCATTAATGTTTTGTTTTCCCTCTCAAGATATGAGATTCAGAATTCATTTTATCTCATCCCTATTCAAATACTAATTGTGGAAAAAACACACATAGATAGTTGAAGGTTTTAATGGAATATTATTTGTAGTCAAGTGAATTTAAAATAGCTTCAAGGTAAGCTGTTGTATCAGTTTATAATGGACATAAAAGTACACAATGCAAGGAATTGTATCAATCCATGTCCATAAGTTACTTGTTCATTAAATTTAATTGAAATTCCGATTCTATTTCATTTTTTAAATAGGAATGTATTTTATGTTCGATTTTATTTTTAAAATATAGACATTTTCTTATTTTGTATTGATCTTTTTTATGACTAATTCAATAATTTTTGTCATGACAGCCTTATATGTTTTCCCATAGAATCTTTAAATTTTATTTTATACAATAGCATGCAAAAAAGAAACTTGAGTCTTCAAGTGAAAAATTGTTGCAAAAATGGTATCAAAAATTGAGGAAGAATAACAATCATTTTTCATTTTCACTTATCATTAGAAAATTAATTTGACCTACCATACTAACATAATGTTTCCGACGCCAATATATCTTATTTATCGCTACCGTGCATCGTTGAACCCAATATAAATGAATAAATACATAATGTTCAACTTCTGCATTTCAGGCAAGAAGACACCTCTTATTGTTGGATCAGTTGGTCCATACGGAGCTTCATTACACGACTATTCCGAATACACTGGTGATTATGTTGATCGCGTTAGCAAGGAAGAGATGAGAGAATGGCATCGACCACGTATCCAGGCATTAATAAATGCCGGCGTTGATTTCCTAGCGTTTGAAACTATTCCAGCTCAAGCCGAGGGGGAAATGATAGCGGAACTACTTAAAGAGTATCCCGGGCAAAAGGCTTGGTTATCTTTCTCGTGTAAGGTATGTACGTCAAAGCTCACGGGTAAATCAATTGCAGCATAAAGAATTATATTGGAGTTTCTATTAATTAGTGCAAATTTTTTAGAAGTAAATGTCTACCATCTACAAAATTTGAAAGTATGAGAAATATAAGAGGCAGATTTGGTGGAAGAAAAGCCATTGCGGCTTAACCCCGCCGCACAAATAAAGATCTAATGAAGATTATGACAGTAAAACCAGGAAAACACACCAGAATCATTATAAGATGCATCTTATAATGATAGTACTTCATATACTTGATTATACATGTCATATAACTTGATCATATCATCTTGGTCAGCCTACATTAATTATAATTCATATATTTTGATTATCTGCTGTCTCCCAAGATTTAGAGGTATTGAATTGGTAATACATTGATCACTGTAATTTCAAATTGGCATTTCAATTGGTATTTTCCGAAACAGTAGCGAGGATTTACTTTGGTATTTTTCATTGTTTCAGGATGATACCCACACATCTCACGGTGAAGTGTTCCAAGAAGCAGCCCGACATTGTTGGGATCTTAACCCTACTCAACTTTTAGCCGTTGGAGTCAACTGTCTGAACCCAAAGTTTGTTTCGTCGCTGATCAAAGGAATTAACCGAGATAGAGAGGACAATCCCATTCCACTTGTGGTTTACCCGAACAGCGGAGAAAATTATGATCCAGCGAGAGGAGGGTAAGATTGCATTCAACTTATGGCACATGCGATACGGCTAAAATCTTAAATATACTAGATATGATATGTATACCTTATATATTATATTAGCTTGAATTCATTTTGCAACAAGTTGATGAACAAAAACTAATTTTTTCTCCACTAAGATGTGAAGTAGAAAAGAAGACACTGAGGAGCAAATGAGTTCATAAAACAAAATTACATATTTTAATATTAATATTTTAATTGAAGAGTCTACTCTATAGAATACCTACCTATGTAGTAGGAAAGGAATACAGATGTGTTCAATACCTATGCCACAGCATGAATTGCAACTATCTTAGTACTGTATCTATAATTTTTTCATAAGTATACAGCCAAGAAGTAAATTATATAAGCTATACACCGATGAAAAGTACTGGACAGAATAAATCGCGCCCCCCCACCCCCCAAATAGTGAATTAAATAATTTGAATTATTTGAAATAAAAATAGTTTAGTCTATTTAAATCTATATTATAAACTGTCTTGATGGTAATCAAAATACTGAACTAGAATTGTGATGCTGATGTATATCTACCTCCAAAAAATGTTTTTTTTTTATAATTGACTACCATTTTTATAATTACACTACTTGAAGACTTGGATACACTTTAAACACAGCTAATCCAAATATGTACTAGAAATGAGTCATTTTTCCAAAAAAAAAACATGGAAATCGTAATCTCATTAATATATATTTTTTAATAACATCGAAACTTGATACAAAATCATTGTTCCCCTATTAAGGCCAAGGATGAGAGTGGGATCATTTGGACGGGGCACCACAAGGTTGATTATTAATATAGAATAATTCGTATAAACACTGGTCAAGTGGAAATTGAAATGTTTTTAAGAATGGCATTAAATTAATTCTGTCATAATCCAATTCCTTTCATGTCTATCCTACAGAGAAGAAAACCCAGACCCAATCCGGGGATGGTAAGTAAGCAACATCCACGTATAAGTGTTTGGTGGAAGTTTGCTGTTGCTTGTAGTTACTTGTTTGGTTTCTGTATTTACATGTCTGTCTCTTCTATCTCTCATCCTTACATCGTTTAACCACATATGACTACTGACCCTTTGAGTGAATTTGCTCCTGATTTTATCTTTGCTTTGAGTATACTGTGTTTTCCTTGAATGCCCATTGTTTTCTGTTGTGCAAAAGTGAGAACATTGTAGGTCTACTTATTAATTATTGGTGATTTGATAGTCTTGAAATGTTGTTGCTCACAAAAATGGAACTAGGTCTACATTAAATACTAACTCTACCTATTCACCGCTGGCACATTGACTTTCCTTATTAATTACTTGTCGACCCTTTCATTTTCAATCTTCAATTTTCAAAGTTATCAATCTTCTTTCTGAATTCTCTTTCTTTTCTTTCAAATCTTCCTTTCTTCTTTCATCTAAAATTCACCTGTAGAGCTGACGCTATTTCTACATTTGCCTTTTTAGTTTATGTTATGACTCGAGGAACGTAACAAAACTGTAATACACAGGAGTAAAATAATTTTGTTATAAATTGAATAAGCAGTCTGCATCATAGTAGACCCACATAATGTATTATTGAGAATTAACTACCATAAACGGCTGGAAAAATATTGCTTGGTTAAAAATTCAGTAAAGCTGGCTAGTGTATTAGTATTGAGAATTGAATGGTCTTAGTTAATAATAAGCCTAATAAATAATGATGCTTTATCTATGTGGCCAAGTCAAGATAATGGCTTCTCTAACGCTCAACACTATTCATTTAATTTTTGTGATGACTAATTGACCATGACTATATGTATGGCAGAGTGAATCAGCACATTATAGCACTTGGCACCATCATTAAGTTTTTTTTTTTTTTAAATGGTGCTCAACGACTTCACCAACAGCTAGGTAATACGGGGGTACGAATGAGCGGGTGATAATGCAACGATGAAGTGATGATAGGTGAAAGGACGTTTACAAAAACCTATGCTTTATTCGGGACTCGAGCCCACGCCCAACGGTCACTTCAGTCTCTGAAGTGTGCCTCAGCTGACTGGCGGCAATAATTGCTATTAATAATGGTCCACTACCATCTATGTAAAATCAACTTGATTCTTCTATTCAATCAGGTGGGTGGACGGTGATAAATGTGAACCGATTGAAACCTACGTCAGCGAGTGGCTCGATCTAGGAGTAACCTACGTCGGTGGCTGTTGTAGGACTTACGCCAAAGACATTCTGAAAATTCGCGCCGAGGTCGACAAGTGGGCCGCTAACCGGAAGAACAAGTGATAATATATGTTTAGATATATGTTTTATTGTTTTTATTAATATGTATAAGATTTATGTTATTTCTGTAATTTCAAGATACACCAAGACAATTATAATTCAATAATTGACCCAATATAATCTGATTTCATGCAATTAATGTTGTACATTTTTACATTACAATTTACACTTTTTCTATGGTAGTAATGACCAATAAACGGGGATCTTTTACTCTTGAGATGTGAAACATTTGCCTGCACATTAGACTTGATAAACATGTGTCAAGCAAACTGTGTACTGGCAGATTTCTAAAACGATCATGATCACGGTAGATGCATCACGGTTCGACAATAGTTGTCCAATGCAATTATTAATGGAAATTTGCCATCAATTTGAAAAGACTCAAACTTTGTAAAACTTGTGCACCTCAGTTTAATAACATATTAAATTTATTAATGTGGAGTCTGCAAGCAGCTATCGTATATTATTGTTCACAAATAAAAAATACAATACGCCCATAACAATAGTCAAACAAAAAATTTCATTAGTACCGGTATATAAATACTGTGAAACCTCTATCCATCGATTTCCAAGGGACCCAGAAAAAATGAACCACCCATGCAGGAAAACTATCCACCCAGGAAAGATTAACATTGGCCTTATGAGAGTAGGATCGGATAAATTGAATGATAAAAGCAGGAAAACGATGGATCCGGGAACAACGCATAGAAATTTCACTATACTAATCAAATGTTACAATGAACAAGGACAAAAATACTTTATGTATTTACTTTTACAGTCAAGTATTAGTACATAAAGTATTGTACAATTCTCTCAAACTTGTCCAGTCCCTTAAAATTCTATCATTCACTTTCTACTAAGACATCTAGATTATATTAGGTAGGCTCTATGGAAGAGAGGTACACTACCGTACTTGGTATTATAGAAGGGGAAACAAAATTCAGTCTAAATAGAATAAATTTTTATAATATTTGATGTTGTTGGATACAGCATAGACAATAGACTAATTGAAATATTTACAAACAATTTCACCGCAAACTCGTACAAGGTATCAGGTAATGAATACTAGAAAAACACGTAGACCTATTACGACTTCAAACTAACATTCAGCCAATTGTACACAGCCACAATCAAAATATGACACCAAAATAATACAGAAACAATGAAGACGAGACACTACGCAAGCTGCAAAATTATTATAAGTAGGCCTGAATCAATTTAATAAAATGAGCCTAGACAAAATAATAATGGAGGCACTTTGCCATTTTTATCACAGTACAACATGACAGAAATAAAAATGAATGGGCGACCACTGATTTCAAATTGGACCAAAAACTGAGTTTTGTACGGACGGAAATAAGTTCAAATAACCCAAATAAGTAAAAAGATGAACATATATCAAAAACCATAACCACAGCCTAGTAACCATTCTAAACCATGAATACATGGCAACTAACATTTAAATAAGGCGAGCCTCTCTCAATAATACTCGGATTGCAACCATGGTGTCCCTTTATTCTTCTGTCCATTGCACGTCATCCTTCCCGATGGCTTCCAGGTGTGTTCGCACTATAGTCTTCAGACTTCGCCTTTCTTTCGTTTCATCTTCAAGTTGCATTGCCATAGCAACAATTCTGTCCTGTAACTCTCTGACTTGATCTTTCAGGGCATAAACAGTGTCTACCAAACTCCTGTAAGAATAATGTTCAAGATTCCATAAAATATTGGTAAAGTAGATAATTATTGGATAAAAGTATGAAGATGAATTTCAAATTCTCAAGTAACCATGTTATTCGTGGGGTCGTTAAGCAAACAATATTAATCAATATACATCTCAATTTTGCATTTGCATCTCAATGGCATGCAAAAGGCCTGTTAATCATTGCACCCCTGTGTTTCTAGTCCTAGCACGCTCCTGATTACAGGTGTCATTTTATACATGATTCTTGAACCACATTTTGTTTCAATATAAATTCCAAATCATGAACCATAAAATTAGAGACTTACTTCTCTTCCATGATGGTCTGGTTGCCAGACATTTCTTCAATAATTATCTTTTCTTCTTCAGCGATTAGCATTTGTGGACTGTCCAGTAACCCTACAAAACAAACCGTTAATTTATTTCAAGTCTAATGTACCGTAGTTTTCCATCAATCAGTAACGGTTGTTAAATGAATAGGCATATCTAAAGGAATCTAGAAATGAAAGGAAGGAATTGAATAAATATTGTTAATTAATAAGACAAGTTGAAGAAATAAATTGGCAAATTTATTACATGTCTAAGATAATGTATGGAGATTCCAACCTCACTATTACATAAATAGGCCTAAATTTCTATAGAATATTATTAAAACATATTTACCAGTAGAATGCCTCCAACACTTACATCATTACAACAATGCAATTGTTAGTTAATACAGTCAAGATGCTATATTACACTAGTTAAACCATTGGCATTGCCTCTTCAAATTATAGAAACGAAAAGTAGCCCTATCTACATTGAGACTTGAGTGCTGAATAACATTGCAAATGCAATGCAGGGCAGTTAAAAACCCTCATTTGTTTGACATTCAGTAACCTGGAGTTAATAACTTGGTGCTTTTTAGATTCACCTTTCCATAGTAAATTTATCAAGAAGCCACATGCATCAGCTAGGCAAGAAAGTTTCACGCTGTCACTTCTCACGACTGGGGCTTTTAAAACATCAATTTTATTTTTGTGTCAATATGGTTCTAGAATCACAAAATTTTGATCAAACATCCTATGTGAACAATTGATTTTGTCTGTAACAAACTGTAGATCTACTGAAATCTAAATGTAGATTTGAGAATGCAATGAAACAAAACCAATTACATAAATTATTTTCCAAGCTACAATTACATTACAATATTAGAAACTAGAATACAGATGTATTCTATTCTATAAGCCTAATAGTCTTACTTTGTACAATAGGCAGAAACTTTTAATTCAAGTTTTCCAACTAGGGATTCACTTTTTATTGTTTAGTTTTTAATGTTGATCTTTTTAAAAGAATTTTCCTTTGTACAGTATCATGCTTCACCATTTTTAGATTCCATTCCATCATTTTCAACTGCACATAATAGGGGTATGTCAAATAAGACCTTCAAATGCCATAGTAATCTATACAATATCATGAACCATACCTAAAATAATCTTGATCATAGAAGAATCTGATACTTATGCAAAGTAATAATACCCATACATCTCTGTACACAAATGAATAATTATGTATGTAGGCCCTACACTACTAGAACGCAATTCAAATAATAAAACCCTACAGTAATACACTAGTAATACAATATACATAATTGACTGTTGATTACGATACTACTCAGTTATGTGTAGCATACAAAGCTAGCTGAATAACAAGTATGTACAGTAGCAGAAACAATAAATAGTTGACAAACAACTTAACAAGTTTACCTGACAAAACCAAACGACTGAGATTCACCAACACAAAGACTGATACGTAACAGTGATACAAGCAAAACAATAATTTGGATCGGCAAGTATTTGCATATATATATATCTCATTTAGAAAATAGGAAATTTATGAATGGCTTAGAGAAAATTATGGGCTTCAACTTCCTGAGATTATTATCTAAAACCAGGTCAATTTATAAGTAGAGCCTAGTACGTATTATGAATAATTATTAGTAGGCCTACAATATGGCTAGTATTTACACCAGTCAATAAAAATCCTTCATGGATGTAATATCCAAGGGTTGGAAAGAGACTAGTCAACAGCATGTACGATAACTGTATACATTATATTTTATATCCAACATTCTTGGGATAGTCAATTAGAAGTCT
Source organism: Brachyptera putata (assembly GCA_907164805.1). NCBI lineage: Eukaryota > Metazoa > Arthropoda > Insecta > Plecoptera > Taeniopterygidae > Brachyptera > Brachyptera putata. The sequence continues at coordinate 16,031,271 of OU015464.1, forward strand.
CTGAAATGGTAATTGGCCAAAGAAGCAGAGAATTTTTGCGAGGTGAAAGAATTACAATTTGATGTGAAATTGTAACAAATTGAACCGACTTCAAATTTACTTCTTATGCGTTTTTTCTATTACATTGGATGCAAAACATGCGGTTATGTTATTTGAAGTCTTATTTAGATCAACAGGAAAAACAATCAACATCACCAGCATTCACCCGAGTAGTCGCAAGGACTAAAATAAATACGTGACACTAGTAGTACAGTAACAACTTTAAATACGCTCTAATGACTTACAACCCAACTTGAATCACTTTTAGTTGTGAATGTAGGTATGTTTACATTAAGGCTAATTTTAAAGGAATTTAAAGCTCAGAATTTTGGTAACGGTAGAAATATCACCCGATCAGTTGCAAGTAATAGATACTGAATAACATTTACCTATTATTTCAGAAGAGTATGTCATTACGAAATGTCTTTATTCCAGTTATAACTGACTGAATCTACGGTACAAATTGTTGAAATTTGTCTATGCCCTATGTGAAATACGTTTATAAATTATAATTATCTGATTAACTGTAGCATACAAAATATCAAACCTTTATTCATTACTCCAAATATCGATTAAGTCATACTAAATAAATGACTCATAATATAGACTAGATTAGTATTTATTTTAGTATTGTTCTAATATATTTTTGCAACAAAGAAGTTTTCAATGTGTTTACTTCATCAAGAGCCACCAACCTTACATGCATGCCTTTATTATTGCTCCTTAGAGCAAACCATGCAATGATCTATAGCAATCACACTCATGTGAGTGCATCAATTAAATTCCATTTAAGCGAAGTTGGCAGTTAACTTCTTAAAATTTCACAGAGCACACACCATCATGTTAAACGATCGGCATTAAGTATGTTACGAGTTATCACCTTACTACCATATATAAGATGGTCAAACCTTCACCTTGCAAGCTCGCAAATAAAATAAGTAGAGCAAATATAAATAAATATTCAAGGAAAAACAATTACGGTTTAAGGCAAACACACACACAGCAATGGTAGAACTACTGACCAAGTGTACTTAGAAAAATGTACTTAAATGCGTCTTATGAAGACATTCGAGTTTCAAGTTTAAACTACCAAACGAATGATCAGAAAAGATGAAAATATCACTAAATTCTAAAATCACTAAAACATAGTGTAAAAGTCAATGAGGAACTTATTAGACAGTATATTCAAAACCACTTTCTGTCAACAGCAGACAGTCTTGATATTACATAAACATACAAAATGAGTAGGCCAATGACGTCAGAGGCGAGTACAGTGACAAAGTTTCAAGAGAAAATTTAATCGAAATGTGTTTTTCTGAGTGTGCGGATAACAAAGTTGCCGCAGCACCACGTCGACGCCCTTGCTTTATTGTGTGTGCGTTTGCAATCTACGCATTGTGCGACGTGAGTAAGTGCGGCGACAGGTTCGCGAGACAGGTGGCCAAGGTCAACTGCTCCCGGCAGCATGGAACAAAACAACACAATCACCAACCAATCACCGCCAAGCCAGATTACCAACCCAAAGCAAATGTGTTGAGACTGCAATTCTTGTATGTTGGTGAGTTTATATGCCTAGAAATTGACTTGAAAAACGATCATTTGTTTCAATTGTTTCAATATGGTGAAACTTTTACACGAGAACAGCAACTTGACTAAACATTGAACAAAAGCATATTTTTGTTGATTGTCAGGCACGACGTAGGTCTATACAGACCATATACTTACGTATAAATTCAATTTTAATCAACTCTATGAATAAATTTAAATTTTTTTGAGGTAGGCCTACACTATTCCTCAATTTTATTAACTAAAAACACCATTAAAAAAATGGTTATACCTTCAAATTATTTCAATTAAAATACTAAGGTACGGTACCAACATAAGTGAATTGCAGCAAGCCCAGATAGACCAAAATATAAAATTAATTAATAAAAATGAGTATATACTGAAGAATGGACTAAATGAATACTGTAGTCCATCACTCTTATACTTATCCTAATATTTTAACGCAACAAATAGAAAATACTAAATGAGTGGTAATAGCAGAAACCGTGCTGAAAACTGATTTTAATTATTGTTCCCATCCGAATTTTTTTTTGTCCGTATGTTTCCCTTTCCTTTATCTGTCTGTAAAATAGATTAGGCTATCACAGAAGCCTATGTGAGCAATAAGCACACACATCATTTGAGATGAACTGCAGGTAGATGAAATCTTGGAAAATCCAACGTTAACCTTGTCTACAAATACAATATAATATACTATCTAGGCCTTTAAAAAAAATGATAATCACATTTTGAATAAGTTATTATCAAGTTTTTAGAAAGTAGGACTTGATTTATGAATATATTTTTGTGATGGACAATATGAGAGATGGATGATAGATGATGAAACATTGTAGGAGAAGTCTGTGTTTTTTCTCCAACCTGTACCCACCTCATGATTTCTCGTGTCACTAGCTTCTCCTACAACGTATCACCAATTCATCATCTATCAATCTATCATCCATCTCTTATATTGTCCATCACAAAAATATATACTTATTATCAAGTTTGAATAAGTTGAGAATTGGAGGAAGTATTCAGTGGTACAGTACTACAGTTTCAGCTCAGCCTAAAAGGGTTCTAGCATTGTAAGGTAAAAGTCACAAAATCTAGTTCAACTTACCACAAACTGAAACTGGTAGAGCAATAGATTTTTGACCGTCATTGTTTTTAGTACATATATAAAGAATTGTATAAGATAAAGTATGTATTGTTTTTAGTGGTATGAGAAACACATAGATTTTATTGTAAGCCTATATCACTGAAATGTTATACGTAGAGTGGAAGTGGAACCCCTACGCATCGTTCTCAAATCCGTTGTTTTCCTGCTTATATCATTTATATAATTTTCCTGCACGGATGGTTTCATTTTCCTGGTCCCTTGAAAAGCGATAGATGGAGGTTTCACGGTATCACTAAAATACCAGTAGGCCTATAGTTATTTACATGAAAACTTATGGTCACATTCAGAAGCATTTTCTGAACGGAAATATTTTGATAAAATACTGCCATTCTAAAGGTACGTTCATACTACTACGGCAACCTGCCGCATATACGGTTTTTCCGTTGCGGTAAACACACGCTCTTTTTCTATCGTTCAGAGTACTACGGTAAACGTCAGACGGCAAATGTACTTATTTTGAGGTTATGTTGAGTTGAGCTCCGATCTCCACCCAAGTTTTCGTTCTCAAAGGTTTATCTTTGTGCAGGGAATCTGTTACTCTGTACATAAAAGGTTTCTTGCTCACGAGAGCAATGATAAATTCATTAGACAAGATTGGTCTAAAAAATTTCTCAAAATGCTGGTAAAAATGTGTAGTGTTTTGATTGGCGCCAAAAGAGTCGCTCGCTGAACAGTTGGTTCTACACCCACCCTGCGTAGGACAAGCGGTCTGAGCATGCGCAGGGCCGTGATTAGGTCAACTACGTCACAAACCGTATCACGGCAAGCTAGCCGTACGGCAGAAAGTTAAAGTTGATTCAACTCGGACGGCACAGCCGCATCGCCTGGTACGGCAAGTTTCTGATTGGTTCACGTGACCAACCGTGACTGAAAAACCGTTTTGCCGTAGTAGTATGAACGTACCTTAACAAGCCAGTGATTTTTCCTAATTCTCACTCAAGATATTTTCCACACGGCGTCAAAAGTTCCGCATGATACACGATTTTGTTCGCATTCTATAAACCAGTATATGTGACCACAAGCATACATACAAATATAAACTTCTATACCTGTTGGTTCATAAAGTGCAAGTACAGAGTCACAGAGTCTAGTTATTCAGTCAAATACAATGCAATATTACACAGACATCAGCCAGTTGTTATAGAAACAAGAAAAGCAACAAGAAAGTATGTACTAAGTACGTATTAACTGAAGGGGAGGGGCTAAATCCCAAGACAGGAAAAGTAAATAGAGTATTACTGTTTTGTTCAATCTTGGAGATGGTATAATGACTCAACAATAGACTATGGAGACATATCAGACACACAATTTGCACAAACTTGAACTTTGCCAAAAAGTGCAAACGCTGCTCAAATAGTACTTCTATAATTGAATACTAGTGGCTCCAACGTGTATTGAACACTGGTCATTCGTTGGATCGCACTTGGAATGATAAGGGAATTTGTCTTAGAGCAAGGCTATCTTAAACTTTTTTCGCCAACCTACCCGAATTAACAGTGTATCGCGTTTTGGCACTCGTACAATATGCTTCGATGACGCGAAGAATTTGGGCATCCTCTTCGAAACTTCTGTCACCTAAAATATCATACAATTGAAGAATTAGAGTACAAACTACCAGTAAGCCTGGATTATTCTGTCCTAAATTTATAATATATAGGTCTGCCTACCATACCACTATAAAAAAAAAAGAGGCACTCCCATTAACCTTTACCCTTACGTATAGGGCACGCAGTTATTGCAAAAGAGTTGTCGTGGTTATGTTTATGATGGATTATTCTTCAAAAATTATGTCCTACACACATTTTTTAAAAATTTCTCATCAATATTTCAAAAAATGTTCTTCTTAAATATAGGCGTAGGCCTATGACATTTTTTTTCATTACTTCGAAATGAAATCCAAGAATTTGGAAAATAATTTGAAGAATTTTTGTACAAAAAAGTTTTGAATGAAATTCGAGATTCAATCACGGCAAGACGTAGACTTACTTGACTTCCGTGAGTTTCTGCCAGACTTCCTAATGCTATCGTCGCGACCAAGAGCAAGGCAAGGACGAAGAGGGGGTGAGGGGCGTAGACAAGACATGCTCCAGCCTTTGCTAGCTGGCCGCAGGACGTTTGCTTGAGGAAGACTTACGCGCTGCGTTGTTCCCTCGGTCAGCGGTGACATCTACACACAACACACACAATTAGAACTGCGACAACCAGAAACTGCTGCCAAATGAAAGGCCATTTTCTGTTACTTCATAGACGTTCCAGGTTTTGCAACCGATCAAATATACCGATCAGTAACAAACTCAATCAACTCAGTCAATATTACCTAACATTAGAGACAACATAATGGATTGACAAGATCCTGAATTTTTTTTCTTCAAGATATAAAAGGCTGACACAGAACATATCAAAACTCACGACAAATACCACCATTCATTATTGTGAATGAATTGATTTTTGTACCATATCAGTTAATCAATATATGTAATTCAAACTTTTGGGCCTTTTACTCTTTCTTTGTTTATATTCTGTACATTTCTTATGACCTCAAAATGTTATTACGAATTATTCCTAAAAAATCGATACAATATGCCGTAATGGAAATGACACTAACTAGTCCGTAATCAGGTAAATAGTTCTAAGAACCACACTTCAGTATAGCTTTTCACTTTCATAATACTATATGAGAAAATATTTACTGTATAAAGCTGGTCTTCCATGAACGCGGTATAAGCTTGACAAAGTCGCTAAGCGTTGTTTTTAGCTTGGATACCGTGCCGCCATGCGCCGCTCTTGTCAATGATTGGTCGTTTATCAACATGGCGGCTAAAAAAAAAGCTTGGCGAATTTCGCGTTCATGGAAGGCCAGCTTAAAGACTGTTTTATAATAGGGTTGCCGTTCGATAGCAAAATTGCAAACAATATCGAAATATTTCAAGTGAAATTTTTCAATTGTTATCGAAAATATAGAATCATATGACATTACAATTAAGGTTGGGAAACATAATGCTTCCAGATAAACTTGGCACTTTCTGCCTAGCTAGATGCTCACTGTGTGTCGAGACCTCCACTGCTGGGTGTCTTTTATCTGACTGAGTGGCTAACGCTCTAGTTTCTCGCACGTAACACAAAATTATCGCAACAGCGTAATATTTTAGTTACTGACAATTTTTTAGTCAATCGAATTATCGATCAATGTTCGATAACGAATTTAATTTTCGAATATTATGCTTTGATATCAAATGGCGTCCCTATTTTATTAACCAAGAACATATCAAACTCAAACCTCAACAAAGTTATTAGTTACAATATGGCTAGCAATAAGCCAATAAACGTTAGCATTTCTAATACATACACTATCCTATACATAATAAATATACAACAAGATCGTAATAAACTACCAGTAAATATAAATATATGATACGTACATTTTAAATAAAAATAACAGGCAAGGGATTTCATTCTCTACTAAAGCCATTATTGTCAATAACGAATGATTCATAAATTAGTAGTAGCATTAGACGTCAATACCCTCTAGCTAACGAAAACTTCAGTTCCAAGCAAATTAGTCAGTTACGGTGGTCAAGTATCAATCACTTCAACCACACATGTTCTAAATCTAGAAAACAATAGTGTCACCAGCACACATACTAGTGGTATGGTAATTCTGAGAAATCATTAATATGGGGTGTAATCATTAAAAACAAACTAACTTTTCAGTAGATGATAATGTCTAGAATGGTGATTTAGTGAATGCCTTTGGTTGAGCTTCTGACTCGACAAATTGTATACTGTAGGTCAGGATATAGCATTTACAGGATATAGCATCCAGCGACTAGTTTAGGTATATAGTCAGTAAGTCACTATATATAATACCCGTTATATATATTCAATTATTTATTTATCTTATATACCGGTACCGTACCTAAGATGAACTACAAAATAGGTCCTACTGGCTGGTATTCAACTGAAACTGACACACATGCATCCAGGGTTACTCTAAAAGTGAAAAATAAAGAGTGACGATTGACAAAGAAAGATACCAGATAATGAAATTGTGGCGTATCTTGTACGAAAAGTGGAAGTTTGGATCAGACACACAAGACAAACATATGCTCTCAAAATATATTCCGGCCAAAACGGTTAGTAAGAGTTAAGACGTTAATAAAGGTATCAGCCATGAATGTGAATGAAGACCCCTTGCCTGCACGCGTAGGAAGAGAGGATGTGGACGAAGTATCTTCTGCCATAAGAACAGAGGCAGGGATCTTGGCTTTCAGCCACCAATGAGCATACATTCCGGAGCGATAAGTCACCGGTCGTGTTCGATCGACAGAGTTATCAGGTCTTCGATCCTCTTCGCTCCACGACCGAGTCGCGGGCAACGGGGACATGTCCACGGACAGCGAAGTAGCCGAGCGAACCGACTCGGACGAGCCGACGAATATGTTCTCCGAGGTAAGCGACGGTTGAGCAGAAGTACGAGGCGTCGATCCAAAAGGGGAGGTACAAAGACACTGTGGCTCAAAATTACTGTCGTTGATCGATCGTTGGGGTGTATTTGGCGGTCGATTGTACTGTCGGTAGTCTGTCAAGTCGGGAGTGCTCGGCTGCATCAACGGACTTGAGAGGTCGGGAGAGGGAAGTGTCGAGTTCCCGGCAATATCCGCCAGACCCGAATCAGACGAACGAGAACTACACGGCAGCGGAACATAACCGCAACAATTACAATACTTGGCATCGGGGCATTTTTTACACGCAGAGTCCGAGGGAAAATGGTCATGATGATTCATCTTACTGTGAAAACCATGATCATTACTTAAATTTGCGTTGGAAGTCTTCCATGTATAGCGTGACCAATGTGTCTGGCTGGTCGAAGGATCTTGATGCGTAACATCAAGCTCAAGTCCTCGGACAGTTTGACTACTATGGTCACTAGACGAACTATCCGGTTGATGCACTAGTCCTATGATAGAAGCTCCTTGGCTGTACAATAATTCGGCAAGCATTGCGTTCGGCACTTGAATCAAGTTAGCGGGGACGTTCAAGGTGGACGAATGAGTTGTCGGAGGGGAATATATCTCGTCTTGAGGTAAAACAGGCATTGAATGTGAGAGTTGAGGTTTCGGTTTTAGTTTAACACCGTGACAAGTTTTCGACAGATCTCTTTGGCTGGTCGATTGATAAAAAGGAGCACACAGAGTCAGCGGTTTCGGGGGAATGAGAGGTTTGGCACGGAACGCGGTTGGTAAACTTTGTCTGGACTCATGACACGCCAGTTTGGCAACTTCGAGGTGATTATTTGAACAGCTGATTTCTTTCGTGTCAAGATTAGCTAGATCTTCGCAAGCTGAAGCAGCATAAGAAAACGCCTTGTGGGCAGACGATCTTTCAAAACTTGATTCGTCTGACGGTAAGTTCGATATGATATTCAGATAAGGGCGACTCTTATCTTTGCTCTCCACTCTGATGCTTACCGTAGTTTTACCAACATATTCCGATTTCAATTTGTTAGCATTTATGTTCTCATATTGATCCTCAACTCTGTCAATAGGTGTAATAACATCTGATGTTTCAACTGCACCACCATCTAAAACTCCGTCAAACTCTGACATACTGGCCCCAGGATAATAACGAACAAAACCGAAAGGACTGCTCGCACAGCTACTACACGAACTCGAATCTTCATCGCAACAATCGACGGCGTCTTGGCGTACCAATATAGCCGCTCGAGTTTCTGACGAGCTATCACTGCTTGATTTGATAAAAGTCAACGTGCCACTAACTCTAGCAGGGAATATAACGCACTCCACTTTGTGGCTGTGTCGCACTTTAACACCGACGAAGTCTACAATGCCCTCGTACTGCAGGAATTGCGAGTATAACAAACGTTTGATGACGTTGCTCGTGATTAGACCCTGGTGAATCAAGTTAGCAAAGTGAGCGGCAAGAGTTGCGTACGGAGATGTGCGGGGAAGACTTACATGTGGAGGCGGGATTGGTTGCGGCTTGCCAGGGGGCGGAGAGACGGCAGTCGGCGAAGGTGCACGAACCACTCGGATGTGTTGTTTCAACATGTCAACCCACGTCTGTTGGTCCTCCCGAGTTTGACACACAGCAAGTATTCGCTCAATCATTGGACCTGTGATGAAAATCACTACCATTATTATTTTCATTCGGAATCCCAAAGTGAACAGGAATAAAAATGAATGATAAGTCATTCCTACTACTGAGCACAGCTAGTCTGCAATATTGCAATTTAAATTATTTGTTTTCATTTTATAGTTTTGGAATAATAAGTCAATAAATTTATACCAAGACTGACTATGAATGGGATTTTATAAATTGTTATTTGGTTGCAGGAAAAATTCTGCAATACATAATTCTGCACTAAAAATATTATCTATTTGACTAGTGGTTAAAAAAACAAGCATTACCAATTAGTGACTACAGGTAGGCATACTTCAAATTTCATAGGTAAATTTACTACATAGGCCTACTATAGATATGCACAGTTTCAAACCCACTTTAATCATGAAAAAACGGAACCCAAGAAAAATGATTTCGCTTGATAAAAATACGGATCAACTTAAGAACTCCTTTTCCACGAAAGCATCACTCATCCCGATTAGAATTTAGTCAATGTCGTATTACGCGCGAGAGAAAGCTATGCACTGGCCGAAACTATGCGAGAAACTGCAGCTGGGGCCTCACTGATAGTGTGTATGTATTTGCTGTCGAGCATGCTCGACCTACAGCCCGCTACTGTTGGCGTTCGGCCGTCCTGAGTGTGACTGATCAACGATTATTTAAGGCTCAACAGGTTTCTTGATCGTCACTGAGGTCAGACTAGTCTCAGTTGGACTACACACACAAAGCGGGGCTTAGGCCAAAGCAGGTGCTTACGTGTCAAACAAAGAGCAGAGAAATTGAGAAAATAATCATTATTTCCAGGAATACACTCAAACTATTTTGAATTATCCAATCTGAACACTGTGTTAAAGCAAATGAAGAGTCAAAATATTAGTTGGAATTATCAGTTAGAGTTAGAGTTTAGCTGGACTTCAGATTCACCATGTTGATTAACATTGAAATGCCTACACTTTCAGCCGGGGACCAACTTCAAGTTCGAAATATGTCAAATTTCTGATTAACCGAGTTTGGATTAGCTAGGGTTTACTGACAATTAGAAATGGAATCAAACCTGTAATCTCAAATGCATTCTTATAAACATCGGTGTCCTCCAGTTTGGTAATGTTGATCCCCGTGAGCGGGAGCTTCCCCTCGTAGATGAATGCGCTCATGCGTTGACTCACACTCAGCATGAGAAGCGTGGACGAGAACAGCACAAGGTAGCGGTCCCTGTGATCCGGACCGACGGCCACCGACCCCATGTGCAAGATCTCGCCGAGACACGTAAGGTCTTCCCCCTCCCATCCTCTCACTCCGCCGGTCAGAACTTCAAGCTCCAATTCCTTCTGGCGTCTGGTGCCCGAACATGCAGACTATACAACAAAAACATCACTCACTAGTATTCTCACCACAAAAATAAAATAAAAAATGAAATCAATGTTCAACAATTATGTATATCGGAGGGTCACTCACAGCCACATCCTTATAAACACTGACAGAACGTTGAGTGTCGCCCCGGTCGGCATGGTTCTCCTCTAAATGCCTCTCCAGCTCCTGCAGCATGCCGGCGTACTTCTCCAGCCGCCGGAACGGTTTACTCAGTCCGGTCGTCAGCACCAGCAAGCCGGGACTAGCCGCATCCTGGGACTCCATGAAAGTATTCAGCTCGTCCCTAATGGCGAATTAAGTGAGGGTCAGTTTTACAAACTGAATATTTTTACGATTTCATGCAATTATAAGATTGATTTGCTAGTTATGAATAAAAAGTTATTAAATTGTAATATAAATACTGTATTAAAAGTATGTACGTACAGCTACTTTAGATCTAAGTAATCTTGAAAATTGCACTGTGCTTACTTATATTTGTCTAGAATACAGACAGCTTTGGGATGTGCAGCGCAATACGCCTGATGCACTTGTTTGATACGAGGCGCTGATGTAAGAAACACTTTGCCCACGCGTTGATCAGCTGCCGAGCGTTGATTGCAGTCCTCCAGGGCTGACAACAACTGTTGGTGAGTCTCGACCACATGGCCAATGTTGCCAACCAACTGCCGGTACTCATCGCGCGTCAAACTGGAATAATATACAGGTACGGTAGTGATATTTTAATATGCGATATAGTTTGTAAGACACAGCTGAAATCGGTAGGCCTACATAAGTTGAAAACTTCATTATATACCAGATACACGAGAATAGTGTTTACGTGCTTGCGTTTACGGGTATCACACGATAATGATTTCAGTATGCATAATCTTTTTGAAATTCCCTATCTTGGTTATTGATCAGAATTATTCATTATTTTTTCATGGTATGCCTATATTTGAATTGCCTCCAAAACATTGTTCATCTGGCATCACTGTACATCGAGTGATAAGAAGTGGAATGTTCTGTCAGTAGGCCTAATAGAAGTTGTTTCTGTTGGTAATACGAGATCCTTTGATTGGTAATAGTAGGAGTTCCCTAATAAAATGATTCAAATGATACCAACATTGCCAACGGAAGTAACATCGATTATTGTAATTAATTTGCATATTGATTATAAAATCGTTATTAGACAAGCTTTAGCGAGGATTCAATTTGACATACTGAAAAAAATTGGTGTTCGTTTTTTTTTTTTTTTTTGGTTCTCCACAGGTCAAATGGCTACAGCTATCAACTTCAAACTTTTTGTCAATATGGTTCCTCATCTAACTTAGATCTGTATAGTTTTGTGGCATTATCGGGGGGTAATTTTTTTTTTATGAATTTTAGAAATTTCTAAAATACCCATTAGAATAACATGGCGAAAAAAAAAGGAAAATTTTTATTTTACAAAAAAATGAAATTTTGCGTGAAGTTGAATTACATTTTGATACACATTTCTAAAAAATTTCAGCTCGATCGGGTCAGTCATTTTGAAGAAAAAACATAAAATGTGCTTAATTGGTACCACTCGTAGCAGTTTTTACCCATACTATTACTATTCGCTCGTCTAACAACGCATATATGGCGTTTTCCTGGTTATAGATAATCTTGTCCACGCCTATTGAAATTAGGCCAAACAACTTAATATATACTAACTCTTGTCAAACGTGGCAGTGATCACTTAGCCCAACTGTCATATATTTAGTTTGCTATTGCTGAATAAATACGAGAAAAATTTACGCCGTAATATACCGTATTTAGGCCCAGTTTGTCGTTTGTTAAAAGCTGCTCAGCAAAAACTCAAAAGTAAACTCTTTCCCCAATTGAATTTGGCAAACGTAAATCATGTAAAGAAATTTGAAACACACTTTTCCTTCATTTTTTTTCAGTTCATGACCACAAATTTACTAGTTTGGGATGTCAAGATCATGTGCACTGCAGCCACTGCTAGAACATTGTCATTCCTAATGTGAGCTGCGCTCTTTTAAATCTTCCAGGAGAATAAAACTCAACTACCAGTACACTTACATGTCTGATTTTTCCAAAGGATGAAGAAAATTCTTCAAAAGGCCTTGTAGTTCCGAGACATTTGCTTTTTCCGAATCAATAATATCCTTGAGAACAACATTACGATAACCTTTCTGCTGCGTTATCAAATCAACAGGTAATTTAGTGGTAGGCGACGTTGAGGCACTTCCTCCAGATAAGTTTGTGCTGTCTGTAAAATACGTTCAATTTGAGACAAAAATATTGTTAGGTAAATGACTAAAAAAATTGTTAATTGAAAAACTAAAATTTTGAGGTATGAATTTCTATTTTGTATATACCTTGCAATTTATGTTCTTTCACATAATTTGAAGGGAACCACCCAGTTTTCTCTCCTAGAGTTCCTTCCCACCATCCACCTTCTTCTCGTTGGGTTATCGTAATTATATCACCTTTCTTAAAGCACAGCTTAAATAGAAGAAGATCAAACACAATTTCATTTAACACATACCAATTATTAACACTTGTACAGCAAAGCATAATTTCAAATAAATAACTTTTTCAAATACCTCATCATTATTCTTGCCCTTAAAAGAATATATGGCCTGGACCAAAACTGGCATGCTGTCACCAACCATATTTAAAAATAGTATTTATGTCACTCTTCTTACTACGTATATAAAATTCATTCTAAAACAAAAGAAACGAAATAGAAATAGAATCACACGAAATGTGTCAAGAGCGTCAAACACAGTGATCGTATGTATTCTGACACAACGTAAAAAGGTCGCAATTTAGGTTCACATCTCTCAAATTGCTTTTGTGTTCCGAGTTTCTTTGTAGACTGTCCTGTGTTACTGGCTCAAGGAGATGGTTCTGAAATGTACAGGAATGTTGTTGGCAAGCCTCATGTAGGCCTGTAAACTATGAGAAGTTGGAAAACTGCCAAACACTGAACTGCAGGGGATCAGACAGACAAACCCTAATGTATGCAAGAATAAACACTGACTAACAGTCAACTTATAAGATTGAGAGAGATATTAGATGAAGATTAAAGACTTATACATAGTATTACTAGAGCAGTTCCTATGTTGTGACTATGAGCAATGAGACATGTTTATTGAACAGGTGATAGAGTTAAGATCAACTCCCAACGAAATGAATCCAGTCCATAAATCTGACAATATTTCAAGATGATTATTAACTTCAACATCACATGTAAGCAAATGTTCCAAGTTTGTAGAAAATCAAATACCGGTATTTATGTAGAGTTCTAGTCGGTGATTGGAGAATGATTACCTTCCAATGGCATTGTCAATTATTCATATGGTATTCAATTGTATTCTGTGTTACGCCCATTTAATTTTACAAATGTGTAAGCATGTACCGGTAGTTATTACTTTTTACTAGGAAAATTCAGAATGTGCGTTGTGAGATGAGCTTAGAAGTACGAAAATCTATGAAAAATATTCAGTCAGCTCAATCCACATCTAGAGACATTTGGAAACCTTTCCTGCAACTTGTTGATTTTTATTGTGCAACCTTTTAACTTTGCAAACCTGTTGATGCTAACATATTTAATAAAATGTATACTTTTATTGCTCTTCCAATTGTTAAAAAAATCACTGAAAATGTGTATGGCAGTTGTTTTCATATTCTGTATGAATTTGAGAGCTTTTGAAAAAAAAAATGTTATTCTAGTATTACCCCCCTTCGTTATTCTAATGGGGATTTTCCAAACTTTTTCCGTAAAAAACGTTCAATGGATTCTTCTGAAAAACAATTACAACTTATTCTGGTGAGACACCAATATGTGGAAATAAGTTTCAAATCATTCAGATATAATTTTGTCTTTTTTCCTGACCTGTATGCCGAGTACAAAATTAAATTTATAATTTATTTTTTGGGGATGTGAAACGGAAATCTTTGCAACCGGTTCGCTCATCTAATAATGCATTTGAAGCTGTGAACTTTCAACAATCAATACCGGTAGGTCTAAAGATGTACTTTTTTGGGTGATTAGGTTTTTTAAAAAGCTGTACCGGTAATTTTCTTTATCAATAATTGGTAGCAAAAACATAAATAGGTACAGCTTTAGAGATATGATTCATTCACGATGAATTGATTGAAGAATATACCGGTAATAAATTCGGCAAATCATAGGGAGTGCTGCCTTTCTACGGTACTTACACATGAGCTGCCTATCCATTTCTAATACCCATTTTGATCTAATACCCCTTATAGCAGTGGTGACCCATGGTCAACAGGCATTATATTTATAGCAGTGGTGAATCCTGTCTATTCTTGAGCATTTAGATGAAAATAATTACAATCAACAAAACCTCAAATCAAAAGTCAAAACATACCCTCGATTAATTCGAAGATGCGTCTAGTCGGATAATCTGCATAAATCACAATGTTACGATGCGTACGGTACCTTATCCTTAGGTCATAACACATTAATTTCCTCGTTTTCTGGGGATATTTAGTTTGTAAACAATTATTTGTGGGATAAGATTTTGCAAGAAAGAAGGTAGGCCTATGCCTACGCCTATTTCGACAAATTACACGTAGAAAATATAACGAAATTAGGGAAACAAAATATTTCACCAACTGACTTTGACCAGATTAAATCTACTAAAAGAATCTATTCGACAGGAGGCACCAAGTACTGTGGTAGCAATAATGGAAATAGCTACCACAGTAGGCCCTACTTGATAGCAAAATAAAAAAAAAAACAAGATACTTGGTAGGCTATTAAAGAGGCCTACCGCAATGCCTACGGGTATGAAAAAGGTACGAGTTCGAGGGTTTGCCAATACAATAACGGTACTTACCAAGTATAGGCATTGAGTTTATGGTATAGGTCTATCAACAGGTAGCCAGGCACTCTATTGCAGTAATTATTTGGTAGCTTAATCTTGCTTAGCAGGAGCAAATCTTGCTCGTGGCGTTACCTCGGAGTATGCTCGATAAATATACATTCCCAAAGCAATATGAAGAACAACAACGGCAGTAACGGCTGCAGCTATATTACTGTTAACGCTATCAAGTCCCATGATAGTATCAAAAATAGCAATTTTCGACACAAAGAATGATGAAATGGGCATAACAATGATGATAAAACAATAGTAGAATACTGATTGAAAAATTTCAATTTCAGGCATTTCGTTGCCAGTAGGTTGGTTTTTTCTCTCCATTATAGGTGCGTATTAATAAAGTTACGGTACTCAAAATATTGATTCCGCAGTTGCGTATGAATTCGAATTGGGCTCGGCCGAACAAAATTTTTATCTCTAATTACAAAAAGCCTAGGCTAGGGTAGGGCCATAGATCACCATCAATGGGTATTTGACATGCAGGCTAGGACTAGGCCAAGTGCTTCCTGCTTTCTGAACTATATAAAAGATTAGTCCAAACTACGTATTTAAGAGCAGTTTATATAAAATGAGCAATCTCGTTCAAGTTGACACGTTTTGTGTGTAAGTGAAACGTTGCAGAATCTAATCCGGTTAATTATAATCACACACACTACTCTGCTTAGACGGCCATTTTAATTTCGTGAATTTAATGTAGTGAAAAACTATATCCACGAAATTTTGTAAATCCGAGTTTTACATTCACTTGGAAAGTTTTTGGAGTGAAAAATTCGAGACTTTCTCATAATTTTTAGTGGCTATAGTGTTTCAGTACCTTGGATTCACGAAGCTGAAATTCCGAAATTTTTTGGTGTGTATAGGCCCAGTTCTTTATGTCTGAGAAAGTAATTCGTGTCTTTAGCTTCGTTTAGTACGCTTTTGCGCCTGTGCAGTGTGTGCACGATGTATCGGTACATCATGTATGCTGCCATTCTATGGTGCTGCTCATTCGTCAAACAACGTAACTTCAAACCACGGTGCTTCGAACGGTCCACTCAGCGGAGTCTCAGCCATCTTGCATGCCTGTTGCAGAGGAGTGGTAGTTAGAAATTCGAGAGAGTTTTTGTATTTTTTAAAATGTTAGCGCCCGAGTGCTGGCAGTTTTCACCTAGTCCCAGCCGATGTAATTATAAAAGAGGAAGTGTATTATCTGAGTCAACTCACTGCAAAAACTTGATTAATACGCATTATTTTAATTATTTGGTAAGAGCCCGTAAGAGCATACAGAATTAACATTTCGAATCGACTTCCTCAACACCTCTTCTGAGACATTGGGTGGATTGCAAGAACGAAGTTTAACCCCAGTCTAAAGTTTAAAGTAGACCCGGGTTAAACTTCGTTCTTGCAATCCACCCATAGAGTTTATAGTTACTACAAACTCAATGACTGAGAGGCCGAGCCAATTTAAGATTTGTGATATATTAGTAAATTGAAGGAAATACAGTTTTTTTGAGATATTGAGTCCCGCAAAAGGCATGGGTTTTTGTAAACATCCTTTCACCTATCATCTATTTGTCATTTCATTATCACCCGCTCACTTGTAGGCCTACCCCTTTATAACCTAGCTGTTGGTGGGGTCGTTATGCATCATTAGGGGAAAAAAGATTAGAAACATTAATATTAACTGAAATATTGACGAAAATTGTCTTAGTTAACATTTTAATTGTTGCCGTCAGTCACTTCCTCTTTTGAAGAAAACTTTCAAAATGTGCACAATGCAATTTCAGTTTCATTTGAAACATCAACTTCTAAACAATGTAAATATAAAAAAATGTGTAGTTCTATAAAGTCATTCATGTTTCACTTCCATTCATCGTCCAACTACTATACGACTTCGATGAATAATCGGAACAATCATCACCGTGAAATGTATTTTCAATATCAGACGCTGATAAACTTCTGCAATGCTTCGGTTTTAGCAAGTTGTAGAAATTGATAACTTCTTCATCTCAAAACATTACTGGTAATCATGATAATTTGTACATTCCATTTGTTTAAATGTTATAAAATACTTGATATCATGTTGTTTTAATATATATTTGTTACACTGAAATGTATAATTTTAACAAATATACTTGCCACAGAAAACATACTAAACATACATCACATTACTGGACATAGGGCCTATCACTTTCAGTTTTTAGGTAGATGTCCCCAGTCACCAGACGGAAAAAAGTTCCCACCAGGGTGATGATTTTTGAATGTTTATTATGGACCGACCATAGGTTCTTCTCTGAATGGTGTGTAGCAGTTTCACAACAATGCGTTCATCCGGAAAGCCACTACGATAATTTATGCTTTAGTTGATACTGAAAATGGTTACAATACATACATCTCGCGTTACATGCACCACTTGATTACTTCTTGAGGTATTTTATCGTGTGGGGTATCGATATGTTCGTATAAGAACTGGCTTTGGGCTAAGCTAAAAATAAACAGTTCAACTTCATGTGTTTGGCACACAAGACCGGGGAAAGCCACGCAATTTTTTTTCGTAAATCGAGGTAACCAAAACTATTTATTTTTATCAGAACGGCTTCAGATATGATGAAGAAAAATAGCTTAGCTTGTAGAGGAAGGCTTGCCCTACCAACTTATCAATTTTCATCTAGATGCTAACTACTGAATACTCTAGGGAACTTCACCTTTAACCTGTCTAATTCCTTGTCTACAATCACTACATTCAGTGATTTCATTACGCACCGAAGATCTGACAATTTTTCTTGCCATGTTGGTATAATTTCATCCAACCATGGTCGCCCTAACAATGGTGTGAAGTCTATCACCTTAGCAATGACTAATTTGAGGTTGTGACCAACCCCTTTGACCACAACGGGTACAACAATTTTAATGGGTGCCACTAACAGCTAATGGTTCGCCAAACACAGACTTCAACTTCATACTAGTCTTGATCATTTTGACTTTACTGAAATAGTCTTCGTACGTATGGTCTGAGATAATGGAACAAGCCGCACCCGAATCGACTTCCATTTCAAGAATTTTACCATGCACTGCTACTGGTACCACCAATGGTTTATCCACCTTACCAATTACCCTCATTTTGTGAATAGCGGTACCGTAGTACAGTCACTCGAGTTCCCACATTCATAATTATTGACTGACGATTCTTCGGATTGGCTTCCTTCCGACTCCTCTACATGTTTCACTCGTCTGCGACGTTGACAAATACGGGACGTATGACCCACACGTTGACACAAAAAGCACGTCAACTTCCGCGCAGGGCAGGAAGACTCTGCATGAGCTGCTGCCCACATCTGCTACACGGTGCACCTTATAGATTCTCAGTATTTTTGACCGACTTGTTTGGGCCATTCTTAATATAACTGGATGTTGACTGCTGGTGATCATCTCGACTATCAAAATTCCTCGACTCACGATGCTCCTGCGGACGACTACCGGTGCCCGATCGACGAAAACTCCCACGACTGGGCCTACTTGACTGTTGTTTGTGTGAGCTGCACTGTTTCACCTCACCTGAAGCCATTGACCCAGAGCCATTCAACCGCATTACCTTGGCATGGTCACCAGCCGACTCGAGACCCCTCGCAAACTTCACCGCATTTGCAAAAGTTGTATCATCGTCCATGTTCATGAGACGTGTACGTAATTCCTCTTTCCTCACTCCGCACACAAATCTGTCTCTTAGAGCTCTGTCTAGGAATTGACCGAATTTGCATGTACTCGCCAGCGAACGTAGTTAGACTGCGTACTCACTCACTTGTTCTCCTATGTGCTGGTTCTTTCTGTTGAAATTGAACCCTTCCACTATAACCGATTTCACTGGGGCAAAGTGATCCTTCAATTTTGACACCAAGTCGGCATATGAGAAGGACTTTAGTAAGGCTGGTCTTACTAATGACTTCAGTGTTTTATACATTTTTGCGCCTACTTGTTGTAAAAACATTGTCTTCTTCTTTGCTTCCTCCATTGTATTTGTGTCAAAGAACAATTCCAGCTGCTCTACATACAGACTAAATTCTTCTAGAGCAGGATCGAATTAATTCACATTTCCGAAATATGCGACCCCCATACTTCCAACTTATTTGAATTGTTGAGAGATCACGATACCTATTTTTGAAATCACCAATTGCTAGCAAGAGACATGTTTCAATGCTAGGATGTTGACGGACTCGATTTTCATTTTTCTTATTTCAGTAATATCATACTTGCCGACTACCGTTTTTCTTCAGTGATACCCACGCGTGTTCACTAACCTCGTCGCCAAAGTTTGTTACATACGTCCCACATAATGATAAGAGACACAGAATCTTGATTAACTTAGTTTATTCTCACAAACCAACCACATTGCTCGGCCGCCAGTTACACACTGCCCTAGCACCTTGCACGCAGACTGCCTGGCTCTCCCGCCGCCCATGAACATACTACCAACTTGATATCATACATAACAAATTGTTGCAGATCTCGGTTACGGTCCCAGATGAATACGCCTCCGACATTATTGTTTCATTGTCACGAGATAATGATTATTACTTGGTGAAAAATATTGGTATCGATGAGTTAATAAACAAGACATTTATTGATTCATTTGTGAAGAAAGGTACGTATTAGCTTCTTTGACTGATTTGCATGCACTACGTTTTGGGGATGCTTTCGTGCTCTGTATAGTAGCTATTAGCAGTGTTATACTGATAATATCACGTCACGATATCTTGTTTTGGGGATGCTTACATGCTCTGTATAGTAGCTATTAGCAGTGTTATACTGTAATATCAAAATGATTTACAGCTACTTACTATCACTGCAATTAACATAAAGAACAGTTATCTTATTTGGCTTTTGACTGTTGGGCATACTGACTATTGGAAGTTTGTAATCATTTTCCTAGTTTCTTTGAAATTATTAGATGAGCACTAGCGAAGATTTCCATGCAACTCTTACGGAGCTTTGTCTGTCTGTTTTTTTTTCTTTTTTTTTTTTCATTGTGGGCACTGCACAGGGCGCAGGGTTTGACCGATCGACACAAAACTTTTTTTGTACGCTACTTATCCAACTTAGAACTCTATAGTGGGTCAAATCGGTTGGACCATTTTTGAGAAATATCATCTAGAAGTCTCTGAAAACCCCATAAAATTAGGCCGGGCAGAAAAAATTGAAAAATAAATCTCTCGAATAGGCCCTATAATTCAAATTTTCCTCAAATGTAAACACGGAAATTATACACATAATTTAAAATTTGTATGCAATTCGGACCAGCCGTTTCGAAGAAAATAATGAAATACATGTTTTCTATTCATCGAATAAATAGAAATAATAGCAGGAAAATGTTGCATTGTTAATTTACGGCGCTCTAGATTCGTTGGTATCGAATGAAGTTCATTTTATATGCTCAAGGTATGTTGAGTTGTAGATTTTACTCTCTAGATATCTCGCTCGGCACACAACGCACATTCTGCGTTTGCCGAGTTAATTTAGTGCTAAATACGTGTCACTCATAACAATATTTTATCTCAAGCATGATACAATATTTCAAGAAGGTCAGAGCTAGTTATGATGAATGATATAGTAGGCCAAGAGTAGGACACTAACTATTCTAAGTGGTGTCATGGAAAGACTTTAGATAACTACACAATAAATATAAAGGCCTGCTGCTAATTGTGGAAATAGTTCATGATCTTACGTATGATTCCTGCGAAATGAATTGGGCCTACAATTGAAAAATATTATATTCAAATTAAATTCATATTCTGGCTTTCATCTGTTTGCTCAAAATAATATAATTTTATTACGGTAACATAACATTGATAATAAACAAATGGTTAAATTGTTGGCAACGTTCAAGATACTAAAAAAAATTAATTAGTTTTAATTAGTGAGCGTAGTAGGCCAAGTGTTACAGTGCTAGAGTTTTATTGATGAGTGCTTTGACCACGAGACTAAATTGTTTAATAATTAATTGTGTTCTATTTAGGTCAGTTGAGTATTTTGAGTGACAACACTCATATCGACACAGATGATTGCATTGCGCTAATACCATCAGGCCATCTAATACTTTCTCTACAAACCGAAACGTTTCAAGAGCTTGGATTGGAGGGAAAACCATCTTTCTTTTCACAAAAGAAGCCAACACGCTTTGGTAAGACTAAGAGTAATAAGTTTTATCTTGTTATTAGAACATCAGTTAGTGTTTATTATTCAACAGCAAAAGTAGCAACGCAATATGCTCATGAATTTTGTATAGACAGCACAGCATTACAAGTAAATGTCATCGTTGAAAACTTGCTGTACTTACCGGTATTTTCTTTTGTTGACATTTGTATTGAGATTGTACCTGTAACTTTTACTTTTAAATGAAGATGATTTACTGTTATTATGAAGATAAATAAGAATTTGATTTATTCAACAAAAATGTTTGGGACAGTGAGTTGATCTTCATGAACATGATTACACGTAGAACTGACTTGTGATTCGTATTGTAGCTTAAACTAGATTTCAGGTGGTTTGAGGAAAGAAATTAAAATATGGTAATAGCTAGGCCTATAGGCTAGCCTATACAGTATGAGCCAAGGCTTGAAAACATATGAGAATATTCAAGAAAATATTCGGAACATTATCTCGTTTCCTATTGAAAATCACACTTTAATCAAACTTGTGTGTCCTTTCAACTAGTTATCACGTATTGCATCATAAGACTGCACATTTCTTTTGCAGTCTTGGTGTGAAATAAAAAAGATCTGTTTGGTTTGAAGTTATTGGTTATAAAATGCCTCAAACAAAACAACCACTACCTCTGGAGACATTAGCTTTAAAAGCTGTGGGGAAGTTTGTAACATCAGTTGGTCGAAAGATGATCGATCCCATTTGCTCCATTACGTGCACAAATACTCCTCATGGCATGGACATATTACAAGAAAGCTTAGATCGTTTAAACGAATTACTATATTCTAGTGTTGCGTGGTATTTATTTGATCGAATGGTCCCAGAAATTCTCACATCTGTAGCGGCTTTAATTCAAGAAACCAAGAGCAAAGTGAATTATTTAGATATGAGTGTGTTTATTAACCACATGAATGTTGTAGTTAATTTAACCGAAGTTGCTGTTCATCCACTTTTACGCTGTATAGACTTCTCGTTGTGGCCCAAAATAATGCGTCATGTTTTATATAAACGACTTGATAGAATGACCGGTCTACATGTTCTCAACTTGGGTTCTGGTACTGGTGGATGGAAGACCTCTGATGCCGAAAAGAATATTGTTGCTAGTGTAAAATCTATGCAGAATTTGACAATGCTGTGTTTGTGTTTTGATTGTACTGATCACATTTTATCAGTTGTTGGGGAAAATTGTATGTATCTAGTTTGTTTAGATGTTACATCATCTCGATCTGTAACTGATCGCAGTGTACCTCCTCTATTGAGTTGTCAGAAACTAAGAGAAGTACGTCTTTATCGCACTTCTGTCAGCGTAGAAGGTTATGCACGTATTTTCCTCGGTTTGCCAGAATTACAAGACTTGGGTCGTTGTGACGAGTTTGGCAATATTTTAGAATATTTACGCTCTACTGGATCAAATGGCCCATTTCAGCTAAGAAAGTTTCAAAGCCGCGATGTCACTTCAACACACCTGAACCTTTTGATAGAGATGTGTCCAAAAGTAACTCTAGTTTCTCTATATCATGATGAGAGAATTATTAACCTGACTGTTTTGTCTGCATTAGATGACCTAACTGACCTCAAACTCCTGAACTGTGATTTTTTCACAAACTATGTAAAGCAACTTTTGGAGGTCAAAGGACATAATCTTACTCTTCTTCATTTGGAACATGTCGAAGAAATTGATCTAAATGCTTTGGTATACATTAGTCAATTCTGTCCAAGCCTGAAGAAACTTTCTTTTTATAATTGTGAATTTCTTGATCATACATCGATATCGTTGAAGAATTTGGAGATATTACCTTTTCGAAATTTAGAGCGTATTCAATGCGTGGCTGAGTGCTCTTTAACCCACCTTGATTTTTTGCTCTCAAATTGCCTAAATATCAAATATATTCACGTTGGATCATCGACAGGAATTGGAGATGAGCTTATGGCTCAAGTCATATCAAAGAACCCAATGAGATTGTTAGAGGAATTTAAGATATTATACAGTGACAATTTGAGTATGCAAACAGTCAAGTTGTTAATGACAAATTGCAAAGAACTTAGAGTTCTGTCGGAGTTAGAAAATTGGCAGGGGATAAGCTCAGACGAGTTGGCAGACTTTAGAGCAAAACTTGTTCAAGAAAACATTGACCTTGATGTGCGACCAACATTTTCTTATTAGCTTCTTAGTGATGTTTATGCGATTTTACAATCATCACTTTTATGTGGAAGTTATGTATAGTGAGATGTTGAGATGATTACGTACTAGTATAGAGCCATAGAACAAAAAAGAATGGTGAACTTTCTTCTTTATCGATTCACCCATTCATATATCTGGTAAATCGAAAGATGAATTTATGAAGTTGGTGGGTCTTTTGAATTCTAATATTGAGCTTTTTACTTCTAGTGCCTTGGCGTACCTGCGATACCTAGGCCTATGGATTTTCGGTTATATGTAGTGTTTGTAATATGTATATAACTAGGAAAATATTCACATCTAAGATGCAGTGCAGATTGCCATCCAAGATGCGGTGGAAGTAAACAACTGCGCTAGGCTTATGAAATAGGATATTAACTGGTAATGCAATTAATGTAATGTGAATACTTATTTGTTTGTGGCATGTGGATTTCTCACACGAATTCAGTTACATCAACAAATCGTCCAGATGTAAGTTACTTGCAATATACCTGCATATATGTATGCTTGCTTTATTATGAATTGTTATTATGAATTACTTCACAATTTAACCTCTCTATCTCCGTTTTACTTTTTACAAGAAACTTTTTCAGACAACTGAGTAAATGTAAACATCATTTTGTGTGTATTTGTAAACAAAGTTAGTTCCTTTTATTACTACTCCCTACGCATACGGTAATCGGTTGTTCTAACAATTTGGATGTTAAATTGGTACATATTTTCAACATAGGAGGGATAGGAAGAAAATTCACCATATCGAGGCTGGCGAACCAACGCAACCCTCAATGCATCTTGAGCCTAACCTATGAATAATTAACGAATAATTTGTAAATTGTGTAAATCTGTATTACCGGTATCCCATAGTCGTAGTTCAGATGAAATTTTGATTAGTAACACTATTTTATCTACCAAGTTGGTCTTTCGTAAATTTTAACATTGTTTTCTCGCTATTGGCCAAAAATATTGATCTCAATATTTATACAAACAGATATATTGTAGAAAAGATTATTTAGCGTTGGTGCATTGTTAAACTCTAATATGTAGGCCTATGTAGTTGAAATAACATTGATGTTGAATTTCATATCGATTGTTTAGGCAGTTTCATTGTTTCATATAAGCCTATGTAGAGTGCACGAAATGATTGATCAAATCTTTACGCAACTAGGAGGGTTGCCATTTTATTTCATCCGTTTAATGTTTTAGGTCTTCGATTTTTATCGAATTAGAAATTCAACATGCAACGAATTCAACATGGAAATAATGATTGCTTTTGATTAAAAAGTTGTTGAATGATAACTATAATAATATGTTGCTGCTGAATGAAAGTCAGATAAAAGACTCAGCAGTAAACGTCCCTATAAAGGTAGCTACGCTCATTTATCTGGCACCATTCTGTTTCCTACATCTAACCATAATTTTGTAAACCTTGGAAGATTTAGATCTGTTTCTATATTAAGTAGGGTTGTCTGCCAATCGATATCGAATATTTTCGAAAATAATCGATTTTCGATATCATCATATCGATTCGATATCAAATCAATTCGTTCGATTACTTCGATATCGAAAGTGAATTCGATATGAAATAAATAAACAGCAGACTGGCAGTCGTATGTCAGCGTCAGATTGGCCATAGCGCCGACTTGAAAGAACAACAGCAAGCCAATCAAACCGGCCTGTTAACAATTTTTGTCTATGGTATAATGTCTCTCTCTTTGTCCATGTTTTAACAATATATATGTCATCATTCAACTCAACATTAACTCTTCACATACCTCATGAACCCAGATGCACTAGACTCCCATTTCTCATTATTTACGCCGCCGACTGCCGTATTAATTTGCCGTATTAATTTCAGCAATAGGAAGAATAAATGAGGGAAAATATAAACTACTTAGCCACTGAAACGTCATTCAGGAGACCGGGTTTCGATTCCCGCCATGGTCGATCATCCAGATATGGGTTTTTCGTTGTTTCCCTCTGTCATTCAGGTTAATACTGGGTTGGCTCAATAATACATTCATAATATTATGTTTATCAAATTCAGAAGATAGAACATACAGAACATTTACTATTTCATCCTCTCTTTTTAAAACATCCACATTATGAGAGAAAATAACTGACTGGGAACTAATCACATCCATTATCTCACTCATTCATTATCAGTAGACATTTGCAGCATTGGAGAAAGCAAAGGCATATTATCATTGCGGCTCACAAAGAGATTACAGACGACTAAATGAACGTGATTAGGACCTTCATATAATTTGATAATTTCGATCGATCTTCGATATTGCACATTTCGGTATCGTTTACGTTTTCTTGATCGATTGGCAACCCTAATATTAAGATTTTGGTTTGCATTTTACCCCTCAAATGGCAACCCCATGCATTGCCATATTCAACTACAATGAAACCTTTATGCAGCGTTTTTCACTGTGTCTCACCCTACTCCAATATAACCAACTGATAAATTTAAATTTAAATTTTCCTGGATGAATCATTTTCCTGCGTGGATGGTTTTGTTTTTCTGGTCCCTTGAAAACCAATAGATGGAGGTTTCACTGGTTTTTTCACTTTTACTGAAACAGTAATCACTTTTTACAGTAAGCTCTGTACTAAATAATTTCAACATACAACACCAGTAATGGCGTAAATATAAATGGATTTATTTAGGCCTGTATGCAGTGTGCAATGTGGGAATGTTAATTTAACCTTCAAAGTATTATGCATTATGATGTTGTGAAGACCTTTCAGTTTGTGACACCAATTCATGATTGTTGAACAAGAAAAAAAAAATTAAAACAAAGTTATTGTATTGTAAAATAGTTACCCTAAAGCTATATGTATGAAAAATTTTCCTCCCAATTTCACTGGAATGCATTGTTTCTGTTGTTTTCCCGGTGACCACCAGTTGTTGATTTGGACCTTCTTGCTGAACAATTCTCACCAGGCAAGAAAAATTATGATCGTACTCTTACCTGCCTCACTGATAGACTAGACCAGAAGTTCAACCTACTCGTAGCTTGGGAGCCACCAGGTATATATGCACCGTAATATCTTCCGTATCGTCATTCTACTTTTAGAATCTACTCATCTTTTGGAACCAACAATCATCGTCATTTGTAAAGTAAGTTTTACATCAAATAACATCGAAAAACTAAGATGAGATGAGTGGACCAGTGACTAGCACATAAAACTGTCAATCAGGAAACCGAGCTTTGATTCCTGTCATTGTCAACCATTCTAACAGGTGTAGTTTCTGTTGATTGTTTAGGTAAATACTGGGATAGTTCTTGATGTGAGGGCATTTTGCTTTCTCCTATTATGCCTAGGCTTAACAAAATGAACTTTCATCTCAGTTATCATTCACCACCAATAAATCACAGTCATCAGTATAGTCTGCATTGAACCCAATATAAGTTCAATGAAATAATTGTAACATTATGTTGATAAAATAGTAAAATAAGAATTTTGTTGATTGGTCTAAAGTTACTCTTTGGCACGAGCCTGACTTGTACCATCTTAACGTCCTTAACCGTATGTACTTAATCTTAAATCTTCAACTTCTTGCCTTGTCTATTGCCTTACTATCTTCCCGCTTGATTGAACTACATATTCCACGGTCTCCCCAATTTTTTGTCCCTGCGAATTCTGCTCGGATACTCTTCACGTGCCCACACCATCACAACTTTTCTCGTGAAATTTATCTTGAAATTCCAACTCTCTAGTCCCAACTTATTCTCAAGTTTGAAGTTGATGCTATCAAATCTATAATATATTAGAATATGAATTTGACCTGGACCATAATCCAGTAATAAATTATTGTTTACATTTTGTAGAAGAGAAAGTGTGCCCATCTTCTATCGCTGCCTACTTGTCCTCCAGAGGATTCATCGTTTCGGTTTGTAAACCGCAGTTTAAAAAAAGAATGGACAACGACATATTGGTTCCTTTGCTTGGCGCTGAAGATAAAGTTGACAGCTGTACTTCGGAAGAACTTGTCGAGTGGTTAGGGGCATACACCATTGGAGCAGACTTACATCGGTAAAGTAAATTACCAGCAATGCTTTGTCTGGGTTCCAAACCAGAGCAGTATATGCTTTGCATCCATATTATGTGGTCTATTAGATACTAATCTTTATTTTGCAGGGCGTCCAATATCGATGACTACCTGTCTTCGTACCGAACTCCTGCTAAGAATCAGTTGTATAGCCACGTTGTGACTCTACAGTGGTCAGGCTTCTTCACAGTAAATCAAATTCAGCGATTGTTTGACGAGATCGAGTGAGTTCAGCATCGTTTTCTTTGACAGTTACCTTCATCATTCAGTAAGCTACTCTTTATGTGGCTGACGTCAATTATGGCGATGAAATTTTCCTATACATTCCATTTATTGATATTTTTTGTTTTATTTGTCAACTACCCCACCAACAGCTAGGTTATTTGGTGGAACGAATGAACAGGTGTTAGTGAAATTATGGTGTGACGATAAGTTAAAAAACTAACAAGCACCCACGCCTAATGTGGAACTCGAAAGCACGCTCAGTGGAGCGGTTGGTGAAATTATTGTGATAAAAATGATAAAGACCTACCGATACTACATTTTCATTTTCATTTTATACATTTTCATCATATTTTTATGCTTGACTCTCATATTCATAAAACAATCCTTGCGTGGTATAAAAGTTCAGAATGACATCGGACAACTGGTTTTAGGGTAATTATTGAAACCAGGTTTTTTACCAGTCATTTTTCACAGAATCATCCCTTTTCCCTATTCAAATTTAGCCAATTTGTTGTTGCACCCAAGAGAGTCCGTTGCAATGAGTCGAAATATTATACGAGAAACTCTCGAGAGACCTCAACAACCGTACATCATCGTGTTTACTCAAGTTAGCTGATGACCGTGATCGTCGTATGATCTGCTTTTATTAACGCTAGGCCGTTCCGTGCTTGACAAACCATTGTTTCGAGTTGAACAGTTCTTTCGTTCTCGTCAAGGTTTAACCACGAGCAGATTCATGCCATTCATTCGTTACTCTTGTGAGTCACAGAGCACTGAACATGCTTCTGTTGTTACTTGCAGCTCGTTGTTCACCTTCCATGATTCTTTATAATTTTGTATAATTGAACCAGCTATAAACGGACTAAGGAATTGGATGATCGTTGACTCAAATTACTACCCGATAGTGATGCCTTCGGGTACGGGTTATTCATTACCCGGGTAACCGTCTAGGTTCCGGGTAATTGTGCTAACCAGTACCTATAATATAGAAAATGACTTATATAAATCACTCAAGCTACCGAGAGAAATTCAACTTCGCATTCTCCAAAAGTTTTTTCACCTACCTTCCCAGACCTCCCTCAACTTGTCATAATGCACTCGTCAAATCTCGTCGCACCACCTACCGTTATCTGTGGTCACACGTGCAGTGTACTGAATCCCTCTCCTGTCAGCCGCTCTAGTTGCCATGCCAAATACTATTCTTTATACCGATAACTGAGAAGCATATATAGTCAACCCATTACCTACCTCTACGATTTGAGGGTTTTGTCAAGTATTTCTTCTCACTTCGCTGTTGTTTCTCAGCTTGAATAGGTCCTAGTATATTTGCTTGTTTTGCAGTTTGTATGGACTTGAGTGGTGTTGTTGTTGGAGTGAGAATAGCGACGTGTGTTTAGTGTTATATATATCAAATTGAGCGATTTTTTTCAACTTACCCGGGTAATTTCGGCGGGTACCCGGTTCCTAATTTGTTACCCGAAGGCATCACTACTGCCCGATGTCATCCCTAATCAAAGTCGATGTGTTATCCACATTGTTCAACTTTTCACATTTCAGACGTTTTACAAAGTTCAGGGAGGGCTTAATTCCGTGGTCGAGTATGTTCGTCCAAGGCTTCGCCGACAGTCCAGTGAGTTGGGGTCAAAAAGAACACCAGTTCTACACCAAAGGAGATAACAACTACGTAATTTTTCAACGGCCTGATGACTATTACATGACTTATTCGATACTAGGTTCAAGCAAACGTCCGTGCAGTAAATATTCATCAAAATCAGCTCAATAATCTACTGACAAAATAAATCCTTTTCATCACAGAGATATGGGTAATTTTTAAAACTTATTACTGTGATCACACCTTCTTCCACTGCATTTGGATAAAAGAAATATAGACTATAGGCCTCGGCCTAATTTTTACTAGTGTTTTAGTAAACGAGAACTTGGTGACTTTTTTCTTTTTTTTTTATAATATGAAAACTTGATACAAAATCCTTGTTCCCCAATGAAGGCTATGGATGAAAGATGAGATTGTTCGAACGTGGCACCACAAGGGAGATCTTAACACCTCGCCAAAGAATTATCAAAATAGATGACTCATTTAACCCCCTAGTGGGCGCGCCCTGAAAAGTTATGACAGTGGTTGCGTGGGGTATCCTGTTACCCCACATTGAAAACAAATTTTGAGATTTTTTTAAAAATCTTGTTTTCCCTCAGGTAGGCCTACATCTATTTTGTGTACTTAATTTAATCAACTTTGATTCAGAAAAAAATACTTTCTCCAAGTGTAATTGATGATCATATTTAAAAAACACTTACCAATTGTTCATTCAATGTCATAAGTTTTTTGGTGATTCCCGTACTGATATCTTCTGGACGGTTGGTTTTCCGTCACGTCACCCACTCTTGAGTTGTCATGTCAAATACACTCCAAACTGTGTATAAACTACCGTTTATTAGAATCATTTTCCACGCTATTATTGTTGGGGGTGGACATATCTGACCGTTAGTAGTAATGAATAGGGCCGACAGTCGATTGAGTCATCCTCATCCATGTAGGTCTACTCGATGTATATTCAACCTACCACGTATGAACTGAAGAGTAGAAAAAAATGTCACCCCAACCGGCACAGAAAGTCGTCACAACTAACCCGAAGAATAATAAAATACAATTCATTTTGTTTTTTTCCCGTTTTTCATTATGTTTTTCCTCGAATTACTCAGGTAATTTCGGCGGGTACCCAGATCTTGATTTGTACCTGAAGACATCACTATTTCAGGTCATTAGTTGGGTCATGGAACAGGTTGGAAACCACTAATCAGTGATTCAGTGACTATTGTTTGATGAAAATTCAAGGTAAGCTGCTGTGTTACAGCTGAATTCCAAGTGTTAACTGTAAAATATACTAAGAGTAACACTGTACTATAATGAAAACTGAAGTCAAGGTTTCAGTCTCATACTCAGACACTGTATGCACATGCTTGCATCTGCTCACTTGGTAGGCCCTACAGGATTTCAGAAGAAACAACCAAAAACGAAAGTGGGCAAGAAACTTGATATCCGTTCATTTATGCACTACGGGATGTAAAGTACACTATAAGCACACTTTCAAAATAAATATGTTAATTCTTCTGTTTAATTAATATTTCATCATACATATAGGCCTATATATTTTATTTTGATACCAGCCAATTACAATAATTATTCATATACATTACAGAAGAAAAGGGGAAGGCTATTTCTTGGTTTTTCGTTTCGTCTCGTTTGGAAATTTCCTCAACCAGCGTTTAGCTTCTGCTCCATGAATACCTAGCATAGCTGACCTCGAGTTAACATCTCTCATTATGAATGGAGAGTATCCTGAAAGAACAGAACATACTCTATCAACATTTGATTGCAAATGCCTTTTTCTCTTCTAAAAACACGTAGCGTACTCTATCAACATTTGATTGCAAATCGTCTCTTTTCAATGCTTCCTAATTGGCTGAGCAGAGCGAAGACTCAATTTTAACTGTACTCGAAAATAAACTTTTTTGCTGTTGTTTGTTTTTAGTTGGGTCTCCAACTCTAAATTCTAACTCTACGGAGAAAATGTGAAAAAATATTTTCTTAGAATAGATTCAAATTTCCATGCAAATATTACCAGGTTCTACATTAATTGCATCAGTTGTTTCGTAGAAAATGAACAAATTGTAGTTTTTCAGATCAATTAAAATTTGGGTTACCGTTCCCTGTTCGATCCATTTGATATTTTAAGACTTTGATTCGAAATCACTTATTATCAAACTTCATTTCAACCTAATTTTTTAACTCAACTTTTTACATAACTAATTAGGGCTATTGATGAGTCAAGTTTTTTCGACTTACCAGCAGTATAGTCCGGATCTAAAGGATCATTCTTCATACGAGCTAGCCTGGTTGGTCTTTGATGGGGGAAACGCTGGTCTTCACATATGAAAGGATTGTTGCCATGTTTCCCACCTTTAGGTAGCGGCATTGAGACCTGAAACGTAATGAATGATGAATTACACAAGCAAATGCTATGGTTAATTTATAGTTGAATGTCAAATATACTTACAGGATTGAGAACGGTGTTGAGCTCTTTATTTTTTACACTCTAGATAATTATTCAATAATCAATTACCAGATTTTTCAAAAGTTCATAACTTAGGGTGCTATACTACAACTTGAAATACCAGTAATACAAAAACTATAACATTGCAGAATTTACTCTAGGCCTACATCAAGAGGTTAGCATAAAAAATGGAAACGGTGCTTCGTTGTTGATTGCCCCATTGTTAATTGCCCAAGTTATTGATGTCTATAAAATCAAGTTTTGAATCAATAAATTGAATGAGATGACCATATTTTGTAGCCCATATATATTAAATAGGTATACTTGCCATTATATAAACTTCAAAGGCGTTTTTTGATGCTTTGCCTGAACATCTCACACTATTTAAACATCGAGTAGCTTATGAATCTAGTTAATTCAGATATTATCCAGTGGAAATGAGGCATTAAAAATGTACTAATGAATAATTAGTAGGCCTAAATGGTTCCTCTAGTTGGTTACAATTATACGGAGACGGTGAATGTCATCAACTGGCATACCTTTTTTCCTTTTGTAGTGATAGGTCTGCGTGCGTTTATGTGTATTTGCTGTGTCCCATCTTCCTTCAGTGTGACCGCCACTTTCTTCAGAGTTTTGTTACCGCAGTTCGGGCAGAACAACTTGGTCATGATGCTAGTCGTCTTAAAGCACGAGTAGCAACGAAATATGTACGTGCGCAGCTGACGGATCTGGCGACCCTCTACGGAAACTACGGAAAGCCCCATCTGCTTCAAAACGTTCTAAAAGAAAATAAATTCAGAAAAATATTTCAGTTTAGTTTTAGTTTATTTTGGTCACGTAATTACGGTAGTGTTTTTATTTGATACTGTACCCTAATCAATTAAATATTATAGTGGACAGAGAAAAGAAGGCAACACGCAAAATTAAGGTTTAATGAGTAATACTAAAAGAGCAAGAAGAGTTAAAAGTAGGGGTGGGCGAGTTCGAGAATTCAAGTTCAAGTTCAAGAGAAAATCGCAAGTTTCGAGTTCGAGTTCCAAAAAAAAAAGAGGCCCTAATAAATACCGAGTTGTTAGTTGGTTCTGAGTCAAGTTCGCACAGTAAAACCTCGTTTATTCAAATTCCAAGGGACCCCATGAATCAGAATTCGAATTTAAAAAAATGCTTTTTCTGTATAGTATACCGTAAATAGTATAACCGGTAGTGAAAAAGTATATAAGTATAAGTAATAGATATATATATATAAGATATATAAATGTATAAGTAATAGTAAATACTATACTGTATAGTATAGAGTGGAGCATTCTCTGAAAGCCAACATTGTTGGATGGAAAGAAAAAATTGGGAACGTATTTTGCCGTCATATCGCCTGGAAATATATTGTTCTGTGAGCAGTCGCCCAGGTCACCCCCATCCTGTCTACAACATTGTTGTCTGTTCAATAGCTTTCGTTCTTGAAATGCCATTAACTAGTATCCAATTATCTTACTGAAAAGCTCCTTACACAGATATTCAGAACAAAAATACCAAAAAATAACACACACAATTGAGAACTGAGATGACATAAGAGCCTACCTGCATGGCAAAGTCAGCAGTGATACAAGCAACAACCACATCTTCATCGTCGGATACCTCGTCATTCATATCCTTCTTAACTTGTGCAATATTTTCAACCGTGATCCACCCTGCTTCATCATCTTCAGAGTTTTCGTCCTCGTGAAAACCGTCATCATCGCCAAACTCATCAATAGGATCGTGTTCAACGACTGCATCATTCTGGTTGTCTGCTACCGGAATGAGAATATCTTCCATTTCGTCTAATTCTTCATCGTGTTCATCTATGTTACCACACTCCAAGTTGGCAAATTTTGCAGACAACTCTTGTTGCAAGCTATCTGTTAATGCTACTGTGTTTGTGTTGGACAGCGATTTTTCTGCAATTTCACTACCCTGAAATAATTCATTGTTAGATTAGACTGACATCTGCCTAGGAAGTTAAGAAATTGGTAGCTCAACTGTTGACAAGAAATATGTAGGCCTACCAGAACTAAAAGAAAGTTTTGAGTATCTGTTCTAACATATTATGTGCATGCTTACCTCATGTGAAGGAAAGTAAAATCCTGCCATTCCTTTTGGAACATCATCATTATTGGACGGTTTTGAAAAACTGACAACTTGGTTCACTTGTGGATTTTGATTCAAGTGTTCTGTTCCAACCTTCTCTTTCTCAAGCTGATAAGTCAATGCCATAACCTTAATGTCTGTTGCTGAAAGGCTGGGGTAATCGCCAGTTTTCTTGGAAAACTCTGTGACATATTTGACATTTTCAACAAATACATCTTTGATAGTCAAATCGTATGGTAAAACAATAAGTGCTCGCAGCTGACGTTTATTTCTTATTTCATCTACTACTTCTTGAACAGTGCAAATATTAGTTGCTATGTCCTGTGAAAAGATGACAAAAGATTTATTAAAATACACACTGTTCTGGCTTTTCTCTGTCGCACTGTCCTCTCTAGAGAGAAAACGCTACGTATTGACCTATTCACCCGAATTTTCATCGCAGACCTGAAGAACGTTCAGCATTAGGTGTAAGCCCTATGACCTACCAAGTACGCCTAGGCCTACCATCCCAGCAAAGATGGGAAAAATCTGAATAGACCGCGACTTCAGCGTCAACGTCATCAAGTATACAGGTTAGTCGACGTCCTAGACAAATTTACCTAAAAAAAGTCCCACATTAGGCTAGGCTAGGCATAGGCTAGGGGGAGCCTAGGCCATTGACTTTATAACAACTCAATGGCTAGGCCTACTATCAACATGGCACTAGGCCTAGCTGTACATGTGGCATTCTATATTGCATCTAGAGGCCCTAATTAGATGTCATATAGAATGAGATGCTGATTCAACTTGGGCCCATATCGCCGCTCCCGTAGCTCAGTCAATTATCGCTAGCGGTAGAAACTGAAGTCAGGTCGGCCATGCATGAGGAATGGGTTTTTGTAAATGTTCTTTCACCAATCATCGCTTCGTTTCATTATAACCCCCTCATTCGTACCTTCGTATAACCTAGCTGCTGGTGGTGTCGTTAAGCAGCATTGAGAAAATATAATAATATCTCAGACCCGGCCCCTAGGACTCCTAGGGCCAAGGCCTGGGCATGACATGACCTACAAATTAAATGCGTAGGTCTAGGTTCGTCGATAGGTTAGGTTCGATCGTAGTTATTATAAAGTCAATGGTTCGATCCAAGTTGACAACATGTGTCAGTCGAGCTAATTATTAAAAGAGAAAAAATAGAGAGTATAGAATAGAGAGTATAAATAGAGAATATTTACCTGAAAAGCACAGTTTTCTAAGAACGCATTGGTATCTACTACTAGATTTTCGATTTTATTGTTACTGTCCATTTTAAAGACAATTATTTCCAAACACTAAAAACACGACGGGCTTAAATACCAAATCGCTATAAGGTGCCAGTCGAAGAGGATAAGTAACAGGTGCCAGTTGTAACTTGTAAAAGCAGCAAAGCCACCAAGAAGGCCACTGTGCACATTGGCTGGAAATGGATATCTTCCCTAGAGATGAGATGATACTCCGAGTTACCGAGTAGTTCTACCCATTCAATGGTTCTACGCTACAATTCGCTCGTTCCGCACGGCCATCTCTAGCGTCACTTTGAAAAATGGTAATCTTTTTGTGTAAGTCAATGTGACGTCATGAAATGATAATGGTGGTGTTTAGGTCTGGAAGTACATCAATCAGAGAAGAATACGTCAAAGTGTCATAATTTCAAGTAAGGTTGTACATATTTTCATGCTTTAAATAGATGGTTTCATTAAGTAAGAGTCAGGTTCAAGTTATTGTTGCAGAGGTGTGTAATCTGGGTTAGGCGTATATTTTCCTCATGTTATGCCAGTCAAATCCCAGGGCCTAGCCTACTTGTATGGTTAGGCCTACATCCTCTCCTTGATTAATGCCTTCTCACGAATTGAGCACTATCGTCGAAGCTAGGTTTAGGCCTAGACAATTATGTAGGCCAGTTGGGAAATCTGTAATAATGTTTTTCATTTCCCTTTGAAGGTGTGATTTAATTTCGACAGTGATCGTGATGGCTAGTTATTTCCCACTGTCTTGAGATTGAAGGATCCATTAGCTGAGTGGAGTCTTCTGCAGCTGTCATGTCAGAAGGAACATCACCTGGCTTTCACCAGCTCAGTGTTACTAGTAAGAATATACAACATCTACTCTACCTGATACAGTTTCCATGTATTCAATATGGCTTTAGGTATAAACTATGTTATGTCTGTTTCAGTTGAATGTGCACATATGCGAGGTGGAAGCAGTTTCTTGAAACCTAATCCTTACGTTGAACTTTCGATTGACGACAAACCTCCTCGTAAAACAGAAGTTGTTAAAAACACATACCAACCAAAATGGAACGAAGAATACACTGTGTATGTAATATTGAGAAATTTTCTAATTGGTCTTTACTCTTCACTTGAGGTCTGCAGTGCAGATGATATCTAGGCCTAATCCACAAACTGTCATTTTACCACATTTTTGCTCATTATAGGCTAGGTTATTTTTAACTAGAACTAGCATAAGCGACAGCCTAAAATAACCATGATATTTGAAATATCGGTAAAATTACTTAGACACTGAGTACGCCTATTTTTTATTTTTTCCCAACCTCACCCACTAACTTGACCTATATATCACCCCCTCCCCTTCCCAAAGATGACATCAACCTCCCCACACTAACCTAACTGACATATCACCCCCTCCAGCATCTCTCCCTCCCAAACAACATGCAAACACCATCAGATTCAAGTGAGTTTAAAAACTAGAAAAACCAACAATTCTCAACCTCCCGCTACTTTTTCCGAAAGATCTAAACAAGGTCTTTCAGAAAAGAAAAAAATCAAAAATCAAACACTAGTTGGCGATCCTCAGTGTCACAGTAAAATAAGCGAAATGTCCTTGATAGTACCGGTATACATATACACACCTTGATTTTGAAACCATGAAGCCTCTGCCTTTGTTTTGCAGCATTGGTATGCTTCCACTTGATCATTTTATTTGTTTGGCAACACTAATTGACTTGATAAATTTGCCGTAGGCCTATATGTAACCGATCATTTATAGGGACGAAAAAAGTTGTGGAACATCAAAATGTATTGCATACTATAGGCCTAAAATAGTTCATATTACTAGTTTTTGATTGGGTTAAAATCAACTTCTTTATTTGTATTTTGTTGAATTATTATTTGTCTTTCCACAAACCTGTCAGTGTAGTTGCCATGTTTTTTGTGACAGTTTCAGTGGTGTGAGCCTAACTTGATCAGGGTTAGGCAGGTTGGGTTTGAGATTATCGGAGTCGGGGAGACTCTGAACTCGCTTATTTAATTGATATATAAAAATCTACTTGTGAACCCTAGTCCTTATTACTGTGTGAGCTTGAGAGTGTATGTTGCCTGCAAGCTTTCTAGTAGAGAGTAAAATGTGTAAAATTTAACCTTTTAACTGCTGAGTTTTCTGACACCAGCTTTTCCCCCTGTGCTGAGTTATTTTCCGTAAATACAATAGTTTGTACAAATAGTTCCAGTTACTACATTTATGATCATTTTCCCAGAATTTTTCGACCGTATCACAGAAATGATGAGTTCCTCAATATCAGTTTAAGAAAGCACATTATTTCGCCAAGCCAGCGCGCCAACATAGGCCATTTTCACTCGACTTGGAATCATAGTTTGACGTTTGAGTCGTTGACAAAACTTTCGTCTGAATAAACGCTACTATTATGAAATATATCGAAAGTCGACGTTGTTCTCAAGCAGTACATATGTTCGGCCAATAGATCGCGCAAAGCACAAAAAAAAATTAGGTCGATAACTGAAGTTTGCCGGCCAGTAGAAAATAAACAGTAAAGCGCGGTATTCAAAAGTGGACACGCGTGCGTAGCACGGTGGGACGGCGGGCTAAAACGCGTATACGCGTGTGTAGCAGTTAAAAGTTTAATTCGGGTTTTACTTTCATGAAATTGTAAGGAATCCTACTGGCAGTGGTATATAATTACATGCGTTGCAGCCCCCCCCCCCCCCCCCCCCCCCCCCGCCATTGAGTTGTATCTAGTGTAGTGGTACAGTTATATACCGTAGTGAATGTATTTTCGTTTTCAGACTTGTTACTCCATACTCCCATTTACACTTTCGTTTGCTGGATCACAGCTCGTTTCGAAAAGATCCTGTTGTCGGCGGGAAACGTTTGAGTTTATATGAAGTGCTATCACACTACAATGGCAAGTGTGAGAATCTAGAACTGACACTTGATTTAATAAGTGAATCAAAACATGATGGTCAGCCAAAAGTGGGAGAACTTATCATTCTCCTAAATGGAATCAAAATAGATATGAGTTTGCATACCCAACCACAGACTGACGATGCAGCATTACAGAGTCCAGCTACACCTCTAGGTATGTTGAACCTCACGAATCACTACGTAGATATAACAGCTCAGTTCATTAGGCTAGGCCTGTAAGTTCTAGCAAAATTCATGGGTTTTCCTTAATTTTTTATCTCCTCTAGGCAAGTATGTTTTTTATTGAGTAGCATGCAGTGCTAGATCCCTGTGGTCATGGATCCATTGTGAATGAGCACTTGCCAGTTAAATGGATTTCTCTATCATTGTTCTTGTACTACAATGAGGTTATTCGTTCATTTATGAACCTCATGAAAAAGTTGTTTGCTATGCTAACCGTAGAAATCTACTTGTTCATGCTTGTGACTAGAAACTTCTTGTGACTAGAATCTATGAATTTCAGTTTTCAGTATCCGATTCCAAAATAATCATCTGTTGAAAACCTGACACCCTTGATGGCACATCATCCTGAAATAACTCATTAGACCTACCTAACTTTCCAATTGATATGTTCTTTTTGTGTATTAACTATTATAGGCTTATCAGGAAAATATCAAGTTTTTCTGTAAATATAGACCCACATGAAATATCAAATACCGGTATACATCGAATATAGGGCCTGGACAAGGGAATATCTCCAAAAATATTTGCTTTGAATATTTCTCATTTCACAGCACGTGTGTAAAATGTGTGAACTTGTTTTTCAGCTCCTGCTAACAGTGATTCCGTGACGAATCGTAGTATCTTGAATGGTGGAATACGAGCACGAATGAGATTACATGGGTCGGAGAATACTGTTCCTTCTTCCATTTCTCAAAGAAATAGTGCCCACTTACCGCCACCAGGTGCACCTTGTAAGTTCTAGAAGTAAAATTGATCTACTTATTCTATTCAAGCCTTTCAACTCAATTGTCAGTGTTCTGTCTAGTTTCTCTTTTAAATTTTCTATTTCTAGTAACTAAATTGAAACATGTCCATAAAGAAAAGTGATTCAACTATTCAGTGACAACAGTGGACTTTGACTTTAATTATTATTTTTTATTTGATTGCTTGGAAATGACTGGTAGTCCTAATATGTAATGTTACGTACCATACCGTTATATTATAAAATATATCCAATAAAAAAGTTTTGAAAAAAGAAACATGTCACAATACATGAGGCATAACAGATGTAGAGTTGTCAAACAGAAAATTTAGGCACTTGAAAATAAATTTGTGGATCACAATTGCTCAGTTGGAGAACAGTCGTTTTAAAGGCCCTACAGCAAGCCCTCGTTAATTCAAAACTCGGAAGTATGAAAAGACATTACGAATTGGAAAAAAATGAAATGACAATGAAAAAAATATGGCAGATGTTATGAGAATGGGTAATACACTCTCAATTGCCAAAAGAATGCTACTAGACAATGGTATCACCCCCCCCCCCCCCCCCCCCCCCCCCCCCACTGCCCTAGGTAGCTCGGGTCAGTCGAGGCACCGCTTCAGAAACTCAAGTCACCGTTGGGCTTGAGTTCGAGTCCCGTACAAGGCATGGGTTTTTGTATTTACGTCCATTTACTTACTATCACTTCATATAGTTTCATAATCACCTGCTCATTCGTACCCCCGTATAACGTAGCTGTTGGTGGGTTCGTTAATCAAACAATAATCATCATCATCATCAATAGTATCCCATAGGTTGCCCATGAGTAGTCGACTCATGGCTAGTGCTGAACATAGCCAAATTGACACGCGAGATGCCAGGTACTAAATCAATAGATCGCGCAGTATATGGGCGTGTACCAACAATATTTTATTAGGCCTACATCCTTTGAAATCGCTAGAGAAATCGCCAATAAAACACATGTAGACTGTACATGAGACGTTGGGCCGAGCGGAAAACTAAGACCCAAGGTCAGAACAAACACGGTTTGTAATGTAAGGGATAAAATATTCTTCGTATTCAGCATTACATTTTTTCAAATTTCATTTTCAATGTTATAATGGTAGTCCAGAGCCGTGGGACCATCTATCAGTTGCTCGCAACTTGCAAGCGATAACAATGGTTTTCTGTTTGGAACAGACGAGCTATAAATCTTATCACGAAGATAAAATGAATATTTACTCAACTTGATTAACCCTTTTAGTGCCAAGAGCCGATACATCGGCTCCAAATATCTTGTTTGAATAATGCCTCAAAATGAAGTAGTTCCCACAGTTTCTCTAAGATGGCGCTAGTAGTGACATATCCAGAAAGCTGCTATTCACACCAATTTTGTGGTACCAAGGCCAATATTCTACCATTTTTTCAAAACCTTCCATGTTTGTTTATATTTTGCTGAAATATTTGACCCTGACATTTTAGTTGATTGTAAAAATGGCGTCTTGTACAAGAATGAATTTTGTACAAGATGAAGCAGAGCTTAGGCATTTAGTAGATGAATTAGATTATGAAGAAGGAAGTAACTTTTCGGAAGATGCGTTACCATCTTCAGATGAAAATAGCAATGTAAATGACAGGGAAGAAGACAGTGATGAATTTTACCATTGTGAAGAACCCAAAAAATATTTCCATGGAAATGAAAATAATACAAAAAGTAATTTTTTTTAAAAAACAAAATGTGAAAATCCAGTTTTTCTAATCCAAGTGTCCATCTTTCCAACACATTTGAAAAATTATTTCCAAAGTCTTGAGCAATTACTTGCTGGGTTATGATTTTTTTCATGATTCACTGCAAGTGTGTCAAAACCTACCTGGCATTATTAGACACAATCATTTTGAATGAAATCTGGTGGTACTAAAAGGGTTAATAAACACTGCATCTATTTTGTAAATGTCAAAAGAAACACTTTGAATTAAATAATGATTTTAATACAGTACTGGTAATCAATCAATGATTGAGGGACAAAAGGAGTTGGAATTACGAATTATCCGCATTTCGAAATATCCAAAATTGCATTACTTATATGTGGATTCTGGAACTGAGTTTGCTTCGAATTATGACCACTTCAGAATTAACCGAGTTAAAGTTAACAAGGTTTTACTTCATAACATTTGTTCACAAGACAAATAACGAACAGTGTAATCTCATCCGTTCCCACGTATTTGTTTGCAGCATCTACTCCTGGCCCCCCTCCTGTACCTACCGGCCCTGCTAGTGGGGTCAGCACGACAACAATAACTAATGGAGCTGCACTGGTCGCCAATGGCAACGTGGCAGTTAACGGAGTCGTCGTTTCGTCAGGCACTGCCTCGCCCGACCCGGCGGCCCAAAGAGGTTCCACCACGAGTATCGAGGAGCCATTACCTGCGGGGTCAGTTTACTGCAAATTGCATAGGCCTATTAAATCTAGGTTTTGAAGTCTAGGTCTTGAGATGTAGCTAGCTCTTTAGAAACCAAGTTGTTATTAACGTACCTTACTCAGACCCAGAGTCGGGATCCCCATGAGAATAACTCATGGAAAAATATGCAGAAAATATTTACTCCGAATGAATCAAATTTATGCGGAATTGGAGTACACGAGTTAATACACATTATTCCGAAGTCTTACAAAAATCGGATAAGCTGATGTAAAAGATGAAAATTAATATGGAAGCCTTTCTTTTCACAGCAATTGAAGCTAATAAGAATGCTATTAAAAGATGATCGACAGGTAGAACCAATTGTATTACAATTGAAATTATCAATACCGGTAGGTAAATCTGGTGGGCAGTAAGTCAATATAGATTCAAAATCAAGGTGTGTACACCTTTGCCATTTCCCACAGTAGGGCCTACTGTACAAAATTGGACAAAATACTGGACAAAATTACAAATGTCTTTTAGACGGTCGCTTTACTCGCTAGTCGCTACCGTTCATTATATAACGGTGATATCTCAAAAGGCATCAAGCTGTCGCCTTCGCTGTATTTCATTTGATCCAGGGTATTCAACTTCGAACCCATATTACCAATAGTACAAATATGTTGATTAAGCTAATTATTAATTGGGGTACAAAAATACCATTGGTAACCAAGGGTAATAACAAGTTAATCCACTAATTATGGCTTAATCAAGAAATTTTAAATGTGACAAAATTAAAAAATTTGCTCTTATAACCTTCTCCTATTCTACGTCGTTATTTAAAAATTACCATCATCATGTTTCAGACTTGTTTCAATAGTAGAGCGGCTTGTGTTTTTCAGGTGGGAGATGCGTTACGACGTGTACGGGCGGCGCTATTACGTCGACCACAACACGCGCAGTACTTCGTGGGAGCGGCCGCAGCCCCTGCCCGCCGGCTGGGAGATACGGCGAGACCCTCGCGGCAGGATCTACTACGTGGACCACAACACGCGGACAACGACGTGGCAGCGCCCCAACTCGGAGCGACTCCAGCACTACCAGCACTGGCAGGGAGAGCGAGCTCACGTCGTGCAACAGGGCAATCAGAGGTTCCTCTATCCACAGGTAAGCATTTGTATGTTCTCGTTGAATTATATTGATTATCTGATGTTTTTTTCAGAATTCACATTCCCATTAAAAGTGATGGATGATGATTGACAGACATTCTGTCATTTTATTTAATGTAGATTATTAAAATGTCTAAAATTGAATTACATAATGTAAAACATCTGTAACTTGGCTAGAGTGAATCTTGGTAATGTTATGATGAATGGAGAAAATCTTGATATACTTCCATCTTGCAAGTTCTTCTTTGTCAAAAGGAACACATACTCTACTACTTTTGAATGCTGAAACTAGTACATATTAGTATCACGTGGTCTATATTTTATTATTGTCGTTGTACTCCAGGTACCACAGCCAGCTGCTTCTGCAGCAGCGGCTCCCGAACCGGAAGAGGACTCCCTCGGAACTTTGCCTTCCGGCTGGGAGAAGAGGATACAACCAGACGGCAGGGTCTACTTTGTCAACCAC
Source organism: Brachyptera putata (assembly GCA_907164805.1). Classification (NCBI taxonomy): domain Eukaryota; kingdom Metazoa; phylum Arthropoda; class Insecta; order Plecoptera; family Taeniopterygidae; genus Brachyptera; species Brachyptera putata. Next base: position 16,074,458 of record OU015464.1, read on the forward strand.
AAGAACAGAACAACTCAGTGGGAAGATCCCAGAACGCAAGGGTAAACAGTGAACACAGCTCGCGTCAACACTACATTGTTCTGTGAATTGTTCGTGGGCTTGTGTCTGATATTTGTTCATTTTCAGCCAGGAGATGGGGGCCGACGAGCCCGCACTGCCTAATGGCTGGGAGATCAGATTGACAGAAGATGGCGTGAGGTACTTTGTCGATCACAATTCAAGAACTACCACTTTCCAAGATCCCAGACCTGGGGCGCCAAAAGGGTACGTATAAGGATATGGTCTCGTTGCTCTCGTTTAATGGACCTAAGAAGTAGGCAACTAACCAATTACTATAGGATTCTAATGTTAGCTAAATACTCCTGTAAGTTGTCTTGTTATCATAGTAGTGTCAACTAGTCGAAGATGTTACAATCATCCGGGGTACGTATTTAGTTAATGAGATCTGTACAAGTAATAAATGGGCAGTGGATCATGGGGGTGATCAAATATCGGAAAACAGAAGTGCATGTAGGCTTGAGTAAACAAAATACTCTGACAGCTAGATGAAATGGAAATTCATTGAATGTGGAAAATATTAAAACAGGAACATTGAAACTTGAAAGCAGTTTTAAAATAATAATAAGTAGGCCTATTCCTAGTTGAATTAATTGCATTTTCAATCAAGGAAGGAGAAAGTGTACTGGCCAAATGGAGCATAGCTTCATGAGTCATGTTGCTATGAAAATAATGACTGAATGGGTTAACTGTACAGCACTTGTTAGTTACTACATGCTCAATTTTATATTTCAGGCCCAAAGGAGTGTACGGCGTGCCGCGCGCATACGAGCGCTCGTTCCGATGGAAACTAAGCCAGTTCCGCTACTTGTGCCAGAGCAACGCGTTACAAAGTCACATCAAGATCACGGTGACTCGGCAGACATTGTTTGAGGACTCGTACCACCAGATCATGAGGCTACCGGCGTACGAGCTCAGACGCCGGCTCTACATTATATTCCGCGGCGAGGAGGGGCTTGACTACGGCGGAGTTTCAAGGTACGCTCGCTGGTTGCTTGGCTTGTAATCCACGCTGAACGTTTCAAGTAAAATTTCTTGAGAATATGCGCGATAAACCTCAGCAGTGAAATACGTATTGATTAAACACTGTCGTGGTTTGTGTCAATATTGTCCCGTAGTCTCCCATATTGTCTAGATATAAAAATCAATGCCTTAAAGTTAAAAGGGGGTAATATGTGCGGTATGACCTGCAAAAGGTTGATTCACGTTGTTGGATCAATATTTATTATTTCATATTTTGATGTGAGTGTGACCATTCTACAAAATGTCAATAACTAATTTGGAGCTTCTTGTTATTGTCATACCTTCGATCAATTTGTTCATTATTAGTACTTACGAGCGTACTTCTGTATCCAACAGGGAATGGTTCTTCTTGTTATCGCATGAAGTACTCAATCCGATGTACTGTCTCTTCGAGTATGCGAACAAGAATAACTACAGTTTGCAGATCAACCCTGCGTCGTACGTCAACCCTGATCATTTGCTGTACTTCAAGTTCATCGGCAGGTTCATCGCCATGGTAAGAGTGACTTTCGCTTGTGACCAGTAGAGACTAGGGATAACTTCAGTCAACCGAAAACCGGTTCTGAACCGATTCCAGCCAATCGGTTCTGAAATAGAGAATCGATTCCTTCTGTGATAATTTTTTTATTCATTTATCATGTTGATTTGAGTTATTATGTGTAATTAATAGATGTTTTTCAAGTGTGTTGTCGCAATATAAATTGTATAGATATAATATACTACTTCACGCGTGCATTATTTATTTGTCTTTTTTCCTCCATGCACATTAAAACCAAAAGTGTGAAGGAGAAAGACATGCGCATAAGTTTCGGATACACGAAATTTGCCGAAGATAACCTAATGATATGATGACGCGGTTGACGCCTAAAAACAAGAAATAAAGTCGCGGCAATGTAAGACAGTGTCTAGATAAAAGTTCACTCTCATTTTCGATCAAGAAATGTCGGAGAATCGGTTCTGTAAATCAGTTATCTGGTTCTGATTTTTTGGAACCGAAGTTATCCCTAGTAGAGACCTATAATTTTGTTGCCATTTTATGAAAACAAATTCTGGACGTGTCTCTAAACCCCAACATTCAGTCATTCATTATGAAAACAATGTTCTCCTGGTAGGCCCTACTTTGCTTTGTTGTGCTCGGTGTGCGTACAGCAATAGCTAATACCAACAACAATACGAAAAGCCAACGTAAAAAGAAATATGCGTGAAAACGGAAGTATTTTATAGAAACTGATTCATGATTATTAGGGGTTTGGGAGTCCATACTTTTAGTTTTGAGCCGCCCCAGTGGCTAAGTCAATTATCACTAGCGGTAGTAACCGAAGTCACCGTTGGGCGTGGATTCGAGTCTCGCATAAGGCATGGGTTTTTGTGAACGTCCTTTTACCTATCATCACTTCATCGTTTCATTTTCATCCGCTCATTCATACCCCCGTATAACCTAGCTGTTGGTGGGGTCGTTGAGCAACATTTAAAAAAAAAACTTTTTGTTTTGGGCCCGGGTCGTGTCTGAATAAGGTTCACGGTCACGTGTCACTAGTCTTTACCAAAATAATGTAATAAACAAAGGAGTAAATATGTAATTTAGTAATCTACATCGATCTGTTCCAAATTTTATTAGGGAGGAGAGGGGTCGAGGGCTCAATAGCCCCGCAGGGGAATTTTTGGGAATTTGTAGTCTTCTAGTCATTTTCTGGATGTATTTTCTAGTCATATAAAATCAAGAATATATATTTTTTCCTATTGTAATTGCATACAACTTTATACTCTGAGGATGTAGCAGACACATGTTAATGATAGAAAGGAAGGTATTTGAATTTGATCCGCAATTTAAAAATTGATTCAACAAATATCACAGTTTTTTAAATTTAAAACGAAAATAAATTATGACTAGATGAGTTTTACCGAAATGAAAAATACACAGTTAGGCCTATTTATATTTCTTCCGTTTTTGAAAATCAGGGATAATTATTCACCCAACGATTGGGAAGTCTGTTTTTTTGAAACCGGGAACTGAAACCGGGACAAATACGTGTCCCGAAATAACTTTTCGGGGCACCGGGACAAAAGATGGAAATCCGGGACAATCCCGGTTTTCCGGGACGGATGGTCACCCTAAACATACCGATATTTTCAAATTCGACCTAGTCATATTACAATCAGTCTGAATGATGGAAAACATGAATAAAACAAAATTGGCCAAAACAGAAAATAACATCACTTTCAGATCATCAACTTTCACAGATTTTAGAATCGCTACAATATTTTCAACCAGTTTTTCGAAGTTTTTATTCGAGTCACAAAGCGGCTGCCATTTTGACTTCCCAAAGAGCTCTGCAGGAAGAGCTTTGCCTTCTGAACTTACCAGCTAATTATGGGCAAAAGATTTAAAGACTCAACTTTCCATTAGACTCGCAAATCGTATTTTCAACGAGACCGATTCTGGCGGGGACTCGGAACTTGAAATCAGGTGGACTCGCACACCCCTATTGATTATGAATGAGTCGTCGATTTATCTATCTTGAGCCGAAAACTTTTTCAATTAGAAAGAAGTGCCATATCTCTCTGAAAAGTCTTGTGAAGTTCTTTGTAATGTATGATCCCAGAATAGGCAATAATCACAACTTGAAACGTTAGGTAGGCGATATTTATTAATTCTTTTGAACAATGTGCAGGCGCTTTACCATGGACGTTTCATCTACTCGGGCTTCACCATGCCGTTCTACAAGCGCATGCTGAACAAGAAGCTGATCATGAAGGATATAGAGTCTATCGACCCTGAGTTCTTCAACTCGCTGGTCTGGATCAAGGACAATAACATCGACGACTGCGGCCTCGAGCTGTTCTTCAGTGTCGACTTCGAGATCCTCGGCCAGGTCATCCACCACGAGCTGAAGGATAGCGGGGATAAGATCCGTGTTGTGGAAGAGAACAAGGAGGAGTATATGAGGTAGGCAGAGGCAGCGTCTATTGCAGATCAATTGGATAAGCAAAAGCAAAGATTTCATTTCACTTACTGGAAGTAAAAGTAATTTGTTTTTATTCTTTTGTGTATGTATGATGTGCGTCACAGGTTGTAACTTCAAACTGTATACCAGACTTGAATGTGTAGTTGTGAGGGAATATCTGTTGAACCACTTTTTAGAAAAATCGTACAAGAATTGGTTGAGCCAAGCGAGATGAAAGTTGAATAAAGCCCTTTCTTTTAAATTGTCTAAATTTGAAAGCAACAAGTTGATACCTAGGCCTACTCATTAATCAATAACAATATTTTAAAGAGCCATTTAGGAGAAAAAAAATATATTTATGAACAAAAAATGAAAATAATAAGCTTAAGATTAGGCCTAGGCCTACTAGGCTAGTTTTGCTTGGATGAATATTTTGCTATAGACCTGTTTGTATTCGTAGACTAATGACTGAGTGGCGAATGACACGTGGCATTGAAGATCAGACGAAAGCATTCCTGGACGGATTCAACGAGGTGGTTCCGCTCGAGTGGCTCAAGTATTTTGACGAGCGCGAACTCGAGCTGATACTGTGCGGCATGCAAGAAATAGACGTGGACGACTGGCAACGGAACGCCATCTATAGGCACTACACGCGGAACAGCAAACAAGTTGTGTGGTTCTGGCAGGTAAGACCTTGATTGATTATTGTTTGCCCCACCAACAGCTAGGTTATACGGGGGTACGAATGAGCAGGTGATTATGAAACTATGACGATGATGAGAGATGTGATGATGATGTGATGATGATGTGATGATGAGTGAAAGGACATTTACAAAAACGCATGCCTTATGCGGGACTCGAACCCACGCCCAACGGTGATTTCAGTTTCTGAAGCGGTGCCTCAGCTGACTGAGCTACCGAGGGCGGCAAGATCTTATTTTCATTATGAACTTTTTTTGCTTTGTTCTTGGCCACTATCATTTATGGCATGTGGTCTACTTAGAAAGTGGTGTTCAGAAACTGATCCTGCATTTACGCAAAGAATGTAAAAAGTTCTCATTTGGTTCATATTTAATTGAGATTTGTATGAAGTATCCAAGAACTTATGATCCCGCTAACACTTATGATTTATAACCCAGAGTCTCTAATTATATTTTTTGCATACTACTAATTTTACTTTTGTTGGCCTAATTGTGAATAATATTTGACTTGACATTTGTTTTTTGTTTATGAAAAAAAGAACAAATTAGAGGAAATTTTGTCTACGTTTTACTTTTTTTTTATAACTTTGATGCCAACACTAATGCTTCCAACAGCTTCCAACACTAACATACGGTCCGTTTGTTTCAGTTTGTTCGAACGACAGATAGCGAGAAAAGAGCTCGCCTTCTTCAATTTGTGACGGGAACATGTCGAGTGCCTGTCGGTGGATTTGCCGAGTTGATGGGTGAGTTTCTTTTCAATTGTGTCTAACTCATGTGACTGATTTTTGAGAAAATGATGAAATCCTAATTTTGTTTAGAAATTGGAGATGTAGGGGTATTATTTTGTATTATAGATGTATAATACGTGTAGACCTACAGTATACTTGCAGTCACATTAAATGATTGAATTCGAAATCAAATTTGAATGGAATCTACCGTAACTATTAGTGATGCCTTCGGGTACCCGGGTCGGGTACGGGTAATATTCTGTTACCCAGGTACCCGTCTAGGTTCCGGGTAATTGTGCTAACCAGTACCTATAATATAGAAAATAACTTTTATAAATCACTCAAGCTACCGAGAGAAATTCAACTTCGCATTCTACATTTAAGTTTTTTCACCTACCTTCCCAGACCTCCCTCAACTTGTCATAATGCGCTCGTAAAATCTAGTCGCACCACCTACCGTTATCTGTGGTCACACGTGCAGTGTACTGAATCCCTCTCCTGTCAACCGCTCTCTAGTTGCCATGCCAAATACTATTCTTTACCGAGAACTGAGAAGCATATATAGTCATATAGTCATATAGTTTTTAGTTTTATATAGTTTTTTAAATTACCCAGGTAATTTCGGCGGGTACCCCGTTCCTAATTTGTTACCCGAAGGCATCACTAGTAACTATGTAGGCCTACATTTAACCACTATTTTTTCATGAACTATGCTCGGATTACGTCTTATAGTTTTTAACCGTATATATGTATATACCTACTTCTATGCACGGAAGAAGGTCGTCTACCAACATAACAAACACGAATATCACCAATTATAGTTACTTATATAGGCCTACCTATTAGGGATGTCGGCGGGTAGGATTTCCCTACCTGGGTACCCGTTTTCATTACCTGACTCCTACCTGGGTTTTCCCGCAAAAAAAATGCATATACCGGTAGGCCCTAAATCATCTTTATTCATAAAAAGATGTGTCATTTTTCTCAATCCAACCATCACTCTACAGAGCAACAGCAGCTCTACCCTCAAGGCTTGGAAGCACACTGAGTCACTGATATATGAATTGGGTAAAAGGGAAAGAGAGAACAGCAGTTCACAAGTAGATAGGCCTACTTGTGGTGGTGTTGCAGCCGTTGACAGCACATAGAGATTAAGTAGATACACAAGAGTATGACGTTTCGGCTGTTGCCTTTATCACTGTAGAGTAGGTAATGAAGACTGCTTGTTCTAGTAGGTGAGTAAAGGTGTGGGTGAGGGGGAAAAGGGGAAAAAACAAACAGTTGAAATTGAAGGAGGGGGGGGGGTTGTGTGGGAGGGGGGGGGGAGGAAGATAACTGATGCAGGATGAAAATACAAGTGGAAAATAGGTGTATTGGGGGGGGGGGGGGAAAAAATGTGGTGAGGGTCAAGTTACCTAAGATTGAGGCCTGGGGCAAAGCGGGACTTGGTAATCCACTGGTGAGCAAGCTCTCAGCGTCTTAACTCTAAGGGTTGGCATGAGGATGGGAGGGAACGGATTATGCGGGTTGTGAAACAGGCATTGAAGTTGCGTCCATGCGAGAGAGCATGAAGCGGAACTACTTTGTCCATGTCGTCAGGGTCGATGTTGCAGTCTGCCCTGTGACCATTCATACGAGTACGTAGGGCATTGGTGGTCAAGCCTATATATTCGGCAGGGCAGAAGTTACATCTTAGTTGGTATACGACGTTTACCGTACTGCAGGTGTTCCGTTTGGAGATCGGGTAGGAGAGTCCGGTGGCGTGGCTGTTGAAAGTGGTGGAGGGTGGGTGGATGTGGCAGGTTTTGCGTCTGGGTTTGTGACAGGGATAAGAACCATGTTTCTCTTGAAGGGGATTGGTTTTGGGGTCGGTGTGAACCAGGAGGGTACGGAGGTTGGGGGGGGCGTTTGAAGGAGACTTTGGGTGGAACTGTGATTAGATTCTGGGTTTGGGTTGAGGATGACAGTATGTGGAAGCCATTTTTTAGGATGGTGTTGAGGCATTGGAGACCGGGATGATATTGAGTGACGAGTGGTATGCAGTCCGCTATGGGGGCAGGAGGCGTCCTTGTGTTAACCGGCTTGAAAACTTGGTTAATTTGTTGTTCCACAAGGCGCTGAGGGTAACCCCTGGAGGTGAATGCCTTCAACAGTTTCTCACAGTAATCTGTGGAATCTATGGCGTCTGAACAGATGCGTTTCCCGCTGATGGCAAGGCTGTATGGAAGGGATTTTTTAGAGTGAAAAGGGTGGCAACTGTCAAAATGAAGGTATTGTAGGTGATTGGTTGGCTTTTGGTGAACTTTGGTGCGGATACCACCTCTTTCCAGGAAGATGTCTACATCAAGGAATGTGACGTGGGAAGAGGAAATATCCCAGGTAAAGTTCACAGGGTAGCTGGTGTTTAGTGTGGACAGTAGTGAGTTTAGAGAGTCAACATCATGCGGCCAGATCATGAAAATGTCGTCGATGAATCTGAACCAACAGAGAGGTTGCTTGGGAGCGCGTGACAGGAAGTCTGTCTCGAGTTTTCCCATGAACAGGTTGGCATAGGAAGGGGCCATGCGGGTTCCTATGGCTGTGCCTTTCAGCTGAAGGTAGTGCTGGTCAAGTTGTTCATGGTGAGGATCTTTTGCGCAAGATTTATGAGGAAGGGGGTTGAGGGTTTGGCGTGAGTAGGGCGTGTGTCGAGGTAGTGTTCTATTGCATACAGTCCGTGTGTGTGGGGAATATTCGTATAGAGGGAAGTGACATCAACAGTGACCAAGTAGGCATTTTCAGTGATGGGGGTGGGGATTTTTCTAACCCGATCTAGGAAGTGGCCTGTGTCTCGAATGTAGGAAGGAAGTTGGTGTACGAAGGGCTGTAGATTGGTGTCAACCAATGCAGAGATGCGTTCTGTGCGGCTGCCGTAACTGGCTATTATAGGACGTCCAGGGGGTGGTGTGGTATTTTTGTTAATTTTTAGGAAGGGTGTAGAAGGTTGGGGTGCGCGGGTTGCTGGGGGTGAGAAGATTGACGGATCTATTGGACAAGTCTTGGTGGGGTGCAAACATTGACAGGTATCTTTTTATCTCAGAATTGAATTCCTGGGTGGGATCTGTATGAAGTTGGCGGTAAACAGTATGGTCTGAAAGTTGGCGTGATATGAGTGTTGCAATTGCAGGGACATATGGGCCCGATCAGTAACAACCGATCATGGGTGGGACGTGGGAGGCACCGTGGGGGAGTACGCAAGATGTTATGCTGCTTGTGCATGAGCACATTTCTTTATGGCGACAAAAAAATCCCAAATAAAAGTATTTTAAAAAGGCTATAGGCCTAGGCCTAGTGATTGTTTCTCATTGTTAGAAGTCAAATGTGATTTAAATAATATTTCCTCTCTAAGAATGACGACAGGGAAACAAACAAATGTCTAAACCACATTCAAAGGTATGTGACACTAGCACATCTGGACAGCGTTGCTTGGTTTCTATGGGCAATGCGCGTGTGTGTGATACAAGGCACAGCAGTGAAGTGAGCTGTCAAGGACACATACATGCTGCAGTAGGTGGGTGAGGGGGGCGGGGTGGAGAGAGGAGTGCGCGTGAGTCGTTCGCGCCCAGACTGATACACGGGACCAAAAACATTGTAGACCTACACAGGAAAATAAAGACCAGTAAAAAAACATTGATTACTCGGCGGGTAATTGTTTGAACCCGTGCTTCATTTGAAAATGGACCTGCCCGGGTATTCGCGGACATCCCTACTGCCTATGGTATTTTTAGGGTATTTTTTTTTCAGAGGCCACTGTTTAGGATATAAGTAACAATTGCGATTGCATCTATCAAAAGTCGAAAGCCGTTAAATCATTGAAGGTGTAGCAAGATTATGTAATTACGGACATTTTTACAATGATTCGGTTTGTAAACGGGATTTGACTTATTTCATAGAAATTCCGTTACATACGTACGTAAGGCGTCGTTTCTCATGCTTGCGGTTCCTTGTCTACTGTGTACAGGTAGCAACGGTCCACAGAGATTCTGCATCGAAAAGGTGGGCAAAGACACGTGGTTGCCTCGGTCTCACACGTGCTTTAACCGCCTGGACCTGCCGCCGTACAAGAGCTATGACCAGATGGTGGAGAAACTGAACTACGCCATCGAGGAGACGGAAGGCTTCGGCCAGGAATAGTCTCCTCCCGTCCGTCGATCCCGATTAAAGGTAAAACACACGCAGCTCAATCGCTGCAATGAGATGAAACTACTATTAAATCAGCTCCTTCACAATTTGCACACTTCATGGTTTCTTGTTTGAAAGTTGGTGGACAATATTGAGATGACATTCAAAATTAGTACGTATATGGCAACAAGGAAATACCAATGTGATTCTCTTCTTTAAGTATGATATATTTGTCCACCCAAGTAAACGAGCAAAAATCTCAATTTGAATTAATATACATTACACAATTCTACCACCAGAATGCATTTTGTCATATTCAAATGCTGAATTACTGGTAGAAGAATGTCTTATTGAGTTGCTGATTGTTTAATTATGATTAAACTTATGAATCACTATCATTTTCTAGTAAGCATACATACAAATTCAGTATTAAATATTAATAAAGAAGATTGGGATTGTTGCTGTCAAGTGTATCATCCAGTATAAGGGCTATTAAAAATGTAAAATGTGTCTAAATTGACAAGCTATGCAATGACTAGCACAGTGTTTCAACAGAAGGCCACTGAAGTAAAATGTTTGATAAAAAATAATGCCTCGTGTTCTGTAAAATACAGTTCTCGTTGATTGTTGCTTCGTTTGACGGTTTAAATGAACTGGGCCTACTCATGTTATTTGAACTAATATAGGAGCAGTAACACGGAGATCTTTTTCGGAGTATAGTTGATCGTGCAATCATTCCATTTCAATGTGAACGTGTAGATTCAAGTGTGACTAGCATTTGGTGATCTTTTTGAATCAAACTCTTTTGAAATAGTAAAGGAATAGTTTTCAATTATCATGTTGTTACACTTGATTTTTAGTCTCAGTAATGGATACTTGTTTTGTGTGTATATATTGTACGTAACTTGGAAAACAGTGTTTTTGTGGAGGCTATTAACTAAAACAACTCTGGATTCAGCTTGTGTACGTGTTGAGGAGAAATGTAAACCAAAAGTAGAAAGATCCTCGAGACAGATTAATAGTGACAACACCAACGTAACAATGGTTCAAAGACGATCGAAACGATCTGTTGTACCTATTTATAAACTACCGATATATAATAATTATAAAAATTTCAACTTGTTATTCATTGCATACTTCTATTATTGTTATTATGTATAAACAAACCAAATACAACCATGGCAAAATAGTAGATGTATTGGTTGATTTGAATTAATTTTTACTTATGCCTATCCTATTGGCTCATATTAGACCTAGATGTAAATTATGGTACAGTATATAAACTTTTACTCTTTATGTTGTGTGGTAATTTCTGGTGACACTTTGCATTTATTAACCACTATTGTTTTGTTAAAACCTACTGTTTGTATTTTTCAATATTTACTCAATTCATGGGACGCTTGCTATCGTTTTGTGGTGCACATTCTAAATGAACCCAAGTCCTAAATGAACCCAATGTAACCAACACAAAAATCTTGACCTAACCGCAGCGGAGACATAGCACACGTATATATACTTCCCTTTTGATAAATACCGGTAGCAGTCACTGAATATTGTAAACCATAATACTGTACCAGTGAAAATGGTAAATGTATATTAGTTGATTATTCCTCACTCTGAAATTTCAAATTTAACTATAATTCAAACAATGGTTCTGGCCTCTTCAGAGCTTTGACCCTTGAGCTGAGAAGTTTGAATTATCGAAATGTTCAACAAATTGTTATTCCAAATTGGTTTGTTGGATACACTGAATTTTGAATTATATAGGGTTCACTTTACTGACATTGTTTCAAACATCTGGATGCTCAAGATTCATTTTCGTTTGCATTATTGACAACTGCAACTGTTTTTCAACAACACCGCCTGTAGCAATGAATAATGTAGTTCATTTATTAACGTACCCCTGTCTATGCATTTATAAAGCCATTCTTATGGTTCTCTTTTAATGCCCATATTTTTCACATAGTTTTCCTCTACACATGCATGTATTAGCTTTCATTGGTTGCTGCTATAGCGATTCCTTCCTTTTCTGGAAGCTTTCTTGTAGGCACTCTCAACCACATGTCTAGCAAACATTAATAAAGATCTAGCATTTGCTTGAACCAGCATGAACTCTTCCACATACGGTATAAATACGGCCCGCAACTGTGCTTCATTGTCGAGCTATACTTCATACCCAAAGTGAACAGTTATTTTTTATTTTCATCTACTGTGGGGTGTGACGGTGCTTGGTTATTAATTACTGTTTATAAATAGTGTCACCAGAATTCTTATGTTATATAGCAATTGTACATAGAAAAGCATATTTTATTTTTGTAGGTTTTGACTTGTTAGCAGACTCTAGCGAGGTTTGAATGATAATCATATAAATTGTAAACATTTGGCCACATAGACTAAACAAATTATTTCTGTAAATACAAGTAGTATGTGGTTACATCTACAATATTTATAAATCATGATTTCTGATATACATTATTTTATTATTCATTAACTATTACTTAGATCATAGAATTGTGTCACCGTTGCACTATTTAGTTTGAAGGCAATATTATCATCATTATATCGACCTATGGCTTCTTAATATGAATTTATTTCTTCAATGGTCATATCATTTTAAAATGCTGAATACAGAGCTGGTATTCTTGTACATCTATATATCCAGTCACAACTCAATGGCTACATTATTACCAGTGATAGAAATACAAATTATATGTACCTAATTTACAAAACAATTGTAAAGGTTCTATTGTATTGTATAATAAATTGAAGTGTAATGATTACTTTTTCTCAAGAATAAAATATTATTCCAAAGATAATGGGCTTTTCAATCTATATCCTCGATCATTTCACAGATAGCGTTGTAAACAGATCTGCTGAATGTCCAACTGATCGACGCATTTGAGATACGCATTCTGTGCTTCTCTCTTCAACGACATCCATGTTCACTGTTTACAAAGCATGCTGGAGATACATATTGTATTTTTGTGGGCTTGAATGATGCACTGTAATGACAACTAGTGTTACTTTGTTAAAATAATAACGTTTTATACGTTAAAGTTATTGAAAACTGAAAGTACCGGTAACGAAAAGTTACAAAAGTTAATTGAAATAGTGTATAAGTTACATCGAGGAGTTACCGAAAAACTGGGAAATCAGGGTCTATTTATTAAAAACTCATTTACGCAATATTAAACCGCACAATAATTTTAATCTTGCATGTTCATTTTAGCACTTTGTTTAAAACGACGCCTTCCGTAGCTCAGTCAGCTAAGGCACTGCATTATAAACTGAAGTCGTGCACCGTTGAGCTTGGGTTCTAGTTCAGCATAAGGCATGATGTTTTATAAAGGACTTTTCACTAGCCATCACCATTGACTTTGTAGTGTCAACGTTACAAATTTAATGCCATCACTTCCCTTTTCATTATCACCTGCTCATTCGTACCCCCAAGTAACTTAGCTGTAGGTTATATTATACGAGTGGGACTGCATCCCACTCGTCACTCAATTTCATCCCGGTCTCCAATGCCTCAACACCATCCTAAAAAATGGCTTCCACATACTGTCATCCTCAACTCAAACCCAGAATCTAATCACAGTTCCACCCAAAGTCTCCTTCAAACGCCCCCCCAACCTCCGTACCCTCCTGGTTCACACCGACCCCAAAACCAATCCCCTTCAAGAGAAACATGGTTCTTATCCCTGTCACAAACCCAGATGCAAAACCTGCCACATCCTCCACCACTTTCAACAGCCACGCCACCGGACTCTCCTACCCGATCTCCAAACGGAACACCTGCGGTATGGTAAACGTCATATACCAACTAAGATGTAACTTCTGCCCTGCCGAATATATTGGCTTGACCACCAATGCCCTACGTACTCGTATGAATGGTCACAGGGCAGACTGCAACATCGACCCTGACGACATGGACAAAGTAGTTCCGCTTGATGCTCTCTCGCATGGACGCAACTTCAATGCCTGTTTCACAACCCGCATAATCCGTTCCCTCCCATCCTCATGCCAACCCTCAGAGTTAAGACGCTGGGAGCTTGCTCACCAGTGGATTATCAAGTCCCGCTTTGCCCCAGGCCTCAATCTTAGGTAACTTGACCTTCACCACATGTTCCCCCCCCCCCCCCCCCAATACACCCCTTTTTCAACTTGTATTCTTACCCTGCATCAGTTATCTTCCTCCCCCCTCTCCCACACAACCCCCCCCCCCTTCAATTTCAACAAATTGGTTTTTCCCCTCCCCCCCCCCTCCTACCCACACCCTCACTCACTTACTAGAACAAGCAGTCTTCATTACCTACTCTACAGTGATAAAGGCAACAGCCAAAACGTCATGATCTTGTGTTACTTCATCTCTAATGTGCTCTATCAACGGCTGCAACACCACCATAAGTAGGCCTATCTACCTGTGAACCTCGGTAAGCTGCTGTTCTCTCTTTCCCTTTTACCCAATTCATACATACATGTTTGATAATTATATTTTACATGTTGATTTTGTATTTTATTCATTCTATTTATTCATATATTTCAATTTGTACATTTGTTAAACACTTAACATTAGTGTAAATAAATAAATACCTACAGAAGCTATGCTTGTGTATGGGGAAAAAGATAACTTAAAATCCTTCTATATTATTTTCAATGTGACATCATTTGGATGTATCATACACATCATAATTATATATCAATTCATTTAAAGTATTTTTGTATTAGTAAATGTAATTAATTGTAACATTCATGAAATAACACAATTCAACACTACAATTAAAGTAATTATACTCCACTGGGCCCAAATTCACAGATAGTTTTGTGAATTATTATCATTTTGGGATTTTGGGCTAGAAGTGGTTACAAGTGCACAAAACATACAAAACACAGACACAAAAACAAATGAATAAAAGGTAGGAAGAATTGGTTACAAAGTTATTATTATTTTGACTAGTTTTAGTGGAGATTCAACCTAGTGATAAAATCTGTTGATTTCGGACATTTTGGTCAAATAAATTCAATAGGTAGGCTTACATATTTTTTAGATTGAAAGTAAATCAAAGTTTGGGAGTATGGAAGTACAGTGAAACCTCTATGCATCGTTCCCGGATCCATCGTTTACCTGGTTGTATCATTCATTTTCCTCACCCCACTCCCATATAATCAATGTTTAATTTTCCTGGATGGATGGTTTTCCTGCATGGATGGTTTTATATTCCTGGTCCCTTGAAAAACGATGGATAGAGGTTTCACTGTAGATATATTTCAATTATAATATCAATCACTCAAACATAACCTCATGATTCATGAATTTCGAATGACAGCTCACAAGAATAGTGGTAAACTTAATACGTAATTGAAAAGATTCACATTATACAATTGAAATAAAAATATGTGATAAAGTATAGGCCTACTTAGGTCTACATTTCATTCATTTATTGAATATTATCAAGTTATAGAAAACAAGTCATTAATGATCATGCTATCGTGCTCAACTGAAACTAGTTACTTCCTGCTTTGTTCTAATTAGCTGAGTGTCGAAGATAATGATAACACAAGGCAACGCCACGGACAGTTGATGCATAAGGGGGATCCACCAGCAGCGTAACATTTTCTGTCAACTATTGTATTGACTTTCCGTTTCAACATAACTTGTAGTGAAATCCGATTCATGACGTACGGAGGAGTAATTTCTAAAATACTGAAGATCAATATGCAATGAATATTCCCGTAAGGTAACATGATATTTGTATGTTTTGATTCAAGGTATGGTAAAATTAATTGATGGAAATATCTGGTTTTACTATGTCATACTGCTCATACAAATAATCTTTCTTCATCTAAATTCACAAAATTAAGTCATTCATATCAAACCTAATTATTGTCCACACCTGACAAAGTCTTTATTAATTCCATACCTTAACGTCGATTTATGATTGATCACTTATATTTTACTCCTGGCGGGAAATTTTTTCCCTCAGCGTAGGACCTACTGGATCCATGTCAAATTAATACCATGATACAATTTTCTTATAACCTTTTGTGCGTAGGTTATACAAAAATGTAATAAAGTTACAACATTACATATCTTAGTCGTACTTTATAACTGTGAATAACGTGAAATAATGTGGCAGGCCGAAGCTAATTTGACAAGTCTAGTACTATGATTGGATGTTTACTAAACAAATTACCTACTACAGTAACAAAATATAAAAAGTCATGGTCACGTAAACACATTTTGCAGGTCACCTTATAAAGTTATAAGCAGTGCAAGGTTTCTGTACTCACAACAATGGAAATACACAAAGACTACACAATGTTGCCATGATAGATTGCTCTTCTGGTAAACATCCAATCAACCTCTCTTAGTTATACATAGTAGCTTTGCCTAGAACGATTTCCATAATAGTTTATTATGTAAGAACCGGGTTTTTGATTACATTACTACTCCTACTCGTAAACTATGTACAGTATAAGATTTGACAATCTCCCCACACGAGATTTCTCTCATCAAGAAGACTGGGTACAGTAGTAGGTAGCAACATTGAGTTTGGTACCAGTGATCAAGAAGATATTGGGCTGCTTTATCTGCTTTACAGAGACTGGTGGATCAGTGGTGGGTCACGCTGAACCGTCACTCAGGTAACTGGGGTTCCATACCCACTGGTCGCCCATTCTGGTAAATGTTTTTCGTTTTTCCCTCAGTCGTTTGAATAAACATCCGAGTATTTTCCTACCTCAGGCCACGATCGATTCTTTCCCACATCTGCACGTAAGATTGTAATAAACTTGCACTCCTAAGAAGCACAAAAAAAGGAATCATACACACTTCTCCGAGCCTATCAGTTTTTACAAGTTTGCTGACAAAGCCTTTTGTGCTGAAATCCAAACTGCATGTTTCAATGTTCTCATGTCCCATGGTAATATTATTGAGTATTAAAAATATTAAATGTTGGATGACATATTTAAAGAAATCTTGTATATTATACACCAAAAGATAATATTGGGAGTTTGCCTCAAAAAAATATTGGACAACAGACTGGCTTCCATCAAGTCGAGTACCAAAATCGCTCCTATACCTACCGTATTTACTCGCATATAAGTCGCACCCGCGTATAAGTCGCACCCCTGTTTTTGACAGTCATTTTTTGAAAAACCCTTTGTATGGTCGTATAAGTCGCACCTGCAGTCTCCAGCAACGTGAAAAATACATGGTGATAAAAAATGTTTAGCACTCTATTCCAGACCCATATGAGAGTAAGAAACCATTGTGAGGGGCCTCAATACAGCCAGGGACATATAAGAGTGTCACATTACCGTATTTACACGCATATAAGGAAAGAAGGTTCCAGTCGCTTTACCCTACACCAGATCCACTCTATTAGACAATAAACAATATCGATAATATATCTTCCAAGTTTAGATTCATTTTTATCCATCCTATAGTGTTGAAAGAGTAGCCCTTATAGACTCGGATATCACCCATAGCGTGGGATATCACCCATAGCACACTTTCAGGCAAGCATGGTTGATTGATGATAAACAGATGTGTCAAAGTGTTTGTCTTGGTATTCAGTGTAACATGATCCAGAGTCTGACCTCCTGACCTCTAATGGAGGAAAAAGGCATAAGGATATTTTATGAGTATGTTTGTTGTCATTTGTTGACACATTTACGACAATATTATCCCGACGATTGGGGGTCTGCCGTATGCTTTAATATCGACGACCGGTCGTGCATAAAATCTGACGACGATTGTGGGTTCGCCCTATGCTTTAACACTGGACGACCGGCAGTGTTTCACGGGAACTGTTTTTGCGATGTTTTTACATCAGAGAAAAACAGTTTTCAGCGAGCGCGCGTGAATATATCGCAAAATGTGACACTTTTTTCCTCACTTACTTTTATAAGACCCATGTGACTTTTTGATGACTTGAAAATGGAAAAAAAGTGCGTCTTCTATGCGTGTAAATACCGTACTTTGAATGTGCTTTTGACATTTCTATGTTTCCCTGTTGCTGTTAGAGAGGAAATATTATTTAAATCACATTTGACTTCTTTAGTCCTATACCTATTCAACGTACACTGAGATACTTGTCATAAAGCTACCGTAACTTTTAGAAGAATTTATCAAACGGAAACCAGTTGTGAGGCTTGGGGGCTCCATCGACCCGCCTATCTGTATCTGTCGCACCACTGCCATCGATTCTTTTCTTCCACCTCTGTTCAAAATCTGATAAACTATCTGTAAGAAGAAGAATTTTGTGTCAAAATTATCTAAAAATAAATTTCATTATTCAAGTAGTAAAATTGAAAAGAATGTTTGAAGAAGCAATGGATTCAGACCAAATATTTCATATTTATCTGGATATCAGCTACATCGGTGCTTGTTTTTATCATCGGCTAAATTAGTGAGTAATGAGTAATGCTACTTAATGATCCCACTAACAGCTAGGTTATACGGGGCTAAATCAGTAAAATAAGTATTAGGTTGACTTACTTTCATCAATGTTTACGAAATTCTCCGTCTGTTTTTGCACCCCACTTGCATCTACCGTCGTTGTCTTTGTATAACGTTGATCTCCAACCTGATGAGTGACAGTTATCTCTTCGTTACCTTCGTTATCTCGAACCGTTCGATGGTGTTCTGTTGTCTGTGATGAGCAAGAAGAAATATTGTTAGTCGATAAGAATGAACAACGTGGAAATAGCTCAAGATTATGGTTATGATTGTTATCACCATGGTATTGGTTACCTATGCCATCTTTACACTAATGCTGTGTTTTCATGGATGCAAAATCGTTTTCCCAAAGCGCGGAATTCATGCTGCTTTCTCAGTTTGTTCAAACGACAGATAGCGAGAAAAGAGCTAGCCTTCTTCAATTTGTGACGGGAACATGTCGAGTGCCTGTTGGTGGATTTACCGACTTGATGGGTGAGTATTCAATTGTGTCCAACTCATGTGACTGATTTTTGAGAAAATGATGAAATTGTAATTTTGTTTAGAAATTGGAGATTCAGCAGAATTCATGCTGCTTTTTCAAGTTGAATGTAACTCTATATATTTGGCGTTGCCCAAGTTCAATCTTTTCTCGGACTCAGACCAATGAAAACGATGGGCTGGCATTGTACGACTGGCGAGCTATCGACTTGAATCGAACATTAGCGCTTGAGTATAGTAGGGAGTTGCTTGTGATCAGTATATACAAGGTAGATTTCATATAAGAATAATTCACAAGAGACAAGAAATTTGCAGCTCATGATCATGGAAACGCAGTAGAACCCTATGAATCAGATGAATATCCTAGCTTAATTTTGTAAAGTAACCTTCACAGATCACAACCAAATAAAAACTTTGTAAAAATAAAATGGGTAGGCTGGTTTTTTGGTGGTTTGTTGAAAATACATCAAGCTATTCTCATACCAACTCCCTTGGTTACCTGTGTTATTTTATCGACTAATCAGTTGATTAGCCTAACAGACTCTTTTATTGGTACTATTGAAAAACCAGTCCATAAAGTGTGAGATTCATAAGACAAGTCATGAAATAGATAACTAGGACTTGATTTGCTTAGGCTAGGCCTACACATTGTAATACTGACCGTTAATATGCATACACTACATTAAAAATATATCATCATTATGCGGTTAATAAACAAGCCTTTTTAATAATACAATAAGCCTAAACTAGGTCTAATTGATGAAATCGTACGCACCCCATCTGACCTGCGCACGGTTTGAGTAACGATGCTTCTTCCAAATATTCTCGTTTGAAACCCGTTATTAGCAGATGGTGTATTACCAGGTAGTACTTGCGAACGCTCTCCAAGGACACTATCCAAGCCACTCACTTTGATCCTGAAGTAAAACAAATACAGTAGGTGTAAAATAGCACGTACATATCATTACAGGTCCAACAGAATTGGCCCTCTAGTCAAATATTGGGTCCGTCCTGCCGATTGGTTACCTGCCTTGTTACCTTCGCAAAACATATTGCCAATAGAATGTTAATGTCAACATTATTCAACTAGCCAGGAGCTGAAAATCAAGCCATATATTAAAGATGGCACAATAGAATACTGTCACAATGCACTCGATAGTCGCTAGTAACACTGAACCTTCTGCACAAAGTTGTGCAATTTTAATGTTTTATCACTTGTTTCTCGACAACAAGAAGAAAATGAGAGTGGGAAAAATAATGGTGAACACATATTTTTATATGCTAAAAATTAGAATGCTTTCTTCCTTGCTATAATGTGTCCAACTCTAAAATTGATGTAACCAGTGCAGTAGGTACACAATTTATCTAGTACACCTTTATACTGTTTATTTACACCTTACCACATAAATATGTACCGTATGTTGGTATAACACGTATGGCGGTGTGTTGGCTATGAATGCATACTAGTTATCATATATATATAGCCTACAACTTGCCTTTCATCTAAGTCCGTGTCAGACTGCTCATCTCTGGAAAACCACGGTACTGGTTGTTGTGGCACTGTTTTAAAACCAGGTTTTAGATATTTATCTCGCAGATTGCCTCCGCCTCGTTCTTCTCCGGGATCAAGCGCTCTGTCTGGGGGCATCTCTAGCTGTGGCAGGCCTGCAAACTTGTTACAATTATTTTCTAGTTTTTGTACCCAATAATTATGGGAAAATTCAACATTTCACTAGTGTGTATAGATACCTAATGTTTTTTTTGGATTAGGCCTACTAGGAGGCCTACAACTGGGCGAAATGTTTGTATACAATTAATTTCTCATTTATTATCACCGTTATTAGTAATATTTAATTTAATTAGTTATTGAAGATAATTATTTTAATTTTGTATAATTTCGTTCATTCATTTGAATGAAAGTTAGTTGATATCACTACATCGTGCCTACACTATCAAAATTCAAATTTCAATGATCTTACCGATGATCAACACCTCACATGAGGAAATAACTCACCAAAGCTAGATGGCAAATCAAACATTTGACTTTGGAATCCTCTTATAATTTCTCCCAACTGATGCTCAAAGAAACGGTGCATTTCTATTGGATTAGTGAAAACTTGAAAGCCAAATGGAGGTGATGGTGTTCTGAAATTAAGTAGAGGATGTTATTCTAACAAATGAAAGAATGTAATATCCTGCCAACTTTTAATGGGTGGATAGAGGTACTTTCAGAGAAGGTAGTATTATGTTACCGTAAATCATCATCGTCATCGTCATCCCCATCTAAATTCCATATAGGATTACGGAACTCATTCCCATTGGGTATGTCTCCGGCACCTGGAGGCCTATAAATAAACAAGAAAATTAACTTGATGGAGAGTTATTTTATTGATTATTATTTATTATAGGCCTATTGATTATGATTTTTATATTATTGGTTATTTTATTTTTTATTCATACATAATACACTGAAAAATCATTTGTGCATTGAAGGCAGCAAAGACACATAGCAAACAAAATAAGTAGCCGTTATCTTTGGCTTTTGGTTTTACCATTGGCTTATGGTCGTGGGGTTTGGAGTGTAGTATATATTTTTTTCTAATCACAGATAAAGTGCTCCTACCACTAAATTTACCATGTACCATCTACTGTTGGTTTTTGTAATTACATAAAAGCCTTTGGTTGCAGGGATTTGGGGTGCAGTCAGGATCTAGGCATATTTTTTTTTCTAACCACATAGGCCTAGAAGTATTTTTGAGCATTTTCATGTTGTTGTACAGTTTTGCCAAGATAGCTGACACTGCCTGGTGGTTTTTACATCGACATATTTGAGTGCGTTTTTAACTCACGAACAATTTCAATTCTTAGCTTGCGCAGGTTTTTTCGGATAGATATATTTAATTATCCATCGAGAAACACAAAATTACTTAAAAAAACTAGAGAAGGGAAACGTCTTGCCAAATTTACTCAATCTTACATGTTCATTCCATAAGAGCTACCTAATGGTTAGGCCTAGTACAAAAACTGCAACAAATCTACCGACTTTTATATTTAGTAGTACCGGTATCAATTAATATTACAGCCTTGCTTGCATAGTGTAGCCACGATGTACTGATTTTATAGTGATTTTATCATAATATAACTTGGGTGTAGGGCCTACCCACTCTCGTTTTCCAAGTAAAATATTTCCGCAGTCAGAATCTGAGTTCATAGTCCCATCTGCCTGTCGCGCAACTATCGCTTTTATATCAAACATATCAAATAATAAATTTTGTAAGTTCAACGATGTCACCGGTAGGCCTACCGTAGCCACTATTATCTACATCCAGGGAATCACAAGGGAAACTGCTAAATCGCGACAGGCAAATTGGACTATTGACTCTGATTTGACCACAAGAAACTACAAATGCCTCCCATGTTAATAGTATGGAAGTCGGTACAACTTCTTTATATTATGATAAAATCTGTTGGTATCAGTCACTACAACGTGGTGTAGGACTAGGCCCCTAACTACAAAATAAATGCCTCGGCCACGGTCTAGAATATATCAGGTCTTGTATCGGGTTATCTCCGTGAGCTGGAAGGCTGGTAGGCCCACCAACGGTGCTACTAGTTCCACCAAATTCTGTGCGGAATACCACGGTGACAGAAGGCCAGTCACATGGTCCAGTTGAAGTATGACAGCTGATGTCTTGCCGCAAAAAATGACGTACATTAGGTGCGGGCATGCGCAAAGCGTGGCCCACCGGCTTCCTGTCACCGTGGCGTTCCGCACGGATTTTGGTGTGGTGTAACTAACAGCACTTGGTATCAGCCGAAATAGCTTCGATACAACACCTGTCCTATTCTAGACCGTGGCCTAGGGCCAATGATTTTGTTTGTTTTCAATGCTAGGACAATCGATGCTAGACCCTTGGCATATTCGCATAGATCAAGTGGATGGGGCTATTCATTTCCTAGGTGACTAGGAGGCCCTACAGCAGGGAAGCTAGGCCTAGCAGTGAGAAGCATTGAGTTGGCCTAGGGCCCGCTGGTCCATATCAGATCGCATTAGTACCTACTAACATCATAGTATCGAATGAGTACTTACCCTTCAAACGAATTATCCCGAGGTCTAAGGTCTGGAATCCCCAAAAAATTACGAAAAATTTGTGAAAAGTTCATTTTTGACAGGTCGGTCCTTCGCTGACACAGTCTTGACGAAATCTTCTTCTTCTTCTTTTTTGACTGGCCTTGGACTTTGTGAATATCCTTAATGGCCAAGTGATTCCTTTGGATTTGAAACAGGTACAGTAGATTAGTACTTATTATTTATACATTAATTAAGTCCTGGATGATTATTCTCTGGTGAACATCCTTTTTGATCCTATTTACATCCATAACCGGTTAGTTGGTCGATAATCTTGCATTTAATTAAGTAACTAGGAACATGTGAAATAGGATATTATAATCAGATGCATTTCATCTTCTTAAAAAGGGAGCTATATCCAGTAATACTTGTAAAAAACAAATAAATCCAAAACTAACAAAAAACACTCACTAGGGCGTATAACATATAGAAATATATGGACTCAAAGGATGTATACATCTTCTTTCCTGAGACTAACCAGGGCCTACCCGAAAGTTTAGACTAAAGTCATGGATGTAGGTTTAAACTCCCTCGAGCCACTGGATATCGATCTACTAATATACCTTACGAACTATCTAAAACTACTTTAGTAACACTTACTACTGCTAGAGTAAATACATCAATTATAATTTAAACTTATATTCATTATGGTAACTATATACCAGTACCACCACCTTGGGGTTGGCTCTACTTAGCCAGTCGTTTACGCAGAATGGTCTCCGATATCCTAGACGTCCTACTTTATCGAGTAGGATATTTCTTTTGCTTTTCAGTAACTCACATTCCAATATAATGTGATTTAGAGTCTGAACTTCCATATCTGGACATGGACATAAATCAGTTTCGCTCATTCCTATTCTGTGTAAATGTTGTTTACTGCTGCAGTGCCCTAATCGCATTCTAATGAATGTTGTTATTGCTGGTTTCCTCAGACTGGTTTTGTGAAACCACGGCTCCTTCCTCATGATTGGTTGTATTCTATTATAATGACTAGGGTGGCATCTTACGTGTTCTGTCCACATATTCTCCCTTTTCTCAATTACAGTTTGTTTGATCTGGTTGAGGATATCTGCATATGGTACTTTGATTTCTAGTTCATCATTTACAGTTGCTTGGTTTGCAAGTTGATCCACTATATTGTTGCCTCTTATCCCTACATGGCTAGGTACCCATGTTAATATTAGATTGATATCCTTATTTTGTAGTTCATAAATGCAGTCGCTGATCATTAAAATGATCGGACACACTGTTGTTTGCTGCTCCTTTCAGTCACCCGATTGAACCTCGCCTGTTTCTGACTTGTAATGTTGCATACTTACATGATGAATAAAGACTATTCTATTCTTTCAATGCCAGCAACGTACTTAGCGAGTCTGTCGCAATGAGGAACTGATTATTCATGTTAGTGTCTGTAAAAAGTATGGCTCATCAATCACACAGATTAATTCCCAAATTACAACTTATATGTGAGCAAAAGGCAAAGGGGAAACCCAATATAACCTGCTCAAAGTATAAAATACTGGAAATGCTATGATGCATGTAAGCATTATATACCTAAAATTATCAGAACCAAAAAACACATTATACATTCTCATGGGTATATATATATAGTTGTTTTAATAACATTATTCATATTAATGACACCGCCAAATTCAAGAAAAGATTCATGCAAGAGGATGCTAATGAAGCTAGAAGACCAAAAAATTCCCCTGCGGAACTGTTGAGCCCTTTTTTTGACTATAGTGATTTTGAGTTACTGGTAAGTGGTAAGTCCATATTTTCTGATATCTTCATTGAATAGTTTGGTCCCAGTTTAAATTACAACACAAGCTAGTGTACTATATTTACTTAAAATAGTTCATTGCTATATTTGGTTAACCTAATTGACATTTGAACTGAAACTGAACATTTTATGGATTGGTCAGTGAAAAATTGAGTTTCATAATGTTCACTTTTTCATCTCGTTTACTGCGATCATTCAGTAGGAGAAATATTCATTTATAAATCCACACGTTTTCGAGTTTTCAGGTGGCTGTGTCTGATCTTTTTGTACTACCGGATCGGTGGTCATTTAGGTAATGCTTTTTTCCTCGCAGATTATGCCCGTACTCATTTACTTTTAATTGATTTTAGTGTATAAAAGATTATTTAATGTTTTTGTTTTCTCACAAGCAAAAAACTTTACTTTTCTCAAACAGAAGTTATTTATTACACACGAAAGCAGAGTAGTCTCCGACCCGCTCATCTGGCTATGCGGTTTTTCTGAAGAGCTCAACTGTCCTAAAAATGTCGTTTTACAGAGAACAATGGCATGAAACGTTTTCACTAAATTGCCTATCATGCCTAAGTGGTGAGTTATTGCAGTATTATTTGATCTACTTAGGGCTATAACACGTGAATGATAGTTACATATGTTATATACATCTGTGTCAAAGAACATACTATCTCAATAAATTTGATTTCCTCTGTTCACACATATTGTGCTTTTCTTTAGGACCCTTGGCATGTAGGCCAAGTAGGCCCTATGTGTGAATTGATTTCACAAAATGGTAGAAACTCAATGATCTTGTTGAAATTCAACTGGTACTATTATAAAATCAATGGCCTAGGTCATACTAGGCTAGGCAAAGATATTACTAGGCTTATACTTGTATAATAGCCTACACCTCTGACAAATGAGGCCTAGGCCCTAGTCATCTAGTTATTTTCCAGTAGGTCCTTGTGCCTAGGTTATTTCTCCACTCAATATAAATGTATAAATTCAAACTAAATTTGTGAATAATATAACGTCCATCTATCTAGGCCAATATTTTCAACTTCTGACCACAGTAGGACTAGGCTATTCATTATCACTAGTAAGTTGCGCATTTGACAATGCTTATGGCTTTCCTCTACATCTATGTACGTTTTACAGTGTAGGAAGTTCATGGCTCACCAGTAGCTCGAGGCCTACTTGGCCCGAATGAGACAAAGACTTCGGTGAAGCAGCGCCGAGCTTACGACCAGGCAAACGACTACAATCCACAAATGGCACATCTGAGGTTCAGCGAGCAACGGAACATCGTTCTCATGGCGGCAATTACACTGTAGGTCTATGCTTAGTTAGTCCACGTTCTTGAAACAGCAAGGGGGATCAGAATACTTTATGTCTATGGTAAAGACCCTGTGTCGTGGTCTATTCCCCGCATGTTTTCTTTAATTGAGATAGGCTGCAGAATATTTATATCAATTTCAAATTAGAAAAAGAGAGAATTTCTTCATTTGTGAGGGTGTAGTCGAGCGAGTTTGTCATTTAGCCGTCTAGCGAGGGAATGCGAGAGAAAGGTTAGCAAAGTGAAGGCTTAATCACATCTTTTTTAAACGTAACGTTTATCGTTTGATAATTAGCCCTACTAGTACAATTTAAAATTACAACAATGTGTTAGCTGTCACTTGATAGAATCTGACTTTATTCTCGGGTTCTATTCAAACTTTCATCATTTGATTCAGGCCTACCATTTGTAGGATTATTACAGGCTAGAGAGCATTTTATGGCCAGAACACAGACATAGTAAGACATTGAAATGAAAGTAATTATACTGTCAATTGTTGCTATTGTATTAAATCATTAAATTCGAACTGGTACTCCATTAAATTTCCAGCTATTGAATATGATTATTATATAATTATTGTATTTATTTTATATATGTAATAAATATTAAATGCCTTCCGCACAAGAGCTTCCGCTTCTTTTCCTGTTGTGCTGCAGCCAAAGACATATCTCCAAGACTAGAGGCACGTTTTCATGGCTCACAGTAGACTTTTTTCTGGCCAATCAGAATGGATGAAATTCCTGCCGCTTGCACTTGTTGCTCTCTGCCGCGAGACCGAATGAATTCAACTTTGGAAAAAAGCGCAGCAGGTGAATTCTCTCTCATACAAGAAGTAGGGTTATGTCGAAATATTACTTACAAAACAGTACTTTTCAAATATTATATAATGTATTTGCGTGCCACATAAATACGATGCTGAAATTCACTTCGCCGTTGAATTGCTCGGTCTCTTTACACTTGTCAAGTTAGGCTTATGTTAACCACTTGACAGCAATGTTATGAAATCACTACCCTACTTCCCAGGGCGGGTTCTTCCCGGTTAGATCGCACAGATAATTGTGCTTAGACTAGGAAAACGCCATATGCGTTGTTAGACGAGCGGATAGTAATAGTATGGGTAGTAATGGTTAAGAACTGCTTCGAGTGGTACCAATTTAGCACATTTTATTTGTTTTCTTAAAAATGGCTGACCCGATCAAGCTGAAAATTTTTAGAAATGTGTATCAAAATGTAATCCAACTTCACGCAAAATTTCATTTTTTGGGAAAATAAAAATATTTTCTTTTTTTTCTGCCATGTTATTCTAATGGGAATTTTTGAAATTTCTTAAATTCATAAAAAAAAAAGTTACTCCCCGATAATGCCACAAAACTATACAGATCTAAGTTAGATGAGGAACCATATTGAAAAAAAGTTTGAGGTTGATAGATGTAGCCGTTTGACCTGTGGAGAACCGACAAACCCCCCCCCCCCCAAAAAAAAAACAAAAACATAAAAACGAACACCAATTTTTTTCAGTATGTCAAATTGAATCCTCGCTAAAGCTCGTCTAATAACCATTCATAACATACATAACATGAAAAAATGGTTTCATTGTATTCAATGTATTGACATATTGTTGCACTTGATGGGCAGAAGAATAAATTTGCCAATATTACTTTCATTTAACGTACAAAGGCTTGTCAGTTTGACACATAGGGCCTATAGCCTAGAATAAGGTTTTGGAATAACAGCTGACTGTATTTCATCATTTTCCTATACATTAGCGTATTCTGTCAGCGAAAAGAACTTACCATAAAAGAACTTACCATATTGTCCCGAATATAAGCCGACCCCCAAACTTTTAGATCAACAGTACAAGTTCCATGTATATATGACAGTCATTTTGTCGAGACGTTGAATGAAACGTATTGGAAAGTTTGACGACACGTAAATGCGCCCGCGGGCAAAATGAGTGATAGAAAATTGATATAAACAGGAGTACTTGAGTATTCTGTTCTAATTTTCAAGCATCTTGGAATGCATGCACAGCGTATTGAAAAAAAAATCACAAGTATTTTAATTCAATTTAATACAGGCCCTGAATTTTAGATGTAATCATTTCAATCAGTTTTGCACGTTAGAAGATTTGCACGCAAGCAAGTGCCCCTAGGCTGTTGTTTAGTTTAGGTAACTAGGAAAACGCCATGTGCGTTGTTAGATGAGCGGATAGTAATAGTATGGGTAAAAACTGCTTCGAGTGGTACCAATTTAGCACATTTTATGTTTTTTCTTCAAAATGGCTGACCCGATCAAGCTGAAAATTTCCAGAAATGTGTATCAAAATGTAATTCAACTTCATGCATAATTTCATTTTTTTGGAAAGGAAATATTTTCTTTTTTTTCCGTTGTGTTCTTCTAACGGGTATTTTTGAAATTTCTAAAATTCATTAAAAAAAGGTACCTCCCAATAATGCCACAAAACTATCCTACAGATCTTAGTTGGATGAGGAACCATATTAAATTTTTTTTTGAAGTTGATAGCTTTAGTAACCGTTAGACCTGTGGAGGACCGACAAAAAAACATATAAAAAAAAAAAATGAAAACAAACACCAGTTTTCTTCAGTATGTCAAATTGAATCCTCGCTAAAGCTCGTCTGACAATGCAAAATTCTGGGGTTGATCATATTGGCAGCTGGCCCCCTTGGTAACTCAAGTCAGCTGAGGCACCGCTTCAGATATTGAAGTCACCGGCGGCATGCTTATAGAGCATACCATTGTTGCATTTAGAGCGACATTAGCCGAATAGAAATGTGACGTCTGGCAAGTTACTAAAAGATTTATTCTCCATTGTTGCAGGTTTTGCGAGCACTTGACAGCCGCAGGTTCTACGACAACAACGCGGTTGTTCAACCGTGGATCCCGCTGCGTCTCAAGGTCGAGCGGTGTGACTTCATCCAGTGGAGGTAAGCTTGCTGTCAACGTCAGTGGGTTATCAATTGAATGTAACGTCAACCTACTCGCTATTTCCTGAGTTTTTCTTCACCTGTAGGCGCCACAAGAAATTTATATTGAATATTACTAGGAAAACGCCGTATATGCGTTGTTGGACGAGCGGATAGTAATAGTATGGGTGAAAATGTGTAAAAACTGCTTCGAGTGGTACAAATTTAGCACATTTTATGTTTTTTCTTCAAAATGGCTGACCCGATCAAGCTGAAAATTTCCAGAAATGTGTATCAAAATGTAATTCAACTTCACGCAAAATTTTATTCTTCTAGAAAATGAAAATATTCTCTTGTTTTTCCGCCGTGTTATTCTAACGGGTATTTTTTAAATTTCTAAAATTCATGAAAAAAAGTTACCACCCGATAATGCCACAAAACTATACAGATCTAAGTTAGATGAGGAACCATATTGAAAAAAAGTTTGAAGCTGATAGCCGTAGGCCTAGCCGTTTGACCTGTGGAGAACCAACAAAAAAACATGAGAAAAACAAAAAAACAACTTGAAAACGAACACCAATTTTTTTCAATATGTCAAATTGAATCCCCGCTAAAGCTCGTCTAACAATGCAAAATACTGGGGTTGATCATTGGCAGCTGGCCCCCTTGGTAACTCAAGTCAGCTGAGGCACCGCTTCAGATATTGAAGTCACCGGCGGCATGCTTGTAGAGCATACCGTTGTTACATTAGAGCGACACGAGCGGAATAGAAATGTGACGTCTGGTAAGTTACTAGAAGATCCATTTTCCATTGTTGCAGGTTTTGCGAGCGCTTGACAGCCGCAGGTTCTACGACGACAACGCGGTTGTTCAACCGTCGAGCCCGCTGCGTCTCGAGGTTGAGCGGCGTTACTTCATCCAGTGGAGGTAAGCTTGCTGTCAACGTCAATGCGTTATCAATTGAATGTAACGTCAACCTACTTGCTATTTCCTTAGTTTTTCAGTTTTTGTTTCTTAGTGTCTTATCAAGTTTTTAAATGATATATTGTGAGGGATTCATTTTGTGAATTAGTTATCATCTCTCCGTGTTATCCGGGAGGCGAGGTGTTTCCGGACCCGGTTCGATCCCTCTGCCGTCCATCTTTACAGGGGCTTTTCGTGCTTTCCCTCTGTAGTCTGGGATAATGCCGGGATGGTTCTCACATGAAGAAAGCTTCATTCCATCATCTCATTAATCATCCATCCGACGCCAATAGATCTTTGCTATCATACAGTGCGTCGTTAACCCAATATAGGCCCTGTATATAAAAAAATTACCCAAGAAACCTTCATCTCATCATCCCATCAATCATCCATCTGACGCCAATAGATCTATGCTATCATAATAGTGGGTCGTTGAACCAAATATTAAAAAAAAAACTCGAGAAACCATCATCTCATTAATCATCCATACGACGCCAATAGATCTTCATTATCATTACACTGCATCTTTAACCCAATATATATATAAAAAATACCCAAGAAACCTTCAACTCATCATCATATCAATAATCATCCATCCGACGCCAATAGATCTTCGCAATCGATACAGTGCGTCGTTGAACCCAATATTTAAAAAAAATACCCAAGAAACCTTCATCTCATCAATCATCCATCCGACGCCAATAAATCTTTGTTATCATACAGTGCGTCGTTAACCCAATATATATTCATATATACAAAAATTACCCAAATAACCTTTATCTCATCATCCCATCATCTCAATAATCATCCATCTGACGCCAATAGATCTTCACTATCATTACAGTGCGTCTTTAACCCAATATATATATATATATGAAAAAATTACCCAAGAAACCTTCATCTCATCATCCCATCATCTCATTAATCATCCATCTGACGCCAATAGATCTTTGCTATCATCATAGTGAGTCGTTGAACCCAATTAAAAAAAAAACTCGAGAAACCATCATCTCATTAATCATCCATCCGACGCCAATAGATCTTCATTATCATTACAGTGCGTCTTTAACCCAATATATATAAAAAAATTACCCAAGAAACCTTCAGCTCATCATCCCATCATCTCAATAATCATCCATCAGACGCCAATAGATTTTCGCAATCAATACAGTGCGCTGTTGAACCCAATATTTAAAAAAAAAAAAAAAGAAACCTTCATCGCATCATCCATCCGACGCCAATAGATCTTCGCAATCATTACAGTGCATCGTTGAACCCAATATATAAAAAAAATACCCAAGAAACCTTCATCTCATCAATCATCCATCCGACGCCAATAGATCTTTGCTATCATACAGTGCGTCGTTAACCCAATATATATATGAAAAAATTACCCAAGAAACCTTCATCTCATCATCCCATCATCTCATTAATCATCCATCCGACGCCAATAGATCTTCACTATCATTTCAGTGCGTCTTTAACCCAATATATATATGAAAAAATTACCCAAGAAACCTTCATCTCATCATCCCATCATCTCATTAATCATCCATCCGACGCCAATAGATCTTCACTATCATTACAGTGCATCTTGAACCCAATATATATAAAAAAATTACCCAAGAAACCTCCAACCCATCATCTCATTTATCATCAATCCGACGCCAATAGATTTTCGCAATCATTACTGTGCGTCGTTGAACCCATTATATATAAAAAAATACCGAAAAAACCTTCATCCCATCATCCATCCGACGACGCCAATAGATCTTCGCTATCATTACAGTGCGTCTTTAACCCAATATTGAAAAAAAATCTCCATCTTGTCGTCCCATCATCTCATTAATCATTCATCCGACGCCAATAGATCTTCACTATCATTACAGTGCGTCTTTAACCCAATGTGTATAAAAAAAATACCCAAGAAACCTTCAACTCATCATCCCATCATCTCATTAATCATCCATCCGACGCCAATAGATCTTCGCTATCATTACGGTGCGCTGTTAAACCCAATAAATATTTTTAAAAAACAAGAAACCTTCATCTCATCATCCAACCGACGCCAATAGATCTTCGCTATCATTACAGTGCGTCTTTAACCCAATATAAAGTAGAAAATAAAATCAAGCTGTACTTGCATGCCATTAAGGGGGGACTCGGGTGAAAATCCTGTCTGTGTCAATATTTATTTTATACACTTCAAAATTGGAACATAGACAACTATGATGACAAAACTGAAAACTGTGTTTTTTTTAAAAATAGCATTTTGAATAAAATTAATCCGGGAGGAATTTTTTATCTCCATTGTTAGATGAGATAACAACAAAATGATATGTCCAACCCTTTATGAAGTAACAATGAGCAATTACAAAAAACATCAAGACAATTGAACAATATATTTTGTAGACGTAGCACAAAAAACATTATTGTTTTGTTGAAAAACATGTATTGGAGTAAATGCCCTCTGAAGATTGACAATGTAAATTCCTATATTGAAAATAAGTAGACGGTTCGATGTACAGTGATATTAAATAATTTATCTCGGGTGTGACCATTGATATATTTCAATATTTTGAAACAAATTACTCGTAAAGACATGAAAATCAATAATTATTCAAAATACTATATACAAATACTAATACATACTGTATTTCTCGGTAATGTTCACGACAACGTTAAACTTGATATTTAACAGTAGCAGTAACGTAGAAGTTAGCAAACTCCAAACTTGATATCTTGAAAGGAAAACGTAGGAATCGACCAATCTGTGCCTAGTTCAAACATACGGTTGATGGCCACTTTGTCAAAATCTGTATAGCCCGTTGTCTTGACAACTAATAACAACATAGGGAACAATACTTGCTGCTGAGTGAATGAATTACGACATTGTCGAAACTGTAATGATTCTATATTTTCTCGTAATATATGTCGCAAATCATGTAGAAATAATTAAAAGCTCTCATCAGACTTTAGAGACACAACTTTCAGGTTATGTTGCACTCGAAGTGGCAGCTGATGAGTAGACCTGTTTTAACGGGTTGAAATTAGATGTAGGAATAGTGTTGTGAATTGGGTAGCATTTTAGTAAGTTTACAGCCTCGAGGCGAAGGAATAAGTTTAATGTCACGTTGAATTGTGAATGGTATTTTTTCCCTTAACTTGAAGGTGTCCAACCTTACCTGAACCTTGACCGCATGTCATTGAAAAGTACCCCGAAGCTCGTCACACGACCAAGTACCTTTATTCCGATATACGCTCTTCAGCGTCCCCGATACCAAATGGATAGTTATTTGGGAAAAATTTAGAAAATTACAATAGGCCTATAGATACAATAAAATATACAGTATAGGCATAGAATATAGATAGTCTATAAAATGCAGGTTTTAAGGTGTATATAATGTGTAATTGGAGTGGTAAGATCGCCCTTGTGGTGCTCCGTTCAAACGATCCCATCTTTCGTACATAGCCTTAATTGGGGAACAATGATTTTGTATCAAGTTTTGATGTTATATATTTTTTTTTTTTCCAATTTTAATTTTCAATATGTTTTAACATTGTATTCGTAGACCCTCAAAGTCATATCGACTTGTCTGAAGGTCTACTAAAGTGTTTAAACTAATAAACATGCATACAGAAAATAAAACAGATAATCAAGACAGAGCAGAAATTATTTCAATAATAAATTGGGAGAAAAAATAAAAACAATGCCAACAATATATTCAAACTTGAAACAATCAAGCAAGACTAGAAAAAAATATAGATGCGAATGCTAAAGAACAAAAGAACAGAACGAAAAAGTTATTATACCCTATTTGCTGAGACATATTTTATTGTTGTGGAACCCATTTTTTTATTTCTGTTTTTAGTATAGATAATTTATCAAAAAGTAACAATTCAGCCGGGGTTTTGTTGAATAATTTTGGCATTAAAAAACTCTTCCTGATTTCCATATGAATTTTGGCTTATTTATTCCAGCAATTTGTCCTTATGTCTAGTTCCATGTGGATGCACAGCAGTAGTTTTATGTTCTTTGGTGAAATAATTAGTAACAATAAATGTGTACAAGTGAAGCTTTGTGACAGAAAGTAAATTACAATTTGAACTTGAAATATTATTTTTGGACGATATTATTTTAAAGATTCTTCATTGTATGTTTTCTATCTTGTTAACATAACTCTCAGTTGTGCACCCCCATGATAAAATACCATACATAATTACTGACTCAATGAGCGCGTGGTACACAATTTTCAATGTTTGACAATTTACATATGGTTTAAGAATACGAATGCTATACATTCCTGAACGCAGTCGGTTGCATACATAGTCTATGTGAATACAGTACAACCTTGATAGTACGACGCTCGATACAACGACGATCGCGATAGAACGTCGTTTTGAGATAGTCCCGGCCAATCCCCATAAGACTCAATGTTATTTTATTTTGTTAGTACGACGCTCATTATAACGACGATCGCGATAATACGACGATTAAAATGGTCCCCACAGTATCAAAAATGCAATTACTACGACGAATTGATTGCAAAAAGTAACAAGCAATAAAATAGCTGTGAAGTGTCTGCTGCGTTGCATTCCCGATCACTTCCGCAGGTCCGCAGTCAAGCTCAAGCTCACGACTCGCCTCACGCGCTCTCCTCTCTCCAGACCGCCCCCTCACCCACCCACACTACTGCAGCATGCACTGCTCTTTCTCGTATCACACACACACACACATGCACTGCCCATAGCAACCACGCGACGCTGTCCAGATGTGCTAAGTGTCGCATTAATGTGCTTTTGACATGTGTTCGTATCCCTGTCACTGTTAGAGAGGGAATATTATTGAATTCACATTTGACTTCTAAGAACGAAAGGCGATCATTATTGCCTTTTTAAAATACTTTCATTTTGGAATTACTTTCTGTCGCCATCAATAAATGCGCTTAGCACGTCTTGCTTACCCCCCTCCTACGGGGCCTCCTACCCATGATCAGCTGTTGCTGGTAGGGGCCCATATGTCCCTGCGATTGCAACATTCTTGTCAGTGACTCAGTGTGCTTCCAAGCCTTGAGGATGGAGGTCTTGTTGCTGTAAAGTGATGATCGGATTGAGGAAAATTACGCATCTTCTCATGAATAAAGGTGATTTAGGGCCAATAGGATTTTTTTGGCGCGTAAATCCAGGTAGGAGTCGGTAATGAAGACGGGTACACGGGTAGGAAGAATCCTACCCGCCGACAAACCTAATACATAATAATAATTATTGTTATATTTATAACTGTACTGACTACAACATAAATGTCAATTGTTGACGACAATACAGTATCTTATTGTAATTAATTTTCCTAAATCCTTCATCTTCCTATAATTCAAACAAAAGGATAAATTTCATTTATAACGACGATCGCGATAATACGACGATTTAACTGTCGCCCCTGAACGTCGTACTATCAAGGTTGTACTGTATTCCATTTAAACTGGTTGTCTATAATAACCCCTAGATATGTATGCTGACTTGTATTTGCTATTTTTACAGAGCAATTGCAACGTCCTCCAAAATTATAACAATCTTTCCTAAAATGTTTATGCAAACAAGCATAATCATGATATATCAAATTCACTTGTTCTAATAATTTAAATGGTGAATGTATATAAATGTAAATATTCATATAATTCAATTGTTTTCATCTAGAATTAGTTATTAGGCCATTATTATATATTATTCACGGTTGATATTAACCTTAAATGAATAATCTTCTGTTCTAGAATTGGGAGCCGGAAGAGTTCAATATCACACTGCTGCCGCCCCGGCCAGCAGCAGCCATCTTGATTATTGGAAAATGAAGATTGATGATGTTTGGTAGCCGACTCCATTGATTACGGTAAGGATGAAAGACAATTGAAGGGTACACGGAGATTACGATACAAGACAAATTTAAAAAAATAGATAGTTGGAACAGTGTTTTTCGCAAGCTTTCTGAATATGTATCGAGATTTTGGATAACAATTAGATACAAGTCCACGAAAAATTTAGTTGAAATATCGATCTCTATAGAAATAAACGTGGTTCTGAACTTAGAATTATTGTATTCATCTCAGAACTGACAACGTGCGACTTGTATCGTTATTTCCGTTTAGCATTATTAAGTACCTTAGTTGTACCCTGTACATTTCGGTCAAAAATTTTTGTCCTCTGAAATTCATTGTTGAATTTCTCAGTTCTATTGTTATTTATTCATATGGTTATCAAATTCGAACACAAATCCAGTCTCCGTTTCAAAATCGAGTTTAATTTAGAGATTTTAGAGCGAAAATCAACTTAGTGTACTCACCATGGTAGGGTCCTATATAGAATTCTGGAATCCTTCTAATTACTTTTCCTTCAGCATTATTAGCAGAATTTTAACGGAATAACTCTTTCGAAATGTCCCCTCGTCTTCCTACAAAATTTTAGCCCAATCAAAAATGATGATTTTTTATGACTCTGAAAAGTGGCTGGAATTGCAGTTTTTGGGTAATTCAGACACCTTTTTCTTGGAAATGGGTGATGCGAGTATAGCCAAATTTGCTGAGGATTTAGCGACCATCAAGTTATACTCATAAAAACATACTAGAACATTAAAGCTCTCACCAGTTCATAGAAATTGATTGCGAAAGGTCCAAAAGTACCTTAGTTAACCCTGTACATTTCGGTCAAAAATTTTTGTCCTCTGAAATTCATTGTTGAATTTCTCAGTTCTGTTGTTATTTATTCATATGGTTATCAAATTCGAACACAAATCCGGTCTCCGTTTCAAAATCGAGTTTAATTTAAAGATTTTAGAGCGAAAATCAACTTAGTGTACTCACCATGGTAGGGTCCTATATAGAATTCTGGAATCCATCTAATTACTTTTCCATTAGCATTATTAGCAAAATTTCAACGGAATAACTCTTTCGAAATGTCCCCTCGTCTTCCTACAAAATTTTAGCCGAATCAAAAATGATGATTTTTTATGACTCTGAAAAGTGGCTGGAAATTGCAGTTTTTGGGTAATTCAGACACCTTTTTCTTGGAAATGGCTGATGCGAGTATAGCCAAATTTGCTGAGGATTTAGCGACCATCAAGTTATACTCATAAAAAAATACTAGAACATCATAGCTCTCACCAGTTCATAGAAATTGATTGCGAAAGGTCCAAAAGTACCTTAGTTAACCCTGTACATTTCGGTCAAAAATTTTTGTCCTCTGAAATTCATTGTTGAATTTCTCAGTTCTGTTGTTATTTATTCATATGGTTATCAAATTCGAACACAAATCCGGTCTCCGTTTCAAAATCGAGTTTAATTTAAAGATTTTAGAGCGAAAATCAACTTAGTGTACTCACCATGGTAGGGTCCTATATAGAATTCTGGAATCCATCTAATTACTTTTCCATTAGCATTATTAGCAAAATTTCAACGGAATAACTCTTTCGAAATGTCCCCTCGTCTTCCTACAAAATTTTAGCCGAATCAAAAATGATGATTTTTTATGACTCTGAAAAGTGGCTGGAAATTGCAGTTTTTGGGTAATTCAGACACCTTTTTCTTGGAAATGGCTGATGCGAGTATAGCCAAATTTGCTGTGGATTTAGCGACCATCAAGTTATACTCATGAAAAAATACTAGTACATCATAGCTCTCACCAGTTCATAGAAATTGATTGCGAAAGGTCCAAAAGTACCTTAGTAAAAGTACCCTGTACATTTCGGTCAAAAATTTTCGTCCTCTGAAATTCATTGTTGAATTTCTCAGTTCTGTTGTTATTTATTCATATGGTCATCAAATTCGAACACAAATCCGGTCTCCGTTTCAAAATCGAGTTTAATTTAAAGATTTTAGAGCGAAAATCAACTTAGTGTACTCACCATGGTAGGGTCCTATATAGAATTCTGGAATCCTTCTAATTACTTTTCCTTCAGCATTATTAGCAGAATTTCAACGGAATAACTCTTTCGTAATGTCCCCTCGTCTTCCTACAAAATTTTAGCCGAATCAAAAATGATGATTTTTTATGACTCTGAAAAGTGGCTGGAAATTGCAGTTTTTGGGTAATTCAGACACCTTTTTCTTGGAAATGGCTGATGCGAGTATAACCAAATTTGCTGAGGATTTAGCGACCATCAAGTTATACTCATAAAAAAATACTAGAACATCATAGCTCTCACCAGTTCATAGAAATTGATTGCGAAAGGTCCAAAAGTACCTTAGTTAACCCTGTACATTTCGGTCAAAAAATTTTGTCCTCTGAAATTCATCGTTGAATTTCTCAGTTCTGTTGTTATTTATTCATATGGTTATCAAATTCGAACACAAATACGGTCTCCGTTTCAAAATCGAGTTTAATTTGAAGATTTTAGAGCGAAAATCAACTTAGTGTACTCACCATGGTAGGGTCCTATATAGAATTCTGGAATCCTTCTAATTACTTTTCCATTAGCATTATTAGCAAAATTGAACGGAATAACTCTTTCGAAATGTCCCCTCGTCTTCCTACAAAATTTTAGCCGAATCAAAAATGATGATTTTTTATGACTCTGAAAAGTGGCTGGAAATTGCAGTTTTTGGGTAATTCAGACACCTTTTTCTTGGAAATGGCTGATGCGAGTATAGCCAAATTTGCTGAGGATTTAGCGAACATCAAGTTATACTCATAAAAAAATACTAGAACATCATAGCTCTCACCAGTTCATAGAAATTGATTGCGAAAGGTCCAAAAGTACCTTAGTTAACCCTGTACATTTCGGTCAAAAATTTTGGTTCTCTGAAATTCATTGTTGAATTTCTCAGTTCTGTTGTTATTTATTCATATAGTTATCAAATTCGAACACAAATCCGGTCTCCGTTTCAAAATCGAGTTTAATTTAAAGATTTTAGAGCGAAAATCAACTTAGTGTACTCACCATGGTAGGGTCCTATATAGAATTCTGGAATCCTTCTAATTACTTTTCCTTCAGCATTATTAGCAGAATTTCAACGGAATAACTCTTTCGTAATGTCCCCTCGTCTTCCTACAAAATTCTAGCCGAATCAAAAATGATGATTTTTTATGACTCTGAAAAGTGGCTGGAAATTGCAGTTTTTGGGTAATTCAGACACCTTTTTCTTGGAAATGGCTGATGCGAGTATAACCAAATTTGCTGAGGATTTAGCGACCATCAAGTTATACTCATAAAAAAATACTAGAACATCATAGCTCTCACCAGTTCATAGAAATTGATTGCGAAAGGTCCAAAAGTACCTTAGTTAACCCTGTACATTTCGGTCAAAAATTTTTGTCCTCTGAAATTCATTGTTGAATTTCTCAGTTCTGTTGTTATTTATTCATATGGTTATCAAATTCGAACACAAATCCGGTCTCCGTTTCAAAATCGAGTTTAATTTAAAGATTTTAGAGCGAAAATCAACTTAGTGTACTCACCATGGTAGGGTCCTATATAGAATTCTGGAATCCTTCTAATTACTTTTCCATTAGCATTATTAGCAGAATTTCAACGGAATAACTCTTTCGAAATGTCCCCTCGTCTTCCTACAAAATTTTAGCCGAATCAAAAATGATGATTTTTTATGACTCTGAAAAGTGGCTGGAAATTGCAGTTTTTGGGTAATTCAGACACCTTTTTCTTGGAAATGGCTGATGCGAGTATAGCCAAATTTGCTGAGGATTTAGCGACCATCAAGTTATACTCATAAAAAAATACTAGAACATCATAGCTCTCACCAGTTCATAGAAATTGATTGCGAAAGGTCCAAAAGTACCTTAGTTAAACCCTGTACATTTCGGTCAAAAATTTTTGTCCTCTGAAATTCATTGTTGAATTTCTCAGTTCTGTTGTTATTTATTCATATGGTTATCAAATTCGAACACAAATCCGGTCTCCGTTTCAAAATCGAGTTTAATTTGAAGATTTCAGAGCAAAAAATTGACTTAGTGTACTCACCATGGTAGGGTCCTATATAGAATCCTGAAATCCTTCTTATTACTTTTAAAATACAATTTTTAGCAAAATGTCAACGGAATAACTCTTTCGAAATGTCCTCTCGTCTTCCTACAAAATTTTAGCCGAATCAAAAATGATGATTTTTTATGACTCTGAAAAGTGGCTGGAAATTGCAGTTTTTGGGTAATTCAGACACCTTTTTCTTGGAAATGGCTGATGCGAGTATAGCCAAATTTGCTGAGGATTTAGCGACCATCAAGTTATACTCATAAAAAAATACTAGAACATCATAGCTCTCACCAGTTCATAGAAATTAATTGCGAAAGGTCCAAAAGTACCTTAGTTAACCCTGTACATTTCGGTCAAAATTTTTTGTCGCTTGAAATTTTTGGTTGAATATCTCAGTTCTGTTGTTATTTATTCATATGGTTATCAAATTCGAACACAAATCCGGTCTCCGTTCCTAAATCGAGTTCAATTTAAAGATTTTAGAGCGAAAATCAACTTAGTGTACTCACCATGGTAGGGTCCTATATAGAATTCTGGAATCCTTCTAATTACTTTTCCTTCAGCATTATTAGCAAAATTTCAACGGAATAACTCTTCTGAAATGTCCTCTTGTCTTCCTACAAAATTTCAGCCGAATCAAAAATGATGATTTTTTATGACTCTGAAAAGTGGCTGGAAATTGCAGTTTTTGGGAAATTCAGACACCTTTTTCTTGGAAATGGCTGATGCGAGTATAGCCAAATTTGCTGATGATTTAGGGACCATCAAGTTATACTCTTAAAGAAATACTAGAACATCATAGCTCTCACCAGTTCATAGAAATTAATTGCGAAAGGTCCAAAAGTACCTTAGTACATTTTACCTGTACATTTTGGTCAAATTTTTTTGTCGCTTGGAATTTTTGGTTGAATTTCTCAGTTCTGTTGTTATGTATGTGTAGTGTGATAAAATTGGAACACAAATCCGGTCTCCGTTCCTAAATCGAGTTTAATTTAAAGATTTTAGAGCGAAAAACAACTTAGTGTACTCACCATGGTAGAGTCCCATATTATAGAATTCTGGAATCCTTCTAATTACTTTCCATTAGCATTATTAGCAAAATTTCAACGGAATAACTCTTCTGAAATGTCCCTCTTCGTCTTCCTACAAAATTTTAGCCGAATCAAAAATGATGATTTTTTATGACTCTGAAAAGTGGCTGGAAATTGCAGTTTTTGGGAAATTCAGACACCTTTTTCTTGGAAATGGCTGATGCGAGTATAGCCAAATTTGCTGAGGATTTAGGGACCATCAAGTTATACTCTTAAAAAAATACTAGAACATCATAGCTCTCACCAGTTCATAGAAATTAATTGCGAAAGGTCCAAAAGTACCTTAGTTAACCCTGTACATTTTGGTCGAATTTTTTTGGCGCTTGAAATTTCTGGTTGAATTTCTTAGTTCTGTTGTTATGTATGTGTAGTGTGATAAAATTGGAACACAAATCCGGTCTCCGTTCCTAAATCGAGTTTAATTTAAAGATTTTAGAGCGAAAAACAACTTAGTGTACTCACCATGGTAGAGTCCCATATTATAGAATTCTGGAATCCTTCTAATTACTTTCCCATTAGCATTATTAGCAAAATTTCAACGGAATAACTCTTCTGAAATGTCCTCTCGTCTTCCTACAAAATTTCAGCCGAATCAAAAATGATGATTTTTTATGACTCTGAAAAGTGGCTGGAAATTGCAGTTTTTGGGAAATTCAGACACCTTTTTCTTGGAAATGGCTGATGCGAGTATAGCCAAATTTGCTGATGATTTAGGGACCATCAAGTTATACTCTTAATAAAATACTAGAACATCATAGCTCTCACCAGTTCATAGAAATTAATTGCGAAAGGTCCAAAAGTACCTTAGTTAACCCTGTACATTTTGGTCAAATTTTTTTGGCGCTTGGAATTTTTGGTTGAATTTCTCAGTTCTGTTGTTATGTATGTGTAGTGTGATAAAATTGGAACACAAATCCGGTCTCCGTTCCTAAATCGAGTTTAATTTAAAGATTTTAGAGCGAAAAAACAACTTAGTGTACTCACCATGGTAGAGTCCCATATTATAGAATTCTGGAATCCTTCTAATTACTTTTCCATTAGCATTATTAGCAAAATTTCAACGGAATAACTCTTCTGAAATGTCCTCTTGTCTTCCTACAAAATTTCAGCCGAATCAAAAATGATGATTTTTTATGACTCTGAAAAGTGGCTGGAAATTGCAGTTTTTGGGAAATTCAGACACCTTTTTCTTGGAAATGGCTGATGCGAGTATAGCCAAATTTGCTGAGGATTTAGGGACCATCAAGTTATACTCTTAAAAAAATACTAGAACATCATAGCTCTCACCAGTTCATAGAAATTAATTGCGAAAGGTCCAAAAGTACCTTAGTTAACCCTGTACATTTGGTCGAATTTTTTTGCGCTCTGAAATTTTGGTTGAATTTCTCAGTTCTGTTGTTATGTATGTGTAGTGTGATAAAATTGGAACACAAATCCGGTCT
The DNA here is from genome assembly GCA_907164805.1 of Brachyptera putata. Lineage (NCBI taxonomy): Eukaryota > Metazoa > Arthropoda > Insecta > Plecoptera > Taeniopterygidae > Brachyptera > Brachyptera putata. Next base: position 16,116,635 of record OU015464.1, read on the forward strand.
CCGTTCCTAAATCGAGTTTAATTTAAAGATTTTAGAGCGAAAAACAACTTAGTGTACTCACCATGGTAGAGTCCCATATTATAGAATTCTGGAATCCTTCTAATTACTTTTCCATTAGCATTATTAGCAAAATTTCAACGGAATAACTCTTCTGAAATGTCCTCTTGTCTTCCTACAAAATTTCAGCCGAATCAAAAATGATGATTTTTTATGACTCTGAAAAGTGGCTGGAAATTGCAGTTTTTGGGAAATTCAGACACCTTTTTCTTGGAAATGGCTGATGCGAGTATAGCCAAATTTGCTGAGGATTTAGGGACCATCAAGTTATACTCTTAAAAAAATACTAGAACATCATAGCTCTCACCAGTTCATAGAAATTAATTGCGAAAGGTCCAAAAGTACCTTAGTTACCCTGTACATTTTGGTCAAATTTTTTGGCGCTTGAAATTTTTGGTTGAATTTCTCAGTTCTGTTGTTATGTATGTGTAGTGTGATAAAATTGGAACACAAATCCGGTCTCCGTTCCTAAATCGAGTTTAATTTAAAGATTTTAGAGCGAAAAACAACTTAGTGTACTCACCATGGTAGAGTCCCATATTATAGAATTCTGGAATCCTTCTAATTACTTTTCCATTAGCATTATTAGCAAAATTTCAACGGAATAACTCTTCTGAAATGTCCTCTTGTCTTCCTACCAAATTTCAGCCGAATCAAAATGATGATTTTTTATGACTCTGAAAAGTGGCTGGAAATTGCAGTTTTTGGGAAATTCAGACACCTTTTTCTTGGAAATGGCTGATGCGAGTATAGCCAAATTTGCTGAGGATTTAGGGACCATCAAGTTATACTCTTAAAAAAATACTAGAACATCATAGCTCTCACCAGTTCATAGAAATTAATTGCGAAAGGTCCAAAAGTACCTTAGTTAACCCTGTACATTTCGGTCGAATTTTTTTGGCGCTTGAAATTTTTGGTTGAATTTCTCAGTTCTGTTGTTATGTATGTGTAGTGTGATAAAATTGGAACACAAATCCGGTCTCCGTTCCTAAATCGAGTTCAATTTAAAGATTTTAGAGCGAAAAACAACTTAGTGTACTCACCATGGTAGAGTCCCATATTATAGAATTCTGGAATCCTTCTAATTACTTTTCCATTAGCATTATTAGCAAAATTTCAACGGAATAACTCTTCTGAAATGTCCTCTTGTCTTCCTACAAAATTTCAGCCGAATCAAAAATGATGATTTTTTATGACTCTGAAAAGTGGCTGGAAATTGCAGTTTTTGGGAAATTCAGACACCTTTTTCTTGGAAATGGCTGATGCGAGTATAGCCAAATTTGCTGAGGATTTAGGGACCATCAAGTTATACTCTTAAAAGAATACTAGAACATCATAGCTCTCACCAGTTCATAGAAATTAATTGCGAAAGGTCCAAAAGTACCTTAGTTAACCCTGTACATTTTGGTCAAATTTTTTTGGCGCTTGAAATTTCTGGTTGAATTTCTTAGTTCTGTTGTTATGTATGTGTAGTGTGATAAAATTGGAACACAAATCCGGTCTCCGTTCCTAAATCGAGTTTAATTTAAAGATTTTAGAGCGAAAAACAACTTAGTGTACTCACCATGGTAGAGTCCCATATTATAGAATTCTGGAATCCTTCTAATTACTTCTCCATTAGCATTATTAGCAAAATTTCAACGGAATAACTCTTCTGAAATGTCCTCTTGTCTTCCTACCAAATTTCAGCCGAATCAAAAATGATGATTTTTTATGACTCTGAAAAGTGGCTGGAAATTGCAGTTTTTGGGAAATTCAGACACCTTTTTCTTGGAAATGGCTGATGCGAGTATAGCCAAATTTGCTGAGGATTTAGGGACCATCAAGTTATACTCTTAAAAAAATACTAGAACATCATAGCTCTCACCAGTTCATAGAAATTAATTGCGAAAGGTCCAAAAGTACCTTAGTTAACCCTGTACATTTTGGTCAAATTTTTTTGTCGCTTGAAATTTTTGGTTGAATTTCTCAGTTCTGTCGTTATGTATGTGTAGTGTGATAAAATTGGAACACAAATCCGGTCTCCGTTCCTAAATCGAGTTCAATTTAAAGATTTTAGAGCGAAAAACAACTTAGTGTACTCACCATGGTTGAGTCCCATATTATAGAATTCTGGAATCCTTCTAATTACTTTTCCATGAGCATTATTAGCAAAATTTCAACGGAATAACTCTTCTGAAATGTCCTCTTGTCTTCCTACAAAATTTCAGCCGAATCAAAAATGATGATTTTTTATGACTCTGAAAAGTGGCTGGAAATTGCAGTTTTTGGGAAATTCAGACACCTTTTTCTTGGAAATGGCTGATGCGAGTATAGCCAAATTTGCTGAGGATTTAGGGACCAACAAGTTATACTCATAAAAAAATACTACAACATTTATTTTCCAAAGTACTTTTTGGGAATTATAGATGGGAGGACTAACACAAACTTCTTTCCCACTGTTGCAGGTTGTACCAGCCGTTGCAACACTGGGTGCACCGGTTCCAGTCTGCAGTACAAGACACTTCTAACCGTTGCTGACTTCAGGATCATGTTGAGGTTCTGTCCGCCTATTGCAGCAATCAGAGCTGTGACTTCAGCCGGTCAAGCAATTGGATTGGGATTGGATAACTTTCTGTATTGGTATAATAACATGTGAATGCATCGAGACAAACAAGTGACTTGTGTTTACATGATTTATTGATATTGATATAACTTGTACAGAAAAAGTGATAATAAATTGATGATAAATTACAATTACATATGATGTGTTCTCACTTGTGTATATCCCATGAATCCTAGTATCCCCAATGCAGCCCGCAAGGGAGGGGGTCAGGGGTTGGTGAAGAGTGGGGGGGCTTGACCTTGAACCATTGCGTGCAAGAGCGGCTCATGTAGCTTCCGAGGAAGCTACGCAAGTCTCTCTTGAACGTTCGAATACAAGGTCTCCACCACACTCTTCAGCAAATCTTACATGGTGGTTGCACGCATGACGATGCACCCTTGAATGCAAGACAGGCTCATGCGAGTCTATCTCACACGCAAGAATAGAAAGTCTCGCCCAAGTACTATGCAGATCCAACCCCTGACCCCCATGAACCCTTTACCCACGGCTCAGGTGCAGGCACTTTATCCACAGCCTACGTGGGGTCAGACTTTTAGCCACGGTCCAGGTGAGAACAGGCACCAGTGCTCATGGGTATCAGGTTTCTTTTAGCTCAGGGCAACAAGATCCCTACTCGGAGCAGTAGTTTATTTACTATGACATTGCTTGGTCACTTGCCAGTTGTTGGACTCTAGGCCGGAAACTCCACCATTCTGAGCTTTGATCGAGTTGGTATAAGACACTGGGCTGATCAAACCACACTGGTCTAGCCTACCCGGCTCGGGGATCAGTTTCACGATAGGCTGAATCATACCTGCGTGCGGGCTGCACTGAGGTCAGTTTACCCACATAACGGTGCATCTAACTACTATTTACCTACTAACTCTTGATCGCAACGATGCTCCATGGACTGAGTCTTCATGGTGAGCTGCAGCCTGCAAACCGAAAAGTGCTCTGATTAACTCGACTGATTATAGAAGTGATTTGAAGGATTACAAATGAACTATAGGCCCAAAGTTTACGTCGGTGAGATAGGATTGAAAAGGCCGCACAAGCCAGACTGGGGACTTGTAAACATGAGCTGGCGGCCGGACCGGGAGGTCCGTGGGCCAACAAGACTTGACAAAGGCGCACAAGTGAAAGTGCGACTTGGAGAAAGAAGTTGGTAGGCAGAGAAGGCCTGTCCGCCGGCGAACGAGACTTAGGATTGCCGCACAAGTCAGAGTGCCGACTTGTGAAATTCAGTTGAAAAATCATCATTTTTGATTCGGCTAAAATTTTGTGGGAAGACAAGAGGACATTTCAGAAGAGTTATTCCGTTGAAATTTTGCTAATAATGCTAATGGAAAAGTAATTAGAAGGATTCCAGAATTCTATATAGGACCCTACCATGGTGAGTACACTAAGTTGATTTTCGCTCTAAAATCTTTAAATTAAACTCGATTTTGAAACGGAGACCGGATTTGTGTTCGAATTTGATAACCATATGAATAAATAACAACAGAACTGAGAAATTCAACAATGAATTTCAGAGGACAAAAATTTTTGACCGAAATGTACAGGGTTAACTCAGGTACTTTTGAACCTTTCGCAATCAATTTCTATGAACTGGTAGGAGCTATGATGTTCTAGAATTTTTTTATGAGTATAACTTGATGGTCGCTAAATCCTCAGCAAATTTGGCTATACTCGCATCAGCCATTTCCAAGAAAAAGGTGTCTGAATTATCCAAAAACTGCAATTTCCAGCCACTTTTCAGAGTCATAAAAAATCATCATTTTTGATTCGGCTAAAATTTTGTAGGAAGACGAGGGGAAATTTCGAAAGGGTTATTCCGTTGAAATTTTGCTAATAATGCTAATGGAAAAGTAATTAGAAGGATTCCAGAATTCTATATAGGACCCTACCATGGTGAGTACACTAAGTTGATTTTCGCTCTAAAATCTTTAAATTAAAATCGATTTTGAAACGGAGACCGGATTTGTGTTCGAATTTGATAACCATATGAATAAATAACAACAGAACTGAGAAATTCAACAATGAATTTCAGAGGACAAAATTTTTTGACCGAAATGTACAGGGTTAACTAAGGTACTTTTGGACCTTTCGCAATCAATTTCTATGAACTGGTGAGAGCTATGATGTTCTAGTATTTTTTTATGAGTATAACTTGATGGTCGCTAAATCCTCAGCAAATTTGGCTATACTCGCATCAGCCATTTCCAAGAAAAAGGTGTCTGAATTATCCAAAAACTGCAATTTCCAGCCACTTTTCAGAGTCATAAAAAATCATCATTTTTGATTCGGCTAAAATTTTGTAGGAAGACGAGGGGACATTTCGAAAGAGTTATTCCGTTGAAATTTTGCTAATAATGCTAATGGAAAAGTAATTAGAAGGATTCCAGAATTCTATATAGGACCCTACCATGGTGAGTACACTAAGTTGATTTTCGCTCTAAAATCTTTCAATTAAAGTCGATTTTGAAACGGAGACCGGATTTGTGTTCGAATTTGATAGCCATATGGATAAATAACAACAGAACTGAGAAATTCAACAATGAATTCCAGAGGACAAAAATTTTTGACCGAAATGTACAGGGTTAACTAAGGTACTTTTGGACCTTTCGCAATCAATTTCTATGAACTGGTGAGAGCTATGATGTTCTAGTATTTTTTTATGAGTATAACTTGATGGTCGCTAAATCCTCAGCAAATTTGGCTATACTCGCATCAGCCATTTCCAAGAAAAAGGTGTCTGAATTATCCAAAAACTGCAATTTCCAGCCACTTTTCAGAGTCATAAAAAATCATCATTTTTGATTCGGCTAAAATTTTGTAGGAAGACGAGGGGACATTTCGAAAGAGTTATTCCGTTGAAATTTTGCTAATAATGCTAATGGAAAAGTAATTAGAAGGATTCCAGAATTCTATATAGGACCCTACCATGGTGAGTACACTAAGTTGATTTTCGCTCTAAAATCTTTAAATTAAACTCGATTTTGAAACGGAGACCGGATTTGTGTTCGAATTTGATAACCATATGAATAAATAACAACAGAACTGAGAAATTCAACAATGAATTTCAGAGGACAAAATTTTTGACCGAAATGTACAGGGTTAACTAAGGTACTTTTGGACCTTTCGCAATCAATTTCTATGAACTGGTGAGAGCTATGATGTTCTAGTATTTTTTTATGAGTATAACTTGATGGTCGCTAAATCCTCAGCAAATTTGGCTATACTCGCATCAGCCATTTCCAAGAAAAAGGTGTCTGAATTACCCAAAAACTGCAATTTCCAGCCACTTTTCAGAGTCATAAAAAATCATCATTTTTGATTCGGCTAAAATTTTGTAGGAAGACGAGGGGACATTTCGAAAGAGTTATTCCGTTGAAATTTTGCTAATAATGCTAATGGAAAAGTAATTAGAAGGATTCCAGAATTCTATATAGGACCCTACCATGGTGAGTACACTAAGTTGATTTTCGCTCTAAAATCTTTAAATTAAACTCGATTTTGAAACGGAGACCGGATTTGTGTTCGAATTTGATAACCATATGAATAAATAACAACAGAACTGAGAAATTCAACAATGAATTTCAGAGGACAAAAATTTTTGACCGAAATGTACAGGGTTAACTAAGGTACTTTTGGACCTTTCGCAATCAATTTCTATGAACTGGTGAGAGCTATGATGTTCTAGTATTTTTTTATGAGTATAACTTGATGGTCGCTAAATCCTCAGCAAATTTGGCTATACTCGCATCAGCCATTTCCAAGAAAAAGGTGTCTGAATTACCCAAAAACTGCAATTTCCAGCCACTTTTCAGAGTCATAAAAAATCATCATTTTTGATTCGGCTAAAATTTTGTAGGAAGACGAGGGGACATTTCGAAAGAGTTATTCCGTTGAAATTTTGCTAATAATGCTAATGGAAAAGTAATTAGAAGGATTCCAGAATTCTATATAGGACCCTACCATGGTGAGTACACTAAGTTGATTTTCGCTCTAAAATCTTCAATTAAACTCGATTTTGAAACGGAGACCGGATTTGTGTTCGAATTTGATAACCATATGAATAAATAACAACAGAACTGAGAAATTCAACAATGAATTTCAGAGGACAAAATTTTTGACCGAAATGTACAGGGTTAACTAAGGTACTTTTGGACCTTTCGCAATCAATTTCTATGAACTGGTGAGAGCTATGATGTTCTAGTATTTTTTTATGAGTATAACTTGATGGTCGCTAAATCCTCAGCAAATTTGGCTATACTCGCATCAGCCATTTCCAAGAAAAAGGTGTCTGAATTACCCAAAAACTGCAATTTCCAGCCACTTTTCAGAGTCATAAAAAATCATCATTTTTGATTCGGCTAAAATTTTGTAGGAAGACGAGGGGACATTTCGAAAGAGTTATTCCGTTGAAATTTTGCTAATAATGCTAATGGAAAAGTAATTAGAAGGATTCCAGAATTCTATATAGGACCCTACCATGGTGAGTACACTAAGTTGATTTTCGCTCTAAAATCTTTAAATTAAACTCGATTTTGAAACGGAGACCGGATTTGTGTTCGAATTTGATAACCATATGAATAAATAACAACAGAACTGAGAAATTCAACAATGAATTTCAGAGGACAAAAATTTTTGACCGAAATGTACACGGTTAACTAAGGTACTTTTGGACCTTTCGCAATCAATTTCTATGAACTGGTGAGAGCTATGATGTTCTAGTATTTTTTTATGAGTATAACTTGATGGTCGCTAAATCCTCAGCAAATTTGGCTATACTCGCATCAGCCATTTCCAAGAAAAAGGTGTCTGAATTACCCAAAAACTGCAATTTCCAGCCACTTTTCAGAGTCATAAAAAATCATCATTTTTGATTCGGCTAAAATTTTGTAGGAAGACGAGGGGACATTTCGAAAGAGTTATTCCGTTGAAATTTTGCTAATAATGCTAATGGAAAAGTAATTAGAAGGATTCCAGAATTCTATATAGGACCCTACCATGGTGAGTACACTAAGTTGATTTTCGCTCTAAAATCTTTAAATTAAACTCGATTTTGAAACGGAGACCGGATTTGTGTTCGAATTTGATAACCATATGAATAAATACCAACAGAACTGAGAAATTCAACAATGAATTTCAGAGGACAAAAATTTTTGACCGAAATGTACAGGGTTAACTAAGGTACTTTTGGACCTTTCGCAATCAATTTCTATGAACTGGTGAGAGCTATGATGTTCTAGTATTTTTTTATGAGTATAACTTGATGGTCGCTAAATCCTCAGCAAATTTGGCTATACTCGCATCAGCCATTTCCAAGAAAAAGGTGTCTGAATTACCCAAAAACTGCAATTTCCAGCCACTTTTCAGAGTCATAAAAAATCATCATTTTTGATTCGGCTAAAATTTTGTAGGAAGACGAGGGGACATTTCGAAAGAGTTATTCCGTTGAAATTTTGCTAATAATGCTAATGGAAAAGTAATTAGAAGGATTCCAGAATTCTATATAGGACCCTACCATGGTGAGTACACTAAGTTGATTTTCGCTCTAAAATCTTTAAATTAAACTCGATTTTGAAACGGAGACCGGATTTGTGTTCGAATTTGATAACCATATGAATAAATAACAACAGAACTGAGAAATTCAACAATGAATTTCAGAGGACAAAAATTTTTGACCGAAATGTACAGGGTTAACTAAGGTACTTTTGGACCTTTCGCAATCAATTTCTATGAACTGGTGAGAGCTATGATGTTCTAGTATTTTTTTAGAGTATAACTTGATGGTCGCTAAATCCTCAGCAAATTTGGCTATACTCGCATCAGCCATTTCCAAGAAAAAGGTGTCTGAATTACCCAAAAACTGCAATTCCAGCCACTTTTCAGAGTCATAAAAAATCATCATTTTTGATTCGGCTAAAATTTTGTAGGAAGACGAGGGGACATTTCGAAAGAGTTATTCCGTTGAAATTTTGCTAATAATGCTAATGGAAAAGTAATTAGAAGGATTCCAGAATTCTATATAGGACCCTACCATGGTGAGTACACTAAGTTGATTTTCGCTCTAAAATCTTTAAATTAAACTCGATTTTGGAACGGAGACCGGATTTGTGTTCGAATTTGATAACCATATGAATAAATAACAACAGAACTGAGAAATTCAACAATGAATTTCAGAGGACAAAAATTTTTGACCGAAATGTACAGGGTTAACTAAGGTACTTTTGGACCTTTCGCAATCAATTTCTATGAACTGGTGAGAGCTATGATGTTCTAGTATTTTTTTATGAGTATAACTTGATGGTCGCTAAATCCTCAGCAAATTTGGCTATACTCGCATCAGCCATTTCCAAGAAAAAGGTGTCTGAATTACCCAAAAACTGCAATTTCCAGCCACTTTTCAGAGTCATAAAAAATCATCATTTTTGATTCGGCTAAAATTTTGTAGGAAGACGAGGGGACATTTCGAAAGAGTTATTCCGTTGAAATTTTGCTAATAATGCTAATGGAAAAGTAATTAGAAGGATTCCAGAATTCTATATAGGACCCTACCATGGTGAGTACACTAAGTTGATTTTCGCTCTAAAATCTTTAAATTAAACTCGATTTTGAAACGGAGACCGGATTTGTGTTCGAATTTGATAACCATATGAATAAATACCAACAGAACTGAGAAATTCAACAATGAATTTCAGAGGACAAAAATTTTTGACCGAAATGTACAGGGTTAACTAAGGTACTTTTGGACCTTTCGCAATCAATTTCTATGAACTGGTGAGAGCTATGATGTTCTAGTATTTTTTTATGAGTATAACTTGATGGTCGCTAAATCCTCAGCAAATTTGGCTATACTCGCATCAGCCATTTCCAAGAAAAAGGTGTCTGAATTACCCAAAAACTGCAATTTCCAGCCACTTTTCAGAGTCATAAAAAATCATCATTTTTGATTCGGCTAAAATTTTTTAGGAAGACGAGGGGACATTTCGAGAGAGTTATTCCGTTGAAATTTTGCTAATAATGCTAATGGAAAAGTAATTAGAAGGATTCCAGAATTCTATATAGGACCCTACCATGGTGAGTACACCAAGTTGATTTTCGCTCTAAAATCTTTAAATTAAACTCGATTTTGAAACGGAGACCGGATTTGTGTTCGAATTTGATAACCATATGAATAAATAACAACAGAACTGAGAAATTCAACAATGAATTTCAGAGGACAAAAATTTTTGACCGAAATGTACAGGGTTAACTAAGGTACTTTTGGACCTTTCGCAATCAATTTCTATGAACTGGTGAGAGCTATGATGTTCTAGTATTTTTTTATGAGTATAACTTGATGGTCGCTAAATCCTCAGCAAATTTGGCTATACTCGCATCAGCCATTTCCAAGAAAAAGGTGTCTGAATTACCCAAAAACTGCAATTTCCAGCCACTTTTCAGAGTCATAAAAAATCATCATTTTTGATTCGGCTAAAATTTTGTAGGAAGACGAGGGGACATTTCGAGAGAGTTATTCCGTTGAAATTTTGCTAATAATGCTAATGGAAAAGTAATTAGAAGGATTCCAGAATTCTATATAGGACCCTACCATGGTGAGTACACTAAGTTGATTTTCGCTCTAAAATCTTTAAATTAAACTCGATTTTGAAACGGAGACCGGATTTGTGTTCGAATTTGATAACCATATGAATAAATAACAACAGAACTGAGAAATTCAACAATGAATTTCAGAGGACAAAATTTTTTGACCGGAATGTACAGGGTTAAAAATAAGGTACTTTTGGACCTTTCGCAATCAATTTCTATGAACTGGTGAGAGCTATGATGTTCTAGTATTTTTTTATGAGTATAACTTTGGGATCTTTAAATCATCAGAAAGTTCCGTTAGGATTGCACAGGGTGTTGCCGAGAAAAACGTCGCTGATTAATCATAAACGGACATTTTCAGCCAATTTTCGGAACTGACTCTTGAAATAACGACAATTATCTAATAATGTTCAAATATTCAGACAGAGGGATTAATTCTGAGGAATTTTTTTTTTTCTGAAATTTTAAAACCAAAATTGAAGTCAGAAATCATATTTGAAAAAAGTAAAAAAGGCAATAATTCATGTATTTGATTTGTCTGAAATTTTGTAGGACGGCAAAAGGACATTCTGGAAACCCAATCCCGTTGAAATTTCTCCAATTTTCTTATTTTCGATGTACTTACAAGGATTCTAAATTTCTTTATAGGCCGCTACCATGGCAAATATACCAAGTTGTTTTCCGCTCTAAAATCTTTAAATTAAACTCGATTTTGAGACGGAGACCGGATTTGTGTTCCAATTTGATCACACTACACATAGGCTACATAACAACAGAACTGAGAAATTCAACCAAAAATTTGGCATAACGATAATTGTCCAATTAAGTTTGATTATTCAACAAGAAGATTCAATTCTAAAGAAAAAATATTTCTTGTGGAATTGTAAAACCAAAATTGACATCAGAAATCAAATTTGAAAAACGTAAAAAAGGCAAAAAATCATAAGTTTCGATTTGTCTAAAATTTGGTAGTAAGACGGAGGGGCATTACAAAAACTCAATTCCATTGAAATTTCTTCAAAATTTTCTTTTTCAAAGTGATTACAAGGATTCTAAAATTGTATATGGGCCCTACCATGGCAAATAATAACAAGTTGATTTTTGCTCTAAAATCTTCAAATTAAACTCAATTTTGAAACGGAGACCGGATTTGTGCTACAAATTGATCACATTACAAATACATAACAACATAACTGAGAAATTGAACACAAAGTTTCAAATTACAAAAAAAAAATGCCAAAAGCACAGGGAATACACTAGTTTTTGACCTTTTGCAATTAATTTCTATTGACTGGTGAGACTTATGATGTTCTAGTATTTTTTTATGAGCACAACTTCAGGATCTTTAAATCATTAGAAAGTTCCGATAGGATTGCTCTGGCGGTTGCCAAGAAAAACGTCGCTGATTTATCAAAAAACGGTCATTTTCAGCCAACTTTCAGAACGGTCTTTTGACATAACAATAATTGTCCAATTAAGTTTGATTATTCAACAAGAAGATTAAATTCTAAGGAAGAAAATATTTTTTGTGATATTGTAAAACCAAAATTGACGTCTGAAATCAAATTTGAAAAACGTAAAAAAAGGCAAAAAATCATAATTTTTGATTTGTCCAAAATTTTGTAGTATGACGGAAGGGCATTTCAAAAACTCAATTCAATTGACATTTCTCCAATCATCTTTTTTTCAAAGTGATTACAAGGATTCTAAAATTGTATAATATATAGGCCCGTAGGCCTATACCGTATATAACAAATGTAGCCTACCAAGTTGATTTCTGCTCTAAAATCTTCAAATTAAACTAAATTTTGGAACTGAGACCTGATGCGTATTCTAATTCGATCAATCTACATAACAATCTAACTGAGAATGAGAACAGAACTGAGCCCCGATTCGATGGGAGCTCAGCCGTCCTGAGTCTGCCGAACAAGTGTTCCAAGCTCAACAGGTCTCGTGCTTATCAAGGTCAGACCGCACGCAGTCGGATGACGCACACAAAGCAGCGAACAGCTCAACATGCCTCGGCTTATTCTTACACGTCAAATAAAATTGACAGAAATTGGCAAAACAATTATCAATTCAAGGAATTCACTCGAGCTATTTCGAATTATCCAAACAGAAAACCGTGTTACAGAATTTAATGGGTCGAGATAATAGTTCAAATTACGGTCTAGTTGGAATTCAGAACACTCATATTAATTAACATTGAAATGCCTATACCTTCAACCAGGAACCGACGTCAAGTTCGAAATATGTCAAATTTCATATTAACCAAGCTTGGATTAACGAGGGTTTACTGTATTGAAATAGTTTGGATTGATCCTATGTGTCATGAGTCTACAGGGACCGGAACCATGCTCTGAATTAACAAACCGATTCATTGTAGTAATCACGCAATTAATATGCTTGATATCAATTAATAATCTACGGCCATATATATGAATTGGGTGAAAGTTAAGAAAGAACTGCAGCTTGCCACAGTTTATACGTAAGTAGAGACACTCATGTAGCGGAGAGCCCGTTGTTAGAACACAGAGATGATTATCTACAAGTGCAAGATTTGATGTTTCGGCTTTTGCCTTAGTCAGAGTCGAGTAGATATCTACTCTGATATCACAAGATACTGACTATTTACTCGACTCTGACCAAGGCAATAGCCGACACGTCAAAATCTCGTGTGTTTGTATATCGGTAATCATCTCTGTGTTCTTTCAACGGGCTCCCCACTATGAGTATCTCTACAAAGTTTATAGACTTTGATAAGCTGCTTTTCTTTCCCTTTCATAAATCACAGACCCAATTCATAGATGGATGAACTATAATTATATAATTTTTAATTTTCAAAACTAAAATACCTATAGTAGGAAAACAAATTTTTGGAGAGTAAAAATAAAAAAAGGGATTCCCTTGGGTAAAATTGTGTATGACGAAGAAAGATCGGACACGAGATGTTGAATAATTATTGGCGAGCAAATTCTTGAGAATTGACAGATTCAAGAACGAAACTGAAGAGTTTGAATCGTAGACCTACAATAACAACGGTAGCCTACTCACCGGTCGAGTTGTTTTCTGGAGTTTCTCTTCTTCTCTCTTCCATCACCGCATCTCTTCTTTCTCCCTCTTCTCCATCTTCTCTAGCCGCACAGCCTCTTCCTCTTCTTCTTCTCCTTCCCCAAACATCCTTCCTTCTTTCTTCGGATTGAAAGTATGACCAACTGTAGAATGAGACAAGAAATGGTATTACATGATACAATTATTAAGACACTGAGCACACTTTTTGTGTGTTTTTTTCCCAACCTCCCTCACTAACCTAACAAACATATAGCCCCCTCCAGCAACCCCCCCCCTCTCCCCTACTAACCTGACCAATAAAAATCAACCCCTGCGGCACCACCCTCCCAAACAACATGCAAAAACCATCGTAGATGAAGAGAGTTTGAAAACTATAAAAACAATTCTCAACCTCCCGTGACTTTTTCTGAAAGATATGAATAAGATCTTTCAGAAAACACCGAAAAATTGGAAATCAAACACCAATTGGCGATGGTCAGTGTCACAGTAAAATAACCTCACTCTTTATTATATTGCTGATAGATCATTAACTGTTGACATTGTTTCATTGTCATATTTTGCGAGTCATATAAAGCCTATTACGTTTTTGCATTCATAATCCACATCATTCAATGTTCATTTCTCTAATTTCTCATAGGTTAGGTTAGGTGGATGAACGGTCAGCTGACTGAACCTCGTCTTATTACTGTGGGTACCTACTGACATTGTTATACATGATGAATAAAGACTTCCTATTTTATTTTTCTCCATAGATGCAAACTAACAGCACTGATTTAACAGCCATCATGTAATTACGCTAGTCCTACTTTACTCGATGACAGACAAACGGCTAACGGAACTACTTGATCAGTTGTGACACAATAGAGGAAACGTGTACGAAGATGAACTCATCAAAATAGGACCTTCTACATATAGGCCTAGGAAGATCAATGAAAACATCATGTGCAAGTATCAGTGTAAAAAAATGTGCAAAGAATCTAATTGCATGTGCCAAAGTGTCATATTAATTAATGGGTAATTTTTTTTAGGCCTAGGCCTACTCTAGGTTATGGTCGGCCTAGGAACTTTTTCATTACCTGTAAATACACACTGGCGTTTCAGGTAAAGGAGACACTTCTATTTCAATTGCGAATAATCACGTATTGGAGACACACTTTCTTAGTCCCTATTATATAAATAAATTATTATTCTCTTCTCCGTATCAAACTTCCATGAGGTAGGTGTTTTGTTGTTTATATTCATCATTTTACAGGTTCGCCAACTTACCCACAGTGCTTCATTCATATTATTCTGTTCCAATCAAGAAGGCAGTGAACTTACCATACTCGTGTAGCAATGCCGCCAACCTTCTGTCAAACTATTTGTAAATATGCCATAATCAACATGTCTTTTTAGTCCCTGTTAAATACCCCTTTGTTTTTAGTGATGGTCAGGGTTACATAGGGTGAGGTTTTGTATTACATTGTCATCTAGGTAGTAATTTCAGGGTTCATGCTCTGCCCTACTAACACTAAAAATCATCTGACACCACCGAACATAACCCTAGAACAGAGGGTTGAGGATACAGCATATTCACCAAACTTCCAAGCATAGTAACCCACTTTTGGTACATCAAAATTCAAAAAACTATTTTAATAATTTAGGTTGAAAAGTGTACCGGTACATGAGTGGGATTTCAGATTTTTGAAACAAGATTTTAAAAATTCATTTATATTGGGGTCAACGAAGCAACTCTACTGATGACTACGATCTATTGGTGTCGGTGAATTATGTATGTGATGATAGGTTATTTCATTAGATGATTTTCGACAGTGGGAAGAAGTTGGTCGTGGCCTTCGGTTGAGATCATTCTAGTATTGACCTGAACGACAGAGGGAAACCACAAAAAACCTCAGTTAGGATGGTCGACCATGGCGGGAATTTAACCTCGATGTACTGAATGACGGTTCAGCGCGCTATCCGACTCAGATAATTCAACACTCGACAAGTTGATTATATGTACGGTAATATATATTGAATGGTTATAAATTTAAAAATTCTAATTTGACAAACAGAAATCACTCATTTATATTATTTTTAATGATGCACTGTAATAATACTGGTGAATATTGGTGTCGGTAAATGATGAATTAGATGATTTCTTTTCCTTTCCAACTACTTTTACCAACAAAGTTGGGTACACTTCACAAGGGCACAACATGCCGACTTGATTTTGCCAGTGCCAAAATCCTCATCAAAAAAAATCAAAATCAGTGTCCTCTTCTCACCACCTCCCTCCATTTCTTCCTATTGTTACACCATTTACCGCTCTCAACTTCACTGAATATTATGTTTCTGTAGATTACAACTTCAATGGAAGAAAATTTAATTGGATCTTTATAGTATATAGCCTAGTCGCTGTGATTTACATTCTAGCTAGGACAATAGCTATTGTCCTAGATTCTAGTAATGGTTTGATTAGCAATTATTTTTATATTTCAGAATATAATTTGAAAGATTGATTTTCAGCTTGAATGCCATCAAAACATCAACTTGATATAACTTTTTGAAAGAATTAAATTTCATTCTTATTAGCTCATCTATCAATCTATGATCTATCAAAGCGGAAACACATAACGCGTTTTCCTAGTAATAATAAATAAATGCTGAGTGGGTGATGAAATCACTGCCTTGTTCAGTGCCAAAAATATTGGCCGAGTCTATTTATTTCTGCCTCCTACATCTTGGAAAACTATTCGCAGAAAATATTTTGCCTCCAAGCACTTGTAGTACTATTGGCAGAAATTTCCTTGTGACTTTTTCTGCTTCCAAGCATTTGACATACTATTGGCAGAAAGAGATGAAATTAGGTAGAAAATACACACGGCAACATGGGGAGATTCTTAATTTCACATTTTATTTCGGCCATGTTTGATTGAATGGAGGTATGTTATTAGATGAGCGTAGCGAAGATTTTCATTCCATATACCGAAAAATTTTGGACTTGGTTTTTATTTATTTTTTTCTTCTGTGTGTAATTTTGTTCCGTGCATATTGGTCAGGAAAAAAGGTCAATCAACTCGGAACTTTTTTTTCAAATTGGTGTTATACCAGAATACTTTTTTATACATCAATAAAAGCAATTAAGAAAGCAATTAAAGGAACCATTAAATGTGAGCAACAAGTGTCACCAATGAATCAAAACAATGTAAATTGTATCTCGAATAATCTGTTAGCATGGTGGGAATAATTATATTAGATGGTAATGGACAAGTAGGGTTTAAGGTTTTCACTAGAAATTTTGTAGGCTAGCCTTGTTAAGCCAATCAACAAAATCCACTTTGTAAATACATTGGAATCCAAGATTTCTAAAAACTTTGATAACTCATTTTTACAAAAATTAGAACTCGATTAATTCGAACCCGAAACTATCCTATGGTTATGTACGCGATTTATTCTGCCAATAGCATTTTCGATCCCTAGGGGCACAAATTATTTTTTCTGCAAATAGTATTTCCAGTTCTTGGCCGCAGAAATATTCGTGTAGATAGATAGATATATTTATTTAGCTGAAACTCAGCTAATATACATACTTTAATTATACACGATAATTTACATTATTGAAGAGGTATGGAATATACATAGTAGACCTAGGACATTCTTCTTTAACAAAGGTTGCACAGAGTACCTTAAACTCATCAACATTAAATTCAGTCCTAGCTCTCACGCTCAGTCGGTTGTACAGTCTTATACCGCTGTAAAAAAACTGATAACTGTGATCTGGTTTTGTTGCGTCTAGTAACCTGGATCTTGTCATTATTTTTCACATTATACCTGAATGAGTTACAACCCATAACATTTGTGACGTCACAATTTCTTCTCTGCCATTAGTATTACCATGAAGTACTTAATGGTATTACCATAGAATAAAGAAATGGTATTACTGATGCTACCAGGCCGATAAATCTTTCTGCGAATAGTGTTTCCGGTTCTAGTAGGCAGAAAATATTTTCTGCCAATAGGTATGCGAGTGCTAGGAGGCAAAATATTTTCTGCGAATAGACACTTCGAAAAATGTTCTCACCGCGGCACCGCCTTCTACTGCTGTCCTGAACGAAAAACTTTTGCAGATCACAAATTATCCACAATGGCTACTAGAAGTCTTCTTCTGCTTCGAAATAGTAAAAAATTCAACGTATATGCGTCAAATATCTCATGCATTGCGCCCAAGTGCATGTCTAGCGAGGCTCGGGATTCGTGGGTACCTAAGGAGCAGAAAACTCACACAGGACAAGTAAGTATGTATACACGTAACAGAAATTTTAATTGGTGGGTATGGTCTCGATAGGCAATGCCATTGTATTTACAGAATTTACAGACAATAGGCCCAGTACATAAATAATCGGTAGGCCTAGGGCATGGTGTAGAATAAAGAGGTCTTAAATCAAGCTATTTTGGCTGATACCAACAGTGCTGCTAGTTCAACCAAAATCCGTGCGTAACGCTAGATGAGAAGAGGCTGGTGGGCCAATTTCCAGCTGCATCTTACGCCAATAGATCTTAGTTATCATTACAGTGTGTCGTTTAACCCAATATAAATGGAGAATGCATTAAAAAAATAACCTCGAGGCTGTCTGACATAGTTACATTGATTGATATAGACATTTTATTTCTCTTAGGAATGGGCAAAAGATGACTATAGGCTTGTTCGTTTCATTGACAAGCCCAAGCAGGTGAATTCACAGTTTGCCATTGATTTGATTGAGAAAACTCCTCCATCTTGCGAGACAAAACGGGTTGTTTCATGTGATGGAGGTGGTGGCCCAACAGGACACCCAAAAGTATACATCAATTTGGTATGTGAATTTCAAATCTCATTTTCTTATTTTGCTGTAAATTGTATCCCAGTCAGTCCAGATTCAGTCATGAATAAACGACAAGAATTCAATCTTGTTTAGAAAATATCATTCCCTCAATTTTCTCAAATTATGAGTATAAAACTCGAGTATTTCAATTTGTGTGACTCTGGTACTGTAATTAGTAGATTGAATTGCGTCTGGATGTACGTTAAAATTTATACTACTAATAAATAGTAGTAGGCACTTGCATCATAGCATTAAGTATATAGGTGGTTCATAGTACTCATGCTATATTTTTATGATTAACAGGATAAGCCAGGCAATCACTCCTGTGGATACTGTGGACTTCGCTTCTATAAAGATGATCATCATCACTAAAGGTTGCCCTTTTTGATTCAATGTAGTCCAAGACGATTCTCTTTAAATAATGTAATTACATGTTCAAAAATTACTAGTTGTAAATATGCAATTAAATTAAGTAACTAATTCTACAAGATGATTCATTTTTATGTACCGTAATTTACTTCCTCAAGTTCATTGAACATTTGTTATACAGTAAGAGTAAACCAATGTTGATTCAAATTCTGCTGTAATTCCAACAATAATTCTGGTCCCTACGAGTTTCGACTTGTTGTATAATGTATTTCTATAATTTATAATTGGTATTTGTGGATACACTGAATTTCAAATTAAAGGGGGTGTACTGTACTGTATTTCTTCAATATCTCAGCAGCAAATTCAGCTCAGTTGACAACACGTTGGTTCCACCAGGATGTTTCCTACAATATAGGCCACGCCTATTTCTTTCCTACTATCCTTTTCATTACCTACAAAACCTTTCATCTCATTATCCCACTAATCGTGCATCCGATGGTAATAGATCTTGCGTCGTGAAATCCAATACGAGTAAAATTTAACATCTCTTGGCAAGGGGATAAACAAGTTCAAGAACTTTTGTGTAGAGGTGGGATGTGTATGGAGGATGGTAGGCATACACACGGTGGCTTGCAATATTCACTGTCATTGTTCCCATTCTGTCGGCAGATTTACAGTACTGGGATTTGATTACAATAGACAAGTCATGAAATACAATCGTCAAACGCAAGCCACGGTTTAACGTCGAGCACAATTTTCAAATTAGCAACTGTGAATCGTTCACAGCCAAGTAAGTTAGTACAGTACCGGTATATAATCTTGGTTGGAAAAGAATTGAATTGTCAGTTCGGTTTAAAATGTCACTACAAGAAGAGATGTCAAACAGGAGTTTAATTAGGGTCCAGTGGTGTACTGTATTTCACCGAGTTTGCACTTGAACATTTTTACCTTCAACCCTGCTTTGCCAGTTTTTTAAATTGTCTTTCTCCCCAAATGAATGAAAACGAAAAATAAATTCACAATAAACTAATATGTATTATTTATATAACTGCTTTTGGTTTTATTTTATGAATTATTGTTGAACTTTTCATCATAATACGTAGGCCTATATACATTATAGTATTTTACCGTAGTTGTGTTCCTATTTCCAATTGCTGGTGTTGTTCACAATGAGAATTAATAATTCATTATGATACTCCAATTAGATTCACTTTCAAAACCTATTCTATCCAGCAATGAACACACTAATTAGCTCCTTTATCTAAAGATTCAAAATTATGTAGAATACCATAACAATTATACAAATATCCGAATATAAATCAAAAGATCGGACTTATTATTTTTAAATGTCTTGACGTAACATTATAACGTTGTGCTGAGAACTGCACAATCATTCTTCTCTCTTCTTATGACAGACTGGAAAAGCACAAAAACAGGTAAAAAATTTAGCGTGTTTTAGTAAGCCTATATAATACAAAGAAAACCCTTGTGATTCAAGCAATAGTTCTGGTCCCTATAGAGCTTTGACCTGGGCTATAGCTCAATGTTGAATTTATTCATAATTCAAACCAGTAGATTCAACTCTTACTCGATCAGTAAGGAACATGGCGAGATATATCGAGCGTATTAAATATATTGATAATTGATATGATCAATCCTCACCTTTCTATGAGAGATGCCCGCATACTAGTTGCAATGGCCGATGGCTGGGACTCATTGAGCTTGAACACACTCTCAATCACAGACAATTCAGTCGAAGTCGAGTCCAATCCACAGAATGAACACCAATCATTAACGACCATGCCGGCAGCGATCACTTCTGAACCTCGATTAACAGTGCCAGCCTATAATAGCACAATTTACGATTTAATAAAGTGTTAAACTACTCAATCGCCAAGACTTGCACGGTAACGCTCAAACCAAAAGTAACAGTCCCCTTTCTCCGTGGCTAAACCCATCAACCTCGTGATATTACATTTGACTCAACAGGTATTAGTCAGACGGACACTTTTGGTTCTTAAGCTGCACTAGATATTAGGGTTGGTGGATGATTGATCATCGTAAGAGAAAATCAGCGCAGGCCAACAGTTTAAAGGAAACTTACCGTATTGTCCCGAATATAAGCCGACCCCCAAACTTTTAGATCAACAATTGAAAAAAAGGTTTCATCTCCTTTTCCACTTCAATCATCACTCGCCTGAGTTTGAATTTAGTTAATTTCGTATTGCGCGCATGAGGAAGCTATGCGAACTGCGTGTGAGAAACCGTTGATTGGGGCCTCACGATCGTGTGTACTCGGCTAGTGCCGATGACGCGCGATCGGCATATGGCCCGCCTACTCGTCAAGGACCAAGGTCTGACAAGACGAGGCAGTCACAGCTGCTGAGCGGGCCTTTGTTTATTATTGCGCGTCAAATAAAAATGACAGATAATTGGAAAACGATGCTTCTTCATGATAAAACAATTATTAATCTTGTTTTTAGTGCAATATTTTGCAGTTTCAAGTTGATTCTGTTGTTCAGAGTAGGCATGTGTAGTGCGCCCTATTAAATTTGGTGAAAAACGTGTTTTTGACCGATTTTAGGCCGAGATCCGCATATAAGCCGAGGGTGACTTTTGGACTCAAAATTTCGAGAAAAACCCTCGGCTTATATTCGGGACAATACGGTACGTATAGTGACTGGGAGTAAAACCAAACTTAACTAGTACAGTAACTTACAACGAGAGGAACTTGCAGAAGAGATGACAACTCATCTTGATCCTGAATCGTCGTCTGTGGATGCACTAAGCCACCTTGATTTGAAAGAACACAATACGAGCCCACCAACACATTTGATGCAAGAGTTTGGCGAAACACTTCAACTTTCAAGACGTCTGCTAGGATTTCCTCAGTTTCCTGAAACAATTACGAAAGCACCACATTTAGGTACTGGAAATGTATAATATATAAAATGTAGACTATACTGCTTGGGTGCATTACAATTTAGGTGAAAAGTATGAAAACGGGGCTGCACTAGTCAGAGTGACAACAGTAGGTAAAATAGGGGCTCTATTGATGCGCACGGTGAAAATACCCATAAATAATTCATTGATTTTGTTCATACTAAATGAAGATGAGTTCATCATCCAGACACAGCAAAGGTAGGCCTACTGCATTGAAATCTGAAGGCAGATAGGGTGGACCCGTTGGAGTCCTGCTGTAGGCATGCATTTTTGTCAACGTCCTTTCGCCTATCGTTATACACCCATATAATCACTCATTCATATCTCCAACAACCTGGATGTTGGTAGGGTCGAGAGTCGTTTCAAGCAACATGAATAAGGGGCTCAACAAAATAATGTCATCAATTTTCACCTAAGGAAATGATCCAAAGTTTTCTTGAAATGTCACAACTCACAAGATATTATTTTGATAGTGTGTACATTTTTAAACAGATATTAATTAAGACAACTTTAAACAAAGCTTACCCTATCTAGGTCTGGATGTACTAGAGCCACGTAGTCATTACAAGCAATCACGTTTCCCAAGGCAGATAGACGTTCTTCTACTCTTTGAATCCGTACGGTGTCTGGTAGAGAATTACGTAAGTGTTGCAATTCAGTGTCAGTGGTTGAGTTAGGGACGAGAAGGCCATTTTTGTTTCCTGAAATAATATAATACTTGACTTGAATTCATTTATAAGAAAAATCTTCTTGGCACATTTTTAAGAGTTCTAAACACGGACCTGCATGCTACGGGCCATGTTTGGTAGCTAAAATATTCACCAACCTCAAAGGTTGGTGGTGGTAGAAGGGAGTATTTACAACTGGTGAACTACCAACTAGTTATTAAATTACTTCACTGTCCTTTCACATGTCATTATTCGTCAGTAACAAATAAAGATTATCAATACTCCAGGCCTATAACAAATATGGAAAATAAAGTACCGGTAGGCCCATGTGTGATTTCGACCATCTCTAAGTCTATTTCTACGTCAGTTCAATACTGAATATTCAAGAAGGACATAAAAGTCGGTTCACGGTAAAATTACAGAGACACTGAGCACACCTACTTGTGTTTTTTTCCCCAAACCTCTCCCACTAACCTACCGGACATATTACACCCTCCAGCAGCCCCCCTCCCCAACCACGGCATCAACATACCCCCTAACCTAACCAACAAAAATCACCACCTCCAGCACCACCCTTATCAAACAACATGCAAAACCATCAGACTCAAGTGAGTTTGAAAACTATAAAAACCAACAATTCTCAACCTCCTGCAACTTTTTCTGAATCATATAAACAAGATCTTTCAGAAAACACCAAAAAATCGAAAATCAAACACCAATTGGCAATGCTCAGTGTCACATTAAAATTACCGCCAAACCTCCCACTTTTATTTCTGTACAGGTTGCTCAAGAAGTATAAGTGTGGGTCAGTTGGTTTTTAGTACAGTTGGTACCTTCTCCCCCACTAACCTAACAGACATATCACCCCCTCTAGCACTCCCCTCCTTAACGACAACATCAACCTGCTCTTTATTGTTTACTCGTTGGCCAGCGTGATTAGGATGATAGACCTGCTGCGGTTTTATCGTGGATGGGAAGGAGAGTCTTGATGGTGGTAGGGCCTAGGCCTAGATCTTAGGCTTCGGGAATAGGCCAATTAACCTTAGAACCGATACATCACTCCCTCCAGCACCCCTCCCTCCCAAACATTGCCAAGATCATCCAACGATCAGTGTCACAGTAAAATAAACATATTGGTATTTACTCAATGGTAGGATGACCTGTTGCATTCACTTGGAACATCAAGAATTAATTGGATATCGTGTCGCGTCAACGAGGTTAAGCCCTATAATGTGCCATGTGGCATAACTATGAGCCCATCCCTCGGTCAAACTCGAAGATAAGATCTTGAAAAAACTATAATGTCTCGGCTAGGCCTTGGCCTACACCCGAAGCCTAAGATCTAGGCCTAGGCCCTACCACCATCAAGACTCTCCTTCCCATCCACGATAAAACCGCAGCAGGTCTATCATCCTAATCACGCTGGCCAATGAGTAAACAATAAAGAGCAAGTAGGCCCTATGCTATCAATGACTTACCAACACACATACGTCCAATGATGCGGCATCCAGCTACAGATGCATGTACTACAGGAATCGTCTCTGCAAGTTCAGCTTCAAAAACACTGTAGAAAAAAGATGCATCAAGCTTTGGCGTAGTCAAATTTTCAAACAGACGCCTACAATAATAATCCTCAACAAATAGACCTAATATGCCTATTTGTAGAACCCAGGCCTACTAGGCCTAAAGCCCTATGCCGATTCTAGATATGATATCGGTTCTGGGACCTAGACCAAAGGCTTGGCCACCTGCTAAGCACACTTACCTATAAAAGTTTTCCGATCCTCCAATTGCCACTAGGCAATACGAATTTGTTAATTTCGAAAAAACACCCACTTCATTATTATTTTCAAACTGTACTCGAACTGCCATTGTAATGAGTATCGAGCGAGTTGTTTTTAGGTCTTTATCGTACAACAGTAGAGTCCGTAATATCTCCTGCCGGGTAATTACAATTGTCGTGCAATGTCAACTCGAAAGTTTCACCACATGTGCAATCACGACAATCTAGATACTGCAATGGCTGGATTCAGAGGCACAGCGAGCGCATTCTCGTCATAAACGCGAGTAAACTTGGGTGTCCGCTCAAAATGAGTAGTAAAATGGAAGGCAGGCCAGTGATAACTAACGTGATGAGCTGCCACCTACCAGCTACTAGGTTAGATGTTTGCTAGAGTCTTTAGGTTAGATGTTTGCTAGAGTCGATAAAGGAGTTCAATACCTAATGAGGAAAACGCTATAGTTGTCTCGTTACGGAATGAGACTTGATATTTATTATGGGTTACAAACTCATTCCATCTCTATGCTTATACGAAGATGACAATAAGAATCAACATCTTTGATAACAATGTTCTACACGTGTCACCAAACATATGGAGTTAGTTAGATACAAGAAGTTATGCATATGTGAACAAAGAAATAGCAGATAATGGAAATACATAATATTGAAGAAGAATCTAAACTAATGAAACTAATGTCAATCGAGCATGTAAATCGATGCTAATGATGATTAACAGTAAGTCCTAGCATGTTCTGGGCCATATGACATCTATACACGGCCAATCAAACCCCCCAAATAGAGAAACTTATCAATAGTACCACAAAAAATACCGAGCTGAAAAAGCTTAGGAAATATACGAAATTAATATGAGTATAATTAATAACTGTCTGCTGTTATATCAAAAGTCAAGTCTCGTGTCAGATATACCACGAAAACGCAGTACATGCGTAGTAAGGTGAGCGAGATATATTTTAGAAAATTATAATGCCCTAGACAGTTATATAGGGCCCTACAAACATTGGTTTTCACATTTCTAAGCCTTCCTTATTAATAAATTCATTAACTCATCCATTCATATCATTTCATTCCAAATTTCTTGAGTTCAATAGAAACATGTACTAGAACAATACAACATTCTGCAAGAAATTCATATCGAACGGATCCTAATTGAACAACTGAAAATTCTCTTCAGTGCTTCCGATTTTTTCCGAAATGAGCGTGATACCGATTTAGCTTAAAATAGCCCCAACTAATTCTTGTAGGTCTACGACACCAATGTGCAGAAAAAGTTTCGAGTCGATTGATTATTTTACCTGACCTGTATGCCGCAGAAAAAAACATGGAATCGGAACCCGATGCTATGGGTGAGTGAAATAAAAGTCTTCAATTTTCTCATCAAATCAGAGAATTCGAATGAGACTACAGAGACTAAATTTAATTGATATTCGATCGTTTTTTTGATTTTCTATCATTAGATTAGCGTAGCGAAGACTTCTATTTCACTTACCGAAACAAATCGCGAGTCGTTTTTTTTTGGCGCGGTATACAGGTCAAGCAAAGTAACCAATCGACTTGAATAGACTTATCTGCACATTTGTGTCATACGTGAATAGGTTTAGTTGCGATTGTTTTTTTCAGAAAATCGGTGGGCGGTTATTTGAGGAAAGAAATCGGAAAAGTTGGAAAATCCCCATGAGAATAGCACTGGCTGAAATTTTCAATTTTTCAATCATCTGTTTGGCACTACATTTTCTCAGAATATTGATATTGTCATAATACATATTAATAGCAAGTTCAAAGAAATTTGGATTACTCGTTTTTGAGAACATATAAGTATTATTATATAGGAAAAATGATTAATATTGAGATTTAAGTTTGTCAATGAGAATCTACAAAGGTTGCAAAGCTTCGCATTATGAGACAGAAAATTTATGAATGATTGAAGAAAGATGGGCTAGAAATGAGAAAACGAAATTGTGTAAGTAACTTTCAAGTAGGCCTACATTCTATATAAAATACAAACCGCTCATCTTACAACGCATAGCTGTGTTTTCCTATTACAGGAGAATATAAGTCCTAAAGTTCGCTGATATTTTCATTCATTTCCGTATTTAAACTTTGATTGACTTTTCAAAAGCGGAAGTAAACATCTTAACACCTTGTAATTCGTGGTTGATGATTGATTGATTGATGTACCCGTCAGCCATTTGACACAATTCCATGTGCTGAAAATAAGGAAAAACAATAATAAAGAGGTCTTGGTAGCGATACTTGGAAACTGCTTCAAAACATAATCATAAAATAGAATAATGCAGTTTAAATTGATTCTCAGATAAGTGTAATAAATTTAATTTGAGTGTATAGCTTACATTCAACATTTTCCTTCATAAGCTCGAAAAAATATGTACAACACTTGAATAATAAAGGTCTACCTAATTGATTTAAAAAAGTGAATATATTGCAAACTCTACAAAGAAAGTTTGATAGTGATATCAAATCAAACGTTTCAATATTATAATAATCATTCATAATATCAAGATACACCGAGGGAAAATTTTAACAAGTTTTTCAAACAATTATATTGATGCCACAGACGAACATTCTTCTATTCATGCGATTTTTCTGAAGAGCTCATCTCTTCATCCCTACCAAAACTAGTTTTTCAGATGCTCAGTTGATGTTTTTGAGTTATAAATGAAAATCAGTCTGAGTAATATTACTGGCAAACTTTATTTGTGGTGTATTTCATGTGAGCGTATAATACTGATTTACCTTCTTTGGTTTGGCGAATTGTACCAATTCACGTGCATATTGATTAAAATTGAAAATATAGTAATAACTGAACTCTTTTGGCACAAAAAAAAAACTATAAAAAAAGCTATAATAAATAGCTATAGAAAAAAAAAAAAATAGCTGTAGCAATTTCATACGTAAAATTTCTCGTATTTCATCTAGGGCCTACTACACCTTAAACAATGAAAAGCTATGGAAAATAGTAACTATACACATCCTTTGATGGTTTGCTGAGAAACTAATATTGAATTTTCAAAATGTGGCTCAAGATTAGCATGAAAAACATTAATACAATTATTATTCCATTAGATCGAAAATTTCAAACATGGCAGATAATTAGATGAGCGTAGCTAAGATTTGCGTAGCGAAGACAGAGTATTTTTCAATTCTAGATTTCCATACTTCTACGCTCATCTCACAACGCACATTCTGCGTTTTCCCAGTTACCGTAACTATAAATAAGCTTATATATCGTCTACAAGAATTCCTGATCAATACCTTGACGCATTCGAATTTAGAGATCAATAAAATGTAAAACTTCCCAATATCATTAGATGAGCGTAGACGGAGATTTTCATTCCATATACCGAAAAATTTTGGTCTTGATTTTATGTTTTTTTTTGTTGTTGTTGTTATTTTGTATGCGGCATACAGGTCAGGAAAAAGGATCAATCAACTCGAACCTTTTTTTTCTAATTAGTTTTATACCAGAATAGGTTGGGATTGTTTTTCAGGAAAATCGGTTGAACCGGTTTTCCGGAAAAAATTTGCAAAGTATGGAAAATACCCATAAGAATGAGCCGGAGGCGAAATACTTGAAGAACCAAAAATATCCAAAAGCTCTAAAATTTCTACTGAATGTAGTAACACCCATCGTACACATTTTCTGCGATTTATAGAACAATCGAATGTGTTATAACGAAGAAAACGCATTTTCAAAGTACTTTTTCCCACATCAATAAAAGCAATGAAGAAAGCAATTAAAGGAACTATTAAATGTGAGCAACAAGTGTCACCAATAAATTAAAACGATTAAAATCTGTGATGGATATGAAGAAGCTAGGAAGAAGGCACTGGTGCCATTGTTGGGAAACCAAGGTCCATATACCAACAGACAGCTGCGGTTTTAAACCTTTATAATATAATAATAATAATAATATCTTTATTTCCAAAACTTTTTACAGTTTTGTACCCTTTAGGATAAATCCTATTAAGGGTGTTTGGAAAGTAATATGAATATATACATTGAAAACATTGTACACATTATATACATTTTTGAATATTTACAATGAAAAAAGATGACAAATTAACATTTTTGAGAACATAAAACATACAATTTAAATATACAACATACAACATACAAAGGAATTTCACTATTGATATTTAAGCTAAAGAAGGTTTACATTGCTTGTATATCCATGGCCTGTAAACCCTATGCACATTGAGCTGACCAAATATTCTTAATTCTACATTTCCATACTTCTAAACTCATCTCACAACGCATATAAGGCGTTTTCCTAGTGTTATATAATGCATATAATGTTATGTATAGGACCATACTGGTCACAACAATGGGAATTAGTGAAAAATAGGAGTACAATGGGAGTTGACAATAGGAGTCCCACAACAATGGGAGTGCTCTATTATGTTGGCATATAGGCATAATATTTCCTCAATATTATGTAATATAATGCATTTTCAATTTTGTATAGGTAATAACAATGAAAATTAGTTAGGGAACTCCTATCCTATCAGCCTCTAATGATATTACTCTCTCAATATTATACTATATAATGAATGTTATGTTAGTCCATACTCATCATAAAAATGGAAATTGTTTGGGGAGTAGTACCATTGCAAAAGCATATAATAATAGTACCCCCTCAATATTATATGTTATTGTTATATAATGTATGTTCTGTTCTGTATAGAGACTCATTCTCATCACTCCGTCACAATGAACCCTTTTCTAATATTGTACTCCTCCATTTTATGTTATATAATGCATGTTGCGTAATGATTGGCCAATATTCGTTAGGCCTACATCGATGGAAATAAGTTTACGAGAACTCCTATTATGATATCATATAATTAAATAATTCCGTGTGATTCCGTGTTATCATTGTTGTGACCATAGTACGAGTCCATACATAATGTATATAACATAATATCGGTGAGTAATTTATCGTTAGTTCAACACGATGCGAGTATTCTTCAAGTAATTCCCACTGTCGTAACTAGTATGATCTTATACATAACGTAACAAAAAATAAGATGCGTTATACGACGTAATATGTATCTATTTAGTCTGGTAATATTGGGGGAGTAGGCCTACTATTATTATAGGCCAACATGATAGGAGTACTCTTCCAATAATTATCATTGTTGTGACCAGTATGGGCCTAATATAATGGAGTATGCATTATTTAACATAATATTGGGGGATAAAATCAATATATAGGCTAACATAATAGGATTATTCCACAACTAATGTCCACTGATGTGATTAAAGTAATATGAAGAAGTAATATGCTTGATATAAGTCAATATTGAGAGGGGGGGAGTAGGCCTAATAACATTAAAGGCTGACATAGGAGTAGGCCTACTTTCCGTCCAATTCTGTCGTGCAGTTTGGTATCAACCTATATCTATCGCCAGTCAAGTTGTTATTTCATTTTTATGACTGGGGCTTCATAT
Organism: Brachyptera putata; assembly: GCA_907164805.1. Taxonomy (NCBI): domain Eukaryota; kingdom Metazoa; phylum Arthropoda; class Insecta; order Plecoptera; family Taeniopterygidae; genus Brachyptera; species Brachyptera putata. The sequence continues at coordinate 16,146,041 of OU015464.1, forward strand.
TATGCACAACTCAATACTCATTTACTCCCTCTTTTAATTCTGTTTTCTCTAGGGGAGTTCTTGTATTCGAGGGCGCTAGAAATATTTCATAAATACTTTACTAGGGGGTGGTAAACTTATTACATAAATTATTTCTGGGGAGTAAACTTATCATGAAACACTTTTACTGGGGAGTAAACTTATCATGGAACACGTTTACTGGGGAGTAAACTTATCATGGAACATTTTCATTGGGGAGTAGAGTTATTTTTCAACACCGGTATAAGCTTAAAGTGTGCTCGCGATTCAGTTTTTCACCAGAAATTTAGATCAATCATTGATAATCTTGACCACGCTTCCGAATTCTTTTCTCTTGAAGACAGTTGTTAATTTAGTGAATGAGTCAAAACTTGGTCATCTCTAATACGTTTTGTCTTATTTGTAAGCGGAAGTGACGTCATTTTTACTACGCGTTTACTACAATCTCTGTTAATAACATCCTGAACTATTGAAATCGCAAGTGAGTTTATAAACACATTCCAAACGTGTGCCGTGTAAAAGAAATGATGCAGACTTTTTTTTGATATCAAACAAACTTCTTTAAACAGTGTATGACAGCATTTGTGCTGTCTGACTGCCATCAAAAACTGACATCAAAGAGAATAGTTTAGCCAATATGCACGTAATATTTTTATTATTTTGTATGATAACCAGCAAATATGGAAAACAATCAATCCGGAAAAAAATTCAATTTTCGATGATAACTGATTGTTCAACAAATTATTAAAGTACATCACAATCCTTAAATTAGATTTCAACGAATAATGCCGATATTCATTTACCTTATTTCAGGGCGAAAACTAGAAATCATCATCTCAATTTCAGAAATTATAATTTACTTATTTGTCCTCCATGACCCAGACCTTTTTCTGAGTCGTGACGGGACATTACTCGATTTTGTTTACGTTTTTATACAGAATCGGTAACGTCTACATCATGTCTAATGGTCTCTGGAGGACAAAACATTATTTATAATTTCTGAAATTGAAATTATGTTTCGAGTTTTCTCTAAAATTAGGGAAATAAATATCGTCTTTATTCATTAAAATCTAGTTCCAGGACTGTGATGGCCTTTAATAGGAAATACCCTATTTCAATATTCGCATGGCCCGGTTCATCTTTTGATTATTGGATGAGCGAAGCCGAAAATCAATTTCACTTGACTCGAAAATAAAGTGATTTTTGTTTTGTTTGCGCTCCGCAGGTCTAGCGAGAATTTAAATTCAATTGAAACTAAACTTGGCATGCACAATTGTCATGATCCAACTCGATATCCTATATAGTTTTGATGCGCAGCAACGTACTAAATCAAACACTACCCACTTGGCCCACCCTGTAGTTACGCCTCTGCACAGGGCTTGATTCAAAATGATTCCCCACAAATGTGTTTATATAGTGTTGCGGCTTGGCTATCCACCATCTTGGTAACAAATTCGGTAACAATTGAAAAACTGACATCCGACAATAGACGCTATGTCACTGAATGGGCGTAAGCGGAGACGCAATTCCAACGTACTTGGGACAAAAGGGTTTTTCTAGTTATTTTGTTCGCGCTCTACAGGGCAAACGAGAGATCAAATTTTGACGATACTTGGCGTGTATGCATATATCATAAATTCACCATCCAACTCGATGCTGTATAGCTTTGAGCCGGAATCGGTTGAATCACTTTTGAGAAAAAACATCTTGAAATTTTGAAATCTTCATAAGAAAAAACCATTTGAGAAAATATGGAAAAAATATTTTCTTTCGATAAATTCAAATATTCACGGAATTCAAACATAGAATTGAAAATACAAACATTTGACATATTTTTAAAATTTATGAATCGACTCTTTACATCGATCAGAGATATTAAAAAGATGGTATAACTAATTACATTGTGAATCGATTAGAATAAGCAACAGGTAAAACAGTCGATCAAGGTGTGGTTTCCATAAATTTCATAAATTACATTATGTAAGCCAATATCGCTCATCTTATAACGTATATGCTGCATTTTCCCATGGGTAGGCCTACGATAGATTATACGAGATAGATTATAGATAATAGGATAAATTGTCTATCACGTATATGATCCGATCATTACGATAAACCGTCATACGTCATACGTCATACTTGTGGATGGCCACGAGTATAATTCACGCATCGCTTACAATAGTCGATAAAGTACAGCTAGAGAAGGTATATGCAATCATGCTACATCGAATCTGGTTGTTGATTTAAAAATAATAACCGATGTAAATAATAAAAATCACTTTTGGCATTGTTAAATTTAATACACAATAAAACTAAGGATAATAGTATCTTTTCATACTATGCCACAGATAAAGGATCTGTGACCATTCAACAAAATAAGCATTATTATAATTTGGGTTATCATTCTATAAATCTTGAAGCATCAGCTGAAATATCATTGATACAGTTTATTTTGGCGATGAAATAATTTGAATATTCCCAAAGAATTAGGTTGTCTAGCAGAATAGCAAACACAAATATCTACGTTATACTTTCATAAATATGGTAGGTATTTGAAGAGTCAATAATATTTCATGACGATATTTCATGACGATATTTATGACGATATTTATGATTTATGAATCATGATATTCATGAAACGAAACTACATCCTTCAAAAGCGGTGTTTGTTCGAAGCTGAAGTGATAGGTCTACAATTGTCTAGTTCGTAGACGACACTAATCTTTTTTCCTGGATACAGCCACCCACAGGTATACATTAATAATCCGTGAAGGTCCTTTTGTCTAGACTACAAACGCTGGAGGGAAATCAAGTAATTTAGGTTGCTAGAATTAGGTTGGTAGAACAAACGTGAATTACGAATTTCAAATATTTATTGGCAATTATAATTCAATCACATTCTCAGTTCTAGCGAAGATAATTTGAGGGAATTTCACTTTCCCACCATCATCACTTTGTCATAAATTAATTGTTTAGTATTTAATCTTTCACTACGTCCCGACGCTGATGTTTCACGTTTAGCGTCGAGACGCGACCTACATTATAACGATTTCACTGCGTTGCGTTATACGTTGCGGCTTTAGCGTAATTAAGTCGAGTTTCAAACATTGTCAAATGTGAAATAGGAACAGAGGAAAATACAGACTGAATATGCGCAGAGAGAAGTATCAAGTTGGAAAGTAATAACATAGACTAAAGATATATACCCTTTATAGTACTTTATAGTATATAGTACTTTGTTTATAGTACTTTATATATACTTTATAGTATATATCTTTAGTCTATGGTAATAAGGAGTCAAGTTGGTTAACCTACAGGTAAATACTGAATGTAATTGGCATTCGTTACAGTGAGGCAGTAACACTTCATTTTTAAAGGACATCACAACCCTGAAACTAGATTTCAATGAATAATGTCAGTATTCATTTCCCCAATTTTAGATTCAACTTAGTTTCATCATCTCAATTATAGAAATTTTAATAAATGTATTTGTCCTCCAGAGACCATGAGTCATGACGTAGACATTTCTGATTCTGTATAGAAACATAACAGAATCGAGTAGTTTCATGGTCTTGAAAGGGAGCCGAGTCCTTCCTGCAGGAAAAAAAAAATTGAAATCGAGATGGTGATTCAAATTGTCTCTAAAATTGGGGAAATAAATATCGTCACTTCATTTACAATCCAGTTTTAGGGTTGTGATGTCCTTTGAATATTTGCTTGATATTGAAGTTTACAATTTTATACGGACTCAGTCTATCTATACTCTCCGCAGGAAGACTGTATCCATTAAAAATAAGGTCTTGTAGGTACATACAAAACAAATAAATGTATCGCCATTATTTTTGTATAGTCACGGCAATGTGACAGCCAATGATTTATACGGACGAGATTTACAACAAAAACACAATGACATCTTCCAAAAGCACACATTTTCAAATACCGCAGTTAGTTTCTATATAATTTTCCAAGTTCTTATTATTTGTTCTGTAGATTACTTAATTCTTTCTTATTGTTCACGCAATGATACTATGGTAATAATTTTATTATTAACATTATAATTCAAAAGTATTAAAATATTAAATAAATACATTTTCATGTAATGGATGAAAAAATCAATTTGGATTTACAGCTGCCATGACTTTTAATCAACTGGCATTCGAGACAACCTTTGATGGGTAATTTAAATGATGACATAAAAGTCTGTTTATTTTGTTGGTTTTATAAAATGGTTAGCTCGTTGTGGTCTGTTAGTCGTGAACACTTTGAAGTTCCAAGGTTTATCCATTGCTTGATATATTGGCTGGCTTCAAATTTAAACACTTTTTAAATTCATATATTATTAATTGGTTTTATTGGTTGGTGATCGGATGATACGTTATTATTACCTCTCCCGCCCGCCAGACTTGAAAGTTCAAGGTAAATACGTAACTGGAGATTTATTTGACTGATTACTTTTGTCTCGTTGTGCTCAGCTTAAAAATGATATTTTGGACCCTAGGGGTGTTTAAAATCAATTATTACTGGTACATATAGTGACCTAGTTACAATTTTCTCTATGCGTACGTGGATAACCTTCACCCTTCAAACCCACTTGCAATCCCTCATCAATTGCAGACATCGACTATACAAACATAATTTTTTATTATTCATATTTTTATTTCTGTTTAGAAATCAATTTGATAAATTATTATGTACCTGAAAATATTCATCAATTCAGTGAGTTCACATAGAATGAATAAAACAAAGTATATGGTTTTGAAAACAAACAACCTCATGATTCACTGATTCACTAAATTATCACTTTTGATTCAATGGAATTTTCGATTATGATACGTGGGCTTTATATGCAATAAGAGTATCCATAAAAGTTTCTCCATTTTCAATATAATGTAATAACCCATTAAATGCCCGCCGGTCAGTATTATAATTATTGTACAATTAAAATATTACTCAATTGCAATTACAGTTGGTAATGAGGGAGATGGTATGACGATTTGAAAACTTCGAAAGTGTATTCTACTATATACTCAATCATAGTGACGAAATTTCATGGGTCAAAATCTTCTTGAGTAGCCTACTTTGGTGGGGATAAAGAGGATTAAAAAAGTAACTAGTCACAAGAATATCATAATTATTACAGGCCTAATTGTCAGAAAATTTCAACCAACCAATTATACCTTTTGATGAATTGTGTAGGTGTCCTACACTATAGCCATTGTAATCAAAGCTCAAGATCTAATTACCTTGGATTTACACATAGAGCCTAAGTTGATTTAGTTCAGTTATTCATGAAATCTCTGACAACAAAATATTTTGTTTACAATTTCTAGATTGTAAAATATAAGATATAATGACCTGAAATTACAAAGCCGTCTTGAATGCAATAAGTTAACGTGTAGTTTATGCTATTACTAGGAAAACGCCATATATGCGTTGTTAGACGCGCTAATAGTAATAGTATGGGTGAAAATGGGTAAAAACTGCTTCGAGTGGTACCAATTTAGCACATTTTATGTTTTTTCTTCAAAATGGCTGACCCGATCAAGCTGAAATTTTTTAGAAATGTGTATCAAAATGTAATTGAACTTCACGCAAAATTTCACTTTTTGGGAAAATATTTTTTTTTCCGCCATGTTATTCTAATGGGTATTTTTTAAATTTCTAAAATTCATAAAAAAAAAGTTACCACCCGATAATGCCACAAAACTATACAGATCTAAGTAAGATGAGGAATCATATTTTAAAAATGTTCGAATTTGATAGCTGTAGCCGTTTGACCTGTGGAGAACCGAAAAAAAACACACAAAAAAAACATAAAAACGAACACCAATTTTTTTCAGTATGTCAAATTCAATCCTCGCTAAAGCTTGTCTAATCAGTGGATAGATAATGCCATATTTGGGTAAATTCGACTGAAATGCTGGTGAGAATCCACTAATGCAAGAATATTGTTAATTATAATTGATTGATTGATTATTGTTTGCTTAACGACCCCACCAGCAGCTAGATTATACAACGGTGCGAATGAGCAGGTAGGTGATTATGAAACAATGAAGTGAAGATAAAAGGACGATGAAGTGAAAGGACGTCTACAAAAACCCATGCCTTATGCGGGACTCGAACACACGCCCAACGGTTTGCTAATTTTCCTGGAACAACATTGGATAATAAACATGAGTCAATATAATAAATAACAACTTGATAGCCTGGTCTACTAAATAATGGAATTAATTGATGTTCACCAATTATGAACGCATAAATGGACTATTATGATTGCGTAATAAAAAATAACGCACATTATTTAATTTCTAGAAAATTTCTAGATCACTCTATAATCGTTCTCCCAGCGTGAATGTCACTTTATCTGTCAGGTGCAGAAAAGTAACCTAGTCGTCATTGAAAGCACCTTCAAAACATTTACGTATTATATTTATATACACACTACTGGAAAATTCCCCTCTGTTTGAGATGTGGTGACATAAATGACACATTTTGGATTATTTTTGCACATTTTATATATACTTACCAAATCTCCCATTGTACTTACATAACAAAGTTTAGATTTATTCAATTGATTGATTTAGTTGAATTGGTGTCAAGCTGAAAATTAATGCTATTGAATATTAAAATATGTATTACACACATAATTGTCCCTGAGTTACACATTATGTTTATAAACATACTACTAGATAATGTATTGATCAATTTTGATCAGATTTTCACGTGAACCAATATTTAGTGGGAATATTCAATTAATTTCTATATAAATTCAACAACAATTTGATCTCAAATCGTACAAATACAATACTACACTCATTTCAAGCCTTGTAAATACTAAGTTACAACTTGAAAAGAAATATACACAAATATATAATTATTGTTAGCATGTCAAATATATTTCAAATAGCCATTGGCAGTTCAGCCGAACAGGATTTTGTAAGAAAGTCAATTGTTGAAGAGAAGGATTGCTTGGTTAAAAATAAAAAAGAGATTAAAAAACAATAATAATAAAATACACATTCAATTATTCATTTTTAACAACATATGTATGTGGATGTCGAGAAGAACCACATATATGTAACAACAACATCGTAATAGAAAACCACTAATAAGATATTAAATATGAATATATATTTTTTTTTATAAGTGGTAGAGGCACTGTTACTATTTATTTTGTAGATTTTTTTGGAAATTTGTACATCAATTTTATAAATTTGATGGGAATTTTGGCATTGAAAGAATGTACATTAACTTGGCGCCCCCCCCCCACAAAAAATTATGGGTTATGGAAGATGAAGAGAAAATATTCTCGTTTTGTGCTGAAAAGTGCCGCCAAAATTTCGTTTTGTGCTGTTACCGTTTACAGAGTATGTACAACTACGTGTGGGGGGGAACAACTTGACGCAGAGCCCCCCACTGTATGAATAGTGGGTCTGCACTATACAAATCGAAATGTGCTCGTTTTGTGCTGAAATGTGCCCCCAAAATTTCGTTTCACCTTCCCAACCCCCACCCCCCCCCCCCCCCCCCCACCCTGCCTCGCGATCACCACCATCCTTACAGATCGACAGACAGACACGCTTAGCCTCTTATATAGATAATATATTCATACATAAAATACATATAATATATGTATAGATTTATATAATTTTTATAATTATAAAAAGATTTATAATTTATATAAAAATAATAAAATATACTACCGGCACATGCAGCGCAGTGGTTAACGCGCTCGCTTCATGTGATCCGGGAGACGGGGGGAATTCCGAACTCAGTTCGATCCCCGCCGCCGACCATCTTTACAGAGGTTTTTCATGGTTTCCTTCTGTAGTCTAGGCTAATGCCGGGATGGTTCCTACAATAAGTCGGCCATGACCGCTTCCTTTCCACTATCCTTCTCATTACCCAAGAACCTTCATCTCATCATCTCATTAATCATCCATCCGACGCCATTAGATCTCAGTTATCATAACAGTGCGTCGTTAAACCAAATAATAAAAAAAAATACTGTCGAAGCGCCTCGAAGCCCTAACATTCAATTCCATAATATATTGGCCTATATATAAAACTTATATATATATATTATATATATACATCTCATAAATGAATATATATATATATATATATATATGTACATTTATATGTGAAATGAGTTCGAGAAACAATATGGTACAAAGAATGAATTCTGTAATAATGGAAGGTTTGGTAACACAATGGGATATATCAGTCAAAGCGTTTGACAGTAGAGAAAAGAATGTTCTGTAGACAGTTCAAGCACGGTCAAGATTCAGGAAAGGTGTTATTGGCATGACCTGAGTTGACCTTTGGATGAAAGAAAACAGTGGCATATTCGACTTGAAATTAACAGTCCTTTACAAGCATTAATCAAGTGGACTGAAAATAGACTGTGTATTGACAGTTCTACTGTCAGTCAACCGAGAATCGAGATTGATTTTTCACCATTGGAGATAAAAGTAGGAAAATTCGTTGTTTGAAATGGGAAATATAAAATCGGTGATCAATATTGGTGGATATTAATCGGGGTGTTAAAACTTTTCTCATAATGTTTACTATTAATATCGATATAATATAATAACCAATAGTATAATAGTATAATATTTGTAATAGTCGGAGTAAAGACCGATGTTCTTTCTTCTTCTTTAGAAGTGAATTTTTAAGTATAGAAGAAGCAAGGAATATTCGGAAGAAACGAAGAAACGAAGATGTAAAAGATCGAAGAGAGAGAAGAGAGAGAAGATATATTCAGAAAGAAGGTGGAAAATTTCACCTCAACTTCAATTTCGAATTGTTCTTCATCCCTTGACTTTTTACTATAATTTTTACATTTTTTCTAATGAGTTATATTATATCCAATACCTCTTTGGGCTGGAAAGATCGTTCTTTGATGCCCCGTTCAAACGATCCCAAACATTCATTTTGCCTTTATCGAGAAATGGATTCATGTCAAGTTTTCGATGTTAACAAAAAATTAACAAAAAAATTGTATTGCAGATCAGAAGAAAAATCTAAATTGTATTTACGTATCCCATCATATACGAACCTTCAAAAATATATCTATGTACTGTATACATAACTTCACGCATAATTCTCACGATATAGAGAGTTAAGTAACGGAATGTTTCAAGGGCGAGAAATAATACTAAACATACTTCTCAACAGTAATTTCATCAGTGAAATCAGTGAAATCATTTCAATAGTACTTAATTTGGAAATATTTGACACAATTTGACGCTGATTCTGAATGCATTAATTTCATCGAAAGATGGTCAAAGAGGGTTGAAATAAATAAATATACATAATATTATATCTATCATGATGATTTATTGCTGATTTGGTATAGTTTTGAAATAGGAAAAAATTGTCATATAGAACCTTCATACCGTTAAAAAAAAATTTATCGAAACACAAATGTCCCATACATACAACTATAATGTATAATAAATAATAACACTGTAATCACATTTGCTTCAACAACTTCAATATACTTGAATGAATTAACACAAAAGCATAACTTGTGTTATGTAAGAATTATGTGTATGGCTATCTAGTCTGTAAAGAATTTAGTTGAGTTATCACCACAATGCGTGGAAGAAAATTGCATAAACGTAAACCAACCCCACGTGAGTATAGCGACGATCACTCAGTTGCAGCCTTTCCAGTACAGGTGATATGAATGACGTGACGTGTTCTAATTATATACATAATTATGTTACTTATGTGTCATATGTAGTCCATTTACGGCGTGATTATCAACTAGCAGACATAATATTCAATGCCGTCCGTTAATATTAGATGAGCGTAACGAAGACTTCCATTTCATATATTGGTGTGATACCGGTATAAGTTGGGTTTGTTTTTTATGAAAATAAGTTCAACGTTTTTTTTTGGAAATTGGAAAGTTTCAAAAATCCCCGTGTGAATAACGCGGAGGAAAAATATTTGAAAAACAAATATTCTTCAAAAGCTCTTTTCTGAGTATGGCAAGAACTATCATCAAACACATTAACAGTGATTTTCACAAAAATCGGATGATAGACACGATGAACGAAATGTTTTCGAAACCTATAATAAAGCTCAGCAATTTAGAATCATGAAAAAAAAGAGATCAGAATAACTTAATTTATCGGCTTTAAGAGGTTCTGGACTTCACTATCGAGCCCCAATTTGGCCAACATCTCCTTCAAATTTCATCCACAATTTTTCTATTTTTTGCTTTTGCCACCTTTTCCTACTACTTGATAACATACTGTTTTTATCTCTTGACTTTCTTCATTAGAATTTAATCGAGTTATATTTTAAATGTGATTTGTTTATTTTATTGTTTGATAGTGGCAACCATTTTGGGGAAAATACACCTTTGATATCTACCATGGCAACAAAAATGTACGTGCAATTACTTTTCAAAGAATAATGTTCCAACGACTTCAACCCTCATCCTGAGCATTGTCTGGTCTGTTATTGATACAGTGCATTTATGAAGTAATAATGTGTGAATAAGTTGAACCTTTCCTCATCCAAGCATATACTTGTAAAAAACTATTAACCATCTTCAAAAAATATACGTAGCACAATTTATGGATGGCCCCTTATTCCACATTTGAGCCTCAGTATATTTTTTTTACGTCAGGAATGATATATTCCCTGCTTTTTCATTGTCCTCGATGCGGACATATTCTCTAAATAAATAACTACATTTCTCGAATGCGGTCACATGGAAACAAATATGTGTATGTTTGGACATCGTATTATGTGGTATTATGCGAGACAGAATGTACCTAGACGGGATGTTTTTTATGTGTTCTGAACGCACACATTCCAGTAGTACCAACAATATATTTAAGCTTTAATACCAACAGTCACGCGGCAATGATACGTTTAAAGTAGGTCAAGGGGGGATTTCCATTGAAGTACGCATTTTATTGTTTTAGTCTGATAGTGTCTTGTATATTTGGGAATGGCTTTTAAAAAGAGATTGTGAACAAAAATATAAAATGGCAGAAGGACTAGGATTCGATTTTCGTTAGGGGAATTTTATTACGTTTGTAATGCTATTCTTTCCTAAACACATCACGGTCTATGCTAGTAAACTTTATGGGACAAATAATTTTCCCAAACTCAACTCTCTTCAATTCTCGTGTGATGCTACGAAATAATAAAAATCTCATTTAGCAATTAATACAAAATAATTTCGATAAAAACTTTATACGATTCGGAGAATATTTTCGGTACAGAAATAACAAATTTTTGGTACAAGTTTTTATACATATGAGATAATTTCAACTCTTGGGACGATATTTTACTCAAATTTCACAACAGTCAAGAAAAAAAATCAGAGATTTTAGATGCACCATGCAATGAATATACAATAATTTTCATTAAAAAAATCTGTCCCTCTATTATCTAAAGATCACGATTAACATGACTAGAAAAAAAAATGGAGAGTAAAAATAATATATGCTATACCAACTATAAAGCAAGTATCTTCAATCGACGCTCAATCTCACTTCCTATTCTCATTTTACTGTTTCCTCCATTGCATTCAACACAGCTCTAGTTCAATTTCTTGCAACATTGCATTCATTTGTTTTTATACCTAAAACAATGTGAAACTGTCTCCACGTGTTTGAATGAATGCAACCAGCTGTCAGCTGCCTCCCAGTACAAGCATTATGTATGAACATGCAGTAATAAGCATTGTAATTGCATTTCCCAGCACGTGCACGGGCTTGCAAGTTCATTTCTATCGTGAAAGCTTGAATGCTCACAAATTAGAGCAGTTATATTACGGGCAGTTGAATTAGTCGTTGATAAAGAAAGTAATTGGAAATTCTACCTAGGCTTACTACACGTGCCGAGGAAATATCGGATACGTGAAAACAAAAAGGAAATGAAATAAAAAGATATGAAAAGCATTTTATTAATAGATTTGGAAACAAATAGTTCTGGCATTTATTTTCATGTTTTACATACATCATAGAATTGTAAATGTTGATTAATTATATAGATTTGAACACTTAAACTCTACTAATAAAATAACAATGATAATATTCATTATTTCACATCGTTTGGTAATCATTTTATGGTGAGTTCAATTCAAACCGATGCCTTTGATATGAAGTGTTTACATGTATAAAAATTATTTGGCAGTAGACGTTAATAAATAATTCTGAGTGGATTTAATTCTGTTGGATTCCAATTTTCAGTTCACTTTATTGCCCGCCAGTTCATGTTTTATTTCGTTATAAACGTCCATTGAAATGATATAATGCTTACAAATGTTTGAAATGACGCACCATTTTATTTAATTTTTTGTATAAATTTGATTGATGAGTTTTCCGACTTATGATTCTGTGTTTATATTACTTGGATAAGGATAATATAGTGAATATCAAATAATATGTAAATAATACGCCACTGCACCAAAGTGCAGTGGCAAGGCCTTAAACTAAATTTAAAAAACTCTTAACAAAACAACATTGACAAACCAGGAACAAGATGAAGAAAACAAATAATATAATTATCAAAAATACACCCAACCAACAAAAACTATCAAATCCCCTATAATGAGACTATATATATATATATATATATATATATATATATATATATATATATATATATATATATATATATATATATATATATATATATATATATATATATACACATATATAAATGAAAAAGAATTATTCCTATTATTGACAAAATAAATGTTTTTCAAATTATTTGTTTGTAGATGGATTCAAATGTACTACTAGTTCACACTTTTTTTGTAGATCTACATACTGTTTCTGAAATTCTATAGATTTAATTCATCTGAACCATATTTCAATACCTTGGCTCACAATTGATTTTTCAAACAAACTATTCCCATATTTGGCTTTCCAGCCTCCATTCATCAATAAATGACCAATTCGTATTGGCGAAAAATCAAAATTTTTAATAACTTGTTTATACAAAAATATTCAAAGAAATTAGTATTATTTTCGTGCCTATATTATTCATACATAAGCAAAATTTCGATTCATGTCAGAAATCTGCATCTATACTTTTAAATATTCAATGTTGCTCAACGACCACACCAATAGCTAGGTTATATAGGAGTTTTAAATATTTTTCATCAGACTGTAGCTGAAATACTTCTTTCATATTCAACTATTCATAAAACATGCATATATAAAATCCCGAGGGGTGACAACTAAAAAAAATCAGGTGCTCATTTGAAAAAAAAAATCACAAGAATAAAAAAAAACGAATCAAAAACAATCAAGCGAATCAAAAAAATCATGCGAATCAAAAAAATCCCCCGAATTGAGCAAGAATCACGCCAATCATTAAAATCACCCGAATCAAGCGAGATCACGCGAATCCCCAAAAAATCATACGAATCCAAAAAAATCACGAGAATCAAAAAAAATCACGTGAATAAAAAAATGCAAGAATCAAGTGTACAAAAAAATTTAGTTGTTCACCCTTCGTAAAAACAATATAAAAATTAAAAACGAATCTCCTCATTCTCCTTTTCATATTATATTGTACGTGATTGTACGTACAGTAAATAAGCTGCTTTATGAAATAGTAATTGTGAATTAAGAGTTCGTACATTGAAATGAAGTTCTCAATGCAACTTCGAGCTCTACTAATCACATTATACACGACTGCTTGTTCGAAATATCGTAACAAGAAAAAGTGCGAATGCACATGTTACACGTGTCTTCCCATGCCAAGAGACCTCTTTTTAAAATACAGTTCACGTAAACTTATTTAAATAATGACATTATAATTATACCGAATTAATACGGTACACATGCAATTTCATTTTCTGTAGTAAAAATATGATAAATTGAGGCTAACGAAAGTTATAATCTACACATAACAACATATTGAGCAAATTCTAATAGAACGTCAAAACAAATCTAAAAGATGAAAAATGTTTTTTCTGTATTATTGTCAGGTTATAAGTTGTCTTCCGAGATATAAGGTTGTGAATGACATTTCGACACGGTGACAGCACTTGACAAGTGACTAAGTGAGTTCACATTTCTTATGAGTTTTTTGCCTCGGGTATTTTGTTAAATAAAAATGAATGCATGTATCTTCATAATACAAATGTCTTCCCCACAGTCCATTTTGTAGGTCAAGAGAAATAGACACAACCATGTATAGTTCGTGAAGATTTTTTTTTGTGTGTTTTCCAAACTTCATTTCAAAATCTAGAAGTCTAGAACTTGTCAAAATAGTGACGGGATGATTTTCTTGTATTCTTGAATTCTTGACAAATTCGTTTAGGGGTTCAGATTTATAGAAGTCAATCATTTAGAATTAGAACATTTGAAAAATTGATCTTGATTAATTTTATAAAATTAATTTTTTAAATAATTCAATTAAATTGAAAGTGAATTAAATGCAAAATTGGGATATTTAAAATCTAGCTTGTAGACGAGATTGGATACAGAACTTGAGAAAAAATGGCCAATAACTATACCGTACATGTTCAAAAGTGTATGTGTAGTTTTATCATTTTACCAATTTTTTCAATCATCAATATTATAGAAATCTTCAACATATTATATCATAAATGAATAGTGTGACATAACTAGATGTCGTAAACATTGTATATACCACCGCGTCGCGGCGCCCGATAGAGACGCCTTATGTGCCGAAGACTAGCTGGAGACTTGCGTCGGGCGGTCGGCCAATATATTCCAATGTGTGACAGGAATGTGAAAACAACGAAAAAAGTATCAAAATGATGATGAGGATTATTTTGTCTTATTGCAACCAAGTTCTGGAGAGGTGATTCACCCCGACGCCGTAAAAGAGGAACACTGCAATACCGACGCTCACACTCGGTTAGCTATCTGTCTTAAAGTTGACATCTTGCTTATGATATTAGGCAAGAGATAGATATGTTGGAGTTGAATTAACGATTGGTTACAATCGTTAATGTGTTATAGACCGGGATGAGGTAATGTGTATTAGAACTAGTTATAGCCCATAGGGTATAATTGGCTGTTAAGTATGTCAACTAGGTGCCATGTGGATGATTTCAGGATAAACCAATTCGGATAATATATCGGTCACTCGAGACGCTGGAGAACAACTTCGCTAAAAGTTTGTTTTATTTTTGTCTAGACAATTTATTTATGTAATTTTTCTCAAATTTAGAATTCATTAGAGAAAATTCATATTAATAACCAAAATTATAATTATAAAGTTGTCGCAAGTGTCTGAATGGAAAATATGATGAAAATACAGACTCCAGCCTCTTTGAGTTTCATGTTATCATATTGCAATATTACAACGGGAAATCTTATTTTTTTTTTAAATTCTCATCTGATTTACCGTTATAAATGTACCTAAACGTCAACTGTAGATTCTTTTTGTTTATACTTAAACTTAACGTACCGTATGATTGTAAAAATGCCTAAATGCCTCTAAATACTTCAGTAATGAAAAAATAAACTTATTGGCGTTTCAAACATTTCACACTCTCCGAGTTTTGAAAGATGAAGCCGTGTTTTCAATTGTTAATAAAGTCCTGAAATATAATTATCCTTAAAAATACTACAATTGTACGAATATTATGGTGGTATTAATTCTCCCTTTGTTGGTAGGTGACAGTCCCATTGTCCCATAGATACCAGCTAGTATTCGTATACTATACATGCTTTTTTTTTACCCCTAATGTGAAATGTAGCACATACTAACATATTGCTAGACGTATAGTTTCATTTTAATCAAAATTGTTCGGAAAGAAAATAGTCTCGCATGTATATGTGTCAAACATTCGAAGTAAAAGTGTGACTTTTTTTGTCAATTTTGTACACACCCGACTCCTGATGAAAACACGGAATATATGTGACCTCGTTTTCAAATAACATGAAATTCGCTATGTGAGTTATTTGAGTTTCACTAGTGATCATTTAGTGTTTTTTTTTTCAAAAATAACAATATAAAGTTATGAATGCAGGTGTGCAAGAATTTTGTATATCAAGGTATATCAAAATGTTTAATAGAATCTAGAGTAGCGCAATTGATAAGTACATCTGCCTACTCACGTAATTGATATTCTTCATAAATAAGTGGTTATAACTTTATTATTTTTAAAGGGTATTCCAGGAAGCTTATGAACGACTTCCGGAAAGTATTCAATTGGAGAAAACATTAATGGGTGCAAATGTGAGGTATATAATTCTGAACGATTATCTCTAGTTAATGAGAGAGAGAAGGCTTAAGAAACTTTAATAATCAGCTTGGTGAAGTTTTTCGAACTTTCCATCACGAACATTACTGATAATATGTTATAACTGTCAAAATTATACTTAAGAATTCAGGTTTCGATACTGAATAAAAGGATGTTCTCGATCTTCAAAATGTTTTTCTTCTTTTATATCATATGTTCTAAATCCGTCATGAAAGTACACATTTTCTAGCTATCAATTCAAAAGCAGATGTGAATTATACAATTTATAAGCTGCCTAAATTGTTTTTTGTATATAGACGTAAAAAATCTGGATTCGGTTCGAGGTAATAAGAAGAGGAAACATTACATTGAAATTAACATCGAACTTAAATAAAATTCAAATAAATAAAATGGATGAAATGAAAAAAATTCATATGAAAAATGAAATTTCCGTCTTGTTAATTTGTATTGATACTTTCCCAAATTTTCATTTTAAAACCATGGTAACATGAGTTATTTTTGTAAAATCAATGACATTAGTTCGATCGCGGTGAATTGTAAGCGCAATAACACCTAACATGAAATGAATTCGAGTTGTATTTATTTGACGGTTTATTTTGAATAATAAACGCAGTTTAAACGCAGTTTTAAACATTTCTAAAAGTATCTATAACCATCTTAGATAATTGTTCATCTTATCACAATTTTTATTTACACCAATTGTTCTACTTTTCATTTCGCAGTTAATTTTTATGGATGAATGTCAAAGAGACTGACGGAAAGTGACAAAAGTGACAAGTGCAAGCAAATAGTACACAATAGACTTGCATCATTTCGCTTGGAATGTCATTTAACCTGGTGTCGCGCCAAAAAAGACGATGACATAAAAAGAAAAAGTATTGTTTATTTTTATTTATTTTCGATCCTCACAATCATATTGAACGGTTGAACACGAAAGAGACACAACATACATAAAACATTTTATGTGTGCGTGCGTGTGTGTGTGTTTTCATACGACGTCGACGACGCCAATTAAAGATGTCTGTTAGTCGCTGTCTTTTTGTGAATTGTGTTTCGGAAATAGATCCTCTTAAAACTGTAAAACCTTCTTCGCACTCATAATGGAGACGTGTTTGAGAAAGCGTCGCGACGTCGAGAATATGCATCTTGTTTATTGTTTATTTTATGAGATTGGAAAACGGTGCAATTTGTCGCTTTGATGGATGGGGAAAGTAGAATATTTTATAAATATGTGAATTTTCTTGTTCTGTTTTAAAATAGGAATAGAAAAATGCCAAAAGTATCGTTGTGAGCGAGATTTGGGATAGAAATGATTTGTAAAATATTTTTTCTTAAACATGACTACATTGATTGAATGAAACTTCTGGAAAATAAATGCAAATGTTTCAGTTTTCTTGAACTCAATCAAATATATAATCAATTTAATGAAATCTTAATTTCACTCACTAATTTAATTTTAATTGATGTGGTCAATCTGAATTTGAATATATATTCACCCCAATTGGTATCTGTCTGCTCTTGAATGCGATCTCATTTTTAGATTTTCTCAATAATTGAAACTTGGCGTTCGCAGAATCATTCCCTATAAAATTAATCCATTGAGTTATTTGACGCTTACTTGAATATAGGATTTCTGACTGAATAGTGACCGTGCCAATTCTCAATCACGTCAAGATGTATCTTGTCAATTGGATAATAAGACTTATAAATAAGAAAAGAGTACAGACAAAAATAGATCTTCAAGAAAGTTTTCGAAATACTCAAACATTTCTAATAATTAATATTCCTAGAAAACGAAACACAACTGAAGCATTCCATATTTTAAACACTTTCTTTGAGTATAGGCCTAAGTGACAAACTGCACACTGCTTCCTCTCAATGAATTATTATACACGCGAAAATTAAATTAAAACGAGGATACATCTGAGAAAGAGGATATGGTAGTGGGTGCTCAGCAAGTGTATGAATGAATGTTCGGGAATTTCGAAAAATATGCTGCTTAACGAGCCCACCAACAGCTAGGTTATACGGGGGTACGAATGAGTGGGTGATAATGACACGATGAGGTGATGATAGGTGAGAGGACATTTACAAAAACCCATGCGTTATGCGGGACTCAAATCCACGCCCAACGGTGACTTCAGTTTCTACCTCTAGCGATAGCGAAGTATGATTTTCAACAATATCCAAAATCATGCAGTATCGATTCACATTCACAATGTAAATGTACATTGTGAATTCGATTACTCCTAGAGAGTCATCAAAGTTATCATGTGAAAAATGAAGAACATTTTTGATAAGTTGAAAAGTTTAAAACGATGTAACATGTAAATTCATTCGTGTAATTAATTTTTTACCCTTGTCTGGGATGGGTCATAAAGAGGGCAGTGTGTGCATGACTAGACCTGATAATTCTAAATCAAGGTGTCGTATATCAAAGGTAGTCCTCTTTGTAATTGGTTGACTACAAACTCAAGTATATTTCTATCAGCACAAAATAGGAAAGAAACATTACCGGCACATGCAGCGCAGTGGTTAACACGCTCGCTTCATGTGATCCGGGAGGCGAGGGTAATTTCGAACCCAGTTCGATCTCCGCCGCCATCTTTACAGGGGTTTTTCATGGTTTCCCTCTGTAGTCTACGCTAACGCCGGGATTTTTCCTACAATAAGTAGAAACCTTCATATCATCATCCATCCGACGCCATTAGATTTGTGCTATCATAACAGTGCGTCGTTAAACGCAATATAAATATAGGAAGACAATTTCTCTCCGTTTGGTGTCAGGAATGAAATACTGTTACTTATTCGCTACAATAGCCTTTTATATCATAGTAAGCTTCTAGATGGTTGTTGATGAATTCAAGGACAAACTAAGCGTATGCGTTAGATGCGTAAGATGAGCGACATTTGTACAAAATGAATCTGTAGAAAATTAAAATTATTCACTCTAGTGAATTCACGATCAGATCCCTGTAATTAATTCTAGTTAAACCAAATTGGGCCATATTTTGCTCTCCACTTGATAAAGAAAAAATAACTAGGTATATTTATAAGATATTTCATTTCATCAATGTTCATATAATTTGAGTGATGGTAGTTTTTGATTAATTCACAATACTGTATCAATAATGCAAATATTGCAATAATGTATCGAATCACTTTCATTTGAATTTGACAATTGACAATCATTTACATTGGAACATCATCAAAATATTTTGTGTATGCCTAATCAACGTCGATCATGTGCATTTATAAAATACGTAGACCTACTCAAGTTCGTTATTTTTTTCAATTGTTGCGCACTGTTAGCATCAGCTGAGTATGTAATTTGAAATGATCATTCATAACAATCAGTGTTTTCTTTTGAACATACAGAAGCGAGCAAGAAACATACTTTTTACAGTATTGAAATATTTACGATATTTATATTGAATTTCATCAAAAACGCATATTCATCACTTTCGAATCATCCTAACTCGTATCTCAACATAACAAAATAATAACTAGTTTTTAATTTTGTACGGACATTTTCTTCGCGAAGCCCATCAGTTTTGTTGACTGATCCTATGTAAGATTGATGACATGCAATGAGGCCATGGACTGCTGACTAACCCAATTACCCATCTATCTCCCTAATCATATTATAAAGTAGGTCTACGTATGACAGGCACTAGGTGACAGTGATAACGGTTACTGACAGTAGGTATAGAGACGAAAAGCTATTAAAATCCTTTCTAATCTAGAATCCTTTCTACAAAATTAATGAATATAGGGCCTACAAACAAAGCTAAATAGACTTGAAACCTCTTATTGTGACTCAGTTTATCGATATCTTCATAAGTTTATTAATTGAAATCGTATTGATGCATTCTACAACCATGCGTTTTGTTATATGTGTATATTAATACATATGAATACAGTAATAATTATGATTATATATGGAGGTAATTGACAACAACACACTAGGTCATTCATATCATCAGTCAATGTCAAATATTGAACCGTTGAATAAGTTGTGACAATTGCTAGGTGGCAAAGCTGACTATTGAACTTTTCATATTTTAAATTTTTAACGGAATTATCTAATTCAGCCTACACATATCTGATGAATTTTGAATGAAGTTCAATAATATCTAACGGAGTATCCTAAAAAAATTGACAGTGATTTTGAAATGGCATTTAGTAAACGAACGTATTCAATATTCAAACCATTTTAAATTGAAAACAACAGGGAAGTGAAGAGTGGTTAATAAAAATGCCTATAATAGGACTTGAATAAATGAAATTTTTTAATTGACATTGGTGAATGAATTGACAAAGATTTACTATTATTCAGATAGCTTTCCAATAAAAAAACAAGTCAAAACCTCCTTACAAAAATATCACAGTTGATATCGATCTATTCTTGTTAGTTAAATTTAAATACATACTATAATACTATTTTCATTCATTTTTGTTATGAACGTAATTAATAATCATGGAGAGAATTCCATTTAATTAACGAGTATTTTCCAATTAAAATCAATCCTACATAGCAAAAGCGTATCGATGCGTGAAAAAGTTCTCTTCATAATAATCCGTAGCTCGTTAGTAGATGGTTCGTCGAATCAGACAATGTAAGGCAAGGTTAAATATGAGAAATGGAACATCTGGAACATGGTTGATAAAGAAGTTCTACGATATCTGGATTCATCGCCGTGATATTCGATACCCTTCATCTCTGTAAAGGATTTGACGGTCATGCACTGCATACGTATAGCTTTTTAAAGCTGAGAATTTGTTTATTTTTTATTTGTTTTAATCTATTATCAACTCATGGGAAACAACATAGTAGATTGTATTGAATGAGTAGCAACAATAATTATATGGTTCCGTTTTTTAAATTAAATTTTGGGTTTATTCCAATTTCCAAACTATATTGGTGGAGGAGCCATGTTTTTAAAATCATAACATTTTGATAAGTTTGGTAGCGGAAACATGATATATTAAATGAGGATATGTTATGTACTTTTTTGAATACGTTTATCCAAAGAATTGTCAGCAAACTTTTTCAAAACTATTTGTTGATCTGTCCTAATAGTTTTAGACGCATTTAGAAGTATTGAATCGATGCGACGGAAAATCGGTAATTCTAAACAATACGCTTTGTAATTCTATATTCATCTCAAAACCCAACACATTAACATAACTGATGATTCGCCTCAACGAAAGCAGATCATTCCATTTACCTTTATTCACCTTTTTTTACATTTCCATTCAGATCCTTCAAGTAATCTCTCAGTACATTCTAAATATACAGTGCATAAGAATTAACAGCTTTGTATAGTGAAAATATTTTGTTGGAAATGGTGTCAAGGTAATGTTGATGTAACCTTACTCCTGACCTGAATAATGCATTATTATTACACGTCTAGAAAAGATCCAGTCAAATCATCACTTCATAGAGGAGTATATTCAAAGAACCCACCGCCGCAGTGTTAACGAGAGAGAGACAGAATGAGAGAGAGAGAGAGAGAGAGAGAGAGAGAGAGAGAGAGAAGAGAGAGAGAGAGAGAAAGACGGAGAAATAGAGAGAGAGAGGGGGAGAGGTGTTGGATTTTGACACGCTGTTTGTTCTTCCGCATGCCGTAGACTTTATGGTATGCTATTATAACAGGGGTAGATTTTTCAACCTAGTTTTAAGGAATGTGCACTTTCCAGTGATCTTAATTGACAAATTTTACAGGTTCATTATTTTTGGAAAGACAGCTTTGAGGGTATTCTTGAAACGTATTGTCATGACTCTAATAACCTTTATGAAATATACTATTCTGTAATTATTTTACAATAGCACTTCTGTACATATATTTTTTGAACACTGAGATGTGTCAATTAAGCTGTATTTATTTTCATGAAGGATTTGATAACTTTTTAACCTGAGCCTCTAATATTCAAAAAACGACGGTAAGAGAAATGTTTTGCTTTTAGTGAAGAACGATTCCATTATTAGAAGCCGTGGAGATTAAATTTGGAAGTCAATTCAAAAGCTCATAGTACCGGTTTTACCAACATTTATTCTGAGAAATAATGTTAAGCCTAGAACAACTCTGTACTCAGGTTTGATATAATCTTATAGGATTGAAAGTTTGATACAATCAGGTCTTAGTCTTAGTTGATACGAAAAGTTGATTATTGACTGTTCGCCGAGCATATGATCTTGGATTATATTTAAATGGATACGCAATTTACGCCAATTACTAATTCCGACTATTTCCAGAGCCAGAAAACATGTGGTGAACTATTCGATTCTCACGGTCAAAGGTATCCTCGTCTAGGCGTCTAGTGTGGAGCTTATATATGGAAGAGAATAACCACGTGGGCTGCGGTGCGGCGGCCATGTTTTCGCCAAATCAGCGATCCTATTTCCACGATATTACTCATGCTAATGGCTCATTTTTAGTTCCTAATCGAATGAATCGAAAATCAATTATCAATTATCAATTGCATGTATACAATGTATATAGCCTGCCTGTAGGCCTATATAACAAAGTGTGGTCATTAATAAAACTGACAGACATATCTTTTTTGCAAAAAAGTCGTTGTATGGCCTTTCTCTTTTATAACGTACAGGCTCTCTAGTCTAGCGCCAGTGATTATTACAAACCAGTCGGCATTGATGAAAAAATATAGTTGCAGGTCTCGTTTGATGGAAGCGATCTGTTTGAGTGAAACTCTTCAAAGCAAGGTTGACTCAGACTTCATCTCACTTCGTAGCTCTGTTGTACTTTTACTAAACCTTTGTAACAGAGAAACATGATTTAATCGACCTTGAGCAGAGTCTAGTGTAATAATTGTCTATTCGTCGTGTACTTATTTTTGAGGTTAATAGTTCCATTTTGTGTTGAAGTACATAATAACATACATCCCCGACCTACGCAAGATCTCTTTGACAAAGCCACCTTTATCCTTCCTCACCCCTTTTCCACTAGACGAGCATGGAGACAAAATGACTTTGTACAACTACAGGGATACTTGTCAACTTATATATTAGATTTAGCTGTATATTGAACGTCAAACAAAGTTGCGGTTGATACGATTCAATAGAATTTAATTTCATTGTGACCTTTCTCAGGTTTTCTGAAGTGTTCTGTGAAGTTTGTATTGATGTTATAACTTCACGACCCTGAAAATACATTATACAATCAAAATGCTGGTTTTGCATTTCGATATCCGAAGTAATAGCTTTAAAGATTGTTTTCTATAGTCACGTTGGCTGCCTGGGTGAGTGTAACACATAATCAAGTCTCAAGTACGACAGTTAAAATTATTCTTAAGACATAGAAAATGAGTTCTTTGTTTTCTGATTTCGTAAATTGTGTAATATTGTTTGAGTGCTTGCGTCGTAAAACGAGACTGAAATAGAAAATAAAGGACTGCTAACTTGATTGTTGCTGTTTCTAAAGCCACTCACTAGTTATTCTCTGATTGATTCAATTAAAATGATCCACATTCATTCGATTTATTTTAATTCAATATCACTTCCTTTTAATCTTTCGAGTCGAAGAAGTCAATACAATTTTGTAATTAATCGCGGTCGTAGGTGTGTGTTTAAATGAGATTATTAATAACTGTGTTGCTAACCGCCAGTGAGAGAGGTAAGCGAGGTGGTAGATATAGAGAGAAAGATTCAGAGTGAGAGAGGGAGCGGGATGGGAGGGATAAGCGTGAGAGAGAGAGAGAGATTTGTTACATGAACAACAGCTTACATGAGCTGTCTTCAGTTTCCGCTTGAATTCAAGCATCTGATAGCACGTACCACAAGTATAGCTCGAGTATCGGCGGCTCAAATCTTTCATTCGATGTAGGATGAGCGTATAGCGAAGATTCAATTTCACATACAGAAAAAAATCGGGATTAGTTATATTTTTTTTTCGTGCGCGGCATATTGGCATGAGCCTAAGAATTCTTTGGTTAATTCATTGTGAATTCCTTGGTATTGGTGTTCCTTATAACCTTTTGGTATTCTTTTGGTATTCTGTGTAGGCCTACTATTATTATTATTGTTGATGTTTAACGGCGCGTCAACATCTAAGGTCATGGCCTACTATGATACAGACTAGAAAACGTAACAAATCTGCTCCAAACTTTTTCTGGATATATGTATACCAGAATAAATTCCTATATGGTTTTTGAGCAAAATCGATCTCACCCTATTTGGTATATGATCCAATTTGATCCAATTAAACAATTTCTTCCCAAATAATCTGGAAAATATTGGGTGACATTCTCAATTTTTATTTCTCCTATTGTTATGAAATTCTCAAATAATGTTGATGTTTTTGGAAAAATGTTTTTATGAAGTTTCAAGAAATTTGATATTGTCGTTTTCAGGTAATGCATTATGATGAAAAAATTGTAAAATTTAGAGTTATAAGTTTGTTACAGAACGGTCAACAAGTTGCTGCAGTAAAGGAGACAGTGTTTACACAATGATTTCAAAATCAAGGTCTGTATAAAGCTCTCGAGTATATTCCACATAAATACCTCGCTATTCTAGCATCGCATATGCTGCGTTTTCCCTAAACAGATGGAACCGCCAATACTTCTTGATTAAGTGGAGTATTTGGGTGAACGTGTTGGTATAAGATGTTTCTTTTCTTTCAATACGTTCAAACTTAATAATAGGCCTACATCGCGTTCAATATTATATCTATTACATTGACAGATATTATCAACTCGAAGCATCACATCTTTCCTGCGATTTAACTACGTCTTGGTAATCTACGTTTTAGTCAGCTATCTTATAACTCGAATATTTTCTTCTGAAGCAAGGTATAGGCCTAACAATCTGTTTTGGTAAGTAGATAACAATTCATCTTAATTGTTTTGGGGAATGCGACAAATATCCAGATGTAAGTGAATAATATAGTTCGGTAGATCATAGACTTGTTGACCATCAGAAAACACCAAATACTCAAATTTTAGTATAATTTAAAATTCAAAACCAAGCGTCTTAATCAGATCAGAGTGACGCGGCTCGCAATATATTCATTTTTTCAAATATATGTTTCATGAGATACTATATTTTCATAAATAAATCAAATAGTAGTGATGTTTCATCGCTTCAATTAAATTCAATTACGCTGTGAATTCAGTGTAAAGCTGTATAAGCTCGAGCTCACGCACGCGCAGTTTGACATTTTTTCCATTGAATCACGTGATAAGATAGTCATCCTTGATTGCTCCAAATAACTGATATTGTCTTAAGAATGTTATACGCTGAAGCGCAGTCGACCGTATATTAGATTTATTGGAGCAAACGTTCAATACGGAAGTATACAATGTAATAATTGTAACGTTTTCAGTATTGTCTCGCAAATTCATTTCATTATTGTAATACAATATCATATTAAATTGAAATTTATAAATGGACAACATTTCCTAATTTTAATTCTTTTTCCTTTGACGGTCAATCTTTTGAAGTTTACTTCTTCTTTAAAAAATTGTCACGTCACTGAACTTTGAACGCTCATTAGAAACAATTGAAACACGTGATAAAAATAATTAACAACGGAAACAAGACTTTTGATGTCTACATTTCCTTACAGAAAAACTCTAATTGTTTTCTATTTTGGAAGTCAAATGTTCACACTTTGATCACCATTAGTAGGCTACAAAGAAATATCCACTTGGACACTTGGAGATGGAAATAGACATCTTGAGTAGAATAATGTTAATAATATCGTACGTAAGGAACATAAACGCCATTTTGGATTAATTAATTAAAATCATCATGGTAGGGCAAGAAAAGTCAAATGGGGTGAACCATCATTCAGGGTCACTGACATCGCAATGATACCTCTCTCCTCTATCTGTCTATCACTCACTCACCCTCTCTATTTTAATGCTCTGTCTCTATCTCTCTTTGTTTCTCTCCCTCTCTTTCTCTCACTTCTTTACTCTTTCTTTCTTTCTCTTTCTCTGTATTTCTCTATTTCCTTCTCTCACTCACAACAACTAACAGCTGATCTAATCCCTGATGCAGCCCATGTTGCTCTGGGGAAATATAGGAAACCTTTCATCTAAACGTAAGAATGTGAGAAATTGGTCATGGCCGAGGCAAAACATGGAGACTGTAATCCTAGATGATTTTTGAAAAAAATATGGAAAGTTGGAGATCAAAATTGAATGGTACTTTATATTTGTTCGTGACCAAATGGAGCAAACATTAAACAATCTATCACGTATGAACAACTTGATTAAATTTCAATTGTACGTTCAGATTCAGAAGTCGTGAATATTTGTAAGCCTACACAAAGAGTGATGCAAAATGTGAAATCTATAATGAAAATAAGATATAGCTATGTACCAAGAATGTTGACTCTCAACCTAGGCGATTCGCATACCAAAATAATTTCATCTCATATTCTATACTTTTATCTATGTATGTTACTCTGAAAATGTCCCCGCCATGGCGTTTTACACACACATAAATGGTCATAAAACATTAGCTGTGCAATATTCGAAAATTATAAATACATCAGGCTTCATAAGGTACAGCCTTATCTTATGTTATCTGATCAATATCACATTGGTCGGATATAAATAAGAGGTCAAGACGAAATATTTATCGTTTTAGAGACCGTTAATCAGACAAATGTATTGCTATCCTCATTTGGTTAATTTTTGGAAGTTCTCGTGATTTTCGTAATGAAGTGAGAAATATGAGTGGAGATTATGGAATGTATTCGAATAGACACATATGATTATGGAAATACACACAAATGATAAACAAAATTGAGATGTTGAGAATATTATTTTCAATTATTATATTAAATGATATTTGTATGCAAAGAGTCGTCTACTAATATTACCAAAGTTGTTTTTAACGAGTAATACGCAATTTCGGTCAATTATACGGAATATAATATTCCACGTTCTAACCCGTAGAGGCTCAGACACATTTTCTATTTTTTTTTCGATTTTCGCCGACTTTTTCAAGAAATATTTTTGTTATTTTTGTAGAATTGTTTTCATCTTCACACAACATAAACAATATCGCACAAAATCATAAAGTTAGTATAGATCCCAAGAACAGAACCACGGGCAGTCTCAAAACAAATTAAAAAATCACAAATCAAGTGTCTTGATAGAAGATATAGACTTTCGACTATTTTGACACAAATTTAAACCGAAACCTGGCACCTCCACCAAAAACACAATTCATCGAAATTTAATGAAATTTTCAGTTTTTCGAGGCGTACCTGCTCAAAGTAAATGTTAACTATACTGTAGTATTCATTACTATACATAACTAAAATAACTAACTATATTAAATAACTATATTATATTATTATAATAACTAAATTAACAATAATATAACCGAATAGCTATATGTTATAACTGTCAATTCCATACGATGAGAGTTAGAGTGCGAAAGAAAAGGGAAGGAGAGGGGGAAGAGAGATAGATCTAGACAATAATA
This sequence comes from Brachyptera putata, assembly GCA_907164805.1. Lineage (NCBI taxonomy): Eukaryota > Metazoa > Arthropoda > Insecta > Plecoptera > Taeniopterygidae > Brachyptera > Brachyptera putata. The sequence goes on from OU015464.1 coordinate 16,173,754, forward strand.
TTATCGTATATCTTTATCATTAATAATTGTTTTGTTTTCCATATAGCCTGTAAGGCACAAACATCTGAGCTGATGATACTATTGTTAATTACCATCATCAGTTTATCCATATTTGTTTACATGTTACATAAATTATCTGTCTGTTTCAATAGTCTCTCTCTGTTTACTCATTTTTATTTCTAGTTTCAAGTTTTGATATTTTCTATATTTGTATTACGTGCAAATCTTTGAAAAAATCAATAAATCAACATTACAAAACACTTGAATACATACACACACACATATCTCTCTCTCTCTCTCTCTCTCTCTCTCTCTCTCTCTCTCTCTCTCTCTCTCTCTCTCTCTCTATATATATATATATATATATATATATATATATATATATATATATATATATATATATATATATATTATACATATACACCTACGTATTAGGATTGATCCATTCCTTTATGAATTTTCTTACGGTACTAACCGATACTAACGAATCAGTAAGCACAAATGCTTATAGATTGAACATATGTGAGGGAATGGTGTGAAAGTATAGAGACTCATGCCATTACATGGACAACTCGTCATAATGGCGAAACCAGAGGAGTACTAACGAAAGTGTTCATAGTAATACTGTACAAAGAATTAACAAAGCACTTAAATACGGTAAAATTATATTTTCTTACTCTGATATGTGGGCTACCTAATAAACCACTCGAAATAACATGCTAGGGCTGGCTTTAGCTCCAAGAGGCTAGAACTTGATTGGTTAATGTTTACTAAAAAAACTACCAAAATGACAATATATTGTAAAAACGAAGTAACTATCTCTTGGACTGCAATAATTTATCACATTTGGAAGCCCACCTCAAGTTCAGAGCTTGGATTTTGTGCTAACAACAATGAAATCCAATCAAAGTACTAGTCCCTCGGAGCTAGCTAGCACTAGCACGACATTTATTAGGTAAGGGTCCAGGACACCGTCGATCTAGGTGTCTCTGATAGGGCAGGGACTAATTTGTGCCATCTACTAAGAGCTTTGAGTACAGAAGCCGATTGACAAAATAGCGACAAAAGGAGCGAATATCTCGCGCTGTAGTGGTGTGTGATTAGGAGACGGTTGGTCGGAACGTTTTTCTTCCGTAGATCCATCCTTTTTTGTCTATTTCAATTCTAGTACTCATTAAAATTACTAATTATTTCAAATGCTGATAGATTTCTCGGGAAACTTATTTCAGGAATTTGTTAAGACATATTTTAATTCAAGTATGTTGAATCGTGTTTCTTTTCAGGTCGCTACTATTGTTACGCTTGACAAAAGTTTTCCTTTGTAGAAAGCTAACGGGAAAAGAAGTCACAACAAGTATCCTATTGATTGTTTGAAAGAAAGAAACTGTAAATCGCAATGCTATTTCCTTTCAAATAAAAATCTGTAATATAGCCTGTGTTCAACCTATACGTCGTATTCCTGGAACATATTTCATTTGCGATTTTTAAGATGAAGACACAAGAAAGTTGTTTTTGTTCATAGTAAAAAAAAGTAAAACCATAACAAGAAAATATCAGGTGATGTTCCGACTAAAAGTAGCCGATCCATAATGTCTTCATATATTTGTTAAAATGCCATTTTATTTGATAAAATATCGTTCATACTTTTCTTATTGTGTACGGAAAAATAGGTAGAATGGCGATGAAAAGAATAAGCTATAACTGTACTAAAGAAGTAAAATATACATGATACCAATATGAATTGGTTTGCAAGCTTCTAGTACGCACTAGCCGCAAATCAAAGCGGGTATTATAGTACGCTTTTAGTTGACTGACAAAAGAAAATAGTCACAGAAAATGTTCTGTATCAGATTTAATTTCTGCAAGTTTGGTATTCAAATATCATATGATATATATATATATATATATATATATATATATATATATATATATATATCCTAAACTCTCATGTTTGCCTCTATTGGGAAACAATGGCTTCATGTCAATTTTCAATGATGATAAAAAAAATGAAATCATCAACGCCGAAGTCCATATGTGTGTCTTCTGTATATCTCTTTTGTGTGTTTTCGTGAGCCTTGCTTTATTTGCTGTGTTTTTGTTTTTTTGTGAGATTTGATGGTTTGTTTGAGCATAACACTTTCTAGCAGATACGCGAATCCATTAAAATTTAAACTGTCAAGTTTTTCTAATTTTTATTCCATATTCGAGGAAAACTCTGAAATATTTCGAAGAACACATTAAAAATCCAGATTTTCACCCATCAATATTCCACTAAAAATTTCACTGAATTAACACATTATTATGAAATTTCACATAAATTAAACAATTATTTCCGAAGGATGAGATCAATTTTCCGTTAAATATTATTGTATTTTTGTAATAAACTCATGTAGTATGTAATTAGCGCTGCATAATGAATGCATACAATGAAAACAATGGTGAGATTTCGATTACATCGCACACAACCATTTGGCTTATATCACAGAGTATATGCCCAGAGTAAATGAAACGTCACAGTAGTTTTTTTTTTTTTATATTGGGATTAACGACGCACTGTAATGACAGCGAAGGTCTATTGGCGTCGGATGGATGATTGATGGGGTGATGGGATGATGAGATGAAGGTTTCCTGGTTAATGGGAAGGATAGTGGGAAGGAAGCGGTCGTGGCCGACTTATTGTAGGAACCATCCCGGCATTAGCCTAGACTACAGAGGGAAACCATGAAAAACCTCTGTAAAGATGGTCGGCGGCGGGGATCGAACTGGGTCCGAAGTTCCCGTCGCCTACCAGATCACAAGAAGCGAGCGTGCTAACCACTGCGCTAAATGTGCTGGTGTCACAGTAGTTGTAGGCTATTACATGACAGTTAAAGTTCATTTCGAATGTGAAATTTATTGATGGAAATAAACTATGATTAAATGCCCAAGCATTTCAATATTATTTTAATGATTTACAATGAACTTTCGATAAGAAATGTCACTTGAGAGAATATTTCAATTCTAGGCTTCTCAAATTGTATACTCTGCTTATCAACTTTGACACAATCGGAATAACGGGTAAATATTTCCGTTGTCAGTTATCGTTTGGTCAAACAATAATATTTTATTACTATAGGCTTCACAAGTTCTGCACTCTACCAATTAAATTGGACGCTATCGGGAAAACAAGAAAATATTTCAGTTGTCGTTTGTTCGACCAATAGTATGAGCTTCAACATTAATCGTATATCAAGTTAATTTTCCCAACCATTTAAGAAGAACAAAGAAGGAAACAAATAGTTAATAAAAGAAAGAGAAAAGTATATTTTCAGTTTCGCGTTAGTTGCGGCTTGAGCCGGAATTAACCAATCAGAGATCATTAAAGTGCTAAAGTTATCAAAAATTTAGTCTGGAATATCGCAACTAAATACACACTTATATGACTTCATGGAAAGCTTTATTCTCAGCCTGAACTTGTTTGCATTTGAACAGCATTTGCTTTCATATTGATAGGTAAAATGGTTGGTCATTTGAGAAATTGATGAACAAATGTATCATTTCATTACGATTTTATATGAAGTTTGTACGGTGATAGACTAGTCTTTCTCAAACATAGTTTTCCCACCAGTTTAACACGTTTGAGAAAAGTGTAAGAAGTAAATGTCCAGCTAACCCATTTTCCATTTAGAGTTAAAAGTCGGTAAAATATATTATAACTTGATGTTTGTTAACTTATTGTCTTCTTATTTAGTGTTATTTTATTGCCTAATTAGTTGAATAGCATAGGACTGTTTGGGACTGTCAGAGATTTAGGATAGTCAATTAGTGTAACAAAGATAACGTGTGATTCACGTATGAATGTGTAAATATCTTTATTTTTTGGATAAAACAGTATATACTTCTACTAATACTAAAAAAATGACGCGGTTCATTTTGAATTATTACTCCGATAAATGTAACTTTTTCCCTTGAGTTAGTATTCATGTTCGTTTGTGTATTCAGTTGGTATCTCGTAGAATAGATAAGAAGTAATAAGTCACAATGATAATTAATGAAGAATTTGCTTCGATGATAGAACCATTTTATGTAGTTTCAAAATTGTTTGGTATAGCACCTTTCACAAGGGATTTTAACAAATCGATATCAATAACGATTTACACTTTATTTATACTTATTGTTTCTGTATCGTCATCAATTGGGGTAATCCTTCTCATGACAGAAGGTATCAACCTGGATAATGCCTTCGTGAAACGCTGGTTTTTTTCAAATATTGTAAATTATTTTCTATCTGCAATACTTGTAATCTTGACGATTTGTAAAGCGTTAAAATACGGAAGATCTACATTGGAAGATATTTACTTGAAATTGAGATCCATTGATACACTCTTATCTAATTCTATACATTCAAATGGAAGTTCTACCGATAAAAATGTATCTACTTATGTGAAACTATTAACTATTTTTGCTGTACTAGGATTATTGTCAGGAATACGTACCGTGAGTGGAACATTTACAGAGGTACGTGCCATTAAAATAATCAATGGATATCTCGTACACTCCAATATGATAATGTCATTCATTCAATTTGTCAGTCTCATGAACCTTTTAAGACAGAAATATAAAATTATCAACAGACACCTAATATCAGCATTCGTTACTTCTTATTGTCACACCGATAAAAACGGTAACACAACAGTCACTAAAAACGATTTGTTTGTGGTAAGAAATAATAATGTTAAAGGGAACGGCGTTTTCGCAGATTTTCATTCATACAAGGAAGTTAATTCAATGAGGAAAGCACATAATGATCTGTATCAGTTGTCTAGAATAGTCAATAACTACTTTGGTGCAATTATCACGTTGGGAATATTTTTCCTATTATTATATATTATTATATATATTTATAGAATTAAGTACTATATCAGTAATGATATAAATTTTGAGGACAATTATTCGATTATAATGTGTTATTCTTGGCTATTGCTGCACATATTGACACTAATTGCCATAGCAACTGCTTGTCACATAACCGGCAACGAGGCTAATATGACGTCATCAATAGTGCAACAATGCATGTTGAATGATGATGTCACAGATAGCGTGATGAAAGAGTTGGAGAGGTTTTCACACCAGTTAGCCAATGACAGAGTAGTATTCACAGCGTGCGGTTTCTTCACTATAGATATGACGTTGTTGCTGGGTGTTGCAGGCACTGCCACTACTTATATTATCATATTGTCGCAGTGAAATTATTAATAAATAATGTTATTCTATAATTGCATTTCGAATTGAATTGTATTTTTCGTGTAAACTTGGTTTTGTACGTCTAGAAAATGAAAATCACGATATATATATAAAAAATGTACATGGAGATTTTCAAAAATGTGTAATGAGTTCCATGTTAATTTTTTAGTGCACGATTTACATACTTCTAGGCTCGACTTGGAGTGCAATATACGCTATTGCAACTAAATATAACAGCAAGTTCTCTTATTGTTGGTAGCCTCACTAGGACAGAATTATAAGTAAGGCATATGAAGTTTCGGTTTTAGCTCTGAAATAAATAAATTGTACTTGATTCAGAAGTTTTTCTGCTGGGTACATTTATCATTTGTTCGAAACCATAATTCGCAACGATACTTTTTAGCCTTTTAACATCTGCAATGGCCCAGTTTAAATTAAAGTCTTCTATATATTATACTTATATAGTTATATAGGTATAATAGTTACATTATACTTACTACATATGTGATCAAGGAAGAAAATAATTCATCGTTATTTTGTTAGACTTAACAGGTGACTAGATTAGAGATTTAAATTTGATGACACAGGTCAACAAACGGACAAAGGTCAAAACACAAAGTTATTGAATTATGTACATATTTGACCACTTTCTCCCTAATAAATGAGTTAAAAAATCGATACATTATTGATCTTCTCATGCGTGGTTGCATTATGATATAGTATATAGAGATACTTTGTGAGCAGTAGCATTTGTGGTCGAGACGTGTTTCAAGTATTTTCCATTGAGAAAGTAAGCATGCAGGTATTCCCAAAGAACAATTCGTTCTTTTTATCATCAATAAGACCACTCTACATAGTTTCTCGTTCATTAGGATTGCTACCATTCGACACTGGTTTCAAACGAACTAAGAAACTAATGGCTTATACGTACTTTGTTATTTTGATCGTGTTGATATTTAGTGCTATTCATTTCTACGCTTTGATATCGTATGTCACTTCAAACAGTTTCAAGGAAGATAGTTTCGCTCTGCGTCGTATTTACCCTACCATTTTAATTTCTGCAACTATAACATCTACTATATTCATGATTTTAAAACAAGCATTATTATCATCTAGACTTCATTACAAAGAAGTATGTTCAAAACTAAATCGAATCGATGAAATATTATTCATAAAGTTCAACGTTCACAAGAGAACGTATACATATGTGTTGGTGAGATTGTATGCAATTGTATCTACTGTAGTTATATTACACATAACAGAAGGTTATAGAATAGCAGGTACTAACAAATTGGGCATGTTTGTGTATGTCATATTCAAATGCTTGTCTTTAATATTAATTGATATCTATATATTAAATTTCTTGTGCTTTCTGCATATCATAAAAACTAGGCTGTATACTATTCATACGATGTTAATGTATACGTTTGGAAAATTTTCTGAACAATCTGATGACGAATATTCATTTGACAAAACGAAATTCTATTTGAAAAATATTATTTTCAATGTTACTAGTGAAGTCATTCTTGTGTCACGCATAAAATCCATGCGCAAAGTATATAATCAACTTTTCTTCTTGTCAGAGGAATCCAATCGTTACTATGGTTTACAAATGTTACTGAAGATTGGATCTATACTTTTATCTACAATTTTGTATGCTTATGAAGCAGTGAAGCTTCTAAATATTGGTACTGTTGCGCTTACTCAAGTGAGTTGGATTATTGTTAATGTATTTACTCTTGTTGCCATAGCAACAGAGTGTCATGTGACCAGCAGGGCGGCTAATATGACGTCATCAATAGTGCAACAATGCATGTTGAATGATGACATCACAGATAGCGTAATGAGAGAGTTAGAGAGGTTTTCACACCAGTTAGCCAATGACAGAGTAGTATTCACAGCGTGCGGTTTCTTCACTATAGATATGACGACGTTGCTGGGTGTTGCAGGCACTGCCACTACTTATATTATTATAATGTTGCAGTGAGTGGAATCATTATTATTGACATAGATATCAATATTGACGTTTATTCTGCATTGGTGTTGTTAATACAAACAAATAATAGATACAATTACTCTCATGTTTTATATCACTCTCATTTCACAATAAAAAAAATACTTTGAGTGGTTGACAACCAGGATCCTGCGGAGGACAATTTACATTTACCTACGAACTTCATGTATTGTTCCGTTTTTTTAATTAATTTCTTCTTTCTTCAATTTCTTCCAAAAATTGTCATATGTTATTATAACTTATATTCAGTTGTAGAATTGTTCTCTTGTTCAGTCAATGTAACATTTAAACCATAATGAGCGATGCATCACACATATGAGGAAGAAACACGGAAATAATGGAAAATGGAATTTTATGTTCGATTCTTCGTTCGTAAAGAAATGATTGTAATTATTTATATCAAAATAATTGTCTGTAGGTGTTTAATCACTCCAATGATTATTTTGTGTCAAAATGACATTGATATCAAACTTTTTGTGCTCAATATCAACATTCGATTTCAGTGAAATAAACGTTCTGGGAAATGAAATGAATGTTGGCATTCATGTATGTTGTATATATTTATGTAGAGTGTGCGATAGTGAAAAATTACAATACTCTAATCATGATCAATTATTGTAATGAGAAAACCTCATCCATCAGACTCAAATATATCGAATCAATTTAATTATCAATTATCAATATTTATGACAAAATGCCTATCATCAAATTTATATTAGTTTTTTGAATACTTGATTGATCGTAAGATGTTTTACCAAGCAATTTGGATAATTTGAAATAATATTAATGATAATCCTTTCGACTAACTTTCGCATACAGTAAATGTCAACAAACTGACATTGACCAGACATTCAAACTCTATAAAATGGTACCACATTAAAATATTCATGTTAGTGCGGATGACTGGTTACTTCGTGCTGCATCAACCACTTGTTTCAAGTAGGCCTTAATTCTTGACATCGCAGGAAAAAATGAAGATAATTCCACCTCACAAACGAGAAATGCTATCATCAGTTAAACCACTTTATATAGTTTCTCGAATACTTGGATTGCTTCCATTTGATCTCAGATTCAAACGATCTAAAAACCTGACCGTTTTCACGTACTTTGTGTTTTTGGTTGGAATTTCAGGTTTTATCTTCCATTACTACCATTTCTATTCATATGTTACTTTAGATAATCTTTTGAAGGAAGACGCAAATTTCATACGAATTACAATTCGAGGTATTTTATATAATTTAATTTTTTCATGTTATGTTTTTACAATCTTGAAAAAAACACTAATTGCGTCAAGAGAATATTCTGAACATATGACTTCCAAAATAAGTGATGTGGATGAAGGGTTATTTATTAATTCAAACATTTACAGGAAAACATATAAATATATAACCAAGAGGTTATTTATGATTATTTCAATATTAGGAATATTACATATAAATGAATTATTATTGTTTGTAAACACGAGCCAATATGTGTTGTGTGCTATGTGTCTTGTAGCACATATGATTGTGGACGTTTCCTTATTGGAGTACATAAGCGTACTTCATATAATACAAATTAGGTACGAGTCGATAAATGCTCAACTAATTTCCTTGTTGGAAAAATCGAATCTGCAATCTCTCCCAGTATTCAAGAAAACCAGACACTGTATGGATGAGTTTCCGGAACATATTATATAATAATTATTTCAAAAACAATAATATTTCTCTGTGGAACACCGACCATATTTGGATTTCTACTAAACGCGAAATGACTCTCGTATCTCGTATAAAATCTCTACGCAAGGTGCATAATCAGCTCTTTCTATTGTCAGAGAATCTAAATGATCACTATGGTTTCCAAATCCTATTGAAAATAGGGTTATTACTTCTATATATTATTTTGTGTTTGGATGTGATATTTATAAATCTATATCGTGGAACAGGCGGTGCCTTACAACACATTGCAAGTATTGGTTGGCTATTGGTTCATATATTGACACTAGTTGCCATAGCTACAACATGCCACGTGACCAGCAGGAAGGCTAGTCGTACGTCATCAATAGTGCAACAATACATGTTGAATGATGTCGTCACTGAAAGCGTGATGAAAGAGTTGGAGAGGTTTTCACACCAGTTAGCCAATACAGAGTAGTATTCACAGCGTGCGGTTTCTTCACTATAGATATGACGTTGTTGCTGGGTGTTGCAGGCACTGCCACTACTTATATTATTATATTGTTGCAGTGAAATACCAACTAAATGATCGTTGTTTTCAACACGTGTTTCACTTCTCTATCAATCTACTTTATCTCAATCCCCGTTCTTTCTGGGTCACTGTATTGAGATCACATTATCAACAACGCTCCCTCAACGCATCCACCAAGCCACTATATATAGGCCTATGCTATTATTATTATTATTTAATTGTAATTGTGTTAATAAAATATGAGTTATTGAAATTTATGTTACAATTTGTGATCAGCCATATTATATACTCTGAAAGGACAACCTTGTCTGTCATTATTCTTTGTTTCTTGTGTTTCCTAATCGAGTCGCATGATGGTGATAATATATAATGCATTGATTCATATATATATATATATATATATATATATATATATATATATATATATATATATATATATATATATATAAATACACATACATATACCGTGTATGATTATTTATATTCATGTATAACATTTATAGTGATTAATATAATTGTACGTTCAGTAAATATGTACTGTTTTGAAGATTCATCTATGTGTTCACATAAAATTAACATTATTCACTATTGATTTAATATTAATTCAGCTCACCTAGCTTTCCTCTAATTTCCCTATAATACATTGTTTCCCAGCTAATATATCAAACACAGAACATTGAGAATTTTAATTGAAAATTCAACATTTTTGAATAAATGTCTCATCACATTTCATAAAATGGGTCAAGGTATGTATCAGCTATGTGTCATCATATAATAATCAATCAGTTACTTTTTTAATCTATCAAAAAGCGGGCGTAGAGAAATCACAAATGTCATTTCTCGATACGAAGGGCTAAAAGTTATGACTTTTTCCCACTACTATGTTACAAAAGTAATAGATTTTAAATCACATCACATATAGTGTAGGACAGATAAATGGGTCAATGCTAAATGGTGTAATCACCTGGGAGTATGGGTGGAGACGGTGTTGCCTATCTGACCGGTGCCTTCGTCTCCTAGGTTACGCTGAATTCTCTTTCGTTCAACGTTCAAGGTATCAACTTAATTGGGGCGTTATAGCAATTAGAACTTCGAAGGTCATTAGATCGTTAATTATACTCAATAGGTATTTAATGCATGAATTTGGAGCATTCAAAGAAAATCAGATGATTTTAGTGTTAATTTGGATGCCCCATTTTTTGTCATCAAAGCAATTAATATTCTCAGGACATAGAAATTACGTCGAAATAAACTGTTGAAGTAGATGAATAATATAATAATACGGGCGTATAAATAATTTGTTAATGTCATTATGTAGGTTACAAGTTATAAAAATAAAATGTACAAAATTAACATCGATTGCTGGGACATTGCTTAATGCATTTTGACGTATTATGTGAAACGGGATATAACCATCGATATCTGGGGGGCTACTGTTGATGGTTTTCAACGTATTGATAAAATGTATTCTCTTGCCTGTTCACCATATATATGCCTATATATATTTGTTCTGATGATGCATCATCGATTACAACTTATTATAGATTATACACACAATTTTGTTTACTATAATCACAGACTTGTCATAATATTTTATCACAAATGTGCATATATTATGGACCTATATACATGTATACTCTCTCTCTCTCTCTCTCTCTCTCTCTCTCTCTCTCTCTCTCTCTCTCTCTCTCTCTTTTGGCATCTAAATCTCATCTGAAACACGTTGAACCCTATTAAAAAAGGTGTAATCTAAAGAAATTTGATGTATTGTTTCGAAATGACAGCTCTGGTACGTAGTTTATGAGTTAGCAGAAATCAACAAGCAACACTATATGCTTCTTCCAGATGTAAATTATTTATCACAAGTAAATTTCCAAAATTTCAACAGTCGTAACGATGGCAAAAAAGTGAAATGGAAAATAGAGAACTTCCAATAAGGGTCGTTTCTAGAGGTAGGCAAAGAGCGTGACTGCCAGAGGCTTCAAATTTAAGGGGCGCTATCGGCGATATATATATATATATATATATATATTTAATAAAATCGAAACTTGATACAAAATCATTGTTCCCCAATTAAGGCTATGGATGGAAGATTAAATCGTTTGAACGGGGCACCACGAGGGCGATCTTACCACCCCAAAATATTGCATATATATATTGCATAAATATTCCATAAATCATATTCTATTTTACTTATGCATTATTGGGTGGAGTAAATGTTATTATTCGAACAGCATTGTAATCGAATGATAGATTAATTTAGCGTTTTATTTTCTTGCATCACCCATTCAGCAAAACTAGCTTCCTTATCACACTGAAGAATTCATGAATTCCGAAAATTTCGTGTAATTCCCAAACCCGTAGAATCGTATTCAAAAAGATACATTTTCGAAAATGTCCCTGCGGGGCTTGATTCCTCCCACACTTGCATTCACTTTCACTTTGTGCATACAGTTTTTGGGGCTCACAATTGAGTCCTTGCCCGTGACGCTGAAATGAGCCAGAATGAGCCCTGCAGATACAATAACTATGATTGGCAAATATCAGTTGGGTACCTCTGGTTCTTCAATATAATCAATTTTGTCATCTAAATCTCATCTGAAACAAGTTAAATCGTGTCAAAAAAGGGGTAATTTAAAAAATTCCCTGCGAGGCCAGAAAGAGTCGTAGGCTCTGTTTTAACTGGTCTTTGTACAACTGTTTTTATATGGCATTTTCTTTTCCAATCTGAGTCCCCCTCCCCCGTATTGGTATTTTTAGTAATTTTTTCTTCTGTCCTGAAAAATACTTCAATCTTATCGAATATGTGGCACCCCATACCTCGTTCCTTCGCGGGTCGCAATTGTTGAGCTTGCCCCCCCCCCAACTTTCAAAACGTTCCGACGCCCCTGTATATATATATATATATATATATATAATTTGCGAATTTATTATCGAATGTCACATTGATTATTATTACATTGCAACTTATTATCGCATAGAATATTCAACTTAAATCTACGACCATTACTTCAGCGAAATTACACCTTCTATAAACATCAATTCTCTGGAACTAATCATCCTTAATAATTCATCCTCAAATGACGATGGTCCAGAACGACCGTCCGCCGCATCTTCCAACACTAACATACGTCAGTGTCTACCCTCCAACATTCATATAGCTACAATAATCTCTGTCGTCGTGCGGGTGAACGGCCGTAAGATGCAAGAGTGGCAATTTGCCAATGACAAGTGAGATACAGCATGCATGTAAGGCAGTGTGGTAACACCTTGGTTTTGACTGTATTTTAACCACGCGGAATAGACTTCCGTGGATATTATGATCGATCTAGGCCACGGTAAGAATAGGTGATGCAGGCTCACCCCCGAGGGAATACGATTACCAGGAAGTTTGCCTCATATGCGGAAGAAGGACTTAAACTGTCAATTAGTCAGCGGTGATGGATAAATACGGCACCTCCACCGTGAAATTGAACTTTATTTTAAATATACTCTTAATAATAGTATAATATTAGAAAAAATTGGAGAAATCAAAGTGGATTATTTTTATCAACTTATTGATGAGCCATTATTTCGGTTATATTGCTGTTCGACTACCTCTCTATTTTGTTAATTTGCTTCTCAGAATTGTTAACCGAATAAACGTACCGGTAATCGAACCGGTAAATGTTTTAGTTTGTGGAGACTCAATCTACAGACCCTGGGTCAGAGGAGATCTAGGGGGTCGTTTGACATTCATATTGTTGAGTGTGTTTTTCTTTGTTCTGATATTGTTGACAAGATATTTTGGTTCATTCTCTTCTGGGACTGTAATGTTGTAATTCTTTAGTTCACATTAAATTATATTTCTAACTCTTTTTTTTTTTATTGCTGATTGCGTTCCAATAGTTCTTCTCACAAATGCGGTTCAGGATATAATACTTTTAATCAGACTATATTTATTTTATTCAAACTTGAATTATATTTAAATTATATTTGAAAATATTTAAATTAATTTAGCAGATTTTCTCTTTTATTGCTGATTGCGTCCCAATAGATCTTCTCACTAATGCAGTTCAGGATATAATACTTCTGATCAGACTATATTTCTTTCAACTTGAATTTTATAAAATCATATTTGAAAATATTCAAATTAATTTAGCGGACTGTAGTTTGATTTGAATCTTCCGCTTTTATATTTGACATATCGAGAAAATATAAGTAATAAACTGCACTTGAATATACATGTGGCAATGCTTATATCTCATGAAGCTTGATGAAACATATAATTTGAATACTTGAGGAAAATACTTCGAAAAACCAGAGAAGGAAATTATTGGCAGTGGGCGAGCATGACGGGAAGCGAATCCCAAACCACAACTGAGTGACAGATTCTAGTTGAGCCTGACATAAACAGAGTTCGTAATTGAAATATGTGAGACAGAATAATGTCTCAGTTTCGTCTCAAATATATTGTTTTTTTCTTCTTTTTTCTCCGATTCTGACGTACTAATTTTTTGAGATTCTGTTATAATTTCCCACTATGTTTACATCCGATTTCTCTTTTTAAAATATGGGCCAAGATCTATCAGGTTCATAATATACAAGAAAAAAGCTGAGTTTGTAATAAATAAACAATATTACCCGTGAACTAGATATCTAATAATATGATGGTTACACAAATTGTCTTCGATATTCCGAATTTGTTGATGTACGATACTTTCAATATTTCATCTTTCATTTTCTCAATTATTTTCGGTGTTATGTGGAATACCCATATGCGACGAATATATGTATATATGTGATGTTACAATGTATATATATATAATATATATATATATATATATATATATATATATAGGCCTATATATATATATATATATATATATATATATATATATATATATATATATATATATATATATATATATATATATATATCTTTTTTATAAATATAGCAGACAATTTCAAGCACTAAAAATGAAAAAATCAACAACGGATATTAGGCCTATACATGTAAAGTACAGACTACTGCTGGGCAATACCAATTATTCATAGAATGCCATAATACATAGCAATCAAAATATTCGAAATTTCTTCATGAATATTTCTTATTTCTCAACAGGTCTGTGTTGTACATTCATAATGGTTGTTGTTGATATTTATATTCTCTTCTGTAGCTCTTCAAAATGACTGCTAGAATTGTAGTTCTATTGTAGTTGTAGTTGTAGTTGTAGTTCTATTGTAGTTCTGTAGTGGAGCGTCGGGCTTTTGAATACACTTTTTCTTCAAGACACGATTTCCACCATAAAGATTAACAAATTGAATGAATATATATTAATTCATATTGATATAAAATTGAATTCATTTAACGAGATTTAGTGGTCTCGAACGACTCTGCATCTTATAATTCAGAACAGACGGTTGAAATATTCAATAAAATACTCGAGTACTTATACTCTTAAAGTAACGCCAACAAATGTCTGGTAACTGGTAGGAATTGTATACGCATTTCGGTCAAGTTACCATATTAACTAGAAATGTGAGGTAGAACATCAATAATAGCGTACCAAATATGTGATTGGAGAACCTAATTTGGGGCACATATTGTTCACTTAATAACAATGTGCGACATAAATTGGAAGAATGCATACATTTTCGGTGAGTTATATATCGTTTGGACTTTGTCTTGTCTTTCCGTTTCTCAAATTTGATAACACGTTATCAAATTTCAACCACCATTATTTAAAAAATAACATAGATGGTCAAATACTTGTAACAAAGTTTAAAGAATCTACAGGATGTATATATCGCTGAAAACTTCATGCTCGACATAATATGATCACAAATATTTTTATACCTCAAGGTACTCATTTTTAAGACGTGATCTCTAAAAAATATAGTATCAAGATGACAATATAATTCTTGTTGGGTATTATCCATCAACATGAAGATATACGGTGTTTTCCTCGGATATCAAGTTACGTCAC
The DNA here is from genome assembly GCA_907164805.1 of Brachyptera putata. Taxonomy (NCBI): domain Eukaryota; kingdom Metazoa; phylum Arthropoda; class Insecta; order Plecoptera; family Taeniopterygidae; genus Brachyptera; species Brachyptera putata. Next base: position 16,189,147 of record OU015464.1, read on the forward strand.
TTTTCCTTATAACACTAGCACAGTTCCTCGTATGAACATCAATCTTCTTCACTCTTTCCATTCACTTGTATAATCACTGTAAGAAACACCTGCTCACATCCGAGACACGCGTCCGATAGCGCTACTCTGCTACCCTATACAGGAAGTGAAGATAATAATAATAACAACAACATCAACCACAAGACGCACCACTAACATGGATTCTCTTTCCAACAATATTAGGTGAACACGTTACTCTGACGGGATAAATGATGGTATTTGTTGTTCCAGACTACATCCAAGAAAGAAAACGTTTGTCTTCCTGTTTCCTGATTTACGTCAAAATCTAACGAATTCAGAATAACTTTTCAACTTTTTGTCGTTTTTATTTATGAAGACATTTTTTATTCGAGAGATTTGTGTTACTTCCATCATTAAATAAAAGTGTGTTGAAAAGTTTGATATTGAAAAGTAAGAAAAGCTGAGAAGCCCGGAAACTAAAAACAAATACATTTTCCATAATATAAGGATAAATATTAATATTTTTTTTTGTGATGAATGGCAATATATTTTTCTCAAATGATATAGACTTTTCTCTGAACGATTTCTGTCGTCTCAATTTGCCTATGCTTAAAATGTCAGTGTTATTTATTTAAATAGTTTATTTACATACTTTGAATCAGGTCAGTTGACTCCTATGCTAGATATAAGACAGACGAAAGATCTCTGCGGAATTTTGAATGTTTTAAGTGTTGCGGTTTTAAAAGGGAGTCAGTTTTATTACACATTCTCTCTTAATTGTATATGAAGAAGATGAGGTCATAAACTCAAACAAATACTCAGCGTTACGCTATTCTTTTATTGGAGGAATCGAGTGATAGCTTTTTACTCGAGCGAAATGAGATCAAACTTTGTAGGTTCTTCACAGTTACATATAAATTGGTCGCCTAATTTCAACAATGCCTGTAGTCGATAGGTTGGGTAGGCCACCATTATCTATAGCAGGGGTCTCCAAACTTTTTATCCTAAGGCCACACTGATTCTTCCACTAAGGGCCAGCACCAGTACAACACCCTCTCTGAGGAGCTACATAAATCTCAATAATTATAATTATACTGTTCAATTTCATTATGCGAATTACCAATATGAATGTCACTTATTGTAAATTTGTAGGATAAATCTCATATCATTAATTACAGTTAAATTGTTCCATTTTATGTATGTTAATTATTGTGTTTCTTAATTGGTCGTTAAATAAAAACATCTGATTATTTTTTGTATAATATTACCTACATTGTACACTTTACAATGTAATCAAATAAACTATGAGGGGCACGAATGGCGGTACGGGCCGGTGTTGGCCCGCGGGCCGTAGTTTGGAGACCACTGATCCATATAAAGTATTAAGTTTCTACTGCTTATTGTTTCCATCTTTGTTACATTTATAATACTTCTCAAAAATTGTGCTACGCTTCAAGATGACTTATCTCTTTATTGAAAATCAGCAAGTGAAACTTTGAAATCGAATTTACATGACAAATCTTGTAACGCTAACAAAATAGAACTTTCTCAAAACTCTTATAATATTTAATACTGTATTAAATACGGTTCAATCATCTTTTTGATAAAGGATTCCATAATGACACGATGACACGAATAAAATTCAATAGAAGCATTTTTCGCCTGATGAGTATTTTGAAGTACTTCTTCCGTGTAACCGAATTCTTTCATAACATTTTAATAATAAAATTCCATGATTAAACCACTTTAAATTGAATCTATATTTATATTATCAGATACAGCATTTAATATTCTAATATAGGGCAGCATATAATATCTTACGGTTTGCATGTCACCGTTATATGTTACTACAACAGTCTTTAACGACAGCGTGCTCTAATTTTATAACTATAAGCGGTATTTGTCTGCGTTTTAAACCAATAATCAACATATCGGTGGTAATTTAATGGCATTAGCTCGTGTGCTTAATGGAATGTTCCAGACATTAATGTTGTTATCATTATTAAGTATGTCAATCCTAAGTAAAGACGACGTAGAAATCGGGAACGTGTACACGGCGTCGCGACGCTTTATCGTTACCGCACTGGGAACAGCACGCTATCGTCACGCGCTGGTTTGAGCGTCTGTGTCGAGATGGTATTCAGATCGACGGTGGTGAGTTTCGCACGTCTATATGAAGCGTATGAGAAGATGTGAAAATTTATATATTTCGTTGCTATGGCATCGTTATTGTGTTGATTTTGTGTTTTATTTTATTATGTTTTTATCATTTTGGTTTACTTTCAAGAAAATCTGGTTGTTAGATGAATGAGTTTTATGTTAGAATAATTAAAAAAAAGTGCTTATGGAATCAACGTAAGCAAATTAAAGTATCAACTAATTTTTATGAAGGAGTGCGGTGAGACATTGAAAACGTGAAGATGCTCTAGTTTCCTATAGAAACAAATAATTTCGAGTGATCTTCTGGCAATAATGTAACAGATTAAGTGTGAAGATTAATAAAGCGTTTTTATGTTAGAATCGTAACTACCAAGGTAAAGGCTGCATGACGACACTACAATATATATTTTTGTTAATGGTTGGAACACTTCGAATCGATTTTCTTCATACTATGAACTAATAGAATGAAAAAGTTCGCACATACATCACACTTCTGTGTCAGCAATATATTTCAAATTATCCTTCATTTTTTTAATGTTAATTATATTCACCTAATTTCCTTCACAATGTGTTATCCGCATTGTACCCGGTTCTATTCACATTTTACTATGAAAAATTACATTTCCTCTACTTCTTGAGTTCATTAATTTCAGGAAATGTTTCTTTCACAGCACTAGACGCTTTTGTCCTAATCTATCCCTCATGGCAACTTCTGAAAAGTCTTACATTCACTCTCCTAAGAAAAACGACGCACCAACATATCAATTCTCTACAGTGGGAGGTTCAGAACGAACGTCTCTTGTATACAGTAGCATCAACATTCGTCTGTTCCAAACTGTCAACAATAACCATATCTATAACTCCCACATTAAGACGTGTTTGATTCATATCCTATTGTTTTAACTCGTAACTCCATTGTATATAAGACAAATTTCGTATTCAAAACAAAATATTCCTTAAAATCCGCGTCAATCTTTTGAAAAGGGCAAATGATCTTTTCTATAATAGATTACACAGCAATGCGTAAATATTAGTGGCTCGAGACGGTTGACGGTTTGTGCTGATGGATAGGGAGAACTGTCGATCGGGCCTTGTAACTCAGTTTTGAAATAACCGTCCACCTACGCTGTAACGAGAGGTAATTGCACGAACAACCACAATGTGGTGTGTGTAAGATTGTAAGTAAATGTGGCTTTTGTCATTTGGACGTTTTAGTGAAAAGTTAATCTACACGTGCCTGTTTTTCAATAACGTTGAGGTTATGTTAACTTGGCATTTTAGGAATAGTCGACTTGTTTTTTAATGGGGATTTTTCGAATTTATTATTATTTCGAAGAAAAATGAGTACAATAAGTGAGTATTTGCAAGTAAGCGCTAATGCAGGCTCACATGTGCCGGGGAAAGACTGACCGAACTGTACTTGATCATTTGAACTTGATAATTCAATAATTTTATCTCATTGTATCATCAATTTTTCTGAACATTTTTGAACCTTTGTACTATTTATTTGTCATCACGTTGACTTAAATTGGATAAAATGAAAATAAAAAATAAGGTCATCTCTAACAAAATATATTCAAATAACTTGGATATAGTATAATTTCAGCATAATAATTTAGGACTTGATCCATAATTGACAATCTTGCAACTCAAAATTACTTATATTCTTTATAGCAAACCTATATATTTAGACTCTTTCAACATTCTCTATTGTTGGTAATAAAAGTATTTGGAATCATTGTTCAAAGAATACACGTAATATAGACAATACACAATATTTCATTTCCAGAATAGTCTATCAAGTTGAAAGCGTTTCAACTTTTATAACGATTAGCCTCGCAACAATGACTCTTGATTGCTAATCAGACATCATGCTGTTTAAATATATCATCACCCCGCAATGACCACACGTAGCTCAATCTCCTCCTCGTGGCAATGTTGTATCGACTCATTCAGCTCAAATACACACGCGTTTTTCAGGAACGTTTTTCATTCATCTCGAAGTTGGTCGTTACAAACACTTTGTTGCAACGTTCTGCAACTTGTCACGTGCAAGAAGGCGTATTATAAATTATATTTTCTAGTATACTTGTATCCACGAAAGAAGGTTGTCTACCAATACAGGGAATAACAATATTGGAATGTAATAGGAAAACGCAACATATGCGTTGTGGTATGAGCGATATGGATATTTTAATTCAAAATGTATGGAAAGCTATAGGGCCAATGGATTTCTTATAGCTTTGATTTATTGATCATTATAATTTTTATAATTTTCATTAAAAAGGCTCATCAAATTTATGTGAAAATTCGGAATAATGTGCTTCATGATTATATTGATACTCCGCGAATATTCGAATGTATTCGAAGAAAATATTGTATACGAATTTTCTCCTCAGGGTTGTACTTACGAGGTTTTTAAAAACTTCAAAATGTGTTTCATCATATGTGGTGCAACAAGTGCCCCTCAAAACTATGCAGTACTAATTAAACTAGATGTTACAATTGAATAAAACACTGGTCATTTTTTCAGAGTATGGTGAAACTGTGTCTTCGCTTCGCTTACCCAACTAGGCCTATACTTCCTAGTATGCTTGTAGACCTATCAACAAAAAATTTCTGTCTCCCAATAAAGCAAACAAAAATACTGATATTCCTCATTTTGTTACTGTGGTATTTTGAGGAATGATAATTTTTCAGCACGAGATTTACGATAAGAAACTCAACTATATCTTTCGAGTTTCTTGATTATCTACGACGATTTAACAATATTTAGTTCGTGGACAATTTCTTTCCCGAAGGCAAAAATAGATCTCAAACATCAGGAAAGAATCACTCTCCCTATTCCTAACCCCTCAAATAAAATTGTCATACTGACTTGATTTTACAACATGTCCCTTCAGTATTATGTCATATTCACATGCCACATACTCGATACCCAAAGCTTTTCTCCACTAGTTTTTGTACACGCGCCCCTAAAAACATCCATTTATCTTATCATAGGTCATTACCTAGACGGCGCATTGTACGACGCGGTCATTCGGACGTCGCGATGACCCGTCTTCGAGAGCGTCGTGTGTAGCGTAGCCTCGTGCAGCGTCCCGTAACGGTCAGGCACGTGGTGATGCTTATGCGACGCTTACACGACGCCTACATCATAACGGATGTGGGCAGTGAGTTTGCTTGGAGATAGATAATGTAGAGGAATTACGGAAATGTTGGAATATTAGGGGGTTTTATATTTTTTATAACTGATTTTACGAGTTATGATTACAAATATGGCGATGACGTATTTGAAATGTAACCATGGCAACTAGAAATGTAGGGGAAAAGTAAAATAATTCTGAGTTGTGATTGGAGAATACATTCGGGAAATATATTGTTAGTTCACTCAGAGCCGGTCGTATCAAACGATAATAAGTAAATAAATGAATCAATTAATTATTGGTCAAGTTACGATAATAGCATATGTGAACAAGGTCATTCCCTACTATTTACTAACCCAAAACTGTTAAGATAATATCACCAGCACAACAATGAGCACAACAATATGGGATATCATTTGAAATAAGTCCATGAATAGAACACCACGATATTTTAATGTACTGTTTTTAGAGTTCCAACTGATGAAGATATGTTAATTCGAAATCAATATTATTTCAAAAGTTCTGAGAATTGGTACTTTTCGTGAATCCGAGTTCACGCTCCATCTTCTGGATCGTTGTCTTATCCTTCGCAGCAATCTTTTAGTCTAGACGTGAAAAGTACGAGTGCAGAAAAACCATGAGAGTCGTTGCGTGCGTCTGATGGCCACCGTAGTTTTTTTTTTATTGTTTTGACTTTGACGTGCGTGCAAGAAAAAGAGAGGAGAGACAACTGTAATGGTTATTATGCAAGGGAGGGAGAGAGAGGGAGGGAGAGAAAGAGAGAGAGAGAGAGAAAAGAGAGAAGACAATAGTAATAGTAAATGTCTTGTCCTAATAAATGGTCCGTTAGGGATGCTGATGTGCCTTGATGCCCCTGACCTGCTTTTACAACAAATCACATTCACTTAATTTGGAAGTTAATGAAAAGAAATGTTGGCTTACCTTCTTGGTCTTTTTATTATATTTTTGTTTTTGTAATTTAACAGTATAGCTGGCACTGTCACTTGACTGAATTAATTATCAACACTCTTTCAAATTACGTAAAACTTTTGAACAAGGGAAACGCAGTAGGCGTTGTAAGTTGGGCGAAATAGGTCAATTTATATGAAATGTACTCGAAAGCTTGACTTTCGAAAGCAGTTCGAAATCTCGAAAGCCTTGACGCAGACTAATTTGATTATTGATCATGTTGATTATCTTCATCGTCATGCTATCTAATTTGTTTTACCTGCTGATCTTTTTGATGGGTCCAACTTGACTGATGTAAACAATTAATTGCATTATAAGTTTGTTAATCACTTATCTGATACACACAAAGCTTTGGTAAAGATTAGAATAATGATTAAAAGAATAATGTATAGCATACTTGTGTTTGAATTCACTGAAAACTTGAGAAAATACATACATTTTCTCCGCCGAGTTTTTTTTTAAATTCAGGAATGATTTTCCTCAGGCGTAATTCTATCGAAAGCACCTCAAAACTATCAAGTTCGTTCATGACATATGCACGCCAAGGTTCAGCAACATTTCAGTTTTCGTTTGACCTGTGGAGTGCAAACCAACCAAAAAATCTTTTTTCAAGTACGGTAAAATGAAGTGTTCGCTCTCGCTCATCCCAAGTATCACTAGAAAAGAGTGTGGGGAATTTCAATGTACCTCTATAACAAGTAAATTTGATTACAAAATCATTTTCAATCGGAATTTGATTACTAGTTTTGGAAGAAATGCTATTTTATTTATAATTGAAATATAAATAATTAGAATAACGATATTTATTATATCCCCTCAAATATGAAGTGCGTATAAAAATAAGTGGAGATTAATAAGAAAGTTAATCATAGTAATTTATTGTATTTATTTATATTCTATATGTTTGTCATTTTTTCAATATATATGTATATATATATATATATATATATATATATATATATATATATATATATATATATATATATATATATATATATATTGGGCTTAACGACGCACTGTTCTAACTGAGATCTAATGGCGTCGGATGGATGATTAATGAAATGATGGGATGGAGCTTTTGGGTAATGAGAAGGATAGTGGGAAGGAAGCGGTCATGGCCGACTTATTGTAGGAACCATCCCGGCATTAGCCTGGACTACAGAGGGAAACCATGAAAAAACTCTGTAGAGATGGTCGGCGGCGGGGATCGAACTGGGTTCGGAATTCCCCTCGCCTACCGGACCACATGAAGCGAGCGCGTTAACCACTATATATATATATATATATATATATATATACGGCCCAGATAACCAACTGCGTTGTTCAGGGTTAATTATCACCACAATCTCTAGGGCAGATTCAAATTGAAAACTCGGAGGCTGCCAGCTCCGAGTTATGTAGCTACTTCCTCCTCCTCTTCTTCACTCCTACTATCATCTTCCTCTTCTTCTCTTCCTATTAGTTCTCTCCACCGTTCTCTATCCTCCCACCATTTCTCTTCTTTCACTTGACTCTATTCCTCCCCTCGATTCACTATTCCAATCCCTACTCCCTTCTGCCATCTTTCTCTTGGTTGCCCGACTCATGCAATTGTAAACCATCTGAAACATTTTCTTCGGAATCCACTCGTCCTCCATACGCATCATATGTCCAAACCATCTAACCCTTTCCCTTTCCAGTTTTTAAAAGACAATCTTTCCACTCCCATTTTCTTCCTCATCTCTCTGCTTCTTTTCCTCTCCATCTTTGATTAAAAATATTTTCAAATATATTTGAATAATATTTTGACCATGTATACATAATTTTATACATTTTCGTTCTTGAATGAAGGTGTCTAAAACTAAATTAGATATAATGATATGCACATTTGACACACTTACGTGAACATACGCACGTGCTCCACTAGTTTTTCTGGAAGTAAAAATAATACAGCGTCTTGTATTCAGTCGTTATCATTAAACCCGTGTGGAAAGATTGAAAAATGCACTAGATTTTATTATAAAAAATCACATACAAATGTCGTGATATATCTTTTTCTTAATCCCGCCCTAATGTCTCAATCGACGCATTAATCTATGTTCGTGTTGGAACGCGTTCAAATATTTATATAAATCCAAACAATTTACTATAAACATTCTGAGTGTATATATTGACGAATTATATATTAAGATATCATATTATTATCACACAATTGAGAAAGAATGCATCTTGGTTTATAAACATATTTGAATTAGTTGTTTTTTCTCTGGTTTATATATATATATATATATATATATATATAAATCTCTCTCTCTCTCTCTCTCTCTCTCTATATATATATATATATATATATATATATATATATATATATATATATTTATATATATATATTTTATATCATACAAAAAAATGTGTTTCTCTAATAACTCTGAAATAAAATAACTTCTCCAAAATAGCTTAGAATGGACTTGGGCCTGGCAAAATCAAGTGGACATGTAGGGCCTACCCTTCTGAAGTGTACTTACCTAACTTAGTTAGAAAAAGTAATATGAAATGATGAAAAAAAATCTGAGGAGTAAGGACAAGTATAAATATGAATATATGAATGTTAAGTTCTGTACAACGTTATTAAAGTTCTCAATGATGAAATATGGTGTAAATATTTATTAAATTAATCAAATGAATTGATTTAAAAAATGAATCAACTATATAAATTTAAAATATGAATATAAATTATCAATATGAATTAACAATAAACGAATAAATTGAACAATTAATTTAATATTTCAATTCATGAAAATGCATGTAATTTTCAAGTCTAGTTAAAAAATGAGTACATGTTCTGGCCATCTTTGTCTGTCATCAAAATACAAGCAATAAAGAAGTGAAGGTAGTCATTTTATCATCTAATCAATTGTAAAAACACAATCTGGGTGTACCCTATTGGTTGCATTTTTCATTGAAAATATTTCAAAATATATCACGGAGCGGTTGAGGATTGTTATTCCCTAATAATTCCAAATGAAGTAACATTCTATGAGTCGGAAATAATTTCATGTCTTAATTTAATGTCAAAAACAGATGAAGTGAAAAGTTTTCCTGGTTATAAATTCGATTATACAGAAATTAATTAATTTTAATGAAAATATATAAGGCACGACCATTCTTCTAGATGGCATTACATAAGTAGGACATTTACATTTTCCACGGTCATGAAAGTTGATCCGTTTTCGATTCTCATGAAAAGTTCGTGCTCTACTTAACTTAAATTTTACAAGTAAATTAAACTTCAATAGTATCAAGTTTCATACTCGATGCATTTATTATATTCATTTAGTTCATTAAAACATAAAAAACCAATCCAAATTCAACAATATTGTTTGACTTACATTCTGGCTGTTAATTTCGTGTAGATGATTGATGAAACGTTTGAAAACACATGGATGTCTGATTACATCTGATTACATCTAATCGAAAAATAATTATATTTCATCGCTATAACTATTGATATAACAGAAAAATACTATCTGACTTCAAATCTGACTTATCTGACTGTCAAATACTGGTACTTGACTGTCAAAACACATACTGGTTACCAGTACTGGTACTAGTCAAGATTAAAAACAGAATCAATATTTCTTGAATGGTTCGTAACGAATATCAACTGTAACTATACAGTAGTATAACATCTCATAAGTGTAATGTATAGTTGAATTTAAAAAAGTTCATCTCGACTTTTCTAACAAATGAGTCTAACAAATATTCTGTATTCAACTTTGGCCCTACCGTGGATCATTTCATTCGATTTTCAGAAATAATTCAAGACTACTGTTTTTCATCATTTCCAAGCTAATATGCAATTGTATTGAATTGTATATTCATCAAGAAGAATCATTTATAAATGACTTATACTACCAACCATCATATTTATCCATCATTCACAATATTCATATACCCTCGAATAATCTATAGCTGTTGGTAGGTCCTTAAACTCGAAAATATATATCGTTTTCCTTGTTATGTTTATGAATTATAATTATTCGAGTCATTTTATTCAACATCAGTTTCTAGTGGTTAATCAAGATTTGTAGGAATACCCATAGCCGCCCATCAAGCGCAGCCGCTGAAGTCTGCCGTGGAAATTTAATTACGTCAAATCGGTCGTGAGTTCGAGTCCTGAGTAAGGCATGGGTTTTCATAATCATCATTCCATCTATCATTAGCTCTTTCATAATCGCAAATAACTTGATTGTTGGTTGGGTAGTTGAGTGAAAAAATTAATCAACTTTGTTGATATGTAGAGTTGCAAATTGTAAATTGCATTATACTGTTCAAAACTGAATAATAGCCGGGAATCTTCAATAGAGTAAGAATAAATCTAGACGAGTACTCTTGCAACAGGTAATCACCAAGGTTACGAAACCTAAGTATAGGACACATCTATTTATTGGTTAAACTTTCCTTGAATCATAAAATGCTAGCATACCAGAGAGCAAGTACAGATATATAGGCCTATATATATATACGTATATATATATATATATATTGTATATGCAACGTGACCTTCTCTCACATCATTAATTCTGTAGTACAATTTTGCAATTTTCGTAACGGACGCTAGGAATAATAATTAGTAAAATATTCATCATTGATTTTGCATATACGAATGCATTAATTAAAGTTGTTTTACAGAGTTCGTTTTCGATATCTAATCAATTCGGAATTCATGTGTGATTATTCAAGCAATTATCTGGAAATCTCAATTATATCCATATTTTGAACTAAAACTTAAGATGAGAATATTTTTCTTGGTAATGAAATGTAGGGTGTTGATATTCAACTTTTCTCAGTATTTTTACTTTCAACACTTTTTGTCCTAATGTTCGCAATTTGAATTGAAGTGTACACAAATTTAAATTTGTTCAAATATATATATATATATATATATATATATATATATATATATATATATATATATATATATATATATATATATAATGATCTATAAATTCAATATAAATATATATAACATAAATGCCATGCTTTCACTCCGCGGTGAACTCTCTGAGCACCGATATCTCAATGGTGGATCGGCAAATCGGTGAATCGGCGAATCGGCAAATCGGCGACCGGAAACCGACCTCCATCGGGACCACAAAACTACACCAAATGCACATAGATTCGCCAAGAAAAATACCGTGTAGCGAGAATTTTTCTGCAAGTCGGTTTTCAAGTGGGACTAAAAGTGACTAATGGAAACGACAATATTTGTGACGTCATGACTCAGTTACCGACCCGTGCTACGTTATAATAAAGTAGCATATTGAGGGACATATGTCTCATGTGGTGTTACTGTTGATGTAGCTGCCTCCTCATATGCTCGGGCTCCATGGTTCGATCTCCGACCCCATTACACTTGTTCAACAAAAAAACAATCACATATTGTCTCGAGCGCTGAGTTGGATCAAGGTTCATTCTTTTTCAATTTGACGAGATAAACATAAATTATCTACTCACTAGGCAAACGCAGGATGTGCGTTGTACGATGAGCGAGATGTCTCTATAAAGTATAATAGAAAACTCTACAAACCTTGATCATTTGAAATGAACTTTATCCGATGTCAATGAATCTAGAAAGCCGTGACTTCGACAATGCAACATTTTTCATTAATATTTCTATCTTTCCGATGAATAGAATACATTTATTATATTATTTTCTCCAAAACGGCTGGTCCGAATATCAAACCAAATTTTTATTCATGTATATTATTCTTGTGTTCACATTTGTGGAAAATTTGAATCATATTGAGGAGATTTAATTTTTCAATTTTTTCCGCTCAGCCAAATCTTATTGGGTTTTTAGAAACTTCTAGATGATGTTTCTCAAAAATGGTCCAACCGATTAGACCTCAAATCTTTACAGTTCTAAGTTGGATAAGTAAGTTTCATGTCGATCGGTCAAACCCTGCGACCTGTGCAGTGTTTAAAAAAAAAAAAAAAAAAAAACGCACAGACAAAGTTCCGTAAGAGTTCAGTGAAAATCTTCGCTACGCTCATCTAATAAATTATCTATCAAGTGGTTTGATATTCGAGTATTGTTTTTAGTCCCATTTGAAAACTGCCTGGCCGAAAAATTCTCTCTGCTGGGTACCTATTAGTTTTATATTGGAAAATAGAATTACAATCTACATTTTTTTTTCAAAGTATCGTGTATTTTTAAATAATTCATCTACGCATTATACTATTTATATTATCATTTCAGTATAATCTAGTTCATATTTTGTTCTTGACATATCTATCAAACATTTATATATAATGTTATTTTTCCAATTCTGGAAATAATACGCATTTGCATCATTTTCCAATAAATAAAATGACAGTATAGTAGCTCTTGTCATTCTTCTTTAGATTAAAATCCATGGGTGGTCCTTGCACTTCATATCAGTATTCACTACTCTGCTTTCGAAACTGTCATTCGCATATGTTTAAAGGTTACATTATCTAGGCTTATTCAAATGGCTATTAATTTAATAGACTCTTATGTAAAGAATGTGCGGTCATTCCTGAATGGACAATGGACGAAAGAGAACGAAACGTTCAGATCTAATAAGCAGTGTTTCACTATTAGTCCTGCGGGCTTGAGCTGTTCTAGGCCAAACTGTGGCGTCGGTCTTATAACAAGCTGAAAATTTGACAGTATCTAGAAATATGATTGATACAACTGCTCTTCAAAATTGTTCGGATTTGCTTCATCGGAACACACTTGAAAAAAATCAGGAACCTGCCATTCGAGGAAAAACTGAAGAAATGTTGAGTTTCGATGAATATTTCTCCCAAGGATCAATTTTGATCCTAGAACCATGAAACTTTCAGTAAACAGCTCGTCGTTATAAGATGTTCTCATAAAAAATAATAAACAAGTCAATTATATGGATAAAGTTCATGAAATATCCGAAATTCGGTAAGAAATGATGCAAAATTACACGTTACCGGACTTTGGTTCTTAGCTGTATCCATTAGCGTGAATTTAAAAACGTGAATATAGAATCAACGAATAGCCTCATCTATAGGCTACAACTTTGCCGCTTGAAGACGTGTTTCACGTGAACTTTGTAACACAGTTTTCTACTATTTCTGTGGCGCCGTTTTGCATGTTTTGCAATGCTGTGTACTGGACACTGGCCACTTCGATTGACCGTCTCAGCTGTCCAATAACATCACCGATTGGATGGTTCGAGCCACCAAGATACCTTTACTGAAGTGGGTATCTAATGTCAGGGAAATTGATCGATTAAACTATATTAGTTATGTGGTTGTATGTATGGTTCTTTGTTCTGATTATAATGGTAATTTCTTCATGACACCGTTGTTTATGAGTTTTACTCATCGGATTATGAAAATAGAATGATATTCTGAAATACGATATGGTCAGAAGGTGAATTTTGCGTATCCAGCAATCGTTCTGTTACGAGATGTTCATCCGATTTCGAGCTGTTACGCCACACACTTGCGGGATCAATCGAGCTCAAAAGCACGACGACGAATCTCGAGATTTTTTTTCACACATTAGATTCAACCCTTTACTTGACCAATATAATAACTCTTTCGGGTTCGGAATTCGGTGTTGATCAAGTTATAATCACTTCTACCATCCTCAAATATCCAATAAGACGTAACAAAACAGAATATAGGCCATTGACAATATATATATATATATATATATATATATATATATATATATATATATATATATATATATATATATATATATATATATAATATATATATATATATATATATATATATATATATATATATATATATTTATATATATATACATATATAAATTTATTCAAAATTGCATGCCTTCTAGAAACTGTTTGAAAATTGTGTTTTATTTATCACAATTCAATTTAGTTCAATTCGTGGTGTGATCCACAAGTCTAGAAATGTGTGACTGTACGAGAGATTTCTAAAATTGGAACTGTGTAAGAAGTTCTCCTCTAGCGGAATTGGTATAGGCCCAACGCGTCGTACCGGCAATCTGGAGATCCGGGCTCGACTCACGGGGGAGGTTGTAATTTGAAAAATCACACATTTATAATAACTGACCGGTGGTTCACCAGGAAACTTGCTGAAATCGTGTATTATTTCATAACTAATGTTCTCGCGGATTGAGTGAAATGTTGTTTCGATTTCTCGGGTTGACTATTTGTTCTCTTTTGGGATAGAAACAAGTCTTCTTTGCGATGGCAAACCGAAATATAGAATGATGAATATTCTCCGCGGTGGCAAAGCAGACAAGGTACCAAATGGGACCGTAATTATACCCCAAAAGAGGGAATTAGGGAATATATAATATGTGTATACAGATACATATTAATTATATATTTACGTTAACTGCCCATCAGCTAGTTGATGCTATTAATAAATTGCAGCATGAACTAATCTTACCATGTATATAATTCCGAAATATTTAATTGATCAAGAAAAATTACACGATTCATTTTTACTAGAGCTACTACATTGGAACATTTTTATGCAACTTGAACGGCCGAGAGGCTGTAGAGAGTTGGAAGGAGTACTTCATCAATCTTCTTAACTGCGTTGAACCCCGCGAATTGTTCGAATTCCAAATAATAGCTACGGTTGACCCAGAGTATCCGCCACCAGGCTTGGAGGAGATCAAAAGGCAGTCACAGCGGACGCGTCTAGCGAAGCGGTCAACTGCAGCTACTTCAGTCTGAGTCACCTGCTCAAGTCACGAATCCTATCCCGTCAAGTCAAAACCAGGCTCTATATGGCACTAATCCAGCCAGTCGTGTCGTGTATGGCTGTGAGTCCTGGAGTGTTTGGAAGCAGGACCTGAATAAACACCTCATCTTCAAAAGGAAAATCCTAATGAAAATCTTCGGTCTTGTACTAGACGTAATAACGGGGACGTGGCGAATCCGATACAACCAGGAGCTGGAGGAGCTCTACGGAAAGCCGAATATCGTGGGTCTAATGAGAAGCAGGCTACTAGAGTGAGCTGGGCAAGTCGTGTGAATGGGCGCCCATCGTTTCTCAGCGACGGTGCTGGATTTGGTCCCGCGAGGGAGGAGACCAGTGGCGCGACGGCTCAGTTGGGACCTGCTCGTGCTCGTTCTCGTGAAGAGCAAGATACAGAACTCACCGATGAAGCTATAGTAGAATTCAGAATTGTGTGGTTTTACGGCGCGTCAACGACGAGGTTATTTGCGCCGAATGAAGCTATAGCACGATGGGTATTTTATTATTCGATTATTATTTATTATTCGATATTTTCGATGGGTATTTTATTATTATTATTTTTTATTCTCAGCTCATGGTTGCAAAGTGCAAGCTTACCAATTATAATGGTAAAATCAGCATCTGAGTTGAATGTTGAAATTCTGAATCGTGAAATTGTCCGGTTCTGAAATTGTACCTATCCTGATTCAGCTATCCTGTCCTGATCTATTCACCTATCCTGCCCTGATCTGATTGTCCTCAGCACATAATTCAATTCCAATTTCATTTTATTCATTTCATTGCATTTCACTCATGCTTCTTGATATGACAATACCAGTGAACAGTGATGCAGAAGGAGAAGAATTCATCAGTCTTTGAAATGTAAATACATACTGCGATAAATGACCCGAATTTTATCAATGCGGTAGTAATAGTGTAATTGTTTTCTCTCATTTGGTACTGCAATTGATTTCTGATAAATTTACACCAGATTTGAATCTTCAAGATATATAGTCTATATTCTATAAAAATCTATCATCTGTAAGATGCCAGAAACACACATGAGACAATATATTGTGTGCGCGCTAACATATTATAACATCTATATATAATTCATGGAAATAGATACAGTTACAAATCAGTATACTGACAATAATGATTATATTGAGCTGTCGCATAAAAACGACTTGTAAACTTGTTGCGAGACATAAAGCTTTCAGAAGAAAATAATAATCAACAAACTGAGAACATATTATAAGTCAGTCAACCCGAGAAATCGAAACAACATTTCACTCAATCCGCGAGAACATTAGTTATGAAATAATACACGATTTCAGCAAGTTTCCTGGTGAACCACCGGTCAGTTATTATAAATGTGTGATTTTTCAAATTACAACCTCCCCCGTGAGTCGAGCCCGGATCTCCAGATTGCCGGTACGACGCGTTGGGCCTATACCAATTCCGCTAGAGGAGAACTTCTTACACAGTTCCAATTTTAGAAATCTCTCGTACAGTCACACATTTCTAGACTTGTGGATCACACCACGAATTGAACTAAATTGAATTGTGATAAATAAAACACAATTTTCAAACAGTTTCTAGAAGGCATGCAATTTTGAATAAATTTATATATATATATATATATATATATATATATATATATATATATATATATATATATATATTTATATAATTGTCAATGGCCTATATTCTGTTTTGTTACGTCTTATTGGATATTTGAGGATGGTAGAAGTGATTATAACTTGATCAACACCGAATTCCGAACCCGAAAGAGTTATTATATTGGTCAAGTAAAGGGTTGAATCTAATGTGTGAAAAAAAATCTCGAGATTCGTCGTCGTGCTTTTGAGCTCGATTGATCCCGCAAGTGTGTGGCGTAACAGCTCGAAATCGGATGAACATCTCGTAACAGAACGATTGCTGGATACGCAAAATTCACCTTCTGACCATATCGTATTTCAGAATATCATTCTATTTTCATAATCCGATGAGTAAAACTCATAAACAACGGTGTCATGAAGAAATTACCATTATAATCAGAACAAAGAACCATACATACAACCACATAACTAATATAGTTTAATCGATCAATTTCCCTGACATTAGATACCCACTTCAGTAAAGGTATCTTGGTGGCTCGAACCATCCAATCGGTGATGTTATTGGACAGCTGAGACGGTCAATCGAAGTGGCCAGTGTCCAGTACACAGCATTGCAAAACATGCAAAACGGCGCCACAGAAATAGTAGAAAACTGTGTTACAAAGTTCACGTGAAACACGTCTTCAAGCGGCAAAGTTGTAGCCTATAGATGAGGCTATTCGTTGATTCTATATTCACGTTTTTAAATTCACGCTAATGGATACAGCTAAGAACCAAAGTCCGGTAACGTGTAATTTTGCATCATTTCTTACCGAATTTCGGATATTTCATGAACTTTATCCATATAATTGACTTGTTTATTATTTTTTATGAGAACATCTTATAACGACGAGCTGTTTACTGAAAGTTTCATGGTTCTAGGATCAAAATTGATCCTTGGGAGAAATATTCATCGAAACTCAACATTTCTTCAGTTTTTCCTCGAATGGCAGGTTCCTGATTTTTTTCAAGTGTGTTCCGATGAAGCAAATCCGAACAATTTTGAAGAGCAGTTGTATCAATCATATTTCTAGATACTGTCAAATTTTCAGCTTGTTATACGACCGACGCCACAAACTTTCTTATTTGAAGAGATAGAGCTCGAAGCCCGCAGGACTATATCCTTTGTTTGTATACTATCCTTTGTGTTTAGTGGAAATAACAAAAAAGAATGAATATCGCCATAACCCTCACGAGCCTCAATCATTTCGCACATTGAGAAACAACTCGCATCAGAAACAATCGCATTGAGAAACAATCAAGTTTCTCTCCGAGATTTCAGGTTTCAGTGTTATAATTTGAGTAAAAAAAGTAAACATAATCTGAAGCAATTATATATTTTTTGAAACCTCGTTTCTAAATATATAAAAATGAATAATAAATAACCGTATGTGTTAACAAGTATATACAATATATATGTATATGTTCATGTGTATATATATATATATATATATATATATATATATATATATATATATATATATATTATGCTATAGTTGGATGAGCGAAGCGAAGACTCAATTACACTTGACCCGAAAAAAATGTACATGTTTTTTTTTTTTTTTTTTTTTTTGTTCGCGCTCTACAGGTCAAACGAAAATTCAAATTCAATTGAAACTTGGCAAGCCCAAGTGTCATCATCTGGATTGAATCTCATTGATTTTTATGCGCAATCGATTGCACCACTTCTGAGAAAACTAATTTTCCATTTTCCAAATTACCCATAAGAATAAGCCGGAGAAAAATTTTCGTACAAAAAATGTCCTTCAAAAAAATTAAAATTTTCACCGAATTTCAATATAATAATGATACACATGATTCCAAACTTTCACTGGAATCCAATCAGTCGTTTAGATATAAAAAATGATTTAATGACATTTTTATACATCATTCAAAGCTATTAAGGAAACCAATTAAATCCAAGCAACAAGTGTCACCAATTATTGAAGAACTATTAAAACAAAGCCTTCTTTATTATCAAAGATATTATTTAGAATGAGTAATGAATATAATTGGATCTCAAGGTGTATATATTGTATCTTAGATTGCATCTAATATTTCCTTCATGATGAGAATAGTCTACGAAATAAATCAACCGAATGAAAACATTAATTTTTAATTTGAATGCCGTCAAAACATCAACTTGATTTAACTTTTTGAAATAATTAGCTCATCCATCAACGCGGAAACACATAACGCGTTTTCCTAGTATATAATTTATTGGGAATTAAATTTCAGCATTCAATCGTTAAATATTCAGTGTTTCAGTTAGGTATACATTTTCATGCGTTTTTGTAGTGAATAAGTGATACGTATTGAATGAACAGTATAGCCTTATATAGGCTGCTATAAAAAGAGTACGGTATGTGGAAAAAAGTTTACAATAAGCAGATAAAACATTTTATAGAAAATATAAAGCTAGGCCAGATTGAATGTGTTTCATGTTATAAACAGTGCGAAAAACGAGCAAAATAATATAAACATAAATACTCTGCGGATCCACCCAAATTATCCATGTTTATCTTACTCGTTCTGTTTTATACACTTAACTTCATTGAATGAACTTCTGGCATTGATCCCGAACATTCTGCTGTCTGTTCTGCGGTATTTCATCAAACTCGAATCCAAAAACATCAAAATATTGAAAAATAATACATTGTTTCATTTATGAAATAAATCTTTCTTGTTCTTTATTATATATTTATTTATTTACTTTCTTACAATCATCTTCAGATAAACAAGGAAAATGCTTTGATATTATCATTTTAACTAGTCTGCTGACCAAATGTTATGAGGTTTATAGAAAAAAATGAAAATTATCAGTATTTAAGTGCATGTAGAAAGATCTCTGTTTTGCATGAGGAAGTAGCTGTGGAGTTTACAAATGCGCTGAATTTGGAATTGATATGTAAAGGAAAAACAACCATACGAACATACTGGATCTCTCTCTAGTTTTGTCTAATGGAAACGTTTACAGTTTCACCAAATCGAAGCGCATGCGCTCTTAAGGTATCTCGATAGTCAAAATATTGCGCGATCTTGGGAAATTCACGACAGGATACTTCCTTTTTACTTCCCAACCAATCAAAATGTCAATCAGTGAGCTTTACGTTGTATTTCACAGCCTTCTAGATGCTGAGATTCTACTGTTTTCAAAGCGAAGCATGGCCACTTAGATAATATTATAAAATAGCAACATCCGTTCCAAACATCTGGACGGGAAAAATATTGCATTAACGGAGTCAAGGACGGAATTAACCTGAACGAAATAACTTCAATGATACGGCTAGCACGCTGAACTGTCATTCAGAATACCGGGTATCGATTCCAGCCATGATCAAGAATCAACATGAATCCTGGTGGGGTTCTTCGTACTTTCTTTCTGTCGTTTAGTTTTCATACTGGGATGATTCTCTAAGAACAGGCTACGGCCGACTCCTTCCCACTATCCAAATACGCTTGATAAAATAGCCTATTATTTCACCTCCCAACCATCTGATTCATCATTCATCGACGCCAATATATCTTGGTCATCATTTCAGTGCGTCGTTAAGCCTAATACAAATAAATACGTGATTAAATTTAAACAAAAAATCTACCCGTCAGTACAGACATATAGTGAACTACTACATTTTTTAGTCTTAGATTTGTATTAGGCCTAGGCCTGTATAATTACTTTCTTATATTTTATTTTTTCTCATAATACCTTAACTTAATTATTATAACTTAATTATTGAAATTATCTCCAAGTTCTGTGAGTGTATACGATATTATTAGCACAACAATGGCCATGCTCTCACCATATGCACCGTGTCTGTGTTCTCTTTTGCAATACGCGAACGTTTATATCTGTTGGTCAAGGGTAGAATTCGTTGATTTCATTTCGAAATAAAACAGAAACAGCTAGAGATGGAATATAATAATGTCACGAAATGAAAAGCAAGTAATTTTTTAAAAAGCCAGTAGACTCCGGTCATACCGATGCTAATTTTGAATTTTTACGTTTCTTCATCGAAAATAACCGTAAAATAATTACCACAGCAAGTTTTTGGAAAAATTGGCAATAATTTTGGCGCCATTTTTTTAAGAATTCTATTCTTTCCAAAACAGCGCGATTTATTACGGTAATGATGGAGATTGTTATACACAAACTATTGGTTACGTTTTCAATTGATCATTTGTTACAATTATTTTTCTTTTCATCACTAAATAGTAAAGACAACAGCGTAACAATTCTAATTAATTCAGCCCAACAATAAAACTAATAATATTTTAGTATCTCATGTAATCATGCAACCAGCAACACAGTTGAACATGTGTGTGGTGTTCGTGACTCATATAAGTGCATATGATGCGATGTTGGCACAACAATGTCCGCCATATGCACTGTGTATCTGCACTCTGTCAACATGCAGCTCGTCCTCGTCAAGGGTAGTCGTCAAACTGCTAGCACGCCAGGGGACGCCTCGGCGCAACGCCAACTATGGCCAAGGAAGTAATACGATAGAGGTCAAATAATTGAATATTTTACAGTGGCGTTTAGCAATGACTGTAGTTTGGTTCAAATTCATTATATATTTATTATAGTTGAATTTGTTATAGATGGTCTATGTTGGTTGCAAAATAAAATCTTATTTTTCAATACTACTTATGTACTTTTCTTTTATGATGTTTTTATTATTTTTTCATGTTCGAAATAGTGTATACTCGTACAATTTTTTATTGAAACTTGGGCATGATTTGGTATAACATTTTCAATTAAATCTCATTCAGAAATCATATTTTAATTTCTAATCAAGGTTTTCAATCAATTTTAAAAGTCAGTTACAATTTTTCCACGTCACTACACTTCCCAAAAAAAAACATATCTTATAACTTTAATAACAACTTTATAGCTGAATCGCTGACATGATATTGCCCCCTTAAGATATAGTATGTCTTTATAAAATTACAAAGTTTCAAATTCACATCAGTACGCATTAAATTATTTATTATATATTACTTACCGTACTACATATTTCATTCATACAAAATTACACAAAATACTGAAACTTCAAATTCTAAATTTGAAAATTAACTTGTTCAACATATTAAATTTTCTAATTTCAGGATTGTACAATTATATAGGTCTACAATGACAATAATATGCAAAATATCAATGTATCAATAAAAATGTATCGATGCGCTCCGGGAAAATAATTGAATTAATTAGTATATTCGTAATCTAATGGGTTACTACTAAATTAGTTTGCATTTTGTATACTTTAACTTGGTACGCCACTGTGAAATATTGCTCATAATAACCTTTATACTCTGTCAGCATGCATGTCTTATTTAGATACTCAATGAAAGATTCGTCTAGCCTGCCATATTCACATTTCCTTGATGCACAGTTATTGTGGGAAATAAGTTAAGGACATTCTTGTTTATTTTCTCATTCTGTGAAGCTATTACTGTTTAAACTGTTTGAAACAAGAAATATAAAGACATTTAATTTTTAGCTTTTGTAGGTTGAATCTGCGAATAGTGTTGACTTCTAATGATTGGTTCAATAGTATTTATAATTTGAAGTGGGGTAACAAATAAGTGCCAAATAATGTGTCAAGGTAGCGTTGAGTTTTGGAATGTTACCTAAGACTTGTCAACTAAATTTGTACTTCGTTTACTCTATGAAAATTTTAAGAAAAACTCATGTGTATGGAAAAATGAAGATAATTATACTTATGAAATAATATGTTGTCATAGGTATGATTAGGATGGTTGAAATTTGTTATTTAATATTTTCGTTTTTATCAATAATGTTGCTTCGTAGTATTGGTTAAACTTAATTTTATAGTGGTGTGACGATAGCAAAGTCTCAAAATTGGAAAACTAACATGAAATATACGAATTGAACATTCAATTTGAATTTGATTTGGAAGTACCGTGCAAAAATATACATAGGCCTACGTATATATATTTTTAGAAAAATTTTCTCTTCATAACTTATTTATTTGTCGAAATTTGAATGATTATTTTCGAACATTGTGTATACTTGAGAAATAGAAGGCTGAGAAAATTACCATGGCACATTGTCAATGTCAACAATAATAATGTTTGGATATATTAAATACAATATAAATACCAACACAATAGAAGTTTTATTGTTCGAAGTAAAACCACATATGCTAAGCAACAGAGCGTTCGCATTGTCAACTGTCATATCAATCATGAAGGATCAAGGAGCGGACGTCCCAAGACTGTCTCAAAAAACTATATCGAAATATCAGTAACCAATTAGCAATTAAACTGATAGCTAATCCTGATAAGTTTATACTGTTCGATGTTTCTACTTCAAGTTTCTCATAATCTGTCTTATTCGTTCGATATATTTGAGTTTTCCCTTGGGCATGTCAAAATTATAGATTTGCCAGAAAGTCTCTGAACGAATGCATATACATACATATGAAAAGAAGAAAATCGTACGTATATCATAAATTTGCGTACTATTTATAACAATTATTACTACTAAATTTGAATTATGTTTCGTTTTCAAATACAAAAATCTTTTCTTACAAAATATTATTCATTTGGATAATATTTTCAAAGAAATGCCAGAAATAATTACCATAGGAACCGTAACAATTAATTTCAATCCTATATACTATTTCATCTTCAGCCATATTATTAGAAGCATTACAAATTTTGCTAGGCAACAACATTCCACATTTACAGGAAGGAGTCTGAAAACAAAATGTGTCAAGTCGTCCGATCAAGATGAAGAAGGAAGTTCTGCATCAGTTACAGGTCAACAACATGAGGCCTGATCAATGTGCCATATCGGAGTACTGCAACTTTATCATGAAAGCTAAGTTTCTTGGTGGCTATTAATACCAAATCAAAATCTTAACTATTCATTCCTAGACAATTGATAAGAAATAGATTATATATAACTTCTAAAAATGATTCGGTCAGTTGGGTAGTGGATGATCTTCCTAATTCAGTAGTTATTTTCAAATTTTGTTCAATTTTGGAGACAGTATTACATTTTTGATAGGCCGCTGCAGAATCTCTTAGTGAAACTGAATGTAGGCACAGCAACGTAAATTAATAATTTCAATAGATTATATTCATCTGAAATCCAAGTCGTTTTGTTGAAATTCATTCATATTATTGTCCTTTATTGATACACTCTCACTTGATTTGTATATTCAGCAGAATATTCAGTATCCCATTGAATTATAGCCCCTCTTTAATTACTGTAATTCAAAATATCTATAGAAGATGGTGTGTAGACTTACAAATTAAAAATTGATTCCGTTAGTTCTACCAGATTGTTCGACAATAGGATAGTCGTATTGTCACATAGTCTCTGGGAATATAATTATCATAATATCATATTATCATAATGGCCGCTAGACTCACTGACTTTTGGTTGCCCGAATCAGTGACTCTTTTTTGGCTTTCTCATAAATGAACCCCTGAATTCGGACTAGCCGACTTCAGACTGATCAGCCTAGTGGCTGATTGGCCGCCAGGCTCACTGACTTCTGTTGACAGAACAAGTGACTCATTGGTTTTCTGACGCACTAATTTTTGACTGATTAGAATATTGGCTGATTGCCGCGAGACTCACTGACTTCTGGTTGTCCGAATCAGTGACTTTCTCGGCTTTCTGACAATTCAATTACTTCGGACTTACTGCCTTCTCTGAATGATTAGAATATTGGATGATTGCCGCTAGACTCACTGACTTCTGGTTGTCCGAATCAGTGACTCTTTGGCTTTCTGACAATAATCAACTTCTGACAGACTTCTTACACAGTATTAATCATTAAAATTACCCACACCTTTTTAATTGATACTTAATGGCTCTTGACCAATAATTCAATCAGTGATCAATCTTCTATTAAAATCGAATACAAAAACTATGACTGTAATCATATTATAACGATGGAAAGGTTTTAGACATATCCCTTGCATATTGTGTTTTAGATTTAGCTTCTGTGAATAGCTATAATTCGAGTACCGGTATTCATATGATAGGAGTTGCAATTTTAATTAAGTTCTTAAGTAATAAGTTTGATCTCACGTTTAGCTTAATACCCACTTTGAAATATTATCGTTTGTCCAGCAGTATTTCTCTTTTTTCGAGTTCAGATTCTACAGAACCTTCTCAATTCGTCATTCCCTTCTCTACCACTACTTTCCATCTCCCATCCCCTCTTCCTCTCTTCGGTTTGGTATTATATAGCTAATAGTGGGACACTATTTTATCTTGTTCCAGTTTAGTTCCACGTCAGGGTGGTGTTGATCACCATCTCAGTATAGAAAGTAGCAAATAACTTGACGTCATGAAAGAAAGATGGCCAATCGGGAATATTAATGATGGCAGAATGATTCTCTCGATTCGACAAATTGAGCAGAACCCCTAACGCGTCGCATATTGGTAAGTCGAGTTTTACAACTTTGAATTGTATGAAAACCTCAAGAATCTCCTCAATCTATTCATGTTCACTTATCGAAATTCATTTTAATTCAAAGATAAATTGAAATATATTTAATTTGTGTCACTTGATTTTTTCACGTCCTTTATTGTAGGCCTACGCTTCACACGTGTGAATTCTTTTACTCTTTGCTATCATTTTTCATAATATGTTATCGTTCTGTTAAGTCTTTTGAAAATTTTCAACAAGAAATTGAAATACATCTAATTATTCCAACAGGCAAAAGAAGATGCCACGAGAGGAGAGAGATGGAGTTTGGGAGTGGTTCTTGTATACACCCTGCTTCGTTCTACCGCTATTGCTGTCTTCAGCATTACAAGTCGCCACGATTTTGTGTACGAGCGTCTGAATAAAATATGATTCGAAGTAAGTTTATTAATAATGAACATTATTATTATCATCAAACGTAGTCCGAACGATCCTGCTTTATCATTGTTTGCTCAACGACCCCACCAACAGATAGGAGGTTATACGGGGGGTACTCTATCGTTTTTAACATCAATAGAATACTGTGTTGAGTTTTCCATGTTGATAATACAAATATGACATGCAGGAATTCTCAAGATAACGTAATTTCATCAAGACTGTTGCATTGTAAAAGTTGTATTATCTCATTATATAGTGATAAAGACGACGGTGGTTTCAAAGATTCAATAACACATCCTAACCATATTCAAATTATACATTCAATTTAAAAATGGTGCAAATAAACATAGAAGATGACATTCTGAATATGTAGTGGGAAAATAACTCCAACTGCATGAATATATATATATATATATATATATATATATATATATATATATATATATATATATATATATATATATATATATATATATATATATATATACCATGATTATACTATGTACTACTACTTAGATAAATGTACTCTCATAAATGTTTTCTACATACCCTGTATTTACACCCACAGATAAGCCTGTTCAGGCTTTGTGGATATTTTGTGAGCGTGTTGCCATTAACACTGTACAAAAATTATTGAAGGTTATAGGTATAAAAACTCATCACGATTCGCAATATCAGCAAGCAATTCAATTACTAATCTTGATAAGTTTCTACTAGTTGAGGTTTCTTTTGAAGTAACGGGCAATCTGTCTTATTCGATTGATATATTCGAGTTTTTCAATGCGATTGTAGCTAGTCTCTGAACAAAATTATGTAACTATCTGAATACGTGAGCAGTGAAAATAATCTTATGTCGTATACACTCTTCAATATACTACCTAAAATACACTCTATTAATTAACACGATCAAAACAACAGAACATGATGTTCTGTATTTCGTTTTATCAAGATGACAATCATTTTTCATCCATTTTTTTTTCAGAGAATAAAAATAATAATCATTATCATAGCGACTGTAACAATATAATTTATTTCGAACTTACGGGATATTCTAGGTTTATGAATATTATTATGGACATCACTAATTTTGCTAGGCAACAACATTATTGATATTTCAAATGTGAGTGCAGTATCCAGAATTTATATATTTTAGTATCGTTGAAAAACCGTTTTGTATTTAAAAGTAATCTCAATAAAGAATATATTCATTCGAAGAGTGGAAGCATTTTCTGGAGATCCAGTCAATTATTATTGAGCGAATCAATTGGACTCTTTTGGCTCTCTTTGGCACTCGTGTAGGTACATAACGATTCGTCCAGACACATAATCATTTCTGAGTTCTGTTCTTCGATTTGTTAATGATTTGGAATTGCCCTCAGCTAGCACCAGTGACTCGATGAAATTACTGACTTGATAATTTTGAATTATCTCTGCAAACTTTTTCTTCTATGAACTAAAAACCATTTTTACATTTTTTCTGCGAGTCAAAGATCACGGTCTAGAATCGTCTAGGTCATCTAAACAGGATATATACATGTGTTATTTCAATTATATAAAATTGATAATATAAACGGTCGTGATATGGTTGCTCTGAGAAAAATTATAAACATCTGATGAAACCAGGACGAAATTTTATTTTTGGTACACAATTTGGTTTCAGAAATCGTCTCAAGTCGTCAGAACCTGTCTGCATGCAGAAGAAACTCCTGCATCAGATAGATCGTATTTGAACACTGCAAATTCTTCACTGAAAGCTAAGTCACTTAGTGCTTCACTACCAAATCAAAATCTTCAATATTCACGGACAATTGATAATATGAAGTCGAATGCAGATTTATTTTACAAAACGATTCAGCCTAGCTAGATCGCTAGATTTCAATTTAGTCGTAACTGATCTTTCTAATTCAGTTATATTTCAATTTGGGCAACTTTTTAAATTCAATCTATGAAATAGTTAGATGAGCGTAGCGAAGATTTTCATTCCATATACCGAAAAATTTTGGGCTTGGTTTTTATGTTTTATTTATTTTTTTGATGTAATTTTGTACGCGGCATACAGGTCAAGAAAAATAAACTCAAAACTTTTTTTTCAAATTGGTGTTAAACCAGAATAGGTTGGGATTGTTTTTCAGAAAAATCGGTTGAACGGTTTTAACGGAAAAAATTTGCATAGTATGGAAAATCCCCGTAAGAAAAAGCCGGAGGCGAAATACTTGAGAAACCAAGAATTTCCAAAAGCTCTAAAATTTCTATTGAAAGTAGTAACAACCATCGAACACATTTTCAGCGATTTATAGAACAATCGAATGTGTAATAACCAAAAAAACGCATTTTCAATGTACTTTTTTCCACATCAATAAAATCAACTAAGAAAGCAATTAAAGGAACTATTAAATGTGAGCAACAAGTGTCACCAATGAATTGAAACGATTAAAATCTGTGATGGATATGAAGAAGCTAGTAAGAAAGCACTGGTACCATTGTTGGGAAACCAAGGTCCATATACCAACAGACAGCCGCGGTTTTGAACCTTTGCCTGTATATCCATGGCCTGTATATACCCTATGTACATTGAGCTGACCAAATGTTCTTAATTCTACATTTCCATACTTCTAAGCTCATCTCACAACGCATATAAGGCGTTTTCCTAGCTTATAATACAACATCTTGCGAAAAGTGAAATCACAAGCATATTTTCTAGGCGTTGGACACATTTTCTTAACCTAAATGGACATTACAGAGTTTATATTTGAAAGGGACTATATTCCAATCCAATATAGTTACAGGGTAGAATCGTGTAGGCCTACGCTGTGCTTTTTTGTTCTTGAAATTGCATCATATACACATTTTCGGACCCCTCCAATAATGAACGAATTAAAGTTAAAAAATTAAATCACTAATATTGTCGATAGACACCGTTGACCACTGATACATAAAATGTGGCAATCGATAAATTAATTATTCATCTACCTTTCTGAAATAATAAATCGAAATAAGCAGGAGTTTGTCTTCAATCATCGGATTCATCGATCATTTTATTACTCAATTCGAATATATTCACAGCGGAGGAAGATCATTTTGGTATCACATTACTCTGTTATGACAGTATTACCAAAACACTCGGTGCATAGATACCCACGTCAATAGAAATGTCTTGCTAACAAGATGCCTTGCTTTGCTTAACATATTATGCGTCTGTAGTTCATAAAGGCTAGTCCATTGGGCTAGTGAATATCCACTAGATGGTCCACTAGACACACTAACCCCGGCTTGACTGATTTAGTCACTCTTTGACTTTCTAACTTCTTTACTTCAGATTAACCAACTTTAACTGATCAGCCTATCGACTGATTGGCCAACAGACTCACATATGTCTGTCAGTTTGGTCGATTGGCTGATTGGTCACTAGACTCACTGACTCCTGGTTGACCGGGTCAGTGACTCTATGACTTAACTTCTGACTTATTCACTTTGACTTATCAGCCAATTGACTGACTTGCCAACAGACTCACTGCTATCTTTCGGTTTGGTCGATTAGCTGATTGGTCGCTAGACTCGCTGATTCCTGGTTGACCGGGTCAGTGACTCTATGACTTTCTAACTACTTTACTTGAGACTAACCAACATTAACTGATCAGCCTATCGACTGATTGGCCAACAGACTCACATATGTCTGTCGGTTTGGTCGATTGGCTGATTGGTCGCTAGACTCACTGACTCCTGGTTGACCGGGTCAGTGACTCTATGACTTAACTTCTGACTAACTGACTTTGACTTATCAGCCAATTGACTGACTGGCCAACAGACTCACTGCTATTTGTCGGTTTGGTCGATTGGCTGATTGGTCACTAGACTCACTGATTCCTGGTTGACCGGGTCAGTGACTCTATGACTTAACTTCAGACTAACTGACTTTGACTTATCTGCCAATTGACTGACTGGCCAACAGACTCACATATGTCTGTCAGTTTGGTCGATTGGCTGATTGGTCGCTAGACTCACTGATTCCTGGTTGACCGGGTCAGTGACTCTATGACTTAACTTCTGACTAACTGACTTTGACTTATCAGCCAATTGACTGACTGGCCAACAGACTCACTGCTATCTGTCGGTTTGGTCGATTGGCTGATTGGTCACTAGACTCACTGACTCCTGGTTGCCCGGGTCAGTGACTCTTTGACTTTCTAACCACTTTACTTGAGACTAACCAACTTTGACTGATCAGCCTGTTGACTGACTGGCCAACAGACTCACATATGTCTGTCGCTTTGGTCGATTGGCTGATTGGTCACTAGACTCACTGACTCCTGGTTGACCGGGTCAGTGACTCTATGACTTAACTTCTGATCAATTGACTTTGACTTATCAGCCAATTGACTGACTGGCCAACAGACTCACTGCTATCTGTCGGTTTGGTTGATTGGCTGATTGGTCACTAGACTCACTGACTCCTGGTTGACCGGGTCAGTGACTCTTTGACTTTCTAACCACTTTACTTGAGACTAACCAACTTTGACTGATCAGCCTGTTGACTGACTGGCCAACAGACTCACATATGTCTGTCGGTTTGGTCGATTGGCTGATTGGTCGCTAGACTCACTGACTCCTGGTTGACCGGGTCAGTGACTCTATGACTTAACTTCTGACTAATTGACTTTGACTTATCAGTCAATTGACTGACTGGCCAACAGACTCACTGCTATCTTTCGGTTTGGTCGATTAGCTGATTGGTCGCTAGACTCACTGACTCCTGGTTGACCGGGTCAGTGACTCTATGACTTTCCAACTACTTTACTTGAGACTAACCGACTTTGACTGATCAGCCTGTTGACTGACTGGCCAACAGACTCACATATGTCTGTCGGTTTGGTCGATTGGCTAATTGGTCGCTAGACTCACTGATTCCTGGTTGACCGGGTCAGTGACTCTATGACTTTCCAACTACTTTACTCGAGACTAACCAACTTTGACTGATCAGCCAATTGACTGACTGGCCAACAGACTCACTGCTATCTGTCGGTTTGGTCGATTGGCTGATTGGTCGCTAGACTCACTGATTCCTGGTTGACCGGGTCAGTGACTCTATGACTTAACTTCTGAATAATTGACTTTGACTTATCAG
Source organism: Brachyptera putata (assembly GCA_907164805.1). NCBI lineage: Eukaryota > Metazoa > Arthropoda > Insecta > Plecoptera > Taeniopterygidae > Brachyptera > Brachyptera putata. The sequence goes on from OU015464.1 coordinate 16,219,787, forward strand.
CCAATTGACTGACTGGCCCACAGACTCACAGATGTCTGTCGGTTTGGTCGATTGGCTGATTGGTCGCTAGACTCACTGATTCCTGGTTGACCGGGTCAGTGACTCTATGACTTTCTAACTACTTTACTTGAGACTAACCAATTTTGACTGATCAGCCTGTTGACTGACTGGCCAACAGACTCACTGATATCTGTCGGTTTGGTCGTTCGGCTGATTGGTCGCTAGACTCACTGACTCCTGGTTGACCGGGTCAGTAACTCTATGACTTTCTAACTACTTTACTTGAGACTAACCAACTTTGACTGATCAGCCAATTGACTGACTGGCCAACAGACTCACTGCTATCTGTCGGTTTGGTCGATTGGCTGATTGGTCGTTAGACTCACTGACTCCTGGTTGACCGGGTCAGTGACTCTATGACTTTCTAACTACTTTACTTGAGACTAACCAACTTTGACTGATCAGCCTATCGACTGATTGGCCAACAGACTCACATATGTCTGTCGGTTTGGTCGATTGGCTGATTGGTCGCTAGACTCACTGACTCCTGGTTGACCGGGTCAGTGACTCTATGACTTAACTTCTGACTAATTGACTTTGACTTATCAGCCAATTGACTGACTGGCCAACAGACTCACTGCTATCTTTCGGTTTGGTCGATTAGCTGATTGGTCGCTAGACTCACTGATTCCTGGTTGACCGGGTCAGTGACTCTATGACTTTCTAACTACTTTACTTGAGACTAACCAATATCGACTGATCAGCCTATCGACTGATGGCCAACTGACTCACATATGTCTGTCGGTTTGGTCGATTGGCTGATTGGTCGCTAGACTCACTGACTCCTGGTTGACCGGGTCAGTGACTCTATGACTTAACTTCTGACTTATTGACTTCGACTTATCAGGCAATTGACTGACTGGCCAACAGACTCACTGCTATCTGTCGGTTTGGTCGATTGGCTGATTGGTCGCTAGACTCACTGACTCCTGGTTGACCGGGTCAGTGACTCTATGACTTAAAATTCTGACTAACTGACTTTGACTTATCAGCCAATTGACTGACTGGCCAACAGACTCACTGCTATCTGTCGGTTTGGTCGATTGGCTGATTGGTCGCTAGACTCACTGACTCCTGGTTGACCGGGTCAGTGACTCTATTTCTTTCTTAGTATTTTACTTGAGACTAACCAACTTTGACTGATCAGCCTATCGACTGATTGGCCAACAGACTCACATATGTCTGTCGGTTTGGTCGATTGGCTGATTGGTCGCTAGACTCACTGACTCCTGGTTGACCGGGTCAGTGACTCTATGACTAAACTTCTGACTTATTGACTTTGACTTATCAGTCAATTGACTGACTGGCCAACAGACTCACATATGTCTGTCGGTTCGGTCGATTGGCTGATTGGTCGCTAGACTCACTGATTCCTGGTTGACCGGGTCAGTGACTCTATGACTAAACTTCTGACTTATTGACTTTGACTTATCAGCCAATTGACTGACTGGCCAACAGACTCACTGCTATCTGTCGGTTTGGTCGATTAGCTGATTGGTCGCTAGACTCACTGATTCCTGGTTGACCGGGTCAGTGACTCTATGACTTTCTAACTACTTTACTTGAGACTAACCAATTTTGACTGATCAGCCTGTTGACTGACTGGCCAACAGACTCACTGATATCTGTCGGTTTGGTCGATTGGCTGATTGGTCACTAGACTCACTGACTCCTGGTTGACCGGGTCAGTGACTCTATGACTTAACTTCTGACTTATTGACTTTGACTTATCAGCCAATTGACTGACTTGCCAACAGACTCACTGCTATCTTTCGGTTTGGTCGATTAGCTGATTGATCGCTAGGCTCACTGATTCCTGGTTGACCGGGTCAGTGACTCTATGACTTTCTTACTACTTTACTTGAGACTAACCAATTTTGACTGATCAGCCTGTTGAGTGACTGGCCAACAGACTCACTGCTAACTGTCGGTTTGGTCGATCAGCTGATTGGTCGCTAGACTCACTGATTCCTGGTTGACCGGGTCAGTGACTCCATGACTTTCTAACTTCTTTACTTGAGACTAACCAATTTTGACTGATCAGCCTGTTGACTGACTGGCCAACAGACTCACTGATATCTGTCGGTTTGGTCGATTGGCTGATTGGTCGCTAGACTCACCGACTCCTGGTTGACCGGGTCAGTGACTCTATGACTTTCCAACTACTTCACGGCCGACTAACTGACTTCTCGTTGTTGAATTAGTATCTCATTGACTTTCTGAGCACTGGCTTCTATCTCAGTGAGAGCGACCGCGGTACAGAGCCTGGCGACAACGAGTGAGTAGAAGCCAAGTACTCTCTGGCTGGATAGGCGAAGCGAAGACCTAATTTTACCGTGCTCGAAAAAACGATTTTCTGATTGTTTGAGCTCCACAAATTCAACGAAAGCACAACATTTGTTTTGTGAATTTGCCAAAATTTGCCCTTATTGGTCATCGTACAACGCATATACAGCGTTTTACAAGTTATTTAGACAGTCAATTTGGAGGTGGACGTCGAGAGTGGAGAGGTCATGCTCTGTGAGTGCGCCAGCTGATCAGAGTTTGGAGGCAATGTGAGGTTTCGATGGAATGAATGGTTTCTGTTGGGTGAATCCACATGTTACCATCTAGCTCCGAGCCGCAGTTGCACGCACAGGATTTAACCTCCCAATCATCGACCGTGATCTTCGACCGCCAATCCGACCTACCAGAGAGTTCTCAGCCCCTACACACTTTGCCGACAATCTCCAAATCGCGGCACACTCACTGAAAATCGTTCCCTGATGGTCCTTTCCGATTCCAGATCGCGATTTTCATTTTTCCTTACATTTATGTATCATTGGAATTACTTCCATTCTATAGGGTAAACTGTCTAATAGTATAAAAAATACAAGGAAGATAATTTCAATCATTATTGAAGAGACGGAAAGCTCCTAATCTGGTTGTATCTTGATTATATCTATCGTCAAAAGCCGCAATCGAAAGTTGTATGCTAGCTTGCAATTTTAATTATGGCCTTGGAATAGGAGTTTTGCACTCATTTTTTTTATTTCATCTCCTACTTCAGATCGTATTATTCATTCACCTGTTGATTTTATATTTAGTTTTAGGTGCAACAAAAGAATACTTCTAACTTCCACTTTCTTTCCCATTCTCCCTGTCCTCTTCTCAGTTTGGTATTAAAGCTAATATTTGGATTTTTCTCCAGTTTGGTACACAATGTAGTGACGGCTACCCCAGCTCAGTGCATGATCTGACTGAAGTCTCGCAAAAGGATGACGAAATGGATACATGAAAATGGATGATTATTTTATATTTCAACAAAATGAACAGGAATCCTCTCGCTTCTCAACTAACTAAGATGAAGCTGCTTTGACACTGAATTTTACCGGTATATGTAACTATATATCCAACGGTAAATCCATGATATAAGTCGAAATAACTGAATAAATGAAACTAAATCATTGAATCATCAATTTGCTGTCAACTCATCAAGTTGGCTTATCAATTTTAAACAACGGTGAAAGAACGAGGTCAATTGTCTGTCACATCAAGGTCTGCCTAAAAGAGGAGCACAAAAAGTAGTCTGAAACTTCAGTGAAGGCCCAGATCTTGTCCCTCTTCTCCTTTGGTTCCTGTAGAGGTCTGGCCATTTGTCCCAACGACCCGGAATGCCCTGACGAATTGGTCGTTCACCCAGGTCGATAAGGCTAAAGAGTTGCCGGCTGAAAATTTGTATGGTTTCTCCTTCCACACAATGCATCCTGACTGTTGGTTTTTCGTGGTTTCCCTCAGTCGTAAAAGTGAATACTGGGATGTAAGTTCATAAAAATCAGCCCCGACCGAATAGAGAAATGAAGAGATTCTTCAATATTCTCAAGATGATGAAACAGTTTTGAAAACAAAAATTGTGATTAAATAGAAGAAGAAAAAAGATTCGGGAAGAAGACAAAAAACAATCGAAGAAAATGAAGATGGAAGATAATAAGGTCGAACGTTTCTTCTTTTCTCCATTGTTCATTGTCCCTTATTCTACTAATATAATATAACAGATTGTTAAATGAGTTACACTGTGACTGAATATTCTATGGGAATGAAAATTCACAAATTAATCGGCCACGACCGAAAGAAATAGATTAAGAGAAGAAAAAATCCTCCAATGAAATGAAACAATGACCTAATTTCGAAATTAAAAATTGAAATGAAGATGAAAATTAATAGATGAAGAAAAAAAGATTTTGAAAGTAAACAGCAAAGAAGAATCGAAGAGAAGAGAAGAAAGACGATCGATCGAAGAGAGAGAGATAGTAAGGAGATTGAAGGTTTCTTCCATAAAACACAATTGTTTGAATTGTTCATTATTTCTCTATTAATTTATCATAATAAATACAAATTTTCAAAGGAGTTACATAATTGATTTTGGTGGATTTTGTTTGGGGTAAGATCACCAACTATCCTACTTTGTCACCCTCAGCATGGTTAGGAGAAATAAATGTGTGGCAAGTTTCAAATAATGATACACAAAATATGTTATAAAGTTATTCTTAAAAATATTTTCATCCTGGAGAATCTATTCAAACGAAATCATGGCCCTTCCACCAATATTGGGACTTTGTATTTAGGTGTGATCATTTTCATGATTTTCTGCACGAGTCGAATCGCTTCAGCAATAATATTCATACAAATGAAAACGAAACATTGAAACGTCTTCATACATAATCATAGTTCAAACTTTAAATCAAATCTTAAATTCTTTATTAAAAATATTATATAGTCATGTGGCCTAATTACATCTAGCATTAAAATGCAGGGCACTATAGGCACATGATTTCTTTTCCCGACTCCACTGGTTTCTTATGGAGACAGCAGTAGAGAGTTACAGATAAGCTTAAATTCAAAATTATTTTCAAATAGAAGAACTGAAATATAGAATAGGGGGTTCGTTTTCTTTCAATTTTTACACCATTCAATATCAAGAATATTATTTGGTCTTTAGTTTGAGTAGTTTCAGGACAACAAATTTTGTTTGAATTCATCAACTAGACTATATCAAAATGTAATTCACAATGTTTGTACATCCCAGTTTACTAATAATATAACAGTGTACAAGTCGTGAATGATCAATTCTGTTGTGTATGTGGTTGACATACCTACGGGCGGAGAGCCGTCTGTATAATTGGTAAAGGTCAAAATCCTCTGTATACCTTTCTCTCGATTCATTGATTGGCTTCCTGTGATTAACTACTTCCGGAAACTTCGCAGTAAATGGCAACAATGAAATTAATGTCCTATTTTGTGGGGATATGGAGCTAGGCTTGTACATAACGTGAAGTTCATAAAACAACCGTTGGCATTTTAGTGAATGACCTTAAAATTTGAACTACGGATATTGACACAAAACAAATAGGTTTTGGGATAATATGAAAAGTGGCCTAATTCTATAATTTCATGTTGACGGAAACTGATTGACTCATTCAGGCTCTGGTCTCACAATATGAATGTTGGCCATTCTAATTCTGTTTATTGATTACTTAGTGCTTGAAAATATTTCTCATAATTTTTATTATCTTTGAAACGAAAGATTTTTGGAACAAAAAAAAAACTCCATTTGCATTAAAAGATAATGAAAGTATATTTACTTCAAGTACCTTGAACAAATCACTTGATGAATGGATAAATTATAGTAAATTGAATAATAATTCGAATAAATATGATTATATTAGTTATAACACAAAAATTGGATGGATTATTAACTTCATTGAATTCAGTGAAGCAATTCCACTTCGTCTTTAGTGTTGATAATTTTCATTCGCAACTGAGCATATCCACCCCAAAAACTCACTAATTACATATTCCACGAGACAATTGTAATAGTACCAACATCACGATTTTTTCAACCATATAATTCTAATCCGGGAGAAACACGAATATGTTTGATACCCCCAACATGATGTGGAACAGAATATTTACTCTCGGATTATTACATTTTCACAGATGTTACATACATAACATATGAAAACAGTATTTATTAGCTGTTGACCTGTGGAAGTTATGCGATGAAAGTTAAATAGTATTCACTTTTACATATTGAAGATATTAAAAATGTCTGTGCTTCCCCCGTATTAGAATTTCATATCTGTTACCGTTCAAACGTCATCACCAGATATCTGAGATTCAGTTCAATCGCCTCCCATGTCAAGTCGTCCCCAGTCTCCATAGGGCAAAACGTTCCCGCCAGGGTGATATCACAGATAAAAGTTGAACCGTGCAAGATCTAAAATCAGCGATTACATCACAAGATGCAGATAACATAAGTCGGAAATGCTATGGACTCAAATTTTATCATAACAAAAGTGGAAAGAACACATGTATGTAACCGTGAAAATCTATATTTTTGCCATCGATGTTTACCTCACAGCGTACCGTTACGTACGAATAACACGTAAACTATTGTGAATGTGTATTGTTGATAGGTCTGTATATATTATGGATTAATAGTATGAATTTTCATCATAACACCGCTGTAATCGGTTGCCACTTTTAATATTGTCAGTTGACAAAATGTCGTAATATATCATATTTATTTTTTTATTGTTCACCACTTGTCGTTTGTGTTTGTTTAATTCAGTTTATTTATTTTTTGTATCCTACAGACAAGCCTTTCATAGGCTTTGTAGATCTTTGTGAATGTTGAAGTAATTGTTATTATATTTTTCATGTGACAATAGAAAAAAAGTGCAACAAATGATCAATTATAAGAAATTCAAATATCGTCATAATTATAATAATATTATCGTAAAGTACACTTCTCTGAATGGCATGAAACAGCTCCACTACAATATGCTCAGACAGAAAGCCTCTACGGTCGTTTATATGTTACGTTGATACTGAATGTTACGCTGTGGGTATGTCTCACCCTTAAGAGTAGTTAATCATTATTTTGCTGCATTTGATTTCAGTTCCCTCATGACGGAAGTGAATAAATGAACACATCCGGTTTATCACCTTGACAATGCAAGCTCTGACCTGAAACAAAATTGATTGCCACGAGCTAGCCTGTTTGATTTGTCGCACGTGTAAGTCAGCTTATTGGATGAGCGTAAGCGGAGACTTCTATTCCTTACAAATTTGGCCTTTCTCTGTTTACTTAATTTTATAATGCTATCCCCAGATCGCATGGCAAACCCGATCCGCGAGAAGAATTTTTCACAGTACACACCTAATTCTGAACTGTCAAGTTGTGGGTGATGTTTGAATTTGTAGTTTTTGAGAGATTGATTATTGAAGTTTCAGAAATACAAATAAGTTTACGCAGCGAAAATAAAAATGAAATACATTTTGATCATATGAATTTAACTTCAATATAAGACAATAATGACGGGCATTTTGATAAATTTATGAAAATCGGATGAATGCTTTTAAATCGAAGTGTGGGTTCGCATTACATTTCATATGGATATTACATGCTCATTTTCCAACGCATATGCTGCAACAGTTTTACCGTGTAGTCGTTTTACTCCGTTTTACTCTTTACTATACTGATCCCAAACTATACTCATCGGATTGTACTCGGACTTCTCAGTATCACATTTCTCCGAATTAAAATCCGTCATCTTTTTCCATTGTTAATATAATATCCTTGTAATGCGAGACAAAAAAATAAAATGAATGAAATAAATGATGCCGAGGTAATGAAATATATCACACATTGATATGAAACTGTGAATTAATAACACTATATTGTGAGGAGACACTGTTACTACGAAAATAAAAGTTCATTGATCATCGAGGAGACACTCATGAGGGGTTTCAGTTTACAAAAGCATTGTGATATGATCCAAAATATATTTCTCGACAACTTTCTCTAATAGATGTTTTCAATATCATCAATAGAATGATCATAAATGAGTTGATACACTCAGTTAGTTGATACAAAAAAAAAGTTTTTAATATAAGTAGATAGCTCACTATAGTTGACATTCAGTTTGATTAGATTCAGATAACGAGATGATTAGATAACAATAACATCACTCGGTGAATCCCATTATAAAAATGATGACGGTAACTCGGTGCCTATGTATATAGACCTATGTATAAGCCTATATCTATATTTATCATTCTCTTTTATTTATCATATGAAATCAAGTTATATCATTGCCCGCATTCATAATCGGAAGTTAAATATTTTGGCTCTAAGCGATTACCCGGCCACTACTTAACCTTTGACCTTTAAGAGTTCAAATAAATGTGTTCGAACCGACGAACATGGCTTCCTTCAATAAATATAAGTCAAGTCACGATTAAGGCCTGCGTTAAATTTGGTATAACCAAGTTGGTATAACATCAAAAGATCATCAAAATAGAACAAATTATAACAGATTCAAAGCTATTCAAAGACACGTTCAAAGATATTACCAATTCAAAGAAATTACTTCCCTAATAAATCATTACTTAAAGGTAATTAGGCCTATAGTTATGATTATTTTCATGAATTATTATCCAGTTACGTTCTAGTAAACAACCCCACATAAGTTTAATTAAAGAGAGTGTTCGTTGGAGACGTAGGATAATAATTAAACTAACACATAAATTACCATATTATTGTAATGTTCTTCCCACGTCGGTTCGATCGGATACGATTCCTGAATATCCACGAATACGCAGAAAAATACTTTGGAAAATAGTTCTATTACGAGAAGCCAATAATTTTCTAAGTAATTGTAAAGTATTGAATGTGTTTCAAAATAAGCGTAGGATGAATTTTACATTTCTAGATTTATCAATCATAATATAACTATTTCTTTACTAGATCTTGAATGGTCACATGACCTTTTTCGAAACTATCGTCATGATCGACTGATTGCATAAAATATATAAACCTCAATTGCCTCTCCCCTTCAATTATCTACCTCATAAAACATATCAGAAGAGCTTATGCTTGTGTCCGTCTCACTCTAAATATGCATCATAAGTAGGCCTAATAATAAGCTATAATTGTTATATGCTTTCAGTTATATGAATAATTTTTCAATTTACTTATTCAAATATTGGTATATCGATTAATTCTGATATCGAACGTTCCTATCCTGATTCCAACTAATTATTTATATGTGTATTATCGTTTTGTATCCCCGTAGCATCTGTACGATAAGCAGCAGAATTCACATTTATTCAGATGAAAAGTTTCTTCTGGAGTGAACTTATTCAAGTCCGAAATATTGTATACCGGTACTTTATTAGTTACCGGTACTTTATTAATTTAAAAGTTATATAGTTTATTCTATTCGATCAATATTTCAACTTGTGTGTATAGAAATATATTGACAAAAATAAATAATATAATATTATGTTCATAGAATAAAGATGAAGAATTTAAGACATCTGATATTTTATTTGAACTCATTTAACGTCAAATTGTATCATTCAACAAATCCGCAAAAATGTAACTGCTTCACTTTCCCTCTCTCTCTTTCACATACCACTCCCATATATGTAATCTGATGAAACTTACGAAAGTTAAAACCACTCTACATCCCTCACCTCTTCAAACATGCCAATACTATCTCATGAATAATCGTACAGACAACACGGCATTCCAGCGTCTACTCTCTCTCTCTCTCTTTCTCCTTCGAGTTCGCCGTCGCGACGTTCAGCGACGCCACGTACGCGCATGTTTGCGAGCTGCCATGGCAACAACGTTTCTATCACGACTCAACTAGTCAAATACAGATGTGAGGATTGGCCAGCGTTAGTTCTGTGCTCGACTCAGACGGGTGATAACGTGAGTTAAACCGGGGTAATTAGTTATTATACGTACGATATTCGTTTCAGCATCGAGTCCACGCAGTTCAGAAGGATATCATCAATTCACACGGGAGAAAATTAGTGAAGGTAAAAAATAAAAATTTTTATTCCATCAATTTTTAAGATCAAAATTTTGTCTCATGATTATGAGTATAATTTAGGATTTTTTTATTCAATATTAAAATTATTTTCAGAAATATGTAGGTGCTGACAATGTTGGCTTACACAATGAATTATTTTGACATGCATGTTTGAAATTGATGTGATTTAAAAAGTACACGTAATAACATCATAGATATGTTTTGATCTACTATAAGTCACGAGAAAAATGTTGAGTAAAGTTATTTGAAAAAAAAATCGCACACTCATGTATAATTAATGTGTCAAAAAATAATATGCGGTGGGATTTTATTTTCTCTACATAATACAGTGTTTTGACTGAGAGTAATTAAATACATTCTGAAAGGTGTTCATGTGTGCTTGTATGCTTGAACTTATGCTTCAAATTAATAGTGTCACGGCAGCATGGTTTTGACAACATACAATGACATGGGTGAAAAGTCATGCATGTGTAATTGTAGCTTGAAGAAATTTTTCGATTCGACAGTAAGTTTTCAACTGCCAAAAAAAATATCAGATAGCTAAAAAGAAGAGGAATTGTTTCATATCGAATATTTAAAATCATAATTATGAAACAATAAATGAATAATCAATCGCTTTGATTTCATCATTCAAAATCATAATTATAAAACATGTCATATTCATAATCATAAAATAAATACATGAATGAATAGGAAGTCAAATCTAGCCGATGTGACGTATTCAATGAGGAAAACTTCAATACTAATATTTTTTTGTCGAATGGAAACGTAAATATTGCTGGATTCCGAGTGCAAATAGCTACGTATTCTTATGTAAACTTATTTTTGTACGAAATTTCCTTGATAAAACTGAAAACATTGAACACACTTTATATATTCATAACAAATAACACTAATGTTTATTTTTCGATGAAAACCGTCACGATTAAGGGCGTATGTGAGTCGATTTAGCAAAATTATGAATATTCTGGTGATGAAAAGCCTTAAAGTGGCAACTCTCATCATTGAGAAAAAATGAAATTGTGAATTAATATATATGAAATGAATGCGATATAATATAAAAATTTTAATTGAATATTATAGAATATGAAATCTAATTTTTGTATCCATAGTCTTAATTGAGTAACAATGTTTGTATGTATACAAATTTCAGTGTTCATGAAAAAATACATCCAAGATGGTATAACCTACGTACAAACTTGATCGTATAATTTCCGCAGGTATAAAGTAAGAAAAATAATATTTCTATCTGTGAACATGTTAAAATGTTAGGATACTAAATTAATAATATCAACACATAATTTCGCAAAGTAACATTTTTTTTTTAATTATAATTTTGATCCAGTTAGAATTTTTTACCAACATTTATGTATATCGAGGTTATTCGAGGGGTTTGAAAGTTATTACCAAAACACTGTTATTTCACTAAATTGACTACTTCCATGTGCTCTTAAGCTGGTCTGGCGCCGAATTATCAAATTATTAGGCGCAAACACTTCAATTGGCGTGCGATTAGTCACTTGCCCCCGACACCCGTATGTTTTTGTGCGTATAGGATATATTTACTCGCGACACAGTGGCGCGGTAGAGAGAGAAAGAGAGAAAGAGAGAGAGAGAGAGAGAGAGAGAGAAAGAGAGAGAGAAGGAGAAGTGATTTGTTGCGATGATTTAAATTCGTACATCTGGGTGAGAGTTATGACCATGCGGAAAACCGTCCTCTTGCCTTGCCAAAAATAAGATATGGACATTCAAGAATAACCAAAACAACAAGTATGTTATCATTAGATTAAAACTTCATCAAAGATAATATAATAAATATTTAGGAATGATTCGTAATTTCTCGAATCAGTTCAAAATATGACATTTGAACGGGCAGATCTATATATAAAAATATTTAAAAATATATTTCCACAACAAATAATTATTTTTAACGATTAAACAGATTTTAAAAGTTCCTTATTGAACATTATTAGATATGAAAATATCTTATATTATTCTGAAATGATTATCAGTGCTTGGTATCATGATTTATCCTGATATATCCTGATTTCAATATATAAGAAGGCCGTATTGAATATTGGTGGAGGTGCCGGGTTTCGAATATTGGTTCAAATCACACAATGCTACATGAAATTACCATAAATTAGCTAATATAGCTGAGTGATGCCTGCAGTATTCTACCCTCTTGATCTATTTATATCTAATCAGTCAACATGTTACAATTGCCGTAGGGGTCTATTCTGATAATCACTTACGTAACGTATGATTGATTACGTATAAGCCCCTTATATAACATCACGATAATGGAGATGCATTGCTCGGAAGATAGATCCATGGCTTAATTCTATATATATATCTAGAAAAATCTACTTGTATGAATATATTCATATCATATCTATTACATAATATAATACAAACAAGAATGATGGAGGTGCCAGGTTGAGTAGAAACATTTTCTAGTCGGATATTATCGAAGAAAGTCAATTGAATTGTATAAATTGAATGAAGAATGTGAAAAGAAATGGTCATGCAATACTTTTGTGAGAAGAAATCTTCTCGATTTACACACCATCTAAACCTAATTGATATATGTTATTATTACAGTCCTGACTAATCAATCAGGCACCTATTGTATATGATCATGTGTAATATCGTGACGTCATTACAAGATTGTATTAACCTTTAATCAAGTAACAACAAAGCTATTAACTGTATTCCCCCATCCACCGATCACGTGATCGAAACCTCCAATCAAGGAAAGGTCGAGCGAGATAGTCAACTATCAATCTATTGAGTTATGTAAAAGTTGAACTTATATTTACATAACTTTTTCGTCATACATAAAACAAGCGTAATCCAATTATATTTGAATAATTTTAGAAATGTTGGTAGCCCGAATAGAATATACTGTTCGTAATTCATACTCCCCCCACTACACACACCTTGATTTATTTTCTGAAATTCCATAATCTGAAATTCCAACTAAAATGAAATGCAGTCAGAAAAGTGAAAAAAATATTGTTTCGGTGAATGTTATCTAGTTTTCAATTTATTGAAAAATTTTATATAATCGTAGTCTAGCAAATGTTGAATAATTACGAAACGTATTTTTCAGATGGACGAATTATAACCGAATTCTTCATTCTAGTATTGAAAGGAAATGGATACTAATTGCAATACTAATAATGCAATACTAATTGGATACTAAAAACAATTTAAATGCGGTATACCGTTCGACAGTTATCATCAAAACACTTTCATAATCACCTCCCATGCACTCTCTTGTATATTACTGGAAACACCACCAACACTAAACACTGAATTAATAGTTTTTAATAGTTGTATTTATGGCAATAAAAACAAACATTTTTAATTACTTTGTATTATATCGTAAAAGCGATGCAAAAACAGGACTACGGGTGCAACTAAATCACTTGATTGAGTTTAGGACAGCGGACCACATTTTACAAGCTCAACTATATCAACAAAATTAAGTGTGTTTAAGAATGGTTAGGATCAATTTCAGTTCCTGATTGGAAAAGAAGTTCAAAAAATAAATAAAATAAGCAGTTATACATGAACGAATATCACAAAGAAATGCTTTCAAGAAATATATAGGTTAATGAACACTCATACGAATAAAAAATAGCCGCAAAATCAAAACTATAAAGTTTTTCACGACGCCATAAATATTCATTAAATTTAAATGAAACTTTTCATAATTGCTTCCTACATAGTCTAGTATTCGCTGATATATGACTGTCTTAAACTCGGCCACATTGTGAACTCGGCCACAAGTGCAGAACAACACCCACAGCCTTCCTTATACTTATGTCCACGAAAGAAGTAGGTGCGAAACACCCACTCGCTAGTGGTGTGTGATAGGGGACGCGATCGATCGGAACCTTATTTCAATGGTACAGCTTCCTACGCGATGTTTAGGAGACGTCGGTATCTCTCGTGTGAAAGCCATAAGCGTTATTAAACTGTCAAATCTGTATTTGAAAATATGTGTCAAAAACACTACTTACGATAATGATCGGATTAAGGAGTTCGGAACTTACGTGGTGGAGAATCGGAACTCCTGGTGGTGAATAGTAGAATAATAGGAAATATCGTCACTGTCAAATGAAAATGTTTATATAAATGGGCTTTAGTAGTTTTATTGGACTAATATCGATAAAGTTAAGATTATACGACTTTTAAATTATCAAGGATATTCATGAAAATACACTTATTTTAGCCTTTATACTGTTGCTCAATTTCTGAAGACGAAATCTTGAATTAATTAAAAACTCTGGACACATTCTCATTCATTGCCACACTGAAATTATATCCAAATTCTAGAATTATTTCTAATTGTCCATTAAAAAAATACGACTTGAAAAATTACCAATATTCTCAATATTGCGAGTCTCTACGAGATTGAAAATTGAAAATTTGGAAACTTGGAAATTTCCGGATCGAAGCTACTGGTGGTTTATTCTGAGGATTAGGGGAGACGGTCATTTGGGTCCGCCCACACTCATTGAATGTCTCTACTCATGCTATGTAGTACGAGTATACAACACTGAATGACACAATATTCCAGCTCGGTTGTTACTCCTTGTGTCAGAATACAAATGGCATATGATAGCAACATGGAAGTTTCATGTGACCTACATTATGACACCTACATTGTCTCCATTTCTTATATTTTTTTATACTTATTATAAAATGTAGTCTACTTTTGTTTTAAGTGTATATTCAAATTAAAATATACAGTTACCTGTTATCTCATTAATGACGATTCATTATAGGGCTTGAAAACGCACTCTAATGATAATTAAGATATGGTATGGATTCGAATTGACTATGATGGTTTCGAATATATGTATTTATCCTGTGAATGAAACAATAATTCCATGTTCAATTGTTGTATACATCAAATAACAATAATAACATCATATCATTTCTTGTTTTCAGATTCGTGTTTTTCAATCTATTGATTCAATCAAATTGATTGCTGCGATGAAAACCGAGGAGAAAAACACAATCATGCCACGCGTTCGCATAGCAGTGCTTGGCAAAATCAACGTGGGTAAATCAGGTAAGACGTACTCCTTCATTGTTATATTTTCTTTCTTTCCATTTCCTCTCATTGTTATTTCCTTTCTTTCTATTTCATTTTTAAAGAAAGAAACACTGACGACAAAAGATGTGAGCATATATTTCGTTTAAATAATTACTTTTTATTGCGTTCTCAATTTATAGTATAGTAGTTTAATAATGAAATAGAATGATTCAATTGTTGAAATACAAAAAATTTACATCAAAATTATGAGAAATCTTTCACAAACGAAAAATGATTACTGTAATTTTTGTTGGCGATATTACTTGAGATTTCCTTATGGCAATATATCAACAAACAACTGTAAAAATCGTTATGGTTTATACTATATGTGCGGCGAGGTCTCGATCTTACCTCCTCCCTTTCCTCCCCCACCCATCCTTCTCCACATACCATAAGACGAGTACAACTCCTTTGAGGGAAATCTCCCTTCATTTCACTCGTGACGTAGGCCTACTCACTTCTTGGAAAATCAACGGAAGCAAACGAAATAAAGAAGTGATACAAACATGCTAATCTGTTTTGGTTAAACCATTAATAGAAGTTAGGTGATCATCATTTTCTCTCTCTCTCTCTCTCTCTCTCTCTCTCTCTCTCTTTCTCACCCACCTTCCTCCAACCCACTCGTTAAACGTTTCGCACAACAATAAACAAACCACAGCCACATGGAGTCAACACAAAACAATAGGTTTGTCTTTCGAAAAGACATGCGTTCTATATTATTTCTAGTAGGACTTTTACACAGATATTGATTTGTAATAACTTATTAAAGAAAATTCGTACTATGTTTTACAAAAACAAATTTTTGGTCAATATTGTTCTCTATACTAAGCAGCACTATGCTACGAGTAATTATTTTAGGAAATTCAATAATTGAATCATACTATGAAAATAAGGATATTGTAAGCACATTGGTTATTTCAGCGAAATAATTACTTACATTTAAAAAAACATACAAATTACTATACTAACGGTATTTTATATCTGTAATCTCAGAAGGTCGTCTACAAATATAACAATTATTGTAATTATATTTGTATAGATAGGATATTTTGAGGGTTAATAATTATTTTTTAAAACGATATTCACGATGGGAAACATAACTACGTCACCGACGCCAATAAATCGTAGTCAACAGTAGAGTGCGTCGTTAAACAGATAAACACAATATAAAAAAAACATAACTGAGTCTTTTAAAAATGTTGAAAACTCTATAGAGATTTAATCTGCAATTACGGATTATTTCGTTGTTAGGCGACCTTCTTCTTTCATCGATGCAAGTATTTCATAACAATCGTCTATTAATGGGAGAACACCTGTAGAGTTTTCCAAATGATGAAAATTGTAAACAAACAAGTGTTTCCTGCACTACACACAAGATACTTGTAGATGGAAATGTGAACCATTCAAGATATTTATATTCTACACGAATACGAAAGTTGCACATACTTTAATTAACACCTCGAAGTTTGATTATGCACTTCCTTGTTTTGCCAACTTTTGAGACCCCATGGACCGTTCACATATTTGACTTACGTAACGTCTGAAGCTATTTCCATAGCAGTAATCAAATCAAAGCAGGAAAAATGAGAACGAATGGAAACTTGAAACAATATTATTGATTTACGTATTTTCAAATGATTTCGTTTAATAAAATGAAAGAATATTAAATACAAATGTAAATATGTGTATAAGTTCAGGCTAATGCGTAATATTCAGTATCGAATTTCATATCGATTGTTTTTTCGAATAATACTTTTTTCATTCAGTTGTATTTATTTTCATTTGTTTTCATAGATTTAGTCAGCGATATCACACGATGAACTTGTGAATCAATACCAATTTGGTTTTCCAACTCGGAAAAAAATTTGTTACACTATCGAGAATGTTATATATATATGTATATATATATATATATATCATTACCTTTGATATATTACCGAATATAACCTCATCGTTGACGCGTCGTAAAACCTCTATATTCATTGCTATTGTTTCTTTATTTCCAGCTCTCACTGTGCGCTATCTCACGCGCAGATATATTGGAGAATACCGTTCTAATACAGGTAAGAAAATTAAACATAATGTACGTTTCACATAATGCACGTTTCCTTCAAGATGAATTGAAAATAATGGTAACAAATAGTAAACGCATCACATGCGTCGTGAATGTTATGTGAAATGTTATAGAAAACTATTGATACACCCTGAATTCGAAACTATTTCTATATTATATATTTTTCTATATTGTAAAAAGGATCGGTGCTGAGGTTATGTGTTGAATTAAATTTTCCTCAGTACCTTTTATGTTATAAAGAAGTGACTATTTCATCTCTTTGAAAAACATATTCATTCAATATTTATGTATAATCAAATAATTCTTTTATAATACTAGTAGCTTCCGAATATTTTCTGAGAAATTTCTGTTTCCATATTATAAACTGTTACCACCAAAACGCCCACAGCGATGCAGGGTATGAAATGTATTATTTTCTATTATTTGCATAACCTTTGACATTATTCTGACATTTTCATTTGTGTGTGGGTGAGAAGAACAACACGTCGAGTCGTTGACTTGCAATTGTACGTTCTGGCGCCTTCACTTGCATATCTGCAGGCTATCCATCATAACTATCCTTTATAGTTTATACACAAAGTATAATACACAAGTTTTATGTAGCTAGCGATTTTCAAAAATTAATTGTATAGTATATGGAATTGATTTAAAAAAGAGAAATACACAATACTGGTAACGAATAATAATAAAAATTGGCTGTTTCTAAAAATATCATGTATACGAATTATAAGTTCAATAACGTACGTATTTGAATGTATATTGAAAGCATGTTTTCAAATTGATTGATTTTGGAGCTCATTTTGTTTTTATGTTATAATGAGATTGAGTATTCAATACTAAACTGAATTATAATTCCATCATAATTCTCACGTTTAGGGGATGGTAATTGATGTTTTGAAAAACCTGAATTTTGATATCGGAAATGTTGTCAGAGTTGTGTCGGTAGGACTGAAGTACTGAATGATTGCACATACGAAGGTATTCACGCAACCCACTAGTTGTCTTACACCGGTACTGAGAATTCTAAAAGATTTGATTAATAATTTAATTACTTTTCCTCGTATTTCATAACTATGCATGTCAAGTTTTAGGCCTATATGCTAATTTTGTTGACTGGATGTTTTCAACAGTTGTTTTGTTGAATGGGTGTTAATATGTTGAATGGGTGAAATTAAATATAAATTTCACCGTACTTCAAAAGACGTTTTTTTCCTTATTATTATTTTTTTGTTCGCTTCACATGTCAAACGGAAGCAAAAATTGGGATACAATTTAGCATGTACATATATATCATTATCTTACGTTTTACTCTACATTTTGAGGCGCAATCGGCTAAACCACTTTTGAGAAAAACCATATAGAAATTTTGAAAATCGTTATGAGAACATAGATATTACCTTGGTATGTATGATATATCTATGAGAAGAATGAGACTCATGGAAAAGAATTAAAAAAAAATATCTTCACTTGAATGTGAATTTTCACGAAATGCATGCCCATGAATGACAAACATTGTTCCAAAGTTTAGCATTAATCGTAATAAATAGGACGGACCGCCCAAGTACGAACCGTATCCAGACATCTCAAAACCGTTTCACTCAAAAACTCGAAAATTTTATTCCCGATAAATATTGATATGAAGTCTTATTTCTCGATCAGTCACGATTGTACAGTAATAATGAATGAATTACTGTGATACGACATTTCGACAACTGACATCTTCAATGTACAACCTTTTAAATTTCTTTGTTGACAATCACATTCAAACTTTGTGTGAATGAGTGATGTTTGAATGGAAAAGTCAGTGACAAATCGCATCGACACCTTGCGAAACATTGACCTTGAACGATGAAAACTTACAATCCGACGCTATGCGTCGCGGCGCCCACTATTTGCACACATGGCCGGATGCCATTATTCTGTCCGCCGTTACGTTGCGAATAAATATTGTATATTCTACTATTAGCTTATATTTGATTGAAACTGATGCATTCCCACTGATGATGGAAATAGCTTTCTTTCTAGATTGATTGTGGGAATGTGGATCACGTAATGGATACGGAAATACTTCAATCAGTACTGACATCTGTGTATACTGAAACTGACGTTCGATTGAGAAAACTGACTAAAGTAATAACTGTTTTTTTTCGATGAGCTACGTTTTTGTTCTGTATTTCATTCGATGCAATTTTATGATCTATTATAACATTAATTTCACTCACCATCTTTCCGATTTCTGGTGGGGAATTAATGTTCATAAGGATAACAATTGAAATAATTATAATAATTTTGAGTTTGAAAAAATTCAAAGAAGTTATGAAACATACTTTTCCATTTATTACGCTCTTAATATTGGGGAAGATCCTGATATTCTCACCATACCATCATGAAATATTACTTTTTTAATCACGAATCAATTAGAGAATTCTTATAAGTATTTCCATTCACTAAAAATGTTTGAACTCCGTGAACTCATAATTGTAGTGTGCAGTGCAATTAGGGTGTATTGCTTTTCATTTGAATTAGTAATCAAAACATTCCGTGCCTTGGTTTGGTAGGTTATAGGTTATACTACCCAGCTATTTATTCATAGAGCTATTTCTGGCAGATCCTTCTTCACTGTAAAGAGAATACTACTATTTCGGTACCATCGTATACAAAAATATATGAGATAATTTCAGCTTGAATACTCGATCCCACGCTTTTAGCGGTTTTCTGACGTAATTCGGAAGCGCATGTTTAAATCAAAATGAATTATCTTGAATCTTTCCTTTTTATGTATAAATAGCGAACCACAAATTAACAGGAAATGTGACTTCAATTAATGGTTTCGTGTGCCTTACTTGTAGGCCTACTCGAAGAAATAGGTACCCAAGTATTAAAAAGTTATGTTCATGATTAAAATAAACTAATTTTATATATGTTATCCCATATATTGAAAGTAATAGATTATGAAAAAATCAGTGCAATGGTTACAAAATGCATCAGAATTATTGTCATTAAGATGTAAAGAATGCCTCATCAATGACATTAATTCATTACTTATTGTTGTTAAATCCCATACAAATTATAAAGATTTAATCTTATTTTCGTTTGTTTGTCAATTGTTTATGTATGATAAAACCAACTCCAACTCTATCATTAAAACTAACTTCATCAGATAAGAAGTTACCAAGTTACCAACAAAAAGTTACTGGAAAGAAGAATCGCTTTCGTCATTGTAAGTGCCTTCCATCAGGAATGAGAAAAAAATCTATTTTAAAAAATTCCTACGCCTGCACATATTTGAAAATCACAAAATTTATAATAATTTATGTTCAACACAAATATGTTTTAGGGTCACTAAAATTGTTCAAAGTAAACATTCAAACAATCCTGTCATTGTTTCATTTCTAAAATTCATTTTCAATAGCAATAAATTCCTGGATGGAAGTTATGAAAACTTCTACTAGTTATTCTGACTCATATCTTAGAAATGATATTTATTTCCGTCCCATTCCTCTGCCATTTTCGAGTTGGAAAATCTTTTTACCCTTTCTTGAATTCTTGGCACCACATTTTCTATGCCACAATAATATTCCAACGTGTCACTTTAACTAACAACTTATTAACAATATTAAAGAGGTGAAAAACACTGGAGTATTTAACAGTTCGCTTCAAATGCCCTTACCCTAGACAACTTGAACAGATTTAGGTTATAATAATGATCGGGTTGACGCTTGCATATCCCGTCACGATGCTCCATTATTCATCTCTATGTAGTAACTTCGCATGTCTGACCTAAATTCCCCAAAGAGGTTTGAAAGCCTTGAGATTAACCAAGATTACAAACCCCGCGATGTGCTTTGGTTTACTCCTTTCAGCACGCGTTGTCAGTATTTTGATCTTGGCATGTCAGTCGAGTTGATAGACATATGTGTTTCAAGTATTTCATTAACTATGTGATGATTATGCGTGTAGTCATGTGGGGATAAATAGATAGAGTTAGCTTACGTACTTTATCATTTATTCAAGGTGTAATGAAAAGAATTTCAAGGATATGAGTTTACTTTGTAATATTCATCAACTCGATTTTCATTAGTGTTATATTGCTAATGATAGCACCACATCATTTACATCGAGTTCGTGTCGTTAATCATTCCAAAATGGGATATAATCTAAGAAAAACGATTTTTATAGACAGTGTTCTCAAGGTTGATAAATAATATATTGATATATCATGGATGTGATATATATTGCATCTTATCCACTTCACTGTTGTACACTTTTTATATTGCTAGGAAAATGCATTCAATAAATATGTGATATTTGAAACAAGTGTTTCATAAAAAAAGTTGAGCGTATCAGATATTAATATTGGAAATCAAAAATTTTGGTACAATAATGAAACTACATTGAATGATCAATAACTTCATGAGTCTTTTAAAATGTGAACAGAAATTTCTGTACATAATCTAGTGTATAACGAATGATATCAAATAAGTTTCAAAGTAATTAGCTCTTTTTTGTGTTATCATTCTATACCACTAGGAGAACGCAGCATATGAAAGCTACATGTCACCTTGAAATTGAATCGTTTTAACTCACTACCTTCCAGATTTGTCTATTGATAATTTCAATCGGTTTATGATAAAATTGGTTTTACTTGTTGATCTTCTCCATAGCTTTCTTGATAACCTTTTTTTAATTGATGTGAAATAATACGCAATTATTTTCAAATTCAATACGGCTCATCCGATTTATGTAAATTTTGGAATTTGTTTATAATTCATCTAACTTATAATTCCGTAGAATTTCAAGTTATTCTGATACTTTTTTTATATATTTTTTATTTTTATGAGGATTCTCAAAATTTCCCAAGTTTTATCAATGTTTCACCTGTGAAGCGCAATATAAAAAACAAACAAAAAACTTTTTTCCTCCGAGTAGTATGAAATTGAGTCTCCCTTTCCCTTATCCAATTATTTATATAATATAATTTAAAAAATCATTCAGAATGAAGAACAGTGTAATCACTAACAATTGTTTACAATTTCCAAGGACAATTAGTTTTCAAACCTTCGTTCCCAGCACGCTTGGCAAGTGGCATGAGAAAATTGGCCTTTCACCATGTAACCTATAGAGACGTTGCATGCTAGTCTAGGTACATATAGATATATATGACTGAATTAAATTCTGATTTCTCAATCTCCAATGTTGTCTTGATCCTTGTATGCAACAGAGGTATTTTATTTGTAACACAGCATGGGGTCTAATGGATCGAACAAACAAGTTCCAAAGCCCAGGAAAATAAATATAGATACACTACCACCCTGGTTCGCCACTTTGTAATGGCCCTGCACAGCCTTGCGAACTACGTGATGTTTCATCAACAACATCACTTATACTTGTACTTACTACAAAAGAAAGTCGTCTTCCAGTAAAACAAATACAAATATCACCGTCAAATTTATATAGCTTTGGTATTTTTTGGGTATTTCGATTTTTCATAATCAAGTTTATAGAAGAAGGGGCGTCAAAAGCATCAAATTCATAAGTTTGAAAAGAAATTATAAACAAAAACAAGTTTTTAAAATTATTCTGTTGGTATAGTAGACCTTCTTGTAGATTTTTAGTGGATACGAGTGTACCTAACGGACAATGGTTACGACGCGTTTGTAAGAGCGAAAATCAATTATCTTTTTAAAATGATTTTACTCCTTTCACTAGGCTCTTACATACGAACAATTCAATTGGTTTTCAATTTAGTTATCAATTTGAAATTAAATTCAGTTTATATTCGGTTTTAAATTGAAAGAGGAACATAATTATTCAAATAATATTGTGAAGCGTACAGTTCATAATTAATCATTAATCTCGCTTGATGAAATAACAGTAACACACATTCACAACTCATGAACAACAGATGTTTAATTGTTCTATTTTCATAAACGTTTACAATTGAATGTTGAGTGTAAATCATGCACTTCAAAGCTGAGAGCACTAAATTACTCATTTAACCCCCAACAATTTAAATGTAAATACAATTCTACTTCTCTAATGAAATGAATGTTTTGTGCTACTTTACATAATTATGGTGACCTTACTTTGTACTACTTTGACCATAGAAAAGTAAAATTTCTCTTTACCCTTTGACGTAGTGATTTAATACAAATTTGCGATAATAAAACTCATTTCACTCATTTGGAAAGAATTTTACAGTTTTTCTAATGGAAAACAATAATATAATTTTGAGACACTGTCGTGATTCAATTATCATCACGATATCGTAGGGAGTATTTAGTTGCTCCCAGAATGTTCAACTATGACGAACCAGACAAAAAGCGAAAAATTGTCAAATTATCATCAGAACCCTCAAATATTAACAATCCAACAGTTGATTATCTAACTGTTGAACAAATAGAATACATAACTTACTAATAATATTTTTTTAAATCCTCCATGAATTAAGTAGACTTGAATAGAATTATATCAATACTTTTTATTTATATCCAGCACAAACGTATCTAGACACATTTGAACAAGTGAGAGAATTAATTCCAAAAGACGTCACTAATACGTCAAAACAGTTAATTAACCATCCTATAGCAATTACGTGCGTATGTGAATCGATTTATTTGACTAGAGAGAGAGAGAGAGAGAGAGAGAGGGAAGAAACTCATCGAAGCACTGTCGCTGTGTACCCAAGTTTATGACTCGCATGTTACGAATGTGAGCGTCGCGGCGGCTTTAGGGGAGGGGAGTGAGGTGGGAGAAGAGCGTCGAAGTCATTAGGCGCCACGGATTTCTGGCACTCGACCGTCTTGCGGGTGCACGACAGATGCATACCGATGCTGTCGAGTACGATTAGGGAAAAAAACTACCGGCGTCGCTAAAATTAGTCGTGTAAGACAGGATTCACATTCTAGTGGAAGGAAGTTCTTACTGAGTGAGATGCTCGCTGATTTTTATACTGCAGATATGTATCAAATATATAGTTTTGTACGATTTTTTTGTAGAACTTTATTATTACGATTTTTTATACCTTCACTATTGTGTAATATTATTTACTGCACATTATAATGAACACAAAAAAATAATGTCAGACATTCAAGCACTCTAATGATGATTATTATGATCTAATTGATCAATTGATGATAAATAGAGTCTAAACTAATTGATGAATAAAATTATATCTTTTTTGACGAAGTATATAGAATCAGTCCGTCAGATATGCTTCTAATACTTATTTGAACTATCTACCCTTAAAAAAAACTACCTAAAAATTATACTATACTGCGTCATGTGATAATATCGATCTACATTTTACATTCAAATTATCTATATTATTGAAGCAATAATGATTGAATCTTCAAGTTTTCACTTATTTTTTAAATATGAGTACCACACTACTATTCTAAATGATATTGATTGAAGTTTTAACTATGTATTTATGTAATGGTAGGTTATACAAAATGTCACCAACTTATTCAAATTACACTCGGCTCGTAGACTTAAAGTGAATTTTCGGTAATGCTATTTTCCAACAAATCCTACGGCTTATATATTCCGACAGATATCCCTGTTCAGATTATTCCAGCTTCCGTACTTCTGTCAGACATTGAATCCCATTGATTTATCTGGAATTGTCACGTGGGCCGGGGTTGAGAACCTGAATGAATGGACAAACAAAGCGGTAAAGAGGAAATGCTACAGAAAAGTATACCAGTTCAGTCGGAACGTTCAGATTCGATTATTTAACCGGACAATTTGCGGGAGAGACCACTCACCATTTGTCAACCGTCTATTCTTCGATTTCTCGTGTCTTCACCGCCTACAACCTTGCAAGTGTTATCCGTTATAGGAAATAGCATTGTGCACTATGATGGTATTACTTCGATAAGGAAACTTGTTTACAGAAACTCGAAAACGTAGACGAGAAACAAATAAGATTAAAACAATAAAGGGTTCAAGTAAAGTTCAAAAACACAATAGAGAATAGAATTATATTCTTTTTAGATTTTTCATCATTATAGTGTACAGAAGTTGGAAATTGAAGAACGAAAATTATTTACAATAATTTCAAAATCACCTAAATATAATATATTCTACACTCGTGTAAAACGAATTGTCGATTTCAAGATATTCTGAGGAAATTTAATTGTCAATCGCGATGGGTCTACAATAGGGTATCAAGGCTCTATTTTATGAATATTTGATTTAATATAATTCGTGATTAAAGTGGTTCATTACATTGGATATCAATAATTCACTAAAATCGTAGGATTACCGCTGATCCTATGATTAGCTAAAAGCCAATATTATTTTGAGAACAAAATAATTGAAGATTGGAAAGTAAGAAGAATTAAACAGAAATCCCAATAGTAGCTTGGAGTGGTTTCAATCAAGAAAATAATACGATCATTTTACATAAGAACTTACGCCTACAGTATACGCGATAACATGATTATTAATTTTATGTTACATTACACATCCTACTCTATATTATTAAGACACATATAGTTAATGTGCACATAAAATTGGTGTTCACTCGATATTATTTTCTCATTTTTCCTTCAAATAAATCATGCAATGCCTGCGCTCAGGTACTTGACTCCCGTCGATCTACCGCTCGACCTTATTTCAATAATACATAACCAAAATTGGTTTTTTGTTGTAATAATATATCAATATACAGTAACGTATAGACATTTAAACTAAAACAATGAGTTATAATTAGTTCGATGATGTGTTTTTAGCTCATAGGTTAACGAACTATTCTTAGTTTCCGGGATTTTAGACAGCTTTCATGGGGAAACAAGAGTAGGCCTATAAACTGGTCAAGAGTAAATATAATAGCACTCAATTTCCTGATGTAAATATCGTCTCGAAAATAATTAACTCCTCGCTGAAAAAAGGTTCTATAATAACAATAAAAATATAATTTCATCGTGAAACCTATTATACTATAGCACCCACGTACGTAATTGGAAATCATGAAAGTTAATTTTATTCAGGAAAATTATATAATTTATTGTGCGTTGTACGAAATTAATTTTCTTGAATATCCGAGACATAGCCGTAGAGATTGATAATTAATTACATGATAAAAAACAAAACGCAGTTTCTATTTTAAGTTTCCAACTGCTATGCAGTAAATTTCTACAATTTTCTTTTCTTTTTCCTTATTATACGACGTTGAGAATTCCAATTAAAACAATATTGTTCCAATTTTTTTAAACAATGCAAAAATGCATTTTTGTCAAGAACGAGTGACTGTAAACTATGAAAACAATGCGAAAACTGACAGCTTTACAGCAATGAGCAATTTTAAAATTGTTTTTGTATTATAATTTTTTTATATTATTGTCATTTGCAAGTATGATATTCCCAATCAAATGTTGCCAAAAAGTGAGGTCAACAATCGAATAATTCATCAAATGTGATTGTTGACATGTCTGTCTATGTTCTGATCTCCGAATAGTTGTGTACACAATATGATTCAACCTATTTGACGTCGAAATATCTTCAACGTTTACTAGCGATAAATGTCCAATACTTTAAATTATTATGATCTTAAAACAAGTTATTATAGAAATTAAAATAACATCGAAAAAACGGTTTTCAAATTACGTCCAACAAGGCCGAATGATTTTTGAAACATTGTAGAGTGTAAAAATACCCACTGCGTACGCATATGAGTAACATAAAGATGTCTTTGATTCCACTAATTATTATGCTTCAAGTACGGTGTAATTCACGTTTTCGCTTCATGGTTTCACACAAAGATGCTTTTCACTACTTGAATTAATACATAATTGGATCAACTAAGGGTTTTTCTTCCTGTTTTTGTTCCAGATCTTTTATATCGTCAGACGGTGACAGTCAACAATGCTCCACTAGATGTGGAAATCGTGGATGTCAGTGGGGAATCGGTAAGTTAAAATAAATGGCAATATAGACTCATGCCACAGACTCTTATAGTACTATCTATAATTATTTATAGTTTAAAACCATTGCTAATAACATATTTAAGAAAAATGATTACGTATATTAGTTCAATTAAACCATTAGTTTAAAACCATTGCTAAACACATATTCAAGAAAAATGATTACGTATATTATAATTTATGCAATCAATGATGTTATAGAATAAATATTCATTTTTTTCCATCTAATCGGGTTTGTTTCAAACTATTTTTACGCATACAGCATTTTCCCACCTGATGATACCAAAGCATAGTAAACAATTTTTACTCCACACATATTAATTATAAAAACGAAAAAAGCAAAGAACATATAAGTGGGTTCTGGGGGTCCTGAAAAATTGTATTTCTCCGGATTTCATATTTTGTTATAAAATTCACAAATGCCATATTATTGTTTTTTCTTATTGTAATAGAAACAAAGTTCATCTTCTGCGTAACTCATTCGCACATCCCACACCACCCAAACCGTTTTCATGAAATAACCCGACTAATTACACAAACATTTCCGAACAGGGATAACAATTTGTAACGAAGACAAACAGTGATATATATAATTAAGAGTTTGTTTTTGGTTTTCAGCGGGATTCCATTTTTCCTCTGGAGCAAGTCCAATGGGCTGACGCATGCGTCGTCGTGTACTCCATCACAGACCGACAGTCTTACGAGTACGCCGTCGAGGTCCTGGAAAATTTCCAGAAGCTACGTCCAGTTAGCGCCGTTCCAGTTACCCTTCTCGCCAATAAAGCTGATCTAGAGCATCTCAGAGAGGTAAGAACTATTTTTTGTTCAACTAGACAGTTATTGGTATTCGAATGTAGAATAGGCCTAAGCTTTTTTCAACGAAGATCATCGGATTCATTTTAATCCGGAAAAACTGACAAAATACACTACTCTTGTAAAATGACACCGTATTGCTTAATTATATATCAAAATATATTATATTTATTTGTAAAACATGGTAGCAATTTGTATATCCAAATACTTTGCAACAAAAGAGAATACCACAGCAAAAACATGAACTGGAGTTCCATGGGTCATGAAGAGCTTATAAACCTTCATTCGAATAATTTCTTCAAGATATTGTTATTGGTAAACTCTACACCTAATTGTTCAAGGCTTCACACAATTTCACAGTTCTAATGGGTCAAGGAAGTGATAGCGTTATGTTAGTAATGATGGCAGACAAGTGATACCATTGCAGTATATCAGACTCAGAGCGTGCATTGACCTATAATACAGCTCCGAGAACGCAGCCTTGGCATGCGACGTGTCGTTAGGAATTCATACGTGACTGTGTTCGAACGACAGGCAAAGCTTTCGCGTTTAAAACAAAAGTTGGTGTATTTTTTTCGTCAGCTTCGGTAAATATAAATATTGTACATTGCCAAATACCCTGCCAGCATCTCGTCCAGACAAATTAGCCATAGCTTCGTTTGTCAGAGTTATACGATATGACATATGTACATTCAAGCCGGTTCATGACGAATACTTTCTCTTTCACCTTTTGGTATTATTAACTTTTTGGTATTACATAGGTCAATGCTTTATAACACGATACGTTTATCATCATATGATACATATAGTATTCTTTGTTTTCTTTGAGTTTTAGTCAGGATTCAGTTTGGCACGGTGAATAAATCAAGATAATATCCCCACCTCCGTTCATGTGCTAAGGTAGTTTAATTTAACCGAAACAGTCCTTGGCACTATTAAAACAAGTTTTAGGTTTTTGAACGTTTCAACTTCTAAATTTATATGACACCATAACGAAGGTTCAACCATTTTTAGAATGTCACTTTTATTGGTCGCCATATTATGCTTTTATCCATTCCGTTGTTTAACAAACAACCCAATTTAATTCCTAACAATAGTTAACCTATTTGCTCGCAGGTGGACGAGATGGAAGGACGTACAGCAGCAATGCAAAGTGGCAGTCAATTCTACGAGGTGTCCGTCGCTGAAAATAGTTCAGACCTCTATCAAGCATTCGAGTTCCTCGTCAACGAATGCCGCCTCCTCGTAAACACCAACAGCAACAACCACAAAACCCGTAAGTTCTCTGTCTCGAAAATGATCGGCACCTTGATCGGCAACAGTACCGGAAAAGGTTTCGGTCACAACAACGGACATCAACCCACACAAGGCGGCACCGTCGTCGTCTGTCACAAATCCGATCTCCATCGCAGCCGCGTCCTCAAACGACGTCAGAACTTTACGGCGACGGCGTCACTGTGACTACCAGGGACAAGTCATGATTCACCTACCAGGTGTACGGCTGTCGTCCCTTGAATGTAGAGAGAGACTTGTTGATTGAGTCTTGTCAGAGTTGCTCATGGCAACCGTACCGAGCGGTAATCGTCGGTGGTCCGCGTGGTGGCCCCCCGCACTGGGTGGGCGTTAATGTAGACGCAGGGACATATCACCATACCTGCCTTCATTGTTTCTCGTCTTGGCACGGACGACAAACACACCGATCTATTAGAGAGAACTGTCTCAGAAATATACACTTCAATTCACGAGAGTTGCCAGATCCGCGAACGTAACTAATTTATGTTACGGTAGACTCTGGATCGGGAACATCAACAATTCTTAATTGGAGGTTATAAATCTTCATGTGAATGTTGGAGGTTTGAAACTCCTTATAGCTATAGTCTTTATTATGGGTAAGACTGCCGATTGTAAACACCACACTCCCTTAACTTAGTTGTACCTCAACTAGGTGTATCCTGTTATATACAATAAGAGTTAATCTTCGACAAAACTCTCAAGTTGATTTTTATACATGTACATGTAAATATATATATATATATATATATATATATATATATATATATATATATATATATATATATATATATATATATGTGTATATGTGTGTGTGTGTGTATCATGTAATGGTCCAGTTAGGATGGAATTCGGCTGTATAGTAAACGACACAATTAAACTTGGCTGAAGCCAGTGGCTAAAGAGAGATTGGTGTCACCACGGCTCAGTTCAGAAACTGTGGCCAGACGAGGCGTGGTATTCATGCAAAGACAAATTTTATCTGTTGACATATGTCATGTAGAATGTGTCGTTCATGTAACACATTCGTCTTGATGTGATCTAGTCCGGATCGTTCAGATCTGCAGTCATCCTTCTAAGAATATTCGAGCAAGAGGGATTTATAATGATGGTGTATCATTGTTATGTTTAAGGTGAAAAGGACTATGAGCTGTCTGAAAGATGAAAATAATAATATCAATACCTCAATATTCAATTTTAATAATTTTTTTTGTTCAGGATAATGTACCATGAAATTAATAGAACCAGATCAGTATATTATTTATTTTCATAATAACGAGTCAATTTGTGTAGAAAGAAACGACATATAAATCTAATCTTTGAATTTCAAACAAAGCTGTAATGGTGTTAAGTTGATTAATTGAAACGTCTAATCACGGGGGTAGTGAGTATGTTATTACTGTGGGATATATTTTAAATTTCTACTTTGATGTCTAAGGGGAAATATTCATAATATACGATGCTTACAATTGAACCTGAAACTACACATTAACCTACCGTAAACCCCAATCCAACACTAGCCACAAAATGTTGTATTTTCAAATAATAATGTTATAACTCCACATAATGTAACATGTAGAGTCATAGTACCCTAAGAAATCTCTTCACTACAAAAATCTCACGTCCTGATGTGTCCTTCGGATATTGGATATTTGATCGATTCATTATTAATATGTATCTTTCGGGCAGATTTAAGTTTTGTGCTATTTTCTGTTAAAGAGTGAAAAGCAAATAATATTTCAATTTGATGTATTATTTAATTAACAATTAACTCGGAGAAATGTTCCAGATGTTAGTTACTTATAATTTAACTTGATCTCAATGTATGACACTGACATGAGGTAATGAACACTTCAAGACGGTGTTCTTAAAAGGAATTATGTCCGTGACATCCTGTTAGTATTGGAAACAATTGCAGGAGGTATTATATAGAAACATGCGTGCACGTCACTATCAATACATAGTACGTCACTCGCGCGTCACTGGGCAAAAAACACGTCATTATATGGGTGGTTAATTGGCGGAAAGTCAACTAACAAAATCCGAGTTAATCTCACACTTATTTTGACGCTTTAATTGCGTTGCTCCAAATTGCAGCTTGACGCACCACTAATCTATTTGAAACTAGAAAACAAAAATTCTATCATTTGTTGGGAAAATGAAGATTGTTTTACTTGCCCATTCGCAGTTATTATATTTCGAACATTTATCAAGAGATGGTTTTCTCGATGAATCTAACGTACCATCGACAAAAATCTAACCAAATCATCAATCGACTAAAACAAGTCATTCATATTTTCTCATGTTTTATTGCAAGTAAAGAATATAATATCAATCATTTATTCTAAATGAACCATGCATTTTCACAATTGTACAGTATTTGCATCAATTGTGAACAATTGATTGTTTGTGTCAAATAATGCCAAATATTAAATCTAGTCTTTATGGATGAATGCGTTTTCAAGTAAATACTATAAGCTTTATGACTGTGTTGATATTTTTGGATCATTCCAAAGCTGGTGTAAAACTATTTGAAATGCAGCGTCGGTATACGAGGCAAAATGCCAATTAACAAACTCGGAATAACATCTCGTTTGCACAAAGGAGTAACTGTAATGCGTCAATAGTCGAGTTTACATTCTGGAGCTTCAGAAGTAGGCCTAGGTTCGAGACTCGACACTATGCACTTGGATTATGACCTGGATTTGTTTGAATGGAATGGCGATTCTTAATTTGATTCTCAAATCGATTCAACAAACATGTTGCTTTGATAGAATTCGATTAAAAAACATTTGTGAGTACGTTATTGCAATAGACATTCAACTGTAATATCAAATTGTAGCCTAATACAAATTGTAATATCAAAACAATTGAGAGGTTTACTATCATTTCAATGGTTGGATAGGAATCTTTCCACAAAACTTGTGGTACGATTCAATGTTATCCTAACATGTTCACCAAAGAGTTGAAATAACATGAGAAATGAAAAAGCAAAATATTTTCTGAAAATGTGATATTTAAAATCGTTTTATGATTCCATTTTTCATTAATGATATATTTTTCTCTAATACTCATTATCCTGAATACATTTTCATTTTTTCAATACAATTCGATAAAATAATAAACCTTCAACTGTGTTGACACGACAGATTGTTATTGGACAGAACTTGAATATGTTCATTTTGTTAGGTGCGAAGATGCAAACACTTTCAATAATATATTGTTATAAATGCGTATTTATTGCGAAATTCGAAAATGCATATCGTGTATCGTGTAAGTCTATTGATAAAATAAGAGTGGTCATATTCAATTAATATTACTCTGTACAAGAAACAAACTCTAGTTGTCATTCCAATATAATGGATAAAAGAATTGAGAATCAATCCTATATGTGCAGTTGATGTTATTTATAATAATTATAGTATACTGTTTTTAATGTACACTCAGATTTGTATCCATTTTTGAAGTATTCTCTTTTACGATCGTTGTTGTTCAGTATTGTTGTATTTGTTAGGCATATAAGAGATAATATTTGTATAAAGTGAGGTATGAAGCCAAAACCGGCTGTGATAAATTAAAATGTTATAGAAATCGTTTTTGTATTGCAAATAATGTGTAAGATTTTTTAATAAATGAAAATATATACATTAAAACTGTTTTCATATTCAATGGATTAAATGTTATCAAATATCACGTCATCCACAATATCCTATTCCCTGACAATTTGTTTCTTTTGGTTGAATTCACGAATAATTGATGCATTTATTCATAGTAATCGATTGAATATTTTCAATTATACAAAATATTTAAATTTCAATTTCAATTGCTATTCGTTCTTGCAATTACTTTAATTCCATTTTAATTCTATGAATTTGAACTTGAGTCAAATTAATTGAGCAATCGTTATTCTTTGTTCATTCTTCATTAAATCACCATTTTGGATTTGTTGCCCCAGCCTGAAAATATAGGATCCGGACACACTGGCGGCTGGCGTGTTGCGTGGACTTGCGTGGACCTGTGATCTCCAAATCTGTCGTCGGCAATAATGTAGTTGCTTTCAGCAGGGTCACCCATAAGGATTGGAGCTATAAGGTCCAGAAGAAGTTCGGACAGTCCCGGTCGATTGGTTGCTTAATAAGAATATGGAGGGAGTACTGAGCGTTGAGTTTTTCTTCATAATTCTGTCTCATCTTTCGTCTTTTTTTTCTCATCTTCCCTTACTTCTCACTTTCTTACCCCCTCCCTCCATATGCTTAAAACATCCACAAATGTTGAAAACGTTGGCGAAGTACATGGACATGAACGAAGACGCAAAATGAACTTGCTGTCAACGTGCCACTAAACCCTAACATTCATTCATTTTGAAAATCTACTTGAGCTCGCGTTTTTGAAAATAATACATAAAAGAGCTGAGATGAAAAGTTGAAGAAAGAAATCGAAAGAGATTCACTTATTATGACGGTTCCATGCTGTAGGGGTGGTGAAAGTTAGAAAGAGAAGGGAGAGTGTTTAGTTGGAGTGAGGGGTCAATAATAGCATGCATCTAGAACATGGCAAATTGTCGTGAATTTACATAAAACTGAAAATAGATTTTAGAACGGAATAAAGCAGTGAAAACTAGACTCACAACACAGGGGATTGCATACAATATCCATTTTTAATTATTCATTTTTCAGTTGCATTTTTTGTGATGGTTGAGTAATAATACCTCTTGGTTCTTATTTAGAGACTCGTAAAAGGTTTGAATCGTCTCTAAAAATGATTCTCTTTTAATTTAAAATAGAAATCATTAAATCTTTTCGAACTGAAACCACTTCACGCTCATGTTCCATCAACCGATTCATATTCTTCAGTTTCACATAGGTCCATAAATGTTTCTGTTTATCAAAGAATGTAGGATGTGGTTGCGAATAAATAGTAAGATTAAGATCATAAATACTCATCAACTGAATAACTATACATGTTAAATAATTTTTTAAACGCTTGAATTTAAACACTTGATTCAAAACTGAATGCTATGTTAGTTTAAGAAACTAACATAGTGGGGGATGAAGGAATAACAATATTGTAGGCGCTGTGAGACAAAACAACGTAACGGGTAGTGTGGTGATATGAAGATGTACAATCAACCCACGAATAAAATGGAATAAATATTTTACGTATGTTTCTTGAAAGACACCCTTCACACAGTAGTACGTTATTATTTATTCAACCTACAAAATGTTGACAGCAATAACAATATAACTGAGTTTCTACTTTTTGTGACCTGAGAACCAAGTCGGGTGAAAGGCCAACGAACGAGCTTTTCATTTGCAATTCGTTCTTTGACTGGCACTTGAAGTTATAAAAGCACAACTGTTCGTAAACCTCAACAGAAATACCAAGCTTTCATATGCAAACGATTGAGAAACGATTTATGAATCTGCCAGAGTAATTCCTTCTACCAATCGATAAATAAAAACAAAAGTGATAAACCCGGCACCTCCACCATTATACGTAAATGCTTGAAATGAAATGTGTTCAATTATGAAATTGGTAGAAGATACACTTTTTGGAAATGTAATTCATTCCTTCGAATGAGAAGTAAAATTGATAATTTGAACGTAGATCTAATATTTTGTTCTCTTTGAAAACTGTTCATTCGAATAATATCATTTTTATAAAACTATAATATAAGTATATTATCCTAATATCTAGCAATGATCAAGCACTTTTCAAATGAGACTGTGTTTGAACAAACGAGTCGAACCAAATACAATATGAATATATATACACTGGCGTCGGAACCGGGGGAGGGGAGAGGGGCAGGGGGGCATTGCCCCCCCCCCACACTTCTGGTCAAGGGGTGGCAAGAAAAAGGTCTTGCAAGACTCAATTTGAAAAGACGAGAAATAAAAAAGACGAAAAAATAAGGAAGAGAGAAGGCAAAGAAGAAAAAAAGAAAGAGAATGGAAGAAAGATGTATATAGAATGGATAATATCGTACATGGATTCAAATATTACATTGCATAGAAAATTAAATATCAGATGGGCACCTTAAGTTCTATGAGAAAATTGATTCTGGCATCAAAATCCCATCTGAAACACGTTGAACCATATTAAAAAAGGAGTCATAATTTATAAAGAAATTTGATGTACTGTTTCAAAATGACAGCTCTGGTACGTAGTTTATGAGTTAGTAGAAATCAACAAACAACACTATGCAATTCTTCCAGATGTAAATCATTTATTACAATTTTTGTATATTCCCAAAATTATAACAGTCGTAACGATGACAATGAAGTGAAATGGAGGAAGGGAACTTCCAATAAGGGTCGTTTCTAGGGGTGGGCAAAGAGCGTGACAGCCAGGGCGCTAAATTTTGGAGCGCTATCGTCGCACATTTGTTACATTCTATTTATAATAATATTCCATAAATCATATTCTATTTTACTTATGCATTATTGAATGGAGTAAATGTTATCATTCGAACACCATAGTTATCGAATGATAGATTTATTTAGTGTTCTATTTTCTTGGAGGAGCCATTCAGCAAAACTAGCTTCCTTACCACACTAAAGAATTCATGAATTCCAGAAATTTCATGAAGTTCCCAAACCCGTAGGAACGTATTTAAAAAGATAGAATTTGGAAAATTTCCCTGCGGGGGCTCGATTCCTCCCTCACTTGCATTCACTTTCACATTGCACATTCAGTTTTTGGGGCTCACAATTGAGTCCTTGCCCGTGGCGCTAAAATAACCCAGAACAACCCTGCATTTAACTATGATTCAACTTAAGTTAACTAACAAATAACTATGATTGGCAAATATCAGTTGGGCACCTCTGGTTCTTTGAAACAATTAATTGTATCATCTAAATCTCATCTGAAGCACGTAAATTCATGTTAAAACAGAGGTTATTTAAAAAAATTCCCTACGGGGCCAGAAGGGGTCCTAGCACCCTTGCCCCCCGAGGGTCGCAGGCTTCGCGTTAACTGGCCTTTGCACAACTGTTATTATATGGCATTTTTTCCTTACTGAGACCCCCCCCCCCCCCCCCCCATCTTGGTATTTTCAGTATTATTTGCTTCTGTCATGAAAAATACTTTAATGTAAATGTAATCGAATATGTGGCACCCCATACTTCCTTCCTCCGCGGGTCGCAATTGTTGAGCCCTCCCCCCCCCCAACTTGTTCCGACGCCCCTGATTACAATTATAGAATAATTATAGCTTATAGCTTATTTAATTATACATAATAAGACTGTATAGCAACTCACTTCGCCTTGGAAAATCACACCCTCATAATGGGAAATATTTCGATATAAATATGATGATTAAATAAAATATGGAAGATAAAATATGATGCAGAAAAATTATAGCTTATTTAATTATACATCAATATGCTATACTGAGACGGGTGGTCGAGTGGTTAGCACACTGAACTGTTATTCATGAGACCGGGGTTCGATTCACGCAATGGTCGACTATCCTGACAGATTTTTCATGTATCCCTCTGGCGTTCCGTTGATCCTGAAAAACCGGTCCGGAAAATCCAACCCGGAAAATCCAACCCGGTAAAACCGACCCGGAAAAACTGGTCGCGCGACCCCTCGGTGAGCTACCGGTCGGTATGCGACCGGTCAGTGCGCGACCGCTAGGTGAGCGACCGGTCGGTGCGCCACCGGCTAGCGCGCTGACCCGTCATTCAGGAGACCGGGGTTCGATTTTCGCCATGGTCAACATCCTGAAAGAGGTTTTCCTCTGTCGTTCAAGTGAATACTGGGATGACTTCTTAATAATAGCACGGTCACCATCCCACTATATCCCACCTATATCATCCAACCTAAAAAATACCCTTCATCACATATTTCCATGGTCTAATTCATTATTCACCGTAATGTTCATCTCCACAGTCTGTCAATAAACCCAGTGAATAAATTGTGGTGTGTTCACAAAATTAACGGTTGATTAATTTGTTCAATTAAGTGTTTTACAGAGATATATTTGTTTGTGATACTTGCATTGTTTGATTTATACAGTCACTATATATTTAAGAATGTAATAATGTTATGATTGGATGCAATTGGATCTTTGAAAGTATCACAATAAAAAAAATGAATCTCAATTTTTTTAAAACTTGACAACCTCACAGATGTTTTTCTACATTCATTGACATATCATTTTTTCAAATTATAATTTAATCTCTGAATTATATTTTACATTCACAAAAAATCATAGTTGTACACAGCTTTTTAACATAAACCATGTCCAGCCGTTTCAATAATGAATGATCTATCATACAGGTAGAGGTGCCGGGTTTTCTAGGAAACTTCAGAAAACTTCGAATATTTCATTCACCGAAGTGATCATCATCACGTACAGTCAATACACCCCGTGCACCGGCGTTGGAACCGGAAGGGGGGGGGGGGGGGGGGGGGAAGGAAGGACATTGCCCCTGCTAACTTTTGGCCAAGGGGGGCAAGAAAAAGGTCTTGCAAGACTCAATTTGTCTCGCTGTTTCCTGTTGAAACCCACTTTGTTAGAATTAGCTGTATTTTTTTTTGAAAAGTGGCACTACTTGCCACTAGTGGTCATATTTCCTTCCCCCATGGGTCGCAATTGTTGAGCTTGCCCCTCCCCCCCCCCCCCCCCCCAACAATCAAAGTGT
Organism: Brachyptera putata; assembly: GCA_907164805.1. NCBI lineage: Eukaryota > Metazoa > Arthropoda > Insecta > Plecoptera > Taeniopterygidae > Brachyptera > Brachyptera putata. The sequence goes on from OU015464.1 coordinate 16,257,603, forward strand.
TCCGACGCCCCTGTATATATATATATATATATATATGTGTGGGTGTGGGTGTGGGTGTGAGTGTGTGTGTGTAGGCATATGTATATTCAATTTTTCGAAATATGAAGTGCATTCGTAACTGTGGTGGGGTCATTCCCAAGAAGTAATGAGACCAACTGTTTAACCAATAAACATAACTATTACGTGATTGATGTTTACTCACGTCGTTAACGTAGTCACGTGACAATAACAATCTAGAAAGAGCACCCTATCATATTATGACGTGGTTTAAGTAGCTTTGTCCAATTAGCAGACTTCCAAGAAACCACCCTTAACATTATCACACGTGGATCACAGTATAAAGTCAAGGTAGAAAATATTAAGTTTCTTCAGTTCTTAGAACTAAACACAAATTTTACAGAATGTGTTATATTACAACCTGGTTGGCAACAACAAAAAAACAAAAAAGCAACAAGGAAAAGCAACAACAAATCCCTTCCTCTTAAAGAGTTATTCAGCTTTCATTCCATTGATTTTCCAATCTCATCACCATTTTTCAATAATCTATATAATTAAAAATAATTTTTACTAAACCACATTTTACCAGGTCGAGAAAAAAAACGTCATCACGTAAACAAATGTAATATAATACTAGAATATATAAAATTATCACAGTTTGGGAAAATTTCAATCGATAAGAAAACAAGAAAATAAATGAAACAAAGGCCTTATGTCCGACTTTTAGTCAACAGGATGAGAAAAACGTCATATTAAGAGAAGAATTCCTCTTCTATAGAAAAAATGTTTCAATAAATGTACCTTTAGTGCCATAATGAATTTTGTCTTTTCTAAACACTGTATTTCGTGTGGAAGATGGTCTTCTGGCTGCTTGAATGACTCCATTTCAGGTTGTCTTTTTGATGTGGGTGATATTGAAGTAAATTTGATATTGATTTCAGTTTTTATAAAATTAGTTCAGGATTTTCGTTTGGTTAGGTTAATTGGTTTAGATTTGTTTGGAGATATAAGGTTAATTAGTTTAGATTAGTTTGGATATGTAAGGCTCATTATACATTAGTTGGATTGTGTCGTTTAGTATGATTTAGTTTAGTTGAAGCACGCGACAACAACCACAACGTCCGCATGTGGTGACATAGACGGGTGCCTCGATAAATGTTATTATATACTCTTATTAGATACTGAGAGATAGTGTTTATCACACTCACCCAAACAACGTACGCAAGATATTGGGTTTTTTGTGTTTGTGACAGATATGCGCTAATTTTATGTCCTATCAATACGACCCATTCTCTACTGCGCTTTCGTGACGTTCGTCATTCGTGAGTCATCAGTCATGACGCAATACAAGAAGGCGGTGACTTGAATTCAATATGGTGGAACAGTAGCTTTAAATTGTGCAGTTTAAGATTGTTGGGTCATATTTACAGAGTAATAAACCCTTAACATATCGTTGACTCTACTATTGCGGTTGAATACTTATTGGTCTACTATTCAATTCCTTATTCATATATAAATTTGAAGGACTTCTAGGCTTAATTAAAATGGAAGACGTGCTTGATGAGGTTGTGTCATCAGAAGATTTGAAGGTAGGCCATTGAGTTAGTAGGCTAGAGGAGCCTAATCTCAGACCTTATGACCTTTGGTCTTGTGCGAAGCCTTGGGGTAAGGCTCAAAGTTAAGATCACCATAATCTATTCAATTACTATTTAGGGTTCATACACCTGTAGGCTCTAAGCTTTTCGCTGGGGCGGAAACCTAGGTCTATCATTCTCAAGATCTAAGCAGTTCTTTGACATACCCAGGTCATTGAAGTTTAAAAAACAATGCTCAGGCTTACATGCATTCTGTAGGCTAGCCTACTTCCAGGCTATACTGCAGGGCTAGGCAGCTTTTTGCCGTCAAAGTCTGGGCTTGTGGGGAATACGCCTTGGGTCACCAAGTACATAAATATCCTCAGGGGATTGAGCGGCAGAGCGCGCGGTTGAGCCGTGATAGACCGTGACAGTGTTACTACTGGTAATCATACTAGGAGTATGACTGATCATGGTCAAGATCATGCGAAATGTTGTCTGCTAAAGCACTGTTACGAGTGATTGATTGTTAGGGCTTGAAGGCGAGGACAGCGAGGTCATTTTACGCATTGTACAAAGTTGTCAAATTGTTTGTAAGAAATATTTATTTCATAATTTTGGTACCGCTACCTTCATTTTGATCAACAATGCCAACTATAGTCTGCGTTGCCAAGTAGCCTACCGTAGGCCTACTGCTTTGGTACGTTTCAACGTTACCGGTACTTTCTTTTTTATCTTGACTATTCTTCTTCTTGTTCTTTTCAGAAATTTGAGCAAGTTTACCATGATCAACTCTACAAATCTGAAGTCACACAGAAGGCCCAGTTTGAATATGCTTGGTGTTTGGTACGAAGTAAGTATCTTATTGTAGTTCATGTGACTAGATGAACTTTAGGTTTTAAGGGAGAACCCACCCACAGACATGTGTCAAATGTTCTGTTATTTTTGTATGTAGGCCTACTGTACCAATGTTGAAATAGTAGGCTTATATTGAAATTGAAGAATAAATTTGAAATCCAGAAAATTTGGGGAAACAAGTATAAAAGTTACAAAAATACATTTCAGTTTATGTAGGCCTACAACAAAACCAGTAGGCCTACCGGTAGATAGTTGTGGATTGAAGATAAAAATCATTCTATTGTTTTGAGTAAACCTTTCTTGTCAGTTGAAATAGGTTTTGTCAGTAACCGTTTTAATACAAATGGATAGTTTCTTGTTAATCTAGATGTTTGTGTTATATCCCTTTGAATATGGTCAATATTCTGAACATAGGACTACTCCACACAACCATTACCATAAATTAATAGAGCCAGACGAGCAAGAGACTCGTGATATACAGTGACAAAGGAACTAAAATGCCAATCTTACTTATATTATACTGTGTGGTTTTATAACGGGCCATTAGTAGGCCTTCTGTGATGAGTTGCTCAACTTGTCACCACTGGTACGGGTCCATTCTTTATTTTCATTCAAACTCAAATTATACATTCAGTCTGTCATTCAGTCTGTCATCAGTCCACATCACACACTTCCATTAAAACCAAAAGCTGTTCAATTCATCGATTTTTCATCAATTCATCTATTCTATCAATTATTCTGTATTGTCCCAATTAAATTATTATTTCTTTAAACTGGATTAATCAACTGTTATTGGCAGGCATATCTATTTGCTATGAATTTGTTTGGAATGAAAAAAAAAATGATGAATTATCTTGTTTAGTTTTGAAGTTATAGTAGGCCTATAGACAGAGGAACCCAAGACCAAGACAAATTGACCAAATGTCACTAGCATTGGCCGATACCCGAAGCGCAGCAAGTTGTGTCCTTATTTTGCATAGGCCTATACAATTTGCTGTGATTCGAGTATCAGCAAATGCTAGTGACAAATAAATTGTACTTTTTGTTGGTACTAATTTTTGTAGATTTTGTACTCCGAGCCAGATAAATTGGATGGGCTATGTCTGAAAATACTGACTTAACTGTATCATTTCAGGTATCTATCCTGCCGACATAAGAAAGGGCATCGTCTTACTCGAAGAGTTATTTCAGAACCACAAGGATGAAGCAAAGCGAGACTATCTTTATTACTTAGCAATAGGAAATGCCAGGATAAAGGTAGGTAGAGTATAGTAGGCCTAGTTAATAGTATGTTGTGGTACTGTCCTCTTCACACCTGTTCTGAAAATAAAATTGAATAGGACCAAAATATGAGTGCATTCTACGGAAAATCGAAATGTATTGGTTGGGTTATTATTAATTAGGGCACAAAAATAAAATCAATAAAAAATAACAAAATAAAGGGAGATCTGAATAGCTCATGAAGCAACAAGGCATAGTTCGAATATAATAATTTAGTGTTCTACGTCTGGATCTTTATAAAGACGTTGAATAAGGTGCGACCAAAGTAGAATCATTGAATGTGAAATACGCATTATGTAGGCCAATTTTTAAATGAATTTTCTAATGTGACATCTTGCTCCAGAAGAGTAATTTCACTCCGTAGAAGAAGTCGTGAATTTATATCTTGTTCCAAATACAAGTGTGGAAGTGGTCATAATTTTATATTTTGTTCTAAGAGAGAAAATTTACTAATGAATTAAAAGTACATTCAGTGCATACAAACATCGTCTGGTTTCGATGACAGTAGGGCCTAAAGGGTCTTGAGAATTATTTGACAGCAAATGTATATATAAGTATCATTTATTGTGGAAGGCCTACCAAAGTAAAGTGGTACGGGTGATGTAGGCCTACTTCCACTCATGAACTATAATCACTCGGTAAATTTATGATGAATTTATGTTTTGTTTTCAGCAATACGCCAATGCGCTTCATTATGTCCGACTCTTCCTTCAAATTGAGCCAAGTAATCAACAAGTCCAAAGTCTGGAAACACAAATAAAGAAAAGGATGGAAAAAGGTAGGCCTTTTATATATGTAGTGTAGGTCTAACTTGATCGATTTATCTTGTGCCGTCAAGGAATCATTGAATGATCGGGAAATGGGAGCAATTATCACCAATGTTGAGATTACCAGTTATTACTTTTGAAACCAACTTTTGAAATGTTCCCTTCATCAACAATTAGGCCTACAAATCAACAGTCCAAATATCCACGGAAATAAAAAAAAACTACTGTAGGCCCAATTACTGGTATGTAGGCCCTATTATAGTCAGAGAAATGAAGTCTTCATTAGAAATACCAGTTTCGTGTTAATCGAAGAGGAACGGTTGTTGAGCTGATGTAAAATACTGTACACTTTGAACATCTACACCCAAAATTACCCTTAATCCATCATCGATGTCGCAACCCTTTTTGTCGATAAGAACTCTCGAAAAAGATTACGCTGTTATCCCTAAGGTAACTTGGTCTTATAATCACTAAAAATAGATCAACAAAATCATAAAGGGCTGTGTTTGAATTCTAATACCGTACTTGGTGGTGTTTATGCGGATTCTGTTTTTTTTTCTAATTTTCACCTTAATCAGAAAATAAAGGCCAACTAACATGGTACACTTGTATCAATTTGTGATGAACGATATGAGAGATGAATGATAAAAGACAATACGGAGGAAGAGAAACAAGTAATACGAGAATAATGAAGTGCTTAGTCCATGTGTTCTCATTATTCTCATATCACTTGTTACTCTTACGCTGTATCCTGCAAGTCCTACTTTCCAATAATAACATACATGTGTCCGCTATCTCAGAGGGTCGGTTCTTGCGAGTTCAGCGTCTTTTGTCAATTTGCACTTCATTCTCTCAACCATCTCTAGTAACACACACTTAAGCCTACAATTGTTGACCGATGTTTTCATGTTATCAGGAGCATTGACTCGAGCACCAAAGCACTTATCGTATTCTCTGAGGAGTGCAGAGTCCAAAAGAATGACCTAACCACTAAAATCTACGATATTGTTTGTTTTTCTGTACAATTCAGTGTTTTCGAATATCATTGAAACTATTTGTAGGTCTACTTCTATTCCTCTAACGGTATACTTCTTGTTTTGATTTCAGAGGGACTGATGGGAATGGCCATGGCAGGAGGCGCGGTTTTAGCTATCGGAGGACTGATCGGAATTGGTTTGGCGTTGACCAGAAGACATTAGGAAAATATCTCGTCATTGAGTATCATCACTGCTCATAGATTATTTAAATGAAACTGTACATAAGTGTTTAATGAACTTGTATTAGGATATTTCATATGATCGAATATTACGCTTTTGAAGAAAGTGTGCGACACTTTTGAATATTGTGTATTATCGAGATCCCAATTGACTGGTAGGATTCATTGTGATTTGGGTAGGACCATAGTATGGACTTGGGATAATCTCAATTCTTAGTTATTGGCTAATCGCATCTTATTTATAAATACATATTTATCAACTAGTAAAATGCCTAAATGCTGGAGTTATTGAAAAATAAATTATGAATGTATTATTCACATTATGCATAATGCTTGATATTAGATAGTTATTTTATTCATCATATTTTTTGTAACAACTGATTTTTTTGTTGTAGATTGACTACAGAAATTAGGGATTTTTTCTTATTGTAAAATCTTTCATTCTTTCTGAAAGTAGCTATGTGTAGGCCTACAGGTAATGTGTGTTAAAAACATACACCATATTTTTTGGTAATGGGATATCATTCCATTTGTAATGCATTAAACAATAAGAATATTGATAAATAATAACAATTATATTTGATGTACCATATTCAAGATGTGTCATTACTCGTAGAGTATGTACCATTTCTGTTACAGTGAAACCTCTATCCATCGTTTTTCAAGGGACCAGGAAAATAAAACCATCCATCCAGGAAAATGTAGTAATTGATTAAATGGGAGTGGGGTGAGGAAAAATGAATGATACAAGCAGGAAAACGATGGATCCGGGAACGATGCATAGAGGTTTTGCTGTATTCCAATAATAGTAGCTCCTCCTATTCAATTTGAAACTGGTAATCCAAGCACGCAATACCTACTACGTACCTACGGTACAGTCATAGAGTTTGGTGGATATTTCTATCCAGGTCTGACATGGGCAACTAACTTGAAAAAGATATACAACATTTGAAGCACAGAATACTTTGCAAGATATTTTGCATTTAATTTAATTTATATTCATTCATAATTTATATATTCAAATTCAATTTATATTTTGGTATTCAAAATATAAAGAAACAGATGTGTTTTTTCTATTTCTTTTCTATTTACCGATACTAAAATATTGCCGTGTTCTAAAATGATGAGTAAGAAGTTAATAATAATATATTCATTTAGAACATAGTATCTTGGATTTTTGGTTGAAATAACTGTTCTATTTCGATACTTTTTACAGCTTCAACATTTTAGGACTCCCGATTTGAAATTGAATTGAAATATTCAGTTCAATATCGAAATAATGATCGATATCGATTAAAAAAATCAAATAACTAGAATAATTGTGGTTGCAAACAATAATCGATGTACCGGTAGGGTGACTATCTGACCTGGGAAACCGGGATTATCCCTAATCTCTATCTGGCTCCGATTTAGATACTACTTTGATGTATTTTTTTGTGTAGTCCATCGGACAGTAATGCTAAAACCGAAGTGCATGCAGGTGTTTGTTCCAGGATAAGTATACATTTATTGAAAAGGGAGGAACATCCAATGAGGAAATAGAATGCAAGATATTATGTAGGCCTAAGTGTTTTATGGAGGCCGATCAACCGATCATATCAAATTAAAAATCTAAATCCCTTATGAGTTTTTCTGTTGACGGAAGTATTCCATCAAGCAGTATGAATAGTTTCATTGTGAAGAAAGAAAGTGCTGAAGAGGATAACGTTAATATAAAAAACCTTCATTGGTCCCTGGCTTATCAAAAAGTTTACAGGATAATAATCAATATAAAATACAATTTTTTAAAATTACTATCATTAATTGTGAAATTATTAATTTTATAACTGTTAATGATTCACTAGTTTTCACACCCCTATCTCTCGATCAAATTATATACATAAAATATAAAAAAGTATACGTTGGAGAATAAATTAATAACTTCCACTTTTTCTAGTTTTAATTCACTGCCAATGCAATCAAACATAAAAATCATGTTTGAAAAAAATCCCTGCAGGGCATCATGAATGGCCTTCCTCCCCTCAATCCCCGCGGATCTACGGCTCCATGATTTATACGGCCTCATGGTCTGATCAGTTTGTACTGGATTTTTTCTTTTCTCTCTTCAAATTATGGTTATTCTGTAATAGCCCCAGAGATTACAATCAATATATTTTTAAACAATACGATAACCAATTCAGTTCTACGATACAATATTTTACATTACCGGAAATATCGGTGAATCCTTTTAATTTGTTCCTCCTTTCTGTTCAATTCCTCGAAACAATGTCATAGGCGCTAAAAAATGGGATCTTCAATTGATCATCCTCTAGAGCCAATGAGAATGAAAGCTTTAACACCTTCATCAGATATCTTTTGCAGAATTACCTCTTGTAAACTCACGGTCTAAATATGTACATGCAATTGTTCTAGTAAAACTTGTGTCCATTATGATTTAGTGAAGGGTTATATTTGTCACAATGGAATGGTATAGAATGTATTTTCCCATTCATAATGTTTCTTATTGAAGCCAATGATGTTAGTAGACAGTAGTTGTGCCAATGATGCCTACGACATCCTATGTGGTATTCTACTAATAAAATGAAAAGATGTGGAAATATTTCAAAATTTACATATACATGACTTAATCACGTTGACCCTGGCTGTAACATTCCATTTTATTGTTGTGTCTCAGAAATCTCTGTCTCTTCCTTTGACGAAGATGGGTTTGGCCGTTTGAAATGTAATCGAAGCGTCATGACATAAATTGAAAATTACAGTACGATCATTAAGTATATAGGTGGTACGATATTTAGATATTCAATACGATTATCGAACAGAAGAAAACAAATTAGATATATTCATGATATATATTATCATCTATCATTCATCACATATCGTCCATCACAAATTAACATTCTTCAAATCAAGTCCTACTTTCCATTAATATATATTATATTACGATCAATTATCGATGTGATGTGAACGATAATCGATATCAATTTTACATCGAGGAACAACCCAAAAACTAATACGCTGCAGCGGGGAATTTCGTATTGTGAGATAGAAACTTGGGTACTGTAGCCTGAGGTACTGAGCAGTTGGAAAAATAGCACAGCTGAGCAGTGAACGTGTCTATATACTAGAGCTGTACTAGCTAACTACGTTCTCTTGCATTGTACCATTATTTTGCAACCACAATTTTTTTTTGTTTTTTATACTATCATCAATTAAAAATTTGTAAACTTCTCAATCAATGTTTGATATTAAAATGTCCATATCGTTTGCAATTTTTCCATCGAAGGCAAACTTACAATCTTGAAATAATGTCAAAATCTTCCACGTGAAGTTTTCGAAATACAAAATGCAATTAGAGCAAAAATAAGTATCTCAGAATACAATTTCTATTAAATTCTACTCATATCTCTTCTAGCTACCATTACTTTACAGGATTGCAATTCAAAAAGAAATGACTGTCTGGAAAGACATGTCTACCATAGCGTGATTCTATAGCACGCTAGAGTCTCTTCATTGGGGACCGTAGATCGCTAGGTTTCTGCCGATGATCAATTGTAGAACAGAAACTAGAATCATGTCTATTGGAGCTGTCCAGAGGAAGAGGTAATAGCAAGCCCCACAACTGATCACCATTCTAACTGAATGTTTCTTTTTTGAACCTTTCGAATCATGTAGAATATTTCAATATCGGAAATTAATTTGATATTAAATAAAACAACAGCTGACAGTAGACTTTTCTATCAAACCATCATAGCAACCTTTCTACGTGCAATCTGGTCCAGGGTCAGGTCGTCAGTCGTTTGTTGTCGCTTGGAAGTGTGCGTTGTCGACAGGGAGGCAAATTCTCACTACAAAATAATTATAGAATGGCTAAAAAGACCTAATTTAGACCCTAAAAAGTTCAATAATTATGATTGATATTTGATATCATAATTTCGATTCAATATCGAATGGAACTTCCGCTTTTTAACATTTTCCATCGATTTTCAATATGGCATATTCGGTGCTGGTATCATTAGAAGTTCATGATCGAATCGTAGTATGAATTCGGATTATTGTTCAATGTCAAAAAGTGACATGGATTAATAATTTTCTTTATTGTAACCTTTTTTATTATGACTCAAAAATTATCGATATCTAATTATTGATTAAATGAAGAAATCAGTAACAAAAAAAAAAAATTATCAAATAATTATGTGAAATTTGAATTATGTCTGAATAATAATGTAGGATGAGAATAAAACTTTAGGCTTCCACATATATAGCTGTGCTACATCGATAAATTAATATAGTCTCCACGTGGCTCAGTCAACCATCACACTACGATAGAAACTGATGTTACGTCGGGCATGGGTTTGAGCCCTGCATAAAGCTGGCCTTCCATGAACGCGGTATTCGCTTCGCGAATTCGCTAAGCGGTATTTTTAACCGCCATGTTGAGAAAACGACCAATCATTGAACAGAGCGGCGCATGGCGGCACGGTATCCAAGCTAAAAACAACGCTTAGCGAATTTGCTTAGCGAATACCGCGTTCATGGAAGGCCAGCTTAAGACATGGGTTTTTATAAACGTCCTTTCGCCTATCATATTATTACCGGTTCATTTGTACCTCCGTATAACCTAGCTGTTGGTGGGGTCGTTAAGCAGAAAATAAATTTAAAAAATAAAGAATAATATCAATATCAACAGTTTCAAATCATCGATGAATAATCACCTCGAATGAATAATAATCGTTAATCAAATTTTGGCTGGTGCAGAAAAATGAGTGATTATGCTTGATAATCGATAACGGGCAACCATAGTACAGTATAACATTCAGTGTTTACCTCTGGGATCTACTCAGCTCCTCTGCTCATTTCAACTGTTCATATCAACTGATTTGTTTCACATCGGTTATATAACTTGGATATGTTTAAGCCAAATCGATTCAGCCTGAAACGGTTCAAATATTTGACAAACACAATACTCTACATAGTTGTTTGTCAGAACAATTCGAAATCTAATCTAATTTCGAAATCTAAATCTGAGCGGTTTCATAATCATACCTTGTTATTGTCTTAAAGTTGCGGGCAATTCTCCTCCAAACCTTTTTGACTTATTTATCAGTTACTCGAACTCGAACCCATGCCCAACCTTACTTTAGTTTCTAAAGCAGTGCCTTGGCTGAATGAGCCGACAGAGTGGCTTTAAAGATGGATGAAAATACCAACTTAAATTTTCATACAGTATGTATATATATTTTCTACTGGTGCTTATTAGTGGTTGTGGTGTCCACCAACAGCTAGGCTACGTAGGAGCACGAATAAGTAGGTGATAATGAAACGATCGCGCTATGTGATGATGTATGGAAGGAAATTTATTTAAACCTATGCCTCCGGTGGGTTTTGAACCCGAGACAGTCTGGTTTCGGATTTCAAAATAGTCCCTCAACTGTGTTGATCCAAATACACAGTGTTTTTTCATCTATATCCTTTCATAAGTCAGCCTATGTGCCAATTTTTAGAGCTTATCTATTCCAAATTTCCTAATTTTTCATGAAATAATTCGATTAATTATACATTCCTTTGTAAAATATTTGGTTAAATATTTCTCAAGCTATTGATGATTCTGACCTCAAGCTATTGAGCTATTGAGAAATAGTCAAATAGCTATTGAGCTATTTCTCAATATTACTCCAGCCTCTACATTTGCCAGTCTTTTGCTAGTCTTATGTCTGTCATGCTCTTTTACCAGTCTTTTTTTTTTTGGAGGCTTTGCGAGTTCTGTTTAGAGAAACTAGGAATCCGTTAAAAGTAGTGATTTATAAGAGCTTTACCTGTTTACAGTGTTCATTTAACTAAAACAAAGTATAGTATGTAATTGAGTTTAGTGCATATTTTATTTAAATTAAGGTAATTACCAAGTTATACACATTTTTGAGTTCTAGTAGGCAGTAGTGAGACTAGTATTCATATCTATTTTAATGATATAGAAAGTACTCCAATGGTAATGGTACGCGGCAAAAAGATATTATTTTAGTTAGAAAACCAACAGCTTACCTCGTGTAACTAGTGGTAACTATTATCTCAGTACTATATTTAGGGACATGGTGAAAATTATGACATAAATGTTAACTGGTATGAATGTGAATAACAGTGAATAACTGAAAACGATTGAAATAATAAATTTAATTTCTTTAAATTAAATTGATATAGACTTATTTAAAATATATTATTTTTCATCAAATATATATATCATACAATGGGCCTACTAATGCATTATTTTATTATTGAATATAGAATCAGATTATCTCCTGATTACTGTTCTGAAGCAGCCAGAATGTTAGGACCTAATAAATATGTATACATCATTTCCACATTTGCAATAGATTCCAATTTTTACCATCTACGAAATTTTACCCTCTCTTGGGTGGAGTACACACACAAATGAATGAGCTGATAATTATTGGGAATGCTCCTTTTTCACCCTGCAGGAAAATTGTTGAAATTCAATGGAATTAAAATTAATATTATAAGTTTCGAAAAATAATTATTATTTTGGGTACAAAAATTTTTTTTATAACTTTTAGAGATAATTTTCGAATATCAACGTACCCTCATCGAACAGGCCTGTGCCGGGTGGGATGAATCGAAGCCTTGCTAGAGACCAGAGGGTCAACCATTTTGACAGTGTTTGGAAAAATATAATTTATGTAAACATTAGGAGGACATAAAATCAATAAATTACAATCACCGTATCAGCTCGACGTGCCTGTCATGTTTAGAAAATAACATTTTTATAAATTTGATGAGAAATCAGGGTTACCAACAACACAGAATTTTTTTAGAATTCTTCAAAATATTTAATGGCAGAATACCCTACTAGAAAAGAATTCACATTTTATATCTATGAAAGTAAACAATTGAAATTATTAATTCATTAAAATCATATATAACATAACATAATTAGGTGCATACTTTCTTAGATACAATGAATAAAATCAACAAAATAGGAAAAAAAATTGATAACATTAGGAATTTTGATAAAATTCCTGATAAAAACTTGATGACAATAGGAAAACTGATATTTTGAATTTTAAGTAGAGCACATAAAATCAGCCAGAATGATATTTGGTTCTATAGTAAATATAAATTTGAAATTAGTCATTAAGATTATTATTCTCTCCTCTAGTGATATGCTTTCTGTGATAGAGAAGATTTTTGGTGAAAGTGTAACCATTCAATTTCATTTATATTCCTAATGCTGTCACAGGAAGCTTGCTAATAATTTAGAAGTAAGGTACTAGGAGTCTACTAGGAGTATCTACTATGTATGAGGTTTGTATTCTTTGTATTCTACTTTTGTCTTTATAATATGCATGATTATTTATATCTTCAGCTCCGCGATTTTTATATATGAAGTATTAACTTGAAAAGTTGCAATTTTATGTTTCATAATAATTATGAGGATTATAGATAGAGGGTTCCTCAAAAGTGATTTCTTTCTTCTCAGGATATGCATCGTTTTTATTGATTCCTTTTTAAATATTATTCCGTTTACACCCACAGATTAACTCCAAAAATCTATACAATATCTGATATGGATCTCAAAGTTATCGAAATAAGCAAGGCGAGATATTTTACATTTGTGGAATCGTAAAGACATCTAGCTTGCTTTTACAACCTTTAAAGTATATTTTCAAATTTCAGCTTTCATCAATATTGACTCAAAAGAATTTAGCAATGGTTTTTGATGTTTTTAGTGTTGTAACTTGTAAAGTTGTCCATTATATCATTTTGTCACTGATTCTATATTAAAAATTTTGTCATTTCTCTCATGAGAACCTGTGAAGTAAAGAAAGTTTGTTAATTGAAATTCAGAATCAATTTATCAGTAAAACAATGGTGTCAGCTCTACTATTTTCTGTCAGATGTTTTGCAAGTGGAGATTTGAAACATTTGATTGTTTTGTAAATTGTAATACATTTCCAGCATTATTCTTGAAAATGGTAATGAAAATATTTTAACGAAAATTTTCCACTAATATTCCGAAACAAAAAATGCGAATATAGGCCTACCAACTTGGAGAAAAGTTTGAAAAATCAATTACAATAATTCGCGCATGATAACTTGAAAGATAACAAAAATCATTTTTAAATGATCACATCAACCTTCTTATCTGAAATAAATGTTCAACATTACACGAAAATGCGAAAATCTTCAGTTTAATCACCCTTTATTTGACTGTTATCCCCAAATTTCGTAACATAAATTCAGGACTTGATTCCAAACTAGAGGGGTATGAGCCGTAAAACCAGATATTATAATAATGGGAAAAACTTTCAGACTTTCATTTCTATCCCCCTCCTCAACCGTGCGGCACGGCCATCCTGCGCCACCTCAGGGTACCACAGAGCTCTTGATCTAAGAGGCCATGTGTTGTCGTCTCCGGAGTACCACCACCACCACAACGTCGTGCAGTGCACAATCCCTCAAGATAGAACATTACATACCTCAGTCACGTGCAGCCAGTGTGTATGTGCAAGACCCGTGCAAGACGAACCTTTTTCTTCGTGAATTTTATATTATCTAATTTGCACACGATCAATAATTAATGGTTATCACCCATAAGGGAGTAATATAAAATCGAATCTCTCTCTCTCCCGCGCCATCTTTGTTTGAACGTGACCTAATACATACCCCGGGCTTGAGGCATAGCACATCTTATGGATCTTATGGGATGATTTATTTAGAAATGAGGCGCGTATGAAGAATTTATAGAGTACATGCACGTGCGTAATGTCACGTGTGCGTAATAGAGGGGCGTTTACCCCTATTTATATACCCCAAAGTTGTTATTACCGGTATACTAGGTCAAGGAAAAAGCTATATATACACGTTACTTATACTCGTGTATGAAATGAAGCAATGTAAAAGAATTATTTTGTCTGGAAATTCGACATCGTTCTGTAGGTCTATGTAGACCTAAGCGTTATTTCGGTTTTTGACCTGTTGAGTACATTGTGCTTTTTTGAACCAAAACACTATTGGGAATGGGAGCCCAACAAATATTTAGATGGCTGTGAATTTTGAAGTTTGTGTGACAATAACCTCAGTGATTATGGTGACTGAAATAACCAATAACAAAGTTACAATTTCATCCAAATTATGCTTTTTAATTATACACTATAGAATGCGTATTTGAGCGATGGGGCTCCCAATTGCGTCTACACTGAGTTTGAAAGTCAAACAATTAAAACGTGAAAATAAAATGATGAAAGCGAGCAATACTCTTCATGAGTGCTTCGTCTCTCGGCGTCAGGATCAGAATAATTTTTTGATTTAAATCATTTTTAAACTGCTGTAGGACTAATTGTTAAACTGTTAAACTGCTGTAAACTGCTACATTGTAGGCATGCTTATCTCCTCATACATGCTGAGAATTATAATTGATATTTAAATTATTATGAATGATTTTAATGATTTTCTTTAAACAATTTCTCAAGAATTGGGTTATTCTTCAAATGGGTGACCTATATACATTCAGATAGTTTCATTGTTGTAATGATAATTTAGCTTAAAACTGTTGCGAAAGTTATACTAGGGCTATCTAGCGACATGGTTGACCTTAGTGGGAATGGACTCTAATCGAAGCGTTAATTCTCCTAATTTATTATAATTGACATTGATTATTTAACATTAGTTATTTTTTTATATTCTTCATCACACTTTCTATACACAGAACGGATAAAAAAAGAATAAACTCACTAGTTATCACCAATTTATACATACATGCAAGTTGAGAAATTTTATTCATCATACAGTGTATCACGTATTACGGTTAAACATACTCAAACTTATGCAACTGTGACATAACATAATACAACCACAAAGAATGAATACATAATTTTACCACTTGCTCGTATGATAACAATTGATGGTAACCTGTTTAAAGAATTTACCGTTTCCGTTCAGTAAATGTTAAATAATTTCTCAACAATTTGTTATACCGTTGTGGTTAAAGCATAAATTATTCGGAGTGACACATGCTACCACCGTGCACAGTCGGTAAATACAGCAGCATCTAGGTATAATGAAAACCTCTTTATCTAGGAAAACTTTCTAGGCCTAATGACAGCAAAACATAACTGCAATGTAGTAAGCGGTTGGGGCAAAAAACAACCACACAACTCAAGTCAAATGCAATTTATTATTCTCATTTTATGCTAAATATTATGTTCAATGTTGGTATTATTCCTTTTAAATAGTTGACAGTGGTGTATAGGCGAGTGAAGAATTTGGATGTAGATTTTGAAAGGAGTTTGTATTTTGTTTTTTGATCGTATATAAAAGTGCGTCGTTGATCGGGGATATCCTCTCCCTCTTCTCCCCAGATACATTTTTCTTTAAAGTCCATTAAAAACAGAAATGGAATACTTTTTTGAAATGAAAATTTTATAGTAGGCTACACTAGGTAATTGTACCTTAATTTTAGATTTTCTAGTTTTAATTTTTCTCTCGTGTGAGTAATGATCTGTGACAAACACGATGCATTTTAGATAAAAAAAATACAAAAAACAGGTTCAACAAAATATGTTGACTTAATTGTACCTATATCCTCTATTTCCTATATAATGATAAATGTTCCATTTCAACTGGTTTTGAAATATTCATTCACCTTTCCAATAATAAAATAATAAAATTAACATTTTCACACCAAGTTCATGGACCTTCATCGCACCAACCGCCCCACCCAACAATTTATCACACAACAATGAATCGGTATTTGATTACACCACACCACTGCTCTGATGGGATACGTTAACTTTATCACGCCAGACTTACGGGATAGAAGTAAGTGAAACTGACAACATCTGTTGTATGCGCTTCTCAGCATCTTTCTTCCCTCCCTTCTAGAACTAATTAATTGCGTGATGATGTATTGTGGGAGGCGGTATGTGCCGTCTGCGCACGAGGTAGAAATGGGGCACATTTTCTAAGTGTGACTTGACTCGAGCGAATACACTACATATGCCTGGATGAACTTGACGGTGTAATTCGTAGCAATGATGTACAAAAACGTCTCTCCCCTCGAATTAAGTTTATAAACTATGCAGTTGTTTGAGGGGAAATGCACAAACCGTTTTATACCAGATTTCATGTGATTAATTTATAATAAAATTAAAGATGTAGAGATGTATCGTATACATCCTCGAAGTCCTCACTTTTGTACGAACAGTTTCCTTGGTGATTGACAGGAAAGTTGGGTGTGAAACAAACTTATTCGTTCGAATTTGATTTCCCCAAAATAGTTTCATGTAGGCCTATTCTCATCTATACATTCAAGATATAATTTATTAATCAGCAGCAAATTATTCGAAATTATTTATAATTCCTTCGATAGAATTAAGGAATCCTTCATGTACTTTTCCTCATAAACTATTCTGTTTATGAAGTGAAGTTTATATAGAAACAAAAACAAGATTTTGAACATAATTTTCAAGTTTTGAGAACCGTATCTCATATTCAAAGTTGTACTATTTATCGGATGCGATAAATTAACTTTTTTATAACGATATATTATAAAGGTTACTCGCTATTTGATTCTGTACAAATAGTTTATCTCATTGGTTGTAAAACCATGCAAGTTTCAGAAAACTAATCGAAACTTACAGCTCATTTCGTGACAAAACTTGACCTTTTTTCTGAAGTTTGATTCGAAATTACTTACATTAAAAACATTAATTAGTTTCCCGATAATATATCTTCGGCAAAGTTTTAATCGAAGTTCTATTTGATTTGAATCGACTTTCTCGTTCTGAGTATACAGGTTATTTGTCATGACCAGGAATGTACTCTCTAAGCGTATCTGTAAAGTCAATGTACTGCAGCCAACGTTGAGGTTTTACCTTCTTGGAAAACTGGCCCAGCACTCCGTACAAAACGTATACATAACAATTTAGAAAACAGATTATTGCGTATTTATTATAATTATATGTAATTACTTAAGACAGGTACAGGCCGAATAACGTTATTATACCTTGAGAGCGCACAGGAGTTGATATCGAAAACATCAGGTTTGTATATTGAGTGCAGGTCAACTTTTGAACGGTATGAAATATAGAAATCTGATTTGATACGAATGAAAAACATCTTCCTAATGCCTACAGATATTTTTTATAGATACAATTCCTATATACAATTCCTATACTGAAGAATATGCAATTAAAGCCTTTAGATCCGTATTTCGCATACAGCGAAATAGTACGTTTTTGCCGTATAATCTAGTGAAGTATTATAATGAGGTTATTAATAATTTCTCTGTGTATGTGTTTAAGATCCTATATACGAAATAATAATATTATGTATCTCTTACTCTCTCTAATTATCTAATTTTCAATTTTGATATACTTCATATTTTTCAATGATTTTTAACGTCCAGCTAGGTTATACAGGAGTATGTGAAATTGAAGAAATTATGAAATGATGAAGAAGAAATTTAATGTAGTGAAAGGACGTTTACAAAAACTTGTATCTTATACAGGACTCGCGCCCACGCCCGACTTGACGCAGTGCGCAAGTTGACTGAGCCACGGCAGCAGCTGATATTGTTCCATCACAACTCTAAAATCATATAAGTACCGTAATTGAAAATGAATCTGACATTTCGCTAAATGTACTTCCATTAATGTGCAATAAAATATCTTTTGTGGTATGATTTAGAAGAAATCATTAACATAACAGAATATATTGAAACAATACGATGGATAATTTTTACACTCTTGTGAATCGAACCTAAATAGCTTATATGTATACAGATCTTTGCAGTAAAAAGACGTGTTTACCTCATGTTTCATTATACTTATAATTATTGACGAATTGAGAACCCCACGCGTTAGTTGTGGTTGATACAAGAAGGACGATCAATCGACGTCATCAACAGTGTACATTCAGATCAAGTTGATTTCAGATGCAGATGTTCTGTGTAACTTATAATATGATTTGATGTACGTAATTTTAATTTAATTTCGTAAACTATATTCCTCTCTCGCAGTCAAAACCAATAAACTTGGAAACTTTACAAATTAGTCATATTTTACAGTAAATCGCAATGAATGAGAAAATTATTAGAATCAAAATGATGAGAAAACGTATTATAACATTAAGAAGTAGTTATAAAACGGGCGATATTGACGACAGATGAAAAAACAATATAATTAACAGTCTATGTAATTCGTTTGAAATATATAGGCCTACTATTTATAATTTTTCAAGTTTCCAACTAATTTAAATTGAAGGCAGGAGTGCGTACTTTATTCTTTAAAATTTCACTAAGCGTTCAACAAAAATATGGTAAAATATTGTGGAACGTTTGTTTCCGTTACTGACAAAATTAGCTCTACAGCGGCACATGTAGCGTAGTGGTTAACACACTCGCTTCATGTGATCCAGGAGACGAAGGGAATTTCGAACCCATACATTTCGATCCCCGCCTCCGTCCATCTTTACCGTTTTTTTTCGTGATTTCCCTCTGTAGTCTAGCCTAATGCCGGGATGGTTCTCACAATATAGACCACGACCGCTTCCTTCCCACTATCCTTCCCATTACCCAAGAAACCTTCATCTCATCATCCCATCATCTCATTAATCATCCATCCGAAGCCAGTAGATCTTCGCTATCATTACAGTGCGTCATTAACACCCAATATAAAAAAATACGAACTCTAAATTCATTATCAATCCACTCCCCTGGCCTTATTAACCCAACTAGTTCCTGTTATTGATTCTAGCTAGACCTGGGATATTGAGCGATTGAGTTGGTTTTGTATAGATCGCCGAATTGGACGACTGATTTCGTGAATTGGTTTGATAAGTGAATAAAAGTATGAATTGTTATTATTATGATCACCTATACCGGTATCAATTTGTGTAACCGATTTTCGATCAAAGCATCGACATACTGCGATTTACTTTTCCAGACTGGACAGGTTAGGTGAGAACTGCATGACAGTACAGCATGGAGTACATGCATGTACGTTGCATATATAACACCATTTTGGACTACATATTATAATGCCCAAGGCCCATATGGACTGCTACGACGATGAAATATATAATCAAGATTTGAACCTGATGGCATATACGTAATAAAGCATGTAACAGGCATGGAAGAAAATCCGCATTGTATCCTGTTTTTTTCACGAAACGCGGTAAAAATAATTGGGAATCATGCACACACACTAAATAGTGCATTTGTATGTTCATTATGTTTTTTTCCCATATAATGAACATATATTATAGAACCTAACTTCATTATACCCTACTTTTACGGAGATTTTTTTCATTAGACAGTTTTTGAGAACTGGCGGTTAAACAATGGTGATATTTACACGTTTTAAACCCTGAAAAAGAACATTCACATGTAGGCCCATTACGAAAAAGTTATTTTAAAACATCCAAATTCTGTAAATTCTATCGAGTAAGCAGCTATCTCAAATCGAGACTGCAATATATAGGCCTATATAGCCTTCTCTTTGACTTGATGCACCAACTGATCACTGAGGCAAGTGGTAGAGTGCTTATCACACTGAACTGTGATTCAGAATTCCGGGGTTCGATTCTTGCCATGGTCGACCATCCTGACCGGGATTTTTCATGGTTTCCCTCCGTCGTTCAGGTCAATACTAGGATGGTTCCACGTTCGACTCCTTCCCACTATATCCAAAACCACCTAATAAAAATCTTTCCTCCATCATCCCATCACCTCTCTCATATATCAGTCACCGACGCCAATATATCGTAGTCATCAGTACAGTGCGTCGATAAACACAATATAAATAAAACCCAATTAATTTAGACATTTTGTATCATCTTACCAGAATCAGATGTAGTTCCTGTGCTCGTCGACACGACGATTCTGAGACACGATTCTGAGACACGATTCTGATTCACGACAGCTCTGGGACGGATGGTTGTTTTGCTAAACACTCAATATCAAAGGTTGTTTGCGTTCCTTTTTGACATTGTAAAAGATCACAACTCACAATTAACCCGACTCGTATTCGACAACACACTGAACTGAGCTCTCTAGATATTATGAAAGTACGAATAAGCTTCATTTTGTTGATAAACAATACCTAGAACTGGCTCGAATAAAATATTTGGAAATGTCTGCACGTAGTAACGTTGAATGTTGGTCGGCAAGGGCAAGGGCAAGGGTAAGGGCAAGTTAGTGTAGTCTTGTTTACTTGATTATCCCTAATATTGATGGCCGTGGCAACACAAAGCATGCATTGTGTATAATGTATTGATAATTCGCTATTATGAGTATCGTATTGCAATAATCTCGTAGAGATTTAATTAATTCGAAGGAACTTGTGACTTGCTATTACAGATATTCAGATATATTTTCGTCAAAACCAAGCATGTATTTGATCAACATTTTTGGGAGGAAATATAAAGAATTAGAGTTCATTTTGTGTTATTCGTATGTCAAAATATTTTTTATAAAAAGGAAGAATACATTATTGGTGGGGCGTCAGGACCCGCCATGGTCGACCATCCTTACTGGGGTTTTCGTGGTTTCCCTCTGTCATTCAGGTCAATACTGGGATGGCTCCTTAACAACAGAAACGACCGACTCCTTCCAACTATCCAAGAAAAAGGAAACTAATGAAATGACCTCTCATCTCATCATCTTCTAGATAATTCACCGACGTCAATAGATGTAGTCATCAGTAGAGTACGTCATTAAACCAAAGATAAAAAAGACTCACTACATTATATATCTCGAGATATATATATATAGGCCTATATATATATATATATATATATATATATATATATATATATATATATATATATACAATTTCTCTCGTGCTTCGCACCGTGCTCGTTTTCTCAACCACGATCGAATGGCGTTTTCCTAGCAGTCAAACCTCTAACAATAAAAGAGACCACACATTGACTCAAAGATAATTGATTCCGTTTTAATCTCTCAAGTGCGACTATGAACCTACAGCTTTACAATGTAATGGAATTAAACATCCTCTTCAGGCTTATTGTTAAAAAAAGAGGTTATTCCGATACGATTCGAGAAGGTATGTAGGTTATCTACATAGTGTTATTCATATTAGAAGGCAAGTCCGAAGTGAGAGAGAGAGATAGATAGAATAGGTACGGATGACGTCGTGTCAAGTAAATTAAAGATTGAAAACTAGATTACTAAAGTAATAGGCGCTCATGCACGCAATACTGGGATGTAACACATCAAATGTCAGTGTATGATTGACATGAGGGAACTTGATAGTGTTCGAATGAACAAGTATAAGGTTGACCTACATTATTATGTCAACTATATCGGGATGTATTTGAAGTGTTTATTAAAAAAGAATACGAATCGTATGTTTTTTTCGTATTCTCTTTTCTCATAAGTAAGCCTAACCTTATTATACCAACTTTCAGGATGTAATTGATGTGAATATTTCACTGAAACAAGAAATAAGCCTATATATTTTTTGTATAATGAAATGTTTCGATATTTGAATGAAATATTTTTGTATTGGTCAGTTTTATTCTGTATTGTCTTTTTGTATTTGTATTTTGTATATAAAACGGATTAAATTAATGTATAACAACCAGCAACCCACGTAGTCAAAACAATTATACTTTTTTTGTTTGTAGCACTCATTTTATGAAAATTACATGGAATTTTTTGACCACTTATAAGTCTAGCCCAACACGTACATCAAAATGTCAGTAATTGACACGTGAAACCGTGATAGCCTATGTATGAACAATAGAACAAGTTATAAGCCTGACCTTTGACCATATTGTGTCCACTTCCACGTTGAGTTGTTGTGTATATTTCACTGAAACATGAACTATATATTTTTTAGTATATATTTTTTTAGTGAAAGCCTTTTGATGACCGTTTTTTATCTCACTTCTCTCCTCATCTATCGTCTTATTTTTTCTCATCTTATCAACAGGTGCAAAAGGACCTCGTTGTCGATGCGCCTTCACACCCTGACATTCATTAATTTATTAATTCATGAGATGAGTGGTAGAAAACAAGCACCCATGTACATAAACACGGTTCAACAATGTCAAATGTTCCATTGTTATAGCATCTTGTTGATCACCCGCTCATTCCTACCCCCAAATGACTTTGCTATTGGTGGGGTCGCTGATCAAGCAATTAATACTATATAATACGACCGCGTGATAAATATTATCATAGTGGATCCTGCTGACACCTATACTAAGTAAAAGCATGTATCACTCCACATATTTTGTCGTGGGCTTTACAAGATGTTCTACCAATAACAACAGCGATAGTATAATATGAATTTAGCTCAGGGACATTATACGTTATGATATTCCAAAAAGTCGTGTCAAAAAGATCGTAAAAGTTGTGGACCATAACGATGCATTATATTAAGTTATTCATCGGGATTGCACGGCCAACCCGTGGGTGAGATCGTGCATTAAATGTTTGCTATACAATACACTTACATTGTGCGGTCAGTCGGTGTAATAGTACAATGACCTCGAGAAGATTTACGAGTATAATAATATTTATAAGTGACTTTGAAACAACTTCACATTACACGGCTTATTGGATGAGCATGTGCAGAGGCTAGTTACGATGGAGACGGTGAACACTCTTGAACGTTCTCTCGAGCAACAATTTCTAACAATCATTGCCATAACAATAAGATTCACTTAGGTGATAGTCACGGTCTGAGTTCACTTGCCTTCTAGTTCGTCTATCCCCTTAACTGATATTTGAAAGAGGTTAAAAGCAAAATTTGGAACCAACAAAGATGAGTATTTGACAAATACCCATACAAATACTATTTGTGTGAACAATCTGGGGGACCATCTTGGTATTTATTTGGCAATCTCACATTGTTGCTTGGTAAATCGTTGATCAGGGCTGTGAATGTCTCTCCTGAAGAAATTTAGCCAAAATACAATAGCAATATTCAGGCAATATTATTATTGTTGTACCACCAGCTGATAACTATCACAAATTTTTATGAAAAAATAGAAATTTACAATTATTTACATCATGTAAAGATGTGAATCATGTAGTCATAAGTGACGTTTTTGAAAGATTCTAGCGATTGAAATATATCGGGAAATTCATAATAACCTAGAATTATAAGTGATGGATCCTAAAGGCTGATGTCAATCTCATATCATAAAACACGAAATAAATATAGCATGGATGAACTGATTGCAACATGCTATACTTGAAGACTATTTTGAGAATTGTTTCTTTTCTATATGTTTGGGCTTACCATCGTTAGTCAAATCAATGTTCACTCCTCTACTTTATTAACAATGTTTCTTCTGCTCATTTCTTTAAATAGGGCAAACATAATGAAATATCCATTTTTCTCATAATGTATACAAACGAACGATTTCTTAGTTTTTCTGTCATATCATACTCACACGATCTCTGCTGGAATTAATAAGTTCCATGAATTGATATATTTTGTCCTCATTATTATCACAACTGCGTGTACAATCAGAAAAAGTAATTTCTCAGTACATTTCTTATTCAAAGATAATTCTAGAATTACAAACATGGGAATAATTTCGATTGAGTTGTATCACCAACGTCACATATGCTATTAATTTTACCAACTCTCAGAATAAGGTTTCCCAGTCTTTGTAATATCAAGCCTTGATAGAAGTATGCTGTTTATTTTTTAGTTATGAATTTAAAAGAATGAATGAGAGGGATATTCATGAATTGAATCAAATTTGCGTCTATATCTAATGTGTTGTAGGCTTGTAGCCAATCAACTAAGGATTCGGAAGAGTTGTGGTCAGTGGCCTACAAAAAGATTTCAAGGATGATATCTTAGATTTCGCCATTTCGATTCGCTAAATTCAACGATTTTGGGCACTCAAGGACATGCATCATTACATCCTGATATAGTGCTATGTACATCCTTGACATTTGTATGCACGTGTACGGTGTACCGTACCATAAAATACTGGTTATTAATCATAAAAAATGCACATTATGGTTTCGGTAAATCATCATGCACATGTGAAAACTCTGAAAATGGTGTGACTATACCATTAAAGAATGTTGCCATAACCAGTGTATATAATTATAAAATATACTAATCCTTTCACGTATCTGACTAATTATTTTTTCTTTGTTTTGAAATGAATGTGGAAATATTGTTGGTATGCTCGTTTTGTACAGGAAGTATACGTGTAGTATTGAATGGAAAATACATATGTATACTTCAGCACGAGAAGCAGACTAGATGAAATAAAATTATTTACATAATTGCAGTATTTTTGGTCCAGTTTATTCTGGTGTCCGTCATTTTTATTACAAAATATAAATAAAACATGTTATCAATTTTCTTTTTCCTCTATCAACGATATTAACAAATAATAGTACATCCATTTATTTTGATATTCTATAGGCTTCTTATATGGCACATATTTTGTAAATTGTGTAAATTGTGATTGCGTGGAGAAAAATGTCCCTCAAATTGTGTTATTCACTCATACCTTCGGTTGTAGTTATTTCTCACGACTTATCTAGTTGCTTTGATAACATAATGACAAACATGTAATCTTTTATAGGAAAAGGAACAGGGATTGTACAAGATAGAACAGTTTTTTTTTCATGTTTTGGACCATATTTATTACAAGTGATAGTGATTGCACTAAATGTCGCCTTTAAAAGGCTTAACAAACAAAAGTAGAATTTACAAAATACGAGATATATTACACAGAAAAAAGTAAAAATATCCCCTTGTTCACATCCCGAGCCGGCCCGGAATGATATAAATACATTACAATGCACGGTAGTATATTTACCAGTCTCGACGTAATGAGAAAAAATAATCAAGAGAAATAGAATCCTACTATACTTGCATCCACGAAAGAAGAGGGTTGTCTAACGAATAAATAATTGGAAAAACTTCAGTTTAATTATATAATCTCGCTGCAATTTTTAAAATGTAATGCTTTTGAAACCTGCAAACCTCGTTATTATCTCAAACCTATCCTCAAAAATCATACAACCCTAAAAATACTGCAGCCATAAAAACAAAACCGTGTATTTGTGTTAGTTATGTTGGTAGAATGTCTTCTTCTATCGTGAATACAAATATATATAACCATATTGAACATATTGCTAGAGTATACATTACAATGATTTCTGCAGATCAATAGGAAAAAGCTATTCATTATAATACAGAGTGTATTGCTTATCAATAAGGCTACAGACAGAGTTTTCAGTACACGATACAAAAGTTTTTGTTTACAGAAAAACACAAGAGAAATAATAGAGAAGTGAGGAAAATATAGGCAACATTACATGGACTTGAAATTTATATTGTCACTTAATGTACGGTATGAGTGAAAATTAGAATTTAAAAATAATCTGATTCAATTAAAACAAAGTGAGAGTGTAAGAGAGAGTACAATTACATTTCCACGTCGTTTTGTCGCATATTTCTTTCAAATTTTCAGGAATCAAAATTATTTAAAGTGTTAAATGAGAACATTTTTAGCGAACTGATATGCCATGACATCACTTGATAATTAGAGTAAGTTGCCTATTAAATGACAGCA
Source organism: Brachyptera putata (assembly GCA_907164805.1). Taxonomy (NCBI): domain Eukaryota; kingdom Metazoa; phylum Arthropoda; class Insecta; order Plecoptera; family Taeniopterygidae; genus Brachyptera; species Brachyptera putata. Next base: position 16,283,891 of record OU015464.1, read on the forward strand.
AAATCTGGTTTCATTCTTTGGCTCGAAATGTGCAGAGAAATATTGTATGTTTGATTTTTCAAAACAAAAGTAAAAAGTCATAAACTTACAATAACTATTATACATTAAGATTATTTACGTTTTTTATTTTTCAATGTTCTATATTTGATATTATACCATTCAAATGAAATTGACTAGTTTCTTGTAGCAGACCTTCAGAGATGACCTAAACGAACCAATGAAAAGTGTGTGTGTTTTATTACACAATTAGACGACAGCCTGTACGCATGGTTACCAATGCTTACATAATAATAAACTTCAACAAAACACAGCTGATTAAATGGTGAAAGTAGGCCCTCCATTTTGTACAAATATTTGACCACGAGGCAGAATAAAAAGTTCAATGTCATAACGCGTCTACAGGTTCAAATAATTACCATGGGAGACTATATAAGAGACTTGAAATAGAATTATTAAGTGGTGTCAAAGTCCACAGTATATTGCATTTCAAATTATGCAACTTATGTTCAAGGTGGCAGAGAAAGAAATGTATTAAAACTTTCAAAGCAATAAAATCTACTCGTAAATTTATTTAATAAGTACCATTTACTCGTTTTACTGCACTTTTAGTACAAAATTGATGACTTTTTTAAAATAAAATAAAGCAGTTAGACTTGGCTATGTCAAAATGAGTCGAGCAATGTTTCAAGTTTCAAATTCATCAGTTTGGCTCGTAGCTTCTAGTCTTACATGACGCCCTTATATTCTCTGATTGATATACCTAAAAACCTTGACTCGTGGTTGAGTCATTAAACAAGAATAATCGCAAAGAAAAAACTAAATCATTCAAATAACATAACATCACTGCGTATGCCATTTTCATTAAAATATGACACGTACTTCGCGAGGTATTATAACGAAAATTGTTTGCGTTCGTGACATCGGCTTTGCACGATTCAAAATTCACTTCAAATAATAACTTGGGTTATCTGTGTGCATTTCGTTTTGGCAGACATACTCATTCAGTCTGTGTGTGCGGAATAGATATGGCAACGACCAAGAAAACGTAGAAGTTGGCTGCTTTACGACATACATAGATACTTATTATTTCATGGCTGAAATGTTTGTACTATTAGTTATATCTTTTGTACATGACAAATGGCTCCGGTTGGTCAAGTGTGGCGATGATGTTGTACGGCGACCCTGGGAGTTTCGCGAAGATGGAATGAAGCCAACGTGGTGATAATGTGGGTCATAACCCTTTTCAGGAGCAAATTGGAACATTAGTTTCTACATCAAAATTTTCCAAAACATATAAAACCCATCATGAAGATATATGTTTTTCCACAATGTGTTCACTAACTTTCATCTTACATTTTGAAAAATATAACCGATATGTTTATATATGTGTATAAAATTCTCGATTTTATTAGTCGCGAACAGTATTTGATTTATTAACTAAATTAACGATAACACGGTATTCAATTAGGTTTATATCCAAATAACGTGATACTTCTAGACTAGGAAGTTATAAATGATGAGGAAACTGGTATTGCAATGGCCTGTCTCAAAAACTACTTCATTGCAAAAGTATTATCGCTATAAATCATATATCAGGACCAGTAACGAAGTTTAATGTAATATTTTTAAATAATATGTTGACTGTAATAACACGATATATAACATGTCCTTACACGTGGCGAATTAGAAATAAGGGCATTCAATTAGTTTTAATATCTACTTCATGTCTGAACGTGTGACACTGACGTCTGACCAGTCTGTAATGTTTAGAAGTCCTCATAAATACGTGCTGACAGTCGAGGGTGTCAAGGCTTGATAGTGCAAACTATAATTTACAGAACTAATAAAAACGGTATACCAAATCATAAAAGCGTATAGTTACTCCTACATTTTGTTATTGCAGCTGCAGTTGGCACAAGTGTATACACGAACTGTTCAAGAACAATACAGAAATTTAAGGTGATATACATAGAAGTATGAAATTTCATCTATAATAATTAACTATATACAAATAATATCGTACAACAAACAGCTAATTAAAACAAAGATGAAAGTTGTGAGAATGTGGAAACCATCCATAACTAGTAACATTTGCCAAAAGGTAAGTGATTTAAAACTTGATTCATTAGAATATATTCTTTGGTTTAACCGATATTATACCTGAGGGTAGAACCGACAAACCACTGGGGTACACGTTATGCCATTGAACGTTTTATCCTCTCATCTCCAAAGGTCTGGGTATATTTCCAAAGAGAATACCTATTATGTGAAAATGAACGCATATTTATATATATATTTTGCAAATAAAACTATCTAAACATTTACTCACTCTTAGTTTCTAAAGCGAGTTTCCAATCACGATGATATAAGTTTACTGTACAGAGGATTATAAAATAGTAATTATATTGATGTACAGTCAGTGGTGTATGTTTTTAGAATGGAAAACACAAGTAATATTTTATATATTATGTTTTGTTATTATGTGGGACGACGGAATGATGAAGAAAAAAATCATCGCATATTGAAGATCACTAGGTCTAATATCTTTTACACAAAGAATGTAGAAAACTGGATCACAATCGTTTTAGTCACTCCTCGAATTCGCTGCACCCGTGATTTATTTTCAATATAAAAAAGTTGCATTACAGTATCTTTTGATCACTGTAAGTTTATTCATATACACATGATCAAAGAGGACTATTCATAGACGATAAAATCTTTTTCGCAATTGCATTTCAGCACAGTCGACCTCTCACTTCTTGCATACATTATACAGCCGCCTACTACTTGGTTTCAAAAATGAATAATTTGTATAGGCTTAGACAACATGTAAATTACTTCTTTTGAGTACATTATAAATGTATATAATATGTATATATACAACATACTCTTGTTCGGTGGAAGAAAATTTTGATTAGAGTGAGAATAGACTAGTCTACGAACTGTATTTACACATTATGTATATATTATAGTTACCACGGACAACTCATGAGTTATAATTTAAGCTGAGGTTCACTCAAGATCACGTTTTACACGCTCTGTGAAACTATATTCCCCAGTTCCAGCTCACCTCGATAATTGTACATTATTTTTCACTTAATTTACATTTTGATATACATTTCAGTTATGAACAACTATAGGCCTGTGTCTGGTTTCACACCTGGGCTAGCTGCCTTCAAATACACGTCTTTATCGTTGTCTTTTAGACTCAAGAAAATGTCACTTTATAATACATATCAAGATCACTGTGGACTAGTACAACTCCGTCAGTTCGAAGCATTGTGGAATGAATAGTAAGTCTTTTCGATCCAATCCCCGAATGTTTGTGAAACACACTACTTCCAATGCCCGTTTCTCACCGTACTAACATCCTGACTCGTCTGAAACGTACGATTAAAATGTCCGTTATTGAGAGTATGGCACCTCGCCGCACGACAGATATCGCCGTTCGAGCACGAATACCCGTTGACGTTGCCGGCGGAGTTGTTCATGTGGCTGGAAGAAGAGATGTTGTTCATCGAGGATCGCGTTGGTCGCCTACCACCCTTGCGGTCAGGCCCAGTCGGCGGTCCGGTGGGCAAGAAGAAGACGCTCGGCGCAGGGCTGGAGGCGAAAAGCTCTAGCTACAATTCAGTCACTGGTATTGGTTTGAGAGATTGTTGCTGTTGAGCAGCGCGGACGATGTAATCGTCGTCAGTCGAAAAAGTCTTCTGATATTCGTGCTCTTTGCGACTTATAGCACGATTATTCCATTTGTAGTCTTTGAGTGCGTCTTGTAGGCGACGTCGATATCGGTAAATGATGAGAAACAGGCCGGCAAACACGATGATTCCAAACACGGCGATCGCGGCGATAATGACTTGTTGCCGGGTGTCGTTCAATGCACAGCCGAGCTCGTCGGCGGAGAGTGACTTGAGTGGTCTTTCTTTCAATCGTTGTGGCGTGACACATAGAATTTGGCTTGAATTACGGCGCATGAGGAGTTCTTGTAACCATAACAACGAACATTGACAGTCAATGGGGTTCTCTGCGAGGTCAAGCTTCTTCAGTTCTTGCCAGTTAGCAAGCGATTCGTGGAAGGTGGTGAACGCGTTGTCTCGCAACACGAGATGTCGCAGGTTCGGCAATCCAGCGAGTGCGCCTTCTTCCAAGGAGGACAGATGTTTGTTACTGCTAAGAATAATTGTCTCCAGGTTCAGGTTTTCATTTAAGGCTCCTTTAGCTATCAATTCTAGTTGCGGTGCTCCAGTCACGTCAAGTTTCCTCAGGTTGGTAAGACCCTTGAAACAGTTGGCATCCAGAGAGGTGAAGTCATTCTGACCGATCTTGAGTTCCTCCAAACGGGGAAGCATGGCGAGTTGTTTTGAAGGAATCACTCGCAAGCGATTGTCAGTCAGAACCAGCGTGCGCAACTGGCTCAGGTTCCTGAACGCATGGTCGCTGACATTCTGCAGCCCAGCTCCAGTGAGATCCAGGATATCCAGTCGGGTCAAACCTTTGAACGCGTCATCAGGTAATGTCGTGAACGCATTAAGGCCGACACGGATTTCAGCCAGACCAACCAGGAGACCGAACGACTGGGTGGGAATAGTACGCAGCTGGTTGTCATCCAAGTAGAGGACACCGAGGGCACTGAGACCAGTGAATGCCGCGGGGTCAATATGTGAGATTCTGTTCTGTCCGAGGTCTAATTCCTTTAAATGAGGAAGGAAACTGAAGAGCCGATCTGGTAAATCCTCGATAAAGTTACCTCGAAGACTGAGAACCGTCAGGGAACGAAGTCCAAGGAAAGTCTTATTACTGACCGAGGATATTTTATTGTGGTTCAAATGGAGCTGTTCCAACTTGCGTTGTGCCTCGAAGCTCTTCGTCGGAATGCTAACAAGATGGTTGTTGGAGAGGTCGACGAACTGGAGTTCGCCGTAGAACTGGAAGGCGGCGTCCACGCTCTTGATGCGGTTCTGATTGAGCACGAGACGTCGTATTGACGGGTTGAGAGTGATGGGAATGACGTCGAGATTGGCTTCAATACAGGTGACGACCAGAGTTTCGTCGTCACAGGAGCAGTTTTTCGGACAGGCGTTCATCGTCCGCGCGGAAGTCGTGAGCGACGCGAAGCACGCGACGACGAGGAGGGTCACCGACAACATTCTGCTAGCGGGACAACATCGTGGCCACAGCACCCTCATCTGGAACCAAGTAATAACTTGTCAGAATGCGTCATTTATCAAGCACATTGGGGGAGAAAAGTAATGAAAATACGAGTAAAAAGTGTCTCTGGAAATATTATTTTCTCTCAAAATTCAATTTACTACAACAGAGATAGCAGACTCACCAACAACCTATAAAACATATTATTGGATAAACTCAACGGAATTAAAGTAAGTTATACGTTATCGACGCTTATTCCAAATTCTTTGCAATCATCATTACTTGAGGATGATATATAATTTATAAATCACTGTGCATTATTAATAGGCCCTAATATCATAAATATGAGTATTATTTTCATGATATTTTGTATAATTATATATTCTCACATAATTGTAATATTCTTGTTTGTCAACCATGATTCTCACGTGAACTTTACTCAAGAAACCGAACACGAAAGGAATCTGCATTGCAGTGCACCACACTGAGAAAGTTTACAGCTTGCAAATTGATTAAAATTACTTGAAAATTGCACATGAACTATTTATTTATACCGCATAATTATCTTATATAGCTGCATACAGTACTGATTGGCATTATTATGTATGCAGCTTATATAAATTACATTAAATTTATGTGTCTCAATAATTGGCATTCTCTCATGGCACAATTACCAGCTCGAACTGGTTGAACCACCATTCATTTTGCCTAATCACTTTAATAGCTTGATTTATGATATTGCCAATCAATATGAATTAATAACGTTAACACAGAGAACTTAATTCGAGCAAGGTCAGAAAGCATAGAAAACTATCGATATTCTTATTTCAGTCGACGCCATCTTTGATCTCGTCATAGATAAATTACATTTTCTTGCGTGTTTCTTAACCATTTCGAACTGCGATTAAAGGCGTAATGTATACTCGAGAATATTGGCGGTATGAAACATCCGAAAGACAGTGTTGAGAAATAGGGTAGACGGTCAATCTAAACCGCCAATACTCATGTATCAGAAGATATCGATAGGGCATTGCGTGAAACTGTTATGTTCTAAAACTTACTCTCAACTCGTCAAAGTGCATCGCATGATAACATTATCCAATCTTACTTGTGTTCCGTGACGAATAATTGGACGATTAAGATAAAAAAAAAAGAAAATAGAGAATAAGATTTTATAGTTAGTTTACACATGATTTATTACTCTAGATATAGATAAAATAATCTCAATCCAGTTATGAGACATTCTGTGTGGTAATCTATGACTACCGTTCACTCGAATTTAGGATCTTATCAGTAATGACTAATGTAATGACCTCCCTCTCCCCCGACCACACTGATGACATGAACCATAGCCTCTCGTGCAGGCTAAAGGCTGAGCCATCAGGATAATAATGTGCAAGTTGCAATGGAAAATACCTGACCGCAACGGCAATTATGTCGATCGAGTTGAAAAAGAAACATTGGCGAGTTGTACTTCATAAAGCCAATTATGCACGCGGGAACATCCTGGTACATGACCTTAATGTAATAACAACGTAATTCCAAAGAAGTACATTGAGTTAAATTATAATTTGAACGCGGATACATCGAATTATTCTCCTTCCTCCAATATGCAGCAGCAGTGCAATGTCATTACTGATTATGATAAGCTTTTTTTCAAGATCAAATGTTTTTTTCATTTCGTCAAATAGTTTCGGAAAAAAACCCTGAGAAATAGATAATGTGTCATATAAGGTCAAGGACGGAATAGAATAGGAATTGTAGATGAGAACAATAATCACACAATTGAATGGGGATTGGCAGATCAAGTACCAGCGTATTCGTTCAAGAAAAAAGTTCCAATCTTTTTGATTCTATAACAACTCCCGTCAGATTGCCGACTTGTATGCAGTAACTAAGGAGCTTACAGCCCACATGGGCCACATTAAAAAGATTGTGTGTCACCATGATACCATAGATAAGAGAGAGAGGAGAGAAAAGAGATAGGATTTAAACTGTTTGGCACAGATTGGCACCATCAGCATTCCACACAACAGCAATAACCCAAACTTTCTTAGACGAGAGCTCGCAATATAATATAGAGAACACCATTGCCGAATCCGCTTTTCCGCTCGACTCCCAAACTCTTTCCACAATCCCGTATATGTACGAATAATCGCATTTTCTTCCTTCCACAGTTTTGAAAGTAAAATTCAGACGCTTACGCTTTCTTTTCGTTTTTTTTAACCACCCTCATGCCGAGGGAAATCAATTTGAGACGGATAGTTGAAAGAGAATTGAAAAGCATCTTGTTGTAAATACGAACAGAGTGAGTGAGTGAGAAAGAAATAGGACAAGAGAGCTAGAATAGAGCTTTGAATATGAATGTGGTTAACAGTTGTTGAGAAAGGATCGAGATGAGTTTCGGAATTTGTATTCTAAGAGGAAAGTGTATAGATTTTCGTTCGTGCATTAACATAATCATTAAAACCAACGGAAGGCCCACTCTTTATATTCAAATGTCTACACACTTTGCGAATTGTTTGCGTGGATGCACGTTCAGAAACATCGTATCCAGTAACGTTCGATTTATTGATCGAGCGTAATTTAGTTTAATGATGTGAAATTGTTGAACCGTATATTCAGATGAATACTGATAAAATGTTTGCATAAGAATAATAAACCAAGTTAATGTTACTTATAAGTTCATGTAAATAGCTCGAAAAAAATTGGAAAATTGACGTTTCTTCAAATCTGAAGTCAGGTGTGCGATGAATGTATCAATAATTTCGTAATACACCTGATTTTGCAATTATTGTTGAAGTGTTGTCAGTAACAACGACGACTTTGAATAAACGCATGTATGAATACAACGTCGGGTTAACGACTAGGTTATATTGTGCAACAATCCATTTAGATAGAAGTAAAGATAGTTGATGTTAAGCGACTACTTGCATAAACCTCCTCTATTAGCAACTTGGTATAAGCATTTTCAATGAAGAATACCGTCAGCTATAAGGTACCGCTGTGGTCACATAAAATGGTCGATTACGCTACAATAAAATACATCCTGAAGGGATCCTGATATACGCACGAAACCATCGCATAGTCTATAAAAAAAGCGGCTAATTTGCGAACATTTTATTTAAATTCAAATTTCACTCTCGTTTTTTATTTTTCATGTGACCGCAAGAGTTCTGCCATGGTATTAGTACTGCGTTACAAACTCAAGTCATTTAAAGGTTCAAATCCTACATATCAGTTTCGGTAAACATAATCCATCTATCTCAGACTCATTCATGATTTCAAATAACCTATAGACATTGGTGGGTTCGCTACGTAAACTAACCAATCTACAAAGGGCACGTTGGTACATAAGGCATTTCACCCAGGGACCGACACACAACGTGTACATGTGCTCCTTGGTAAGTACCTTTCTGAAATGGGTACGAAGTTACTATAAGCATAGCGTCGTACCAAGGGACTAACGTATAAGAGACGCCGACGTTGTCTCCTCCGTCTAGATAAGTACCATTGTACCACGGGGACTGACGTGGAGGTAGTCGAGACTATATGGAGTTTTAGAGAGTGTAAACTTCCTACAGTGTCATAGTCATACATATAATGTCGAGAAACTAATTACAAGTAAATTGGTTCAATTACACATGAAAACCTCGTAACTCGGGAGGCAGACGATGAAGTTTTAAGTATAACAAACCCTATACCCAGTTCAGAAATATAATCAGTCGCAATGACTCTGAAATGTGTATGATTTCGTACCAGTTTACTACATTTCTCACTCAATGTTATGTGTTATTTAAGAATATATACGTTTTTCATGTACTCATTTATATAGGGGGCTATGCTATGAGTATGCTATATATGCTATTTTATATACACTTCGAGATTACATATAGGTGATGAATTGTTTATGAACTTTTTATATAAACTAAAAGTTTATGGAATATTAAAATGTGAAAATATGTTATAAAACTACCTACAGTTGAATTTAAAAAAGACATACACATTTTTACAGTTATTTTAATCATGCATGTAAGAAATAAAACAATACAAGAACGTCGAAGAGTTTACCCAATTGAAAATAAATTCCAAACTAAAATGACACCATGTTCAAAAAGTATATTGAAATATATCATTTTCCTGTTCAATTATGAATGAATGAACGATCGAATTGAAATTTCTCAATCTGTTACAATTTCAGATTCACCGTAACACACGTTCAGACTAAACCGCGTTTAATATCTCAGCATGAAATTCTGAATGAACTCAAGGCAACTTTTTAACGAGATAATCAATTTATTCTACACATATGTGTATATCATCTGCTATACTAATCCGAATAATTAAATAAATATTATAATGGTGGATCGTTGTTCTAGTAATTATATATGCATATGCACAAACAGTGACATAATCACGCTCCATCAATTGACCAAAACGATCGTACGTCTTCCTCATCCATACCGACACAGCTCGACAGTTTCGACCCACCAACACAACACAATGCAGGACCCTCGCCTCATGCGACACAAATGAATAAACAAACAAACAAACAAACAAAATATATGCAATATGACGTTCACCTCACACACGCCATGTAGAAAACCTTCAACACCCCACACATAGCTAGAGACCTATTATTTTAATCATCGCAAATTCTTCATCATTATGAACACTTTTCCCGTGTGTGTTATTAAATTTAATAACCTTTTACCTACGCTATAACTATATATTACCAAGTTTTTTTGCGTGTGTGTGTGCCCCCCCCCCCCTCTCCTCACCTCTTGCAGAAATAATGAGTATGCGAGAGCCATATATAATTATGGTCTCATTATCCGCATCGCATATAACAACGATTTAAAAAATTGCAAACATGTATATATCGATTTCCAGCAAAGAGTAGAGTCCATAAACAGAAACAGAAAACAGAAACTCGTGATTGTACTGTAAATTTAGTAATGACGATTTAGTGTTCCAACTCTTTAAACTTTACCCGAGGTAATCTACATATATATTTCGTCTATGGAACCTGAAGTACGTATACATAAAACATGCAGGTAATCTATACTCTTATTTTATTACGTGGAACGTTGCTATACATGTCGGCACGTAAGAAGGTCGTCTACCAACATAAAAACAAAAATTACCGTTATATTAATTTCATCGAAAAAATTTTATATTATAAATACATATGGTGACGAGGTTAACGATAAGAAACGCAACTATACATATTACAAAGCGTTTAATCTTTCAAGTTGCAGTGAGATGATGTAATTATCAAAGTTTTCACAATCATTTAGCTGGTAGCTACTACCTACTCTTTACTTGGATACAAGTATAAATTGTTTTATTATCTAATCAAATATTGTCACATACTGTTGTGTGCTTTTTTTGATAAGGATATTCGGTTCTTGGAAATACGTCTTTGAAAGATATTACACAAAGGTAGATCGTTTACGTATGTGTGTACGTGCGTATTAGTTTTTCACACCGTGCACCATACATACATACATCCTGCAGCATATTTCAAACACTATACGGGTATATTTACATAATGTAGTCCGTGTTATTATAATGGACGTGGCCCTATAATATTCTAGCATAATTGCATGTATGGGGAGTACACAGCTATTATAATTTAGCTTGCGTTTTTTTTTTGTAGTATTCGTGTTTATGTCCAGATATGTATACGCTACATTTACGTATTAAATAAACTGGCAGTCGGACCACTGGATAACCAACTTCTAAAAGATTTGAGTAATAAAATATGAACTAAAACGGTTCGCATATTTTGAAATGTATTTAATAAATGAATATTACACTTCTAACATATAAGTAGGGTAGTTTCAATTCAGAATTATTTGTACATCCATGAAATGCCCATACAATACACGAATGCAGCGTCGATATAAAAAAGTCTATCGGGTACCAGATCGATTTTGCCGCTTGATGATGTTACGTGTGTCATCTTCATTGTCAACAATAGTCTTTACAGAAGATTACAATCATTGTTGCAACTACGGTTCTAACTTCTAATACATTCCATAGAAGCAAAGTCGCATACATTCGTTAGTCTGCACTCTGCATATCAACTATATGTGCAGAACTGTAATAGGAGCACTATGAGTTTCCCAAACCTAATAAGTTTTGGGAAACAAACAAGTTGAATGCATCTGCCAGGTAATGATTTGTCATTGAACGTTATTACATAATTCGTGTTGAGAACCCGGTAAATTCGCGTAAAACATCTACAAACAGGTATTTCACATTTTTTTAAACAAATCCAATCAATGAAATCCATTCAGTCGCATACATTCGTTAGTCTGCACTCTGCATATCAACTATGTGCAGAACTGTAATAGGAGCATTATGATTATGCTCGCATTTGTTAATTATCAATTGCTCAATTTAGTTTACTCTGGTTCTACAAACAAAACTTTTTCTGTACTTGACATATATATGCTCAACCATGTTCATTCATGGTAACTTAGTCCCAATCGGTATATATGTATATATATATATATATATATATATATATATATATATATATATATATATATATATATATATATATATATTATCAAGTGGGCCTACTTTGAATCACAACAAATAAATAGGTCGCCATCGAATGACGACACTTCCGTTTTGTGTACATTACAACTTGTCGAAGTCTAGCCGCGTAGCAAACAGTTTTGTCACATTATAAAATGATATCGTCCAGTGCAACAGAGTTACAGGGGTCATCAGATAACGACTTCTAAAGAGTCCCCTACACTCGGAGGTATACGTATACGAACGAAGCACAAAGTTCATTTCAAAACTTTTGGAAGTAATTGATAGTCAACTCGGATGTTGATTCAGCCGAGTGTGAGACTAGATACAAGTTATTATACAGATGTGGACAGAAAGAAAAACTATATTTTGAGCCGAAATTCACGATCGATAACGATGTGTATGAGACACAGTCGATCGGAATATCGAAATCGAGAAATGAACAGTACGGTTATATATCGCGTATATATATATATATATATATGAGTTACGAGTGAAGTCAAACAGCGTTTTTTTGGTCTCACGTGTTCATATAGAAACCGTGATTAATTGTATGAAAGACTTTGGGAGAGATTCTAATTGAATGAGAGACGTCACATCTGGGCATAGCGAGGGTAAAAAAAACACTATTATAGGGTCACGATTCCGTGTGGCTTGAATGAAGAGGAAAATAACAGTTACAATTTATTCGGGTGGCTATACTGCATTTCATACAATGTTTTAACAATCAATTAGTAACAATGCTTTGGGCGTATCCGTGTTATACTGATATACTGATCATCACAATTATATACATATATAGGAGTGACTAGTGAGTGAACAACCAAGATCTGAAGTATATATGATCAATCGCATGAAATGAGCCCTCCCAATAGGATATGCTCGAATGAAACGAGACCCCCAATAGTAATTAAAATCAGCCTTTGGGGTGATTTAAATATATTGCCATTGCATAACTGCCCCAAAGGGACGTTCGTATGAGCCGGGTATGTTTATTGATACATTGATATAGGATGAATTGAATGTATTTGTAAACAATAAGATTAATAACTATTCGTTGTACGTATGTAACAATAATGAAATATTGAAAATAAAAATAAACAAAACGACTCAAACAATGAATATAAAAACACACACGAGCTCCACAGTTTTTTTGTCTAGAGTATGTAAAAGTAAAACACTCAGAGCAAGTATGTTAAATATAATACAGGCCTAGCGTCCTAGAATATTTTATAAAGTTTGTAGAAATATTGCCTTTCCAATTATGAGTATAATTAATAATTTACTCTATGGTATCCTTGCAGTTTCTTTGCAAAGACTGAAAAGTAAAAACACAGAAATGAAGTCGATTATCTTCAGAATTGTATGAAAAGTATGAAGTATGATGTTCACTATACAATATACATGCAAGCTCATCTAATTATACCAATTATTCGCACCACTGTGTGCCTAGTGTTGATGAACATGAAGTGAATATGTGTCATGGATTGAACGCGTGCCAGTGCCTGTCCGGATAAAGAAGCGACGTGTGAGAACAAATGAGGAAATCATAGCTTATATCACTCACACGTGAGGAAAAGATGAGGAAATGATGATTCACATCAATCACGTGCGACAGTTGAGGTGTTATAATTATTATCGATTGTTTACCTGTCAACAGTTTGATTGACAACAATGGTCATTATGTTTTTCACGATGTTCATACCAATTAGTATTCATTATTTAGGTAAGATAAAAACAATACGAGGTTTTCAGTTAATGCAAACATAAAGCTGTCATGGTTAACACAGAATTTTTAAACTCAGTGAGGTAATTTGAAGATATCTCTAATAGGTGATGTCTTTTAGGTCTAGTAGGCCTATATATTTATATATTATAAACATTCAAACATCCGTTATAGTCCGCTGACACTAATATTGTCGAATAAAATTTACAGTAAGAGTGCTTCTTATTTATTTATAATAAACATTCATTCATTTATTTTTTACGAAAATAAATAGTTGATTATTTTCGTTCTATACTCGAATTTTACTAATTAGAGGTTGAAGTCGCGCTTGAAAAGCTTGAAAGATGTACAATGAAAGTGACAAAATGATGGAAGTTCTTCCAATTCGAAATCATTCGAAGTCTTCTAGAGTGTGCAGTTAGGCTAATTTGAATTCTGTGACAAATATCAAAAACTCATTTGGTCCCTAATAGAAAATTAAAACTTAAAAAGAGACGATAGTTTATTACGTAACGAACAGGTTATAAAATAATGTTCAAATGTTTGCTAAATATGCAGTAAAAAAACGTGGAAACGCAATAACATGGTTCGGACTCACAATTGAATTTGACTTTGCACTGCTGAAGGGAATGCCTATTTGACTGGCTTCGACAGTAAATCAGCCCTTTGTAGATGAAAAGAAAACACGTAAAACGCAGAACGAAAACTGAACGTAAGGTCAATGAAAACACATCATGTGTACGGTAGCTGATGGCGACTTTGAATTTAAATTTGTTTTCGCTCGACGAGTTCAAAATGTTTTACGTACATACCTCGTCAAACAAAAGTTACATATACATATATGCCTAGGTAGGCCTACATGAAACGCCATCGGGAATGCAATTTGAAAATACCAAAAGTCAATTCTCCAGGTTGACTGAATGAAAATTGTGATAACAGAATGTGAATTATTTCCATTATTTCAATAAGTACCTCATAATACTTCTGAATTTATGTGACCTAAATATAAATTGCACTTTTCATGCATGATTTATGGTCACCGAGTGTAATTAACATGGATATAGTTTGAAACCGGTAGCACACATATACATATACATAACATCTATTCTATCTTCATAGAATAAAAAGATCAAAAGATCAAAAGAAATTACATTCAACCAATCGCAATCACGAACGTTACGTAGGGGAATAATCATAAAGAAATCGTAATAAACTATCGAACAACGCTTTTAACGATGACGTGAATGAATTGCATTTTGAATGAATAAAATAACATTCAATTCGTATACGGTGAACTTGATAATTCAAGTAGGCCTAGTTCGAATTATAAAAATGAACAATTATTTGGGAATGCGATATAGATATGTTGTAACTGTGTTGTGTTTCATAATTATACTAAATATTAATATCAGTTTGGCAGTCAATGGTTTGACTTCCAAAGATGTCTAATATAACAAACATGGCACAATGTGAAATGGAAAAATGAAAAATAATTCAGGAATAAAATGAAGATTCTCTCAGGTCATTCATTATAAGTCGGCGTATATTTATATGAATCAACAACACTTGATAATTCAACTTGAAAAACTATTTAAAAACTTCATCGAAAGCAATGGGATTTAGGCTTTGATTTAGGCTTTGGTTTTAGGCTTAGTATGATTGTATTCTAACTATGTGCAGACCTATTCTCGTGTTTTGCTACACGCTATGAATGTATGTGAAAAAATATAATCAGTTATTCAACAATAGTGTCAAGAGAGTACATAAAAAATAAATAGGCCCAAGTCGCTATACAGGCTGCAGCGGTGCATACAAAATATTAGTTCCATTACTTCAAACTGAAGTAATGACTTCGTAAAACTGAATTTACGTCGCATAGTGCAATTACCTCGAGTTACCAGGTCGAAACACCAGTTTGCTAGATGTTAATTAATAGAGAATAGATCAAGAGAATAACCTCCATCACGCACACGCATTTGTAAATCCAATTTTTTGTTGGCAGTAATACAAGTTTTTGTTTCATTCGAGTTAAATATCATGTGCAGTGTGTGTGTATTCAAGTGCGTGGGTAATAATAAACCCGTTGGTCAGACGGACTGGCAAGTCAGCGCCGCGCCCGTCCGTGGGCGCATCTACCCACGTGACACGTATATAATATCGTTCTATAGTGTTAGAGACGATAAATCAACACCTTCATTGGAAACACGCGACTGAACCTGTTTCTGATTCCAACAGATGCAGAACTAAATCATTTGTGCGATGTTTTTTTTTTTTGTAATCTAGTAAACAAAGAACGGGGTTTATTTATTTGAGCTGGTGCATATTTACCGTTGCGTTTTTTTTTATTTTAGTTTGGGCGAAACGAAGTTGACTCAATCGTTATACGGTGATGTTTTTACCTCTTTTGTTTGAATATCCTAGTCTGTGCGCTTCATAAGTCAAACGGATTAAAGGATCAACCTCACCTATTTAAATTTAATGGACTTGAATGTGACCTCTTTAACACGTAAATATATTTTTTCTTCTAGGCGTAGGCCTAACTGTTTTGTAGGCATTCATCTTCACAAATATCCAAAAAGATGCGATAAAATGCAAAATATTCCTGGATGTGGTTTTAATTCAAACTATATATTTCATTCATAGGATCACAGCATGGTAAACATAATGTACTGTAAATGATTTTGGTGGAGGTGCCAGGTTATGAAGACCCCACAAGAATAGAACTGAGGTAACTGGAAATTGGATGTTATTAGCTATTTATTCCTTCCCAACATGAAGAACAAACATGTTAGCCGAATAATTGGCTAGTATATACACGACTGAACATGTTTTTTAGAACCAACGGGAAACTTTAGAAAAAAGTACGGTAGGCAACCCTTAAAACATTGGCTAGTTCTATCATTAATAATGCTACGATATACACAGTCTTGAATTGCGGCAGCTAATAAAACCCTCGTAAAAGCTCTGTGTTTCTCGTCATAATGTTGGTGGCTCTGACATAAAAGATGCGTAAACGCGTTGTTCGTAGGAGATCGACAAAGAGTGTATAAAACCTCTCACGAACAGGCGTGAGCGCCATAAGCGTTGTATCAATATTGGCATTGGGTTTCAACGGGGAAAAAAAGGAAGATTGGAAGGTAAGAAGACAAAGAAAAAAATAAGATAAAAATTCGATCGATGATTCCCTGTCAATAAATGTTCAAGTTGCTCGTTATTCCTCAACGTATCACTTTAATATTTATATGGTTGGATAAATGAGTTACATTATAATTATCTCCCTTGGGTTGGTAAGATCGCCCTCGCAGTAATCCGACTTTGTCATCTTTAACAATGAAATTGTGTCTATCGGTGGCGTATCGTGAAATATTGGGAAAGGAAAGTAAACTTATGATGGGAGTCCGAGGAACTTTATTTTTTCGAACTGAATTACTCCACTTACAACCTATTTTCATAATTATGTTTGGACTTTGGATTACCAGTTTAATTTCCAATACTAATCAAGTGCAGCCAAGCAGTAATGAAGCCAGAAAAGAGAGTATGTTTTTGAAGATTATAGTCGATGAAGTA
Organism: Brachyptera putata; assembly: GCA_907164805.1. Classification (NCBI taxonomy): domain Eukaryota; kingdom Metazoa; phylum Arthropoda; class Insecta; order Plecoptera; family Taeniopterygidae; genus Brachyptera; species Brachyptera putata. Next base: position 16,300,887 of record OU015464.1, read on the forward strand.
TTCACTATGAATTCAATCTAGACAAAGTTATATGACGATAGGAAATGTGTATACTGTTGAACATGGAGTTTTGGTGTTGGCCTACCTCGACGATTTATATTGTTTTAGTGAAAAGTAGAAAAGTTTTGTGAACAACAAGCGCATAAATAGAAGGAACGCAGAGAAAATAAGCTCTTCCAAAATCGGACAAAAGTTCAAACAGGATTTGCGTAAATAATATGTCGCGAGGTATAAATGGATACGGATGTATTGAACTTGTTGATAGGCCTATATCAATTCGTAGAAAACCGATCTGTCATTCAATACGACCTACACGTATACTACATTTTTCTACAGACAGAAGTATCCAATATCGCTATTTTCGATTTCGAAGGCGAAACAATATTCTTCAACTCCGATGAATCGCATGTACACTTGCGGTCACACAAAATGTTTTTTTTTTTATGAAATTCAAATTGAAAAATATTTACGCACATGCTAACGTTGATAAAATGTACATGGAGTAGGCACATGGATATGGGCCTTCTCGGCTAGATACGAGTATACGTACAATATGTCAGTACATTTTCTTCAGAATGCAATTTAATTATGGCTCGATCGACCACTTTATGAGATCGCAAGTGTACATTAACCTACTTTGTGGATAATTTTATAATCACCATCGCCATATCAAACGTCGTGGTTACTAAGGGTGATAATTCATGTACAGCATAATAGTTTATCCACTGTAACATATAGCCACAGCATGTCTCAAGTTTAAGTTTTTATCTAAGTCCATTACATTTGTGAAAACTATACCTGTGCTTGAAATGGATATGATTTTGATATGATGGAATATATAATGATGAAATACGACGACACAAAGAATAGGTATTCTCTATTTATACTCGAGTGATGCACAATTGTTTTACATGTATGGTACATAAAATCCGAAGTAAATTTAAATCGATGTGCACGTTTCATAATAGAAAATGTTCATTATGTATAAAACGAGGCGTTAACAAATCCTGAAATCAGGTGTACACTTGACATGAAATCCCATTGAAATCCCTAAAATCACTTGAAATCCCTGAAGTCTCTGAAATCTCCTGCAATCACTTGACATCACTTAAAATCACATGGAATCTTGAAATCTGAAATCAGGTGTCCACCAAATTTTCGAGCTGTAAACCCCTCGGTATAAAATATTCCTACACTGAATAAAAAAGAAGCCAACTGAATATATAAAAGCGATGATCACTTAATCCATTCGTATAGCCTAGACAACACTGAATGGCAAGCAATAGGCCTAAGTGTTTTTACATTTTTATACAGGTAATTTACTTTTCGTGTTTCGCTTCCTATTCCGCAAGCATCCTCATTCTTTTCACGCATCTACGCCGTAAAAAGTAGCAGCATTATTTATTAGTTAGCCTTCACTTCTTAATTAGTTTTGGCTGGACTGGACGACTACCTAATTAACTTAAAAGCATACACATGTACTGAAAAGTATACGTGTCTCCATCACTGTTGCGTGCCACGCTGCATATAATATAGGCTTACATTTCAAGGTAATTCGATGGCGATGTCATAACTTGTACGCTACTTTACCGACATTTTATTTAAATTCCCAACCCATGCTCATTAACACTTTTTTCCATTGATCAAACAAGACTGCTCAATGATTCATATTATTTACTCTCGTTTTATTCGAATGTCTCATAAAAAGTTTTCAGTAAGAGAAAAATCGTTTTCTTTTTTAAATCAATTGAAGGTATTCGTCGATTGGCATTCACTACATATCTACTACATACATTCACTACACAGCTACATATTTCATTACAAATATGAGTATTCAAAAAAATGACAATATGAAATGAATGGAGAGATTCACGACATATTTCACATTCAATGAGTTAGCATATTATTCCAAAAATGTATACATTAAAAAGCTTTCAATTCATGTCTGTTTTTTCATTAAGTCGAACGAAAAACTGAGGACGAATTCGTGAATATTGGTGTAAAAATGTTGGTACTTCGACCCTAAAGCCACGCTTATTTACAATCATCCTCCTACAACATATACCCACCAAACACGACATCGTTCACCCCAATTTCATTCCATCCTAACGTATATATACACTCCCGCCGAGCATGGTAAGCGAGGGGACTCCATCTTTCCCCACGATACGGGTATTCGCCCGAGGGGCGACTATATGCGAGTCTTTGAGTGATCCCATTTATCTCCACTCTTCCCCCGGCTTCGATAACGGGATGCAATCCAGGCCAACATACCCTTGCTGAAGAGAATGGTGATCACTGAACAGTGGGAACTCCTTTTATACACACGGAGGTGTGACGGGCAATTTGCTATGCCTACCGAATACGTTTTATTTCAAAAATGTTGACGATGGGTTTAGTAAGAAGATGATAAGGTGAGATAGTAGAAACAAAAGTTCGGTTGCTACTCGAGTGGGAAGTGACTTTGTCGAAGATTTTGTTAGGGAAAGGTCGATTTTATTGGACGTTTTGAGAAAAACGAAAAGGTCAGTCTATGGTGAAAAATGTCATTGGCAACCTATAAACTGTGCGTATCAAAGAAATAAAACTGATGCCAAGGCATAAGAAAATACGAATTTTATTTCCGAAAAGTAGCTGGAGGAAATCTGGGTGTGATGTCTGGAGTCTGAAGAAAAAAATATACTTCACATTATTGTGCGTTCAATAGTTCAATCTTATCCTCTGGCCTCGTAATCGTGACGAATAGTGGACTGAAGTTGGAAGTGAGAAATATGATCAGCAAAACGGGAAATTATTCACACACGCTATGAATATCGACCAACATACCATTTCACAAAGCTATGAAAAGTGTTAATTCTATACGGTATTATTATTTATAGCTTAATAAAACGATCATTACATTGGTATCAATTCATCAATAGAAATACCTTACATGTGTGATACCTTATACAAGTGGTGATATGAGCACATAATTAATAATAATAAACTGCGATTCAAGTAAACGGGCGACGTAATTTATCGATCTATTCCTTCCTCTTAAGGTAAGACCTATTAATTAAGATTTATTCTCTATCGATAACGAAGTTCGTAATTGCCACTACCAAGTGGTTATATTAATGAGACTTTCATCACGAGTAAAATGGCACGAGCGAGTATTCTATTGTTTCAACAAATACACCTATTATTTATATCGGAGAGGTTGGTATAGTAAAAAGGGTGTGCAAGAGGAGGTCAAATGATAGGTAATTGACACAGTGGGATAAATCGCATCGCAAAGGGAGTACGCCTCTAAAAGAACATAATTGTTACGAGATGAGATTTTGCGAGTTGTTTGTCACACATGGGAGATTGCGTCACTTTCCATATGAAATTAATGAAAATATGAATAAAAGAAAAAACCAACGACTATAACGTTTATAATCGTTAACAAAATTATTCGATATATAGGCCTATATATACATTTAATTAAATCCAAACGATAGTTGACAATGTCAAGTTGCAAGGAGTTCCTGAGAGATTTTTTCCTTCTTTCAATAACAGTTTGCCTAAAATACATTCTACCTCGGATAAAAAATGACCGTCACTAAACACACACATGACTTCCGACTCGAGTTGGAAAAACGTCGAAAGCACGTGGTGTGGTGGGGGAAAGGGGGTGGATGAAGCAGGGGAGTACTGTAGGCTACTAGGAAATACCTAAACGAGTGAATGTTCTCAACATATCAACGGATTCTCTGAAGTATGCAGCCGCACACACAGACACGCACGCACACGCACACGAGCAATGAAAGTTTACTCAAAGGACCCACGAGTAATTTCCTGTTCGGTGGCTCGTTGCTAGCTACACGCGAGTCTCCGGATCTCGCTCATCAGCAAGCTTACCAATCGCTCGATGACGTTGATAAAAATAGAACTGCACACATTAGGCACAATGTTTGTTGAATATTTGACTTGTTATGTTGTAGTACGTGTGGTTCGAAACATGCGATGATGGTACACTTTAGGGGATGGCACGAATCGAAACAGGGGCATGTTTTACAAGTACAGGATCGTTCACCTTCGATCAGTTATAGCAATTTCAAGTTTGCTATGGAACGAATTTACCAACTCATAATCCCACTGGGTATCTTTATATATACGCACATTTCTGAAATACGATATTTCACTTTTTCAAGTGGTCAAAAAAACGGCCCTTCCACCAATATATCCTGTTTGGGTTTAGCTCATAGTTCCAAAGTAAGACCATTTGGTTACGTTACGTTTGGTTGTTTGAGGATATTTTATTCAATTTCAGTAGTTCGCTCTTCGGTATAGACTATAATTGGACCTAATTGTCAAACAAAATTACGTTATATTTCAGCATCAATTACCTTTAATTGACACAACAAATAGTATACACTAATTAAAATAGGTCTAGCTACGGTACGCTTGAAGTGTTGCAAAACGGTTATATTTGTCAATCAATTACTGACTTTGAGAGGTGTTAATTGAGGAAACAGCCAATCAGTCTTCTTACTCACACTATTAGTGTTATTCACACTTGAAAAAAAACTATTGAAGAGAAATTCATTTTCTCCAATTGACAATATTAGACCCTATACTTGTACATCTGAGATCAATTAACATCGCACTGCACCAGAATGTTACTGTAATTTTGTCAATTTAAACGACACTTCACCAGTGTTTGAATTGTTAGTCCATGTTTGGTGAGGTATTCACCACACAGAAGGTTGTGCACGACGTGGATATTGGAGGAGGGTAGGTATAGAGAGAGAGAGAGAGTTTCATCACCAAAATTCCTTTCCAAGCGTCCTGAATATAATTATCCAGACTCGCCTCGGTCCAGGAATTACTTATAGCTGGGTCGCGCCAGGCCCGCATGTTCGTGTCGCACGCACGCACGCATCACGCACACGCACTAGGTGATTGAAACAACATGGGGTGTGTAGCTTCATTAAACGTAGTAGTTGTCCAAGTGTGTGTGTCTGTGTGTGGATTGACGGACACCAGTCTCCCATATCTCGGCAAACTCACGTTGACATACTAAATAAATAATATAGATTAAATAAGTCAGTAACATTCTCCAATTTTTTTCCATGTTGCTAAACGACCAAATAAACGGATAGTTTATATGGAGGTACCACGAATGAGCGAGTGATAACGAAACGAATGAAACGATTAAATGTGAAATGACACTCACAAAACTCCAGGAATAATGTAGCGGGATGAATAAAACTCGCTTATTTCTGGCTTCAGATTTCAAAGCAAATTGCCTTCACTGTCTGAGGCAAACGGAAGGTGGCTTTTGTCACATGATGCACTGAAATAATTGAGATTGAAGGTAAAAAATGAGTCCTCTCGATTGATTGACCAATCACAATCATATAAGTCCTGTTCCGAGTATTGGCATAGTAAGATATATATATATATATATATATATATATATATATATATATATATATATATATATATATATATATAAGCCTATATATATATATTTGAGGCGATTTAATAGGCATTGACTAAGAAGTTGGTTAAAAAGACATGTCGGCTGGCTACCTTTTTCATTTTCAACGGTATTACACCCTTCATATCTGACTGCACTATAAAACCCCCGTGTTGATCGTCTTCAGTCTTCACTGACATTCTGAACACCGCTTGTTTTAGCATTCTCGACTCCACCCTCCAAAGTCAACAAACGTAAAGCCTATAAGTTTAGTGACTCCCATCCGGTACATCGCATCGTGATAATGCATGCAGGTTGTTGAACAAACAGGATTGAGGACAATGACAACGTTGTATACTCGGCTATACTTCGAATCACGAGTGCACGGCGGCTGTTTACCAACATACACACCAAAATAAAAGTGAATTATGGTGTAATTTAACTACACAAGCACGATATTAGCCTTCCAGATCACTGGTATGAGAGGGTGAATATATTTCAAAATGCATAAGAAAGATAACTGCTTCTGCTTGATAAGGACAGAGAGAGAGAGAGAGAGAGAGAGAGAGAGAGAAATCTTGTCTGGTAAATACCAAGCCCCATCTAACCATCGAGACAACTAAGCATTATTAATTTCTTCATCTTAATTGTATATCACTTGGTTTATTTAGAACAAAGCAAGACGCAAAATCTATTTTTGTCATACAACTGTCATGAAATTTGAAGAAATCATGAGAGATATAATACATTTATAAGGGCGGTTATTTGATTCTAGATAGTTTAAACAAGAAATGTATAGAAGTTTGTTCGAATGATTCTCATTTAATATGAGAAATATTAATCCGTTAGAGTGCACAGTAATATTTCGTAATATTAGCGCTTGAAATATCAAGTACAAAACTTTGTACAAATAAAATACACAAAGTCTAGAGAACAAACGTCTACAAATTGTCATAGGCATTCTAGATTTACTTTGATGAAAAAAAGACGAAGAGTTGAATGCTGTGGTGAGACTGCAGCTGGGAATGGAAACCAAGATTCGATCCCAAGTTCGTTGGACACTTTTATAATCATTCATTCCGGACTGACACACCGCCTCCTCGTCAGATTGACTGCATGTTGTCTTTTTTATTATGTTTTTTAACAACCGCGTGCATACGAAACCGAGGAGTCAGCACAAAGCGGATCCGATCTGATAACAATCTTTCCCATAGAACTCCGAAATTCCACTATACAAGAGGGGCCAAGGTTTTACAACTGATATATGGCAGAGGAAATAGCAAATAGGTACAATAAAGAAAGAAAGAAAATTCAATCTAAACCATGAAAGCAATGAAATAAATAACTATACGACAAAAATTGCGATTAGATCAAATAAAACGAACGAAAAATATCGGTTTACGATTATTTACTTGAAAAATATATATGTGGTGAAACAAAAGAAAATTAAGGAAAATATTCGACAAAAAATATATATAATTAAATTAGGTATCCATAAGGAGTCATTATAAAAAATATTCAGAACAACCGCTTGCTGTCTCACGGTTGTAGTCAAATACCAAGAAACGAAATAAAAAACGGCTCTTCGGATGAATTAGCAGTTATAGAATTCAAACTAATAAGCCCGCGATGTCATTATTTACTTAACTGTAACTGTAACATTTTGCAGTATAAACCAATGACCACATGCCGCCTGTGACTGACAAGTTCTAAAACAAACGCTAAACATTCACACATGCAGTGTTTTAATTAGTTTTTCCATGTGTGGTATATGACACTTCAAGGCGAGAATGTATATGACGATGACTGATTTACTATATGCCATTAAACCGCCGCGAAGCAGAGCCACCATGCAGCAAACGTTTTAGTGTTGTTAACAAAGGTGGCCGTGATTATTGTCGAGGTAAAACATTTTCTACAGGTATTTCGTTCTATTGTTGTGTGTATTCTCCTACGGTAGCGTTTTACCTGAAAGACAAGAATCTATGACAAGCGATTTACTACTCTTTTCAAATGATTTCGTGATGCTTATCACCCAAATATCTCACCTATTTCACACAGTTTTAGGCACTAGGAGGTTTCTTTCAAAGATAATCATTCACTCTAAATATTTTGGTAAATATGTTATCTCTTATCCCATCACCAGACAAGAAATTATATAACAGGAGCACAGATAATCGAGTTCAATTATCTGTGATAGAAGCCTGTTACTTTCAAAACGGAACTGCGGAAGGTTAGGGCGCGTAGAGAAATGGAAAATTCTAAAATAGAATAATTGGAATCATATTCTAGTATGTTTTCAATAGAATTTTCTTAGAACGCACATGATTATTATAAATAGCTTGATGAAATTCGTAGAGTATGATGCTCTTATACTATCATAATAATAATAAACATGACATGTCAAAAGTTCAGTGGAAATTTTCCAGTTTTTGGAATAGAATTGTAGGCCTATATAAATGGAAATTAAATACGAAAGGATTATATAGAATTTTAAATTATTTTTAGAAAAACACCTATTAGCTCCTACAGTAAAGTAATATCAGAATTAAGATGGATAATCTTGTTTCAAGAAAATAATCTTCCGTGGGACTTTTTTTTTACAAAAAAGGAAAATGCCCTCCTACAATAATTCTGAATAATTCAGATTGACACATCAATTGAACTTGCATGCTTACGAACAAAAAATAAAAGACGTAAGAATAACACATGATTTATTAGCAAGTCTTGATTGAAGCAAGTCTTACCTTCAACTGTCAGTTAACTAAATTACGTTCCAACAAATAAAAATAAAACATAATGCACTCTAAATACCTTACGGTATTCTAAAACACCTGTAACACAAGCAGGTGTTTTTCTATATAGAATAAGCCATAACAGTGACGCGTTTCATTTCAAAAGCAATTGTATATCGAACCAAGGAGATCGGGTTCAAGCCCCAGCTGGGTCGAGACCATTATCAACCAAGTGTAACGAACTCACTGGTATTGTTACTAGGAGTACTTGACACTGACCCTTACTCGATACATTATGAACAATGGATTTGTTATAAAAGCGTGTGCTGTACCGTATATATTAGAATTCAATTTCAGATTGTTGACGGTTCCGATTGAGCATCTCTACAGTTCATAGCCTGTGAAGCTCGGGGGGTTCGATGCAACATTATCATTAAGGTTGAGTACGTGAGAATTATTTTCATATCGAGAGGAATATTTCAAATGGACTATTTACACTTATATTAGTCGAGTCGACTGTGCGTTCATTAGAAATTGAAATACTGTTCGAAATGTCTGTGGAATCATTTACTACTTACTAGGAATGAATTAAAACGTTTGAAACGATACATGACTCAAATATTAATCACTCAAGGTATGAAGTCTATTACATACTCATAAATAACGAAGCGGCTGTATCTATCAAAATATTTGTTTAGATGATAACAATTAGGCATCAATAGTCTTGGTCACTTTGGTTCAGAGATGTTAATCGCCACCTACCAATGCGATAGGAAGCAATCACGATGATTGTGCGTGGGATGAAAAATATAATATTCATCGCAAGCACACCATTCGGGATCCTAACCTTGGAAATAATCATTATTATCAGCCCCCTTTAGAACATATAGCATTACAAACAATCAAACTAAATTTTCCTAAGAGGCGGTTGTACCACCTGATAAATAAGAATCAATCAGTTAATTATCAGTTAGGTACGATAGCATATACCTACAGTCCCCAGGCCAGGTGATGACATGTTAAATTGATAATTGTTCGCATAAATCACTAATAATTAGATACTCAGCAGCGTTCCGGAGCTGTGTAACCAGCCATATATTGAAATACAAAAGTGTGCTGTTACCGCGGCATAAACGAAACTACTTACGTATATAGTTGCAATTAAATACTCAATACGTTTTCATTTTTAAAAACAGAAAAGCAACTGTACATGTTCACGTATATTTTTCGCGCAGTATTTCTTCGGTCTACGTCGAAGTATTTTTTGTAGAACATTTCTTGCACAAACTGAGAGAAGTATTACATTAGGCAAACAAGTAAACGTCGAAGATCACAATAATCTGATTCACAATATAATTCGAACTTCAATCACAATTCAAAACTGAAGGATCCAACAGTTCACTCCCATGTTTCTTAGCTCTGGAGAGAGTCTACATTATGAATTACGATGATTTGCGTATCCATGTAGCTATAGTTACATCCAAGGTATGACCGGCTCTCAATGTTACCATCATATCCATAAATATAGTCATACTATAGGTTATTTATAAGCAATAATCAAATCAATAACAAATACTTCACTATAAATATATATATATATTCATAGCAAATTTGTCCGTAGTACCGGTAGATAAAGAGTTGAATAGAATGATTCTATAGATAGCTAATAATATAGGCCTATTATATCACACAATGACCACTAGAAGTTGATACTTTTTCGTGATTCTATTGTACAGTAGACAGGAAGCGACACAAGACAACATGAATGTGGTCCTAACCGTCCTCTATAAATGTATCCCGGTTGGTGTTATACTTATTAAACGTGGGCTTAAAAACCCAATTGTCGACATCCTTTTTTTTTACTGCACATAAGTGTGGCACAATCGCAACTAAAATATCCATTACAATTCGCGTGCACATGTCACGCCCACATTGTAAGAAGTACGTTATGTCTGGTATAGAACATTTTGATGGTTTCAATCGTGCTATCTTGTATGTACTAACATCAACACTCGGGACTTTCAAACCTTCATCTCATATTTTGAAACTTGAGAGTGTTGGTGGTTCGATCGAATGTCTCCCCTATATTCATAACACTAAATCTCGAGAGTTTTCTTCCGTCAATGAATAGGAATTTAGTAACTGAATATTATGAATACGTATGACACTCAATACATGTCCAGCATGCATCGTCAAGTATGACGTGAATCTCTCTCTCTCTCTCTCTCTCTCTCGACAGAGAGACAGAGAGAGAGAGAGAAGCACGTCTTGTAATAGTCTCTTGAGAGAGTTGGGTGTGTGTATAACTTATAAATGGGGTGCCGTATGAGGTATGACTGACGAGTACCGACTGCTATATATGACAGCTGCACAACTCCATATCTGCATGCATAGGTCACAAATAATGCATCTCTCTCGTAATCAGCCGGCGTATCAGAGACGTGTTTGGAACAGATGTCATACGTCGTGTTATCACACAAACACATAGAGAATATATAGCTTTTGCTTTCGAACTGTTGTAAAATTAGTTACATTACGTGATTGTTATTATCTGTGAGTTCACGTTTTGCTTTCAATTCTGAATGAAGTTGCAAATATAATTTTGCTTATTTTAATGATGTATTTTGCATTTGAAGAAAATGTGAAATTATTCCCGTACTGCAGTGTATGTTGAAAAGAAAATGAAAACACTTGTGATACTATCCAACATTGGCACATATAAGGTTTAAATGACAGACTGAACTAACAACGACAGTTGGACATGTTATATACATATTTTTCTGTTACATTTTCGAAATAACTTGAAAATTTTTAAAGCTTTCAGTTTAGTTGATAATGAAAGTTGACTAATGGATGTTTACTGGTGGTCATCGAACTTATAATCAATCAAACTCACTGCCATCTAGATATCAATTTTAGATACCATACCAGTTGATTTATCAAAATGATTTAGCGTCCTGTTACCACCAACATAACACTTTTTCGATAAAATAAATGCCATTTTGGCAAACAACTAACTGTTCGATCTTTCACTCACTCTCGCAGACATCGTAATGTTTTATCGCAAGACTCTTGGATGGAATCCAGCAACTGTAATAATACACTATTGGATTTGTTGATGCTGTTGTATTGTGCTTTTAGTGCATAGCTCGAACGTGTCGAGAGCGCTAATGTAATTTACGTTGTTTAAATAATTATGTTCACTATGTTCGATTTATGTGTGCTGACAGGTTGACTAAAAACAGTACACTTTGAAAAAAATAACACTTTCGTCTCAATAGTTCCAACTTCACTCGACCTTTAATTTCATTCTTCTTTTAAAATACTTCTCGCCTACTATTTTACACGCTGTACATTTTTCGAAGCACCGTTACACCATTCTGAAAATGAGATTTTCAGCAAAATGAAATGATAGTTCTCATCCCCATCATACAGAATATATTTATTATACTTAAAAAATAACCAACAGATATTCAATAAATACGGATCTTTCACTCTGGTATGTTGCTAATCAATCGCCACAGTCGTGATTTGATTATATAGTTCCAATCTAATTTGCATAATATATACTTTTATTTTTTTCACAAAGATGGAAGGTTTTACTGCTGTTGAATGGTTGTTGAATGTCGTATCATAAAACTTGGTTCAAGAGCTTGGTGCACGAAAACGTAGTTTAACGCTTTAGATTACAGGTACCATATTTCTATTACTCACTCGACATTCACAGGAAACTTACAACACCTGCAGTGTGTGTTCAATAACGAATTTCTAAATCGCTAACAGACGTTTGCATCGCTAGTTACACTTGAAATATTGCCCTACATTAGTTTTTAAGTTGAACGCCGCATGGAAAGAAAAGGTACAGCAAGAGGGTAATTACAATTGCAAGAGAAACTTGGAAGAGAAGATTTAAAAGTCGCGTCAGTCGCAATAGTTTTGTCAGGTACCGTGGACTATAAGTTACGGAAAAGTCGAAAAGTTTTTCATCTATTGAACTGGAAAATATAATTAGATGAATGGATACGATACGTTGCCTGGTGGAGAACAAAAACGTGGCATAAATATGTAGTAAATTAAGAAACGTCAACCTTTGGTAGCTAGTCTTAATAAGATTAGAATGCGATTGCATTTTTAATTTCACGTTATAGTAAATATTTTCATTGAGAAAAATCCCAAGCATGTTATACCTACCATTAAAGGTCAGTTTAATGATGTAATAATCTGATAATTACTGTAAATGAGAACATTGGAGAATGGAGGGCTATCCAAGAAACAATCTCAATCTGAACTTTGGTTAATTTCCAACGTTTACAAAACTGACCCTTATTACAGGAGTATTTCCAGTAATTAATAATGAAATATAGTTTCTCAACTGGTGAAGCTTTATTTCATAGCACGAGCAATTTGGGGGATCGAAACGTGTAAGTCCAATAGCCCAAATGTGCACGGTAATGTTCATCATTCAAAGTTCCAAGATACAATGATCAATAGAACAGTTTTGTTCATCGAAAAGATATGTATATTCTTTCTGTCTATCCATCTTTCTAATCCCAACCAACGAGTGAATGTATACACATTTTACTTGGTTATTTTAATTAGTTCATTCTTCACATTGTTTATAATAAGATCTCAAGTCTGCAGACTGCACGTTTGTCCATGCAGCATCTTCTTTCAGAAGATCGTTACTTCAAGTTACAAGGTCTTGCATCTTGGTCTTTCTGTATTCTGTTTATCTGTAGTTACTTTTAGCTACTATGACAAGTTCTGATGTCATTTCCACTTTTTCTACCTTACTCGTCTAAATCCAGTACCCCTCTCTCTCTCTCTCTGTCCCTCTCTCTCTCTCTCTCTCTCTCTCTCTCTCTCTCTCTCTCTCTCTCTCTCGAACCATGACTCAACATAACGTCCGTAGCTTAGTGCGTTTCTCATGTACCTTTCTGCTTAGCCATAGAAAAGCTATATATTGACGCTAAGAAACACGATGCAATGGATTCATTATACATTTTGTAAAAATAAATATAAAACAAATGAAATTGAACAGGAGCTTGGAAAGCAGCGCAGGAAATTTAAACCTGACAAACTTGTTTTTTTTTATCTTCCACATACGTAAGTCATTCTGCTTGGTAAAGCAAGCACGATTAACGTATCGAAAGGTTGAAGCACATAGTTGGGAATCGACGCACTTGGTCGTCAACGTTAATTGACAGGGAAGACGGGCGATCGAGTCCGCAAAGAAATATAGACTTAAGTTTATACGGAATGCAGCATCATCAATAAGAAAGAAATCAACTAATTTCATATAAGCAGAGTTTCCATAATTGCAGCCATGTGAACACAGAACATGGTTAGTAGAAATCTGTTACTTGACACTTTGCAAGGATTATGCTGGTGAAATATTGAAGAGCAAAGACCCTTTTGAACATGAGATATGATATATAACGAAAGCCAGGTATATCTCAATCATAAAGTGTTGAAAGGTCGAACTTCCTGACGTTCAAGCTTTAAGATACGTGAGACGGTCGATCGGAACCATCAACATGCTTGAATAGAGACTAACAGGTTCAAAAGAAACCACCCACATGAGAGAAAAAATTAAAGTTTTAAAAAGAGTAAATATACGATTCTCACGTTGGTTGAAGATCTCTGTAAAGACGTCCTAGTAAAGAATGAATCAACAAACGGCAAAGAGATTCAGTGGGCCGTGAGTTTAGCCTTCAAATCGGACAAAGCCTCTTTTCTGGTCCAGAAGAAGTACCGGCAGAACGATGATAACGAGATTCACGAAGTAGTGTTAATATATCTTATACCTCCGAGGAGCGTATCTTCTTACTCCCTTGGTGTCAAAGTAATTAGTATCTATGACGGGCAATTTTCAGCCCTAAGAAGTAAGAACTTCATTAAACTTAGACGTGGCATTTTGATGGAATAGTGAAGGGCTCGAAGGACTATAATTAATTAAGGTTTCCAAGCTCAACTTCGTTAAAATATCGGAATATAGACCCTGGAAGACGTGTGCTAGCTAGACGTCTTTTAACGCTTCACATCCATAACATTAACGTTTTAATTCAATTTCTTCTATAAGATGAAACGGAATGCGCGAGTCTATTTAGATGAGTGCGAATGTAGCATCGAGTTCAATTATTGTAATTTGAATTCTGTGCCTCGAATTTGTTCGAGTAATGTAATAAACGCCTGCGTTACTAGGCATCCCAAATAACATGGTCGATGAGAAGTTTTCGTTGCCTACCTCTCAGGGGTGCTGACATTCCATACCTCAAAATTGGATTATCGTCTAGCTAGTCGATAATGTCTATTAATTAGATATGACGTAATCCTAAATTAATATTACGTAGTGTACAAGTGAGATTTAACGTTATGAGATTTAAATTAGACTTACGAGGTGCCGTCTTTTGATCTTATTTCTAACATTCTCCGATCCCTCCAGCTGGTCGCGTTGGTAATCCGTTTTAGAAATTATTAATCCACCGTTTTCAAGAACACACACACACAGGTACACGGAACATAAAGTGTGAAATTGTATTCTAAAAAAAAAACAATATGCCTATCAAACTTTCAATAAAACAAATACAGACACTTCTTATGTCAGTTCGATAATACGTTAAAACAACAATGTCACTTTCACGAACACACCGAAATGTCAACAAAGTAAAATACAAATAATATGAAATCTACTAATTGTATTTATCCAATAATTAGAAAACAGTGGTATTATTTCGTTTAAATGTTTTCGTGGCACGTAATCTACTGGCTTGGCACTATTACGACCTCACACTCCGAGCTCTATTCGGCAACTGGCACGTTCAAAGCGAGGCGAACGAAGGCTCCAACGCGACTGCTTCGGTTTAATGTTCATTCGGATCGCGGCGGGGGACAGAGCTAGACCGACTGCTACAACTCCTACCGGCAAACCACAAACTACAATATTACACTTTTGTTGGTCTTTTATATTCTTCAGTCGTTTTTTGGGGGACGAGGGAATGATATTGACTTCACGTTTTAAGAAAAATTAATTGCATAGTAAACATGGTTAATGTTGGGGTAAAATTTGAAGCTGTGTTAGTTCACTGATCGATCAAAAACATAGTATAAAAAACAAACAAGCATATTATGTCATTTTTATATTTTGATGAGTAATTGGTAAATACCCAACCAATAGCCAACTTATTTGGGGGTACGGATAAGCTGACGATACATGAATAATATGTGGATAATATGCGGAATGTTGACAATTTGGGCCGTTACAATTTAATATGTAGGGTATATTAAATTTTTTTGAATAATTATAATGTATAATCATGCCACAGTTGATAAAGTAGTTCAACCTTCTCTAGATATGTTACCTTATCAACTCTGATTATCCATTATATTATATTAATAAAAGCGACACTAAAAATCCATTTAAAACACAACATATTATAAATTCACACATAATTAATTCGAATTTTAATTGATATATTCTAATTCAAAAATTCCACTATCTAATTTTCCAAAATATGCTTGGAAATCATAATTCCTCTAGATTATTAAAATCAAAAATAAAAAAAAATCGAAGAAATACAACGTCTGCATTGTGCTATAAACACGCAATAATTGCATGAAGCCATACTGTCATTCTCGTCGACTGTGTAACAAGGTGCATTCGTGCATAGCAGATTGTAATTGTTGTATTAATGAAATGGTGGGCGTTGTTTATGACATAGATCACCAATATGCACCAGTTAAACATGCACAATGACTGCGATGCAAATCCATAATACACGTTTATGACAAATAATAATAATAACATCTGCGACTAGAGTGTATATCAGACCAGCTGGGGATAAACCAGCCCTGACGGGAAGTGCGCCCTCTCGTGCAATATGAATATGCGTATATGGTTTATTATACGAACCAATTTCACACTGTCAGGGCAAAAGTTCAAAACCATTATTCAGGGGTAAAAACTGCTCACTCATCGATGGCTGAACAGTATAAGCCAGGTATACGATATGAGTGTTGGCGGTTTCGATTGGGTGTCTCACCTATTCATTAATATAGTAACGATTGTTGGTGTCGATCCGCCAACACAATTGAGGGATGACGATTATTATTCTGTTCGAATATTGTAGTTCGAATTGGGGAGAAGTAAATCAAATTATACACCACATAGGTGTGAGAGAATTACGAATTGGATTTTAAATGTACCTCATTGATTTTATTTTCATATTTTTTTATAAATTGAAGTTAATAAGGAAATTAAAATGTATGAAATTGTATTTAAACAGAAATAATTAATAATTATCCCGGATTATTCCGGACGTAATGACGCTTTTCTCATTAGCGCTTTACCACTGGTCATTCTCTCATTTTTACTTCATTATATTTCATCATGAAACATCAAAGGTAAAATGCAATTACACCAATTCTATTCAAGCGTACACATTATATAGGAAATCAGTGGAAATGAGAGATGCATTCACAATTCTACACTTTTTTTATATCAATAATTGCATTAGGGAATCATGAATAACTCGTCGTAGATATTTAATTTCACCACATTTTGTGGACCTTCAGCGGTACGCGTCAATTTCCTCCAAGCTATTGAATGTGGATCTTTACGGTCCCGATCGACCGTCCTCTCTATCGTGCATCCACAACGAGCGAGAGTTTCGATTTGCCTGCACTCGGCAGTATTCATCCCTCGATGTCTAACCAGGTTTTTATTTACATTGTTCAATCCAGCACAGCGTTGTCAGATCGCTGGGATGCTGAGCTGGACCAGTTCCCTACGGCTACTGCATCACCATCTCTCTCTGTGCTCTGAGTCATCGTCATCATCATTGCAGAGAGAA
This sequence comes from Brachyptera putata, assembly GCA_907164805.1. Taxonomy (NCBI): domain Eukaryota; kingdom Metazoa; phylum Arthropoda; class Insecta; order Plecoptera; family Taeniopterygidae; genus Brachyptera; species Brachyptera putata. Next base: position 16,317,920 of record OU015464.1, read on the forward strand.
TAACACAATGACCTTGTAAATATTTCACGGTATATCATCTCGGGAATAAAAGAACCAACTATATCTTATTGTAAAGAATGAACTGAAGTGAAGAAATTGAAAAATAAAATACCACTCAATAAGTTTAATGTTTTTGTCGATAGTCTGTTCTTTTGGAATGCAGTTTCTGTTTCATTAGACATCAATGGTTGGTCTGAATTCACCTATGAATACGACAGTAGTTGATTCTTCACCGCAAAACATAATTCTGAAATGAAAGACGGCGCCAACGAAGCAATTCAAAGGAAAAAGAGAGGAAGAGAAAAAAATCTATATAACATGATGACCACGAAAATTGAACAAAAGCTGATTTTTTTTGGTTTGATTTCGATGGTCAAATGTAGTGAAGCGTTCAACTATATCTTCCTTGACTGTTGGTCAGCCTGAGTCTGACTGTCCTTAATGGTCTTTACACGAGATTATAGGTTCTAATCGCTGCTAATCACTACGAACTAAATCACACTAATAGCACTTAATTGTTGTTTTGTTTGTATCGTTAGTGCTGCACGATGAGAAGATTAATTATTTCACATGTGCCCCATGATAGATTTTATCAAGGAAAAGAAAGTTACAACGTATATATGGTATATATCTTTCTCTGTGGTAATATACTATTATTTGTTTAGCGACCTCATTAACAGATAGGTTATGTTAGGGCACGCATGAGCGGTGATAGATGAATGGTTTTACCAAAAACGCATGCCATATGCGGGAGTCAAGCCCATGTCCGACATGACTTCAGTTTCTAAAGCAGTGCCTCAGCTGCCTGAGCCAGAAGTGTAACAACTGGTAACAAAATGACAATACTTTCGCAATAATGTCTACTTACGGTAACACAAAATGAACTTTTGCGAGATTTGAATTTGAATTTGATTAAAATCTACAAATAATTTACCACAATTGTTTTTCACTGTTTACGTCGAATGCGTGTGTACACAATGTCTGCTAGTTACTTCGAGTAGCATTTTAATGTGTCTTGATCCACCACTTCATCTGACCGCAAGTGTACGTAGAGCTCACAAATTGCATGGGGCTACCGGTATGGGTTATTCATCTTAAATGAAAAAATCAGTCACCTGAACTCAAAAATAATTCGAACACACGAAAAGAATCGAAGTATTCGTTGATTACATTCAGACAAAATGCGAGAGCGTTCTGGTTGAAACTCATAAGCTAAGGTAACGGTTGAAACCTTTCGTGTATTTGGATAATTTGATAATGAATTTATTGCACCTTCAATCCACGATCACACGATGGCCCATGCTCCCTTTCTCTGCCTTCAGCTTTCTCAAATGTTTTGACTTTCGACCCATAAATACTAGTGAGTTCTAGGCTAATATACGATGCACTGAGGTAAAAATTATCATAAATATTGATTTCAGTTACTAGATATAAAAGTATAAGCCTCCATACGCAATTTGAGTTTGAGCAACAAATGTTCCAACTATATAACGCGATGCAAATTGTCCTGTTATACTTATGTACGTACACACGTTATAGAGATAGAACATACAACCTCACAATTGAAACACAATCATCACAACTGTAAAAACAAGTATTTCTTGTAATCAATTTCAATATAATTCATTCTCACCTTCCTCGAATATACTCGCATAACATATCACACCATATTATAGATTAGTGATATATGAATAATTGGAAGTACGCCAATGTCAATAAGAAAATAACATGGCTAAGGTTGGGCCAATTCGATGTCAACATCTCGCAGCCAATTGTCATCGCAAACCACATAGGATGATTGTGTTGGAAATTCGAAACGAAACCAATTGTGTTCGAATTTCAAAACGAGACCAATAAAACAATCAAAAAGTCAAGTCTCGGAGTGATTTATTATGGTCAGTTGTTTTTCAGTGGATATTGCTCTTCACTGTTTTGAAACTGACGTCACGGGGACTATAGGGATAAAGCGGGATAAAAGGATTGAGTCGTAAATGACTGATGCTGGTTTGCCGGAGTATATATTTGGATCGAGGAGAAACGGAGCTCGTGGGGTCGAGTTCTTAACAAGTCAAGTTATTAAAATCGATCAATAAAACACCTTACCATAGATGATAGATAGGTCTATACATCCATCAAAATATATGGAGTTATCTGTATCGCATGAGATTTTATATGTATGGAGTCGATTTAGCGAAATATCAGTCTTTTGATGATCACTTTTGAACGGTATGAGATATCAACATCATAATACCGAAAAAACGGGAGGGATTTTGAATAAATTCCAGATATGGTATGAGTATTTATAGTAGTAGTCATATTTATCTGCAACTTGGGACTACAAGAAAGTACAATTTTCCGGTGTTTTCAAGATATTGTTTAAATTAGTGGCGGCTGCTCGTTAAACTCTCTGAAAAACTGAGTGAACATATAGTTTACCGCATCATTTTCACAGGTATACAGATAGAAACGCATTTTTCAGATGTATAGACCTACATGTGAACATCTTAGAATCTTAAGTTCATGATTTTATTTCACACAATTTTGAATGTATTAAATCTCCCATATTGGGATCAACGTACTGTTCCAACGAAATCGTCCAATTCGTTTTTTTCGCTAAATTATCTTCCATATTGCATGGTCTTCAGTAGTTCAATAATTGATACACCCTCTTTCAACCAATCAGGAAGTACTGAGAACAGGAATACAGTCTGTATAATGACATACTAAAATTGTGCTGTGGTAGTCACTCATAGACTATAGTGACTACACACCTATACTCACGCCCATGTACTTAGTGATGTAATTTAATTGTGACAGGAAAATACATGATGTCAATCTTGATATAATAATACTAATTGAGAAAGTAGGGGTATTAAATTGTTCACATGAAAATACTCTTTGGAATAGCATATTTGTCTGATATTACCACATAGCTGATGACAACCATCTCCAAGTAGGAAATAGTAAACAGACTTAGCTCTCCGTTGGCTACACTTCAAATAATTCCCTTCATCTTTCGTGGATACAAGTACAACATAAGTATATAAATATATATATATATATATATATATATATATATATATATATAACGTGAGACGTACTGCAATTTCTTTAATAACTTGTGACATTCTGCTAACAAATTGGAGATCGGATTTCATGTCAGTCTGCTGTACTTCATTTCACGAATGTTAGCAGATCGACACTCACGACCGCTAGTTCTCATGCATAAGAGAAACATACAATCCGGATTGAATGTAGTTATACCCACATATTGAAATTCAGAATTCAACATGGTGTCAAAATCAAACCGTAAAACATATAGGCCTACAAATAACTGACTTAGATATCGGTTCAAAAAAATGACAAGAACCGTCATCAGTATTTCGACTTCTATCAGCAATTTAGTTCATAGATAGATAGCTTAGGCCTATTGCTCACATTCAGGTCAAGAAGAGCGAAGAAATTGAACGAAATAATGGTAAAATAAAAAATTAGAAATAACCCCCAAATAAGTATGATAATGCTATTTGTCAAGATAATAAATATATCTACAGGAATATTTATAAGTTCATAGTCATGCGGATGAAATTGAAAACATGTGTTACAAAAACACATGTGTTACACAAAATCAGTTTAAGATAGTATTACATATTTTAAATATAGAATTGTGGTCAACTGACATTTACACACAAAGGATTGAAGAGAATACTTGTGGTTACTTCTCTGGCATGATTAATTAATTCTTCAACCGCATGCAAGGAACCAGCATTATACAAGAGTTTTTTGACGCCTCCTTCCTCCTACACATAGTTTGTGGTTAGAACTTAGAACCCTCAACAGAAGATCCGCGCGCATGCCGAATGATATGGTAATTAATTGATTATAGACAAAAAGATTGTAAGAAACAGATAATACGAATACAAAAAAAAACACAAAGCGTTACTTCTTTATTCATTTTAATATAATACTCATTTTAGTTGCAGTATATACGTTGGTAGATTAAATGACTTGCATTAATTACTATCCGTGATACGCCTTGGTCTTTCCCTCTCTCTCTCTCTCTCTCTCTCTCTCTCTCTCTCTCTTTCTCTCTCTCTTCTGAAGGGAAATGTAAGCTCATCAAGAGTCTGCAGGAAATGACCCTAGGAGGTCATAACACGCGACGGCGTCCTCATGTTATACCGACAGTCAGGGTGCTGATGAAGTTAACATTTACATCAAATCGTTGGGGTTGAGACTAAAGTTAAGTGACTGATAGTATGGATTTATAATTATGACGGAAAGCTGTTAAAATGTATCAAGTAGGTCGTAGAGTTCACTGACGACTATAGTGATTATACTATGTTTATTAAATTTTTTAAATAATTATAATATTCATATCAATTGATAACCTGTATTCATTGATAACAATATTTTATCTAGGTAAATATAATAATTTGATACATTTATAATTTCGATTCGTCATTTAGGACTGTCACTATCGTAAGAGTCAGCCGGATAAAAATGCGTATTGAACAAAATCCATACCGCTACCGTGGCTCAATAAGCTAAGGTATTGCTTCAGAAACTGCAGTAACGTCGGGCGTGGGTTCGAATCCCACATGAGGTATGAGTTATTGTTAATATCATCCATAATCACCCACTCACTCGTATTCCTAAATGTTAATCATAAAATCAATTCATGCAATTAGGTTGAAATTCATACACATTCCGTGTATGAAAATACCTGACATGCACTTGCAGAAAATGATGTGATTAGAAAAAAATAGCCATTGGCAAAAAAACATTACATACACATCAAGTTTAAGTCATGAATCATGATTGTTCGTAGATCTAACCTCCCGATCTATAGAAGAAGTAAGAGATAGGCACGAGGTCGTTCAAACCCTCAGAACGGCAATAATCGCATGGTTTTGAGCCTCGAAACTTACGAACTGCATAGCTAAATCATAGGAGAGACTATTCACCAACACGAAAGAATTGTATTAAGAGTTGATTATTCAAGAAGATTAAAAAAAGTCCATCACGTGAGAAAACTGACGAGATTATTCCACACATTACAATTCTCTAAAAACCGATGTTAATCGTACTTTCTATGTGCCTCTAAGTCTTTCGGTCACGCCCGGAAGTGGTGCTGCGTGGAACGGGGCTGGGTGATTGATTATGAGTAAAACGTGGCTTATATATATTAGAATAGAAGAGATAAGACACGTTTTGCTATTCTTGAAATTTCATTACGATATTGGGAGAAGAATTAAGTAGAATCACGGCCGTTACTGAAGACTGAGGTGTAGTCTTGGAGGTTTGCATGCGATCTTTACATTGTCAGTGTTTTATTAGCACGACTGAAGAAATTAATTCTATAAGATAATTGTTTGAAGATATAATATACTGTAATAGATAATCAAAAATCTAAATCATTGCACCCATTTAACTTCTTACTCACGTGGAAAAATATTCTTTGTTCAATTAACGTCATCAATATTATTCAAGACATATGCCTATTTAATATAATTTATATGAATAAGTTAGGTCTCACTTGCATGAATTTGAGACGAAATGGAATTTACCTCTATTTCTGGAGTTTTTTTTTGTGTAATTGTTTCAAATGAGGAACATTTAGAATAATTCATATGATAATTTGGTCATATTAGTCGCTATTGAAACACTTCGTCATTCATGTTCACCGTAAAATGTATAATAATAAAATTAACCTTAAAAAATTACATTTCTTCACCAGGACATATAGGCCAATATAAAATGTTCACGTAACAGATAATAATTAGAATTTTTTAAAATAAATTGAATAATGAAGTGATTTTGGACTCACGTTGATACTAAAATGTAGAAAATGAAACAAATGAGAAATAATAATCAATTTGAATACATAAATCAGATCGAATTATCCATTATTATCATTGTAATCACTTCCACAATATTGTAGGCCTATATACTAATAATTATATCCGACTCGCTTACAAACACAACTCAAGAACCTAATGGGAGGGACTCGATCAGCACTTAAAGACGCATTCACGATTAAATTCAAAATCATACCTACATTGAAAAAAAATCCCGCGGAGTAAAAGTATTATTCCTTGGCGGTTGTAAGGTGAGAGCCCTTTTCAATAGTTGTCATTGAACCATTGATAAAAATATGCGCGCACACGATCCATGATTATAATACAGTTATATTCAAAATACTGCATCCGAAACCTCTAAACGTCCATTATAATGCCTCTGAAAGAGTGAATGAATCTTCGAGTGTAATTTAATCATGTCGGCGAATGCATTTGATGTATATACAGCAGAGAAAATGAAAGTACGTTGAAGCATGCAATGTCCACACAATAAGTCAATAACTTCCGTAATCACACAATGAAGTCTATTGTTATTACGAAACTCATACAATATATATATACGACGAATAAATGTTTTCCGTTTCCTTTTCGGCAAAGTTATTAATATCGCCAGACGATTAACTTAAGTAAATGGCTATTTCTTCCCTCTAAAGCTAAAGCCCAGCATGGAATCTTTTTTCTCCATACAAAATTGCTCGACTTTAATTCTGTATATTCACCTTAAAATGTTCCGCCGGATATAATAACCATAGCGTTTCAAATCCCCTAACCCCCTTCCCACCATTTCCCCCCTATCAGTTCATATAAACTTAATCGTCGTTTCGTTCCCTTTTTAACCCCCTCTCCTTCTTCTTCGTCTCTCTCTCTTTCTCTTTCATTAACGGCAATCCCAGTTGTCTTTCCTTTTATGTGCATCCACCGTAAATATGATAATACACTACCCCCCTCCCCCACCCCCTAAACATTAGAGTACAGCATCAAGACATCAAAATCCAGTCACTAGGGATATGAAATTCTACACCCTCCTCTACCAATTTGATTTCATGTATCTTCATCATAATAATGTATTAAGTTCTATGCTCGTATTATTACGAATTACGGGAGGTAAGGTAAAAGCATGAATAAATGAATAAGTAGATATAGCGGCGTGGTGCGTGTATATAGGAGTATATAGAAGCAGTGTGGATGAGGAAGATGAGGAATGGAATTAGGAAGATTGTTGGGGCATATAGAGAAGGCCCAGGAGAGAATGGCTTGTTAGAGTGTAGACTGTAGACTGTATAGTAGAGTGTAGAGTGAGACTATAGTGATATAGCAATGTGCAGAACGCCAAATGTGTTGTTCTTCTTTATAAGACGAAGACGCGTATGGCGTTGAGGATTGCAGAGAGGAGTGTGCTGGTGCTATGTGATCGAGATAAACGCGTTATATTTTAATTGTCAATCTTTTATAAATCCATGTTTGATTTTGATGAATAGTGAAGACCATGTTTCATGGATTGGCTCAAGAACAATTGAACTATTGTAATTCATTTTGTTTTTAGGTCATAATTCAAAATCATGAAAATAACATTAAAAATAGAAAAGTAACACACTACAAAAGAATGACTCGACGTATCACGTATTAGTCCATTCTCGTGAATTTTATTTAAATGATTACGTACAATCAAATTTACGATTTTTCAGTTCTTCTATTGGTTTTACGAGCTTTGACGGACCCGATCTACCGTCTCTTCTATCCTCTAGCATTGCCGATCGGTTATTTCCACGCTGCAAGTCGCCAACAGTAGTCCTATTATTACCAAACAACGTGAAATAAAATAATAATCAATTTTCATGATAAACCCGAATAAACCAATTCTCAAACTCATACTATACAAACTATTAAGCACGTTGATCCATTATAACAGATCGAGCCACACGCAAAATGATCTATATATTTTTTATCAATAATGCTCTGCTTTCATTATACAAAGAATACCCATGAGAAAAGTATACGGCCGGCGCTCGACCCCCCTTAGAAATGACGTGTGCTTGCACACATACGCCTAATTGGTACCCATTGCAAATAAAGTGTCAATCAGCAATTATTTGGTTTCAATCAATCGATGACACATCAGTGCTGAGCTGTCAATCTTACTCGCGCAATTAATTTGGTGGCTGGCTGGTGGAATTGGATGGGTCATCAGATTCTTATTATTTCCATTCTTTCATCCCTCGTGCTGTATAATTCACAAAGTCCCCTATAATCTATTAGTCCACCGCGTTCGATCCATCCCTTCGTAATCATGCCCCCTTGGTCTGCGACGTGGAGAAATAGAAGACGACTTCCGGTCACGCGGAAACGGTACCAAGTTCAAGTCATCATGGGAATGAGACAGGAGCGTATAGGGAAGAGATGTATGGACTAGCCATGTCTGAGTGGTCTTCAATAGCGACGGCTTTCAAACATTCGGGATGGGCAATGGGCATTGTTTGGGAATGGCTATAGCTTGTTCGAATGCTCGGTCAACCTTAAAGATGGCCGACCATGCATATAGACACAGACAAAACGAACAAAACTGCTGAATGTACATTTCCCTATATTTCCCCAAACTACATTCCACTCTGCATCGAAATGATTTCCTCAACAATAACATTCTGGAGAAGTTCGCGTGTGGGAAAGCTTTGGGTTGGGAGAACTTCGTATATAGGGAAGCCGGGAATGAGTGATATACGGAGTATAAGTTCCGGACATTACTCTGGAGGAGTAGTCCAGACGACAGTACTCGCATATTATTCACGGCACATAGATCCATATTAATAGCTTATTTCAAAACTTTACTATTTCGTGAAACGAAACGATCAAATTGAAAATCTAATTTAAATCGTCCGGAAATATCTCCATGAATAGATTTTCACATGCCATGTTTTACACGCGTGGTTTCACAGCTCCCGAATGTAACCACATGTAACAACAAACATTTCAATCCAATTCATCGCCGCGCGCATCTGCATCAGACATTCATTCCACCCCCTCCCCCCCTCTCTACCCCTGACAGTTCAATCCAAGCATAATAGCTCCCACAAAACATGTGTGATAGAAGCTAAGGGTTGAAACGACATGAAATATACAACCTAAATCAACGACACAAGTAAATAATAGTGGATGACATGTAAGTTGAGACAATCTCTTTTTATCACTTGTACAATATAATTCAAACCCCGTTAACACTATCTACCGCCCCGGACACAAATACAATGTGGTGTATAGTTTACAAGCATCTGCAGCACCAAGACGACGACACTCCGAGGCAGTTAGAAGAGAAACAAGAAATATGAGACGACTCCATGCATGGTTACAAAATAACAGTATGTATTGCAACCTCTCGTGGATTGTTACGTATTTATAAATTGCGATCCTCCGCGTGGAGGGCGTTACAATGGTGTAAGAGAAACAAGGTGGTAAGTTGAATGGGGAGACTGGGGTGAGTGAAAAGGGGGAGGGAATAGGTAGGGTGACAATGTAATTCCAAGGGTGACAGATAAGACTTAGGGGTTGTAGAGTTATACGGCTATAGAATGTGAAGAACATTGAAATAGATAGAAAGTGACTGAGGAACGTCGACAAATATATATAATACAACAGAAGAGAAAACAAAGAGTAAACCGTATTATATGCCTAGTTGGTCTGAAATAACGCAGAATTGCGGTCGATAAGCAAGTTGACAATGCGGTCTAGGAGAAGATTTCCGTCCATGTCGCGGAGTATTAGCCCGTCAGATTTGCGAACACTGTCAAAATACAATCCCAGATTATGAATATACCTCGATTCACGGGTGACATTGGTTTTTACTCGACCGTTTCCCCTATCCTCTTCAACTATCCTTTAGACGTTTCGATCCCTCAATACTCCTGAAGTGAAATATCCCCATGCAATCTTCATGTATCAGTCGTTCTTCCAACCACCGCTCTGGCAGTCACATTCCAAGTGTGAAGACGATAGTGGTGGGGCGTTATATGAACACATGATGACGTACACGATTTACGAGGTCAGGGGTTGTAAGGGGAGGAATATATATTATAGCAAAGTGGGAGGAGATGGAGTGAAACACAGAATAAAGAGAAAGAGAATAATAGAATACGAGGAGTAAATGAAGGAGAACTGATATTAACGTTTCCGAAGAAGCAGAAGAATCGTAAAACACAGACTGGCCCTCGGGAGTTGGTCGAAAAAGGAGGTAACTAAGGGTGCAGCTAGCTGTACAGTCTACTCTTATGGTCTTTCGAATACCAGAAGGAATGAGTGAAGAGAAATAAATAGTGAAGATAAAAGCGAGAGTTGGGAATGATACTCTCTCTATATATGATGTAATCTCACGGTATTGGAATAAACCTTGGCCAGTTGAGTGGTCATTGGGGATCAGAGGGTGGTCCTTACCAAATTCACCCTCATCTCCACCCCCTATACACAAAATAAGGGTGGAAAACTATAAAGATTTTCAGCCCCACATGCATTCTGCTTCTAATTCCATGTTTATGGGTGGTAGTACTTTTTTTTGAAAAGAACTTGATTGATACATACATAAATGACCGAAGGGAAATGCGGGGAAGATGAAAATAATGACAGTGGTTTCGTTGAACCTAACCTGCAATATGTTAAGAACAGTCCCTTTGGTGTTAGTCAATGTACTAGTTAAATGCTATACTCAATCTCTATCGCGTCTCCAAATTGTGTGCGTGTGTTTCTGTATATAGTGTACGGAAAACTCTCATAAATATTGTAGTATTTTTTAAAATTACTTTTTATAGTCGATGGACGAAATAAAAGTGTTCGGATACGAAGACGAATCTTTTTGATGATAAAAACGTTTTTAGGGTAGCTGAGTTGAGAGCCTTTGATGTCTGCATTTTTAAAAACAAAGTCGTGTACAAACAAAATAGTATTTCCATAAAAATCTGCGTTTTTTTTTGCTTGACGTATTACTTCCGGATTGCAGTTACAGATTTCAATAAGAGAAAAAGGGTAGTTTACATTTTTGTTTACATTATATAAAAACGGAAGTCATTAGGTTCGCAAGAATGCTGGTATTCCTTATTGTAAAACATTGATTCGGAGTATATGCATTCTCACATGAATTTTATGTAGCTAATAAACGTGAGCTGGGCATACATTTATTTTTACGTCAGTAACATTGAAAACTTAAGATTTGGTATACGTCATGAACGTAATTTGGAATACAGCAATACAATAAAACAATTTTTATTTTGAAAAATAAGAAAAGTACGTGGTTTCTTCTAACTGTCGATGGGGCCATTCTATTGTTATGTATATATATATATACATCACTTTCGATCTCCCCATCCAACGATGTCGGGTTTGGGGGGGTGGAGGTGACTCCACCGTCATTTCTAGGGCTGCCTGGGATGTCGAAGACGGTGAGCCATTCCGTCTTCTTACGTAACTCAGTTATTAGTTCGACTGATAACTATCAATATAAATTTATGTTACTTTATAGATTACTAGCTTCGTCGTATTCAAAACCTAAGTTACGCATAGATCATACGAAAAACCAGAAATATGATATTAAAAAATTATAAACCAGGAAAAAAGTATTTGAAATAAATATTTATTCTTTAAACGCCTCTCATTGCACACTCACCCGTGCTGCTGTGTATGACATCTGCTGACAGTGAAATTAAGCGAAGATACGTTTGACGACGCCGTCATACCACCATCACAATCTGAAATCAGTAAAACAAAACGCCAACATTACAAACATTGAAACAATAAAATAATGGTAACATTGTATAATCAAACGCGATTTCACACAGTCTAGCAGTTTTCGACGAGCGCGAACATTTTGAGGGAGCGCGATGCACGTTTGAGAGAGCACACTGAAACGTTGTGGTCTTCGCATCAAAACATAGAATTATGGTAATTTCTCGTGGGGGTAACAGATGCGACGGTTAGAAAGTTACAACAGTGTTATACACATGGTATACAAGAACGTGGTTTTGGATATTATAAAAATGTATATACGGATATGTATATATAGGTACCAGAAAAGAAGTTACATGGAAAAGAATAACATGTTGTTTTTATGTGGGTTGACAAGACATGGTTTGTTGATACTTCATACTTGGGTGTTTAGACAAGGACACGACATTATTGATTTGATTTCGAAAGAGTGAGAGAGAGAGAGAGAGAGAGAGAGAGAGAGAGAGAGAGAGAGGGCAGTGAAAATTATATTTTGTTAAATCCAATGTGACGATAGTGAATGGGGTCAACTCTCGGGAATATTATTGAAGATTGTCACATCACTATAAATTTTCAATATTCTCTACTCATCTTCCAATTCTTAGTTTGCTGCCTAATGAATGGTCAAACCTAAAATATCAATTCTTCTCAATTGGTATAGTAGATTTTCAAATCGTTAAAAAATCTTACACACTTGGTAGTTTGTGAAAAACTAGATGCCGGTATCGATATTTCTCAATCATTTAAATTATTTACTCAATCAGAGTCCTTAAAGGTTTGGAAATAATGAATGATCATTCATGAAAAAATATGTTTACCACAAATTGATGTATCGTTTGGTTATATCTGGGTACAAAATAGAATGTATAGATCCAGAATTATGGAGAATCGTTTTTCACATTATACATATCATAGGCCCAATTTAAATCAACATTTATTTCAGGTGAATAAAGTAGCGTTTGAGAGTGTTCAATATACCAAAAAATGAGCATTAATTAGTAATAGTTTAAATTACCATCAGAAAGATGAATCAAAATGAAATTACTAAACATTCTGGTTTCAGCAAATTGCATTTCTAGATACTGAGATACTTGTGATATCTAATTATAAAATGCAATTATAATTCAAGATTGTTTTCAGAGATTAAAGATTAGTCAACCATAACATATTCGAGATTATTAAATATTCAAAATCATAACAAAATTGTATCATTCAAGTTAATAAAATCTACTTAAACTTCCTGAACCATAACAGTTCTTCCTTATAGTTCATACATTTTGAAATCATAGCTCCCGATGATACTATAATATATGTACAAAGTCACATATAACAACAATCATAGAAAAATTAATTAATTACTAATTCTGGTTCGCGTTGTATTATTCTTTGTATTGCTTGACACGAAGTCGTGATCTTTGTTGTTATTGCCATAGCAACTCTTTGTCCACCTGTGATATACTTGCCGATCATTCACGGCCACCTCTAGGCGGTGTATGATCATGTGTACATGCGTAGGCCGTGAATGAAGGTTTCATGATCAAGTACGTCAGAGGGTATCGTGTACAAACTACAAAGTACATTGTGTTTGTGTAATACTTAGGAAAATGCAGTATGATCGCTATTAAAAGTTTGATAGTTGAAAAACATAGCATATGAGTTGTACATTACTTATGCAGATGGTGTAATTGATAACGGCCTACTCAATTGTGGTGTTAGAATCATGAACAGCTTTCCACAACAACTGAGAAGCATTGAAAATAGAGATACATCTAAGGAATACCTTGTGATTGTCTTCCTCCAGGAAGATTTTTATACACTGGATAAGTTTCATAATATATACATCATTATGCTCTAGGTTTATCAATCTAGAAATAATCCAATTCTTTACGAAATTTGTATCTTTTATTTTCATCTTTTTTTCATCACTTATATCACTTGAATGACAATGTAAACACAATGAGCATTGTGGAATTACAGCTAATAAAATACAAATACAATACAATACGGAGAACGAGATAGTTTTCATAAAACTTCTCATGAAATTTCCTTCGTTGTTGTCAATGTGCGAATCATTTTTTCCCGATGAATGAAAACTTGAATGTTTTCAGATGATTAACTATTCCCTCCTACGTTGTTCTTATAGTGACAGGCATCATTTCAATCATTAATTTTTAAGAATCGAGCCACTCGACCAATTGATAAAAATGATACAGTTCCAAGCTAGATCATTGAAGAAAGATAGATCTTTCGTCTGTGGTTATGTGACAAGTATTGTCAAGAAAGAGTCTCATGTGGATCAGTTTTGCCTGCGATTATCAAAATTGTAATTTTTATTTGTGAAATTGTAAGCATTTGATATGCTTGCAAAATAAGTATCCTGGTGGTAGAAAATCAAAGTACAATTATAGAATCGATGCCATTTTTTTAAATCAATTCAACCTTGTTCAAGTTTCTAAATAATTGTGGAGGTATATAAGGTGAATAAATTATTCTCACGAGACACTTTTATCTATAATTGTGTATTCACTACCGTTCCATAATCACAATATTAACCTAATTAGGTAATTTCGAATCACTTGTGGTCGGTTTTATCAACCTTGCATAGTTAGCTAAGTTCATATCCAAGTTTTGCTGATCAGGCTAGACAAGTTTCAAGTTTCACCAATCTTTACATTAACAAGTTGGACATTCGGGCCCTAGATAAAATAATAAGTCATCATGCTGAATTTGGTGAAAAGTTCATCGAATATTCGATCACCAAAAACTACATTTCAACCTTGACAGTCAGTTTTTACATTTCTCGTGACACTTACATACCATAACGGCTCGAAATTCTCGATCGTTAACACTAGTTGATAGGGTAAACGTGCGATTGTAGCCGTGACTATACTACAAGATCAAATATCACATCCATTCGAGGACCAAAACCACCGATCGCTGACACTATACAATAGTAAAAACACACGATTGTAACTGTCACCACAGAACATTGTCACGCGTGCTCGCGAGCTGGGAACAACGGAAGGTCATACAGGCACTTACTTTACATAGAAATATTGTTCTAATCCTACACAGGTACACACCCTGAAGAATAATCTAAATATATAAAGGCATCTATACCTGCCGATTGCATTTGACAACACCTTGAATTGTTATAAACCAACGATGCTGAGATTTGTGAAATGACCTTTAAGACATTTTTATTAAGAGTCAATGAACTTTGATGTTTTAAGGTCATTAAATGTAGTATTGTGTGTGATTACATTTATGTAGGATAATCTTTAGATAGATTTATCACAGCTTGAAAACATTCTATTTCCGGATCTTGAAAAAATTGTACAGAAGTGTTGCTAAAATATTCGAGTTCTTCGACTTTCAAAATGTCTTGAACTCTTCATAATCCTTTGTGAGTTATTGCACTGGGAAATAGTTCTTGAATCCTGTTGTTGGGCTAGTTTTATTTTAATTTCTATATATTCAAAAAAAAAAGAACGAAACCTTGTTGCACGTTGAAAACCCAATGTTGAATGTGTGAATATTCAAGCAGTTTACAGTTGTAGAAAGTTAAACACGCATTGATTACGGCAATGGAATAACAAATAACAAATAACAATAGAATGGAGGAATAAAGATTTTGTTCCCACACCATTCATAGCGTGAGTTATTCTTCTTCTTCAAATATTCCAAATTTAAATTGAATAATTCCCGATCTGCAGTTCTAGTTTTTCATTTTTTTTTAACATGAGTTCTTGTATTTATATCATTATCATGTGGTACATTAATTATTTGAGAACAAAATTGAGATTACGAATTCGAATTGCTAAATCTGCATTTAGTGTGTCTTTTGCTAAACAATGGAGCAAAATGTCTCGAAGCGTTTCATAGCTTATGCTTCAATCGAATTACAAAATATATTACCAATACATGGATTGATTAAATTACATGGATAATTAGCTAATTAACTAATGTGATGATGAACGAGCTCTTCATGGCTTATTTGCTTCAAATAATTAAATAAAAAAAATACATGACTATCGTTACCAAAGCAAAGTGCCATCTAAAACCTATATGCCTGTTTTTATACACTTCTCATATTAGGCCAGTTTTGTTTTCCCAATCTATATGGGAAGAATATGCTTGTTGGTGAAGTACAGCAATTGTTATTATAGGTATTGGTGTTCAAATGACTGCATCGTACATTAATTTATCTTACATGTTTTTCAAGAAGTTGAAATTGTTTATAATTATTTATGAAAATTACAATAGAGACGTAATTATTTCTCAGGAATGTAAGAATAATGTATGGCGTTCCTCAGGGATCTGTCCTTGATCCATTAATTTTCAATCTGCTATATAAATGACCTAGAATTTGATATTGATAATAGTAGTCACATTATTTGCTGACGACACCACTTTTGTTACTACTGATGATGATAGGCATGCTAATGTAAACACTATAATGCTAAAATACTAAAATACTACCCTAAACATTAAGACTTTATAATGTCAATGATTGGATAATATGAATAGTTTGGTTCTTCATAATGCACAAACTTTTCTCATGGGATATAAAAACAGTCATGATAAGAGTAGTTCAGTTCTACTTACAAATCCAGTAAATATACAATCAACACAATATAGGCATTCAATGTTTCCCTATAAAGGCAAATGATGTTAGTTTAGGACCGTTTTAAGGGGCTACCTCAAGGGTGATCGTACTGTCCCAAAGAAATAGTAATATTCAATAATTATAACTCATTCAACGTATTGTAAAAATTAAAGTGATACATTAAGAAATGAAGTTTAATTCGAATTTTCTGATGGGAAGAAAGTTTCCAATCTTAATCGTAATACTATCGTACTACTGATGATAAAGCATTTTACGAAGGAACAAATTTATCTTGTTTTATCTAATAATTTGCCTTATTATTTTACATTTTTAGTAGTTTTGATCGGATACCAGAATTTGCGGGACATTATATTGTCTAATTATAACAAAAATATATGACATAGGCCTAATATGTAGCTTGAATGAAGCCTGGCAATGCTTGGAGAATATAACGCGAATACAAAATGGCCAGATCCATGTTTTCTACAACAGCTATAACCAACCGGTCATCATTTATGAGATGTCATCTGTACGATTCTATGAGCAATAAAAACAAACATCTCAGGAGAGTGTTTTTACTACATTACCTCCTGCAACATCACGATTATTTAGATTCAATGATGTATGGGAATGAATCTCAAGGAGAATGTATTTTATAAATATACCGTACAAAACTAAACGTATGTGTTTAATAAGTATATGTATTCGTTGTGATGCAATACATTCCACTCTTCATTTTTTATCAAGTAACTTTTTCCTAATAATTGTTGTTTTTGGATTCTAAAAAAATACCAGTAATGGAGTATTGTTTTCTAGTTCGTTATGTGAGAGAATTGTTCTATTGGCAGTAATCCACTGAACTTCTTGAGTAGTAGAAGAGTTTACGAGTTTTGACGAGTAAATAACAGCCTCATTCAAACTCGGAAGCTCAAGGTTTATATATCTACTTCGACTCGAAGATCTCACGATTTGATTGCAACATTGATCTTAAAGCGGTACACTCTTACACAATGTACCACTGACCATCTTCCAGTATAGTTCTACCCCAAAGATAGTTCAATTTCACTTGAATTTATTGATATTTATCTGGGGTTAATTGGCATCGCAACGTCTTTCCGGTCCCGTTTGTTGTCCGGATTGTATGTTCCGGTATCAGGCATCACAACTTGGCGTTTGAAATAAGTTTTTTCTTCATTTATATACATTAAAATATTTCTTTCTGTTCGAAAGTACTGTTTTATGTGGAATGTGTTGAACATATCATGTTCTCATGTATGAATAGTATATTGCTGGTAGTGAAATGAAATTAAATAATTGTAGATTATATATTTTTATCCTACTTGTTTCAGAAGAACAGGGGGAGCGGATGGTGGTACTTTTTGCTATCCACTTTCCTTCTATTTACAATTAACCCGGGGATATACCAGAACCTATAAGTTGAATAATGTTAGGGATGATAGGGAATTGCTATCGTAAAATGTCGAATCCTTTTTGAAAGGTTTCTTTTAGATTGAGCACGACGATGAATAAAGTATTACAGAGTAATTGTTTTAACTTAACACTAAAATAAAATATCCGTAAGACAATCGTTACAATCAAATCGTGGGATTCTCCGCATCCTTATAGGAGAGCGCCAGACACTAGGTAACTTTAGTGGCACTGGCGTTCTCTGTGCAGCTATTCTATACGATAGGTGTTTCACACCAGTTAAACCTAAATCATTTACTCAGTAAACCGAACGGATCTAATAGCTGGCTTCAAGACCAGTTTCCAGTTTCTACCATAGAAACCAGACTGAATAGAAAATAGAAATGAATATTCTTGTCAAAGTTTGAATGGCAAGAAACTAGTAAAACAAACTACGTCCGTTGGAGAAAATTAACCAGTATCCATCATTCTGCCCCCCGGTGGAGATCGCCTTGTCGTGGTGGGGGGGCACACTTGGTTTTATTACCAGGTGCTAAACGATCTCCAGACAAAAACATGAACGTTGACCAAACTCTGGATATTCCCCAGGAGGGTAGCGTCGTAACGACGAAACCCCTCCTCCTGAAAAGGAGATGCCCCGTCGGATCTGGGGGGGGCACCAATGTTCGGGTGGAAACACCAACTACCGGACTGGCCGACCATCTGGCCACTCCGACGACAAGTAGAAAGGTTTACGGGAAGTGGGGACCTTTCGGCGAAGAACTGCCGATAAACCCGTTCGAAAGACGGAGCACCGTCTGCAGATCCCCGCCACAAACGGCGGGGACTGAGAAGACTAAAGACCCGGACGGCGAGGCTACGGAAGTCGAGATCCTCGACTTGGATAGCACGCCGGACGAGGAAATGGGAAAACGCAAGCGGAGGGACAGCGTGGACCCAAATGTGTTAGAGGTCACTCTATTTAAAATGATCGATAGGATCAAAGATCTAGAGGGCCTCGTTAAAGAGAACCCTAACACAAAAAGGGAGATAAAAGAGACCACGGAGATCCTGAAAGGTCTAGCGGCCAGGCTACGGAGGGAGAAGGTTAAATCCTTCTTCGACGATGTAGCCGACCTGCGAAGACAGGAAAATAAGGTCTGCATTCAAGAGTCGGGGACACTGCAGACGACCGGCACCCAGACCAGCCGGGAAACAGCAGAAATCTCCACCCAGACAGAGGCCTGGAAAAAGGGGGACCCTGAAAGGAAGCTTAGCAGTCTAGAGGGAGTGAACTCACTGGCTGACTTCCAGGCTGTGGCCGACCGTCCCTGGAATGAAGACCTATTCCAGAACGTGACGGTTCAGGTTGGAAACCCCCTGGCTACGACACACGACACAGTCAAATGTGTCATTGTCGAGCCTACAGACAAAGGTATGAGCTACTCCATACAGAAGCTCTACAAGGACCGCTTCCCCGAGATAGTGGATTCGGCGGAGGACTTTTCCGTAATGGAACAAGTAACCCGCAAGAAGAACGAATCCGGGGATAAGGTCCAGACTTCCCAGAAGGTAGTTAAGATCAACTACGATGGGAAAGAGGCCTCGATCTGGGCCGGACTCAAGGCGCTGCGGGAGGAGACCAGGGAGGAGCCATCCGTCGCCATCCACCACATCAACTCGATGTCGTTGGATAGGCTGAGACGCATGGCTCAGACGATCTTCCGGGACATCCCCAGCAAGGTGGCCGTCTTCACCACCAGCCAGAGACGGAAGGAGAAGACTGCGGCCGGGCCTCCGAGCAAGGTCAAGAACACCATCGCCCTGACGGTGGATGGAGGTGGGAGGGCCTTCAAAGACGTACTCCAGGGGGTGAGACAGGCCATCCTGAACAAACCCGGGAGTGACCAAATCAGGTCCCTGAGGAGCACGAGGGAGGACAAACTCCTGATCGTGCTCAACAAGAACGACAACGCCAGGGACCTGGTGAGGAAAGCTCTGGAGGCCCAGAGCATCAAGGTAGACGAGCTCCGGCAGAGAGTGAAGACGGAGGTGGTCCACGTGAGAGGGCTCGACGACCTGGCCTCCAAAGAGGATGTCCTGGCGGCGGTGAACCGGGTGGTCGGGCAGGATGACTCCACGAGAGTCGGCCCCCTGCGACCACACCAACGGAACACACAGGCGGCCACGGTGACTTTGACCAAGGACAAGGCGGAAAAGCTCCTGCAGGAGAGGCATATGAGAGTGGGGCCGGTGCGCTGTTTGGTGGAGAGGCGGCTGGTCGTAAGAGGCTGCGCGAGGTGCTTTAGCTACGAGCACTCTCTAGGCGCGTGCAAGGGGCCAGACCGAAGCAAACTGTGCCGGCTCTGCTCCAAAGCAGGCCACCTTGCTAAGGACTGCAAGGAGCGTCGCGCCTGCGTCCTCTGCAAAGGAGAGGAACATGTCCTGGGCTCTGGAAGCTGCAAGGCCTTTAAGGCAGCGCTTAACAAAGCCAGGCAGGCGCAGCGCCGGAAAGCCTCTTTGGACCAGGGTGAAGAAACGGGCCCGGATGCAGACTTGGATGCCTTCCCGCCCCTGAAAGGGGTCCCAAGAGCCTCAGAATGGACGGTACACCGCAAATGAAATGAAATTCCTGCAGACCAACGCGAACAGATGCTGGGGCGCTATGAACCTACTGGTAGCTACGGCTCACCAGTGGAATATAGACGTCGCAGTTGTCTGTGAGCCTAACATCAGGTTTTGCAGGAACGGATGGTCCCTCGACACCGGTCAGACGGTGGCGATTCGCGCATTCGGCAATCAGGTACGCACACCCCGGTTCGGAAAGGGGAATGGCTATGTTTGGATGGAGACAGCAGAGTGCCGGATCATCGGCACCTACTTCTCACCAAACAGGGACCTCAAGGACCTGGAAACCCTTCTCCACGACATCGGAGGAGCAGCCAGGGAGGCCGGGGCACCGGTTATCCTGGCTGGAGACTTGAACGCCAAGTCTCCCCTATGGGGCTCCGCGTGCAGAACGACAAGGGCACAATGGTGGCCGAATGGGCGATGGGCAGGCACATGGCGGTGGTCAATGAAGGCAATAGCCCGACCTTCGAGAGAGGAGGTAGTTCCTCGGTCATCGACGTGACACTGGCCGACAGCAACATCACCGGCAGGCTGAGCGGATGGGGGGTGCATGCTGAGATTGAGAATCTTAGTGATCACCACTACATTACGTTCAGCCTAGCAGCATCCGGAAGGGCCAGGGAACAGCACGTCGAGAGACAGAGGCAGGAACAGGGCAGGAAGTCGTGGAAGATCGACGACGAGGCACTGAAAGCAGTGGAGGCGGAGATGGTCGCGGCGCGCTTTGACGGTGTTAACGGAAGACCCGGAGAGGTGTGTCGAGATGATCCAGGGCATCCTCAGCCGGACGTGCCTATCGACGAGACCTCAGTGGAAGAGAAGACCTGTCCACTGGTGGTCCGAGGAAATTGCCACATGCCGGAAAGCCTGCCTAGGGCAAGAAGGCGGTTGTACCAGAGAGCGAGGTAAAAGGGAGCCGGACGAACAAAGGGTACGTTTAGCTAGTGCCAGGTACAAAGTGGCCAAGAGAGTACTGAGGAGAGCCATACAGGCCTCGCAGAAGGAGAAGTGGAGGGAGCTCCTGTTGACGGTTAACAACGATCCTTGGGGCAAGGCGTATAAGATCGTCACAGGGAAGCTCCGAGGGAAACCACAGACCTTGGCGAGCCGGAGAGACTGCGCGTCGCACGATCACTCTTCCCGACCCACCCGAACAATCGTGTGGCAAAGGGAAGAGGAAGTGGGAGAGACTGCGCCATTCTCAGAAGCAGAAATCCTGGCTGCAGCCGACCGAATTAAGATCGGTAAGGCCCCGGGCCGGACGGAATTCCCCCGGCTGTAGTCAGAATATTCCTGCGGGTCCAGACCAGAGCGGCGACCGATCTGATGAATGACCTCTTCAGGAAGGGAGTCTTTCCGGAAAAATGGAAAAAAAGCCTCCTTGGTTCTCATCCCGAAACCAAAGAAAGTCGACACGGACGAGGTGTCATACAGACCAATATGCCTCCTCGATGTCATGGGGAAAGTCTATGAGAGACTAGTTCTCAGTAGACTGGAGCGTGACATGGGGGAGGGGACGGGTCTGTCCGACGACCAATTTGGTTTCCGTAAGGGACGATCGACGGTGGACGCGGTCCGCCGAGTCGTACACTTGGCCACGGAACAGGAGGCACAGACGGCAAACTACCGAGACAAACCAGTCAGCGCTCTAATCGCCATAGACGTGCAGAATGCTTTTAACTCTGCACCATGGCCCGGCATCATGTCAGCCCTAGTCAGGATGAGGATAAGCCCACGAATAACGAACATCGTGAAGAGCTACCTCTCAGACAGGAAGCTGGAAGTGAGCCCGGGTCAGCGATTAGAAGTGACCTGTGGAGTGCCACAAGGCTCTATTCTAGGGCCGACGCTGTGGAATTGCTTTTATGACGAAATGCTAAGGTCTAATATCCCACATACCAGCCTGGTGGGATACGCGGACGACCTAATAGCAATCGTGACAGCAAAAAACAAGACAGCCCTGGAGGAGCAAGGGAGCCTGGCCCTGAGAGAATACTCGGGAAGGCGGCACTCATGGGAATAACCATCGCGGCCCATAAGACAGAAGCGATCGTGGCGCGGGGCAGGAGGAAGGTCCTGACCGCCACGTTTCGGGCAGGGGGGACGACAGTAACGACGAAGGAGTGTATCAAGTACCTGGGTGTGTATCTTGATAGGAACCTGTCGATGTCGTCCCACGTGGAGCAGGCCGCCGGAAAGGCCACGCGGGCCATGAGGAAACTCATGAGCCTGATGCCCAATATGAGAGGCCCGGGGCAGAAGACGCGCAGAGTTCTGGCGTCGGCTGTCTACTCGGTAGTCCTCTACGCCTGCCCGGCTTGGGAGGGAGCGATGAGGCGCGCCTGCCATCGATCCAAGATCGAAAGGGTACAGAGGGTGATCAACATCAGAGTCACCCAAGCGTACCGGACAGTGTCCTCGAATGCCCTATGCGTCATTGCGGATACCCGCCAGCGGCACTCATGATTGAGGGCCGTTGTAGGGTGTATCGGGAAGGAGCACGCAATAAAAGGGGCATCGACGAACAAATCTTGGACCGATGGCAGGAAGACTGGAACGACTCCGTAACAGGACGGTGGACGAGGCAGCTGATACCTGACATCAGGGCATGGCTCGGCAGGAAAGCGGGGGGAAACGGAGTATTTCCTAACCCAGTTCCTGACGGGCACGGATGCTGCAACAGTTATCTGGCCCGCATCCGGGAAGGCGGAAAGCGCGGCTTGCGACCACTGCGGGGAGCAGGATGGCCCAGGCCATGCGGTGCTGGAGTGCTCGCGGTGGGAGGTCCCACGGCGAAACACAGAGAGAGCCGTAGGCCAGGAGCTGTCACCCGAACAGTGGTCGAACTGATGACTGAGTCCGAGGCCGGTTGGAGAACCGTGCACGGATATGTCAGGACCGTCCTGTCGGAGAAAGAAAGATATCAGAGAGACCACCTCCATGGAAACACACCCTGATAACGGAAGTGAAGAAAGGAGGAAGAAGAAGACGACAAAGAAATCCCACCGCGACGCTGAAAGAGCGAGAGAGTGGTGGGAGATGACCAAACGGGACAAGGAGGAGCAGGAGGCCGGCCAGTCCTCAGAGGCCACGAGTACCTGGACAAGGAAGCTGTGGATCAGAGGATCCACACTGTTCAGGAAAAAGGCGAGAGAGGCGGCCGAGGAACAAGCCATACCTCAAGAGGTGGAAAAAGACCTGCGAACGACCCGGAGGCGACCTATAGGGCCCTCGAGGAGAACCACAAGATGTCTCGCATCGAGGAGGTGGGGAACCTGACGATCGCATTGCGGCACATCACAAGGCTCCAGCACCATCAGGGAAGAAGATCTGCTTCCCGGTGCCAGAGGCGGTGGACAGATTGCAACTACGGTGCGCTAATCTGCCCTCCGACCCTCAGGAACTGGAGGCACTGGTGCTGAGAGCCTATGAGAGAAGAGGAGAGTCTCTGGATAGAGACAGCCTCTATAGAGACTATGTGATGGCGCATGGACGCATAGCCATGGACGCGATGAAGCCGTTCCCCGGCTGTTACTATCAAACAAGGCAGCCCTAAAGGTCGCCACAAGACAGTTTCCAGTGTCCTACCCATAGAAACCAGGACCGAATGAGAAAATAGAAATGAATATTCTTGTCAAAGTTTGAATGGCAAGAAACTAGTAAAACAAACTACGTCCGTTGGAGAAAATTAACCAGTATCCATCATTCTGCCAGTAGTTGCATGGATGAAGAAGACCGAAGACATATTGAAGAGATTTGTAGCTGTACGTCAATGTATAGGGCAGTCGGCGTGGTCGGCGCACTCTTAATGTACAACGCGGTCCGACCGCGACTTCTCATGCATGAATAATAGGGATAAGTGAGCAGAAGTGGTGGGTATATATATAGGAGGGAAGGGGTTGGGGGTGGTAGAGGGGGTTTTCTGGGGGAATGTGGCGAACCCACGCGGATTACACTCTTGGTAAAGTGGCGGTGGTCTTTGCCGCCTCCCAATACACCCCATCCCCCTTGTAGCTTGGTCTCGTCAATATTTCACCGCATTTACCCGTGTGCTCGTTTCGTACAATTTTTTTTCATCACCCCCTCCTTCCCCCATTTAAAAAATACCAAGTTCTTGGCAACTACGTTGTGGTGAAGAAAAACATAGAATATAACTCTTAGAAGTCTCCGAAGTGAGAGTCTGTAACATTTTTATGTTTTGGTAAACGAAAAGAAAACTATCCCCCGACAGCAACAAGTTCTGATTATCACAAAAAGAATGTTAGAAGGATCAATATTATTCAAATCACGAAGATTTGGTGCCAAGATTTTCGAAGATTTTCTTCTGTAGGTCTCTAGTCTAGAGAAGAAATTTCTTTCATCGTCGCACGATTGCCTGCTTAAGGATGCATAATGAATTCGATTCTTCAAAACATACATTTTTGTGATCGATTATTTATTTCATTTTATATTCGACTTAACGACCCAATCCACTTTAACTTGAAACTATTGGTGTCGGTGAATGATGAATGAAACGATCGAAAGATGAGATGTGAATTTATATTATTCAAAATTGTCTACATTCATTCAATTATTACTATTCAACTATTTATTCACTTCAATCATAAGAAAGGGAACCACGAAAAACCTCAGTAAAGATGGTCGACCATGGCGATAATCGAGCTCTGATCACCCGAATAACAGTTCAGTTTTCTTAGCGACTGATACACCTGTTTTAGTTTGTGAACGATTTGAAATATAAGGTTTCTTTATACATACCATTGGGTTGAATGAAAAAGTTGAATTAAAACTAGAGAATTGTATATGTTCATGAAATTAGTACACTTTTTAACACAGGCGAGCAGTTTGGAAGATAACCTTTAGGTAGGCCTACAGCTTATTCATAAAATTATAATTTTTTCTCACTGTATTACTGAAATTAATTTTGTTGAATGCTGATATTTCACTATAGGTCGCTTCCCTCACAAGCTCTCAAGGATGGCTCAAATTTTTCTCTCGTGAACGTTTTTACAGTTTTATTCACAAATGACATCGATTGCGTAATATGTCAGCAGGAAAGCTGATCCTCGATGCGAGAGAGAGAGAAGAGAGAGAGGGAGAGAAAGAGACCGACCGATTTAATTTCAACGAAAATAAAACTTCTGGTCAAGATGACGAGATCAAAGTGATAGCAAAGAACTTTGTAAAAGTCTGGACATTGTTCGTGAAATGCAACGGAAGGAAAACGAAACAAAGTTCTTATATACACATGTGCTCAGCAACATTGATGGTGATTGCTAGAATAAAGAAAGTACACTCGTCGCCGATATAAATGACTTTTGTTTTTGAGTATCTGAAATATAGGACCTATATAAGGAACGGAAAACAATTTAAAACTTATTCCTTCATAATTTGTATATTCATTTAAAAGTCCTTTGTATGATTTAAAGACAATAACAAATCACAGGTACTATACTAACTAAATAGTTCAGAACCTATTTCTAAATAATTCTAAATACATTTTCTTAATGACACCATCATTCAAATAATATCTTTCTGCAAAATTTCATTTTAAATTTACGTCTAATGTATTCATGCATCCACACCGTAAATGTTTGGAAACTTTTTACAAAACTTCCAGATTAGCCATTCATATTGTGAGGCATAACAAATAACTAGATAACAATTGATCGAACATTTTGGGCGTATCATTAGATCGGTGACCATGGTGAGCATTCACAAATACCAAACTTTCAGTACCATCTAAACTAAACTTATTAATTAGCTACACCTGTGTGAGGGCTGTGGCTTCAAATAATAACGCTCACTTCGAAAGATTGAGGAAAAGAAAGAACAGCACAACAAAAATAAAATATAATTTCCCATTTGTCTAAAAATCCTCTCCAGGAAGTTATTCAGATGTGTCCAGTTTCGATGGCAATGAGTATATTGTACGTCTTGTTTTGCTTGTGGACGATAATGTAGTGTTTGAGCTTGTGTCTAGTCGTTGTGCATGTGCATGGACTACAAGAGTTAAGTACTGCGATAATGCTGTTCGTCAGTCTGATGATGCAGTCTTTGCTTGCATGCAATTGCATGCAATTGCATAATAATGAGAACCGAGACTAAGGGGACAAGCTAAGCTGAACAAAGCTGAACAAGCTAGGTAAATATTAATGTTTCATTTTCATTAAACATGTGAAATAGAATTAAGTAAATGTACAGATAAATAAGACACTTATTCCATTTTTTCACTGGATTGCAGAGATACGAGTTCGTTTGAGATATGTGACCATATTGTATAACAACCTAAACTTGACTCATACTGTGAATTAGGTCCGTGAATGTCAATACTGTACATAGTAGACTGATAAGGCCCGTAATAATAAGCAATGCAATTATTGGTTCACAAGAAAATGAGCCTTCCTTTCTTTTATACTTGATCTGCGATTCTCTTGGAATTCTTCCTTCAACATTTTTACATTTTTTTCATGAATGTTCAAGTTGTCAACTAAAACAATTGTGTGGGTATAATTTGCTCCACAAGTGTGACCTATACGATAAAACCTCTGGTTGAATCAGTTTGAACTCCGCAGCCAGGACAAAATATAAAGTTCCCGTTTCATTCGAGCGAAGGAACTATACAGTACTTCATTCAACCATTCATATATTCTTATCCTCCCTTGGTTTATAGCAGTGAACTTTGCATGCACGAAAACAATAAAAATGTTTACATTTTGTTATTCTACAAGTATGCGCATTACATGCAATTGTAGAGCACGATATTTACTTCTATGATTACTTCATTTCTTCACCAAGACTTTTTACGAGAACCTTAAGACAAAAGAGAACATCAAAAGCAATTATTCTCTTTTATGAATTGTGAATTATTAAATACACTGCTGATTATCTCGGACACTGTATGCCACTGTATGCACATTGCATGAATGTTGTGTGTATATAGACTATAGTTGTGTATTGCATTGAATACATGATGATTACGTATGTCCTGAGGGCATTACGACACATAAACTTACGTTCTTCGGAGAACATAAACTTCAAAATAAGATAAAATAGTATGTACAAAGTAAAAATTACTTGCAGGAGGATAAATAACAGATCAGAGAGGGTAAGTAAAACATATTTATTATTTTCTTATTGTGGAGGAAACTGTAGGTACGTAGTGTTTGTGTACATGCATGTGTAGTGCAAATACTTGGCAGAATACATCGTCCACAAAGTATTACTATTACAGTATACATATTACTGTTCAAGAATTATTAGCGGAAGATAACCACATCACCTTGTGTCCCTATAATTGTATTCATATAAACTTGCAATACGTTTGCAAGATGAGAGAGGTTTGTATGACTCTCTATGGTATGACATTACTCCAGACAACGTAATGCACTATTCTTACTGACAGAAATATATCAGAATTATTATATTTCACTCAACAAGTTGAACTCAAGAAATGAATAAACGTAATATGAATTTTTAACAAACTATTATAAATGAACATGCATTAATATGAATTGAAAATGATGAGAATAAATACCTGAAAGAAAAATGCTTACTCATTTCACATATTTTTATCTCTGGGATTTAGGAACGTTTTTCTGATAGAGTAAATACGAATTTACAAAGCATTATATTTTTCTAAAAACATAGCTTTGATGATCGTGGTACACTTTTCCATCCATCAACACCAAAGAATCACTGCCAATTAAATATGTGCATATTAAATTATATAAAACAGAGCGACGTGAAAGCCAAGTTTTTACCATTCAAACGTTTTGACGTGCTATAAAAGAATTACGTTTGCTTAAAAATTCAAACTCATTTTCTTGGTTTATGAATATCGTGCATTAGCGTAGCGAAAATATCCACTTCATATTCTCTTGTGATACGTGATTGTGGTCGTTGAAGTTACTCTTCGTAGAACAATACACAAGAACACATTTTTTAAAAGCATAACTGCGTGTAACTATAATCCAGTTAACTAGTTTATGACTGTTAAATTCTACACTCCATAGGAAAATATCAATTATAAAAAAAGAGTAAGATAAAAGAAACACAATTAAAACTGAAACTTTGACTGATATTTGTATTAATATAATTGTTCAAATTCACCAAAACAATCATGAAAATAATTGTAGTTGAACATCAGAATTGAGATATTTAATATAGATCTCCAAGACTTATTTCCACTTCTCAATAATTGATGTCAAGCGCATTAATTTTATATTCGCGTTTCGTTACGACCTGAAATGAAAGTTCACAACAATTAAAGATAAAAAGCGGAATTAAAGCAAGTATATATCCAATTCATCAGCACAATCTATAAAGTCAGGAATGATTCTGAAAAGATTGAAATTTCAATTATACTTCCTGTGTTTTGAAAACAGGTCAAAATATGTTATCACAGCCGCCCACTGGCCAACCTAAATCACACAATCCACGACGCCTTCTCAACACATCTCTTTTTGGAAACTTGAATCACGTTCAAAAACAGAACGTGGAGATTGCAATTCGAAAACTTGTTCTCACAGACTTTTAAATTTATCACAGTTCGAGGAAGTTAAGATGGAATAAATTTTACATAAGTGCTGTTAATTGGCCTGATCATTAAAACTTAAAAGAGCTCGATGAGTTAACGAAAATGCAAATTCCGAAAAACTCTCCCTCTATTATAAATCCTCAAAGAAAAGAGTATATATTTAAATTTAAAGTCTGATGGCGTGATGGCCTGATGGGTTTACTTTTTTAATCAAATTTCTGATGTTGACCCATTTATTATATCAGAATCTATACTATAATGAAAACCGTTCCATTGAATTATTATCCATCCATACGCACTATAAAATCTCTCATATGAATGGGTTGAGTTTCTATATAGGCTATCGCATAGCGTACATTCCTTTGAGAATTGAAAAAATGAAATTCCTGGTGAGTAACGGGATCCCCGATGCCCAAAGCTCACCTATACCAATAATATTCAACGTTCTAAAACGAGAGGTATATAGATTCATCTCTTATATGCCTATGTGCTTGTTCACTTTATGAGTTTCATCATAAAATCTCTATTCATAAAGAGCCATTGATCTTCGTATGCTTGCGTAATATCGCCAATGGAATAAAGTTTGTTTTAAAAAAGTCCGAGTTTTGTGTTCACAATGCGTGTTGGGAAAGCTTGAGATGAAGCATGCGATTGGATAGTTTTTATTACTTTTAATGTACCCATTCGTATTGTTGATGAAACAGAAAATAAACTGAGGTGCATGCAATGAAGATTTTTAAGAGCTCTTTTATATGAATATTAATACGGTATAAACTATAAACTATCTGGTTTATTGACAAAATGAATGGAAAAGGTACAATAAAACATTTATTATTAACATGAGGTTGACCTCAGATTTTCATGATTTGACTTTCATTATGGACAACAATGACTGCACTAAAAACGATGATGTCTGCAATAAAAAGGACAGTATTAAATTTTGATATATGGCCAATTTACGAGGAATGTAGATCATTCAAAGTCGAAATAAAAATTGGGAAGTAACAAAATTGGAAATTGGAATTTAATTGTGAGAGCTATCAACTGAAACATTCCATCTCTAGGTTTTATGTGATACATTTTATGTATTTTGTGTATCAAGCATTACTGTTTTCAAAATAAATAAAGCCTCATTCTAAGAGGTTATTGCCATATTCACATGATATTCGATGTCTCACATTATTCTTTCTACACATTAATTTTATTGTTCCAATGAAATATTTTTTCAAATGCTGTAAATTGTATAATATATTCATTTCCACTTTTCCACTAATTAAAGTATTATCATTGGAGTGATTCCAACGTGATTCAAAAGAGTGCATGACTGCTAAAACTGACACTCGTAATATCGCGGAATATATAGACACATGGAATATCCTATTTATAACCTCTTATTTGTTTTTTAGAACGTAAAGTAAAATCGTCCATCCCCATTTTAATCAGACTATTATTTCATTAAAGAAGGGTTTAAATTAAATTCTAAATCTTCGCACAATGATTTGTGAAAGGCGGCCCAGCTTGATTTAGCTTTTAATGAATAGGATAATACGATGGGTGGGTGGTTGGTCGAGGGGTATAGGTGAAGGGGTAGTTATTCAGCTGGTATCAAAATGTCACCCCGAAAAGCCTATCACAGCTCTTCTCCTTCAACCCCCCCTCCACCTCTCATTTTCCATCCGAGATTAAATTTTTCCGGTTCAAGTGGCCCGTAGGTTTTGGTCGCTTGCCTCCTCCCCTCACACCGTTCCAGCTATGCCACCCCCTGTGGAATCCCTCTGGAGAAATTGGGAACACATTCGAAACCAATGAGAATAAAACTGTCGAAGAGTCGATGCTATCGACAAATAGAGCTTCCATTCCATACCGCCGTGTCTCCAATATGCTAGATTGAGTAGTAGTCGAGTTACATTGCTTATTTGAGCAAGACGCGCAAATTGTAGCAGTATGTGGAGCGACAAGGAGCAACATCAATTTCATTCACTTACGGCTGATGAAGTCTAAATTCACGGAGACGATTCGATATATTGTTCGAGTAAATAAAAATAAATTGCAATGATTTGTTTGAAAGTGACTTGATTAATATTGGTAGGAAACTGTTATTGGTATACGCCATATGTTCTTTTATACTATAGCAAAATGTCAATACTCGGAATATCGATAGAAAAAAGATTCAGAAAAAAGATCGTGGAAAAGACACTTGAATAGTATGGGATACAAATGGTAAGATCGGGTTCTGAACGTCCTCAGATTCTCTTCCTTGGCCCTGATAGTGGTACAATGATCTCGACAATGATCACTTTTGTCAAGTTTCCCACGTTGATAATAATAATAGAGACTAAAAAACGGACGTATTCATGTATTTAGTAATTTTTCACTCTGAATAGAATATGAGTCGATACCACCTTTTACATTCACAATTTACTTGAAGACAAATCAATCAAATGAATTAATAATTTGAAATAGAAATATCATACAAATGTGAAATATTTGACCTTTTAATCACTCAAGTTTTGTTGTCAATTTTGAAAGGTTATAACATAAAGCTAAGGACAATCGATCTTGTGCCTGTTGCTCATTCAAGTACTACCTATATAGATTCCCTGACATTTCCCACGCGCCGTTCTGCCACAGTAGCTTAACGTTCCACTAATTCCAAATATCGCAAGCCAAGTTACGTAAGCAAAACCTTACGACTTTAACCTTCTTTAGTGTAGAATTGAGCGTCGAGTCACTGACGGTTCAACATAGAGAGAGCCTTATTGACGGTCGAGTTCACAAAATAGACCAAAACGATTCGATGTAATAAAATTGGTAAATATGTGTGGTGAGTATGAATAATCATCAACATTTTATAATTAGTTCAACAAAATGATTCAGAATATGTTATACATATATTCACGAAAGAAGTTGTAGGTCGTCTAACGATTAAATAATTGTAAAAACTTCTGTTACTCATTTCAGCTTGAAACACATAACGCTAAGGATGTAGTTGTGTTTCTAATTGTATTTCTCGTTCCGAAATATCATTGAGCCTCAAAATACAAGCGCTATACAAAGTTAACGCTCAAATCAGTGTGTGTTACGTTGGTCCTACTATCTCGTGGATACCACCGTATCAATAATAACTATAATATAATTTTAACACAATTTCTAACCAAAGGAATGAATTTATTATAAAAAGTAATATGATAAAATGATATGGAAGAAGCTGTGGTTGACAGGAGTCAACATGTAGAAATGAAATATTATTGAAAGAATTAAAAGATATGTTGAAAAATTCCAACCGTATCTTCTAACACAGATTTGATAACGTCACATCAGGAATTTTGTGAGTTCTTAGAAAAGCATATATAGAGCTTGCATCAGTTCAGGAATTGCCACGAGCACCAGCCATTAACCCAACTACATCCAAATACTTCGCATCGAAATCAATACTCATGCTACATCATATAGAGTTACTTATTTTATGTGACTTCTTTCTAATTTGATTATTTTTATCAGATAGTATCGACATATATTTTGTCAGATGTAGATATGTGTCGAACAACATTGAAGAGTTAATTGATCAGAAAATATGAATGAAACAAATGGTAAAGTAATGATAGTCACAAATTAATAAATTTCTCTTTCCATTATCATAATATATTATATCATTCTTATTTCTTACTATTGGGGGCGGATAGCATTTGTGTATGGTTATTACAGCAACAAGAAAATTTGTGGGCAAACAAAAAAGTACTGTAGTAATTATTGAATATTACAATTTGGGTTAAATTGTTGTCCGGTTATTATAACAATGTGTGACATCACTTGAAAGTAGCCTTGAGGAACTTAAGGAACTGCAGGAAGTTTCATAAAGAAACTAGGTCTATTGTATTTTCCAAGACATTTAATGTTGACACGCGGCGACCTAATTCAAGTGGCAGTTTAAACTGCCATAGTAGTTGATTTACTCTGATTACCATACGAGTACGACGTCGGCTTGAGGAGTTTAGGGTAAATCTCTCGGGTAATTATCAGTGGATGTGTTACGATGGTCACGTGTCAAAGATGGCGTCGAGGGATGGTGTGGTGCCGTTGGCTCATTGGTTACTGCGGCTCGAAGTTTCCTGCTTAAGAGTCAACTATAGTGACGTTTGTGGTAGTATAATCATTAGTTGCCAGTAGAAGTGCGTGGTTACACCAAAGTCGAGGAAGAATTTAGTTTTGTTTTTGGTCAGAGAGAGAAGTAAACACTCAGTTGTTTTTATTTTTATCGATAAATTGTCATTCAATCATTGCACCGCAGTATGGGATCGATAATGATAGTAAGTAGAGACGATATTTTTCCTATTGGTATACATGTACATGTAAGTTATCACGGTACCCTTTGGATGATTTTTGAAAACAACTTATTTATTGCATCAATTTATGCAAATGATATAGCTTTATCACACAATTCAATCATTATAGTCTCGCTATGGAGTTGATTTATGAATATGGCGAGCGCAATATGTAATAATAACAATGTGACGTATAACAATAAGTAGAACGTATGCATAACATCTTTTATAGAGATTATAAGTCATGAAGGTATTTCAAATGAAATTAGGACCTACTGACTAATAGTATTTTCATGTAATTATTTGAAAATAGTTGCACTGTTTGAGTGAGAATGGAAGTTTTTGGTTTTTGCACATTTTGTCCCATTCAAAACGAACTTTCAGGTTTCAAACAACATAAACGAATAGGAATAGAAATGCTTGTCAACATTTATTTCTGAGAACGAAGGTTTTTTTTGAACCCTAAAACTCTATATTTATATTCATCAAATATTGCTCTCTCAGACTTATTCAAGAAAAATGAAATTCGAGACGGATTGAATACAGGAAAAATGGTATTTGGAACCTTATAAAATATCTAAATAACCAATGAATAGAGTAAACGATTTTACCGATAAGAAAATAATTGATTGCTGATTTCGGTCACGTTTTGACTAAATATCCACGTCTCAGAAAAAGTGGCCTTTCCACTCACAACTACTAAAACTTACAGAGTGTGTATGTAGGCTATTCAACTTCTGTTTAAATTCAGTGTTGGTTGACGTATTGAAATATACATTATCTAAAACACTTACTCGTACAAATAAAAATCAAATTTAAAGTGGAAAACTCCCTCCCAAGTATCTTGAAAGGTATTCTACGTCATAATTTCGGAAAAATCATTGGTGTTCCTGGAATATTTCGAGAATTATTACCACTGATTTTCAGAAATTATGGCGTAGAAGAATACAGCCAAACGTAATTTTGTTGATTGACACAGATCTGAGGATGAGCTAGAGGCAGCCCCATCAGAGAGAATCTGTGGTTTTCAACTACTCTCGGAGTTGTCTCTCTATCTAACCCGTTCGGTATCAGTGGTTGAGTAGATCTATCTGCATGATAAATGACCGATACCACACGTCTGTACGTACAGTATACATTACAGTTCGCAAGTATAAGTTAGGGAGTGGTCAAACTATATTCCATTAGTATGCGGCACACTAAACTACAACGTGCCCTGCCTCTCACTTGGCAAGAGTAAGGGGCGTTTTAATTGATAAAACCACAAAATAATTAAGAGTATATATAGAGAAGATGGAAAAACCGATACACCATTTTCCAAAACACTAATTTTTGTCAAAAATCTAGTAAAGTCTGAACATTTATTTCAAAAATAACGGTTGAGGTATTGTTTACGAACCACATTATAAAAAAAACATTGAACTATTGTTAATGTTATTTGATCCTTCTGCACAATATTACGAATAATGAAAGAAGTCCAGTGTTCGATAAATAGTTACAATTGACAAATTATAATTCCATAGTTTGACATGCATTTTTGATGTAATCACAAAGCAAAAACGTAGATTTTTCAATTTTCGAATTATGTTCATAATGTATCATTTAAAGTTTATCTTTCTCATTTCAAATTTTTCAAATTCAATTTGAAAAAATGTTTCTATTGATCGATATAATTAGTGTTATTTATGTATGAATTAGTTCAGTGATATTGATTCAATTTGAAACAAATAATGAAACATTAGCGTTTGTTGTCCACTAACATTTTGATATTCACGCTTAAAATACACTATAATTCAAAAAGATAAATTCATATCGAACATGAATTAAGTTTCACTTTTCTGACTATCATGCCCTCTTAATACGTCACACCACAAAGAAATCATAATATACAATTAGAGTGAAATTAGCGTAGGAGCAATAATTTGCAAAAAGTATATTAACATACATTGAGAATTCCAATCGACCGTCTCTTCTATCATTCACAATGATCCCTCGGCTGTTTCGAGTCATCATCCGTGTGGTATTGGCAACAAGATCCCGATATATGCATCCCATTCATGTGGGATGATTGTTTATAATTGCAGAGTCATTAACTTTCAATTATTATAATACTTGAGTACATGAGTTACGTCATATTTTGTTATCTTTGACAATTTGCATGAATACATTAGTAGAGTGAAGGTTGGAACGTTTATTGTTTGAAATTATACGCGATTATCGCAATTATGTCTCTTGATTAACGTCAACCTGTTTTATGTATGTTGAAACCAAGTATTTATTAATACGGAATACATTAAATCACATGATAAAGAGTGGTTTGAGACTCAGCTAACTAACTTTTGAAATTGTACGTGATTACACATTTTACAGCTGGTAATTTAAGCTGAAAATTAAATTATATAATCCCTCTCGAATGGGGTTGCTGAATAGATTTTTTTGGTATCCTTTAATTCAAGTTATCATTCAATCAAATAGGGAGTTGTGCAGATTAGTAAAACTCATAACTTCAATTAATTTGTAGGCCTCATTTTACAACACAATGAATAATACGTATATTATAACAGAGATATCATAATTCATTTCAATGTTTTTACTTATTTCTCTCCGAACAGTCTTGAAAAGACTTCTTGTTTGTTATCGACAATTCATTTTTCTTATTTCGCCGTGTTTTGCTATGGTGATGATAATGGCATGACCTAAAGTGTATAGATGGGTTGGCGCGACCATTGACAAGTTGAGAAAATGGAACTTCACTAATGCTATTTTATCGACTGCATGGTGTTCTGTAATTTACCATTTTGTCGTGTCGAAACAACCGATCGTAATAGATGAGCGAGAGCAAAGACGGTCGATCGGAACTGTAAATAACATTTATAATACCAATGCGACGACGACGAAAAGAAACAAAAATAACTTTTCTTCCATCCTCTTTTATCGTCTTTTCCTTGTCCTCAATCAGCATTAGTTGACTTTACAGATCATTTTGGTCAATTTGATGAAATAGGTGAGGTGCTGTATAGAGAACTATATAGGGTCATAGGTCATATTGTCAATTAGATTTTCATCCAATTTTACGACGCCAAGTTTTGTTATTTTCCTCGTTTTCATCTTTTTTTGTTGGTACTCGAGTTGCAGCATTGCACAGGACGTTGAAGTTGGGCTTCTATTGATGTTATGGTTGCCAAAAGGCTGTGATAAAAAAATACTAAAATAAAATAAGAATTATTGGAGACGTGAATTTTCTTCGGTTTCCGTGAAACGTGTGCTTTGTGTAGTTGTATAGGCCAATAGTAATCGAGACGTGAAAATGCCGTTTGAACCCGCAATCGTTCTATTTCTCACTTATACTTGCATCCACGGAAGAATATCTTCTCAATATGAACTAAATACTCGTGAATACTTTGATAGTTATATTGACCAACTGCAACTTCAAAGGACATCACAATTCTGAATAATTCCCATTCCCCTAAGTTTAGTGAAAACTGGAAATCATTATATCAGTACCATAAATTATATAATAATTTTTTAATTCTCCAGGAGCCAGCTCTTTTTTGAGTAGTGACGTAGACATTACTCGATTCTGTTCATGTTTCTATAGAGAATCACTGATGCCTACTCATTGTCCCTGGAGGAAAAAAATAATTAGAAATCCTCCAATTGAGATGATGACTTCTAATTTCCTTAGAATCAGGGTAAAAAATATTGTCAACATTCGTTTAAATCTAGTTTCAGGGTTGTGATACCATTAGAGGATTCAAAGCTATTGAAACTTGAAAGTTTCAGTGGCGTTTCTTATCATAAATCTCGTTATGAAAATGCATGATTCGCTTGAACATCACGGCTATTATATACAAATATAAAAATGATTTTGTATTTGCTTTGTATTTTAGTATAGACTACATCTTCTTAATTTTCTTATTCTTATTGAACTGCTTGAAGTTTTTGATAGAAATAGTGTTGAGAAACATTGTAACATACAATGGTGTATTTAATGGAAATTACCAACTGAGAAACACGCAGTATATATACGTCATACCATCATTATATTCATTACCAGAGCACGCAGCTCTGAGATTCACGATTGTTTCTCTAAACAGAATTTTCAAATTTCCAAAATAACACTGAAACCACAGACTGAAACTCTAAAATAACTATTCTATCAAATTATATGCTGTTGGTATATTATAGACACAACATGCTTACAGGCAGTTCGTTGAATCCGTTTTTTTCTAATATACAACAGGCATTTGATGGAAACCGAAACTGACTAAATATGAAACTTGATTCTGAATCTAAATAGGCCTATAGCTCCCTAACTTTATAATATCAATATATATGTAAACATGTATTGAATTACACGATAAAGTTCCAGTATATAAATATGTATGTTACATAGAACGGATATGAAAATATTCAATCGAAATCAAATCACTTACTATTTATAATTTAATACTAATTTGTGTTTCTTCTGTTTACATCAGTTTTGATACCGCATTCATTAACATGAATGCACAAGGATGATTTTTAATAGCTTGTCAACATACTACAACACTATTGATATATGTATTCTTAACCATGTTACTCAGACTATAAATTATACTAAATAATGAGAATAGTTTCTTACTTGGACCATACAGACTTTCAAAGCGTTTCTAAAGAATATAGATTATGTATTCACCCTTGATGTTTGAGGCGTATCACTTTAATATAAGACCCAGAAACGGTATATTTGAACAATATAATTCTATTCCACTGCATTCAACCGAAATAGAATTATGTTTCCGCCTTCAAACCTATTGTAGAAATGAGAATAACGTGCTTTTAAATTATTAATGCCTCTTGAAAATACCATTCACAATACCGTGAATCATTTTCATTATATCTTCTTTCATTTATAATGTAGTCATCTTCGTATCCCCCTACGTCACACGCGGTGAAAAACTAATAAAAAAAACTGCGTCTCGGTTGCGTGAGAGCGTCTTAGACGCACGCACTCACTCACGCACTGGAGACTGGACTACGCCCCCTCTCATTTAGTTGAGGATATTTTATTAAACTTAGATTGAAGAAACGATATGAATTAGTTTTTAATGTTTAGAGATACTCGTATTGTGAGTACAAGAAGGTCTTTGATGGTAAAATCACGCGATTTGAGACTTTTTGTAAACTATAAAGATACAATTTCCACAAATTATTTTTAATCTCCATTTTCGTGCACCTTACAATCTACCCTCCTCCCCTTTCCTGTTATTTCTTTGAGAATGTATTCTCATTCCTCATATTCTCATTCTCAATTTTGCTAAGAATTCACACGGTTTTATTATGATAATATTCTGATGATCATGATATGATATTTTTCATTATCCTAATGTAGAATTATTTTGGGAACATTTCAACACCTTGAGATGAGACAACTGAAGTTGTGGAAATGTTTCCAAAAACTTGTGTTCCACTTGTGAAGTAGACACACAAAAATACGATTATTTATACTTCCATTTGGTCTATGAGAAATTGACTCATTGACTCACGCTAATCATGCCCGAAATATGACTACATAACCTCGTCTCATTAAATATAAAATAAGATTTTTATTACTTCAATGAGTTGGATATTTTCACATAAATTATGTATATCCGGTAAACTTTCCTCCCTTAATAACTTGTGTCATGTGACCTCCCCCGTACACTACCAAACATCAATCATCTGACGCAATATCTTTCTCCAATGACGTGCAACGCACGCAGGAGTATCAACTCTCATCACGGTGTCATATAGATGAGACGTTGACGTCGGTACCAGGCGTCGGGTGCGTCGCAAGCGTCTTGGGCGGCGGCACGTGCCATACACAGTGGTGGACTGGATGTCTAAGAAGTGACACTAGCAATGATCAGAATTTTGAAAATAATAAAATTACAAATGTAATGTTTAAATTTCTGATTATGAATGCATGATGCGATGTAATGACCGATTTTGAAACTTGAACCAAACCTCAAGTTTCTTAGTTTCTTATCATTAAATTATAGTTCATTAAATTGTTATTCACTATATTATCTCGGGACCATTGAAAACGTCTTACTTTCATCGACGAAATTATCTATTTCATAAATCCATAATAAATTTTTGGGTTTAACATCGCGTCTTCAAACAGGATTTTTCCTTGCACACGCTCTCTTCACACATTTTATATTAGTTGAGACTAAAAGTTGTACTCGTAACCCTACTGGTCCACCGGCATGTTCCCGGTCTACATGTGCACAGGAGTGTCACCTCTCATCACGTCGCGAAGATGAGAAGTCGACGTCGGTACCATAGGCGTCGTGAGCGTCGTGAGCGTCGTGAGTGTGGCACGTGCTAGTGACACGTGTGTGTTCGGTTCATGCAGCTATTTGCCAACAACGATCGTTTATAATAGTCCTTATAACGTCCTCCGTGAAGTGACCGGGATACGTGACAGGAATGTGGGATTATGAGTTCCCAGTACTCGGGAGATTTATATTTTAATAGAATATTATCCTCGTTTGCATTATGAGCTTCCTGCGGGGGACTTTCACATCAGAGAGAATATGATTGGTTGAAACGTTGGCAAATGAGCTACTTTTTCATATTTTTTGGAAAAGAAATCTTTGGATGGTCGATTTAGCAGAATATAAGTTTTTTGGGGATTACTCTTGAACGCTTTGAGATATCAGAATTATAATAATGAAGAAACAAATATGATTTCAGTTCAGCATCTAATTTAAGATGGTATGCGGGGAAAGCTATTTGACTTATGTTGCATAATTTTCACAGTTACCCTATACTGTTGAAAACATATTTTCAGGTGTATAAATGTCAATAATATTATTTCAAATCATTTTGGAGTTATTACAAATATCTGTGATTCTTCTCTATTAGAATCTTGATATTTCAGACCGCTTAAAATATATAAACAAAAAAATATTCCGTTGAATCGATTCATATTATAGGCCTAATTCTTTTCATTTTGAGCGTACTTCCACAACAGCGAGAATAGGATTGGTTGATAAGTTGGTGAATTGAACAGTTTGGAAGTGTCTGAAGAGAATCATCTTTTTGGGGAGGAACCTCTGATGGTTGATTGGGTTAGACATCAGATGAGCATTCTGAACAAATTAAGTCTCTGTATATTCTCATATTTTATGTGACTGTCATTACTGAGTAAATAAATCCTCATGATCGTGAACCTACTGGAGGCCGAAATAGATTTTCACAGCGGGCTGTGTGAAGATGATTGTTTCGATGAGTAACTAGTCCTAGAAGTTATGATACTTGGTGACTTACAGCTTCTCTGGACATCTTTCTTGTGGTTGAAAGATGACTTTTCATCGATAATCAAATGAATTGTAATTTAAAAAGTTCCACACTCCACACTTCCAATTGTAATCAAAAATATATTTGTAATGACGTAGTTTGTGACATTCAAACGGTGATCTTCACACCAAAAATAAAGTCGGTAACAAAATGCTTCCAATTTAACGAAAACGACCATAAAAATTCGATTTTATGGTTTTCATACCTGTTATAAATACAGAGTGCAATTTGAGTTGATCTTTTTCGCTAACTAGAAGTTTCAAGGTATATATCGAGTCATTTTCTCTGACAGAAAAGTGCTCCGCATAGTGATATAACGAGCTCGTAAACCTCATGTAATGGTCTCTCTCTCTCTCTCTCTCTCTCTCTCTCTCTCTTTCTCTCTTTCTTTTTCATTCTTTCTCTCTCATCCTTTTCAATGAAGTTCGGTTTGAACGTGATATATATATATATATATGAATCATTTCATTACTTAGTTAGGCCTATGTGATAAAAGTTTGAGTATGTTATTGAATTTAATAACTTCAAATTTCGTAGTAGATAGTTATTATTTTGATCACTATACAGAACCAGTCATTTTATGAGTATCCCGGTTTGTATGATGAAATAATTGATTGATTGAATTCTAAATCATTAAAATGATAGTAAAATTATGATTCTAATTTATATTCATATTAGGTCTGTATGGAGTTTATTGATATTTAATTATGTTTGTTCCAAGTAACTATAGACTTCATGTTTTATAATAATCAATGACACTTTATGGTCACACCAATAGTGTCGTTGTGGATATATGTAATGTACTCATATGAGAAGTTCACTTTTTCCCAATTCATTGCACTTAACATAAGGACATACATTTCTGGATTCTTGTTTGTGGTTTATCAATATACTAATTACAAATTCTATTACATATTTTTAAGGAGAAAAATATTTCACTTTTCACTTTTGAACACTTTTTTACTTTTACCAACAACACAGATTTGAGTAGGTGTTGCCACCTATTGCATCCATTTGTTCATATTCAATCTGTCTCCTCCACTATCTTCTAGAGATATTATTACGCGACGAATGATATGGTTCTTGCCAGCGTATAACTAGGCAAACACAGAACATGCGTTGTAAAATGAGCGAGATATCTACATAAAGTGTAATCGAAAACTCTTCACACCTTAAAATGTAAAATGTAATAAAATGTACTGCATTCAATACCAACGAATCTAGGGAGCCGTGAATCTATCACTGCAACATTTTCCTGCTATTATTTCTA
Source organism: Brachyptera putata (assembly GCA_907164805.1). NCBI lineage: Eukaryota > Metazoa > Arthropoda > Insecta > Plecoptera > Taeniopterygidae > Brachyptera > Brachyptera putata. Next base: position 16,359,627 of record OU015464.1, read on the forward strand.
TTTGTTTGATGAATAAAAAACATTTATAACATTATTTGCTTCAAAACGGCTGATCCGAAATACATATTTTTTTGGGAAAAACTTTGGTTTCTCAAAAATGGCCCGACCGATTTGACCCCAAACTATACAGTTCTAAGTTGGATAAGTATACAAAAAATGTTCCATGTTGATCCGGAAAACCCTGCGACCTGACAGTATGTGTTTACAAGAAATAAAAAACACAGACAACGCTTCCTAAGATCAGGATGGAAATCTTAAGCTCATCTAATCAGTATCTATAGTCACGAATCTAAATACGAATCTAAATATTGAGTATTACGTAATTTATATTTATTCTTTGCTTCAAAAATTTATTTCAATCAGGATTTTATGAAACGAGAATAAAATGGAACAAGAGATAAATCTTTGTATCGATGTATCGGTTTGCTATCTGTGGTCATTCCTGTTTGTGTCTTTCTTCATTTGATATTGAATCCAACTTCACAAAGACCAAGTTTCCTAATACTCCATGACAAATAAGACTACTCGGAGGACAGATTGACTTCCTATCATCTCTATGGATACTCACACACTAACACAAACACACACACACAAATATATATATATATATATATATATATATATATATATATATATATATATATATATATATATATATATATATATATATATATATATATATATATATATGACATACAGCGAACTAAACAAATTGCAATTCCGCACAAGTTCACTAATAAAAGCGATCGAGGATTTCAAAGAGGAATTGAAAATACACAAAATAAATATATATAGAACAGGTCACGAGTTGAAACATTTGAATGTGGAAGCTTGATCTGAAGAGTAGAAGATCTCTGTTGTATCGATTCATTTATTTCAGTTTAACTTTTAACTCTGGTGATGCACAATGGACATTGTAAATAACCGCGAATTATACTGTGAATAACGAAATATAGGCCAGCTGTACGAAGAATTAATTTGGATCATGTCTGTATAGCTATAACTTTAATGATCAACTATAGAATATTCATGAATAACACAAAAGTGTAGCATAACTATGGTAATGTCCAGAACGATAAAAGTTTATTATAATGGTTAAACTATAGAATGAATTATATTTTTAACCGAAGTTGTATCACAGAATGAATATATCAGGTGATCATAAAATATTATACCATTCTATTCTGTTGCTCTACATGCAGATGTGTCTTACAGTCACATGGAAATGTAACTAAATCGCACAAAGCTTTGCACTCCAGTGTAAAGTATAGCCTATTACAAACTTGATTAGCTATGATGGAAAAGTAAGTGCCAGTATAATTTGAGTGGTTAGTATAGGAATCGTCAAAGAGTCTAGGATCGAGAACTGGTACAGGTGGAGATCCTGCAATATTAAGAGAGTGGCGAATATACGTGGGAAGACCTGCTCATTCACAATGCCACTTCCATCTTCTGTCTTTATCACACTAATATGATGCCACTCCCATTGTACGTTGCGTCAAGGTTAGTGTGCTGGCTTTACTACCACACAGGTGCAAGAGACATAATAGAACTACAAGTAGACTTCAAGTCATCGGGCTTTGAAGTAGACTAGAAATATAGTTCACGTAATAACTTTAAACAGAGGGTTTCATATTCCATTAGACGGAAAGTTTAATATCACCGCGGTACTCACGCATCTCTAGTGATGTGTAGGCCTATAATATTCTCTCGATACCATTTTTACGGTCAATATAGGGTCTATTCTTTGGCTTATAGGCTCATAGAATGTTATTTCTGCTTGTTCGGATCATGAAATCGATAATCTGAAGAAATCATTTATCACAAAATCAAGGTATATAAAGAATTGAACAAATTATTATAGGAAAACGCAGTAAATTGAACGAAGTACAAGAACTTCATTCAGAAATCTGCGACGGTATTAGTAATATGAAATGATGTTAAACCTGTAAAGATAATATGTAAATGTTTTTATTTCATTTATAATATATTCCAATACCCGGCACTACTCTCCCTGGAAAACATGACCCGGCACCTCCACGGATCTTATTGAGAAATATACGAATGCCACACAAATGTACAGTTATTTCTTCCAATCTGTATACGCTTATTTATGAGTAACATATTTTATTATTCCATCGCTTAAGGCGGTAATGTCGAGGCTCTGCCTTGTTTATGACAATTTTATTAGTTTTGTTGACTACAATATTCAACCCTCAATCTTCATTGCCAGATTGGCGACGGGAACTTTACAATGAACTTGTTTCGGAAGTTCTTTCTCGATGATACGTTGTCACTTCATTTCGTTGTCAACTTCCCCCACTGACAAATTCATCTTTTGTTCATTTTCTTTCTTTAAGTTTGTAATAAAAAAGAAAAGTTTTCAACGCGGAAAAAGATGATCTTTTCCCCAAGTTTTCATCACAAAAGAAGAAAATATATATTTTCATTCGATAAAAAAACGTGAAAATTTGTTCACGGCATAAAAAATTCGTTCAGGTTTTCTGAAAAGTCTCAAAACTTTTCAGAATTGTGTGCATATTCGTAGCATTACCTGTAAGAGTTCATGTGTTTGCAGGCACTTAGTCTCATTTACTTGATCTAAGGGGAGAAATACGATCCAACAGAAAAAAAAGATATCGTAAAAATAAGATGGATATAGAGACAGAAACACTTGCAAGTGCAAACTATAAGATAGATTTTATATTTCTGTTTTATTTACGTAGAAAAGTAAATTGAAGACAATATAATATTAATTAGAATTCGCTATGAGCACTGCTCTATATTTTAAAATAGAAGGATGAAAATGAAACTAGAGAAACATTTGCTCTGAATGTCTGTTAATGTGAAAAAAGCAGACATAAAAAGAATCTTCATAAAATTGTGCAAGAAAAATATATTCTAAAGAAACTCATTAATCAATATTATTATATCTTCAACTTATACCTGGTGAAAAAAAAACGATTCATCTTAAGCTGCCATGCACTTTGCTGGACAATTCAATACGTAAACGACGTCACAGGAAATTAAATTGAACATAAAAGATGTATTATAAGGGCGGTTGACCCAACTCAATGGCAACACTAGACGCCAGACAGGAAGGTGTATAGTAAGTTTTAGGGGTTGTTTGGGCGGTTGTGAACATTATTCGGACATTAATGAATGAGTTTTGTTCACAAAAGGGAATGAACAAACATGACCATGAACGGAAAGAAAATATAAAGTCCGTAGACAAATAATTATAGCACAAAGGTAACCCAGAATAAGGTAAAAAAATATGATAATGTAGGGTTTTATGTTGGTTTTGGTTTTCCAGTGACGTAGGTTTGTGTATTTAGAGTGAGTGATCACATAAAGTGTATCCCAATTCCCAAAGCTTCTCACAACCACGCAACCACACATACAATAATATAAAATATAATATAATTCGATTCACATATTTTTATTGATGGACGAGTTCTAACGGAAACTCCATGCAATCTGGAATTATTACACTCATTCCTGATTCTTATATGATTAATGATGATATAGGACATTTTCTTGGAGTATATTTTGGCAAAGGTATTTCTCGAGTTATGTCACTCATTGCTATAACAATTGGAAAACAGTAACCCCAAATTGTGTACTCTTTTCACAAATGCAGTATTTTTTAATATTTTCATTCTTTCAGTTTCTATGGTAACCTGACCAAATGGTCATCTGATACTATACCATCTGCTCTGTATAATTGATAACTATTCATTCCATTCAATTATGTGTTTCCCACAATTATTGATAATATCCCAGATTATACCATTGGAACTGAGAAAAGTGGTCGAGTAATTATCACACTGAACTGTCACTCAGGAGACCGGGATTCGATTCCCGCCATGGTCGACCATCCTGACAGGGTTTTTTCGTGGTTTCCCTCTGTCATTCAGGTCAATACTGGGATGGTTCCTGAACAACAGACTACAACCTAATCCTTCCCACTATCCAAAAACGCATAATAATCTCATATTCATAATAATATCATAATTCATCTCATAATTCCATCATCTCATATATGATTACCCGATGCCAATAGATCGTAGTCATCAGTAGGACTACATTGCGTCGTTAAACCCAATATAAATAACTGAATGAAATATTATACTGAAACATTTGATATATCATCGAGTTCTATTTATCAACAGCAGTGTCTTTTTTATCACATAATAATAATACCCCAGATTCATATCACGTAGAATCTTGGAAACACTATAGCCTATAGCAAGTAAATCTCCAGAGTACGCTTACAGTTGAGTATAGACTTCTTTGGCTGGATTTAGAGTCAGCAGAAGTTTCACCTCTAACATATTAGTCGAGACCCTATGACATTATACCTTTTGCCAGACCATTGCACACCCCCCAAGCTGCGCGGCTTCAGACTGCGCGCTGAGCTTTCCCAGACATCGCTAAGCCATGGAGAAGGAGGAGAAGAAGATTGGTGACGGGCTAAGAAATAATTTGATATGATGCGGTCAGTGGGCTGCTGGTATTAGAGGCGACGGAGTGTGAAGAGTGGTAGTGGTTTGATTATTATAACTGAATCATATTCTGGGAATATGGATTAAGAAATTGTAACAAAAATGAAAAGCAAGAATCTTGAATTACTTTCAAAACTCTTCATTCCGAGGTCCGGTTTTAAGTTGACGGATTAACTGATTATCACTCCTGATTCAGTATTTTCTTAACTCAACTAAGAGTTAGTTGAATAATGCTTAACTAAGAGTTCGTAAAACCGTCCGTAATTGGATAACTTTATTGATAAAGGAGAAGTATTTTGAATAAGAGAAAATTTGATTTGAATCTGCAATTTGTTCCTTACAAAGATGTAGTCACATCCCATTTTACATATCCGACATGGTTTTTCCTGACCTGTGCATACTGGGGTCATCACTTCTATGATAACCAGAAGTTATATCACATTCTTCCCTCATTTCAATCTTCTTCTCTCAGTCATTGATCACACAAAGAATTCAATTCTATCAATGTGATAATTAAATTAATTCGAGTATGTTTTTGGAGTCGTATGTGATAAAGATTGATGTTCATTAAAATATCCGAAACTATAAATTGAGCTTCTGAGAACGAAAATATGAATTGTGTGTTTGTAATACATTTCACATTAAAACGTGGACCTAACCATATATTCTCCATCCAATCACAGCTGACACCTGGACACAGAATAATGGCATACAAATAATAATTCAATTAGAATTATAATTTCATATTTTCTGATTATAATAGGACGGTAGAACAATATTTGAACAAGTGAACATATTGAAACGAATAGTATGTGACTGCAAATCATTATAAATGATAGTTATAACAATTTAAAAGTAAGATGGACGAAGGAAAAGCAATTCGAATTTATCATTAGGTACAGGTATAAACTACGTTTTTTCTTTGTTTATTTTCATAGATTACCTAACCGTAGATTTTTTCATTCGAAATCCGAAAGTATAAATTTTCGGTTTCCACATAAATTCCTGATGAGTTACGATGAATGTACCGAACATTACTGTAAATCACGTCTATACCATACCAGACATTCTCCTTCACATCCACAAGTCTCTCAAGGACCTCGCCTGTAATTTATTTCAACATTTACAATCAGTAAAAACAGAGATCGAAACAAGTCCTGCTTCACAACTTCAACACAAATGAATTAACTCTATTTTACCTCTTAACCTAATTGCACTAAAAGTCTTGATTGAATACGCTTCAAGTGTAAGTGATAAATGACCACTACGCCATTGTGTCATCAGTCCAGGACAAGAAGAAAATCAGACAGAAAAGAAAACTTGTCAAGACTTTTTTTTGACATTTAGTTTCCGTGTTGGTTTTAACGATGTAAAGATAAGGTTCAGTGATAATTTGTCTTAGTTGTACCATCACGTAATCGGACAAAGTGCTAGAACAGAAGGGATTGTACGTTGACTAATAGTTTAGTTACAGCGATAAGACAGCCATATTTCCTAGACGCTTGCATGACTTTATCCTCCTTCATCCCGTTTTATCCCGTATGGAACAGCAGCTATATGTACATGGCAGGGATGCACAATTCGTAAGTGAAAGCCCTTATAATAATTAAATGGTCTTGGTCGAAAACCTTTCATCGTACACCATAATGATACGGATTTTTTTTTGTGACGAAAACGTATTTCCCGATTCGAGAATACATTTCTCGAATGTATTCTCAGACATTGCAGATAATGTATTGCAGATAATGTAATCTGCAAGTTGTGTATTTGATACACTTTTTTCTTGAAATTTAAAAATGAATTGATTACATTATCTTCTGATTTTTTGTTTTTGTTTCAAGCATTACACTAGCAGATATATGTCTAGAATTTCAAACCATACTGTAATTTAGAAAATTTCACGAATTGAAGTAAATTAATTTTATTTTATTCTCAAGACAATGGAGTTCCTATGATAGCAGGCGGTGACTGATGGAAATTTTCTACAATATATGATATAGAATGTATAAGTGTTGGAGTAAGTGTTTAATTTTATTGTACAAAATTCAGAACATTCACACATGAAGTGGCCCTAGCATTCACCATGACAATACGCTGCACGATTGTGAGTGTAACTTTCATGCTATACGTTTTAGTTTTCATATAATAGCCTACAGCATTACAGGAAAATCTGTCTGAAATATTGATCCACAAACATAAATGAATTTTTCCGGATTTTAAATACAAATCCATTTTCAACATGCAACATGTAACATGCAACATGCATTAAATGGTCTCGATTCACTCAAATAGACAGCCTGCACGACAAGAAAGATGCATGTTATAGCTGGCTGTGACAGTCACAAAACATTCAAAGCTAGATGATATGCTTGACTTCCTTAGAATTCTCATTTTTTATTAGAAGAATTTTGATTTGAATTATTCTTTGAAATTTGTAGTTAAAAGACTAGAATTATGATGGCTCTGGGACACTATTTCAAGTATTCATACTGTTTCAATTTCTGAATAAACTTTACCCTTTATTCAACGGGGATTCAGCACGCCGAGGGAAACAAGTTCGCCACAGTATTTTACAGAATGTAAATGATGATGAAACGTTAGCAGTGCAAGGAACGGATTTGATAAACAAGTCAGTAAGTGTTGTACTCAATACGAATGGGTTGAGTTTCGTGAAAACACTCGTGGGTAGATTATTTATATGACATAGTAAAACCAGATATTTTCAACAATGAATTTTACATCACCACGAATCAAAACATAGAAATAATATGTAACCTAGTGGGAATATTCATCATGATTGACAGTATATTATAAACTACTTCTTACCAACGTCATGCATCAGTTTCCACTACAAAATGTTCAAACGGCAAGTCAATACGATAGTTTATATGTGGGGATGAGGTTGGAAATGGTTCACTGCTATTGGATCCCACTTCATCTCTGTGGATTCATTACAATTACTTTGACACCGATATAGTCTATACAATTCTGAAAGACTTTTCTCACCCCTGACTTTTCTACACGTAAATCTGCTGACAAGAGTGTGCAAGCAATTGCAGTGCGGGTTGCGTCCCTTATCCATCTTCACACAATCTATAAGATGAGATCAAAACTAAAAAAAGAAAAATAGAATGTAGAAGAACATTCCCAAAAAACATCCCTTACACGTACTCCAGTCTGTAAACTACAACTAATGAGACAAGATTCCATTGACTTTGACTAAGGGGCTGAAATTTGAATGGATTTGTATTTCATATAATTACGTTAACGATCCCCAACCGAGACAGATAGCATAAAAACGATGGTACATGATTTAACGGTCTAGTCCATGAGGAGGTAATCGAACCTAAAGCTTAAAATAACTGCGATAAAGATAAAATGTAAAACTCGGAAAAATGTATGGACAGTGAAGCATTGCATTAAAAGTGACGAACGACAGAAGTCGATAAAACATGGTTGTGGTTTTTCTGGATGAGAAAAAACGGACTAGTGTTACAACGACGTTGTTGCTTTGATGCTATATATCCACGTATATGCATACTGACATACATAATAAAGTGAATAGAATTCAAACATCCACATATGCAACATAATCGCGTCGAAAAAGTCCTTAAACAACAATTAACATGTATATAGAAGCAGGAGTATCTGCTGTGATAGGAAATGCACGCGCATGCTATCAAAGTCACTCGTGTATTCTGGTGGCTCGAAACACCTTGGCTTTAGTATTATAGACAGAATAGACAACCGATTGTAGCCGGCCAACTGAATTGAAGTATAAACCCTGCTACATAATTCCTTCTGACATCCATCCGGTGAAATGCAATTTATTTCGACAGCTGATTCCTTGCCAGATGAAGTCAGTTCCATTAGCTGCAGCAGAGGTGCACTCAGGACGCGTGCAATGCGCATGCGTGACGTATATGATTGACGATTGTTGCCAGGTGTTGACTATCGTTCCGAGTTTGGGAGGCCTGTGGAATTTGTTGTTAGTGGGATGTGTATATTAAGGTGTGACGCAAAAGTGTGGAGATCATTCATTATGGCACATATTAATTATTTAGAGATTGTTTTACTTCATTAATAGTGCAGCTAATTGGCTGGCAGACTGGAAAGTATTTCCTCTCAACTTTCAAGATGTGAAGTAGCTAAATTTTAGACGTGCTGAATAATTCGAAATCATTATTTGTTGTAATTAGCACGTGAATGCTCATATTTCTTACGCTTATATAATACAAAATGCATTATAAGCAGCTCACACCCAGGTTGCTGAGCAGGCATTATATACATAATGAATAATAATATTTTTGGGGATACATGATTTGTTTCAATGTGTTAGGTTAGACAATTAATATCAACAATTGTTCATTTTTCATTCTTTTTTTCTGCAATATAGTCATTCCGTACTTGAACTCTCAATGAGTAGGCCGCGTTCAATTACTGTCATCGTTATTCTGTCTCTCTTGATTACATTTTATGTTAAAACAGTAAAATTAGTTCACCACAATGTACAAATCCACAACCACTTTCAATTGTCGACTATAACGTGTAATTCTTCAGTAATGGAATATTCAAGTGGTTCTTTATTTGTCATAATATAGCATGTAATTAACCAATAGAGAAAACAATTACTATCTAACCTTCTGACCCTGAAATAAATAATACTAATAAAAAAATACTCATCAAATAGAAAGAAGACATTTTCCATCGTAGATTCAAATTAATGATCCACGTTCTTGTTCACGGTGTAATTTCATCTGATGATGTTTTTCTTTCACACCGACGGGTATTACAAGCTAAAGAAGATGGTGTTGGACACAGCGTAGGGGAGGATATACAAGAGAAAAAAAGTCTAGATAAGATAGTCAAAACAGCAGGGCGTAAGTATTCATCTAGAATGTCTGTCAGCAGCTGGGGAGCCCCCCTGAAGAACCACCGCCCCCCCCTCCCCCACACATCTCCACGCCCAAAAGATGTTCGAAAATCCAATGCACTAAAATATTACCATAAGTCCCTCTATACACAAGCTATAGCCACATCCATAATACATCTAGTTACACAGCAGTCCCCGAACGACCGTCTTCCCCAACCAAAACCACCAATCCCCGTTGGCTTCGATCCGGATAACCCGAGCTATACCGCAAGGCAGCCGGTGTTACTATACAAGACAATATATTATATAACAACCCCATTGCGGAATTTTAAAATCATTTTCATGGTAGGTTAAACTGAAATGCTGCTGGAGTACAAGGCCTATATATATATGTATATATATATGTAACACGTACTATAATCTGAAATGTTGAAGGCCTATGTCAATATTTACTCTTGTCTCCTTTTGAGTGAACGCGCTCGTCCCACCCTCCCTTTCTCCTTTTCTCTTTTCACCTATAAGCCAATCTCCCTGTAGCGTCTGGATCGCTGGAAGGCAACCTGCCCCACATTCCCTGTTTATCCCTCTTTCTTCTTCATCGTTTTGATGAAAATGGGAGATCTTATGCAATATGTATAATGTGAATTCAAGATTCCTGTATATGTGTATGTACACCCCCGATATTTTACAAAAAGTTTTCGTATAATATAATACGTATATGTGTACTCTTATTTCATATTTTATAATAAAATATACCATTCATAGTTTATGATAACATTGCTGATCCATTCTCCAGCTGACATGTACGCAAATATTAAACCACATTGTGTTAGAGTAGGGCCTAGATACACACACACACACACACACACACATCTTTGTAGGGAGTACTCTCTGAGGACCTTGCACAGAAGCACCCGTTCGAGGTTTTCTATACTACAACAGATAGATGATAACCAAATATCAGGTTGGGAAGGTCATGCTAAAGTTCTGCCAAATACGCAAATTATATCAAGATCAAACGTGATATTATAAATGTTCGTACGAGGTATGTTGAGAGGACTATCAAAATACTGCACCAAAGGAGGACTTATACACGATCCATCATAATTGCCCATCTGAGGAATCACACATAACTGTCAAATTATTCTCACGCTCAAATAGAGGACATTCGAATGTTGAACGATGTACAAGTAACTGAACTTGAGTACACCAGATTCTTTGATACAAAATATGAGTACACATGAACTCAATACTAGCCTTCCGTGGATGAGGAAGATACTAGCATTATCGAACAATTCACAATGTTTTTCTCGAATAGATCAAATATAATCACGACATTATCTGAATGAATATTATCAAATTTTCAATATATCGGAGATATATTTCGAAATCATTCCTTGCTGAAAAAGAAAACTGTACATAAGAAGTTCCATGGAAATTATGTCTTTTAAATGAGTATGGGACCATTTGAAACTATACGACGACTCTTGAGTTGAGATGTATGAGACTGCTCACATAATCAAATATATGCTGAAATGTTCCGTATGAATCAATTGAGATACATTGCGTGTATAAATATATGAGAGGACTCTACCCACACACTCCAGAGAACGCACTCGATTATGTTCCATATGGATCATGTGAGGACTTCGGGTGTATGTATATGAGAGTCCTCTAATAACACAATCAGTTACACACTCATATGTTATTACACGTAGTTCTTGTGAGGACTGTGGGTGATCGTGTATTAGAGGACTCTTCTCACACAATCACGTGAGATTACGATCTCGTGGGTGTTACAGATACAATCAGCAAATACAATCAATCACGTTCCGTATGATATGAAACATGCGAGGACTCTGGGTCGATTAATATGAAAGAATTTTATACCAAGTCAGGCGTGAGTTCAAGTCCGGCTCAAGGTATGGGTTTTGGGTTCATGGGTTCCGTTACTAATCGCTGATCCAAACTTCCGTGGAACCCAGCTGTTTGTGGGGTCGTTATAAGTAGTATTCCAAAATAACTTTTAAAAACACTCAAATATTTTCCTGATGATTATTTGAAGACTTTGGGTGGATGTATGTGAGGACTCTCTTCACACACTCAGATATGTTCTCTGTGAATCACTCGAGGACTCTGGGTGATTCCAGTCATTCCACATGCCTGACATGAGCGAACTAGTCACACTCACACACGCTCAAATGTCCAAGGACTCTGGGTTGGGGTTTCATGAGGTCGATGTATCTTCAGAACATGCACAATGTGTGCATCGTACGCACGTATTATTTCAGTACGCCTGCTTGATAAGATATGAGAGGACTCTTTTGACACACTTATATGAACACTTCCATATGGAGCATTTGCATTTATGTGAGGACTGTGATTTGATGCCATATTAGAGGACTATTTCGACACACTTATATGAACACTCACATATGGAGCATTTGCATTTAAGTGAGGACTGTGACTTGAAAAGATATGAGAGGACTCTTTTGACACACTCATATGAACACTTCCATATGGAGCATTTGCAATTGAGTGAGGACTGTGACTTGATAAGATATGAGAGGACTCTTTCAACAAACTTATATGAACACTTCCATATGGAGCATTTGCATTTAAGTGAGGACTGTGACTTGAAAAGATATGAGAGGACTCTTTTGACACTCCCATATGAACACTCCCATATGGAGCATTTGAATTTAAGTAAGGACTGTGATTTGATACCATATCAGAGGACTCTTTCGACACACTTATATGAACACTCCCATATGGAGCATTTGCATTCATGTGAGGACTGTGACTTGATAAGATATGAGAGGACTCTTTCGACAAACTTATATGAACACTTCCATATGGAGCATTTGCATTTAAGTGAGGACTGTGACTTGAAAAGATATGAGAGGACTCTTTTGACACTCCCATATGAACACTCCCATATGGAGCATTTGCATTCATGTGAGGACTGTGATTTGATACCATATCAGAGGACTCTTTCGACACACTTATATGAACACTCCTATATGAACACTCACATATGGAGCATTTGCATTTGAGTGAGGACTGTGACTTGATAAGATATGAGAGGACTCTTTCGACACACTTATATGAACACTCACATATGGATCATTCGCATTCGAGTGAGGACTGTGACTTGATAAGATATGAGAGGACTCTTTCGACAAACTTATATGAACACTTCCATATGGAGCATTTGCATTTAAGTGAGGACTGTGACTTGATAAGATATGAGAGGACTCTTTCGACAAACTTATATGAACACTTTCATATGGAGCATTTGCATTTAAGTGAGGACTGTGACTTGATAAGATATGAGAGGACTCTTTCGATACTTCCATATGAACACTTCCATATGGAGCATTTGCATTTAAGTGAGGACTGTGACTTGAAAAGATATGAGAGGACTCTTTTGACACTCCCATATGAACACTTCCATATGGAGCATTTGCATTTAAGTGAGGACTGTGACTTGATAAGATATGAGAGGACTCTTTCGATACTTCCATATGAACACTTCCATATGGAGCATTCATAATATGTGAGGACTGTGAAATAACGGTGAAGGAATGGACACTCCTCATACATAACTGAATACGCAATTACTTTGTTACTCTCCATAAATTATGTGAGGACTGTGACTTAATGGGATTCCAAGAAAATGCCAATCTCTACTCACACAATTGAGGAGTTGAAAAAAGATCAATGAGCTGATGCTTTAGGGCTGGATATAAGAGAGGGATCATGTATTATGTCCTCAAGGTCAAGGCCTATATGTCGGTTTGTAAGTCAATCCAAATAACATGTGTGATTCTTTCGCAGCAATGTGATTATAGATGTCGGATGTCGGTTCTATACTCGACTGTTCAATTGAGATCACTTATTACTTATAAAATGCATAAAGGTCTCACTTACCACCGGTTCGATTCCTGTGCATCCTGGTATTTATGCAAGTGAATTCCTCAGATCATAGTGCAGAACTAGAAAATTGTTCTATAAATATGAATCACTTCAGACTAATGAACTCGATCTGAGTATAATACGACTCTCTTCCGCACTCACGCATACTGACAAGTTCACTCAGAGGCCGATTGTTTGCTCTCGACCCTGTGAGTCCTCGTTTATAGCTGATATATTGGACTTCCCTTCCCCACCCTGATGTACTTAGAATAAGGAATACTAGGAGAAAGCGAGGACTGATACTACATCAATATTACAAGACTTCCCTTGGTATGGATCCACATCTGAATACTTACACGATGAAAGTAACACAGGGAACATGCGAGGACTCTATGTTGATAAGTTATTGAGTTAAAGCGAGGACGCGAGTCTAGCCAGAAGGATCTCTGCTATCGGATGTACTGACTCAAATTCAAACATTCCACACGCATGCATCGCATATATATCAATACGAGTACCTATGGCTCTCTCAACCCAAGGGTTCTATCAGGCCATGTACGTAAATAAAGTTCCCATTCAAAATGGCGGCAAATTTTAAATCCGGCGTGCATAGGCCTATTTCATAATCTGATCAAGTTAACGCGAAAAACGCAGTTTAGGCATTGTAATATATAAGCGATGAAAATCAGAAAATGATTAATACAATTGGACGAGAAAAGTAGGAACGACTAATGACAATTCTGAATCTATGTGCATCTTGGGTTTTCTAAAAATTGGCAATAATTCAAATGTTTTCGAAAAGATTGTAAGTTATTCTACTTCTGTGGTAATTCCATGCACAAATAAGCACAATGCCAGCACATGCCATGAGCGTGGCATGAGCCCAATATGGAAAAAGGACTATTATTATCGTTTCTATATTATAGTCCACATCTGTATATTACTTGAGGTTGGGAAAACCAATTACTCATTCAACTTCCGAAACAATATCAAATCTATAAAGTAATTAGCACTCAGAAGATTTAAAACGAGTCATTACATTTCAAATTTGCCTCCAGTTTGAGATAGATTCTGTTTTTGTACACAGCATGCCAGCACAAATAAGTACTCGCTTTGACATAAACAAGTTAGTTCGTATGAGAGTATCGTGCAGAGTTGGGAGCAAAGATAGAACCATTTAGCTAGATTTGCGTCCTCGCATCAACTCATCACCTCGTTATATTTTACCAAAAGTCCTCAGATGGCTCATTCAGATCATATTTCAGATCATATTTCAAATATTGTTAGTGGAGTCCTCTCAAATCCCATCAAGTCACAGTCCTCATATGATTCATAATACGCCTGAAGTTTATTCGCACGTGTAAGAATTGTAGGCCTATACTTCCACTGAGTAATCGCCATCGGTCGTCACATATTGCATATAATGCCACAAGTTCGAATCAAGTCCTCTCATATACCCGAGAGTGATATTTCATGGACATTCATAATGAATAATTCTATTTCTATTTTTGGCAGACGATGAGACATGTGAATTGCTGAAAACAAGTTCACTATATGTGTAGGTAATTGCAATTATATCAAACGCAATAGTACAATAGAGACAATAGAAATATAATATTATTGGATGAGCGAAGCGAAGACTCAATTTCACTTGACGCGATTTTTTTTGCGCTCTACATGTCAAACGAAAACTCAAATTCAATTGAAACTTGGCATGACCACGTATCATCATCTGATTCGAGTCCTATTGTTTTTGATGCGCAATCAGTTGCACCACTTCTGAGAAAACTAATTTTCGAGTTTCCCAAATCCCCAAACAATGAGTCGAAGAGGAATTTTCTTGAAAAAAATGTCCTTTGAAAAACTTCAAATTTCACCGAATTCCAATACAATAATGATACACATTATTCCAAACTTTCACTGAAATCCAATCAGTCGTTTTGATGTGGAAAATTATATAATGACTTTTTCTACATCGCTCAAAGCTATTAAGAAAACCAATTGAATCCGATTAACAAGTGTCACCAATTGATGAAGAACGATTGAAACAAGGCCTCTTCTATTATCAAATGAATTATTGAGGATGAGTGAAACAAGGAGAGCAATGACATAATTGTTTGGATTTTTGGATCTCAAGGTATATTATATATATTATATAGCGTAGTCTAATATTACATATAATATTAAATCGCCTGCAATGAAGCATTCATCAGAATAGTCTACGAAATAAACCAATCGAATGGAAAGATTGATTTTAACTTGAATGCTGTCAAAACATCAACTTGATATAACTTTTTGAAAAAATTCAATTGCATTCTTATTAGCTCATCCATCAACGCGGAAACACATAACGCGTTCTCCTAGTACCTCAACTCAACATAGCACTTGTAGCAGACAATAATCATTTGAACTATCAATAATCAATATTGATCACACAAAGTTTTCATTCTCATCATCATATAAATTATAGACGACGCTCCTTTGCAAACATTATTGAAGCAGAACGATAGAAACTGAACCACAATATATGATCAGCGAGTTTCAGATGAATATAGAATTGTTATACAGAGGAACGAATAAACTTGAAAAGTCGTTTGGAATTAACCGTATGGAATTTCCTAGAGAATTCTGTAAAACACTGTATACGAATAAAATTAAAGGTAAAATAACTTTCAATCTCTTCGAAAACATTTAAATTATTGCCAATTTTTAGAAAACCCAAGATGCACATAGATTCAGAATTGTCATTAGTCGTTCCTACTTTTCTCGTCCAATTGTATTAATCATTTTCTGATTATCATCGCTTATATTACAATGCCTAAACTGCGTTTTTTGCATTTACTTGATGAGATTATGAAATATGCACGCCGGATTTAAAATTTGCCGCCAGTTTGAATGCAAGTCACAGTCCTCACTTAAATGCAAATGCTCCATATGGAAGTGTTCATATGGAAGTATCGAAAGAGTCCTCTCATATCTTATCAAGTCACAGTCCTCACTTAAATGCAAATGCTCCATATGGAAGTGTTCATATGGAAGTATCGAAAGAGTCTTCTCATATCTTATCAAGTCACAGTCCTCACTTAAATGCAAATGCTCCATATGTGAGTGTTCATATAAGTTTGTCGAAAGAGTCCTCTCATATCTTATCAAGTCACAGTCCTCACTCGAATGCGAATGCTCCATATGTGAGTGTTCATATAAGTGTGTCGAAAGAGTCCTCTCATATCTTATCAAGTCACAGTCCTCACTCAAATGCAAATGCTCCATATGTGAGTGTTCATATAGGAGTGTTCATATAAGTGTGTCGAAAGAGTCCTCTGATATGGTATCAAATCACAGTCCTCACATGAATGCAAATGCTCCATATGGGAGTGTTCATATGGGAGTGTCAAAAGAGTCCTCTCATATCTTTTCAAGTCACAGTCCTCACTTAAATGCAAATGCTCCATATGGAAGTGTTCATATGGAAGTATCGAAAGAGTCTTCTCATATCTTATCAAGTCACAGTCCTCACTTAAATGCAAATGCTCCATATGTGAGTGTTCATATAAGTTTGTCGAAAGAGTCCTCTCATATCTTATCAAGTCACAGTCCTCACTCGAATGCGAATGCTCCATATGTGAGTGTTCATATAAGTGTGTCGAAAGAGTCCTCTCATATCTTATCAAGTCACAGTCCTCACTCAAATGCAAATGCTCCATATGTGAGTGTTCATATAGGAGTGTTCATATAAGTGTGTCGAAAGAGTCCTCTGATATGGTATCAAATCACAGTCCTCACATGAATGCAAATGCTCCATATGGGAGTGTTCATATGGGAGTGTCAAAAGAGTCCTCTCATATCTTTTCAAGTCACAGTCCTCACTTAAATGCAAATGCTCCATATGGAAGTGTTCATATAAGTTTGTCGAAAGAGTCCTCTCATATCTTATCAAGTCACAGTCCTCACATGAATGCAAATGCTCCATATGGGAGTGTTCATATAAGTGTGTCGAAAGAGTCCTCTGATATGGTATCAAATCACAGTCCTTACTTAAATGCAAATGCTCCATATGGGAGTGTTCATATGGGAGTGTCAAAAGAGTCCTCTCATATCTTTTCAAGTCACAGTCCTCACTTAAATGCAAATGCTCCATATGGAAGTGTTCATATAAGTTTGTTGAAAGAGTCCTCTCATATCTTATCAAGTCACAGTCCTCACTCAATTGCAAATGCTCCATATGGAAGTGTTCATATGAGTGTGTCAAAAGAGTCCTCTCATATCTTTTCAAGTCACAGTCCTCACTTAAATGCAAATGCTCCATATGGGAGTGTTCATATAGGAGTGTTCATATAAGTGTGTCGAAAGAGTCCTCTCATATCTTATCAAGTCACAGTCCTCACTTAAATGCAAATGCTCCATATGGAAGTATTCATGTAAGTGTGTCAAAAGAGCCCTCACCTAATGTACACTCGTATGTCATATTTCCCATTCGTATTTTCACGTACGGTATACTTGTATTATATATCATAATCAAGCTCTCGTGCTCTTCACCTGATTCGGTAGCAATAATTATTCCTTCACGAATTAAGTATTTCTCCAATCACAGAAAATGCACACAATTGCATCATACGATGTCACTAGCATTAGAAGGCCTACTAGGAGCAGAATATATTCCTCCGGGTCAATTTTAATTTATATAGCTTTATTTATTTTTTTATATATAGGCTAGCTCAACAGGAAAATTGAAAGTTCAAATCATACCCAGGTTTTTTTCTGGGGGATATTTTGAATTTTCTCTTTAATTTCTTTCAAAACGTACGATGATTGTTTACTGAGCAAATACAAGGCTGCACAAACCAAGGCTGGTTTATTAGGAAAATATTAATATTTTAATCTATCTTAATGTCTATGGACGTCTCATGAAATTAGCTTCTCACGTATCAAATCACGTCCTGACATTTACACCTTAATATGAATTGTGTGTTATATTTGAATATTCAAACAATGGCTTCTGATTGGTTCCTGATCGGTCCTCGATGTTGCCTGCGACTATGAATGTGTGTATACAGTGTGTGTCCGACCGATTAAAGCGCAGCCCTGGCGGTCAAACGCATGAACTAAAAAAACTGACATGAAGACTTTTCGGGGACTTTGACAAATCAAGTAAAAAACTGAACTTGAGATGATTCTGAACTGGAAAATAGCCTTTTTTAATCCGAGGACTTGACTAAGTCCTCGGATTATTTTAGGTCCTCGATTTGCTGTCGAATATCCATACTCGTGTCCTCAGAAAAGATAGCTTACAAACACACACACACACACCAATATGTATATATATATATATATATATATATATATATATATATATATATATATATATATATATATATATATATATATATATATATGTATACATACATATCTCTCTCGGTGTGTGTGTGTGTGTATCCAGTCCACGCTATTGTGGGGGGCCTCCGCCCTCCGGCGCCCACTCCATTTTATGCAAATTAATATAAAAGCAATTTTACTCGATCAAGGTCTCTATAACGTATAGACATATATAATTTCAATTACAAGTATAATTAGACCATCAGACAATGCACCACCATTCGTGTTTGTTCACCAATATTACGTATTTTGATAACATATAGTTATATTATATTCCAAGTTTTACAATCGTAATTTCAACTTTGGAAATGTGATACAAAATTGTAGTGATCTCTAAGTTTATACTTTGTTTAATTTCTTTGTTCATATTGGATAACGAGTCACTGTATAGTGACGACTAAGATATATTGGAGTCGCTGAATGAATAATGAGAAGATGGGATGATGAGATTAGGGTATACAAATGTAATATGAAGGAGTAGGATGGAACCGGTCGTGGCCTATATTGTAGGAACTAAAGGAACCATCCCGGTTATACAGATGGAAACCACGATATACCTCTGTATAACGGTGAGTGGTGGGCCCGATTTACACCCATCTTCCGGTCACATATAGCAAGTAATGAACTACAAGTGTCGGTTAATATAAATTTAATCACGCCTAAATGCATCGATGTAATTATGTCGAATCTTCAACTAATATGAACTTTCAACTTATGCTAACAAGTTGGTAGATGTCGATGTGAATGTCATCGGAGAGGACATCTAAGAAGCAGAGCAGTAATTACTTATAGCGCATTATAGCCAAAGGAAGTAATTTGTTAATTATGCATGAATGTGCAACGTCTCCTCATGCAGTTTCAAGTTCGATGCATCAGTTTACACATGCATTAACATTGCATCGGATGCAATTTCCTGAATTCACTCAACTTGTACAATTAATAATTTATTACTTCAGGTATAGTTACTATGCAGGAGGAGTAAAGCAATGTGTCTAGTTGATGGTAACGATAACTATCTACTCTGCCCTATTTCAAAATCAATCATGAGTTTCGATCTTCGGAAAGATTCTTGAATGGTTGGTGATTATAGTACGACGTCTCTTCTGTACCTAAACCAGCTTGTGAGAGGCTATCTACCAACATAACAAACACAAAATTCGTCGCTATATTTGTACAGCTGATGTATTTTTAGGGTATTTTTTCTTCTCTTTTTCCTCGTCTTATTTTTTCCCTCAGGACAAGTTCACGTTAGTAAATGTCATTGCACCTTTTGAATCTTCAAACTCTTCAAGTTGCAGTTCCGTTATGTACAATTATACCCAAGGTTGAGAATTATTACACAGTAGACAAACTTCTGCTTTCGTGGATACAACTGTCAACTACACCAAGCTTATCAATTGTGAATTTCGATTCGGTCATTCCCAAAAAATACAATTTTATTCTCATAAGACACGGAAAGTTGACTTTCAAAGAGTTCTCAATTTTGTTTACAAACATGTAAAGATGTACAAAATAGAACGACTTCTCATGTGTTTTTGTTTTAGCAAGTTTACTTAGATATATTAGACTACACACTGTTACCAACACAAGAACGAGTGCGGTAACGATGCATGAAATTGAAACATAAAAATACTCCATGCATACTGTAATTTTCAAGTGTTGGAGGTATATATACCAACATAATTATGAACTATAACTACACAAGTAAACGATATATATATATATATACATATATATTGAAGGTATTATTTTTGGTGATGAATAACGTCACAATTTGAAGTTTAAAAGATAAATGTGATATCAAAAAAAGAACATAAGGTCAGAATGTTCATTTTATTTAGTACTGTTATGTTGGTAAAAAACCGCCAACACTCTTGATATACCCTTGTATACGTTATCTTGGCCTTCATATCTCGTTATGGAACGATTGCAAGATCGTTCTTCCCCTACGATTACATTCAAGAGAAATGCATGCTGAAAACGTTCGTGCGTCAATGGCGGTGCACAGGGATGAAACGTTTGCTCGAGCTTCTATTCTATTATCGCTACTGCCACTGGCGATTAATATGAATACCAAAAACGCCCTTGCGTCAATGTTGAAGTGTAGGAGGGATGAAACGGTCGTTCGACCTTTCACTGTTTCCATCGCTAGTGCCACGGGCGTATTATAATAATTTATAAAAGACTATCATCACGGTGGAAACAGAATAATAGAAGGCTATTACTTTTATGTTGCTGTCAGCTTATTTAAAAAACCTAGCCGGGCAAGAAAAGTATTTTACATAATATACTCAACTTCTCCCTCTCTCTCCTTTCTTCTCTCTTTATTTTTCTCTCCCTCTCTCTCCCTCTCTCTCTCTCTCTCTCTCTCTCATACACACTCTCTCTCTCGTTCTCTCTCTACCCTTCTTTCTCTTTCTGCCTCTCCCGGTTTTTGTTTAGTTAATTAGCCGAATGAGAAGTTATAGGTTTGTTAATGCGGGGCGAAAGTCTCGGATAAAAGTTTATTAAAAGGTTTCATATGATATGATTAGGCGCGCTCGTGCGGTGGTTTTGAGAAACAAGATTAGTGCATGTGTTCCAAAAAATTATTCATGACACTGTATAACTATTTTCAAATAATATTCATGAATTAAAATTCCAAAGTGAATCTTTGACCGTGATGTCGGAACTTGGAAGAAAATTCTGGTTTTTACTTTCTAAAATACGTACAATATACGTCGAATTTTCACACCTCTCTCCCTTACATACACAAATGCATAATTCAGTTCATTGAATAATTTGTATATATATACAAATGCGCGTACTAACCTATGTATAAGAAATCAGTCTTTCAGTGATGTATTGTATGTATACATGCTGGGATAAAGTGTGTGTTGCATATATCTATTGGTTGAGAAAGTAGTATTTTGGTTCATAAACTATCATTTAAGTTTTGTAATATAATAAAATGTACTAGGTTCATTCTTTATTTTCACGAATGATCATTACGCTTTTCTTTCCATATAAAAGTATTTTTTCTGTTCAATTAGGTTCTATTCGTAATTGTATGGGTGCATACGAAGCAAACTAAACACTTACCTCTTATCTCCTTCATACTTGACCATGCGACCATTAAATGAAGTCAAACTATGAAATTGTAAAACGGGAAGTGTTACAAAATAGTTCGAATGAGTTTACAATTGATACAACTGAGGCGTGAAATTCACTTTCCGTTTCAACAAAAACGAGAGTCGAGAATACACTTATTAACTCCGTGGCTTACGTATATACATATAAGACTATATGAAGATATATATAGGAAATTATTAGGGTAGATGGAAATTGAGTTCAATGATTAGAATTTATGTTCGTTAAATACACATTATATAGTTATTAACCAACGCGGGTTCTTCTAATTTACACTTCAACGAATTTGCCGGTTATTTTATAATAGATGCAGGCCATAGGCAGCATTCCAAAGAGCTTGGATTTGACAGGAAGATAATCCATCATTAAAATACGCTTTTTGTTAATTCTTTCAAGTCGGTCGTAGCACCTGCCATATCTTTGAACATTTTTAACCCTTTTGTCATGGTAGAGAGTGATTTGTGATGCCGACTAGACAAGACATCTATTCTTTGATCTGATTTATTGGAAGAATTGAAGTGATAAGTAGGCTTCCATGAACCAAGTAGAAATTTTAATGATCCTATATAGGCCTTTATAGCTGCTACTAGTATCACTGAAGATGTTTATAATAATCTATATTCTGTTATCTGAATATTTTTTCATGAAATGATGTTTGCGATGGATGTATATTATATATGACTGAGGTTTAATTTTGTATTGAAATCGAGAATCGGTAACGAAAATAATGATCAGTAGAGGCATGGTAGAAGATCAATGTAGGCCCCATTACCTCATTATATATATATATATATATATATATATATATATATATATATATATATATATATATATATATATATATATATATATATATCGAGTTAGATGACAGCATTTTTTTGACCTGTTCAGCGCGAATAATGAAAAATATCCCAAAAAACACATTCATTCTCCAAGTGCAGTAAAACTAATACTTTTGATACTTTTCAGTGAGATTGCTATAATATTATAATATTGGTGGAGGGGCCGTGTTTTTCAATTCTGAACTTTGACTATGAAAACTCAGCGTATGCGATACAGGATGAGCGAGAGTTAATATGAAATATACTGAGGAAGATCGTAAAGGTTTCCACACCTTAATTTTTGACCAATTGGTTCCAGCTGTTGATCATATTATTTTTATAAATCTTCAAAGGATGTAAAAAACCAATAACGGTACACGTAATTCATAAACGGCCTATCCGAT
Organism: Brachyptera putata; assembly: GCA_907164805.1. Lineage (NCBI taxonomy): Eukaryota > Metazoa > Arthropoda > Insecta > Plecoptera > Taeniopterygidae > Brachyptera > Brachyptera putata. The sequence continues at coordinate 16,382,653 of OU015464.1, forward strand.
CCATTCAGAACTTCGGGAAGGTGTGTATATTATTCGTGTGTTTTCATTCGTAGCAATGTGAATTAATTCGTAGAGGTCATGAGTGTTTTCAAAACATTAAAATTATTTTTCTCAATAATTGTGGTTCGACCGATTGTGCCTCGAAATTATACAGTATCAAGCTAAATTATGACATATGTGTACGCCAACTTTCATAAAAATTCCACTCTCCTTTGACCTGTGGAGCGAAAACAACAAAAAAAAACACCCTCGTTTATTTCAAGTACGGTAAAATTGGGTCTTTGCTTCTCTCATCCAAAAAAAATTAATTTCAAGCAAGAATGGATTTGATGGTGCTTAACGACTCGATCAACAGCCAGGTTATATGAAGATACGAATGAGCGAGAAATAATGAAAAATAGGTCATGAAAGATGAAAGGACGTTTTCTAAAACGCATTTGTATGCGGGCTTCGAACCCATCCATGCCTGACTTTGACTTCATTTCCCAAAGCACCACACGTGCTGCACACAGGTATGATTATTTTGTGAGTCATGGAAAGGTATCACAATTATATTTCCATTCGAACTTGAAGTTCAAACCTAAATTTTCAAAATCTAAATTATATTTCTCCTTATAAATCGTAACATTTCAATGCAAATAGAGTATTTCAATCTTTCTAATACAAATTTAACTAGACATTTTCTCCTTTTCTGCACTTTTCTGATCGAGCAATATATTGCTATTCTATGGCGTACGTCGGTGATCTTGAATCTCGGACCACTGCCTTCTTGACTCATCTCTTTGCGACGTGAGTCAGGAAGGCCGTGTCCCGATGTATACTAGTTGTTGCAAGAAGATAAACTAAAGCAAGTCACGGGCCAATAAGTTGCTCTGTTGATTGCACTGGCTTTTGTTTCCTATATCGAACGCGCAGGGGTATCCATTCTGTTCATCACCAGTATAAGTCAATATAAAGACGATTATTTTTGCGTGATCGATGCATATGCGATTGTTTCACTGAGTATACATTATCAAATTGAAGCCTCTAACCTCACCTAGCACCTCATCTTCAGGACAACATTATTTCTGAAGCAACAATGTTAACAAGCGTCGAATTAAAATCTATATAGGTTTACTGCCCATTTTGAGAAAATCGACGATTGGTGATGAACCAATAGTTCGATTTATGGTTGTTGCAAACCAGGACAACTTTACAAATGTTCTCGTTGAAGGATGAGCTCGAAAATTTGAGACAATAACTGACATCATTTTTATTTTCGGAAATAGCGTACGTGTTACACAATTCTTTGACAAGAGAATTGATAAGACATACAAAAAGGCTGTCATTGTTGGAATTGAAAAAAAAAGATGAAATATTAGTCAATCTGATTTTGTCATACATTCACAATTAATGAATGCATTAGGAATGACGTATTTTCATTTCACCAGAAAGTGAATATTTATGGGTACGGTATTTCTTTTTTCGCTCTCTCTATTAATCCATTTTTTAAGTTCATGTAAACGGAAAATGTGTGATTATGATGAGGCAAGCCTTGGATTATGAGTATATCATATTATAACTATTATAGCTCACATTGATTATAAATTAAAGCTATAATGCAGACTCTCTTCAGAGCTAAGGAACAACAGGTTGGTTGTTTCAATTTTGCGTGGTATAATCAGAGATTGTGAATCGGATTATTGTGGTCCTCGACATTCACTTGCTTGAGAAGAGTACTTTTTTACGATTTGTGCTAGATATGTCCTACAAAGAAGAAAAAAGAAATGCTCCACGAAAAAAAAAACGTAAACACATATTTCTACTTTCTTGTTTTGATGCATGGATGAATTGAAAAGTATTTTTTCAAAACTCAACAATAGACGGACTGTGGCAGTGCAATATAGAAGGAATTAATCTAATTTGTACCAGTACCACAGCACATTGTTGGCTTTTATGAAGGGTCGTATCTGGTTGCCGAGCTCTGGTACGCTGTATCCATCGGTATACAATATTGCTCTAATCCAAAATTCAGGAGAACTACAAAAAATATTCATTTTCTTCCTCGATGCATGTACAAACAGGTTGTTAAACAACTCCTGATATTGATCCCAAGGACGTTATATTTTTGTCGATCCCTGAAAAAATCGTCAGTATATAAAGTCTTGATTATTGACTCAGTTTAGTTATTCTGTACATGTGTGTGGAATAGCGCGCTCATTGAAAGCTGGTTGTTTGTACCGCGTCACGTGATCTTTGGTTGCAGTACTATTCCTGTCTCTCTCTCTCTCTCTCTCTCTCTCTCTCTCTCTCTCTCTCTCTCTCTGTTTCTTTTACTCATATCACACGTGATCTGTAGCACCATATTACATGTAAATAGATGAATATATATATACACATACATGAATTTTTTTTTTTTTCGAAAACTGCAGATAATACGGTTCGTGCTTGGTCACAATATGACAATAATATCAAATAATTATGATATTACCAAATCAAGTTGTATGAAGACTTGTATGACATATACTCGATAGCTCGATCTACACCATTGTTGACCACACCTTAGAGAAGTAAACATACAACTATAGAGTCTAGAAAGTCGTGAATTACTTCACCATGATTCTGCATTGACTATATTATTTATAGTTACATATTATCCAAATACAGATTTTCGAATGATTTTTTTCAAAACTGATAGCCTGATCTGGGCGAAAATTTGTATTGATGTGTATCATATGTATTCATGTGTTACATTCGATAAAACATCATTTTTTTGTAACGTTTTTTCTACATTTTCTCGTTTTCTCTAACCTATTAACCACAATAGTTTGTCTCAAAAGTGGTCTCATCTAATGGTTTTTGAAACTTTACAGTTCCATGCATCTTGGATCACAAGACGTTCCATATTGATCAGTCAAACCGTGTGACCTGTGCAGTCATACGTGAAAACAACCAATACAAAAATACAAGGAAAATGGTCCATAGCAGTGGTACTCTGGTCTTTGCTAACGTTCATCTTATTACTGTAGGTATAGTTGAAATTTCAAAGTTTACGTTAGGCTGTATATAGGGAGTTAGTTCAATTGTGTTAATTAACGTTAATTTAGGTATCGCAACAACATCACACGACAGGGTTACAACCACAGACGTTAGGCCTACAACATATCCAAGTCGACTGAGGAGGATGTTTCCCAGCAGCCTTATCACTAAGGTCCAGGAACAAAGATGGATTTTGAACTGAAAAAATGCATATCTCAAATAATTACTATCCGGAATCCATCGAATTTCGTTCCCATAATTTTTGTGCATTGAATGAATATGAATACATTTTATAGGATGAATGTATTATATACATTTTTTATGTGAGAATAATGAATTGATATTTTAAAAAGTGTTCAGAGAAAAGTAAGAGGAACAGATATTTTTATTACCAATTAAAATTAATCTCCAGTTCATAAGCTATATTATAAATACTCATCATCTATTCATCATCATTCAGTATTTTAGAACTCTCGCGTTTAAGAGGAATATATGAAGGTAAGTGTTCCAGAAAACAAAGATCATCGTACAGATACTTCTAAAAGTCGTTAAATTGCCAAGTCATTAACTTTAGTACATAAGGGTGTTACAGAAGAATGCTGTGAGAAATAAATTAGAAATTTTGAGGAAGAATTTTCGAATAAAAAAGTTTGAAGATGTTTTTTTCTGGATGAGCGAAAGCAAGGACTTCTATTCCACTGGTAATGTTATGGAGCTTTTACTGTGCGTGTATTTTTTGTACGCACAGGTCGCCAAGGTTTGCCTGATCAACGTGAGACTTTTTTTGGATACGCGGACTCATCCAACTTAAAACTACAAGTATGGGTTTGGGTTTAATTGTTGGATCACTTCTTAGAAAAAACAACACACATTTCTGAAAAACTTAATAAAATTAGGCCTGGCAGATATATTTTGGAAAAATTCTTCAAAAAGCGTTTTAAGTACACTGACCGTAAATACGAATTCAACGCACAATTTTTACTGAGATCTAGAAGTTTTGAATAAAATAATTATTCATCGAATGTATTTTCATCAAATGACTTGAAAGTGGTTATTCTTCATGCAGTATCTTCCGCACGGTGCTTCACGGCTTTGTAGACTTGACAACTTCTACCAAGGTGTGTAAAGTTCTCGAATATATTTCATGAATGTCAAAATGTGTAGTCTCCGTGTATAGACTTCACACAAATATCTAGCTCATCTTACAACGCATATTCTGCGCTTGCATAGTTAATATTATTCGTGTCATTTTCCGTCAAACGTGTGTAAAAGGTTCTATATGAAGCGAACTTCTGTGGGGATTAGTTAACGAGGTTATAACTGATGCCTTTGAAAATAACAAGGTGTGGGAGTTGATATGCTTCAAGCAGAACAGTGTTGCTAGAAGAACAGAGAACAAAGAAGAATTCACGATTGAGAAGAAAAAAAAGATAAGGATAATAGAAATTTATTAGAGTTTTATTTCTCCTCAATCGCAAATGTTTGAATTGTTTTGCAAATGTTTGAAAATTACCTCAGGATTGATTGCTTGGTTACCAATTATTCTTCGAGGTGGCAAGATCGCCCTCGTCCGAACGATCCTACTTTTCGTTCGTAGCCTCAATTGAGAAACAATGATTTTGTATCGAATTTCGATGTTGATGGAAAAATAGAAAATAAAAAACGACGTTATCCGATTTTTAGAAAAAGTTTTTAATATAATATTATATTTCATAAACCTATCAAATTTTCTCGTTCACATGCAATTGTATGAATTATAAATATAATGTAACCATTATGTAATCATGAAAACAGATTTTATATATACACGCCACCCTCCTTGGCCCATTCAACTAGGGCATAGCTTCAGAAACTGAAGTCACCGATGAGCGTGTGTTCGAGTCCCGCGTTATAAGCATGGGTTTCTATGAACGTCCTTTCAGATATATTGCTTCCTAATTCCATTATCACCTGCTCATCCGTACCCCCAAATAACCTAGCTACTGGTGGGTTCTCTGAGCAAACAATATCAAACCATCCAATATAGGTTATCACACCCAAAACTAATTCATCCAACTATATTTGATAATACATTAATTGTCAAACACTTCTGTTCGTACAACATCTTGATTTTATAAAAGCTATCAAATAGTCAAACACTGACTTACATTCTTAGAGAACTTTCAAATACTGTTATAATTAGAAATACATCCCCTAGGGTGATAACACTTTTCTCAATTTATTTTATCTCTCTCTAGTTTCACTTCTGGTTCGGACTGTTAGAAATACGCGAAAGTTCATCTTTCCGCAATAATTAACTTGCCTGATAATTAGTGATGCATTGCAGTTGTGTTTTGGAGATGGGAAAATTTAATGGTTTTCCGCGATGATAGAAACGATACACTTTGCACTACATTTCGTAATAAGTTTCCCTCGGTTATCCTGCCTGCTGAATTATACCACGGAGGCCCTGTATATTATTCAGTATAAGTTATACGCATGGTTTCTGGGTTATTTATATTACTTTTTTGTTATTTACATGCAATTGATTATAAATCATCAATTCGTCCATTTTATCATTATTCAATTTCAAATTAAGAATTAGTCAGTAGAATAAGTGATATTCTGTGAATAGCGAGGCTAATTGGCAAATACATGGTCGAACGGCCCCTTGACCGCTCCCTTTCATGTATGAACTCCTAATTTTTGTGTAAGGTCCTTAATCTCTGCCTAGTGAATTGCCAAAAGACCGTGTCCCCTAAGTGGATATAGAGGAGACATTGGTTTTGTGATGACTATTCATTCAGTGTTATCTCAAATTCTCTTCTTTCTTTCCATTTTTTCATATTTTTTTTTATTCTTAATTTTTTTTGTGACTGAATTGTGTGGTATTACCAAAACAAACTGTAAAAATGCTAGTTACAATGCCAGCGGATATCGATCGTGACTAGTGGTCTTTATCAGGTTAATTAGGTTTATGGTTATCACAATATTTTCCTTTTCTCTTCTAAAGGTCTAAATCTTTATAGATATGCTGATGCGATTTTTTTTTCTAAATTTAATGAAAGTTATACTTTCTTACTGTTATCATCATTTGGAATAGGCTCATAACGTCCTGTATCTTATGGTTACATCAAGTTGAGCATTACAAGAATCCTTTTCTCCAACAAAAAGAATTGCAGTTGAAGGCTCAGCCTACCAAAACCCCCCCCCCCCCTCCTCAAACCTCCATCCCAACCACCATAGCTTCAACCTTTATTAGAATCCAGACAGAGTCTTTCTTATAAATAAAAACCTCGCTATATTGCCGGTTTCAGGCAGAGTTATCAATCTTGCACATTTTGCCGAGAGTTAAGTGAAACTGAAGTCACGTTGGGTAAGAGTTCGAATCCCGCATGAGAAATTAATTTTTGAAACGTCCTTCCACTTATCACCACGAGCAACACTTGTTCGTTAGTGCTCCCATAGAACCTGGCTGTTGGTGGGGTTGATCGCTAGAAAACAATAATCCAAAGCTATTATATTTCATAGCTCCAGATGCAATAAAGAGAGATGTGTTTTTCCATCACTATAATAAAGAATTTTCAACAGATAAGGATAGTTAAAAACATTCAAGGTATGATCGTCAAATAAAAATTATAAAAACGAGCAATATTCAGAGAGTGGTTCATCGTCTCGTTTTCCATGTTGTGTAGATCTTATATGTAACTGAATCTATTTATTTCACATTTCCTCACTCGTTTCGCACAAATATACGTCGATATATACAAGGTCGATATGAAAGGCCTATATCCTGTAACGAAAACGCGTCCGTATGGTTTTCTTACACTCCGGAGGTTGCCTTTCATCAAAAGTCCAGTATGGCTGGTCCGCTAAACATCCAAGACCTTTATACTTGATGTTTTATTGATACAGGAAACAGCAAATATATGAACGTAAGAGAATAATCGGTCCCCGTACGCACAGGTCGACTATTTCGTGGAGATCATTTATTATAAATAAGCGATATGGAGTCGTGAAGTTATAACTTGCTTTAATATTTTATACTGCAGGACCAGGGTAAACGATGAACGAAAAGCGATATGAGAATGTTGAAAAATATTGTCTCAACAGTCGCTTTGGAATCAATTGAATATTTTCGGAATGAGTTTTTCAAATCAGAATTTAGTTCTGTGAAGAGGCCTTTTTTATTTCCCAATATTTGGAACTAATTAGTATCTCAGTATTTCAGTATATGTGTTCGTTTTTTTTTTATTATTCATGTTTTTTTTTACACCATCTCGAATATGTCGACATGCATTTTCAAACAACTTTCTACCATGTACGAAAAATAAAATAAATTGGAAATATAGTTATGTTTTAGTTTACTAAGTTGACAACCGCCAACAGCACTCAAGAATCGAACTAAAAATACAATTTCATCAAAAAGCAAAAATGAATATTGTAAGTCGACTTTTGATTTTTATCATATTGGTTTACAGAATGTTCTTTACCAATATTGACGCAAGCCTTGTGTAAACTTACATTTTCATTTTCATATTCTTATTCTTGTTATACCAAATTCAGAGTGAAATTTTCTTTCCTTTTTATAGTCACAACCTTTACGTAACCTTTACGTAACCTTACCAACATTGATTGTCAGTGTGTCGATAAGCAATACATAGAATCTAATCGGGCTGTAAAAGAAGCAGGTGATGTGAATTCCTTGTCCCGTATCTATTAAATGAAATAGGGGTAGATATCAAATCCATTGTTGTCTCTCTGCAACGTCATAAAACCATCCAGACAATGCAATCAAAAAGTATTTACATTGTAAAATAATCCAACAAATCTTTATGACTTTGAAACCCTATAACTAGAATATCTTCAAAATATTACATAACCATATAAGTTCATATTAATTCTAAATATGTGTATACCTACGTAAGAAAAAGGTTGTATTCCAACTGAAATATTTTGTAAAATCTTCGGTAATATTGAAGAAACTCGCTGCAGATATGCAGATTTTGAAGCATGTAGTTGTGTTCACAATCCCAAAAATCCCAAAAATTATCGATCATTAGAATACAACAGCATGACAATATAATGGTGGTATTTTTGTTTATGATTTTGGTGGACGGCGTTCTCATTTTGTGATTATGAGTATATTACCATAATACATTTTCGCTATATATCTTTTACTTACTATTTACTAATCTGCCATATCTCCACATGCAATAATTTCACTCCCATTGCTTCTATCCTACACTCCCACACCAACACTCATTTACTATATTATACAGATTTTATTACACACCTGGTAAAACATTGCATGGCAGTATATCAGCATTCAGAAGTGTTATAGTTATTTGCAGTTACAGTTATGCTGTGAAATGAATAAATTATAATACAATTCATAAAACTGTATATTTTATCATGAGTATTGTTTGAAGATGTATAAAATTATTCTAAAAAAGAAGGGAGATTTAATACACGTTCAGGTTTATGTGATGTTATGTGATGTTGCTCAACGACTCCACCAACAGGTTATATTATGGGGGATGTGAAGTGTTTTATGAATATCAATTTCAATATTGAGATTGCCAGTTCGTCAGGTTACTATGACGACCAGAAAATTTAACGACAAACTAACAAATAGTACCATGTTGTAGTTGACGAACATAATGTTGAGAAGATTCGTGGCTATACTCAATTCAAACAATGTGATTCACTCTAAAAATACGTATTGGAAGAGGCATCACTTTGATTCTCCCAAATAGCTTTGTTGTTGATGGGGTCGTTGAGCAAATATGATAATAATTATTTACCGAGTATTTCACTTCATGACCAGAATGTTTTTCAGCGAGGAGTACATTATAGTTATAGAATCTACCGAGTTATCGTTGTTGCATTTTATTGTTGTAGGCTTATAGCTCCAACAATAGTAATTTATTTGGGTGTTACATAAAAAGCCATGTCGAGCCATCTGAGCCAATCAGATTATTGTGTCTGATTTGTCTGACATACTGTTATCATATTTTTAAACAAATATATATTATAAAAAATGTGTAGGTCTCTCAAAGTCATAAAATTATAATAGTGGCTATAAACATATTTTAGTATTTCAAGTAAAAGCTAAAGAGCAAATTAATGTATTAGGGCTATGCATAGTAGGGCAACTGCGAAATTGTGATTTTTAACATCTTTTTTGTAGCTCATATAGAAACATTAGCCACCAAAAAACCTTTTTTGCATAAATTATTTTCAAATGTAGAAAAATATTGAATATAATGTTCATTATTCTCCGAATATTGAAATGTGATTGAATATTGGTGTGACGACCGGCTAATGCGAAGAGTGTATGTATAATAGACCTAGATATAGACATGTGTCAAACTGTCAAAATGACGCGTCCGTCTGTTGCACGCCATTGATAGCCACATGCGTGATGATTGAAGAGTTGGAAATAATGACGGCAGGAAATGTAGGACATTCACGAACAAAAAAACACGCGAAAATTCACATGAAATACGAGATAAAATCATAGATATAAAAATGCTCACAAAATGAATGTACTCGAAATTTCATCTGGATATTTAGATTTTTTAATCCCCATATGTGTCAAGAAATACGAGTGAATTCAGGACAGGAGTGTATCATGGAATTAGAGAAATACCATAGACGAAAGATATACTACCAAGACAGGTCACTCTTATAGCTAAGCAAGTATAAATCCACGTGCACACCTCCATTCCCCTCGCCCACGTGTGGAATTAGTGCCTATGCTCGCCACTGAAGGGACGGCCCTGGTGACGGCTGGGCAGCAGTACAATTCAGCATGCATGGAGCGATTTCTAGCACTGCATGGTAGTTCTTACAGTTCTTACAAGTGAGGGGGCTTCTATTGTCTCAACAAACTTATCTGGATAATATCCAATTGATCAACACATTGTTCGATGGATTTAGCAGAAAAATGATCTATCAATTACAAAACACAATTGACGGAAGTCCCATGGATATCATTGCAGTGATGACAGAAGTTTTGAAACATTTTCGATCTTATTGAGTATAATAATGTGGCATATTATGTAAGAATAATTCAATTTAAAAAATAAATGAATGTAATGAGAGCAAATATTCCACAATATTATTGATCTGGCTCTTTTTATTAAAAGTTTCGAATCTTTCACTATAAATATATTCCGTTGTCGATATGAAATGATGATCTGAAATTGAATGTTAAAACTCGAATTTTACCTCCAATATTTCTCCCACAATACCTCAGTAAGCTGAGTATATCACTCATGATGTTTATTTTGTTATGGATTCCCACAGTGTATATAGCTACTTTGCGTCAATACTCGAAATCTCATAAATTAACAGTTTAGCACCATACACCAACTAACTGTAACCTATAATTATCATATAATTGTGGTAATCGAAACGTCGAATTGTCTAAGTCAGTTCTCCTTCAATGCCATTTACTAATCAATTCTCAATCACACTCTGATTCATGCGATTAATTAAGCGATAGCAAATTAATCTTGCTAGGTACACTGATTACCAAACTCAATTAGTTCCAATCACCATGAAGTTCAATTTAGTTGCAAATTACAATCAATCAATAGATAAATCAATTAAAATCATCAGACGGACGTGGTTTAATAGGATTTTATTTTATATGTTATCTGTGAAGAATGGTGGAATAGTATGTATTTTGCATGTAAATGATAACTTATGATGAAGAACCGTGCTGTGTAATACAACCCTAGTTCATCCCTCTATATCATCCCTCCATCATTCACTTTCACCCCTAAACTTGATCACATTAATGAAATTTTTCATATCAATGGATAATTTTTATCGTTCAACTAGGCCTAAGAACATATACGAACAATAAATGCATTAAACTTATACATTTCGTACTTTTGTATGAATATTACAAGTTGAACACAAAATCGTCAGAACATATACCCTTGACGAAAACAATCTGTTTGAGAATTCAGTTTCCGAATGTAATTAATGAGCCTCTATTGAGTGATGTTACATTGTTGAATAAATAGAAAACAATGACCTCCAAATTGTGTTCTTAAATAAAACTTCAGTATTAGTTTATTCATCCCGAAATTTCTGCTATGAGAACCTGACAATCATACCTTTTCTCCCTATAACATTCCGTGAAATACAGTCATAAAAATGTTATTTTGATCTAAATTAATCGAGTGTATATTTCATTTCTGCATCACATAAACAAGGGAACTATTTAATTTCATATTATTGCATTCTCAACTGTAATTTGAGATGACATAATTATATTTCATTTTACTGTATCACATGAACTCTCTTTGAACTGTCCATCATACATTTATGAAGTAATTAATTATATGTTTGCTAATTCGACTATATTGAACAAAACTGCACGCACATTCATTGACTCACATATGATTATATGTGTGATTATGTGTGATTATATATATATATATATATATATATATATATATATATATATATATATATATATATATATATATATATATTATATATTATATATATATATATATATATATATATATATATATATATATATATTATATGTGTGATTATGTGTGATTATATATATATATATATACATGCATATATTTGTGAGTGTACTATAACGTTTTCTTGATATGTAATATTAACCGGCTATAATACAAAGCTTGAACAATTAAACCCAGCCTATAATATATCGATACCAACATAATAATAATACGATTGGAAATCACGTTGTAATGTTAATGATAGCGATGATTATGGTTTATATCATTATACAAGCCACCCTTGTATCCACGCCATTAATATAGCAGGTTATAACATGATTGAACACTTCCCCTGGCAATATTAATTGCGTTGCCAGGAATTACAATGGACCCCCGATGGGACATTGTAACTGGCAACTAGACAGTAACAGTCTATAGTGCATCCATGAACACCAAAGATAAAATAGATTGCCTCTATTAATCCTTGACATCATCGAATTAGAAGGAATTATTCTGGAGCATGATCATAGATTAAATCTAAAGAGTTTAATAAATCATGTAATGAGAATTAAAATGAAAATGATGAAATTTTCATATCAAATATTATAAATTTAATGGAAAACAGCGAATATTAATGTATAGCTGATATAATGTGGATAAGCGTTATTGATGGTATGTTATCAATAGTTAATTCAGATCTTGCTTTGCAAGTAGTAAACAAACTTTGAAGCTGCTTCATAATTTATAGATTCCATCCTATTCTGGTATACCACATGATTAAAACTGACTATGTACGAACTTCCTAGAGTGAAATAGAGTAATTAGTCGATACAATAACACTGGTTTTCTTGGTAGATTACAAGAAACAGTTAATCTATTCTAACGAACCATTGAAAAACTAGTCAAAGTATATAGTTACAAATAATAATGCAAGAAAGATCGTCATCCATAGTACGGTGGTAAACTATAGTAATATTTATGTCCATCATAGTCATTGACATCGCAACTATTTAGTCAGTGATAATTGAATCATTACTGACGTACTTGAAACCATGATTTGGTTTTACAATTTTGCCTACACTGGTGTATAATCTGATTCTACCTCCTACCATTCTCTTGAATTATATAATCATATAATCACACAAAAGACTAAATAGTTTGCAGCATCAATCCCTAGCTTCATCTAGTTAAATATGATAATTCACGAAAATTAAAATAGAGTAGAACTATAATGCAATAAATCATGCACATTTTAATGAATATTATAATAAAGGAATTTTCGTAAATGTTTTAGTGTGCGGAATATGTAAAATGAGAATAATGAATAGCTTTAACATGACTTCTACTTATGAGAACTTTTATGCATTTTTAGATAACATTCTAATTGTAATACTTTATGATGTTGTAATCAAACTCAAATACGAAGAAGAACAATCAAAATCATGAATAGTAAAATTGAAGATAATGAGGAAAATGAGGAAAATGCACATTCGTTCTAAATATATTATCTAAAGATTCATAGATCTCTCATGCTACGAGTTATATACTGTAACTATCCTATCGATAGCATTGTTGCATAGTATTGACAACAATGAGATAGCAACAGCTGTTATCCTACAGCGACCCAATTTATTATGACAAGAATAGTTGCTTTGTCACATTATTTCAACAAACAATGATATAGCATGGAATGTGGACTTTTCCTAATTGACGTCAATGTCTGAGTTACATGTATTCAACGCTGTTCTGGTACTCTGAATGAAAAAAGTTCCCGGTCGTCATAGGATGCAGTTCATACTGTTGTCCAAAATTATAATTAGAGAAATTCATAAAAACACAGCATGAACATTGAAGGTGGATTATGGAAAAAACAGATTTTTTGCTCCCTATATCTTTATCTCACTGTGAATTATCTCACCTACAATAATTTAACCTATTGTGAGACTCTTCCATTATGATATGTGATTGAGAATGAGTGTTCTATAATGATAATATCGACCGTACTTTAGGTGATACTTCTCTGAATGATAAAAAGCAGTTTCACTTAGTATTAATGCAACGGCAAATTGCTTTACGATATATTGTAAGTTATGTTGAAGCAATATGTACTAGAGAATCCCGCTTGTAAATGAAATTACATCATCGATTCATTCAGGCCTTTGATCATCATGTATAGTTGATAACATTGGAGTTGGTAGAGTAAGATACAAAGTATTTTGATAATAATTTTCGAACGATTCGAGAGACTGTTAATTCAATACATCAGTAGCATCAGTTCTTGATGCATACACTGATACACAATAGAATGCGTGTAAACTATTTCAATATAATGCAATGTATTTCTCATATTTTATAGTTAATAATATAGGAACTAATAAATATAATGTTTTCTTTTAATGACAGTCTGAAGTTTTCGTGTGTATCACGTTATAGGTATCAAAGAGAACTGTGTCTCTTTTTTTTTATCATAATTTTAATATCTCTCCAATCTCTCGAATCTTGATGTCCAAAAATATGTTATACACGCTCTTACCGCTCATTTTGGAATACATTACTGTTTCAATTTAGCGTGTGAGCAATAAGAATAGAAAGAAACTTAATAAGTACTTCATCTCTAAGCAAATGGAGTTACTCAACTGCAAAGTTTCTCGAATACAGAGTGTAATATTATTATTGAGTTCGGTACAATACAATGTATTGTACTGAATTGTACAAAGGTTTCATGTTTGTTGGAGATTTTAAATCTTTTATGGTAATTAGTTCATAAATTGTATGTCCTACTGATATGTAATTTTGGTACATGGGAATGAATTCGTTGACGCTTGAAATCTGTCCATTTCTCTATTTGGACTCGATCTATTATTGATGTTCTACGCGTTTCTGATGTTCTAACCCAGTCTGATCAGGGTTGAGTAATACTGATCAGAAGTTTCATGAACCAGTATTTTTATTTCATATACATTCCTTTGATCGTTTGAAAAGGAAGAAAAATTATGGAATACTTCATGAAGGAAACTTCGTAAAATTGAAATAATACGAGCGCGAAACTGAAATAAAGCTCTCTAGGAAAACTTTCAATTTTAAGTTTTTCTACGAAAACCTTCAGGTTATACAAGGAGAAACATAAAAGTTCGAATGTAATAGTTGAGTCTAGACATACTCTGATTGAGGAGTAATACTAAAACTGATGTATACTCCCTTTCAAATAAGCGTTATATATTATATGATGTTCATAAAAATCATGCTGACATTGCCTGTAGTGTATAGTTAAAACCTGTGAACCTAATTTGATTCGAATTCCAATAGTGTTTTTGACAACATGGCTTTTATGAGGGAGCTAATATTGCATTACACTTATACAAATAAATCAGAATACACTTCAAAACTCTTTTTGATTTTCAGGTCATGTTTATTATTCAGAAATATAATGATCAAGATATGGATATCTCATAAGATGCGCTCATCATGCAATACGAAAAAAACTACGTTCACGTAAGACTGGAAAATAATTATCAGGGTTAGTAATTTTTTATTTTCTTCCGTTTGTATGCGTTTTTGTTATCGCTCACAAGCTGAATCAGAAGAAAGAACAGATCGACTTGACATTTTGAGAAAACTCGTCTCAACACATAAAATTGAAGCAGGAAAATCGAAGATCGAAGACTTTGACATCAATTTATAAATATCTGAATTCTTCATCAGCCCTAGCTTGTTAGTTTGATATTTACCCTTTGTTCAAAAGAGTTACAATGATGTTCATTATTTTCTTCAAATACGGTTGCACTAACTGTTATTTGATCATATTATTAAAGGTAATTATTAGGCATGAGGTACGAATAACATAGTGACCAAGGATGATAGACCAAGGCTTAATTGTTGCTCAATTCAGGATAATCATCATTTGGTACAACCGGCTCATAAGGGGATCATGTGGTGCCCCATTCGAATGATTCTACATCATTATCATCCTTATGACATTAATTGAAACAGCCAATTCTGCCAATTTTTAGACTTTTAGAGGTAAATCTATAAGAAGAAACCAATAGAACCTCAATCCTGATCGAATCAACTATATTGAGGATGGGAAACAGCCTAAAAAACTATTCAATGCTTCACTAAATTATAATCTTGATATTGAATTTCATAAGTGCATTGTTACTCCCTCGATCTCTTGTAATAAAACAGAAAACCTATAAGCCAGTCCATTCCCGACGAGTTAATGGAGAGATTGCCATCTGATCCCGATTCCGATCACATATCCAGAGGTTCAGTCTGGACCTCGTGGAGAGAAGGGGGGGGGGGGAGGATGAAGAGAGCATGGAATGGACAAGGATAATTGGCGAGTGCTCAATGGACTCGGATTACTAATAAGGCTAAACAGTACGAGGTGCACATCTGCTAGTATACGTGTACCACTCGTTAGTATTGGAAGGAATAACATTGGCGAAGAAAACGCGGTTAATTTACTAGAATGTAACTTGGTGTGTTAGAAGTAATGGCTTAATCTTTTTTAAGAGTGTTGTTTACTATACACAGGGTGGATTAACAGCTTTGTTGTGATATTTATAGAAGCAAAGGAGGTAGAATATTCAAAAGCTCAAATATTCCACATTTAAATATGAAAAAATGTATCCTTGAAATTTGTACTGTCTTGTATTGGAAGTATTCTTTAATTTTTAAATTCAACGATGATAGGCCTAATGGAGATTTATATCATAGAACAAAAAACTTGACGTACCGACTTGCCGTATGAAACATAAAAATCGCTTCAAGATATAATTAGTGATATTTCAAAAAGGCATCGAGTCACTCTAATTTTTCACGATAAGGTTTACTCATTTTTCGTACCTTTTTCCACTTCTTTATGACTTTTATGGTAGCTTCTGGAAAATACAAATGTGATCACTGGAAATGATGAAAACAAAGCTTCATCAGAATTAAGGTCACATTTTTCATCGACATGTAACTGTACTTGGCTCCAGAGTATTATAAAATGTCAACTGTATGTAACATTAAATACATTGTAACTCGGTCACGTTGATGAGTCTCGTTGATGAGTTGATTTTTCTCTTCAAGTGACAGAAAAGTTGGATAAAATAAAATTAAACCGGACTCGAAATTGTTGGATGTTTAGAAATATTCATAACGTTCATTCCTAAAATGTAGGGAAAACATAACGCTTTGAAAGAATTTGAAAGCTTCATCTGAAACACATGTAATAATTGTTGCTGTTGCTGTGATATAAAATAAATAATCTCAAAAATACTCGCGCGTGGACCTAAACACAGAAAGATATGTAGAGAAATCGATGAGCAGACGTACAGAAAGAAAAAGAGATATAGACAGAGACCGAGAAGATGACACGAGAACACAGATATGAAGATGGAGACTGGAGAGACAGACAATTTAACAGGTGGACAGAAAGACAAGGAGACAGACGAGACGAACACACAGATTTTCAGTTACATAAAGACAGGCAGAAAGGAAAATATTTATAGGGAGGGTGGCAAACAGAAAGATGAGCTATTAGAGATAGGTGGACGGATACACACGAACAGATAGTTGGATGGATACACTAACAGATAGGTGGACGGACAGACAAACAGATAGGTGGACGGACACACATACACATGGGTGGACGTACACAAACAGATGGGTGAATGGTCAAACAAACTGATAAGTGTACGGACGTATAGGAGTGTACGGACACGCTAAAAGATAGGTGGACGGACACACAGACAGATGGCTGGACGGACATATAAACAGATGGGTGGACGGACACACAAACAGATAGGTGGACGGACAGACAGACAGATGGGTGGACGGACACACACACAGATAGGTGGACGGTCACAAACAGATAGGTGGACGGACGTAGGAGTGTACGGACACGCTAAGAGACATACATACAAACAGACAGGTGGACGTACAAACAAACAGATAGGTGGAAGATGAGACAAACATATAGGTGGACGGACGTAGAAGTGTACGGACCCGCTAAGAGACATACATACAAACAGACAGGTGGACGTACAAACAAACAGATACGTGGGCGGACGTAGGAGTGTACGGACACGCTGAGAGATAGGTGGACGGACACACACACAGATAGGTGGACGGACAGTCAGAAGGATGGACGGACAAACAGATAGATGGAAGGACACATACAAATAGATGGACAAACACACAAACAGGTAGGTGGACGGATTGCCAGATAGATAGAATGATGTACGAACACACTAACAGTTAAGAGGACGGATACACTAACAGATAGGTGTACGGACACACAAATAGATAGGTGGACGATGAGACAAACAGATAGGTGGACGGACAGTCAGAAGGATGGACGGACACACATACATATAGGTGGACAAACACACAAACACATAGATGGACGGACGGTCATATATAAATATATATATATATATATATATATATATATATATATATATATATATATATATATATATATATATATATATATATATACATAGATATATATATATATATATAGTCGAATGAACACAAAAAACGGACAGACAGATAGTTGAATGAACAGAAAAACATATAGGTCGACGAATACACAAACAGATATGTGGATGGACGGGCAGACATATTGTTGTACGGACACACTCACAGATGGATGGACGGACACAAACAAATAGGTGGACGGACACAAAAAGATGGGTGGACGATGACACAAACATATAGGTGGACGACACGATAACAGCTAGGTGGACGGACACAAACAGATAGGTGGACGAACACAAACAGGTAGGTGGACGGACAGACAGATAGGTGGACGGACACACTAATAGATAGATGGATAGACAGACATATTGTTGTACGGACACATCGACAGATGGATGGACGGACACCAAAAAATAGATGAACGGACAAAAAAAAATAGGTGGACGAACACAAACAGATGGGTGGACGATGAGATAAACATGTAGGTGAACGACACGATAACAGCCAGGTGGACGGACACAAACAGATGGATGGACGGACATACATATTGTTGTACGGACACATCAACAGATGGATGGACGGACACAAACATATAGGTGGACGAAACGATAACAGCCAGGTGGACGGACACAAACAGATGGGTGGACGAACACAAACAGGTAGGTGGACGGACAGACAGATAGGTGGACGATACGATAACAGCCAGGTGGACGGACACAAACAGATAGGTGGACGAACACAAACAGGTAGGTGGACGGACAGACAGATAGGTGGACGATACGATAACAGCCAGGTGGACGGACACAAACAGATGGGTGAACGATGAGATAAACATATAGGTGAACGACACGATAACAGCTAGATGGACGGACACAAACAGATAGGTGGATAGACATACATATTGTTGTACGGACACATCAACAGATGGATGGACGGACTCAAACATGTAGGTGGACGATACGATAACAGCCAGGTGGACGGACACACAAACAGATAGGTGGAAGGACAGACAGATAGGTAGACACACAAACATATAGTTGAAGGGAGTGGATACACAATAGGTACACACACATAAAGTTGGACGGACACGAACACATAGGCCTAGTAAGTCCGATGAGCGGAAAGTGGGATGACTTCACATTATGGTTGGTTGGACATATACATAGATTGTTTGACGAACAGACAATTAAGTGCTCATAATTGGACAGACACATATACTATAGTTATACGTTCAGAAAAAAGGCTGAACGCGTGCAGGTTTATACATAGTAGGATATACATCACGGTTGGAATTGCAGAGATTACGACGGGCCAGCATTACGGTTGTACTTACATTCAGATACATTTACAGAAACCAGACAGGGATAGATGTGACACAAAGGAAGAAATATACAGAGAAAATGTTCGAAAGGACTGAAGAAGAGGTGGTATGATGGACAGACAAACAGGATGGTTGAACTGGCATGGTGAATACGAACATGGTTCATTTGTCGGGCATCTAAACAGAAGGTAGACATCTTAAGCCGCCCTCTTGGCTCAGTCAACTATCGCTTACTGTGGCAGGAACTGTAGCCAGGCAGGGCGTATAAACTCGTGTCCCGCATAAGGCAAGAGTTTTTGTACACTTTTTCAACCTATCTTCACTTCATCATTCCGTTATCACCCACTCATTCGTATTCCCGAATAACCTAGCTGTTGCTGGAGTCGTTGAGCAGCAGTGACACGATATAGACATGGTAGTATACATACGGTATAGGCTTACACGTATGTAGCGTAAAGCATCTTATTCAAATCAGCAGTCTCATTGAAGTTGAACATACCACTCTTGGTGAATATATATATATATATATATATATATATATATATATATATATATATATATATATATATACGTCAATATGCTGATACTGCACTGCTTAAACTATATCTACTATTCTCTTTCTCTCTCTGTCGCACTTGCAGGCCCGTGAATTGCCACAAACAAGACTGCACTTCCTAAAGACACTTAAGTCGAGATGCAATTATCTGGCGAGGTGCGCGACTCGTGAATAATGTAATAAGTGGAAGAATGAAGTGGCGGAGAATTACGAACGGTGACGAGAGGGAGAGAGAGAGAATCAAAATGGAAGAACAAATTGGTCTGAGCGAGTCGAGTGGCTTAGAGTGGTGTGTTTGGGAAAATAATTGTTTTGATAGAATTCTAAATTCGGATTAAATCCGAGGTGTTGGAATTGTACGGTTTCATTGTTTGGTTGCATACTCGCGCATCAATAGGATGCGATGTTTGCATTTACATGAGAATAGTCAAAATGCATGACAGGAATTTATTGGGAGCTTGAAAAAGATGGTAATAACTAAAAAGAAACGAATATAAAATTCGATTAAAATAGGTAATGTGATTGTTGAAAGTGTTTTCGTAAATTTTTATTTTCAATGTGGTGTAAATCCGCGCATACATTTTTGACTTAGACTTTGACTTTGAGTCGTCTAAAAGTGTTTTATTAGTAGCTCGATCAACCTAATATTTTAGCATCTCATTTAATGGTGATGAACGAACACAGACACAGTGACTTGAGAAAACTGGACCCTGCTTTTCTGTGTCTGCAACACATGTAAACGAACTTGGTGACTTTCCGTTCGGACATATTATTATAAAATTGCTTCACACTGTTCTAATTTTGTTCTTTGCTACACACTCTCTTACATGTATATTATGTTTGTTCACAATTGTATACTCTCTCTGAGTTATTTCAATGAATATAACATACAATTGTGAGGAACTTTATTTCATAGGAGTGGTTTCTAGTAATTTGCTTCAAAGGGAAATTAGATCCCTCTCCCACTTATGCGCGAAAAATCCATATACGACCTACTCGAGAAATATGCTTCCCAAGAGTCAGAAAAAAAATTAATCACAATTCGTAAGTTCTCGCGAAACTTGGACGTACTTTCGTACCGAAAGAAAATCTGAGTGGTAGGCGTACTATAAATCACAACTTATTCTCCAAATAATATTCAATTGTGAAACTGCATGGCACCTCTTTATCCCTCAGCCAATATACTAAGTAGGTATAGTGATTGTGGTTCTAGATGCGTAAAAAGCCTTCACTTCTATACCAAGTCTTTAACATTACGTATCATATAAAAGACCACTCACATTTTCCCTAGATTCTTTGTCAATATCCTATATATTCCCAATCGACCAACTCACATCCACTATTCCTACTCTCCAGGAAAATCTACGAGTGCAAATCTCACATCGATCGACCAACTCCCGACAAAAAGAGATTTCTTTCTTTTTTACTTTTCATTCTTTATAATGTTTTCTATCTCTGTCTTTTCAACTGAAAGTGCTACAGAGGAAGTGCATTACGTGTCCAGTGAGCCGACGTTCGTCGTCGTAGGCATCGTCGTCGTCGACCACCACGACGGCGGGCGTCGGAATTGACGCGAGACCAGTTAGCTGCACACGTACGTCGAACACAAGTCAAAATTAGATGGAACAGGAGGTTAAGGAGGTTGGTGAGGTTGAGAGGAGGGTGATAAAACTCTATTGATCGTATAGGGTATATATATATATATAGGCCTATATATACGAGTTATCTGTGTGTATATAAATACCTACATATCTCAATATATATATATATATATATATATATATATATATATATATATATATATTTATATATGAGTTATATGTGTGTGTGTCTATGAGAAATCTCTACTGAATTTGATATTAGCCACATTACTTTCAAGAAATACATCTAATTCCGATTACAATCACATACCATACCAATCGTTTTGTCCGAATTGTTGTTGAAGAGTCACCAGCGTTCAATTGAAACTCTATTCATACTGACAACACGAAATGACGTTCATTGAGAAACTACCACAAAACTGACACCATCACATTTTCATATGTAGAGATGATTATCAAGTTTCAGCTAGTGATTTCCAATTAGAATGAGAGCAAAGGAAATGAACTACTTCTAATTGAAGCTTATCAAAAGAAAACTAACTTACAGATGTAGTCATACGTATTTAATCAGAATCAGGTGTTGGTCATTGACATACATTTCCCTTCTAAAACTTTTTGTTCTGGTAATTCAAATTGAACAGACAATTAATACATCTCAAAAAATACTCATTCAAAATAATTAAATTTTCTCGTCTGAAATATCTGGAAGTATCCATCTGCTGTTTAGTGTTGGCAACATTGATTACTAAGAGAGGCATGGTCATTCTTACACTGAACATACTCTATTCGAGATTCAATCGTACACCACGTGTTGCGAGTTAACGCTTTTTGCGTGTGGTTTTAGAACGTTTCACAGTCAATGAGTGGAAAACATTTGGCGCGTTGAACAAAACAAACCGCCAATTAAAATAAACACTGTTTAATTGGTTGACCAGAATCAAGAGACGAATTAAATGTTGATTACATTTGATCCGAGTGATGAGAAAAGTGTCGCCGCAGAATGGTTCGGATTTGGAGTGCGGAATTTGAAGTAATATTTTCTCTGGAGTGCGCAATTTGAAGTAATATTTTCTCTACATGCGGAAAAGGTCAAAATTTAAACGTGTAATAAAGTTAAGTAGGAAATGCAAGAAATGGTCTAGGAAGAGTGAAAAATTTGATGCTACAAATAGACCATTTGTAATGGAGTCAATATTTTATTTCGACTCACTAAAATTATGATCATTCGATATTCGAATGTTTAATGTATATTTAGGTATGATAGGTTTTGAAGAGACCAGGAGGTGGGAGAACAGGAGAGTTGCGGAAATGAAGAGGATTGAGAAGGAAAGCCAGTCTCGGAACTTATAGAAATGATATAGAAATTCACACCCTGACGCAATCTATAATTTCTTTTCTGGTAAATATAGAAAGGTGTTACATTATCGAGACATTTTTGTTGATATTGTATGATGATGTTCAATTGCGATATATAGTACGTTGAACGGTACATTGAATATACATCGCATATACGTGACACATTGAAACGAACTATTATGAAGCATCTTTCGGAGAACAACTTCTTTTTTTTATGTTCAAACGAAATTGCGAATTTTATTCAATTTGAGATAGCAAGACATATGAACAATAATAATAATTAACTAATAGAGATATCCGAAATAATTTTCAAAAATATTTATGAACATGATCTTATTAGTTTTTATAATAATTATATCCAGAATTATGTTGAATAACATTCTCTATTATAGGTTGCACAACATAGTTTGCATGCTAAACAGATATTAATTTATTTAATTTGACAATTAGTTAGATCTAATTCGTCAAAATAAGATCCATGAATTCATTAAAAAGTTGAATGTACTTGATGAATATGAGAAATAACGAGAACAAAAATAAGTCAAGTTATACCATACATTATACACTGGTCGAAGAATATCTAGATTTTTGTTCGTCTTGTCATGACCATAAAATATAAAAAAGTACTTGACTATATATAAACTCTCAAAGTTTAAAATATCGAGATGGAAAGTTATCCCATTACTCTCAACATTGAATGGTCTTTAGGTTTGCCAAACCGTAAGTTCCAAGTCGCGTTCAAGACAATGCATATTTGTAAAACCCCGATTCGTATTCAAAACTATTTCGATGGCAGGCGCCATTGTTATTAATGTTAAATCTATAAAGTATTGATAAATTATATGAAGAACCGATAGAATAGAAATAAATGAGGCAAAGTTTGCGTGACACTTTGAAAGGCTGAATAGAAATTCTCGACGAGAAAATTGGTGATGTATTAAAATAAGTTGGTTTTCAAGGATTTCTTTTCAATAATATTCGGTTCTGTTCTTACCAAAGATATAAAGCTTTGAAGGCAACTGACAAATCATACTGAAGTATCAAATTGTAATTTTCAAATAAAGTCAAAGAAAACATTGATTCTATACATAACTCGTATGTGACTTGTCAATGTCAAAATTCTGTCGAACTTCGTTCAAAATGAGGTGTTATAAAAATAATTCAATTGATGTATCTGTATAGAATCAATTATTTATTCTCAGTCTAATTGGATCACCTCATTTTAATTCATTAAAAATGAAAATATCGTCTTTATTTTCATTTTAGTAAAAAGTTCTACGAAACATCATATCCATAATCACACATCCATGGGCTGATTTTCCAGGTGTTCATCAAAATTCAATCAACAGTTTTAATCAGCCCTCAGTTTTTACCAGTGTTTTTTTTTCGACTAACCAGTCGATTAACATAATGGAATCTTCAAAGTTCTATTGGTAACCGGCCATAACACACCATCTAACTAGAGATCGTTATAACATGACCACTGATCAAAGAAATATGAGCCACTCACGTGTCAAGGTATCATAAAAAACATATTATATATTGAATATTATTAACGTGAAAAATTGTACCTACCTTAAATCACCATTACGTGTGCGTGCTGTATGGTACCAACTCCCCACAAGAAATCTGAAAAAGAAATTTATTATGTTATTAAATGGTTAGCAAGATAATAGAACAGCTCAATTATTTATTTTGTATTTTGTACCAAGTCCCCCGATTAGGTAGTATACAGACTCATTGTAGTCCAGAGAATAAATTGAAATTCACATTTTGATAACAGCACATATAGGCCTAGTATGTTCTGTTGTGTTTGTACCCTGGCGGACATGTAAAATACAATCCACATTATTATCATCGTTATTATTATCATTTTTATTATTTTATTACCATCGAAACTTGATACAAAATAATTCAGGGCTATCATGGATGAATGATAGGATCGTTTGAATGGGGCACCACAAGGGTGTTCTCACCACCCCAAAATTACATTAATAATAGAATGATATTCTAATTAATGGCCTAGAGTATGTTCTAGAGTATATTGTCCCGTATGACCTACAGTATATTATATCTCCCTCAAAACACGACATTGGTATTATTGATATCCACTAATTAATATACATTGTTATTTGTGAATTGTGACGGTGTAAATATTGGATGAGCGTAGCGACTACTTGATCCACAAGATCAACTTTTTTTAAAACTTTCTGAATGTATTTTTGTGCAACACGCAATATTAATCCACTGAAACCTGAGTTGAGTCTTAGAGAAATGAAATTATTATGAAAAACCAACCCCAAGATTACTTGACTAAACGATGTACATATCAGACTTATTCCATACAACAGGTATCTATATCTTATAATTTCTGTACATTTTAACAGTGAAGTGAAAAAACTACGATATATTTTAACTGAATGTAAATAAATTATCATTCCCAAATCCCCAAACTCAACTCATTACTTTAGCAAAGTTAGAAAAGAACTAACTTGCACGACCGTAAGTGTACAAATTAAGTGGCCAGACGGATACTCATGAGTATTTGTCCTTTTTAGTTGGAGAAATCGCACCCTATTTTAACAAGACAGGCATTGTGGTCGAGTAACAGAGCGTTTTAATTATGGCGCTAGGTAGGGGTTGCTCCTCTTTAAATCTGATAACTAATTATTCAAGAGTCGGGGGGGATTGGTATATAAGAGTATGTAGGCGTTAACGAAAAGGGTTGGTTTGGCTATACTCATTACATTGACTAATTCTCAGCAATCTATAGTGGTCGCACTTCCCTTTCTCTCTCTCTCTCTCTCTCTCTCTCTCTCTCTCTCTCTCTCTCTCTCTCTCTCTCGTTATATTCCCACAGAACAAGGTTAATATTTTACTCTGCGACATTTATTGCGGTGTTGATGGTAATTGCATGTTTTGTAATTGTCCTACATTAATTTGTGAATTTGTTATTTGGCCATCAAATGCATTTCGTACTGATAATGTGTCCGTGTTTGACGCAAAGCTTCTAAATTTAACCCGTGCACATAATGATATTTGTGAATGCATTCAATTTGGTCATGATGTAATCTGTCAGCACTCAATATTTTCTATTTATAAAATGTTGATTTATAAATTATTCAACTCCCGTATAACCTATAGGTGTTGGTTGGGTCGTTGAGCAGCATTGAATTAGTTCAATCCGTATAAATCATCTTATACATAACACCTCCTTGTTGTGAATCACTTTTTGTACATATTCTAATTATATACACTCATGAATTGACAATGTAAATTAATAATCACACAAAATGAATCGAAATACTTTTTCTTGCACGCATCGAATACTTGATCAATTAATTTCAAATTTGAATTATTGATGTGAATGGTGTGCTACTGTGTGCTTATAACTATGTGCATCTTTTAGTATTGATTTTATTCCTTTCAATTATTCATATTATAAAAATGATTAGAGAAGTAATAAACGAAGAAATCTTTGTGAATCGAATTGGAATAATTTAAAGATTGTAAGAAGAAATCATTCAAGGCTACGATTAAAAAGTTTTTTACGCTATGAACTTTTGTTATCCGATAAAGTTGTATTATTCTTTATAACAACGGCAATCTTTTGAGACAAATCCAGCTGTCTATTTTAATTATTTGCTCGTCTTTACTTGAATTCTCTACATTACAAAATATAACTTCTATGAAAGAACAAAGTAACCTGGGGAAAAAAACCAGAAAAACGACACTTTTATTCACTATCGGCCAACAAAATATCCACACATAAGTTTACTATAGGATGAATATTATGATTGTTTCAATTATTATTTCATTTTTCAATATCGTGTTCATTTTGTGATTATACAAATTCATGTAATGTATGAAAATCAACCAAGAACTGCATCTATGAATCTATGAATTACAGAAATACAGAAATCTAATAGTGGGAAAAGTTGAATAATATATTTTCTCATAATAATCGCAACAACTTGTATATTTTACTCAATCATTGCATTCTAATGACGCACTGTACTGATTGGTGACTTGATGACGTAGAAATATACCATTTTCCAGATGGTTTACATCTTCACAAGAAGTATTTGTATTGAAGTATTGTATTGGATAGCTAGTTAAATTTGAACAAAATTGAATTGAACAAAACCGCACAAATGATGCGACGGAGTATTTCGTGAAAGCAAATGTATGATTTTCCAGAGAATTGATGCACCTCACATTAGTAATGAATATTATATTGAATCAAATCAATTTTCTCTTCATTAATATTATGACTTCACATTCTATGGAAAATGGTGGCTCTTTTCACTTATTTATCCGATGATTTATACAACGACAATAATAATCCTTGTCGTTTTATACACTTAATCATGACGACGTTTTTCATGTCAATTGAAAGAAGCGATTGTTATTTAATTTGCGATATATAAATCACAATATTTCATGTATTAATTCAGCACCATTATATTATGGACGTCGAAACCTTTAATCCCGTTTGAATTATAGTCTATGCTCCAATATGCCGTTGACAAATTCCATGCTTCATTACAATAGTTGTACAATAGTTTATTGTGAGAAATCGTTGGTATTGAAGCTTCACATTTTCATACTAAATACGCGGACCTTATAACTGGGACTATGGCTTTTGTCCTTTCCTGCATGCTCTTTGCAGCACCAATGTCAATTTAAATTCTCTCTCTCTCTCTCTCTCTCTCTCTCTCTCTCCTTACTCCTCTATTTCTCTATCCTATCTCTATCGCTAGCTCGCTCATCCCTTCTATTCTCTCTTTCTCTCTTTCTCTCTCTCTCTCTCTCTCTCTCTCTCTCTTTCTCTCTCTCTCTCTCTCTCTCTCTCTCTCTCTCTCTCCATCTCTCTTTCTCTCTCTCTCTCTCTCTCTCTCGTTGTCTCACTCTCTCTCTCTCTCTCTCTCTCTTTCTCTCTCACTCTCTCGCTCCTCCCTCTCTCTCCATACTGTCTGTTATACTACCTTCTATACTCTCAGTCTCTTCCTCACTTACTCCAGTTTACACTGACTCGCTCTCTCACTCTTTTCCACTCTTATATAATATTATTATATTCACGGAACGACAATGAGAGAATAAATCAAACGCCGCGGTGCGTTACTTCACGTGATCCCTTATCAAGAGAGTCGCGACGCCAAAAGACGTTTCGTTGGATCTCTCACATCGGGTTTAGCCGAGTTTAGCCGAGCGTAGTGTAAAAAAAAGAATCGAAAAGGCCTCTTTTTGACAGCCGCGCTGGCTTTGTCTTCTTGATGATAGACCATGACTTTTCAGAAAGCATCTCGAAAACTTTCTGGATAATCTAGATGAGACACTCTTAAAGGAATAATTATAAAAGATAATGAATGTAGAGCAGAAAGAAGTAAAACAGACTAAGAAAGAGGGTTGTCGTCGGCCTTTGTTGTATTCATCATTATGGAAAAAATGTGTTTAATAATGGGGTTATATAAAAATAATAGAACAGGAGCGAATGTTTAATTATCACAAAGGGAACGAAAAGCTGTATAAAATAAATATGCAAGTGGAATGCAGAGCGTAAATGAATCCCCATTATTATCAGTCAATATGTTAATAATTTGAAATATGTGTTCATGTGATTAAATTTGAATCACAAATAGATTATTTCATAGATAGGCCTAATCTGTTTTGAAAACTTTGTCAGTTAAATTAAATATAGTTCTTATCGTGTTAAGTTACCGTAATTTATATTCACTCCTTGGTCCTCGCTATTGTCAAATATATTATGTGGTACACGACCATCATTTGAATAGATGTGGGCATAGCTAAATGGACAAGTGATCATAATTTGCCAATATTATTTGAGAGATGATATATCACTATACTCATCAAGTAGAATTATACTTAGAATAATGAGTTAGAGTTAGAATGATGTTATATTTATATAGCTATATTCATTTCAATTATGAGATTTACAATCAAATACAAAATCTCCTGTGAGTGATGCTTCATTCATTATATATTGTGAACTAAATCGTAAATGAGTGAAATGACAATTTCTATCACAAAATAATGCATTATTATTATAATAAAATATTGTTGTCAATAAATATAATGATCATTAAATATTGGATATCATTAATATTATTACAAATATTATTATTATTTTACGAGTTTCAAATATCAGACAGATATGAAAGTTCAAAGCGCTGCTATCTGGTGAACAGTGTGAACACTGAACACGTATCTATAATGAAATGAGAGAACAAGAACAGTAGTTGTAGTTGGTTGGAGTTTGGTGTTTGATTTTCACGGCCATATATTTTAAAATAGGTCTATTTCACAAAAAAGGATTCATTCAATGCTGTATCTGAGATTTTAAAATATCTTCCCATCAATGTATTGTTTTTATCCATCATAATATTCTCATTTTTTCCATCATAAACAACTCAATTCTTTGTTTCAAACTTTATCGAAACGCAAATACATATCATCCACCTTACGAACTAAACACAAGCACAATCAATACAATCACTTACACAAAAACATCTATATCTACCTCTGGCTTATCTGCATACACTTATTGGTATTCCCGATCGACCGCATTACCATTGACACTCATACGACTCGATCCTCTAACACTAATTACTTCACCCTAATTACTATCTCTATCCATTAATAGGTCATCTTGAACAACCGTTCACATGTATAATTACAACGGAACGCAACATACATTCTCCAAGTCTTGTGAGAACGCCATGTATGCTTGTTAATTAATGCACTCATTACATTACGAATTTGAATTGAATCATAGATATATATATTATATATATATATATATATATATATATATATATATATATATATATATATATATATATATAACTTATATATTTCGATTAATTCGTCTTTTCAGATTCTTCTTGTGTGATAACTAATGTTCAATACCAATGCATATTTAACGTTAAATATTCATTGATATTAAACACTGATTATCACCCAAGATGAATCTGAAAATGTGAATGACTCGAAACATAATACTTATGAAAGCTTACACGAATAAATATACATATATGTACTATAGTATATATAGTTGGTTTTTGATTTCAGATTTTAAATGTGGTATCATTGTTGAGTAATGTTTTCAGTGATTGGAAGTGGAATTTTACTATAAGCTCCATGAGGGAGGTATAAGCTATCAAGTGTTATTACTGTTGTGTAATGAACGTGTACCCGAAGTGTTGTTGTATTAATTACTCGGGGACGAACACGACGCGGTTCATTATGTTAAACAAACGCAATTGAATATGACAACATTGCTTGGTGACATTGATTGGCTGTAGCAGTTCAACCAACGTATAGTGTTATTCGTATTATTTTGTGTGTATAAATGTATTTTGAACATCAATTAGGACTATTATTATAATTTTTCAATTAAATCTGACAGTTTTTAAGCCCACCCACCTACCTCTCTCCTCAGCTGTGAGTAAATATACATATATTCATATATATATATATATATATATATATATATATATATATATATATGTGTGTGTTATCGTTGTTATTGGGATGTGTGGACCGCGGCCCACACCCTGTCGCAAAACATCGACGTTTCGAGCAGATTGCACTACTCATCATCAGGACCAAAACCTGACCAGGACAAAGAAGACCGAACAACCCAAGAAGAAGACAACATACATATCCCTCTCATCTTGCAACACATTTGCTGCGTTTTCCTATAGTATAAACCATTGCAAACCGACTGTAAATTTGTTTAAAACTCATGAGCATATTTCACATTGTTATCCACCCTCTAACATGGAGTTACCAAAACCACCACACCGAACGAGGGCTAATTATATACAGTGTTACCTAAGTTATAACACACTAATGCTGTTTTAAGTTGTTCATGAGATTATAATAACATGTGTGTAATTTACAGTGACTATGTTGCAGTTCCTCCCCCTCCCCCCTCCCCAACCCAACCCTTATGAGGGGTGAAGGGTGGCACGCACTATTCTAGTCACGTGGTACGACTATATCGATCCAAGCTTGTTATTCTACTGACTATTAGGACAATAGCGCGATGTTGTAAAGTTGGTCACTCTTTTGCCGATGCAAAAAAATCCAACAACTCATAAAAACAACCCTTAGAACTAGGTCGGTGTGGTGAATATGTGTTGAGAAGAAAGCGGTATGAAAATTAATTAGTTTCTTCCGTTGGTAACTGTGTCGGAAACAGAAGTTTCTAAGCTTGCGACCCGAAACCAGGCAGCCAACTTAATTAAAAGATCCTTAATGAATTCCTTTGGAATCTTCCAATACACACAAAACAAACTTTTGTTTTAAGCCACGACTTTTATCCGAAGAGGAGCTTCTTTTAAGTTTCATATTTAAAACATAATAATATTATACATATAGAGAAGGTATGATTTTCTTCATGGTGTTATATATTAGTATTCATGGAATTTGTAATATTCCGCATAAGATTTCCTTGGAGATTTGTATAAAATTGTTAAATATAAAAATGAGTAACATATTTTTACATAATATCAGCACTGCAAAGTGCAATGTGCAGTTTCTAATTAAACTTGAACCTCAAGAAAATGAAAATATTGCTCTATATGACGGAAATATTCTCGAAACATGTAATATGGAATTATAGCATCACCCCTGCTGTTTTGAATAACTAAATAAGGTTGAATTGAGATATTTTCAAAAACTTTAACAAGCATAGAAAATTCTGTATCATTAAATACACCATCAAGTGCAGGCAGCTCATTGAAATTGCACATTGAATAACACGTATATTTTCTTCCATTGATGCAAAGTCACTCATACTATAACTTCCATACAAATATATCACCCTATTTTTTTCCCTCAGTATTGTTTCTGTTTTTCTTTTCTTCCTCGAGCTCTTTTGAACACGAGCATATACATACACAGCAGCATCTCTCGTCATTCCCCTTCCGTATTCGTCTGGCTGTCGACAACAATTATTTGTACCCTGAGTTTTCTACCCCATCCCGCCAATTATTCCCGACGAAGAGTTAGTAGTGGGTTCGAGCCTTCCACCCCCCCCCCCTCCCCCTCTCCCGCCGCCACCAACACTGGATCTGGGACTAGTATGGGTCCAGATGGCGCCAGGGTGGGCCCCAGCTCTTGATAACCCCTATGCGAACATTGTGCTACGTTTTCTGATACGACATATTATAGCGGGTGAATAGCGTCGGGGATATACGCACAGGAAAAACTCTGTCAAACTGCCAGATGGAATGTCACCTCTCTGGAAAGTGAGAAGAGAAGTGAGACCCTCTTCAGAAAAATCATAATTTCTGCTAAAAGCTTTCTATATCTCTAGACGAAATTAGATCAGGATTTTATGGAGGATATTGTGGTTTGAAATCTGTTGAGTTGCGATGGTTAATAATGAGAACAATAAGCTAGCATCATTTGATCAGAAGTGTGTAACTCTGGTACCTAACTTCGGTTATTACTGACACATACATTTCGTTTCAGAGCGTATAAGAGGATTGATGATTTCTATGGTATTATTTTCAAATATATGCCCTATAGGTTTTTGCTTCATCTTTGTGTCAAAGTGTATAGTAATGCTAAAATTGTATATTTATTATAATTATATAAATATGTTTGTGTGATCTTTCCAGAGAATGTATGTGCGATTCAAAACCGCATTTGGTTGAAAAACGTATCATACAAACGTATACAATTCATTTGAATACGTTTTTTCCACCGTTTTTCACACAATTATATCTAGGTTAGCTTACATTTAATTTCATCCAGAGTATAAACGAGACCATGCCAACCATGAAGAATGTTAATGGGTAACATATTGGTGATGTGATATCGCCAGGGCTGCATTGAGGATAAGTTACATCTACAGAAAGAAAGAAACAACTCAACAACACAAGCGTCTCGAGCCAAGTTTCTTTGAAGACAAACAAAGTGCAATTGATTCTTGTCTGCGGTGCAGCAAACGCTTCATCATTCTTCGCCTTTTGTTTGGTTTGCACCGCGGACATCCCAACCTTTCAAATCACATCGGAACAAACAAACGACAAAATGAAAAAAAACGTAACAATCAAAACCCTTGGAGATTTGACATTGAATCCTATTTGAAAAAAAAACGATCAAATGAACCCTTTTAGGACGACTAGCTTTCCTCCAATCCTCACATACTTATACTAACGATAACTTTGCTTATATAGATCAAGAGGCGATATCGCTGGTCTGAATTGCACAACATAGTGGTCACGGACATGTATTCGAGTCGGCACCCAAATGCCCTTTTCATGTTGACGATGAAATTCTAAAAACCTTTGGGCAAAGGGCGTACTAAAATTACGCGGAGACTTCTAAAGCTCCGAGAGAGAGTGAGGGAGAGAGAGTGAGAGAGAGAGAGCGAGAGAGAGAGAGAGGAGGTGCAGAAATAGAAAATAAAAATTCTGAATCCCCATCATCCTTTCCCCTCCCGCCATCCCGGAAAAGCATACCGCCGAGCAAGTGAGAGAAAGATGAGTTTCGAAAGTAGAAAGTAAAGTAGCCGAAACAGAATGCAGACCGCGAAGTTGGGGGCGTGGGGTTGGGGGATGAGAGGATGCAGAACTATAGCGATAGGGATTGAAGATGCTTTATATCGTTTCATGCGAAAACTTGCCACAGGAACAAAAACACTTTTAAAAGTTGTACAAAAACATGGTATAGAAATCGTAAAGGGGATGGAAAAGAAGTATAAGACACCGGGGACCTAGAATAAGCAAGGGCTTGTTGAAGGGGGTGGGTTCAGGGGGTTGAAGTTGTATTGTGCTAGGTTAAACCTTATGGGACATGATTATCAAATATGGAAATGGAAGGGAAAAATAAGAGAGGAAATGCAAGCAAGAAAATAGTGTACGCGGCGTGTTTGGGTTTCTTAATATCAGTAACATTTCTCTTCTTTTCAACTTGAAAAGCCACACCACAAGAATACACTTTTATAAATCCAAGATGTTATCCAACTTCTTCCTCTTTTTGAAGAGCAAATTAAAATAAGTCTCAAGATAACACCTTTATCAGAGTGTTCTATGCACAAGTTTTTCTTATTGCAGGATCAAGAATATATGTAATCTTGTAATTATTTACTGTTTTTCCTCCCAAGATTCTAGATAAGAAATAATAGAAGTGTATATATATATGCAAGCATCAGCATGCATCGCTTATGAATTCACCATTCGCTAATTACCTTCTAAATACGAAATGTGCGTGTTCATTTTGATGAAAGCTTTTATACAAACCTCATTATTTCTTGAATTAAAATATTAAAATGCGTTTGATGTATTACTCAGTCATAATTTGAATTTGTGAAATAACAATGGTGCACTGAAAAGATAAAATCCCACTATAATTTTCTAGCCCCTGTAAAATTACATTAGAAAATATTTAATATTTATCCTTACAAAACATGCACAACCCATGTAACTAACTACACCTTCTTCTTCCTCAATAAACATGTCTCAACGTCTTACCGTCTATTACCGTTAAGCACGAGTCTTGGGCGTGTGTTAATGACCACCCACCCCCCACCACCCCCCAACAGCCGGGGACGGCACAATACCGCCTCCCATCTTGCAAAGAGATAAGCAACATACTCGGGAAAACATTATGTTAGCTTCACAAGCAAGTTATGAAGCTCATAAAACCGCCTCTTCCACATCAACCCCTTCCCCCCCCCCCCTTACATCCCATATTGTTAAGTGTGCTATTACAACTTCGATCCAGAATGAATTTGGTCACGTGACTATTATCCTGGATGAAACGATATGTCTGTGGATACACTCGGGTAGTCGGATACAAAGGATAATCATGAGAAATTTGTATTTTCTCTCTTTCTCCGACTCTAATGGAAGATAACAATTCCATTTGTCAATTGGTCACTACTGATAATAAAAGTCACGATTTTCGAATACTTAGAGACCATTTCAAATTAATGTGTATTTCTCGTGGACTAGCAACATTAGGGGATGCAACTGAGAAAGAAAGAGAGAGAAAGAGAGAGAGAGAGAGAGAGAGACGTTTTCGTCCTGTGCTCTCTTAAGATTAGTAAAATAAATTTGGTCCCTCGCGACAACAAGTAAACAAAGTGATTACTATCGGAAGATGTGAAAATAAAATGGTCTTCAAATGTCGTGACGTTTGTATGTTTTTCTTTTGATGAGGGTCGAACTAACAACGTGATAAAATGAAAGTCACAAGACAAAAGCGCGTGTCATGATAAACGTCAATCAGTAGTAAAAACAATCTTGTCCTGCACTGAGTCTACATCTCTGATTCTTCATTCATCTCAAAGTTTAAATGGGATATTTCAAGTGATAAATCATTGTTGGTTCAATTTTCATACAATCATGAGCGAACATGTTCTTCATAAACATTTGTTCTGGTTGAATAAATTCGTTGACAATTCCAGCGTACATCCTGTACTGCATTTCGATGCATTTTAAACGTGAATAAGACTCGACAAAATTAATTAACGACGGTTTTATATCATCTTGAATTTTTAATAGTCGCCTTTGAAGTGTCATGAGAAGAATTATATTACACCAAAATATTCATGGGGTGTGTGAGATCACCCTCATGATGCCCCATCCAAACGTTCCCACTTTCATCCATAATTATCCTTGACTGAGGAACGATGATTCTGTATGAAATTCCTATTCGATGTTGATGAAAATAAGACCCTTACACAACAGCAATATCTACAGAGAAGTAACGGAAGTTTTCCATGTATTTTCCAATTTCAAATAAGCCTTATTTAAGAATTTCTTCATGCCTAATAGTAGTCTCTAAAGAGGTGGAAAGGAGGAGAAATACATTCTCCAAACAGCATTTTCTCCCCTTTTGTTTTTTCCGTAGAAAACATTTGGTTTTTACATAGATACGTATGATATAAGGGATGTATGTCCAGAATTCAGACTTCTTGGACCCTCTTTTTATGCCTCAATACCCACCATAAATCGAGCATTCACTAGTTTTTCACATTTCACATAATATAAGTTTGGGTGAGCAAGTGATCCATAAACATCGAAAACTGTATCGAGGGTGAGCAAATCGTCCATTTCACCCCTAACGCCTAACGCCATCTGTCAGTTTGAGGTTGTGCAAGTATGCTGCAGGCTTTCAACATGAGTTGGCAATTTGTACATTTTTGAAATTGTTATTGTAAATGAAGTCAATTACACAATTGGCCGTCACTGTACGATGTATCAATATTATACTGACAAAAAGTTGAGAAATTTAAACACGTTCTGAATAATGAATCGATGTAATTAGAAGGAAGACAGAATGATCGTGCTTTCGGTGTTATATAATATAGATAATCTGATATTGTTGATTGTAATGTTAATTCACAATTATCCCATTTTTTTCTTCTCCCGATTGCGAACTTATAAAGAAACGAGACGAAATCCCTTGCCCGTTGTCTCTCGGAATTCTACATTTTCGAATAAAATATATTCAATAATAGATTTTCGCATTATGGGCTTCATAACTATCAATTCCACCAATCTAATCTGATCCAGACACTATAATCACGTAGCAGGAACATGTTTTGCTTAGAACATATTCTGCCGCTATACACCAAAATGTTACATCCATAACTATAAGTGTGCAACCGAAAAGCTATCATTAATCCTTAGTTTCAGCAATCATAATACTTGTATCCACAACAAAAAAACCTTTCACCAAATTGTGGAGACGTTGATAACTCCACAATCTCGCTGCATGTTCATGGATTTAATGCTTTTGAAAGATGCAGTTGCGTTTCTTATCGCGTAAACCTCAACCTGGAATATCATATTCCCTCGCAGTCATAGAGATTCACAAATAGTACGGTTGTGTTTTGTTTTGTTAGAATACGACTCCATTCTGTCGTGGATACAATATCACTTCAAACTTTGCTTTTGGTGCCGAATACTCTTAATTATGAGCATACGATCTCCAGTTGCCGTGCCGCGCATAATGCTCCAATGAGTGCCTCTTCTCCGCCGTGCCGTGTAATTGAGCCAAATTGTTTCCTTTATTGCCGTTCGTCACACTAATTACGGTTGCAGATTACTAAATCTGGGAATAACGCGTGTTTTCATGTCCGGGGTGTAAAGACCAAGCAGCACATTGCCATAATTCATACTCTCGTTTTGGCGTTGCGTTACGTTCACCCTAAGTTTAGGGTCTATCAGCTGTAACGTGCCAATGTCACGGCTGCGTGACAAACACATGTAAACTTGAAATGATTAAAAGCAACCGTGGTTTGGTGCGGAATAACAAGACTTATACCTTCAATTCGCAATGGTCTTTCACTGTTTTATGGGACCGCACATTCTGTATATAATGCGTCAAACATTCCGCTCACAAGACTTCTACTATATGTACCTATAATATATTGATCTGTAAGGTATATACATCATTCTATTAAGGTTAATAATACTTTGTGAAAAAGATTATCATTGTTTTAAATAATTTACGTACGATGCTTTTTAGAATTAACGATTTATTTAGTTTCTTGAATGTACATTATTAACTCATACGAAAGCAATATTCGAATATGCACTAGCTTTTTAAAAGTGTATTTCACAATCAATATAGCACACATATCAATATTAATATTAATATTTCAATATCAATATTTCATTTGTATATTATATCGACACTAACTTACGTAAGATAAAATCTAAACACAATATCTGAAATATCGACTATCCATTATGTAATATAGATTCCAAAAAGCCATTCTGACCAAATCCTGGTCATTGAATTGACTCAATTCTGCTTTAGATGAATAGACGAGAGACTGACCCATAATTACACGGAAACCATCTCCTATACGTCCATCCGTTTAGTCGTGAAACCTGCTTAGTGTATTGTCAGTTCATTTCCTGTCCATGCACCGACCGACGTCCTTCAGGACCAACTTACACGTTTTACTCGAACACATCTGCTTCAATGACGCAAAAGCTAAACATAATTTATCACTTGACAAGACGATTGCAATCGATCCCTATTGACACAAACTTTACTTTGATCTTGTGTATTAAACGGGAACTCTTCCTTTATGAACCCCTATATACACTTGGATTATTTTGACCCAGTATCAGCATCAAAGCAAAGTTTTAATTTCCTCTCCGAAATGACGATTCGCGAATGAATAAAATTGATGGTTAGGAAATTATGGATGGGCCACGTATACCGTTCGAGTAGAGATGAATGAAAACTATATCGTACCTCATACAAATATTTTTCCGAAGTTAAAAGGAAAACAAAATGATCTCTATATTAATACATCCGTTATTGTATCTTTCTATAAACTATTGAAATATTAGAGAACTTCCTTGACTTTGCTATATTTCAAATTATTATACAATTCTGTACGATATAAATATGAATGATGAATAGCGCATACATAGTGTTTATATGTCATGTAATAAAATATATGACCGCAGAAAATCCAATTATTTGCATAATTGTATGTTCCATACTGATCTAATTTTACTTTACGAGTATAACCGTTATAAGTAGGGCATTTACACATTGTATTTTATATACATATAAATATATATATATATATATATATATATATATATATATATATATATATATATATATATATATATATATATATATATGTTCGCATACCTTTTTAGCCATATAGGTATTAGTACGTGAAAAAGACATAAACAGACATCGACGAACGGCCGACTCATGTCCGAATCAATTCATTACTGCACTGATATTCGGCTACCCGTAAGGGAGACGGCCATTAAAACGCCATGTTTAATATAAAAACATCATCCCCCGAGTTTCTCGCTAAGTGAAATTAATGATGACACGAATGTTACAACAATTTGCTTCAATGCACCAAACAGTAAATAACGTGATACAGACAAAGTCTCGCTAGATGATCACACAATCTAGGATACGCCCCAAAAAAGCTTTTAGTGAGGAAATAATATGGTTTATTAATCAATGATATGGGAAAAATGAAAGCAAGATAGAAACATCATGTGATTAGGTAGAATGTCGATGATTTCATTATTAGATTGAATTATTTGTTATACATGCCAATATTTATATGAATTATTTCTAAAATTGTGATTTTTTTAATCAGATTCTGTCGATCCTGAATAATCATTAAGCTCGTATTACCCAAGAGATTTCACATATTCTAGCAAACAACTGAAATTGGAAATAATTTGATGAATTAACTGGATTTTGTATGCATACGTTGTAGTTGTATAGCTGTATATATGTATGGTAATGCCATGAAGTAGATGACTAATTGCGTAATGAGTTTATACAATCGAAATGTTTGATAGAATAACAAAACAATGCAGTATAGTAATCATTAACAGGCAATTGCCATAACACAATTTTGAATTGAAAAAAATATGTGATTTTTTGATTCGATAAAAGGGCTATACGTTCTTATAAGATTAAACAGAACATATTTTAAAAGTAAAATAATGACACATCGGGATTGAATTTGAGAAAGAAATATCCAACTCACGAAGAAAATGATATCTATGTAAACATCTAGCTAAGGTTCATTATTTTAATCATTTTTTTATTTTTTGTAATCTTATATTCATACGGTACTTCTGAAAGGGGATATAGGAATCCCCTATATATAGGACTAATCATCCATTGTAGATCATCCCATATATAGATATAAGACGTTTTAAAAAAACGACAAATTTCGAGTTGTGATTACGTTTAGAACAAACAATTGATGCATATGAGAATGTGCCCCATAAACTGTCGATACATTGATAGTGGATACACTTTCGGAATAATACATCTCAAATAGAACCAGAATAAAAAAGTATTCATTCTCATACTGCAATTCTGTTGTATTTTATAAAAATGATATTTCCACGAGATTTCATATATACACTCAAAGTCTGCATAATAAACTATATATCATATTCTCTGTTGTTCTGTTTGTATCTACTCAAACGTCAACATTCATGAAATGGAGTATATTATCTCATTTCACATCAGCCCCAATTCTTATCTCACCAGCATCACATTTCTTAATGTAGTAAAAGCCGTGAGTCGAATAGCACTAGTTTGTCACAATGGATGATTCTTAAAAAGCCACATCTTGTCATCGCATCTCTCATCTACAGTAAACATCAATTGTTAAACGAAAACACGGCACACCCCCACCCACATGACCTCCTTCAGAGCCAGAAGGGTGAAGGGGGAAGCATAAAATATAAAATGACTGATTGTTGATAAAAAAAAAACCCTGTGTAGTATATCATTTCTTCGGTGGTAGGCGAACTTGCAGAAAATCAAGTATCAAAATACGAAATAAATGATGACAGATCGTGATGCCTATAGGCTTTCTCTGTCTTAAAGTCATCATTGTCCCTCTTGTCGTCAGTCCGTATTATTCTTAGCCTGGGAGGATTATTGGTAGTGACGTATAATACTGGGGGGAGGGATAGTGGTTGGATATTATTGTGACGGCTAGAGGGGATGAAAAAGCATTCCTATAAAGCGGCAAAAGGTCAGTAAGAAGGCCTTTTATATTATTATGAAAGCTTTAGAGCAATGTGTGCAGCTTGTGATGAGAGGAAGGAGGGGTGGTTCTTGGACAACTGGAAATGTCAATGCGTGATAAGCTCAAGTTACAGAATATTTGAGAGGGTGGAGAATGTTTGAATGTCAAAATCAATTGGAAATATAGAAGACGTCTTTGGCGCCCCTAAGGAATGTTTTTTGGGGTGCGTGCAAGTGCAGATATAGAGGCTTTCCCAGTGATATAGTGCTACAAACTAAACTAAAAATTCTGACAAAAAAACGTGTATCTAGTTTTTCATAACTCCCTCGTTCCTAATTGTCATAAATAAGTAGTGACTGGTTCTGCAGATAAAAATTAGAATGGCCAATTTCAGATCGTTTTCGGTATGTACTGAGAGAGCTCCATTAAAAAAAATCATGACGGGTTACAGAAAGGAAATGTTCACGTATAGACAATGCAGTGGGAAAATAGTATATTTCATGTTTCAATAATAGGATACAAGACTACGATGAGCTGCCCAGTAACATCCGAATTGTAAGGAGTGTAAGTTGTTTAAAAATTTAGAGTATTGAATGGATAGGAAATAGGAGATAGTTGATAATAATTTGGTACAATATTTCATATTATAGTCAATAGGTCAACGTATTGGTGATACGTATTGAAATACGTACTAGGAAAACGCCATATATGCGTTGTTAGACGAGCGAATAGTAATAGTATGGGTAAAAATGGGTAAAAACTGCTTCGAGTGGTACCAATTTAGCACATTTTATGTTTTTTCTTCAAAATGGCTGACCCGATCAAGGTGAAATTTTTTAGAAATGTGTACTTTTTTTTCTGTATTTTCTTTTTTTCCGCCATGTTATTCTGATGGGTATTTTTTAAATTTCTAAAATTCATAGAAAAAAGTTACCCCCAGATAATGCCACAAAACTATACAGAACATAAAAACGAACACAATTTTTTTTCAGTATGTCAAAATCAATCATTCGTTATAGTGTCAATTCTGTGGTTATGTGATTCTGTGATTGTGTGAGTATTCATGTGTAATAGGCCTACAGAATAGTGTGACAATATATTTTTATTAGTGTATAAAAACCCTATCTTTCAAGTTTCAAGCTAGCTTGAGCAATCGGCCGAGATTCGAAATAATATTTATCATCATTGTACTACAACTTCAGGATTCAAATAGTGATATAGTGATATTATGAGAGTGTGAAATTGAAATGGCCAGGTGGATTAGATACTACATTCTTAATTTGAGATCGAAGTGACAAAACAATTCGAAATAGGCCTAAAATGTTTGTTATGACTTCGATTTCAATTATTGAAAAACGTAACAACGGAACAACGTTTTGTGAAAAACAACTGTTTAAAGTGATCGACTGTGTATTACAAACCATTTAATTTTGATTCCATGAACATGTACAAACCTCTGGGCGGGTGCCACTTTCAATTTAAACCAGTCCACAGGGAAAAAATATCCATTAACATCGGCGTTCCACTATTGTGCTTTATGCGAGCAATATATAATTCAACTAAATCATTCCATTGTTTGATTCAAATATCCCAATAGGAAACTCCTCCCTCTTTCACTTCTCAACACATATAGGCAGATGTCTCCATATAATGTCTGAATGATCGTATTGTTGTATAACCATCAATGTCTATACCTGTAGTATTTGAAACCTGGAAGAAATCTTGAAGAAAGCTCGACTGCCAATCATGCAGGAAGCACCTGGTTCTGCGGCTATTGTGGTATTCCGATGGTGAAGTAGATTGTTCAATACACAGCTCAATTTCTACTCCAGTAGATCAACAGAAAGGAACGCTTTGTTGTTCTGTATGTGTGTATTGATATACCTCCAAGAAGAGGGCTACGATAGTGGAATTAAAAGAAGTGTTATGATCTCTTCCGAATAGTACGATTGTATTATACGTAGGGTAACTTCTGAGTTATATAGGGAGCAATTGAAAGTTTCGATCGACAGTCTTTCCGATAAGTTACCTTTAACGATTGTGTGTTTCAACCCTGACATCAGAATTATATTCGCCAAACTTTTACCTGAAATACATCCCGGTATATTCTATATTTCATAATACAGCTGTATTGAAATAAATTATTACAATTACTCTCGACGTTTCGTGAAATAATATATACTTCATTCAATTAATAGAGATACAATGATGTTTCAAAATTCTGAACAGAATAATGTGTACAGGGAATGATGAAATTAAATGTCTTTTTCAGAATAATATTCTGAGAAATGAAAATGAAATTGATCACAATATGTATAATGAGTGATGACAATAGCACTTATGGAAATGACACTCATGAGGATGTATAATTGCGTAACTGTATATATATATATATAAGACTCATATATATATATATATATATATATATATATATATATATATATATATATATATATATATATATATATATATATATATATATATATATATATATATATATATATATATATGTGTGTGTATATATGAATCAATAACTCGGAAATTTCAATTTTTGCTCTGAATTGAATACTACGTACGATGTGAAGTAAGTTTATATGTGTACTCGACTTCAAAACAGGAATTGAATTTGAAGTACACTGAAGAATTCATGGAATTTATTTGAAATTATTCGTGAAAACCTCCAAGACACAATAAGTATAATATGAATGATAATAATAATGAATAGGCCCTATATATTATATATACACACATTGTATTGAATATTTTTTACTTTCTGTTCAACAATTATGTTAAAATCCAGTTGAACTTCTCTTCAGATATATTTCCATGTACAAGTAGAATCGGTCCTAATAGTTGCGATACACCAAAGACTGGTGACTGAATGACTTGAGAAATATACTGACGTATACGACAATTTTATAGTCCGTGGTACATTATATATTTCATACATTCTGATATTGACTCATATCGCCATATGTCAGCTAGTTTTGTACCAGAATATTGCCAGAATGAAATGAGAATAATATTCAAATTTTTCTGAAGATTGCATTTCCATCGGGAATGCATTTCATATTAAAGTATAGAATATACGTTCACGAAAAAGAAGACGTTAAAATTCAATTCAGTAAGATATTGCGAAATATTGTAGCAGATGTCTCATGATGTGTCTATATATGTCTCTCTCTCTCTCTCTCTCTCTATATATATATATATATATATATATATATATATATATATATATATATATATATATATACATATTATTTACATATTTAATACACTTGACATCCTTATGAACATCTCCAATGAAATAATAAGGTAGTATGTATTGAACTATTGGATAAATATGTCGCTATTTCAATTTCCATAAAATCTACATATTTGATGTTTATAAACACCAAATAAAAGTACCGTAGTTAGGTGAGTGAGTATTCTCATTCAGACATTATAATCTTCTGTTCGGAACAACCTTCAAGTTTGAGCGTTTGTTACTTCAGTCGGGGTAAAGTCGGGGTGGTCATTGATTGAGTCTGGCTTTTGAAATGTGGACGATTTGATTGGCGAGTCACAGTCATTTGAATTTTTTCCGAAACATATAGAAAGTAGTACACGTTCATTGGTAAAAACTCAAATTGGGTATTAACAGAACTCGGCAGAGGACTGTATGAGTCTCAATGAACCATGCAATTGGAACAA
The DNA here is from genome assembly GCA_907164805.1 of Brachyptera putata. Lineage (NCBI taxonomy): Eukaryota > Metazoa > Arthropoda > Insecta > Plecoptera > Taeniopterygidae > Brachyptera > Brachyptera putata. The sequence continues at coordinate 16,426,691 of OU015464.1, forward strand.
AGGATTTTTTAGTGTTCTACATATTGAATTGAGGATGATTGAAATACCTATATGAGTACTCCATACACAATATGTCTTGGCCAATATACTATATTTTGTCAATCTTGGGCTCAATTTTCTGTTGAGTAATATGCGCAAGTAAAACGGGTTTAAAACATAATAAGAAGCTAAGTTCGAGTCAGTAGTTTCATTGTCGATCCAGTTGAAACAGTACTAGAGCGAAGAATAGAACAAATTGTTTTATAACTCAAATCAAAACCACCTGCCTTGTATAGAAAAGAGTTTTCCGTGGAGACTCGTTTACTCAAATCGTTTAAAAAAGAAAACAGAAATTGAAATAGCAAAAGTTTCGTAATGGTATATTAGATAGCTTTTATAGTTTGAACGAAAACGAGACTAAAAAATTAAACACAACACTGTGAAGCCAAAGGCCAACGGTAGTCGGATTCTGAGTATACTTCATGAACATACGACCATAACAACATAGTATCAACATAATGAATATGCAAGTAACATGAGTTGAATCTGAACTGAATTATATTTTTTGTGTAGTGAATAAAAACTATACAGTATAATATACTAATGGTAAATATATTTTATTGGCTAGATTTTATTTCCACACAAAGGACAAGTGAGTGTACAAATTGGTGTTTTACTTCGAACATATTTATACATCTCTTATATTAGAATTTGGAATTCATACACCACTCTATAGATGTTACTCGATAGTCTCAGAGCATTGCAGTCTCACTTCTAGCTCAATTCCAACTTTCTTGTCATATCTTACTGATATGAGGTCGCAATGATTCTATCATTAATTTTCATTGTTCTCCAATGAAATCTATCAATCTGATGAATAGTCAATAATATTATATATTTCCCCAAAAATATGAAAGTTTTGCTGCATGATGATATTGGTTGTATATCATTTTCCCAGTCAATATTGAGTATATTTCAGGTTACCATGAGAGATGTATAATGCAATACTAATCAAGGTAGCAAGCAGTATTCAATATTTTTCTACAGTCTAGACGTTTGAAAAATACGGCAACACATTACTCGTCTGGAAGCAATGTATACATAATATTTCCGATTGTTTTACCACAATAAACTATCGTAATCCATACACTGCAGAAATGGAATGTAATGTAAGTGGTTTTGGTAATTGGATGAGGATTGTATTAGATAGGTACTGTACGTACATACGATTTAAACTTATGGTGAGCACATTTGCAATCCCAAAATACTTTCATGAACTATAAGCTCAGAATATCGATGTATGAAAACCAAGTATTCAATTTCCAAATATTTTAAACTGAGCATGATTCGAATACTTGCTTTAATTTCCTCATATTAGTCAAAAACTATCGTCAATAATATTGCCATACTTTATATTATATGAAGTGAAATAAATTCAATCCAACGCAAATTCTCATTTTTTTTTACAAGTTAGAAATGCTATATGGAACTCTTTCGTTTCTTCTAACTGGTAAACTGTTAACTAGTGAATACAATTAGATGAGCGTGATGAGACTTCCATTTCAATTACCGAGAAAAAAACGAGTTTCGTTTCTGTTTTTTTTTGCGATTTTCTTCCGAAATATTGCACGTGTCACACAGGTCAGAAAAAAAATCAACCTGAAACTCCTGTAGATTGGTGTTACACCAAAAAAGACTCCAGAGAAACGGGTTGTACGCTTTTCTTCGTGAGAAATTGGAGAAGAAATATGGAAAAACTGTCGATTATACACATTGTCAGTGATTTTTGGATGACAATAACGTAAAAAATGCATTAGAACTTTAGAAATATACATTTTATTGAATATTAGGATAAACAAAAGTATTGCAAGTGATCGCGTTGTCAACAGGCCGTTTCATATAAATATCAGCAGGCAGCAGGTATAACAATTTACGTTCAACATTTTCCAACGTTAGAAGTAATCCCAATGTCTGTAGATGTAAAGTGAGCTGACCGAATATTTTACACCCTGGATTTTCATATTTCTAAGCTCATCTCACAACGCATTTACTGCGTTTTCCTAGTGTAGTAAATTTAGTAATAGTCGGAAATAGTATGTAGGAGATTCAAGCACGGAAGCAAAAAGAATGTAAAATTATATTAATATGATACATTATTCAACGGAGAAATACGGTCGGTAAATATTCATATCGCCAAAAATTAAAATGGATATCTTTATATAATAAACTACTTGTAAGTTGAAATAAGTTGTATCTTGCTAGGGAATACGGTATACCACCACGTGCTGCATTGTTCAAAGGTTCGCGCGGAGGCGCGTGTTTTGTTTAACGGATACGTGCAGAGGATACAAGTCAGAATACCGAACAAGAGTGCGCCTATATAGCCGCACAACACACTGAATGCTGATACTGAGAAAACTAAAAAGCCGTCTCAAATTAAAAGTCTGGCGAGAACCTCAGTTAAAACTTCCCTCATTAGTAGCCACTTGTTCATGTCGATGTCGAGACTCTCTCTCTCTCTCTCTCTCTCTCTCTCTCTCTCTCTCCCTCTCCTCTCTCTCTCTGGGAAGACAGAGACAGAGAACGAGACGAGTGGTTCAAGAGTAAATTCTAACCCTTGGCCGCACTCATGTGGAGGAAAAAGCAAACACTGCTATCACGGTACCACCACGAAGATTCATTTAGGATGTTACAATGAATAGTCTTCTAATATTACTAGTATTTGTTTCATCAATCAATATAAACCCCGATCCACGAGCGCTTTTCACTTGTTTTTGAGGGGTCGAGGCTCCCTATTGTGTATACTGTAGAATAGGAAAAACGTTTGATCGACCCACTTTCTCAACGGTAAAAATGCATATTGAATTCACACGTTGAAAAATCCAGAATACAAATATTAATACAATTCATATGGCGTAATTATTCCATGATGAAGTCTTGATTGAAATATATGTCTTGTTCTGTGAAAAAGTAATGTAATCAGATATTTTAATCACACATATTTTAATTAATAATTCTGTTTTGATTTTGAATTCAGCCTAGATATTGAGAATGAAAACAATAAATAATGTGCATGCACAGATGCACTGTGCACATTGATATATAATAATTATATGTTCGTGCACATTATTGTGGTATTGTACAAAACAATGAATTTCATTCAATCAGAAGGATATGAAGGATATCAGTGAAAACACTATCACATTATGGTAATATAGATAATTACAAATGCCCAACCCACAACGACCCGTCGTCGAAAACCCGTAACAATTGTAGGGTCGAGCACTAATTTCACTAATCACTCGCCTCTCTGAATTAGTGTGTTCGTTAGTCAATTTCAGTGTGGCTTTGCATGAAAGAACTAATTAACGTAACCAACAAGATTGGCCAGCAATAAAACGACCCAAGTAAATGTGATTGCGATGTGATAATGAAAATGTTCAATGATGCTTATTTTGTTGATTGCCATCAAGAGAAAACATGTTCGAGTCTGAACTTTGTCTCCACAACTTACGCAGGTGAAGCAAATCTGATTAGCTATCTGTCATCAGGACGAGGTAACATTTTCTGTGATTGAATAAAGCTTCGACGCCGATGTGAAGATAAAACCAGAGGGTAACGGACAACAAAATCCGACCACCCACAAAAGACAAAGGTGGAAAATATTGTATAAACGTTAGAATAACAGAGACGAATCAAGTAATACAAAAGTAAAACAACCTTCATATGATAGAATGAGCTTTACTTGCGGACATTTCTCTGGAGACGCGTATACAGCGGGCCGTGCCAATAGTCGTATCTTCACGTTCATTTTACAATGGTGGCAGTGGTGGGATCCTCCCCTGTGACGTCACACGGCTGTCTTGCTCATCACATGAATATTTCATTTCAGTCAACCGACACCGTGGAAGAAGAAACAAAAGAAACCGAGTAGAAAAGTGGCCAACCTTTCAAAATGAAGAATGGCATTCGTAATTTCGTATAACACTTAAAACAAAAATGTATGAGTGAAAACAAAACCACGATATGGCCTACACGAGAGTGAATTAAATTCTAGGTATACACGATATACATTCAGAATTAAAATGTATTCTCTAAACCAAATCTTGTCTACATTTCCAATTTAAAAATTCGACTACGTAGTTATTCAGATTTTGTGAGTTTTAATTCGTTCCAGAATGCACACATGGTACGTTTTATATCCCTGGGTTTATTCCACCGTTAATGTCAAGAGAAAAATTAACAAAAAAATACGAACAGTTACTTAATTATTCACACAGAGTGAGAGGGAACGGAATGATGAAACAAGTAATTTCGCTTGTTTATATATAAATATACAAAAATGGAAATACAAAATGTTGGAATATATACTGGATAAATTGTGATATTTTTCCGTGTGTCCGTGTGTTGAAGTTGAAACCGTCGAAGTATTAGATTCTGTATTATAGACATTCACAGCGCTTTAAGATGGTTGGGATATCTCAGAATGGGATGTGGAACGGTTAGAGTTGGGGACTCGAACAGGAAATGACAGGCCACAGGAAATGAATACACCAAGCTCCTAACCAATCACGAGCCACACGCATTCTACTACCAATGGCAGTATCAAACTTTATACTTTCCGGGCACGCTTGAAGGCTACATCATAACGAAAGAAATATGAAGCATGAAGTCTCTAAGGACTGTGAGACTATAAATCCTGCAGTCACGTGATCGTGTCCTCAAGTAATGAGAGTTCTGGAGGAGATCGAAAGTAAGGGAATGCAAGTTTGACTGCTGGACCACATACGATTACAGAATCAGTATTGTATGTTTAGCCTTGTGCATGGGTGTAGGGCTCCGCATGTTATTTACATGAAGATTCAAGGGGGTTGAAGGTATCGTATTGCAATCCTCTTTAGGCAAAGTTTTACGAATTGATAGTTTGTGGATTAAGCAATCGTTAGAGAAGATTAACTTGGTTATGGTTAACCCTTGGTTATTTTCGTACCTTCAACCAAGAGTTAGCGGATTAGTGCTTGACTAAGATTCGTAAAACTGACTCTTAATACTATTACAATGAATCACCGTGTGATCTGTTAGGAAGATGAATGGAACAAAGATAATTGATACTAATGATTGTTCAAATTACAGTTATGTGAAATATTTTGAGTTGTCATGAAATGAATTCATGCATCCAATCGAGAACCAATCAAGTTCAAAATATATTCCTACAATTCAGGCATCAAAAAGTTCTTTCAGATGGCCAGTTGGCGTGATATATCAGTAAAAGTAATACAGGAGTGTATCAAAGTTCAATCTAGTTGATTATAGAGATATGTATTTTACATTCTGCCTGCGTAAGCATTAGTAAATAATCTGCATTATCTCAATCCAAGAAAAGGGTTGGATATGATAAGTGTTATCAATCTAGAATATAATAAAAAATTGACTCTTTCGAAACATTCCACATCACATTGTTTCATTCCACTTATTCATTCCAACACAATGTTTCAATGCACCTCTTTTATGAGCTCAAATAATGCAAATTTTCAATAACTAGGAAAACGCCTTATATGCGTTGTGAGATGAGCTTAGAAGTATGGAAATGTAGAATTAAGAATATTTGGTCGGCTCAATGTACATATACAGGCCATGGATCACTTCAAAGGTTTAAAAACCGCGGCTGTCTGTTGGTATATGGACCTTGGTTTCCAAACAATTTTACCAGTGCCTTCTTCATATCCATCACAGATTTTAAACGTTTTAATTTATTGGTGACACTTGTTGCTCACATTTAATAGTTTCTTAATTGCTTTCTTAATTGCTTTTATTGATGTGTAAAAAAGTACATCAAAAATGCGTTTTCTTCGTTATTTCACATCCGATTGTTCCATAAGTCGCTCAAAATGTGTATGATAGTTCTTCCCACATTCAGTATAAATTTGAAAGCTTTTGAAAAAAAAAAAATCCAAGTATTTCTCCCCGGCCTATTCTTATGAGGAATTTCCATACTTTCCAAATTTTTTCCGGAGACACTGTTTGACCGATTTTTCTGAAAAACAATCCCAACCTATTCTGGTATAACATCAATTTAGGGAAAAAGTTTCGAGTTGATTGAAACTTTTTCCTGACCTGTATGCCGCGTACAAAATTACACACAAAAAAAAAAAAAAAAAAAAAAAAAAAAAAAACATAAAAACCAAGCCCAAAATTTTTCGGTATATGGAATGAAAATCTTCGCTACGCTCATCTAATAATTCAATGTAAATTAAGTTCATATAAACATTAAAACGTCAACGGCTTTTTTTTAGCGTTTTCCCTATAACAAACGACTCAATTACAAGTTGAAATACACGCTTCGCTAGCTTGATTATACAGTTTCCCTAACGTTTCTATGATAAACGAAGTAATAACTAAGACACATGCTGGATGCATGCAAACTGCAGCTTGCATTCAATGGTTTATACATTAATATCGTAATTATGCAGGAACGCTTGCTTGGATCTATACAAAGCGATTTAATCAAGAGGGCACATGAGTGAGGGGAGGGTAATAATTGAAATATCACCTATGACTGTTAAGGGAATAAAAGGAATGGTATATTAATCTAGGATTCGTGAAAATGACCGAGTTCAGGAAAGAGCTACCACGAATGTGTGACACAAAGTTGTGTGATGGCAATACGTACTTTTCATTTTTTGTCTGCTTTGAAAGTCTGGCACAGTGTCTATATTATGACTACATATCTCATCGATATATATAAATGTATCGTATTCGAAACAAGTATTGGAAAAAAATTCCGAGCGTAATTCATTGATCAAAATTATTGTATTGTCATAGAATCATAAAAAGAGAACAGATAGAGCCTTTACCTTATAATTCATCATACACAATTAATAATACTTGTAAAATTCCTGCAAGTGACATCACTTCACTGGTGTAGATGTGATTAATCATTAAGATGATGAGTATAACTACTACACAGAAGTTGTCTTTCCGCATTATGAAAAATAACGAATGAAAGCAATGATTCCCTCAACACTTTTCTTCGAACGGACACACTGAAGAATGTTCTGGAAATCATTTGAAGCATAATTTTTGTTTCTATCTCTGTCAATTGTAAGCCCTAAGCGTACGCGATTCAATTTGTAATCACATCGCTGAAGATGTTATACTGAGTTAACTTCATGATCTACAAACCTGATCTAGATTATGATCTATAACCTTATGATCTTTATGAAGGAATAAACTAAGAAATAGATAACAACTTTCTCCACTTTTTAAAATTTGAACATTTTCCAAAAAATTACCATTGGAACGATAATCTGACACTTTTTGTATCACCTCTAGCATGCCGCTAGTCTTATCGTCACTTTGATATAAAATTCTAATTTAAATGTGTTATATTTTGCTCATGTTGCTGAAAAAACTTATTTAAGTTAAATTTATTACACCGGCTGTAACTGAATATCATGACATAGTATAATGAACGTTTTTAAATTGATACATATTTCTCAAGCAAAATTTTCATTATGTTTTTATCCCCACCCTTCACCCCTAAACCTATCTGCACCCCTCGCGGGTAACTTGGGCTATATTCGTAACCCAACGATTATGAATCTTGCGTTCTTTTTTGTCGTTTATTTCCCCCGACTTACTCGAATTTTTCTCTCCATGCAATCTACTTATATTTTACTTACTCTTCAACTTGGAAGAAGGAAAAATTTAATTAAACCCTCTTCACCATATCTATCAGCGAGGTAATTTCCTGGGGCTAATACGACAAGAAAAGAATGAAAAAAGAATGAAAGAACACGGAGTTAAAGGTGGACAAAAAGAAATTTCTCTCATTTGTACGTGGTTTGCTAACGACCGTAGGCAATGAGTGAAGCACCATATCTTACAAATAAAACAAAATCTCTTTACAGTAAGATTCTGCTGTTTTATGTTCGTCTATATCTATTATTTTGTTCAAGTTCTAATTCATAATCAATAATGAGATAAATCTGAAGAATACTAGTGGAGAACTATCAGATCACATGTGCTTTTGTTTAAATAGAAATCAAAGTAATTCACGACTGTGAATATGAGGTTCCTGTTAGTTATCTTGCTCATGTACTACCGTGTCATCTACGTACATCGACGATCATATAAGCTATTCTATGCCTGTCACGTGGGTGATATCCTGAACAGTGACTGTGGTTTGACCAAAACCACTGTTGACAATTAGTAAAGGTTAGTAGACCTATAGACTAGTAGAGGCTAGTATAGGTTAGTATTTAACCCCCTTCACATGCATACATGTAGTATATAAGCCTATCAGATCATTGAATGTGCTGATAAATAGAATTGCATAAGAAACAGGACTTTATTTTATATACTCCAACATTAACAGGAGCAGGCACTAGCAGCAAAAGTAACTAGAATGTTCCTCCTTTTTTTTAAAATTGTGCTTAACGACCCCACCAACAGCTAGGTCAGTCGTTCGGGGTTTTGAATGAGCGGGTGATAATGAAACGATGTAGTTAGTGATGGTAGTAGGTGAAAGTACGTTGACAAAAACCCATACCTTACGTGGGACTCGAACCCGGCACGCCCAACGGTAACTTCAGTTTCTACCGCTAGCGATAGTTGACTCAGTCACGGGGGCGGCCTACAATGTTCCTCGTTAATTAAGAGTCGTCGTTAATTATTTGAATTTTGTTATGAATATCTTCAATAATGAAATCAATCTGATGAGGATTCAAAATCTAGAATGATCATAATGTGAAAAAATGTGTAGATTACGTATTATATGACCAAATTTTTCGGTGATGGTCTGACCTAGACATAATGTCTAAAATCACGATCTATGAAACTATCACAAAGGATCGTAATTTCGCTCGACTCTAGTGTCTTGTGACATCTAATAAGTAGTACATAAAATGGTGCTAGTCTAGGCACACGTAGAGTGTAGAGCACATTTATTATCTACGTGTCAAGTAGACTCGCGTACTTAACAGAGCATTACGTTGCAACCAAAACGACTTAACATCTCCTTTAATGAGTCTGTCAAGTTTTCCAGCCTGCATGCATGGAACTTTGCCAGACAATTTCATGCGCAGTTTTTATGCGCATTTTTTATGCTAGGCTTTAAACATCAGGGCGTTTAATAACTGTGGACAGTATAATTTTCTCATCTTGTACCGTAATATTCTGATATAATACGAGTCAAAATGATTTTACTGCGTAAAATCTATAGAAAAAAGGGGATATTACTTCATATATATATATGAATTGAGTTTGAATCAAAGTTGCCGATACAAATGTTGATCTTGTATATATATATATATATATCTTACGATAAAGCTTTTTTTTATTGAATTGGAACTGAGCCTTTTCCTCGTATTGTATTTGTGCCAATGATCGTAAAATAATTCACATAAAGACTTAAAAATTACTGAGCAACAATTTATATCTCAGATTTTGATTACCCCTATCATACCGTTATGTGTGCCATTAATTTTCTTTACACTTTCTGTACGCTAGTAAACTTGGTAATACAAGAAGTCATGATAATTGACGATTCGGAACGCTGGATCGCCGTAGTTAGTTGATAAGAAAGACTGTTGTACGGCCCCGCCAACAGTCTCGAATTGAGGTATATTATATATAAAGTTCTTATTTGTACAATATGAGAAGTTTGCAAGATTTATGCGTCTCAGTGCAACTTTAATATGGCGCTAAATTAAGCCATATTTTATGGCAGTTCGTTTAACTTTTGGTATGAAAACTTCACACAGGATTTCGAAAACCAAAAAGCAAGCAAATAATGTTTGACTATATCATAAAATATACTCATTATTTTATTTACCAACAAGTATTCCATCCAACCGAACACTTTTTGTGTATGATTCTCTAACTCCTATTTTTTTTTGTTTCAAAAAATGAGTTCAAAAAAAGAATGCCAATTTGATTTCACGTCGCGATACTAATTTCTGAGGGCCTAGAACTGAGTGCGGTACCAATCAAAAAATGTTACATCAATTGATATTTAACAAACACAAATTTGAATTTAAATATATCCAATTAATCAACGAATGATTTTAACTAGTTCACGTAAACTATTTGCATACTGCAAGTAAACGCAATCACTTTAGAAGTGGTATTCGGGAAGTGCAATCCACTGGAGTTTATATACCATCACGAATGGTTAACTGATGGAATATTTGTAGGAAATTGAATAGAGATTCATGCAAACTGTTAATTAACGAAGTTCGTAATCCTCAATGCAATGATTTTGTTCTATAAAAAGCCAACGACTGAACGATTTCCCTCAAATTAGAGATATAACGTCTATTTACACAATTAAGCGTATACCTCAGACTCAGGTTAAAATGGGTCAAAGCTCAAAGCGTATCTTATCACGTGATCTCGATCGCTACAACGTACTTTTTTACTTGTGAGGTATAAGTGAATTATATTAATCTTGAAAATAATGATGACGTTTTTTCTCGAAAACATTAGAAATCGGTTACTTCTGAAGGGGTGGTTGTCCAAGGAAGCTTCCTGAATTGAATGACGCCATATTTCAAATAGATGAGCGAAGCGAAATCTCAATTTTACCTTGCTTGGGAGAGAGATTTTTTTGTTCACGCTATCAACATCACAGATAGAGGAAGCTTGTGGTCACAGGTCAAACGAAAGCTATTCTGATAAAACCTTGCATGCACATGTAGGCCTATCATTATCTAACTCGTCGATACTGTTTAGTATTAAGGGCAATTGATCGGACCACTTTTTAGAGGAATAATTTCGAAATTTTTGAACTTAAGAGAGCTTTTATAGAAGATGGTAGAATTATTAATTGATAAGAACAAATTGAACCAATAAGTTCGTGATATGATTGAAATTATCATCAGATGAATCAAAGAGTTAATAGATGAATATTGAAAGGTGAACCTTCAATTTGGATTTTGGCAGAAGAGTACACCTTCACTATTTTTCCCAGAACATTTCATATGAAATCTTGCTCATCCTAAAACGCAAATGCTGCGTTTTTTCTAGTATTAAAGCATCTTACTTGAAACATGAGATGAAATTCTCAATCAATTCAACCTTCAGCATTGGGTACTCGTCATGAAATAATAGTGTTACAACTACACAGTTGACACTTGATGAAATGACCACGCTGTCGCCCAAATAAAACATACGCAATGTATATTGGCGTCTATAAAATAATTGTAGGCAACAATAGTCATCAGTGAAAATTGATGACAGGTAGGATTTCAGTGATTGTTCACAGGAATTTTCTCTGTGCATTACTTTGATCAATTTTTCTCAATAGTAATAAAAATAAAAGTTGAAGAATGCACTACTGTTTACTGTCAGTCAATTGATGGTATATTCTAGTATGGAGTAATTTTGTGAAGTTATCATAGCAATTTGAAGTGTTGGGGGAAAAACAAACCTAAATATCCTGAACGAAAAACCCAAATATCTTTACAGCTAAAATAGAATAAACTGACATGTTTTTAGAACATAACTGGAAGACAATTATATCCGAACATCACAATCATGATTGGCATGAATTGAAGGAGATATATTGTCTGTTTTTGAAGTAGTTCTGTTATAACTCAAAATTGTATTATATAGGCCTATTTTATAGACTTTTTATTAGAAATTCTCTGTCAATGCAACTTTACACCATGCTCTAATAAACTATAGAATCACCAAGTCTCGCTCTTGTTTCCTATAAAGCTATAAGTCTGCGTACCGTTTACAATAGCCATTGTTGTCCTTCTCAGCCATTGAACGTTATACGACGCCGGTATTGCGTCACTAAAAGACAATCGCCAACGTCCGCTTCAAGTGGCGACAACTTTGGAAATTCCCGTTTCCAGATCCTCTTTTTCTAACAAAAAACAGGACTTTACCACCCCCCTGGAAACTTTATTAGAACTGAAGGAAGTAGACGTCGCATAACACAAGTGTTGGACTTTCTCGAAAGTCTATAAGTTGGATATAATAATGCTGCATGTACGTACGGATACTTCGCCGACATAGTAGAAGAAATGTCTGTTGTAGCTGCAGAGTTTCGAATTCTATTATCATGGTAGTGATGAGAAAGTTGAAGAGACTAGAAACGGTTTTCTCATCGAGTTTCATACTGAATTCAATTCTTGAAGACACTTTGCTTGAACCGTAATTATAGGCTATCTATGTATCATATAATAATGAATGATCATAATAATGAATGGATGATGAATAAGGATGGATGATAATAGAGATTGTCTATTCTTCTCAATATAGGATATATTATACTATATATTCATACACACACACACAAACATATATATATATATATATATATATATATATATATATATATATATATATATATATAAAGAGCGAGCGCGAGAGAGAGAGAGAGAGAGAGAGAGAGAGAGAGAGAGAGTCGACAATGAGAGGGTCTAATTACAATGGATTACATTTGCCGTACTCCAAATTACTTGGAGCTCAGATCTAGTTTACAAGCTTAACGATCATGCCGATATATCTATCCAAAATATACCTTTAAATTATATCCGAAAAATACTGGTTTGTTTCCTAAGAACCAATTATCATTTAAATAGCCTCATAAGAACTAGAGATGCGAGAAAATGAAATATTGGTTGGCTTTTCAAATTTCGGTGTGTCATAGACCTACATGAAGTCTGTGAGTCTGTAGTATATTTTTGTCCCTTGACGACATTCATCACCACTTTTTGTCACACTCAATAATCTAAAATTCGTGTAGGTATATAACGAAAAGTTTGTATCTACATGCTGCTTTAATAGAATGAAAATTATTTCGATCAATATTCTCCTAGTTTCACGTAATAAGCGTATCATGCAATGATTATTATATACACTAATAATAATGTTATATCTATGTAGTCCAACCTAATAGATGAGAAGATATATATTGTCAATAAACACAATTATTTGTAGAATGTTATACATGAATGATTGAGATTCCAAAATATTGTTCTTCAATTTGCATTTTCCTTGCATAGTAATACGCATACAAATTGTTCAATCAACTGCAAAGTAGGTCGACACGATCATTCATTTTTTGTACAATAGGTATTATTTTACTAAGAAACTTAGGCCTTAGAAATTCATAGAAATTACATCATAGAAATAATGTCATAGAACGACTTCACTGAATTCTTTGTTGAAGAGTAAAAAGAAAAATAACGAAATAATATCTACCATAAAGTCTTCTTGCTCATTGTTCAAAGATTATTTTGAAGAAAATGTAACATATTACATAACCTTGTGATAACAAAAGAGTAACGTATTGTAACTTCCAACAATGGATTCATATACGGTGCATTTGTCAACCTGTGAAGCGCATTGTACGAATGCAGTTCCCACAAGAAAAATCTGTGTAATTAATTACGTAGCAGAGGTTGCTGAGGATTAATTTGCCTCATGGGACTTCATGCATCTGCTAAGGCTGTTGGAATGACAAATCCGTAGCGCAGAAAAACAAAGAAAAATGTAAATTAAAATCCTGAACTCATCCGTATAAATATACACCTCAGTCCAGTAGTGTGATGATGAACCGAAACTCGGTAGCGTCAGCAGGAGTGCGTAGCAAAAACTCTCGATTGCAACCTCGAAATAACTCTTCCATTGAGGTATATGATAGAATTTTCAAGCTTTTTTACGTCGTTCTCCCACCGTTCCTCTCAAACTTCAACACCCCCTCACTCCTTCCCGCCCCCTAATTCATCCACCACCACCGCCGTGCAGTAATTCCAACAAGTGTTGAAATTGAAATTGGCAGTCCAATAACTTCCCAGAGAGAGCTGGCTGATTTGCCTGCAGCGCAGTCGACTGTGACTTTATTAAATAACAAAAATTGCGAGGGAAAGGGAGAAAATAAAAAAATATCGATGGAATTTTTAAGTGGTATCTCGGTGTCGTATTCTCTCGCATATCGTAACAAGATTTCAATTTTCTTAGCGGATAGAGAATATTATTTTATTTCCTGTGCTGTTTAACATATTTATCCAATTGAATTGAATTCACTTTCTAGGGTTTATATACATTCTCCGCATCGTATATTTGAAATTCATCGGGCATGTTACATGGCGATTATTCAGTCGCCAGTTTCTCACGTTACCTTTCATCTCGGCTTCATATCTTACGTATTCAATTCATGTTTAATTCATTACTGGCTTAGCTGGATTAGAGACTAGATATAGAGAACACTGCTGCCTCCTCACCTCCCCACCTCACTCCTTTCCCCGCGAAGGTTCGCTACATGTCCGTCCATGTTTTGAGAGTTTTGACTCTGGACATGGTCGACGAACTTCATCTCTTTCACGACTAGAGTACGTACATCCGACTCTATCCTTTGACCGTGTATATTATATCCTCCAGTTCTCTCCAGTTCTCCACCTCCAATTCTAAAGTAGAACTCAGTGTCTCTGGAGTATGGTGTGTAACGCTATAAGGTCCATATCGTACAACTAAAATAAAAACTGGCGTAGGTTGAGCTTATATAGGATTTCAAACTCAATTTACTTCTATTCGAACTTGGATGTGTGTATATATATATATATATATATATATATATATATATATATATATATATATATATATATATATACATATATAGATGCCTATATCATTTCATTATATTATATAAGAGAGTGTGTCTATATAGAGTGGACGGGAAGTTGCACAAATGGCGAAGTATTATATTTTCCCAATAACTCTATATACTTCGTTATACTTATACATTGTTTGTTCTTGGAGCTATAGGTACCCGCTGATAATTAGGTATCAAATAGATGCGTATCAATTAATACATGAAAATAATCGAATAGGGTGATAACAAGTTACTTACCTAATTATTACTTATCAGTTGCCGCAGTTGGTCTTATTCACTCTTATTCACTCTATATTCGCACTCTTATTCTCATTCTTACAGGACGTTATCAAATACAAAATGTCAGTGATGAAAAAACAAGGAGAAAATAGTTAGACAGTTTATAAGACAAAACTTGACAGTTCGTCGGAATGTACAAACTATATATATATATATATATATAAACGAAAGTAGACTGGACACTTCTTAGAGTGTTTCTTAGACGAATCTAGACAGTTCGTCGGAATTTACAGATAATGATGTAGATTCATGTGACCCATGAGGAGCGTACAAATGACACAAACACATCGACACTAAATAATGCCTCAAGAGTATGTTTTGCCGTTCAATTTGTTCATTCAATTATTCGAGTTCATTCGATCGAGTCTGAGTCCCGCAAATAGCTGAAGTACTATATGCTGAACACGAATTATAATATACAGTGTATGGGCACAGAGACAGACATAGACATAGACATGTTGAATATCTACCATAATCTCTTGAGAGACAGTGCCGAGTAGTAAAACGGCACTACCGCTCTGAAATACATCCACTCTCAACCCATCAATTGATTTTGTCGACTCGGCGATTATACATTATAATTACTCAACTCGAAAACCCCATTCAATCGATTTCTCGCGCTGAAATCTTCAAGTATAATAATGAATGTAAGGGTTCTAATTCGTTCAGTAGTGGATTAAAATTATCTTCCCTCAGTAAGAATAATCGCTTCTTGTCTTATTACTTGAATCCAGCCGACAAGAAGAAGCGGGATTCATCTGATTACAAGCATTTGTGACTTAAATCGGATTAATAATGTCTCGCTATCAAGTTACGCACTGAACGGTTATAGCGACAGGTTTTCAGCTCCTAATGGCGTACTTTGCGTTAAGGGTGTTTAAAGGAAGAATAGATAATATTGAAGCCTTTCACGCCACGCTAATTTCAATGTGAAATTAAAACCAAATAGTTTAATGTATGGTGGGTATATAAACCATGAAACGAGATAAAAAAGAAAGAATCTATGTTTGAAGAGTTTGTCGAGTATCGACTAGTCCATGCACAGGCAACTCTTCTTGTTTGCATTCAGTTTCTGTCCCCGCCGGCAATTTATCTCCCAACTCTTAATCACGTCAGAAAGGAGCTGTGGATGGCTTCACCGACCACACGGTTAGCACCGCGTTTAAACCGATTACGTACACGTAGAGGTAGCGAAAAGATATTCAACGCAAGCGTTGACTGAAAATCCAGCGGATTTACTGCAGATTGTTGGAAAATCTACATACGAGAGCATGCGTTTATTGATCTCGAGTTCTCAATTCTGACCACTGTTCAACTTGTCCTACCCCTCTATAGCACTTTCTAATCCCTCCTGGCTCAACCTTAATTACCTTCAACAGTTCCATCCAGACTTTTTAATTATTTCTATTTCCTTTTCAAGCCTCTCTGTTCTATACTGAAGTTTGTTTTTTCTTTTCGCTGTGACGCATTTTATACTCAAAATCAAATAAGCCTGGCATAAAGTAATTACCTTCTTCAACGTTTAAAGCATACAATGTATAAATGGTTGGTCGCGTGGGAGAAAATTGGTTTATTCAGAATTTTAGCACCAGTAGGAATGCTACGATTTAAAAACATTCTAAGTTTTGAAACATTGTTCTGGGCTACGACCCACAGGAAATAACAACTTGATGTTGAATACTTCCTCGGAATCGTGTAATGTATTGGAGAATATAGATTATTGAATAAATGCGTAAATGCGAATAAATGCATATCAGTAGAAAATCGACGTAAAATGTATTTTACTCTCCAATAATCGAAGACTACTGGTTATCTCTAATTCCAATAGTCATGATTCGCGTAACAAAAAAGAAACAATTTTACTCAGATAACTTAATCAACATGATACTAATGATAGCTTTCTTGACATCAACAATTAATATGCTTGTTTACATATTTCGAACAAAAATGATATTATATTTATTTATGAAGTCACTGTTTCACATCTTGTACTAGAGCACTTCAACTCAGCATTAAATATTTGTATTCATAAAGAAGAAGCTCTTTGTCAATATATTTATATTGCGCTTTCAAGATGTACTCAATGCACTTGTGCAATAAATGCATTCGCCATTGCCAGTGTGGTCGATGTACTTATACTTTTTATGCACATTTTATGTCAAGGTTTATCGTGCAGTATGTCACACATTACGTTTTGAAAGGTCTGCTATAATACTATACAGTTTATATTTGTTGATATAGACCTATAAATGATAGAACATTGAATAATTCTTAATGACCCCATCAACAGCGAGATTACATGGAGGCTATAATATAGCTTATATCTAATACAATAATATAAATTGATAACTTTTGTTGACAATCAGCAGGTCAGACTTATTTACTGATTGGCAAAATGGTTTTGCTTATACTTGGCGAAAAACTAGATAATATAGATGAAATATTCATAATTGTTTGATGGAGGTGCCGTGTTTTATCAATACTATACAAATACAATAACCATTCCACTCACCGATGTTTCACGACCATGGCTCATATTAATTGATAAAATTAATATCAAACTGACGTTTAAATTTCATTATCAATACCTTACTAACCAACTATAGGTTATATAACACAAACAAATTCGGAACACACATATGTGAATAGTTGAACATTCCTATGTAGAACATATCTGTGAAATATTGAAACGTAAACCATTTTATTGAGTCATGATTCATTTTACCGTTCAAACTCCCTGTGAGCGATGCAAATATAAATAGCTTTTCGATCTTACCCATAATGTGTCATATGTATATATGTATATATATGTGTATATATATATATATATATATATATATACATTTGAAATTATTACACCACTCCTATCCCTCCCCCTTCTCCCCCCGTCACCAAAAAATCATGCAACATCTCCTTCACCCTCCCCGTAGAGCTGTCGAGTTCAAAAAGGGTTTCTCCCCACAGCATCTCTTCTAGCTCATAACGCTTTTGTGATAGACGAAACATTTTTTTAAAGGACATGGGGGGTAGATTAGGTAATATATCATCTCACCAATCATATGACCCTCCTTCTCAGCGTCCCGTTGCTGTGATTGCGGTGATATGTTATACACTTGGCGTGCTGGAATTGGCGTACGGGGACGGGGGGTGGAGGTGGTGGTAGGGGTTGAAGGTGTCACCCCAACACCGACATTGCTAACTATGCACATCACAACCTTGATATGGGGGTGATAATGCATGGTAACTCATACTCAATATTTAATGGTCCTGTAAGCCTGTATTTACAGTCTCTAAACCGATATGAGAGTGTTCTAAACGGGGTTTGTATATATAGTTATTAATGTGGCAAATGTGTGGAGGGAGAGGATTAGTTTGGTAACTCGTAGTCGAGAGGAAATTATTATATTCGAACAATTCGTGGTTATGAATATAGATCCACTTCTATGAGGACTGCTTTAAGTGCCGTGTGTATTTGTGTGTGGTTACCAAAGACGTGAATCTGATGAATGTGATTGATTTCCAGTCGATGTACTGGTTTCATCTCTAATTGTATAATATTCATGAAATATTTTCACAATCTTGTCTTAGGTATTGGACATATTCCATTTCTTTCATATCTCAGTTTCACTTCTCTTCCATAAACTTGAAAACTTGGGTTAAATTTTAAAGAGTATAGGCCAATTCATTTTTTGGGGGAAACGATTATTGATGTATTATAATGTTTTGCGAAAACTCAATAAATGGAATAGATTGAACGTGGAAGTATCATCATGATCAAGGGAATACGCCATGCCGAAAAAAATATATACTCTTTCATCATATCAGTCTGAAAAAACTATTGTTAATAAAATGTAGTGAAGTTTGTTTGACACAGAAATGATAATAATTTCTAACTGACAAGTTATTTGTATGTCAGTTTTATTTGAAGACTGTGCCAAAGGAATTCATGAAGTTGTTAGGTATTTGCGATCAAAAAACAACTTTTAAATTTATAGTACTATATTACACGAAAGTTTCTAAGAAGTTGCCATCTTGGGATTTCATCTTCATCGTCAACAAGTCAAATATTGAGCTCACATGAGTGTCACAGAGAGGGGGTGGCTGTGAAAGAGACAGAGAACGAAACTCGGTGAAGAGAGTGAGGGAGAAGAGGAGAGAATGAGAGAGAATGAGAATGAGAGAGAGTGAGAGAGAGAGAGAGTAAGAAAACGGAATTGAAAAACAGGTGAAAAGAGGAAGAGAGTGAGATAGAGAGAGAAGACTCTGAGAAAAAATGTGAGAAAAAGTGAGGAACAGATGAAAAGAGATGGGAAAAGAGAGAGATAGAATTTCAAAAAGGGTGAATGCGAGGAGTAGGAGAGAGGGAGACAGAGAGAGAGAGATTGAGGAAGAGAGAGATAGTTGCACACCTGAAATGGTCTTTAACCGACGTCGCGACGTAATTTAAAAAGTTTCTTTGCAATATGCCACGGATAGGTTGGTTTCTTTTCCATGCTTTATAACGTAGTAGCATCAGAATTCAAGAACAGCTTTAACCTACGAGATTTAGATGAAATCCAGTTTACGTAACAGATTTCCTAGCCATTCAGAAATATACTTGAGTGTTAAAAAACGATAGAAAATGTGATTCCCGTTTTCAAATTACACTTTGGAGGTTTCACTTTGCTTGTTCTGCATAAATAATGTTTATGGTCTGCTATGTTGGTGAAACTACATACTACATTTACATATGCTCACTGTCAACCCACCATGTGCCCATACTTTGAAGTAATATTTTGAATAATAAAGAATCATTTTTCAGAAGCAGATAACTTGATCTAATTGTTAACTGAATTAATTCAACGAACCTTTTTACATCATCTCGATGAATTTGAATTAATTGTGGAAATTAGTAAATTTTCTACATTCCCATCGATTGTTTCTAATTGGAGGCGTTAATTGTCAATTCAAATTTGGAGCCTGACTTGGTTATCAGTTGAAGAGGATATCTTATTCGGATCGTGCGACGCCAAGGCTTTGTAGGGTGAAAAACGCTCGCGTTAGATCGATGCGGTGAATTATCAAATATATTAAATAGATATAACAAACGAGCGGAGATGGCACATAGAAGAATGCTGTCCAATTTCGGGGAAACAAAATAACAAGAATAAATTCAATCAAGAAGAAAATAAGGAAAATTCTCATTTGATGTAGTATGATGAATAATATATAGGCCTATAATATAATATATACCCATTCTTACAAATTGAAATAGGATGATCTATATTCGAATAATAGGTAATATATAGCATATAATCATATTATAATAATATTATATAGAATAACATCAATATCATCCATAAAATATTGGTATTGAATCTTTAAATGAGTAGTAAAGTGGATAAGTACCATAAAAATGAAATGTGTTAACCTAAGCCGTGTTACCCTCGACCTGATTTTTAGCTTGAAATTTGTTGTTTCATTTTATGTTTTTTAAATAATTGTTGTGCAATTCTTTTTATCGATCATTTTTTTTCTGTTGATGTTTAAATAAGTTGAAATTGAATTATCATTTTTATTTGGTCTCACATTGGTATTCAACATTTCATCTCTAGTTGTTATATCCATTATTGTATTCTCTTTTGAACAATTCTTAATTATTATTGCAAGAAATACAGTGTGTCGTTCGAAAAATCTAAATTCGTGGATCTATGGACAGAGCTCCGAATAGAATCATCATGTATTCGAATATATATATATATATATATATATATATATATATATATATATATATATATATATATATATGGAACTTGAAATCCCTCGTGAGAGTACGACTATATCTTGAAGTTCTTTAAAAGTTTCTCCACTTCCTCAAGTTACTTCACGCAACGTCATATTTTGTTCTTCCTTCACTATAACAGTTCATATTTTCGGTGCGAATTTCTGCATTCGAAATCATCAATCGTCGTTCAGCAAGTCTAGCAAAAACCATTTAACTGACACTAATATAACACATTTTCTCGGGTGTCTCTTTAATCCTCTCATCATCAATAACGAAACAGCAAAACTCCACCAACTCTCTCACTTACACTGACAAAAGTTAAAAGCGTATTTTAAACACTGTACAAAAACAAAATATAAAAGGAAGACGAGAGAGCAAAAAGCATTGTGAAAATAAGCCTGTCAGGAGATAATTCTCAGTAGAAATTAACAAGTAAGCATACTCTCTCTATCTCTGTCTCGTTCTATGATGGCTTAAACTTCGTTGCTCCTTCAAACGTTCTATGTTAGATAATATCTAACGAACCATACAATAAGGGATATTGGTGAAGCAGGAGAGACGCGAATTAGCTTTGTATAATATGTATCGCTGTTCACTGTTGTTTGTAGCAACTTGAAATGCAGCAAGCACTTTGTTAATTACAACAGAGCGAAACAAATATTCTTTCCAAATATATGACAGTCAATTAGTGATGTCTGCTAATTGTTTCAACTAATTATAAGGGTAATTATACTTGAATGAAAGTTGTATATGCAATGATAATCTCAGGCCTGACGCTAATTAGATGTTGGAAGTATAAAGAAAATTATTTCTTTCTTGAATTTGTGAAGAAAATATAATCAAACTTGAGAATTTGAAGTATTTTTCCATCTAACTAAACTAATGAAAGAGATAAAAAGTTTTTTGTGTCTGCTTGAGTTAATCGTGGAGGATTGTCAACGCCGAGTTACATTTGTACAATATTTGTTCACGTATATTTCATTAGAATCTAGAAATGAGTTTCTTCAGGAAGTTTTTGTACGAATCCGAACACACAGTGAATATTTCCAACCCGATGAGCCTGTATAATTCATTTGATAACAGCGGAAACTTGAATTGATTCAACGCCCTGTGTCCAGAATAGGTGGAGGTGCCAGGTTTTACGAAATGCCGTTCATTTCTTTCGGTTTCACTCCTGATAATTGAATTTGTATGATGTCTTCTAAGAATATGAAAAAATGTTCTCAAATGCGTAATTCGTTAATTATGTATTGTAAAACTTCTCAGCATTTAATTGTAAAAGATAACTTCATATTTTATTTTTAATTTTTGTATTCAATTAATTCGGAATTCAATCAAAGAGATTTTCCTCGTGTGTCTAGATGAAGGGGATCACGAATCCCTATTCAGAACAGATTCATCTTCAGAATCTTAGCAATCGAAAACTATATGCATCCTCTAAATTAAATAAGTTTGAATATCTGGAATTAAATATCTCTCTAGATGATATCTATATAAGATATCTATAAATATCTCTCAACTTTCTACATTATCTAGTCCGCAAACTATCGATGAAACCTGAGCAACGTAAACACACAAATAATTTTCATCAACGACACTTTTTGTATCTTTATTTATATTTATACACAAAAACCGACTCACTTGAGTTGAACGAGTACACGTGGAGAATAACTTTTATAAGTTCAAACTAGCCGTGATGTTTCTATTGGGAAACTTTTTTTTATGGGGATCATGAGTTAAGATTTCCTCACCAAAAATAAGAGAATACACTCGTTTCAGCTTGGTTCGTGAATAAGTTTCATCCAAAAATTATTATGAGTTTCTTTCGGAAACTCACGGACGTTAGCTTATTTTTTATTACTTTACGGAAACCCGCTGAGAAACTTTCATATAAGATATCTCTGAATGAATGGAAAGTATGAAATGCTTGAGTCATAAACATCATACACTTGAAAATTATTTATATATATATATATATATATATATATATATATATATATATATATATATATATATATATATATATATATATATATATCAAGAGGATGAAGCCCCTCAAAAGTTGTTAATAATAAAGTTTTATTATTCATAAAATATTATGTGGATCTCCCATATACTATTTTATTACACTCTATATTCCATTGTATTGTACCACGGACTGGAAGTATGCCATTTATATGACATTTGTGTGTCATTTTATATAATAAAGTAATCGTACTATCATAGTGTAAGCTATTGTAGGCATAAACAATATGGTAGTAAGTTATCCACTAAATGAATGTTTGTTCGAAGATATTAAACATATTTCTGCACAATGATGGGCTGTTATGCCTTCAGGCATCACAAAATATATGAATGGATGACTCCAGTTTCCTACTCTAAGTTTTTGATGATTTTGATTGGTTGATTATTGGTTATAGCTTCTATGTATACTACTCCAACTTATATTTTCGATACCCTTCCCACTTTCAACCCTGACAGAATTCAATTGAATATATTTTCTAATTATATAGTATGCATATATTTATACATGAAGATTCTACAATTCCTAAAAATAAGTCAGTGGGATGCGAAGAAAAGTTCTCAGGAATGTTTTCAGGCAATAAAGTTGGGAACAAAATCGTAGAAAAGAACACTCAATTCAGTTGGCGAAAGTTCTATAATAATACTATTTTTTCGTGATAGCTATAGTTCATGGAATATTTGTTAGTGTTCACACATTGATCGGTAATATTCTCAGAGCAGATGATGCTATGAGTAGTTTTGATCTTGTTGAACACATCGGTTTCGAAGTTTTGATGTGTAATCAAAAATCAATCAAACACAAATCAATACTTCCATAGTCTTCTAGAATATTATTTTGCACACATTCACTCTTATTTATAACTACTTTCTCATTATAGCGCACATATATTCATATTCGGAGGTTATCCAAGAAGTATTCAGAATAATTGTTGGAACATTAATTTCATATAACTTTTAGTTAGAGTAGCTGATTCAAAACTGTTTCAAATAAGTCCTTCAATAGAATGAATGCCGAAGAAAATAACAAAAGAAAATCGTCCACCAACCTATGAACACACTAACTTATCAATCATTGTTATATTTGAGAAGCTGTCGTCTTTCGAGGGCCGACGGTTATGGGATGATATTTCTAATTATAAGCACATTTACAGCTCACAAACCCGCGAAATGTTCCAAGTTGTTCTGAGTCTCACTACAACTACTGACCTATTCTCCATTATTGAGATGACTTTCTCCATTTTTGGGCATGAGTATAACTGGAAATATTATTACAGTAATCATAGTCTAGAGCTCAGCTGGTACACACTTAAATTTTTCGAACGATTAAATTATCCAGCTTAACAATTCTCAAGCAGCGGTTATTCACTAATTGTGCGAGGAGAACATTTGAATCGATCTCGCCCAGTCTCTCTGGTTTTAGACAGAACGCTCTTCACTCAAATGTATAAGCACTGGTGGTTCTGAAGGGCTGACTCGTCTACCAATTAGCATGAACAACCCTGAGTCTCGAGCCGTCAACTCTCGTCTAGATGGTACTTAGTGAGATTGTTGACATTGTGGTTGTTAGTATGGTAGACGCTATGTTAGTACGGTAAATATGTTTAGGATTCACAGTAAATCTTGAACATTGTCTTTGGCAATGAGAGGGCAACTGAGAAGATATATATTTGAGATTCAGTCAACATCGTAAATACGTTCAATCTGTATTTTGATAAATCAATATAGTTACTCAACGGTATATTCAATTTATGAATTCAACTGTGTTAATATTTGTCATCATCTTTATATTAACGTAAATGGAATTATTTCTGTCATTCGACATTCAACGTCGTTGTTATGCCAACGTAAATGATGGTAAATAAAAAATCAAAGAACAAATAAGACGTCAGTTTGTAGAGGTCAACACCATAAACAAGGTTATACAACGAAGGTTTTATGAAAGCTTTCATTTTTTGGAGACTGCAATTGAATTTTACATAATTTGGATGCATGACATCGTTATAGACTTGAGGTTTAGACTTGCGTACTGTTGTATAATTCATATGGATCAATTGCTTGAAATATTAGTATAAATGGATGAGTGATGGCAATCAAAAGGGGAGTAGTATGACACACCTTAATGGGTGCACATCCCCTCAATTTGGTGTAGGCCTATATCATTAGGTGATTGTGACTCCGTATATTGAATATCTTAAAAACCAACCCTAAACATATTCCTTTTCTCCAACTCGGTAAACGAGCACGATATTTTGTAAGGTGGATCTGTTGTAGATAAAAGCAATTCAATTTACTCTTTGTTAATTCAGGTCGATTTGGTGATCATCAAAACCATACCAGACACGTCTCGTGAATATAAATAAAGTATCTCCGATGGAACAGATCTGAACGATATAAATTTGTGTGAATCAAGTTTATGTATATTGATAATGAAAATGATATGTGACCTCAGAAAAAAAAACGGATATCGAACTAAATCTCCTTTAGTTATAATAATAGGTATATAATACATGAAACATTCTTCCAAAAAAATAACAAATATATTTTCATATATGGAATAACTTGAATTATGACCATACTCTACCGAATGAAATAATATTCCCACTATATATATACATTATTTTATATATATATATATATATATATATATATACATTATTTTTTATATATATATATATATATATATATATATAAAAAAAATATATATATATATATATATATATATATATATATATATATATATATATATATATATATATACATATATATATATATATGTGTGTATATATATACTCTTATCACTGGAGTAACAGTAACAGAGGAGGGTGGATGAGGGTTGTAGTAGAAAGGAAGGAAAACGACAAGGACGACAATCGTTTTTCACTCAACAGTTCTCATGTTTAACTTCATAAGTGAGCACTCTTGCCAAACGATTTTTTTGTAGTTTCTCCTATAACGCGTAACTAACGCTCCTTTCATATATCAGACTGTTTTTCCGATAAGAAGGGATATTGATCACAAACGTTTTGAAGGGAAGAATGTGTTTCTTTCTTTCGACTGAACATTATGTATATTATTATAGAGCATTCATATCTTCGAAGCAAATTTGAAACAGTCAGTTTTCAGTATATTTTTTGTGAAGACTGTAGAATATTTTACTGAACTGTGACTAATGGATGGCATACCCGAGAGAATAGTTATGAATCGGGGACTATAATTGACCCAAAAATTGGTTTTGAAGTTATTTTTATTTTCATTTTTCAGGATGAAACTGCAAATTCCGTAATAATTCATTACTGAACAGAATTGAAGAATTCTGATACAGGAGAATCGAGACTTTTGTATTCTACAATACTTAGAGAATGTTAAAGTCTATGAAAATCCACTCATGGACCTCAAGGAATTTCCTCGTTCTTTCGGCCAATATCCAAAATCTACTTTCTTCCCTAATTATTATCATCCATTGATAATATAACGTAATAAAATTCGTATATGATTCCTAATCATCAAAGAGTTTATTTTGGAATAAAATAATAATTTTTCATGAAAACTCTTCAAATCAAGAAACGACTACACTATTCCTGATATTTTGTATCAAACATAATTATATTGAAAACGCGTATTATCACACAAATATACCAACGAATAAGTCTCTTATCATAGGCTTGAACCGAGCTTGAATGTCGGGAAAAAGTCAGAAAACTTGAGAAGGGACGAGAGATTTTCATTGAATATATGTGCAGACCATAAATTCAGAGAAAAATCTGCATCTCTAGTGGATGAACTTCAGTTTAGATTCAAGAATCCAATACTTAGATTCGCATTTCAATTATATTTGGAGGGTAGACTTCAAATTCGAATCTTCACGAAACAGTTGTATGTAATTGCTTATAGTTTTACCTTGAAGTCTTGAAGGTACGAATATTTGTTTGATGTCAACGGGAGATGGCGTAACGACGACGCATCTGTCGCCAATATGTTGAAACTCTCCTCACGTCTCAAACTTACCGTCTGTAAAGAAAGACAAAAAAGGTAATAAAAAAACCAAAATGTTTCTACGAGCTTAAATTACGAAGTTAGACATGAAGTATTTGTCATACTGATGGCTGGTTATTCGCGTGAGGTACCAATTTCGGGAGGACAGTAACATACGATGTTTTTGAAACATTACTGGAAAAGGTGAATAATACAGTTTCGATGAAGGAGTAGGAAGAGAATATTGAGAATATTCACTGATATCTATCAACACTCACAATCTTTTTCGAAATGATTCAAAAGTGATTTGGTAATGTTATTTCTACAGCAAATGATCTGATATTCTAATTAATTGGTATCAGGTACTTATGAGTTTAAAACTGAGAGTAAATTAGGCACATAATCTGAAAACATACTATTATCCATTTATCTGTATTCACATTATTATTTCCAATTCATCATATAAATTTATGTGTTTACTCTACTGTTATATTTTTGCCTAATCTGAAAATAAGTTTGAATTATTTTTGAATACTGTTCTGAATTTATCATTCTTTCAGAACAATACAAAAGCTTTCAGAATTTCTAAATCAACATACAAGCTATGAAAATAAGCTTACAATTGTGAAATATGTGTGTATAATAATCCGTGTAAATACTTCCATCCAGACAAGATGTATGATTAAACGGTATATTGAACGGTGCACGTGGTTGGCATGACGAAACACAATGGAAACTGCATTTTACTGCAGCATTTGGTTAATATTTCTTATTCCAAGCACCGCCATCTTATAGAACTATAAAATGCATCACGCTAGAAGAGTTACGTGTTCTGACGATACGTAACACCCAGTTTGATCCTGACCGCCTAGAATATTAATATTGCTCTCACACATTTCAAGTGGTCCGCGTTAACAATACGTTTCGTGAAAACGACTTTTTGCCACGAATTTCAAGACGATCCATTTTCACGGAAGTTCAGAATATTAAGTAAGTGGTCGGATTTGGTTATCATATGAGAACAGTTTTGTACTTGCAACAGAAAAGAAGGCCTCAGTTTCGAATAAATTGTTAATGATTATTAATATATTTTCTTACCAGAGATTCTGACGAACTCGATTAACCGTCTCCCCAAATCAAAATCACTAACGTTTAAGTATGTCGGCCCGCCAACATTCGCTGTATTATTAGTTTGATAGAATCTTTCATGAACGAGTTAACAAATTTGTTCAAGATTTGACCTCGTTTAGTTTCAAAACTCACCAGATTTGCATGAAATTATTACATTATTTTCTTTTTGTAAGTTATAAGTAAAATGATGATAAGTTTAATTGAAGATTAGTTCACCTGAGTAAACGCAACTCATAATTCTATTCTCGTTCCGTGTTTGTTCAAATATCTTGGTCATCAGCGTTTTCTTAAGCATCTCATGTTTGGAATATGAGTTGATGAGTTGTCTAGAGAATCGAGACGGAAACGACGGAAACAAATACTTCGGGAACCGCAGGCTAGGTCCTACAGTATTTGAATGAAACTTGCCGGTGGCATGGTTAACAGTTTACCTGGTAGCTTTTTAGTTTATCGACTTCTTCGAGCTACATCACCTAGACGTTCACTCAATATTCAAAGGAATTTCAATTATAGTAATACTCAACGTTGTTATAAGAGTTATTAAATAAACCCAATATGAGTAAATCAATTCTTCAAGCCAACTGTATACAAATATTTCTGAAATTATTTGATATAATTCAACAATTGTTTTTCATTATTGAGTCACAACTCGAACATATCTATATCTATATTATGTATGTGAATGATACGATACTATTTCTAAAGTAACGTTCATTCTGACAATTATGTGATGAGACTGGTTAATCAGAATACTTGAATTCAAACTATAATTCATTGGTTATTATAATTCATGAACATTCCAATATTTCTTCATTTTGCAGTGACTAATAAAGTAGTTTGAAGGCATGATGAAAGTGTGCTTTATGATGTTTTCATTTCCTGATCAAACATATATGTTCAAATTATTATTCTCTTAAAACTTATCATGAGTAATTTGTGAAATTATTCCATATATGAGATGTGATTTAAGGTTAGTAGATTTCAGTCGAGTGTAAAGTTGATTTGACATTATTGAATGAAAAAAAAATACAATTTCAATCGTGTTCTCTTTGTTTCAAACGTCAAAAGCTTGTTCTAGCCGATTCTGTATGAAGTAATATGTGGAACGTATTGTTTTTTTTTGGAAACCTATAGCTACGCAGAAAAAAACAATAGTGTTGAAAATAGTGCTTCTTTTCAATGAAAATATGTTATATTGGAACGAATCTTGCTGGAATGAAAGGGATATACAAAGATTGAAATTGAAACATTTATTCCCGCGGGAAATAAAGTACAGAAGAGACAGTGTAATAGACATGGAAATAAATGTTCTAAAATGTATTTAATGAACCCTTTTCTCTATGGAGGTATGTTATCAAGTAACATTTATTACATTCATATAAACGCACTTCTTCACACAAAATAATATTACATTATCAATACAACTATATAGAACTGAGCTATAATCACAAAGCTAGCTATAGAGATGGATAATTCACATTTATTTCATAAGCCTAAATTCATTTTCATAACTTCCAAGAATCAATTATATAAAATCAATTTCGCCATAGGAGTAACAACTTCTGACAGTTTTGAATGGCATAATAATGCTTGTATTCTTGTATTCACGAGAAATGAAAGATTCTGAATTTGAAGCTCTGAATTTGTACTACATATTTCAAATACCAGTGTTTGATTTCTAATTTCAATGAATTTTCGAATGGATGTGCTATAATAGGTTATATCTGAAATTAAAATAGAAAAAAATGAAAAACTGACGTTCAACTCTCATACGGTATCAAAATTGATCTCCAGTCGAAAAGTCACTCCAAGTCGATTCACTTTATATACGTCGGCGTATTTTATAGCGGATATGTTCATATTTTGAGTAGTAAAGTACCAAATTTGAGATATTTTCAGATTGCTCAGTACGTAGCCCAAGTATTTCGTGATGAAACAATCCACAGTGTATAAGTAGCATAAGAGTTCATAGTAATTAGGGTATCTCACAGCTTTCAGAATTTTCTGAAACCAATTTTCACATCGTTTACTTTCCTCACAATTTCTTTTTACTTTTCCAATGTACCAGATCCAAAATTAAGCGAACAACCTTTCATCTCTGCATCTCTCTTCTGCATTTTATCTACAGATCCCTTTATCCCCCCTTCCCCTCCCCAAACACGTAGTAGGGATAAAAGAATTATTTTTTTCGCGCCAAGCGACTGCTGCGCAATCTAGTGGTTTAGTATATGCATATATGTGACAAGAGCTAACGGAGATGACTTTATTCTCACTCATTCAGTATTAATGCTATTGATTTATGTTTGTTCAATGCTGTTGCATGAGTTATGATGCACAACCTACTTCTATAAATGGCGGGACCACGTGATGAAACTTGTAATCATAATATACATTCGCGAATTTTCAATATCCATGACAATATTATATATAGGCCTATACAGCATAGTAAATATATATTTTTTAAATGTTGTTGCAAATCATATTTCACTATGTCGACATGTGGTAGCATATTTCACGTCTGTATTTCCATGATAGGCATATAAAATTGAAAATAGTTCTGGTATAATATATGGGAATGGCATGTTTGTCAGGTACTTAGAGAAACAGAAATGTTGAGGCAGACAAATCACGGAGCTGCGCTTGGAGAACACTGTTTGAGGTTATTATAGTCAATTTATCACAACAATACGTAACACCAATAATTGAAAGAAGCCTAATGGAGAGAAAACGAGAATATATTTCGATGACGGAATTGTTTTACCTCCATTAGATGTGTTACACCAATAATAATATCATCGAACATAAAAAAAATCCCACTTACGAAAACTTTTCCCAGTACTGGAAGTGGAATCGTCTATCAGGTTTATCTAATACACAATTATGCCCTATTTTATATCGTATCACTAGGTAAGAAGTTATTTACATGTACCGTATAGAGAAAGGTTTCATCTCTCAACATCATTCAGCTTTTGATCTTGTAATGGAGATTGAATCTAGTTATAAAATATACACAGTTCTTCAGTTACAATATTGACTTCCATTTGGCATGCATACAATTTCTGTATTTGTATTTCATTTCAGTCTAGTTTCTCTAACCTAACCCTCTCCAGTTTCCTTTTGTAGTCTATTCTGAATATTTGACATGATAAATCATAGCCGGTAATAGTAGAACAAGATGAAGGCGGGTTATACAAGAAACATATCGTCCATATCTCTCTTATACAATCTGCGTAAGACTCAAGACTATTCACTCGAATTAGGCGTCGGGTTTGTAAGCTGCCCTAAGTGTTGGCGGTTCGAAACTCTCACAGTTATAACTGATATATAGACGAGACGGTCGATCGGAACCACCAACACTCACTCTCTGGCTTATAGCCAGGGATGAACCACGAAACTCGAGAAGACCGCTTATACGAGTTTACGAATCGTAGTTATATCAGAATGTCAGGAAGTGACCGAGTCTTATTCATTGATAGATGAGGTTAAATTCTTGCGTGGCATCGTTTTGATTTCGTTCTTCTCTCGATAATAGATTGTCAGTCTGAAACTAGAAAATGAAATTCGAGTTCGATCTGGTGACGTATTTGGTTGAACTAAAATATGGGAAATCGAGAGTGGTTTCTGTGAGTCTAAGTGATACGCAAATGGCATCGTAATTATTATTATTGATGACGATCAACTGAAAATATATGAAAAGAGTATGAAGCTGAAAATTAACTGAAGGGTACATTTATCTTTATAGTCGTTATGCCAATTTTCATATGAATATAGAAAGCGGAAGTGAGATAAAATTGAACTTATTTAAAAAATTTCTTCATTTCGTATTAAATTTCACTACAATTAATTGAATATTGGGAAAAATGAAAAATCGTGAAAAAACTATTCAAAATAGACATATATATATATATATATATATATATATATATATATATATATATATATATATATATATATATATATATGTGGGAACAATTGGGAAAAAAATCATCATGATCCTACTAAAATTTGAGATTAGCAAGAGATGGATAAAATATGCATTTCCAGATAAAATGGTTGGAAAATTGTGTTCACAAGATACGGTTAGTGTGGGTGTATTAAAACAAGTTACAAACAAAAGTTATCACTATTGAAGTAGAATTTATTCAATTTTTAGCTTCTGAACTTTATTTCGGAACCTGCTACATTCACAGATGGGCTTGCACATATCAATGATTTTTTTATTTCAACTTGACAATATTTATCGCCCTCAAGCTCTTAGCCAGCTCCACTGTTAAGAGCGTGTAGTATCATGAGGTTCAGATACCACACAGGTAAAAGTGAAATGCGCCACCAATTCTTGTTTACTGTGCACAAACGCCTGTATATAGGCTAGCTATCACGCCCCCACATTTCTCTCGAAAGGGCTGGGCCTCATAGATCTTCAAGATCTATTGTGCACTCAGAAGGAAATTATTTCAGACAATTTATAGGCTTCGAGTCTCTTATGCAATAAATATCCAGCGGAGAGAAAAGAAGGCGTTTTTATGATATTGATTTTTTGCTCAGGTTGATTGTTTCAATTTTCTGAGAGTGGAAAGAAGTTCTTATTTGATCATTATTGTTTGGCAATGTTTCCAAACGTTATTTGTCATATTTTCATCGCCGCTGATATTGATTCAATATCTCTGATACTAGAATAAGAATGCATAATGCCAGATATCATGCTACCAATACTTGAAATCAATAGAATGCCATTTCCATGTGGGCTATATATCATCAATCTTTTTCTTTCTCTCTCTCTCTCTCTCCATTTTTTATATATATATATATATATATATATATATATATATATATATATATATATATATATATATATATATATATATATATATATATATATATATATATATATATATATATATATATAGTGTATGTATGTATATAATAAATAATAAATGGGCAAAAAGAATTGCGAAATGCATATATGATTTTCATGAAATCAGACGCTGTCAGATCATCCGAGCATCAGAGCATCCGGCACCTCCACTACCACGCATCTGGCACCTCCACCAATAACGTTAGTTCGAAGTATTCTGGCTAGAAAAGGAAGTGGATCGATCCTATTCCATGAACTTCAATATTCTATTCAACTATATTCTATCTGATTATACTTTCCAGTGATCATAATGCTCCGTCTTTGTGAAACCAAACTTCCAACTTATGAACTTGGCTGGTGATAGGCTATAATAATTTCACAATTTTTTTCATAGGCCTACATATTACAATAATAATAAGTTCGAATAAATCATGCATAATTTAATTGACTTCATACATTATTGATTGAAGATTATTGCCTATATGTTATTATATTATTATCAATTACCAGGGTAATATAACTATGTTCACACCAATTTTCAGATTATTCAGTTTCCGGAAATAATAGACGAAAGTATCACCATTCTAGAATTTAATAATATTTTATGTTATTTGAAGTTATATGAATCATGGATCAGGTGTTGCTCGATCTTGACCACGGCGATGGCCTGGAAAGAAACGATACTTTCAATTATCGTCAATACCGTGAAAACGGGAGGTTGTTCATGAAACCAAAGACAACTATAATCAGCAGCGAAGCAAAGCGTCGAATGTTCTCGATTATTGAGGCAGCTTATCCTATTGAAAATACGTGTTTCCTTACTGGGAAGAAGATGAGTAAGATCTGGGATGTGAATTATAATATCAATTTCTTGTTCTGGTGTTTCACGTTCTTCAATGCTATATTGCCGAAGAGGACCGGGCAAGTATAGTGATATGTGAGAAAAAGAAAGCTGTTATAATCTCATAACAAAATGATGTATTTTTATGAGCCCACAGAATTTGAGCTTTAGATATTATTAATACTATTTTTGTCGAATTTTTACAATTCTTCATAATGTTTTCGAAAAATGTTTGTTATATCAAGTTGTTGACATGTTGATATATTTAGTTGAATGTAATTTTGTAATTCAATAAAATGTACGAGTGATAATTGTGATGCATTCTGTGTCATCAAAGCATATAACTTAGTAACATACAAAAAGTGTATGAATAGCATAGTATAGAAAATTATTCATACATATAGATGCACATAAAGGTTTCGTTACCAGCGCCCAAGAAAATATAATAGTTCACATTTCAGTGTGGTTATAATGATTATTAGAATCTTCAAATATTATTTCAGAATACATATTACTGGATGAAAGAACAAAGCGAAAAATGAAATGGTAAAGTTTCAGAGTTTGAAACTCATAATCAATAGAGGTTATCATCGGAAAATATAAAATCTCCGTACCTTATCAAAATAATGACTACCTAGAGATATATAATACCATAAATAAAAAAAAACTTGACGTCTCATGCTATACAATAGTATCGTATTGAGATAATATGATTGAATCTAGTAAAAAAAAATGAGAAGCTTCCTACGACTGTATGATTTTACAGCTATTGTGGTACCGAAAAAGGATCTACGAATTGCGTGTATATTCCAAGTCCTCCGGTGGCAATCTCGTAGATATCTCTCCACAGACGAGATTTCCTGAGATTTCACAAGATGTATAATATAGTATAACATAAGAGAGAAAACTAGATAATAGTGATAACGTATTGTGTGTAACGTTTTGAAACTGCTATCATCACGTACATCTTTTTGTTGTTGAATGACAAAAGTTTTTTTTTTGATGAATATCATGCTAATATATGATGGAGAATCTACTAAATTGCTTTCATTTTCCACACTGTGTTCGTCACACGCTAAGCAGTGATCAATCACAGAGTTGTCAAGACTTCATCTACTTCTCGAACGCCGCCCATCAAAAGGAGAGGGATATTTAAATATTTCCCTATTACTTATAGAACGTATAAATTAAGTCACTTTGGTATATCAAACACGTTCTATTGTGAATGATGGTAAGGGAGCGAATATTACACACCCTTGACATGAGGGTTTTTCTAAGTTTGATGGAGCATTGGGCGTCAAATTTTTTCAAATAGGTATTAAATCAGCATTTAAATAACATTGATTAAAGTTCAATCAAGCATGGAGTTTCTAAGTAAAATATGATGGGATGGATTCTCACATTTTTTTCGATATCGTATCATTATAGAAGACGAAAAAAGTATGGAATATTGAATATCTGAAAGTGATCACGTCACAATTTTTCATAACTTTTTTTCTTTGGATTTTATTGTACTGAGAACTTTCAGAATCACCGTTCTTTCACACCCTTTTATTTTGACAAACGTTTTCAACTCGAACCTGCACGTATTGACTATTTGAAACTTAGCGTTCACAAAGTCACGATAAGCTCCATTCAAACAAAAATATTATCCCAATTCTTTCTTTCTTCCATCGTTTGATATAATTTCATCTCTGGGGGGACCAACACTACAGCATTCTTTGTAACACAAACGTCGTGTTGATTCCAGCTCGCACGTTGGTATTGCACACGAGTTATTTACAATATGTTAGTGCATAAACAGCATCTTATGCCGTATATGACACATTCACAACTTTACTTTGTTCTGATTTTAGTCAACAATAATGTACTTTGCTCTCAAGTTGTCTATCTCTCTCTTTCCCTCTCTCTCTATATATATCTATATATCTATATATCTATATCTATATCTATATCCATATCCATATATATATATATATATATATATATATATATATATATATATATATATATATAATATACATTTTCTCACACACGGTCTTCTTTACCCGTTTTTCTGCCCTTTCAACATGTCTCGTCTTGTTCTTTGTGCCCGATCGAGCAGAAGATGCACCACCCCATACACGCAGTCAAGTGCTTAGCATCGCCGCATTTCTAGTCTGCAGCGCTGTGTGCAACTACGTCATCAAAATAGAAAATATTGCGAAATGTATTGGAAATATAGGTCTAATAGAGCGAAACCACAATACGCATGTTGCTGAAGTTGTAGATATAGAAGAAAGAAATCACATTTCCTGTGATCAATCTTCGTAAGTATTTAAGAGGAATGTAGAAACGTAAAAGCCTATTGACATAATTATTTGATCGATAGAGTTCAGAAGTAAGGTTCAGAAGTTGATCGTCATGCGTTTCAAAGACCACTTAAAAATGTCATAGGACATAACATTGGAAATCAGTAATCTTTTATGTGTAGTGCTTTTCAAGAACTACACAATTATTGGCACTGACTTATGATAAAATCAATACACATTTGATAGGTTGGGTGGGAATGAGACAGTGAAATGAAATGCTATGTGCTATGCTATGCTATGCTATGTGAATTGATGAATTTCGCAGCATTCAGAAATATAATACAATGGAAATTTCCAATTCTCGGAATAATATGGAACATTAATATTGATGGAAGATGGTTTGTTATGAATTTGAAGGTGCGAATATGCCATTATTATCCTACGAAAAAACATTGCCTTACGCGGCAAGTTATTTGGAACTCACACTGATGAGCATTTGATCATCATGATGATTATTCTATAGCAATTCTATATCCAGTCTCTGAAGCAATGGCTTTAGCTGGATTTTTGGTTTGGAAAAGTTGGTTCAAAATAGCGTCATCAGTTTCAAAATGGGACAAAAGTCAAATGGAATATCAAATGAAAACTTTAAATACAAAGGTAGATTTCTGTGTCGAAATCAATGATGAGAATTAATTTGGATTTCTTTCGTCGTTTTCATTAATGAACGAGAATGCATTCAAATTACTCAAGTTCATTATAAAAGTTATTCAAGATTTGGTTAAGGAAGTGATCAAGAATCAAAATAATTCATTCGATTATATCATGATTTTTTGTTAAAGGTCTCACCGCAAGCTTCTCTTTCGTAGGCGAAAATCTTTGTACCAATCTTGAAATCCTTAAAAATGGTTATGCAATGACCTGAAAGTACTTGAATACGGTTAACCTGCCTTGAACAAAAATGATGAAAAATGTTTCTTTCAACTGCGTTTTTAATCTCAGTTCCGTATTTTAGTTCTAACAAATTCTAGTTACTGTATAATAACAATACATTCTATATGGAAGCTTTGTAAGAAAAATTGACAATTTCATTGGTGAAAGTGCCATCTTTACTAGTAAATAATATAAACAAAATGGACTTGAGTTTTTCCCGGAAGCGATTCGTTTACTTTCTTGGTTTACTGGACAATTCTAAGCAACGTATAACAATGCCCTATATGCATTACCACCATTTCTCCAGATGAAACTTTACTGATCACGTCTTCCTTTTGTTGAGAATAAGAGCCTATAAAGTTGGTACTCCTGACAGTCTTTGCCAACTGTAAGTTAACTTAATGTTCCGGGAGGATAGTTTGCTTGCTCCGTTTACCAAGCACGTAAAAAATACGTAGCCATTAGCACAAGCTTTTGTTTCCTAGCAAATGCGAAACACCTTTTTCAATTTAAAAATACAATGTTGAGAATGACAGAAATAACACTGTGCAGAGATTTAATGGAAATAATAGAATAATATTATTTTAATTGAGATAATGGAAAACAATGACGTTATGGAAGTATAATTTGCCCTCAGATTCTGAAAAGCAAAATTATAAAAATACTCATTTATTTCAGGGGTTCTCATGTTTTTCTACAAAAATACGTTCTAAAGCCTGGTTTTCATTAGTTCAAACCTTACACGACACTAAATATGGAAAAAAAACATCCAAGTGGAAAACACTTGCGAAAAAGTAGTATTTTCACGTAAGATATAACTGCTTTATCGATCTCTGGTGAAACCTTAAAACCTGGTATACACATTGATATCCTTCTATCCACGAAATAAGGATGTCTACAAACATAACAAAAACAAATATTACCATTATTTTTGCTGTTTTATTTTCAGAGTCATTGATGTTTTAGTATGAGATTTACGATTAGAAACACCACAACATCGTTTGAAAGCAATAGTTGTTCAGCCACAGTGAGTTTCTCTGGAATTAATGACGTTTTAGCAACAATTTAGCTGACAGACGACTATCCTCTGTCGTTGGTTCGAATGTAGAAATTTGAGGAAATATTGCATGCTCACTGTTAGGGTGTAGTTTCATTAGCTTCTTTGTCCTCACTCAGTACACCCAAATCCTTCACTAATGAACGGATGATTTCTGTGAAAGTAGTTTGGTATGTCACTAATAATTCTCACCATTTCTCACTCGATTTTTTAGGAAAAATAGTTCATTGAATTGACTACGCAAAGCTATCTCTGCTCTCTAAATGAGAAGACACAGATAAAACAGAGTAGTATTCTGTACAACTGGTGAATCATTTGAAATGTTTCACGCTGAACAAGCTCTCAACGCAGCAGTATCACGTTTTGCGGAGTGATAAAACGATGGTGCAGTAACAGGAGAATAGTACGAGAGAGGAGGTTAATTATTGCTCCATTGCCACGTAGCAGTGAGGTAATGGAAGATGTGTCGTCGGCCTGGGAAGAGGTAGAATAACTAATAGAAGGTTCATTTTCTTAGCGAGAATGTATACCGACACATTGCTATTCCTATTCGGGCCCCGTAATTGCGTGGCGTTCGATGAGGGTTGAGGTGGTGGGGGAAGAATGGGGGATGAATTCGGGTGAATTGTCTTCTGGGACTTTGAGAGTCTGAGGGAAGAATGGGATTAGTAAGGCAGAAGGAGGAACTTGGAGAAGGCGGATCCTCTTTCCATCTGCATCATGACCTGGATGCTGGTTATACGAAGAAAAATACTCGTTTCTGAGAATCAAAGGAAGATCCGAAAGTTTGGAAGGATATTTCATATATTTTTCTCAAATAACAGAGATATAACAACAATGAGATAAATTCGATGTGTAAGTATAATATCGTAGTAGAAAGTTGTCCGAGATAATAACATAAACCACTCCGTTTTCCGCGAAATTCTTAAATATATATATCTTTATTTATTTTATATATATATATATGATCATGAAACTTCTTGGATACAATCCAATATCAAGATATGTGGGATGTTTTAGTCATGTCATAAAATATAAGTCTCGACCGGGACTCGAACAAAGATATATATATATATATATATATATATATATATTTAACAACATTTCTTTATGAATGCGATTCATTAACGATATGTATGTACGTTTTTGTCAAATCATAAAAATGTGACCAATCTGGGACTTGAACCCAGGACCTCTTGGTTTGTACCCAATTACTCTACCACCTGAGCTAATTGACCACCTAGATTCAAGTCGAATATCCGACACACTCACATGATTTGACATTGTTTGAGAAACGACTCTCTTGGGCTTTGTCTTTTTACAGATCAACAGATTCCAAGGTGTAACGATTAGACGTTACCACAGGTCCTCGTGTTTCTCTTTTAACCATCACCTAGGCTCAGGATTTGTATTTAACAACATTTCTTTATGAATGCGATTCATTAACGATATGTATGTACGTTTTTGTCAAATCATAAAAATGTGACCAATCTGGGACTTGAACCCAGGACCTCTTGGTTTGTACCCAATTACTCTACCACCTGAGCTAATTGACCACCTAGATTCAAGTCGAATATCCGACACACTCACATGATTTGACATTGTTTGAGAAACGACTCTCTTGGGCTTTGTCTTTTTACAGATCAACAGATTCCAAGGTGTAACGATTAGACGTTACCACAGGTCCTCGTGTTTCTCTTTTAACCATCACCTAGGCTCAGGATTTGTATTTAACAACATTTCTTTATGAATGCGATTCATTAACGATATGTATGTACGTTTTTGTCAAATCATAAAAATGTGACCAATCTGGGACTTGAACCCAGGACCTCTTGGTTTGTACCCAATTACTCTACCATTTACTCTACCGAGGACCTGTGGTAACGTCTAATCGTTACACCTTGGAATCTGTTGATCTGTAAAAAGACAAAGCCCAAGAGAGTCGTTTCTCAAACAATGTCAAATCATGTGAGTGTGTCGGATATTCGACTTGAATCTAGGTGGTCAATTAGCTCAGGTGGTAGAGTAATTGGGTACAAACCAAGAGGTCCTGGGTTCAAGTCCCAGATTGGTCACATTTTTATGATTTGACAAAAACGTACATACATATCGTTAATGAATCGCATTCATAAAGAAATGTTGTTAAATACAAATCCTGAGCCTAGGTGATGGTTAAAAGAGAAACACGAGGACCTGTGGTAACGTCTAATCGTTACACCTTGGAATCTGTTGATCTGTAAAAAGACAAAGCCCAAGAGAGTCGTTTCTCAAACAATGTCAAATCATGTGAGTGTGTCGGATATTCGACTTGAATCTAGGTGGTCAATTAGCTCAGGTGGTAGAGTAATTGGGTACAAACCAAGAGGTCCTGGGTTCAAGTCCCAGATTGGTCACATTTTAATGATTTGACAAAAACGTACATATATATATATATATGTATATATATATATATATATATATATATATATATATATATACATATTATATATATATATATATATATATATATATATATATATTTATATATGGGCATGTATATATTCACCCGACCGTCAACAACCAAGTTTAATCTGTGCATTCAGTTGTGACGTGACGCCTAATGCTTTGTAAATACCTCTAGATGTCACGCTCTCTTCGACAAAAAAAACACCATCCCACGTCACTGTGCAGTCGCGTAATGATAGATAAGGAAAAAGAACAAAGCGTGAAGAATCTTTCAGTCTTCAAGTCGTCGACGATTCTTCCATTTTTTTTATTTCAACGTGAATTCTTGATGAAGCATTGAAGCATGAAAAAAAGAATTTGCCAGACGAATTCATGAAAAGAACGAGAAAGAATGCAACAAGGGTGGTGGGTATGAGTGGAGAAAATGGAAATCGAATAGATTCATGTAAAGAAAGAGTTCAAATGAGAAATATGAGAAATTCAATCATGAAATAATATGAATGGAACAAGAATGATATGCCATACAAGAATGAGTATTGTCTTTGACTAAATATATCTCGAGTCATTATTAGTTTTCGGTTACAGATAGAAACGAATCACATTTATATCTGTTAAGTCAAAACTGCATCATATTTTCTTTTCTCAGACATCTTTTTTCTTGAAGCCACTATCACAAATCATAACTATTCGCATGGGCTAGATATTTTTTAAGTTATTGTGTTTATTTCTTCTAATCTTCACCATTAAGTTCACTACAGGGTCATACCTATAAGATATGACAGTCAATAGACCTTCAACGTTTTGAGATGAATAGCTGTTTGGAAGTAATATGTCAACCATATCAGCAAATACCAGATAAATACTTGAGGGTTGACGGATCGGAGCTCTAGGCCGTTGAAGGTACAGGCATGAGGATGACGTCTGATAGGAACCGGCATCTTTTCCGAACGAGGTATAGATAGATGAAAACTCATCGCATTTAGTCGCCGGAGAAAAC
Source organism: Brachyptera putata (assembly GCA_907164805.1). Lineage (NCBI taxonomy): Eukaryota > Metazoa > Arthropoda > Insecta > Plecoptera > Taeniopterygidae > Brachyptera > Brachyptera putata. The sequence goes on from OU015464.1 coordinate 16,467,889, forward strand.
ACAGACTTGCAAAGAGGGAAGAAGAAAAGTTTCACTAGACAAATGATATATCTGGAAGAAGTTTAGTTTGCTGGAAGTAGTGAATATCATTTTCTCATACACTTTCTCCTGCATAATATTGAATTTTCAACATTTCAGTATGAAATATTTCACATATGTTAAATATACACTGATCTGATGGGGATGCGGAAATAGTCAAACAGATGAACCAAATAAGATAGAAGATTCAATTGAATCATTGCAGAAGCTATCAATTTCTCTCACCTAGACTTCTTGAACTATATCGCTGAAGATCGAAATATATTAACCTGCATGGGATTCATTCAATTAAGATATTGAATCGTATTCAAGTCGGGTGACTGCATCAATCTATTCGTATACATATCATCCAGTTCTACAGTTTTACAAGAGTTGAACTTTCTTTGGATTATAAAAATCTGTCTCATATTTTCACAGGTATTTCACATTTGTTTTTGTAGTAGTTGTGTTGAATGATTGATAACTGTATTGGTAAATATCGTGCTCATTTGTTTCATCACTCTATCCGCGAAAAACAATGAGAAAAGGTAGACGAAACATTGAAAAGAGGGAGTAATTAATTGGTAATGTATTCTAAATGTAAATACACCGTAGGAAACGATTTAAAAATTGATGGAAATTATTGGAAGAAAAGTGAGAAAAGAGTTGAGCAAAAGTTGTAAAAAAGTTGATGGAATCATTGTGAAAAGTTGGCAGCTTGAGGAGATGGTGAGAAAATAATGAAAAATCAATAGAGTTGGATATATATGGGGGAAATGTGACCATAAATGTGGGGAGAACAAGTAGAAAAGTGGAAGAGATATTTGGGAGAGGTGTGTGTAGGAATTGACAAATAATACGAAGGATACTACAAGTAAACACAATGGCATTTGCAAAAGACATAGATAATCGAAGGTGACGAATATGACGATGCTAAAAATGTAGAACCTTTCGTCTAAAATATAGAACAGGATTTAAAAGTATTTCAATCCAAATTCGTGAGTGACCCTATTCTCTGACAAGCCAATAACTACGCTTCATTTTTGAAAAACTTATTTGAATTTGGAAGAAATGAATCAACAGACTGATATTTGAATTAAGCCTCACTAAAAACCAATCAGGAAAGCAGAAATGAATGTCAAATATTTGATCACTTGAAACACAATGGTAACAATTTCCCAGGTAATTCGTTTCCGACCCACTTTGCTCCGGGGGCTCCGATTGTACAGCTCTTCGTTACACTTCCACTATTGATCGAGGTTTCGACCAACCAATAACAATGTAATTGAAATTGAGATATTAGCTGGTCAAGTTGATGTGAATATGTAGTATACCTATTGACTCATTTGAGAATTTATCCTCTCATAATGAATCGGCTGGAGTTATAATTACTATCAAAATAATTCAGTTCAATGAACATAAACATTATTATATATTATTTATACATATTATCAATTCAATTATTTACTATCACTTATTATTGTTATTGAACATTATCTCAGATATTCACTCATTTTCGATTCCCGTGATTTACTTACTGATCGGTTCATATATTAGGCCGACTGATAAACTATTGAGTGAAAAAGTGTTATTAAAATAAATGATAGTCGAAGTGAATTATTATATCAGCAGTAGAAACGATGTATATTTTCAGCATCTCGTATGCCACTTATATCTGAATATATTCTTATAAACTTATCAATAATAATGATAATAATAATTGAAAGAATTGGAAAATTTTTCTCAATATAATCTACTCGGTCAATCAGAAGTGTCTCAGGAAATTCTCAGAATTATTCACATTTTACTACAATTACTTTTTTATTTCACCATTCCAAACATATTCAAATAGTTCTGCTTTTACTAAGACTCTCGAACGTACAGTAACTTTTTTCTTCACTCACCCTACTGGACAGGAATTAAAAATATACCTCAAATCAGTATGACAAAAAATGACCTATTTCAATATATGTCACATATACTATACGTGTATCCACGAGAGATGATGCTCGAACCACTCGTGCACTTGTGGTGTGGGATAGGGCCGACGGTCGATCGGAACCTTCATCTCTCGTGGTTACTAAGATGCAGTGATTCGAAAGAATAGTTTCGTGAGTTGAAGCATGACAATGTCTTGTGATTTCGAAATCCATATAGTCTTATCAACTTGTCAAATTAGGAGTAACATGTATACTTTTTCAGTTTTATTTTTAATAAGAAAAATAAAATCTATATGAGAGCATGTCAAAAGTGTTGGAGCAAATAACGTGAAGAACAGAAAGAAGAAATTTAATATATAACTATACTAATTGGATTCACGTGGAAACGTTATGAACGGAGAATGTAGACAAGAAGAAAAATTATATCAAGAGAATATTTCAAATGAAATGTAGGTTAAAATGAGGGAATTAAGGGTTTCATTAAATCCATGATGAATAAATTGTACATGTAGGATTAAGCGGAGCACGACTCTGTAAGCTCGCTAGTTCAGAAATTAGTTGTCCATAGTCAGATAATTACTTATAGTCAAGTGAACACTTTTGTTCGATGTAATGAAGAGGTGAGAATAAACATGACATGACAATATGAAATGAAAATTATTAAAAAAATGACCAGATTCTATCAGGATGAAAAATACTATGAAAATTAAATATATGGTTCGGGTGACGTCAAAAACTCTCGATAGAAATTAACCTTTTTTTCATTTTGTAAATCGATATTAAATACATTCTCGAATATGTATTTTCCAACAATTTTGATAATGTGTGACAGAACACTAGAGTCGATCCTGTTATAATCCTGTCGATCCTGTCGATCCTGTGATCCTGGATAATTCCTGTTTTAGCACACAGGTATTGATCGAAATCAAGGTGAGACATTTTAACACTATATATATATATATATATATATATATATATATATATATATATATATATACCTTCATCCAGAAGAGTTAACCGGTGATAGCATAAAAGGCTGCATTTCTCTCAATCTCTCAACGGCCGTGAAGCAAAGTATGGGCTTCAAGTGATTGTTGGAAGAAGTGGATGAGCGTCGTCTAAATTGTTTTCTCCACTCACAACTTCAGTATTAGTTTGTTTGTCTTCGACTTCTCCAGTAGCTATGGTAACCTCACAAACATGCTATCTTTCTTCACTTGTCACACAATATGAACACGTTTCAAATCTTTGATCGCTCAAATTTTCCACATTCATATTCATCAAGAATGAATAATAATTCTCTCAAATTCTCAATTTTACATCTATAATATGGTACGAAATTAGGGGACGCTTTTCTTTAATCAACTGAATCGCAGTGAGTGGTCCATACATGTATGAGAGAAAAAAAATGTATTTAAAAAAAATATACAGTAAAGGTCTCGCCTTCATTTTGATAAGATTGTACATCTTCATTTGCTTCTAAATATCATTTATATGTATCCTGTATTTCTAATAATCAAGTTATTTGTGTCACAGAAGATTGTATTTGCGAATTTTCTTTGTAGACCTATATCTTCATGGATTATTATGTAGCTCAATTTTTTTCTTGTCACAATGTTTATTTTCAAACTATGAATATTTCATTCAGTAACAATCCAATCAGCTACTGGCGCTACCTTCTACGCATGCACTGTCTGCGTAACCAGAACATTAATAACCGCATCGCCCACTTTCAAAGTCCACACCTATATATCTCAGACCAATTAATTCCTTCAAGGAAAGTCTATAGTAATTTAAATGTCAAGTCATTAATGTTAATGCCATTGATTTAAATAAATTTACTCTTGTATTTCAAGTGAATGATTATACTGCGATTAAATGATTTATGTATTTGTGTCAATAGACGATATGCAGTTAATCTATGAAACATGTTTTAATTGCTTGAAACACCTCTCGTCCAGATCACATGTCGGAAGCCTCCTTGAGTACGTAACTAGAATCAAAATGTTGTAGTTGGTTTAAGTGAACAGATTTATTTTTCTTGTTCATTGTAAGTGTCATGGATTTGCGCTGAGAAATGATTGAACACATTGTTTTGAGTGAATAGAGAAAAGTTGTGCAATTGAAGGGCCATGATGTGGTTCGGGATCTGAAGGATAGTTCCGCCATGGGCATACGATGGCATACTAACATTAACAGTGCGTGTGTTTTTAAATCATTGATGTATAATGTGTGATGTCAGAAGGCGTAGATAATAATTCTGTATATGGAATACTCATTTGTCAAATTTTGGAAAAAATACGTGTAAATATCAATTGTGAATTGGAATAAAACGATATATATCCTCACTTATTTTGATTAATTATTTTGGGATCTTGTTATCCAACTACTGAGAGTGCATTGATCTGATGTGAATGCTATCATTATACATCGAATGTATTTTAGAAGATCCTCGAATGTGATGACGATATTTCACTAGAATACTCTCAAACCATAAGTCGCTTTACGATAATTTATGCGTAATAAAGTATATGGGCTATGGAAATATTACGCTGTGCAGTGAAGAAATGCAATAAATAATGCAGTGAATTAATTACAGTGAAATGAAGTATTACATTCGTAACAAAATATTGGCAAGGGCTTAATTGACGAATCATCAAGTTGGCTAGTTGATTTTTTCTGAATTATATAAGAATGTTGGTTATAGTATCATTATGGCAAGCGTATAAGAGAACTCGGTTCGTCCTAACAATAATTAAGGTAGAACTCATCAAGATTATTAAAATTAGGATTAATCAAGGGACATTTATCTTGTAATTATTCCTGAGGGATTCAATGTACTAAAAGTATATTCCAGATTTATTGAAGTCTACGCAGAGTGGTCAATTCAAATCTTGGAACAGTTTATTATAAGTTCGTCTCAAAATGTTATCATTATACTATCCAATACCTGAGAATGATGGGTAAACAAAAAATGTTAGAAAATAGTTATCCAAATTTTTGGTTATTTATAATATTCAATATGCAATTGAATACGTCATCAATAGTTGCAATACACATTTATAGATGATCATTTCTAATATACTATATTCGTTATATTATTGAATAGTTATAATTTATTCGTCCAAGACACACTGAATATCCTCTGATTTTTATGTTTTCCTTCATTTAATTTAAACAGAACATACACAACATTTTGTATCACTTCATTATTGTAACATTTTGAATCGCTGAGAGAACACGTACAGAAACGTTGTTCGTAAATAAAATATTTATCTTCAGCACAGTTTAAAACAATGTACTCAATTAGTTATAAACATGCACATTCTGGTAACATTCGTACGCTTTTTTACGTTCATCAGTTTTAAAATAATATGCATGGATGCAAGGGCGAATGAAGCCATTATAATTAGTGAACATCTCCCTAGTTACATCTTATCATGTTAGGCTAATATTGAACTATCCCTGCATTTATAAGATTAGAGAATTACCATGAGGTAATGAAGTGGACGAGATTACTGATATTGGCGGCTGTAAACACTCGACTGTTAGTAATAAAAGATGCATGGTATGGTAGTTCCTAACCGTCCATGATGATTGGAGGCTCGAAACACTCGAGCGTTATGAGTCTTAGAAGGAAAAGAACGATGATCGGAACCGTCAACTCTTGAGTTAGACCTGAATTATCCCGTATGATAATGTGCATGGAAGTGCATCGTGTTATCTTGAAGTTAACCCGCATGGTTCTCGACATAGGTATACCCAGGATGATCTTGATATTGAATATATTATATATGAATATGTACATATGAATATACATGTACCGGTATTTCGTTGTGTAAAAAAGTTGTATTGAATATTTCGTACACAGAGAACTGAATGTTCTACATCGTATACAACATATTTTCACAGAGCAACAAAACTCCTGCAGTCATTTGTAATATTTATACGCTGCAAGTACGTATATATATTTTCATAAAACTGATTGTGATGCTTTTGAGAATGTCTTTCAATAACAAAGAGTTGAAATATCTTTGGACTATCTTTGGAACAGTTGACAAAAAACATCAACTATCCAAAGTACATTTTCATAATTGAGGAAAAATCGAATAATTATAAACCATACAATGTGACTGCAAATTTATTCTCCGCTACATTTTTTTGGGGGTGCAGGAGATTCGTGAATTATTTACGGTGATATGCCGATATGTGGTATAGATTTCATTATATAATATCTTCGGAACAATGATACATGTTATATAAATGTAAATACAAGAATTGATGATGATGCATAGAACACCAGACTGACTATGGAATAAATAATTATCGAATATTCATATAAACTTTTAATTAAATTAAATGCGTTAAATGTTGATAAATCACCTCAACTCAATAAACAGAAAACAAATTATAATTGAAGTAGAATTTTCAGAGCTCGATGATAGAGTATGTGATTATTGTGATTGGACTAAAGTGGGAGGTGTTGGGAAGGTGATGGGAGAGGTGTTGGAAGGCTAAAAGGAGTCGCTCGGTCTCACACTGTGTGCCGAGGACATTTTAGCGAGTGAGATGAACTCCACGGGGATTCACCACGCTCGCGACATCCTATCGTTTTCAATCAGGCTGCAACCGATGATGATAACCCCCTCTCACCACCCCCTTGCCACCCCCTTATCACCCCTTCACACTTCCACTACCCTCAACAACTCGCCCGTCGTCGCTCAGAAAGAAATCAACGATGACTTATCGTTTGTTCCTCGAGAGTTGCATAACCGGTCGACACTGCTGTTCGATAGTGTTAGGAGATGGACGAGACGAACGATCAAGACCACCAAGCACTAATAAAAAGAAGTATACACGAAGAAACTTGGATGAGACAACAGCGGGAGTTGAAAGGGGGAGGGAAGTTTTGTTACCGCAAAGTTTTTTCCACAACACAAAAAATATTAAAAGGTTTTTTTTAATAACTCATAGGTATAGATTCTTTCTCAGGTGTTTACGAAAATTCTTCGAGAAGATTTTGTGTTTGATCATTCAGGTACATAAGAAAATTAAAATTCATTTTTACAGAATTTTCAGACCTTGGTTCATGAGCAAAATAAAATTCAATATGATATACTATACTATCATGATACTTTATATCATTTCTCTGGTGGTACTAACCCTGCTACAGTGTTGTCATCTCACTTTTCACTAACTGACATTCGAAATAGGCCTATCTGATACATTTCAACTCATCAAGGTATTTTCACTTGTTACTCTCTATAGCTTTGAAGAATATCACCTGGAAACTTATATTTTATTAGCAGCTATGTTGATCATAAAATATCATGTATATACAAATATATCTGGTTTTCATATGCATAAAAACGTGCATGTAGGTTAGTCTCCTTATCCCCATCACGTGAAAAGGCGAATATAAAATATTTCCCAGCGTTGTCTACGACACACCCAAACCTCGTGAGTACTAACTCATTGCATATATATATATTCACCCAGCCAAGCTGAGCTATAACAACAAGAAAATGGGTCTATACTTGAAAACGTGGTTTTCGCTTATTTTCATTTTCTCTCCACACACACGTACACATACACACCCTCACACACCCACACATACACGCACCACGAAAAATGGTATAAAAAAAATCTGTTGTTTCTCGTAAAAAGAAGTTTATTATGTAGTAAGGAGCTCAAGGGTTGGTGAAAACCATTGAGATATAACTCCGCGCTATACATAAGGGATTCCCACTTCTTGTGTGTAGGATCACGTGGTATACAGTATATAGAGAGTGCAAAGGTCACCATCAGGATACTCGAGCAAAAGGCTTTTGTCTCGGAGTTTAATGGGCCGTGTATCGTTATAAAGGCCCGGCAAATGTTACTGGAGAGACCCTATAGTTACCGAGGTAATAGCTCTTACTGTATGAGATCTGAAGACGAGTTACAATATAACGTATTACAGAGGGCATTAATTCAGGGATGTGGAGTTTAATTCGTTTATAGTCGACTATGGATTATGATTATGGATATCCTAATGTATATTGTATGTAAATAATTATGAATATATATATATATATATATATATATATATATATATATATATATATATATATATATATATATAACGATTCGATTTTTTTTGTACTCCTTGGGGTTTAGGTAGTTAAAGTGTTCATCATTCAGAAGATATCGCAGAAAATATTGTGGAAACAAATAATTGATATTTATAAATACGTCATTCGGTTTCTTCTTTGAATAATGAAATACGTTAATGTAGGCATACGTTTCAAGTACAGAATTATCAATAATTTCATCACTGGAATGAGTTCCATGGGAATTTCTCATTCCCTCGTAAATTGAATGAATATATTTAATATGTATACAACCAACGGATACAAAATAGGTGGAAATGTATTAGCCATCTACGTTGTATCGTTCCCATTAACCTGTGGAGTGATATCTTACTTAAGAGAGTTGATTAATCTAAACCTGTGTTTGAAATGCTTGACTTCTGATATAATATATACAATATACATATAATCCAAGCTCCCATTCACATATCTCTCATAATTAATTACTTACCCACCACAAGAATATGCGTTCTCTCTCTCAATCAAGTCACAAAATACGATATGTGCAATAAAGCGTGCTATATATGAACTAGTGTGCGCCAACATTTCAGCATTTATTGTATGATTAATCTAGATCATTGCTATTGCCTATATACTATTGCTATTGGTATTTTCATTGTAGCCTTTGTGTGCTATTTGAGACTTGACTGAACACACAGTTATACGAATTTGGATTCGGTTGTGCCAACCGTTGGTGAATGAATGCATATTTGGGTTTTACGGCGCATCGACATCTATGTGATTTGCGCCGAATTGAGTGAAAATCAGCGACTTAACTTGTTATCAGCCTAATTATGTATGTTGTTTTTGTACCTCAATTGATAAATTACCCAATTGTGTGATTACCCGATGTGTGAGAGAGAGAGAGAGAGAGAGAGAGAGAGAGAGAGAATATGAAAGAGAGAGAGAGAGAAATTTGAGTGCCATCTCAGGATATATAATGTATGCCTAAGCGCCCACCCATTTTCATTACATTTTCTCACATCTCTTAACTGGGTACATTTTAATTTGCTCAATTCAGAACATGATATGGTCACAAAAGTGAGTTACGAAAGGTCAAAGTTCAAAGGAAATACAGGCTTTGTGTGACGTTGAAGAGAAAACCTTATTTCACACACCACGCGTACCACACTCACAACGCGAAACAATTGTTTCTATTAAATGGAGCTCCACAATCGATGTACACGCGTCCATTACATCACTTGAGTTGAGTTGTTCATTTTGAAGGGCAGCTTTCCGATTTTATAGACCATTTATCCCAGAGAATAACCATATTAACCTGTATAACATGAGCCTTCTAGTCTTGTACTTGCTTGTTGTATTTAACGCTATTATCCGTTAATAACATGAACATTAATCAGGGTATGTTGAGCTGAACCAACTGTCTAGGCTAATAATATTGCATTAATTTTGGAATGTAATTAAGTTCATGTTCGTATTATTCAGTGAGTAGGTTTAATTTAGTTTCAATTGACCGTTATATTGTAATTATGAACCATTGATTTATTTTTGTTATTAGCAACGATGTGTTCATTTTATAATAACAAAATAATATAAATCACTGTTGTTGTGGTGGTAGGCCCTATAGTTGTACGGGAAATTATAACATAGAACTTGATAGAAAATGTAGTGGCATAATAATGTTCACGCTGAATAAACTTGTTTCGAAAGAAGACTAACAATAATAACATAATAACAATAGCAATAACATTGATGATAATGATAATAATAATAACAATTATAAACATTCATCAGCATTCTGAAAATCTCATGATGTAAATTAATATATTATTCTAATATCATAATAATAATCATTGTTATCATAATTTTCATACACACATATATATATAGGCCTATATATATATATATATATATATATATATATATATATATATATTTATATGTATATATATATATATATATATATATATATATATATATATATATATATATATATATATATATATATATATATCAATTATCGACAAGTGAAAATTGTTGTCCTTTTGCAGGCTTCTTCCGTATTTTCTGTCTTATATGACTATTGAAATTTTATAATTTCTACGTTCTATTTCCCCACACCCCAACGAACCTCTCTTTGTTGTGATATGTCACCGGACATGAAATATATTGATTACTCAATTTTTCTCATTTCCATTGAGCAATCATAGCTTAGTATTTCTAGTAAATTGTGTCTTCAAAAAAATCCTATACTTTACAATTTAATTTATACGGATATGTACCAAATGCATGCTATTAAAAAGAGTAATCCATCAGTATATCTCTCAAATGTACAGATAAGTTTTTTTCTATGCTTTTCTCTATTTGGTGCCGCCGTCAGACCACCCCTTCCCGCGCCTCCCGTCCCCCGCCCCACCGTCCACCCCCGTCACGCCGCCATCTGCAGACTCTTACTCCATGAGCGCTACAGCCAGTATACCATGCGTGTCCGGGGGTGTTTTTTTGTATGTTGCACAGAGAAGTGGATTCCCGGCATTTTGTACTGATTTATCTACCCTTTCAGTGTATAGCCAGTATACGTACCAGCAGTAGATGATTTCTGCAACGACCAGCCGATTTCTATGGGATTATTTATTTCTCACATATACAAACACACACACAATACTCGAATTACAGAAGAGGTTGATGATGCCAGTGAGAGCCAAGTGTAGAAAATATTCGATATATATATATATATATATATATATATATATATATATATATATATATATATATATATATATATATATATAAACATACATATAAATATGTACAATATACCCATATACTGATATGAATGTAGACTAGCAGGCTATGTGATCACGATATAGTCGTTAAAATAGCATTCTATTTCTGAAAACATATCTTTAATATTTCATAGTACACTGTTCGATAGAGAAAATAACTAAGTTCAAAATACATCTCCACGAAAATTACCTGCAACCACTTTTGATTGACTACGTATTGATGATTGAATACAAAGTTATCAATAGAGTTACAAAAATAGCTGTTCCGATCATTTTTTCGTCCTATAAATAACATTGGTCGTGTAAGAAATGTGTGCAAGAGTCACCAATAACTAGACAGATAAACACTCAATGACATCATATTTTCCAACCATTTCAATTCTTTTGAATAATTTTGATTACTATTTGAAACCATACAATTGTTATCAGAAAATATTATAATTTATATGAGAATATTGGAAATAACGATTGATTCCAGTAGTAGCAATAGTCAAATATCTCATTGTTGCATGTTTGTTTGAAAAAAATGTTCCCCTGTTGCCAATCAACAACAACACTCGAATCTCAACTCACAACGATATTATACTCATATTGTTCTATACTTGAAGATTTCAGATGTTTTCATTTGCATTAGCAACAATGCAATCTCCATTCTAGTCTTGGGATTTGAAGTTGACTTCTACTTATCTCTATACCTATACACGTATAGTCTATCCGCGTGAATATAGGTTAAGTTCTTCATTAAACCAAGTACTATAAACAGTTTTTTGTCTGAACTTATCAGAAACTTGATAAGGAAATATATTGTTGGTATGGTGCACTGTAGATGAGAAGAAAATAATAGGTTGTGCTTCTGCGCAAATCTTATTATCCTCAAGGAGGGAGTTAGGTAAATGTATTAAACTTTAATACGTATATGTACGAACAATGAGGAATCCGCGTGTGTATGATATTTTGTAATTCCAGCATGCATGGAACAATTTTGATTATTTGTTTTAATTATCAGCCATCGGAAATCCCTGGATCCGTTTCTTTTCTAGTTTTCCATGAAGACTAATTACTCAAGAAATAATTGAAGATGAATCCTATTTCATCATGGACATTGCTCTGTTTTGTATAAAATAGCAAACTCTGACATATACGTCATAAGGCAGGATATCTCTATGTTATCTCATGAACCGTGACAGTTGTTATTGATAAAGTTATCACCTCTCAAATGCACGTGCTTCAATCGAATTAACAGTGTTTAAATGATTTTTTCAAATTTTCATTCATTTCTCGAATGAATTATGTGTACTGTCCCAAAATATCATGCAATATGTGAAAGGATACGTACCTAATTCACAAAAGATTTGAAATACAAATCGACAATCGTGAATTTATCATATTTCAAATAATACATTCACAATCCAATTCTCTGATTTATCTAATTTATTTATGTCTCTAATTTATTTCAAAAAAAGATAATTTAAAATGTCGAAGGCGTTGAAGTAGAAACACACCTAATTTAAGCTCCAAAAGATAGTAGATTTCATCCAAACATTCCACGGCATTTTTCAACAAAAAAAGTCTGTGGGTTTTTTACGAATAGGATTACACGGGACCCGATTTGTCCTATCTCGGGCTCATAAGGATTGGCTAGCTTCTGGATGGCGTTGTAAGGAAGAGGAATGAATGAGGCGGGGGGAGGGGGAAAGGGAGGTATAGCTGGATATGTTCACTCATGACTCATGATTAGCCCCTAGTAAGATATGTGAAGGATTATCCTACAGGAACAAGCTGTGTTCCACGTAAGGTCGACATGCCACGACGTCTCTCTGAGGAATGCCCCCAGGGAATGTACAGGAGCGTCGCGCCAGCCTATAAGATATCGACCGACGCGAAAAGAACTCTACAGGCTGGATCTTTGGAAGGAAAGAAATCAAATTACGTAGTGCAATGCCTTTCTTTTCTTATCCGCCACTACCCTTAGAGAGTACTATAAAAGAGAAGAAAAACTTTTGAGACATGAAAAGACAGCTATATATTATGTTTTTCTTTTATTTATATCATATTTCAAATATAAAGAGGTTTTTAATGATTTGGATAAACAGGAGCTATAAATTCGATTCACTTTTGAAATAGCAGAGTTTCGGAATGGCTCATTTTAAAATCAATTTAAAAGTAAATAGACTGTCGTTTTTTGGATCCAGTTCGCATGCATGAGATTAAATCAAATTGCATGTTTATTTCTCCCACAAGGAGAAGAAATATCATTTTCTCATCAACTTGCGTAATTGCAGAAAATTCAAACAATAAATACGAGAACGCACTCATACGCATTCAAATGAGAATGAGTTCTATGATTTTATCAAATGAACAATAATATATCATGTGAGTTATTCCATATTCAGATGAACGTGAATGTGTGGACTCGATTCTACCGTATACTTGAGAAGACATGAGCTTTTTTGCGCTCCACAGGTAATGGGTCCAACGAAAATACGAATTGTGCTGAAACTTGGTATGCATGTATATCTTCTCTAGCTTGACTGCATATAATTTTGGGGTGCAATCGATTCATCCACTTTTGATATCCATTTTGAAAATCTGAAGAACCTTTGACACAATGGGTCAAAGTGTGAAAAAGTGTATTTTCTATATACAAAATTCGAAGTATCACGGAAATTTAACACAAGAATGGTAGCCTACACATAATTCCAACGCTAGCTCTTCAAGAACTGCATCTCGGAAATGATTTAATTAATTCTTATTCATTCCCACGAGAAAATTCGGTGGACCTAATTTTTTTTTCATGTATATAAAATAACACAAATATAAATATATATAGTTGTATATAACAGCAAATTGTTTATGTCTAGACTTGGCAAAATTTGAATAGTATATGGTCTGATGTTCGTGGTGTTCGTACGGTGTTAGGTTACACCACTATAAAGTATTATTACAGGTCGTTAAAAGTTTAAGTCAATCAACTTTGTCACGATTTTTCGTGTCAGGAAAAGGTGTTAAAGTTAAGGATTATACGATTAAAGTTGTTTTGTTCAGTAATGTCTGAGTTCTACATATCACGAAATTATATTGGTCTACGTATAAGTACGGCAATAAAATAATCTCACTCATACTGAAACTGAATGCAACTTGTAGATGAAAATGTGTATAATACGAATATACTACGTTATAGTTATTTTATATGCGGTAGGACTTTTCACGAAGTCGAATCTTGAGCTTACAATTGAGTGTCACTAGCGTATTGGCGCCTGTTGTCGACAATTCAATAGACAGATTTGTATTAGATGCAATAGTCTGTTTCAATTACATTCATTGTTGAACTCAAATATAGTCGAACCTCTTCCTTCTTTGCATAGTCTCTCTATGAGTGGATAACTTACTGAAATGCTGGTTGCTATTCACACTTTTACATTCAAGAAATTAACTTCATTATTGAAGTATACCTATAATGTAGCTGAATGTACCAAATAAAACAACTTTATTCGAGGGAGGTTTTATGCTATCATCCTAGAAACTTTCAAAGGAAAATCATCCTGAACACTTACTATTTAACTTTTCAATGGAATTGAGATCAAAATCATAATAGTAACCAAAATAACAATACTTCCCTCCCATCACTGACCATTTGGAACCGAATATAATCATAAAATGTTTTTTTAAACTTCCCATTCTACACTACCGCATGCATTCGGTGAACTGATCATCCAAACCGAATATCATTTATCATAATATATATATAGGCCTATATATATATATATATATATATATATATATATATATATATATATATATATATATATATATTTATTTATATATATATAAATATCCTAGTGTTTTCATAACCGTAAATTCTGGAAAGTTCCCACCCAATACTTCGTTTGGAATAGGGTTAGTTGAAGTTTTGATTTTTCGAAGATATTGGAGGATCAGTTATCAGGGTTGCCACTTTCCAGGAATATCAGTTTCAAACATTCATGAATGTAACGCAAACACATGATATATATATATAGCCATATCATTCTGTTAATAATCATATCTACATCAAATCAGCCTGTATTCTGGTATATTGGTTTGTAATGGTTTGAATTGGCTATATTGAAATGAACTACATGTACTCATAACAGTTTGAATTTTAATTATGTTCAACCGATATCAATACAATTTTACAATCAGATCGTTTGTGTATAATTCCACCTGAGTGAATATCACCTATTTGCAAACTATACGCTTCATACTAATTGACATATTAAATCAGTGGTTAGAATTAATGATTATATTATGTTACTCCCATATAATATGTGTCGATAAATACTGGACATATTACATTACTTAGGAATATATTAAAATTATGATAAGGATTTTATCATGGTTTATGGTATTACAAAATACTACATATCATTGAATATGCTTGATTACAAAACTTGATTTCTATCTATTCGATTATGTTACACCTCACAGTTAGGTCAATTCAGCTTGTATTATCCAATTAGTGTAGTGTTTTAGATATATTGTTGTATTGTACAGGACTCATTCAGAGCTGTGTGATGGACTATGTATACACTGCGGAGATGGAAACCAAATAGAAGCAGCAGATAAAAGATTTATCAGAAGTAGAACTGGAGAATCACAAATTAACAAAAGTGGCAAGATAAGAACGTATAGGGCCTATATAGAGAAGACATATTACTTTTCACAATGAAAAAAATATATGGGTGGTTTGATGATATGAGGAGAATGAAAGATGAGAGTTAACCAAAAGCACTGATTTCGTCACTGATTCGGATTGAATGAGAAGTCAGGAGAAGAGTTGGAATACCGAAGGACAGATCGGGACAGATGCTACAATGGCGTTGAGGTGAAAAGGCAGCTCAGAGAGGAAAAAGTTAGGAGTAGCGAAAGATGCTGGCTGGTAAGGAGATGATAATAATATGCAGATAATTAGTTGGAATGTAAGGAAATGTCAGAGGAAAATAGCGAGGACGTAAGGGATGAAGAAAAATACTGCATGGTGGCAGAAATCGAGTTCGAGAAATTCTAACTAGGACAATTATTGTGGTAACATACTCCGAGTCAGTATAATCATATTGGAATTAATGATGATAATATTATGTATCTGATGGAATATTATATATATATATATATATATATATATATATATATATATATATATATATATATATATATATATCATACGTATCCTAGTGATTAACTATAGGACATAGCCGACTAGCCGACCCAGTTCCCACAAACAATAACATATAAACCATAATATATATATATATATATATATATATATATATATATATACAACACGTGCAAAGATCATCTCTTGAATCAACAATATTATACAATACCAACTCAGTTTGAGGATAAGACAAGGCGCTTGTCCAAATACTGATAAAACCTAAACATCGTGCAGCGTAACATACTATTATTACAAGCTAACATCACAATAATTCTGTGACTTTTGTGTCAAACGTTGGCTACTTTATCTGATAGTAAAATCCTCGCGTCAACCGCTTCGATTCTATCTTTATAGTCACTGGTTGTATTATGCTATAATATCGAAGAGAGGATGGAATTAACAAAGAATGGGAATATTATGTAAGTTTTTGTACTGGATTGAAGGGCATTATTGTTTGGAGTGTGACTTCCACAAATCTAGATTTATGGTCAATCGACCACATGATTATAGAAATTAAAGAAATTATTCAAAATTCTGAAATCTGAATATTAATTTATCAGGAGCTGTCGATGGAGTTTTGAGAGGGTGACCTCTGAAATGTGATGGAAGCTGCAATTGTTAGATAAGTTTTGACCATCGAAGAACCTAGTCTGTGCTTGGACAATAATGGCATGAGCCAACAAGTTTGCTGAGTCGACGAGTGCGCTTTTGCGGCTGCGGCGTGTATGCTTCGTATCACGTTGTTATCACCAATCACCTATCAGTATTCAGAACCACTATCAGATGAGCGCGCAAACTACATGTAGTTCGATGCACGAACACCAGGAGCGACTTGACATGCACGGTAATGTTTCTACTGCAATGACGGCTATCTAAGTGACGCTACTGAGGTTATTGTATATTTTTTATTCATCGGAAGAAGGTTTTCTCTTCTCTCTTATTTCTAATTTTTACACCGATGAGTGTAGGAAAATACAATTGCACAATCAATTGCAGATCGATGTTTTTTGCCGAGGGAGATAATGTTAGAAAATGAATATTTTATAGCTGAAACAAATGTTTTTTGTATTGAATAATATATATATAATCAAGATTGAATCTACATTAAAACTGACTTAGGAGAAAGAAAATGATTTCGTCAATAATCAATCCTGAATGATATCTGTACAACACAATTACAAATAGTTCTAATAGATCATCAATTCAATTTCGACGAATTATAAAAAGTGATAAAAATCGCCCCATTGTTGAAGAAATGATTCACAAAAAATACTCTCACAGAATTCTGATTGAATGTAAATATATCCAGTCCACGAGTAATTCAATTAAAATAATAGCTATAGTCACAGTGAGTTGAATAACAGTATTGAACTGTATTTTTCGACATTTCAATTCAACTATGGGACTATATATTCATATTATATTTTCATGTAAACTTTCAATTAAATTCTGATCATTGGTTTTGTCGAGTGGTCGAAACTACCAATCACCGGGGCAATTGGATATAAAAACAGTCGATGATCGGTTCATTAAAAGAACTATTATCATTGGAGATAGCATTTTCATTTCAGACTTTACGATTGACTTGTATTATATTATTTCAATTGAGTACTCAGAGAGTTTGAAATGTATTGTGTTTATTCATGTATACGAAAGTTTTTTTACTGATCGATGTATATTTAATTCAACTGTGTTATCAAAAAAAAATTAAAAGTTACTATTTTTCACTAGGTGAAATAATAATGGTTCATCAACACTCACCTCATTTTTCAATGAAACCTGCACAAATTTCAAATCGTCGGAGATCTGAAATGTGAAATTACTTACTATAAAATATGATTGTTTGATATTTTTTTCGTCGTAAGTTATTTAAATTGATCTGTACTTCATTGGACACTTCTAGGTTATTCATTGAATAGGTGATGATTCTCAATCTTCTCATCTATTATGTTTGTATCTTCATCGATTGAAAATGATTTGAAATAGAAACTTTCGGTCTATTGTGAACTGTAACGCTTGGTAATTAATTGTGATGTTCTTCATTCACCTAATAACTTACTAATACAAATATTATAATAAACAACGCTGAGATAGGAATTTAGGAGACCAGGGTTCGATTCCCACCATGTGGGGGACCGTATTCTGAAAGTTTTCTGTGGTTTACCTCTGTCATCCTGGAATGGTTCTTCAACAACAGACCACGACCGACTATTTCCCCGATTAACTATCCATTGATATCCCAAAACATCTGATTACTATCCAAAAACACATGATAAAATAACCTCCCATCTCATTATCCCTTCCATATCATCATCTCCTCAATAATCGATTATCCGACGCCAATATATTGTTATCATCAGTACACAGTGTCGTTCAAAACAAATTAAATTGATTGACTGCAGATGTATTTTCGATAGTGAATTTAAATTCGAGCCTAATTATGATGATAATTTCTATTGTGTGCGTATCATGAATATTATGTATTCCAGACTTCCTAGATATAGTCGTATAATGTAGTCCTCTATAACCATCTCGGGAAATTAATCATCCAAGCTGTCAACAATGATTTTCACCCTTTTCCAATCTCATCATTTGTCAATCGCACTTGCGAACCGAAACAACACATTTATTATAATCCTTTTCGAGCTAAGAAAAAATATAACAAAAAATATTCATAGTTTTCCTAAAGAAATCACATCGTGAACGAGTACACAGTCTATACTACAAAAAACTATACACAACAATATATAATGCAGACCCATCCATCATTCGAACACGTACACAACATTAATATCATACTGAAAAGTATCAAAACATTCACATCCATGTTATACGTTTTTTCACCCTTTAAAAACGTACACATGATGAAATCGAAAAAATAAACACCTACATGGCAGCTGCAATAATCGCCCATTAAGCGGGTCTAACAGGGCATAAACTCTTATATATGCGGGGTTGAATAAGGTTTATCAACCCCTACACCTTCCCCCCTACATACCCTTTAGCGCATGACTGACTGGAAGTGACTTAATGTGCATGATTATCGTGATGGATGGTTATGCTGATGACGGCTTTAGATTATAACAAAAGGGAGGATATATATGCAACTACTACATAATATAATATTATAGATATATAACGTTGAAGTCAATTGTAAGTCCAAATCATATATAAAATATTATGAGCTATTGACGTTCGATGCAGCTGGGTACAGCCTATATTTGAGGAGTGTTTAGGGTGAATAATATCACATAGGTGGTCTTGTATTGGCGCTTGGGTGGGAAGAAGGATACTTCATTCAAGATGTTGGCGAGGAAGATTATAATGTGATGCGAGGGTAATAGACATAGGAATATATTGGGGTACATTTGGTGATAATTTATTCACCGCGATCGTAACCACCAGAATTATTTAATGATTAATTGAAATAGAAGTGATGAATTCAACGCCTCATATTGATTTGGTGTACGATGACAATAAATTGTGTATTTTATTTTCCTTATTGAGCGCCACAGCTCTCAAATTCACATTCTGAAGCCTCATTCCTGTAGGTTGTGACTGGCGTAATTCATCGCTTGACCAAACTGTTGTAATTATTATTATTTTCATTTTATGATAATATAGGCCTATACGTGAGTGAAATCAGAGTGATTATATTTTATTATCAATGAAATCACTAAAATATGTACTACAACATAAGTATATCAACCTATTATAGGATAGACCCAAATGAATAAATGAATGACATGAATAGGACAGTTGAGCTAGAAATGATACCTTTACGACAGTTACAACGTACAGAAGAAGGCCCTTGGTCCTGAATTATAAGGCATAATTTAGTTATTAGCTTATGCTGGAAGGTTTGGCTACATTGGTTATTTTTCTATGATCATATAGCCACTGAGCTTATGCACAAACCACAGCCTCCTTCATTAGAGAAGACGTCTCTTCTTGAAAAAATTATCTGATTAAAGAAGGCTGTCGAACAAACAACCCACCAAACTGAAGGATTCACTGACATCTAGATTTTTTGCGTATCCATGACACAAAGATTGAAACAATATGATTCACTTTTAAAATTTTGATTGACGACAATGTGTTATTATTAATCTCATACCAACAATACTGATCCACTGTTACAACTTTTTGATTCTGGTAAATTCATTTAATTATGAATTTCTCGTCTCACACAGAGGCGATGATTGAATCCAGAATGTTCATTTCATTTGTATCTCAAGTTTTTGAAATCGATAATCGTTTTAAATGGAATGAATTTTCTGAATTTACGACGACAAGCTTGTGAATACAGTTATATTTACATGAGTATTTATGCCAATTGAACTAATTTAAATCCAGTCAGTCAATTAGTAACAATACATCTGCTTCTGTTATACAACCTCTATCAAGCGTGACACAATGAATTAGCATGCTAAAACTAATTAGGCACGAACTGTTTCAACTTCAGTGTCCATAACTTTCTACCAACTTACTAAAATCTTGACATATTTATGAGAGGATTAAGCTTGACGACTTACTCACTCAACGTAAGAATCTTAATTCAATCCATACACATAAAGAACAATGCAATGATTTAACGACACGGATAGTTCTTCAGTTGGTATCACTGCATGGTGAGGTCGTGTTAAGTACGAACACTCAACAATTCGGTAAGGTCATAAAGTCACAGGGGTTACTCGTTAGCGTCACATACATACTCGCATCACAACCCCTAAAACCTTACTTATACATGCTACACCCCCCCCCCTCCCCAGACATATAACCTTCTAGCTGTACTATTCAGTTATGTTTTGTTGAAGTACTCCGGGCTGCATTTGCCCCCTTGTTAGAAGAGGCTAAATTACGACCTAAGAAACTCTCAACAATTACCTTTGCAAATCATTATCCGTATGCTTACAAGTTTATAAGCTACACTCCAGTTGAAGTTGAGAATGTGCCCACCAGGCATTAATTGCTTTCGATATATATATATATATATATATATATATATATATATATATATATATATATATATATATATATATATATATATATATATATATATATATACATATGGCCTACATTAGTTCACAAAAAATATTGCATTTTCCAATATTTTCTACAATAGACTTCGAACAGAATTGTATTATTAGTGGTATAATTGTTTTTGAGCTGGGTATTGTGGTGACTCGAATTTAATTGCTGAATAACGGAATCTGTTGGATAGAAATACAATAAAAACTAGAGAAACAATATTGAATGTATTGAACTGTCAAAGCGGCGGTATGTGTTTGGTGATATTAAACAATTGCGGCAAATCAAAGGGTAATTATTACGTCACATAAAAATATTCATCCAAAAAATATTGATGGAAACGAACCGTTTCGATTGTGTACATTTAAAGCGTTGCAACGTGTTGAATTGTTTGTTCCGTCGGACAATTGCCTTTCTCTATACCCATTTCACACTCGTGAATTATAGATGAGTGAAATTATTAGAGTTACGAGCCTCGTGGAGTGTTTCGGGAGTGTGGGGTGGCGAAGGGCGGTGGGGGTTGGTTAGGCGTCGGGGTGCTGTTTCGTGCCAACTTCAGCGTCGGACAATGGCGGTAGACAACAATAACCACAGCGGTCAGCTGTCAACACGGCGCGTATTCAATGCTTCACTGACGTCACATTGACGAATGACCAAAGAAGATTTGTGAATGCGGCTAAGGTCGTGGGGACAAATCGGTATGAAACATCTAAATCTAACTCTTTTTTTCCTTTTTGTTGCCGAACAATGGTTTTCGAGAAACTTTTATGTGTATTCAATATTCTAGCAACATTTGCTCTTCTCCAGTTCTGGTCGTATTCTTTAGATACTCAGAATATTAAAGGGTTTGATAAAAGAAATGATAATCGTATCGCTATGGAGCACCCCAACATTCGAAATCTTATTATTCAGTAGACCCTCATCATGTAAGTAGGCTATTCCAGGAAGACTGTAGATATATTCTGTTTCTGGGTGACATCGACAGCGTAGTCATTTCATCACCCTATTTCCTTTTTCATATTTTCATCATTTTTTCCTTCAATATTCAAAAAACATAATTATCTACAAAAGCAATTAAATCAGATTTTATCCGATATCGTTTTTTTTTTGTTAGTGACTATTAATGAATGAATTGTGTGGTTTAACTACGCACCAACGAGGAGGTTCTTTGCTCTCACACGGTACTGGATACAGTATTTATAGGTAACCGTGGTGCACGGAAATTTGTTCAGTTCTAGTCGTCTGAACTAGACGGCGTCGTGTCATCTATAGTTTATTATACACTGAAAAGTGAACGAGACGAAGACGTCACAGCGGTACAACATTGTGGGACTCGATTCGCAGTGGCGTACTCTGACTTACACAATACGTCACAAAATGTAAGTGACTTCAATTATGCTGGCCTAGATATAATAAGAAATAAAAGTAGGGCTCATTATTGTTGGTATAGTACGATACAAAATGCAATGAGGGTTGCGTTTGTTTGCAGTAGAGGGAGGTAAACCAACGCAACCCTCAATGCAACTTGGTACGATACTATGGTATTTTTCCAAGTGGTAAATTGGTAAGTGATAAATGTATAAATAACGTACTATATATTATCAAGGCGCGATCTATATCACAGTTTATTTAAACCTACCCCAAATATACGACTTCATGGATTAGGTATAAATGTGTAACGTAACAATGTTTTTTTGTAAAAAGTCTTAAGTGATAAAATTTTCATGTTTTCATCGTATCTGTTTGAAGTTTAAACTGATTCCATGAAACCAAGTTACATCAGTATTATTTGAGAATCGTGTGGGATCTTGTCAACCGTTTGACATGCGACGTTTACGTGTCAATAAATATAGAAGGAAAATCAAATTTCACAATGTTTTCCATGTAAAGGATTATCGTGCAGATGTGAAAGAGAATCGGTCGTGCATTCGTGGCATTGATAGTGGGGATGAGCCATTTGAACAGATTCAGTTTAACGACTGAGGGCAACTCGAATACCACAATTAAACTGGGCGACTTGACGAACAGAGACCTGCCTCCTGAATGGTGATTCAAAGCACTTCCAATTGTTGTACTCGCTGAAGTAATATTGACATCTCATTCTCATTCAGTTTTGAACCAATTACAATTCAACAACTGAATTATAAGAGCCTGGATCCTCATTCTATCAGAGTCAGATGCGAAAGGTTTTCGTGAAAATCCGGTTTATTAACCATTACCGATCCGTCGCACATGGTCTGCCGTGAGTGATCATGATGACTTAACTTGACATGGTTCAATAAAATTGCTTCATTCATAAATCACATCAAAACCAAGACTATGCCATTATGGTTTTCGAGGACATTTAATGAATTGAACAATGTAATAAACTGTTAATTGCTACATTTTATATATGTACATTGTTAGATAATATATGATATAAAGGTGAATAGTAAAGTTTAATTCATTGTTATACTTAATATATATATATATATATATATATACTTAATATATATATATATATATATATATATATATATATATATATATATATATATATATACAAGTACATTAGACTCTCTTATATATCAATGATTTGGAAAGTAAAGAAAATATACCAATGACCCCTGCTAGAAGTGACAATGTTTACAGGCCCTCTAACCCTCTAACTCTGGATCTATTCATTTTTATCAATAATCCCACCACCGTCAGATTCACACAATTGAGTTAACTTTTTGTTATATCTGGTAGTTTTATTGATAATTGTGGCACCACTGCTTCTTCAGAGTGTTTGTTGTTACAGCAGTGTCAACACTGTTTGTATAGTGGTATTGGATGATTGTGCAAGCAAAGCCTTGTGGCCAACAATTGCATGGTTCTAACTCCCTGTCTACTGTTGACACTTCGCATCATTACATGACAGCTACGACATAGGTGTGGCAGCAACAGCTTCTGGTGTGAGAACATTCAGTTTTCGGTTCGGCCAAATAATAATATGATCTATCACTCGAGTTTAGCTGAACATACATAAGACAGTTGTTCAAACGACTAGATATAGGGCCTATTGTGAAAATAAGGAAAATATAACCTAAACAAGATGAAGAGAGGTAAAGTTTGTCAATTCAAGTTCGAGATCTCAGAAACTGGAATTCAGAGTAAAGCCCCGCTGAATTGAAATACTAATTGAAATGCATATATGCTCAAAATTCATATTCCCTATGTCTGGAAAATATTTCCGATTGCATAATCGAATGAATATATTTTTGACATCTACAATAATTGTATTTGTTCTCGAGTCAATACTGTACTATTTGGGTGTACTATACGGTACACTTTCACAATGATATGGAAATAAAAATATATATTATGCACTCACGTTGATTGTACTCTTTACTCTTCAGATGCAGATACTCCACACAGCAGATGGGATTACAATAGTTTGCTCCACTTTCAAAAACATACACTTGAGCTACATGTTTATGTACTTATCCTCCACTTCTTCTCCGAAACTCTATTCTATCCATCGGTACTCTAGACATACTACATAAAAACCAAATATTGCTTTCCAATTTCGATTGCCGAAAAGAAAAAAAAAGAATGAAGAAAAACTCAATACTAACTGAATAGGCCCCATCAAACACTCAGACTGGTTCGATCTCCTATGAGTGAAGTAGGCGACGCATTGAAAAGATGCACCAAGTTTTGTGTATAAGAAAAAGTAGACAGACGACAGATATGTCGATATCGGCTCAACTTTTGCGTCAAGAAGAACGCATATTCGCAGATGGAACGAATCAAAAACAGAATAGTTTGCATTGAATCGGTATAAAATAGAATCTAAGAGGCATTTGATTTTTTCAATGTAAATATGGCCCCCCTAGAGTAGTTGATGCCTGTGGCATTGAATGTCATTTCTTGACTGGAACTCATGTGTATAAATATGCACGGAGATAGTTGTATCAAAAGTGGGTTCTTCATATCTCATACGATATAATCGAAATAGAACAGACTGATACCTTATTCTATGTTATACAAAATATTATTCGTGTTATCTTATATTTAAATAAAGTCAAGTTCATTCAGAATGATCCAAACGTAAATTATTCAGATGATTGTGATATTATGCAGTTATATCACTGTTATTGTATGAGGTTGTATGAAATAGATAGATATCCGTCTCAATTGAGTTGAATATTTTTCATAATAACATCTCGAACATTGAACTAGGCCCAGATGTATTTTATATATTATATAGATGTATCAGATGAAAACACAAATAAAATCAGTGAAGAAGGTACTTGATTGATTGTATAAGTTGTATCGTCTTAACTAGCAGTTTCAAATAGTACAATATTTCTTCACGACACTCCATTCTCTTTTCGTTCGAAAATATATAAACAAAAGGGCGTATAGCTACGCGGCGCTATTGTTCATGTCGCTGCCAGATGATTGAACAAAATGAAAGAAACGTACAAAAGAAGAGTGACACCTTCAATAGAGCGCTCCAAGCAATTACTAATTGAGTTATAAAAATCTCTAATGCACTATCGGAAAGAAATGACAAGAAAAGTTCTGGAACGTTCTATTATTTTGGGTTCCATTGTTGTCGAGCGCACGCTCCTAGCGCAGCGTGGTGTCGAAAGAGCGCAGCGTGCATCGCTATAGGTAGCAATAATGAATTGTTCACGGGAAAAAAGTAGCAATAACATAACATATGTGCGATTGTTAACTAGAGAGATGGAATATAATAACTCTTCAAATGTGGAGAGCTGCTTCAAAATGACGACAGCGGGGAGTCAAATTCAAAACGCAGAATCCATTTTATTATAAATATGTTATTGTTGAGAATCTCATCTCCATTCATACGTCAATATTCATTACCTGATGACAAATTATTCTTTGACTCATTATCATGCTCGAATAATAATTTTTGTAAAGGAATTGCAGTTTTCAATAGATGAAAGGGATTGTGTTTTGTGACGCGATCCGAAAAAAAACACATTCTATGCATGAATCTTCCTGAATGGGTAATAAATATAAATAAATGAGATGAGTTTGTATTACAATTACATCCGTACTGGTATTTACTGCAAATGGAAATATTGAACCTTTTGATGATTGAAACTGCGTTGTAAACGATTTATATGGCATTGTTGATGCTCCATATATTTGATTCAAGTTGGCTTACCAAGTAGGCCAATATATAGGGCCTATGCAGTTGAATATTATTGAAAATGTTGAATCTGTGAGTCAGTGAGCGAAAATCTTGTCAACTTTCAGGATTAGATGCAAAAAGCATTTGATTAGTAGTAGTAGATTTTCATAAGCAATGGTTGCTATGTCAAGCATATGAAGTTATGTGACAATTTCTTCAAACAGATACATGCTGGATGAGATTGAACCATCAACCATGTAGATAAGATTTCTATGGAAAATTGCTCAAAGATCATAATAAGACACAAATCACATGATACGATGTCTATGCAGATTGTCCAATAGACGGAGCTGACAACTTTGTATCAGTTTTGTAGTGAGGTCTTCTAACGGAGCTACTAACTAAGAAAACTTAATGGTTGATTTAACGACAGTGGGTTTAGACGATTATACTTATTGTAATTATCGTATCTGTGATATGTTATGTATCAGTTTGCGTCGAAAAACATGAATGGGAGTAGTCACCATAACCTTATAGATTTGAAATTGTTCATTTTAAAAATATAAACTCATGCATGCTATGTCCTACAGATATTTGGGGGGTATAGACCCTTGTCTGGGGCATGTGGTTCTTGATATTGACTGTTTACCTCATAAGTTTATCTCCCTTCAGATCTTCTATAACTCTCATGAAATTTCTTCTCCTTATTTTTAAAAAATTCAAAATTCATTTGTAACTTCTTGAAGACGAATAAAACGATGTAAAGACCAAGAAGATACTTTGTAGAATTATATTTATTATCTTAATATATTAAGGAAAATTATACTCATTTATTCAAGTTTCACTGCCACATCTTTGGAAGATGCTTGACGGTATTTCGTTGTTTTGTTTGTGCTTTAAATAATGACTATGCAATCATAACTCGCTCTTATAAATGTAATATATGGCACGAAGAACAATAAAAATACCATGCTAATAATTGTTGCACGATTCGAATGAATACACAGTTCGTTTTGTAGAGTATTTAGAAGCAGGTCGTTGAACGAGAACCAGACCAGAAAAATAATGCTTCTATAGTGATGACGTATTTCGTATTCGCATTTGTCATTAGCGATCTTCATATAGGTGATGTTGCCGGTTACGATTATGAGTCTTGCTCATACGTTAGTATAAGCGGTCGGTAGTTTCTTTCTGTCACAACCCGTGTCACAAAGTTCTAACGTCATTTGTGCATAATGTTTCGAATAAGAGGTGCACTTGAATGTATAATCAGGTTTGCTTCACATTTCTCATTTTTATTTGCTACACTAATTTGTTGATTGTAATAATTTATTATAATCCATTTCTGAGCTTAGCATACAGTAATTTATTATCAGGTTGCTGTTTGAATTACATTTTCATATATGCAATACGGTTATATTATAATAATTCCATACTTATGAAAGTATAAAAATGAGTCAAAATAGAGTATAATTGAATCAAAATGAGGATGCAGAATTATTAATTTTCGAATTTATCATTTTTCTCATGAAAATGATTTGGCCAGTGAGTAGGCCTAACAAATCAACAAATTAAATGAGAATAAATGAGTAATTTACAAGGTATTTTTTCTTTGTATTTCGATTTTTCAATATAACACGATGGGAACTGTTTTTCATAAATACTCTGTGTAATAAGAGAACAATCTTGGGTGCATTTAGAATAACATATAGAACACAAAATATAAAATGGGTATATTTTAATTTCAAAGAATAAGATTTGACTATGAACTCATCTTCCGTGTTCAACTACCCTTTAAGGTTAATAAAACACCTGCATTCTCAACCGATCGAGTGAATTTGGCGTGTTAAATTCTGAGTATTCTATTATATTTAATTACGGAGAAAAAAAATCTGAAGAATATTTGATATTTCGCGATATTTGAATGAATATCCTTCTAATAAAAGGAGAATGAATATTAGGGCATTAATCGGTCTGGCATAAATTTATTCGAACAATTTCTTGCAAGTGTTTAATTTCATTCGTATCCTTTTTTCGTATCCATTGTAAGCTAAACAAACTTGTTTTTCACAAATTACAATAAATTAGCCAAGTGATTTGAATAATAGAAAAAAAAAACAAGAATGAAATGGTTCATAAAGGCGCGTCGACTTATCGCGATATGCCCCACAAAATAAACATAATTATATATATATATATATATATATATATATATATATATATATATATATATATATATATATATATATATATATATATATGTATATATATATATATATATATGTATGTATATATATATATATATATATATATATATATATATATATATATATACATACATATATATATATATATACACATATATATATATATATATATATACATACATATATATATATATATATATATATATATATATATATATATATATATATATATATGTATATACATATATACGAGTTCATATAACAAAACTCATCGCTCATATTATAATAATTATTAATAAAATTGTACGAAATTGTAGTTCAATATAAATTTGATCATAAATAATAAATATGTACTTATAGGCTTATTTTATGTATTTCATTTTCAACGGTCAAGATAAATTGTATTGCATAGCAGTAATGGGTTGTCGTTTAAGTGTATGCATATTTCATATCCAAGTACCATCCAAAACTTTATGATAACAACTTTGACGGTGAACGGAATAAAACTGAAAAGACTGGAAAGACGGAGATACTGATTTTAGTATTTGCCACAAAAATTTGCATGACCAATGCACTATCATATCTATGAAGTCCGATATGAAGTCAAGCCAGCACGTGATTTATTATACCGAGATGCCATTTCATCGTTTTTGTTAGTTCTACATTTTTATAGTTATATATATATATACGCGGTACTTCAATAACCTCAATAAACTTTGTAATAAAATGAGTCCGTATACGAAAACTCGTTGATTCATTTTTGAATAATGGTATAATCTCATTTTGCTTATAGAACATCGTAAAATCGTAACTGAGAAACTATCAGCAATATAGTATAGATTTCCTTCATTTATTAATTTAAAAAATCATTCAACTTTGAATTAATTCCAGAATTTTACTGTCACCTGATTTGTGGATTTATGTTACGCACATTGTAATGGAATATACGGTATGCTGTTAATTCTTTTCAACCGTGTAATGTTCTTAGCTTAATTTCACACTATATTTTTTTAGTGTGACGCAGAAGTGAAGTCATTGAACAATTCAATCAATCACATAAATGGATAGTTAATGAAAATACAAGGCGACCACGGGAGAAAGAATCCATGAACGGATAAAATTTTCTGCCATAGTGACCAACCCAAATACCACTGTGATATGTGCCAATGTTTTTTCAGGACGAGATTCACGACAATAAACACAACCATATCTTCCAAAAGCGTCAAATGTTTCAAGCATTGCAGTGAGTTTCTCTACATTTACCGAAGTTTTTTCAATCGTTTAGTTGGTAGATAACTCTTTATTTTCGTTGATGTAAGTCAACATGTAGAAATATGAGAAGAATGATATAAGTATGCGTTTTGTTCGAGGTAGAAATCTGAAAATGCATTTTATTTTCGGTTGTTGTCCTTCCCAGATCAAGAAATGTAGCTTGTATCTGCTAGTTTGGTGCATGGTTTTAGCCAATTGGATGGAATTAATTTTGTTCAATATTTTTAAGTTTTATGTGAACTTTTTTATATTATTTTCTTCTTGGTATACCGATAATGCACATTATTATCGCTTGATAAATTCATGTACTATAAGCTTGAAAGTAGCACTAGTAGTCACAATAAATACCAATTTTTGCGTTTTATACGATGATTATTTTGTCACACTGACTCAAACGAAATACGACCCTATATAGAACGATTATTGTGATTACTTATTTTGTAAAACAAAAATGTATATCGACCATGCTAATGACCCAAAAGCTCAGCACTTATAATAATACCACTTACTTTAATGCCTCTTGAAGGGCACCCAAGACTGCGCCTGCGCCTGAGGAGGACCGACCTGCTCCCACCTGCAATAAAACAAAAACACATTAAAAATACTATTTTTCAGGTAGTCTGTCTTGATAAAATCATGTCTATTTTTTAAATTGAGAATTCCAGTTAGAAAGCTAGCAGAACAGGTGAAACCATAAAAAGAGTTCATTATTTTATAACGTAATCTTTTGTAACATGCTAACCATTTATATTACGATAAGTTTTCTGATAGAAAAAGGTTGATGAGATGGAAAATAAGCTGACATTTTTTGTTCACCTATGAATTCCGGGGCTGCGGTTGCATGATGTGTTTAATGATCTTAATCAAAAGGTAAGACACCTGCCAGTGTTGCCAAATGAATAAATATAAAAAAGCTGGATCTAGAATGAGCAATAATATTATAATTTTCGATTACCTATTCATGAGGTAACTAATTATTATAATGGTCCAGAACTTTCCGCGTAAAAGTAAACATTTTCATTGGTTATTAATTGGAATCAGCGCGATTGTTCATAACGGAATATTTTGATCGCATGTACAAATTTATTCAAATTATTCGATGATAATGATTTTTGTGAAGAAGGGATTGAAATTTTGAATGAATTTGGTTGATTTTCAATATGAAATATGCATAGCTTGTCCTACCTACTGTTCAGGTTTTAATCAATCATTTTGCATACTATTCGCTATTTCGTTACAAAATACTTAGAAAATGTTAGATGTGACTATGATATATATTCTTTCATCCAGAAGAAGATACCAGAATCAGCCGAGTAATCCAAGTTTCGAAATATAGTCTGTTGAAATTTAGTATCACATCAATTGAGAATCAGATAAATTTCTCAAGTACTCCCGAAGTTTCCGAATATAAGTTATTATAAACATTACTTCGATTTTAGACTGATTTAGTTTTAATAAACGTCGATCTGATTCATTTGTACGCTTATTTGATATTATTATATATTTTCCATCACTTATTGAAATTTGCATCAATATACGTCATCTTATTCCACATTGTCTTGAGAAGTTCATGTCTTACATCTTGGGAGTGTCTACGTAAGCAGTATATGTAACACAATCTAATTTGTTCACCACCTTCCCTTAAATCTCATCAACCGAGTGACATAAACAGTAAATTGCTTACGTATACTCGAACCGTCTCGGCTGAATTCAATATTGATTAGAAATTAGTATAATTCAGGTTATTGCCTCAGACTCTGAACAGTAACTTTATTGCCGAGTAAACAAGATACGCTATATAAAGATCTTGAGGAGGGAACATGCACGGTGCTTATGTATAAATAGAGAAATGTATCTTCACTAATTTTGTGTCTGTATGTGCGAATCAGTGTCATTGAATAATAAGTATAGTAACCTCTAGATAATTGTATGTTCTCCAATTCATATTTCCGTTGAATTCAATCACTTTTGAAGATAACACGTAGATGAATATCAAGAATGTGATGAAATTCATCGACGTATTATCTTGAAACTGATCGAAATAAAAAATATAGAACATCATATTGATAAAAGAACATTAAATTATCTTGGAGTGTACATAATTTGTATTGAATGACACTGGTTCGTGAACGTAGAGAAGAATGGTAAGATGAAGTTCTATATTTTCGTAAGCTCCAGCGTAATATTTCCAGTGTCAATATGACACATAAACGATTGTAGTGACTTTTCTTCTGAATATATTGTGGTAAAACTCCTTCATAACAGTCAGAGAAGTTTCTTCTAAAATACTGTCTTACGGATTAAGCTTGAGTTACATTATTTGTGTGTGACGGTATGCAGCGAAGTAAAGATCGATGGCAAAAATATCGAGTGGTATACTATTACATACAGGTGATTTTTCCACCTTGGTTATTATAAAATTTGAGTCCTTAGTATTTTCGTAGATTGTTGTCTGCATCTTGTGATGTATTCGTCAACATTGTACTTTGCGCTGCACATCTTTCAAGATCATTTATATCTGTGAAATCACCCGAACGAGAACTTCTTCCCTATGGAGAGGGACGCCATCAGCGGAAACATGACCTACCCAAAAGAAGAACTATAGTTTTCTAACCCTTTTCGATTCTGCAATTGCCACTCAGAATTCTGCCTTTTTCATCTCATAGGAATAGTCGTGAATAGTAGAAACTTCTAACAACGTACAAGTTATGTAAGTGATGAATTCATCATTGAACTAGACGTACAACAATGTCTCTTGAATCTATATTACAAGTTCTCAATTTGCGGCATTCAGAATTCGGAAGAGGAGAAAACATGTTATTTTGAAATGAATCGACTCTAATCAATAATAAAAGTACAGAATACTCTGCATGCAGTAATTGTGCAAATAGATCGATAATACCAACTTTTCTCAAAAGTGTATTCCAATATGAAATATTCTGTGAAAGTATAACTGACAAATATGTACAAAATATATGTAACATGTCACGTATATATTTAGAATATAAAATGTGCATATTTTCCTGTTATCAACGTTTAATGAAAACAATCTGTGGTTAATATTTCATTTCTAAGCTACAATTATAGTGTTTTCATTCAAAGTAGTCATTACGTTTATCTCACTATCCCAACTAGACAGAGAGCTCTTATTAATTCAAATCATGGATAAACTCAGGATTAGATTAGATCATTGAAATCCACTGCCTCAAATGCTTAGTAAAGAAGGCGGTGGTTCTAATATTACACGGTATTGCGTGATCATACAATATAGAGACAGGTGTGTTTTGGTGATAGTTTTACTCGAGAAGGCGGTTCTTCTTTCTACTCCATTATTACAACAAATAGACGCACGATTATGTGCGTGTGTGTGTGCGTGCGAGTGCGTGATGAAGGTAAACTAGATCACAGCCTACTGGAGTGAGTGGCACACGTACGGCGCACGACAACCGCGTGTAACCTTTCATATACCTTTCGAATAACTGGCGTAACTATATTAACACAATTAATTCTCGCTAGATTATAAGGTGACTTAACTTTTTACAAATGAAGGACTTTGGGATGCGTGACGATTCGCAGTTTTTCACTTGTTTCAGATTTTTTGCTTGTGTAATGACTAAAAAATGGAAATGCGAATGAATTTGCGTTTTAAAATGAACAAAATATCTGAATAAAATGTTATATAAATCCACACACCTAAAATCCCTTTCCTGATTTTCATAAAATTTGTGAACCATCATAATTTGTTGTCCTCACAACCCCAAAAATTCAAATTTTCTCTGATGAATTAACAAATTTGTCATTCTATGCATATTTGCATTCTTTACATATTTATGTTACATTATTTGCCTGCAAAAATTGTCATTCTATGCATATGAGTATTTTCAAATTTCTAATGACCAAATTCTTGAAATCCACCTCAGCGATCATTACCAAAACAGTACTGTTATTATTTAAGTCACAAGATTAACAGTATCAAATGAAAATCATACAGAAAATACACGTAGAAAAAAATATGAACAACGATAGAGAAGCGATTTTCCCCGATGGATTTATGAACTATTTCAGATTACAATATGAATGAAAGATGAGCATTTTCATCATTATGTTACGATATAATCATTTGATTCCAGCATACAGACCGCCAGTGAATTGGTCCATATTTATTACAGATTTGATCCAAATTCAATACTTTTATACAAATTCGAGCTTATGTATTCAAAAAAATTTAACTCATGCTCAACTATAATTACTTCTCTCAGCTTATCCAGGAAGTATCGCAGAAGCCTTTTACAACTACAATAAAAAGGTATCATCATATTAATTTCTTAATTATAAGGAAGCTATATCACTTCCATTTACTAGATAATACGATCATATACTCTATAGTGATTTCCCATCTGGATCATACTCTTCAGTGTATTGACGATTACAATCGTCCGTCTCTCTATCAATTCATATTATCGGTCGTTAGTTCCGATTTTTCAATATATACTCTCGACTACAAGCAATTACTAAGCAAGGTTCATGCAGGTGATCTATACTATGGATTAGACAACTTAATAAAGTTAATAGTCCCTATTAAAGAGTCATTTTATATGATAATCGAAATAACAAATTATCTACATTAACATTCGATACCTGGCGATTGGGGATGAATATAACAGCATATAGCTTTTAACGAGGGTGGTAAGCACGTGGTATATAATATGTATAGATATAATATAATGATTACTAGGTGTAGTAATCGGACTAATTGGTTAATAGAACAAGTCGTAAAAGTATTATTAACGTGGTTCCGTTTGTCATAACTCACATGATTAAATGTCTCAGTTAAAGAGATTGTTCCGTCCAGGATGTTATATGATTCATATTCTGGACAGGATGAGGGGAGAGGGGGTTGTTGACCAGGCAAGGGTGCTGATGGTTCACGTTAACTGTATGTTGTTATAGGCTGATATATATATATATATATATATATATATATATATATATATATATATATAATATATAATCGCTTAAGTCATATTACTGTGGATAATGATCATTTTCTACTTGAATTTTCATATAGTACATGAGCATTTCAGACTTTTCAGTCTTCTCCATGCATAGCTCTGTCAGCAAAGGCACGAATTTGAAAACTCGAGTGACGGTGGGCGTAGGGTTTGAGTCCCGCATGTAATAATTTTTCGGCAAATCAGTTTTTCAATGGGACTAGAAACAATAGTTGTAAATCATACGCATTTGTGTAGATATTTTTGTATCTGTGGACAACCCTGAGCTTGTACCCTTGATGGATATTTTGCCAAATAAAGTTGATGCGTCGGAGTTGTTGCTATAGGGTGATCTCACCCAAGACTAGATTCTACAGATTATACTTTGAACTTCATACTTTCCACTTCTTAATTATATGCAGATTCTGATTCTTGAGTTTACTTCATAGCTCTGTCCACTATAATGCACCACTTCAAAAACTCAAGTGGGTGCGAGTCCCGCATAAGTAATAGATTTTGTAATGTCATGCCATCCATCACCACTTCATAGTTAATAGTTTTGGCATCACCTGCTCATTCGTACAATCATATACCGTAGCTCTTAGTGGAGTGACATTAACCAAAAGGTAACCAACAGTTTCCTGATACAGGAAATTTGAATTTGTTATAAGAGAATATGAAAACCTAACACAAATTAAATTAAGCTATATCTGCAACGACCTCATCTCCCCTGCAGATATTGTCTAGATTTATGATTAAAACTAATATAAATGTTTGGATGTGGAACCTATTATATTGTTATGATAATGTTTTTCAATATCTATCGTTTTCAATATTTAAACGATTTTTTTTTTAAATATCAAATATATTAATATCTGCAGAATACTGTGGTTACATCTGTTTTTGTTACCAAGATAACCAGAGCATGCTTTAAACATGACACTATGCACTATTCAGTGGATACAGAGTTCATACTATATGTGTGCATACATTTTCGCGTAACTAACAACTTTTTGTACACTTCCTTGTATTTATCTATTCATTCAGGAAACCATCTTCAAAAATATGACCTCTTTACTTGTATACCTAATCGTCACAAAACGTGTTACAAAACCGATGTCGTATATACGTAACCGTGAATCACTACCATACCCGATAGTTCATGACAGCAGACCGTTATCGTCAAAATAAACTAAATTCTCGAAAATATAATACGGAATGATATGCGAAAGATTATCATCGAAAGCTCTCTCGAGTCTTATATTCGCTAAAGAATTGATTACCTGCACACCAATGAAGAAATAAACTATATCAATACACCACAGGAATAATAATTATACCTTAAATACCTGGAGCGATATTCACCATCGGTTCTTATATAATGGCACTTTACGATCGTGTAATTAATAGTAATTAATCAGCCACCATACATAGTGTGTGTTCTTCCCATCCCCTAATCCGTTCTATTCTATATCTGCATTGTTATCAGTAAACCCTGTAATTATCGCTTCAATGAAGGGTGTTGGTAGACCTGTGCTGAAAGTAAAATGGCCCGAACACCAACGCATGTAAAATATTAATGATCTATGTCTAATTGCGATTACGTCACGATTATAGATAATATATCGAGAGAAAGTATAATTTATGAGAGATTTATATAATGGTAAAGTGATCAAACTCTGGAAATTAGAACCTCATTTATCATAAAATCGCCGAAGGTTCTTCGGGCCATTAACCATGTGGGCACGTTTGTCTGGGAGGGATGAAACGGTTATAAAGGGTAGTAAATTTATAATTCACCTCTTTAGTCTTTAGAATATCGGACCCTCAACCCCAAAAACCCAACGCCTTTTTCTCCGCCTCCTCCACCTCCTCCCTTATCAAATGAAATGTAGTCTCGGATTCAGCTCGTGCCATGTTTTTATCAAACCACAATCTTTGAAGGCACTGAATCATGTAGGATCCTCTTGCTTGTGTTTGTGTGTGAGGGTAACGGACAATTTACTGCGGCTTACGTAGCAGTATTAACGGTAGGCCAATTTAACGGACGAAGGAAAGAAACGCGCGTACGACGACGTTAAGTCTCAGACCGACGCGGCAATCTATCAGACGGTTTTCAGGTCGTGATGTGAACCCGTGCAGATATTCGAGACGTGAAGGGAGGCACACGCCACGGTCAATATTTGCCAGAGCATAGCACAGTTATACCAAAAGCGATATCGGAAATGAACATAGAGTCAAACATATAAATTATTCTCCACAAAGCAATCCTTCTTCTACGTTTGCCATTGCCAAGAATAAAAGCCAAACAGTAATCCAATTTCCAATTGCTCGATCATTCTTTCTGGGAATTCCGTGGGTTGCGATACGCGAGAAACTTAAAACGTATACTGATAATTCCCAATGTAACCATTAAAAAGATTCAGGGAAGTCTTCCGCACATTCATTTCCGTCTTTATAACCTATATATAGGAGAGTGAGTGTATACGCCAAAGCACGCCGAGAAAAATTACTTTCGTGTCTATATATATAGATACACTTCGTGACTGAATTCCTCGAGTAGCATCTCGTCGGAGTAGACGTCGTCAAGATGATCTACGACTTCTACATCTTTTCTTTGAAACGATCTTCTTCTACATATAAGTTGTGTGTTGTGGTAATGACGTAGCCATGTCATCCATCATCTTATCACAAATTGCTTTAACGCAATAACAAATCGTTTTTACGTTTTCGTCGAGAATAATTATAATGGAATTTGCATCGGTAAATTTGGAACGGGAAATCCTATATAGACTGAATAATAATGAAGATGAAAATACGTGTTCCTCTCAAGATTTCTTATTTTTTTGCTCACATCAAAAAATAAGTTCCACTGTAAATGTTGGATCGATGAAGATATCTTTGGAAGTGTAGGCATGGGAATGTATGGGGCGTAAGAGTTCTGCGATTTGATTGAGAAATTGGTTGGTACGATTCAGAAGTAAATGTCTTCCAGAAAGAATAGTATGAACCGTGGTTGCGACAGTCACTTTGCGAGCTGCCGTATTCACTAGATCTATCTTCGTTAATGCACAAGGGTTTGATTCAGAATAAAGTATCGCTCTTAAAGTAACGGTAGAGGAGGATCCATTGAACTCAATTGATACTAGATGGAAATATCTATCATTCTGTATAAAGAAAGGAGAGGAAAAACCTCCAAAACCGCCCCTGGGGTGTTGAACACATTCGTGGCGAGAACCAGAGTAACAAGGGTGAGTCTGATTCCCAATTCCTGTTTTCGTCTTGGTTTTGATTCTTTGTAGCAATAAGATCAGGACCTAGCCAGCGGCGTGTAGACTCGTCTTCGTACACACAGCGTAAAACAACTTATAGAAGCTAAACTCGCGACAAAGAGAGGGAGGAATGAGAGTGAGAGAGAAAGAGATGTATAGCGAGACACCGACTCGGAAAACATTTAATTAATTTCTATAATACAATCTGGAGTTCAAAGCCCGAAGAGAATCGTCACCTTCAAAGATGTCATCCTCTACAAGTATACGCACAGTAACAAAACATTATCAAGTATCTATTTTAATTCATACAAGTACACCGACTGTTCTTTATTTATAATTCAGGGTGTTGAGCCGAGCTAAAAGCCTCCCTTAGAGAACTAAGTTACTCTGCAGCTGTACGGATGCTCGATTCCGACACACATAATAACACACAGAAAGGAAAAAAACTCAGGTAAATTCTCTTCGTTTCTCTTTCCAGACGATATCTTAAACATTCTCTTCTTCTATTCACACCTGCCCATCAAATAACCTTTTGCCGCAAAGCAACACATTACTCTTTTCTAAAACGAACAATCACGCCCTATCACGACCACATTTCTCGTATAAACACCCTTTTCATGTCAACTCTGATATATATATGTTCACAGATGTGCAAGAAGTGTAACGTTGCTCCATGAACGTCTTTGACGAAATGAGAATAAAATTCGCATTTAATTAGCCTCACGTTTATCAGCGCCCCAGCGACCACGAATAGTCTGAGCTATCATTCATGACCAGGTAACACTGTTGTATATCAACATGGCATACTGCAGGCCAAACTATCAGCAAGATTACGAATAGGATTTACTAAATAACAAACTATGTGACATTTTACAAATCAATAGCTTGATTCAATTCAACTCGGTAAACGCATAGCGTGTGCGTTGTGGAATGATCGAGATTGATGACACATGTGTGTACTTGTAAAAATAGTGAGGAGGCCCTTAAGTTTTGATCGATTTACTTACAGGCTACCTGATTCACCTATTGATAATGTTAATAATCGTTCTACGAGCTGATTGATTCAACTTGTTGATCACCTTCGGATGATTTTATCAATAAAACTCTTCAATTGATGTCAAAAAAGAATAATATTGATTTTCATCTCTTGCATGGCTCATTCGATTGATGTGAAACTTTGGAATAATGTGAATCAATTTTGAGTGCGGTGAAACTGAGTCTTCGGTACTCACATCCGGAAAATATTTGATACTAAATTCAAGCCTATTAACATACTCAAAATTTCAAAACATGATGAATTAGGATATAGCTCTACAGAACGGAATGCTATATTTCAAGCTATCCTTTTATACTTTCCTACCAATCATATTATTATTACTTTCCTTACATTTGATATTATATTGATTCATTAATAGTGTTCTGTGTAATATATTGTATTATATTTATATTCTATCAATGTGCATGCTAAATAGTTGCTCGCAAGACAATAATTTTTAATAACAAAAACATAACTTCTATAGTGGAAGATAATGCATGTTGGCTCATGTGAAGACAGTGTGTGTGTGTGTGTCAGAATGCAAAACATTCTATCATGTTGTTGGTCAATCCTCAATCGGAACAGTTCTGCGGATGTTATGTCAGCGATGTTGGTAGACAACTGTCAATTCTCATGATTCGGAGTATATATATATATATATATATATATATATATATATATATATATATATATATATATATATATATATATATATAAATTCTCTCATCTCGCAACAACGATT
Source organism: Brachyptera putata (assembly GCA_907164805.1). NCBI lineage: Eukaryota > Metazoa > Arthropoda > Insecta > Plecoptera > Taeniopterygidae > Brachyptera > Brachyptera putata. The sequence goes on from OU015464.1 coordinate 16,507,604, forward strand.
CTCAAGGGTTATACTTCCATCCATGCAGAACGTAATAAAAATAACCATTCGTGGAATGAATCTAAGATCGAGAATTACAGTCATTGGAGGCGTGCCAAAGTACTTATATACGATCGAAATTCGAATTCGTTCCAGAATCGAAATTGTTTCCCATCTTCTCAGTGTATTTTATATATATATTATAGGAGAAACGCACTTCTCAAGAAGAAGAATAGCAACACTTTTAATAAACGTTTTTGAGTGCTGGGTACGATATTTTAGTGACACACGTTCTGGGGGTGTGCGATTATTCAAGTTGGTAGGACTGAGCCGCGTGCGACTGTGCGAGTATATAAAAAATGCATGTTCTGAAAGTGGACGTGAGTCTCTATGCAATTTCGGGTCCATTTTTCTGAAAATACAGCTTCATAATACAGGAGATAATTGAGGTGGCGTAGAGCGGCGATAGAGCTATAGAGAATTGAACCTAATCAAATGATAGATCCGGATATCAGGAATAGTATTTCCGTTAGATTAAACGTATCTATTATTCTTATGACAATAGTCAATTATCTGTATGAGCTACGATAGATTCTCATTTCATGAAATCAAATGAATTACAACTTTCAAAATAATTAAATTCCAAGAATCCAAAAATTGCTTCTCAAACTATAAATGAAAAAATATGAATGAAAAGTAAATGAATATCTTCATGTAATTGTTCATGTTTGCTCATTTATTCGTTGTTGATGGTTCATGTATTTTGTAAATGTAATTGTTCATATAATTTGTGTAATGTACCCATTTTCTCTCAATCATGGAAAGTCACGCTCTTCGGTATATCAGTTCTCATTGCAGAGAAAATTGTGCATATCATTTCATCTCAGGGAGGAATATATTATACATGTACTCTATTATGATATGATACATGTTCGGTCAAATTGTTATCTAAGATTGTGTCGAGTCCGTTCTCCGGCCTCGACATGCATATTGTATGACACCAGAAGCAGCAAGCTCTGATATGTCACGTGATGTAGGCGTCGCGACGCCTCGGTGGACGCCTGACACCACGGGAAATCATTGTTGGCGAGAAGCAATATTGTAATATGAATGACAGGATTCGTGGAAGACCATTATTTATGCATGTCGAGATTTGAACAAGAAAATTGTGGATTAAATCAGTACAAGCGAAATAGAAAGATGGAGAGAGAGAGATAGAGGGATGGAAGGTAGACTGTGTGGGAAAAAGAAATTAAGAGAAAGAAAAGGAAAGGGAGAGAGGAAGAGATAAGAAGAGAAAAAGAGGGATAAGATTTAAATTTAATGGGTGCATCAATGAAGTCTCTGCAATCCGAAACCCACTAAGATACGTTTTTATAAAAGCTTACATGCCGTTTGGATCAACATTGTGTCTGTTCTGGGTTTCAATATTCAGGCAATATTCGGGCAATATTCAGGTACTATTCAGGCAATATTTAGTATTGCAGACTAATATAATATATATACACTACTAGATGAATAATTTCAATATCTATTTCAGAATTTCAATTAGGAAAACTCGTATACATTCCGACTACAATGCACAGGTTCAAGTAATTTCAATAATTAGGCCTACACATAAGTGTATGCAAACTTTTCTTGTAACTGCATCTTGTATGAGCTATCAAATAATATATAATCATTAAAAAATCTAAAAGTTTCAATTCTAATGACCATACTCAAAACCGAATAATAATACAGAATACAATAAACCATGAAGTAGAATGACTGAATTTATTTTCCTCGATTCATTTCGCAAATAAATTTGTCAATATACGTTTAACGATATTTTTTTCACGTATTCATTTTCGAACGTCTTTCAAAACGGTTTACCGCTCGGTTTTATATCAAGTCTCATCAAACGAAAGTGGAATATATTATGGAATATAACAACACAATTTATTATTCATATCACCATAGTCAGCATTGTTTTGGTATATTTTCCGCGACGACTGTTACAATCTCGTCCAGAGCGACAAAACATTTAAATAAATAATCAAAATACAACCGTAAGATAAAAAGTATACTTTAAAGTACTTGCTGTCAGATTGAAAACAACCAAATAAAAAAATGAATATTGTTGAATACATTTCACTGTATTTCCATTCTGCATGCTTTGTGATTTCGAACATTCTGGATGCAGAGTTTTTTGTTTTCGAGTAGCACGACAAATATATAGATATGTTTGTGAATCATACCGTTTTGTAACTATAATACAAACTCATTGACCACGGTGATCAGCACCTGAACTGAAGTGTTGAGTTATATATATAGGCCTATATATATATATATATATATATATATATATATATTTACACCGATATAACACACTTCGGCTCTCATATCAGCTGATAACTCATCTCTTCACCAAAAAATGTTGACTTCTCATAGAAGTATGATAGAAAGCTCAACGAATTTTTTGCACCATGATAAAATGTTACTTTGAATAGATGAGAAACTGAATACTAGAAACAATGTGTGTTAGAAGAATTAAATTGTATGTACACAATAAAAAATATCGAATGCGCCAATAATTATTTTTTTCTCCGTTGGATGAACGAGTTCGAAAATACCATCATACCAATTATTTCTCAGAGTTGAGTACATGATACATACATCAAATTCGAATCATTCGAATTGAAATTGAGTATTTCGTAGTATGGCAGAATCAAGACCGAATATTTCACTTATACTTGAACTCAATATCACACATTTTAAATCGATTAAACTTAACCACCCCACCATCATCTGGGTTTTATGAGAGTAAGAATCAGCATGTTATGAAAAAACAACCGAGTGATGTTCAAAAAAATCCATACTCATAGCTTCACTTGAACCCACGCCCGTCTAGTTGTAGTAAATATTGGTTAATTGTTACCATGGAGCGTAGAATGCAAATATTTCGTAGTCAGAAGTACTACAAACTGATGTTCAAGAATATAAACATAGTTGTTTCAGAACAGAAATAGTTCCATACTATTAAAGTGTGAGTTTGATGTTCTGGAATGTATTCCCAGTGAATGTGTTGAAAACAAATAAATATTGCGTCTCTTTGACATATTCTGTGTTTCTAATCTAACTTCAGTTAGTGCTGATGCTTTGTATTATAAGACAGCTGGACGGTCGAAGATTGACAGAAACACTTAATAACACTTCCTCCCCAAAATACACTCATTTAGTGGTTCGACAAACACCCCCGAGATGACTCTGATGTACGGTAGTGGGTTGTATCTTTGGATTGATGAACATACAAATTGCTTTCATCTTATCTTCCAAAAATATCGGAAATGTTATAAAAAATTGTAGGTCGTCGCAAGAACTATGTTCAATGAATGAGATATCTATCGAAAAATTACGGAAAATGATGAAAAAATCTGTGGAAACTTGGATGTGACTATGCTAATATTTAAGGTGTTTCCCTTATATTTTTCCCCGCTCCATAGGTAAAAAAACAATTTCATGTGACTTGATATAAACATATTATGTCATCATCTCACTTATAAAGATTGTTTAATTTAGAGGTCCAATTAGTCGAACTACGCTTGAGATTTGTTTTTTGAAATTTTGAAAACTCAGTAAGAATAACACAGAGGGCAAAATATGATTTTTTTGTACCGAATGAATTCAAATTTTTACGGAGTTCAAGCACACTTATGACAAGCCTCATTACAGAGCTTCACATGAATCGGATGAGCGGTTTGAAGATACAAATTATCATTTATTTTCTTCAAATCAATTGAAGCTATTAAGAAAGCTATTAAAAATGATCAACAGATATCATCGGTTTCTGATCAACGGGTTCTGTAAAGATGTTCTTGAGAATCATTTGAAAATTCAATACAGCTTGATGGACGGTCACATCGTTTAGAATTAAATATTGCTTCTTATCAGTTTTTGGATATACAAAGCGAAGACTCATTTTGACTGTACTTGATGAACGATAATATTGTAAATTGAAAAAAAAATCACCAGGTCAACCGAGATCACAAATTCTGTTGAAACTTGCCTTATGAATGTAAGATCATCTAATTCGATCACTCTTCAGTTTCATTTGATTACAATCATGAGCACTTGTATGAAATACAATAAATTAATAAATACGTCCTAATTTGTGGACAATGATTTCATCAAAATGATAATCAGTCTAAATTTGAAAAACTCACATTGAAAAATTGTGGCCATTGAATGTTTTTTTCAAATCATGAATCGACGAGTATTCCATGAGGATACTTCTCCGAATTGCATGAAATAATTCCACTTCGATATGTCCGAACGGAAAGGTCGTTATTATACTGTACATATTCATGTTATGTTGACGCTGCCAATATTACATTGCAGGTACCCTTATCTTAGATCAAAACTTATATCACATTCAGTGTAATAATGCATAAATTCCATATCATCTTCACCATCCTTATTCAACCCTTTTCTATTCGATATCCTGTTTCAAACGAACACACACACCCTTGATATTTGATATGGTTGATTTGTAGTACGTTTACTGATCTTCACAAATGCAGTTAATTAGTCGAGTATCCAGCAGAGGGTAGATATAACTCCATTGTTTTGCTATGCACGTAGCTTCTGCACCGACAAAACTACACAATATACTAGGACGACAATCTAAACTAACGGGGTGTCGTTCAATCCAAGTGACAACAGTCTTGAACCGTAGTTTCTCATATAAATTAGCACGAACCAACAGCGGTTTCGAACCATCATTCATGTAGATCGGAAGCTCGAATTGGGATTTGCAAATACAAACGTGATAGTGAATATAAGTGAGTAACTTAATTAAAATATGTCAATGAATGGAAATATTGTGTAGGCTCATTCCGAATAAACTTGAAACAAGTATTATTTACTCTTGACTACATTATTTTCAACAGATTCACACATTTCAAATACAAATTCCATGATGAAATCTGAGATTATTTATCAGTTGCTTGTGTCAATCGTGTGAACAGAAACAGTGTAATGTAATATATATATATATATATATATATATATATATATATATATATATATATATATATATATATATATATATATATATATATATATATATATATATATATATATATATATATAATTTAGAATAATTTTGTTGATAGTGGCATCATTTTGTTCATAACTCATCACCTTCCTACTCGATGAATCATTCAATAGAGATAATACATAAAATCAGATGAATACAGATTTATCCATAACGTTACAATGTATGCCAATACGAACAAACTAAATTTGGTGGTAGTGCCAGGATTTCAACTTCGAATACATGGCCCTTCCACCTGCATATGTTAACATGTATTACACCAGATAAATACAGATTTATCCATAACGTTACAATGTATGCCAATACGAACAAACTAAATTTGGTGGTAGTGCCAGGATTTCAACTTCGAATACATGGCCCTTCCACCTGCATATGTTAACATGTATTTAATTGTTTACCCATCACTTTCTAGAAAAATTGTGTACAAAATTATCTCATGGTTCATCAGAGTCTCACATGAACTTCTCGTCAACAGTAGTTGAAAGACGAATTATGATTTTAAAAAAACGTTTCCCTGGAAGGATTTGTTACACTCGTTCACTTATTAATGTTTCACTGTCCAAGTCATGCACATCTACAAAAGATTAGATCTTCTTTCGTTATGAACTTTTAATATATTTTCGTTTGAGGAAATGAAAAGATCAAAGTACAGAATACAAATAATGAAGTAAAAAGTTTGCTTGTATTCGTCAAATAAGATAAAAATCAACACACTTTGTGATTATGAGTTCCGGATTAGAGGAAAAAGCATGAGTATATAGAAAATGATACAATAATAGTCTGAAGGTATTCACTATTGCTGTATTAAAATGATAATAAGAATCTTATTGATTGACTACTTGATTTGATGTGATAAAATGTATTAAAATGATAATAAGAATCTTATTGATTGACTACTTGATTTGAATGCTGAGTTGAAATTTACTCGGTTTCAAGTTCAAAAACAAATAATTTTTCCAGAAATGATAATATCAATGCATTGCTCTATCAATGCTAAATTCTGTCTTTGTGATGATCAATTATATCGAATCAAATTATTTTTCTCATATTATGACGAATTTATCAGATTTTTTTTTCAAATCAATTGATTTCTTCTGTAGGAAAGTTAGAAATGTCACTATGCCTTCTACAGAATAACTGACATATCATTTTCCAATTTTATCACTATAAAATACCTGCGAACAGAGCCATTTCATTTTTTCTCCATATTCATTTTGTGAGAAGTTGATGTTCATGCACATGAAATACCCATCGATATAGGCTTATAATAATAAGAACACATATTCAAATCATCAAAACAAAGTTCACTTTACATCCTGGCTATTTTGTCAACTATAGTGAGATTTCGAAACTCTTAAAAGATCATCCACATTGACTAGGCCTACTGCACCGTTTGCGTGACTGCAGATTATACAAACATCCCTTACACTATTCGATTTAAACCGAAAACACGAAGCCAAACTTTCATCATATTTTGTCGGGCTATGTTTTACGACTTTGTTCGTTATACATTTACAAAGCCAGCGAAGATGACACAATGTGCTCTATAGTTTATGCCTTGAGGTACATAAGAACCGTCTGGTTTCAAAGACGATGCGAAGAAGACGTTCTATAGAATGTGCCTGGAGTCATTGTTTGTCACAGACGTTTGTTACAGTCGTTTATCTCTTGTACATTTCAGACATCAATAATTTGGCGAAATACATTTAAAGAGAATAAAGTTTGATGTCTTACTATTTTATTCACATCTATACCAATTGAATCCAAGTTTTCTTTACTTTACTGCCAACTTACTCGAGAACAAAAACTTGTCTATACCTATCGAAATTATTTTATGGAAGAATAGTGTGTTTCAAAGTTTTCTCTATTTTGTAATACACGATTGAATATAATGGCGATGTTGCTAGAACATACATACATTAATATAAGAACGAATATCGGATAGCTTCGAATGTTTGTCTCAAACTAAATTCACTCCAAAGTGTACCTGAGATTGTTTACTTCGTTAGTCAAGACCGCAAGTTGAATAGTTTTTCAACTTATCCGTACACGACTTACACATACTTCACATTGCTGCCAAGTAATCAAATTCTGGGTGAAATAAACTTTGTCAACGACAGAAGTCATCATCTGAATCCCTAATTCAAGTTTTGAGGTCACACTAACTACTTAGACATGGCCAAAACGTATTAAATTAACCTACAAAGTACAGCCAACCTAGCAGCAAGAAAATCTCGACCCGAGAGATAGCTCGGCCTTTGAGCAATTCAAACTGAATGTCGTGGAGGAAATTTTCACGTTACTAGAGAGCTAGATGAGGACAGAGAGAGAGAGAAGGGGAGATAGAAGAAAGAAGAGATAGAGAGAAACAGAGAGAAAGAGAGAGAGAGAGAGAGGGGGGAGAGAGAGAGGAGAGAGAGAGAGAGAGAGAGAGAGAGAGAGAGAGAGAGTGAGAAGTATAGAGAGAAGAGAGAGAGAAAGAAAGAGAGAGAGACCAGAGGTGTGACGAAAAGAGAGAGTTAACCACTTTGGCTTCCTTCCTTGTAATCAACAAGGTGTGGAACTGAATTTTCCCCAAAGACAATTTTCCACCACCGCCACCGCCGCTTAAAACGCATCGCGTGGTCCTTGAACAAGTTGTGAAAGTTTTACGTCACTTTCGAGTGTTGACGAATTGAAGTACGCTAGCCCGGCGATAGTGAAGCACACACTCCAACTCAGCCCTTCGTTTTTCAAGATAGTTTACGCCATTTTGTTGCCATCAGCCATTTTTTTTTATCTCGATTCTTCAATAAAATGAAGATTTCTCATTCCCCATTTTGAGTGACTTTCGAAAGTTCATTCTGAAGCTTTAATGGGTCTATTTTTATTGATCATCTCGCGATTTTAATAAAAAGTCTGAAGGATCGGAGAGGTCAAGAAGGTCGAAAATCGCTACGGCTTTGTTCGTCTCAAGATTTAATCAATTTCTATTTTATGGATAATTCAGATTCATTGCGTTCCTCACCACGTTAACGTCGTAACCATCAGATACGATTACAATCCATCGTTACTTACTAGTGGACTGTTTTTAAAAATTATTCGGTAAATCGTATATGAAGAAAAAATCTCTCAAGTAGTGTCTTGAGTTTATCTGATCATAAATTATCATATTTTACGAATGAAATGAAACGTATTCACAAGATTTGTGCAAGTGGAGTACTATGAAACAAAATGTGCATCCGTGAGCGATATCAATAATTATAAACAAGTTTGAGAACAATATAGACCACTACCACTTCCTTCCCACTATCCTTCCCATCACTCAAGAAACCTTCATCTCCTCATCCCATCATCTCATTATTCACTCATCCGACGCTATCATTACAGTGCGTCGTTGAACTCAACACACACGCACACATATATATATATATATATATACATATATATATTATATCTCGGTAGCTGAGTGGGAGAGCAGCGGACCGGCAATCTGAAGGTCCCGGGTTCGATTCCCGGTCGATCTTCTATGACCTGGCTAAAATATCCCACATATCTCGATGTTGGATCGTATCCAAAAAGTTTAATGATCACATATGTATATATAATATATATATATATATATATATATATATATATATATATATATATATATATATGAATAAGTGGGATTTGATACATCATTTTTAGCATCGAGGATAAGCTTATGCAGTATACACGTAATCCCTTCGTAGGCTAGCTATTGAATCATACTCACGTTTCTAATACTATCCAACACATGAATGATTTTTCATTATTACTAGGAAAACGCGTTATGTGTTTCCGCGTTGATGGATGAGCTAATAAGAATGGCATTTAATTCTTTCAAAAAGTTATGTCAAGTTGGTTTGTTCCGTAGACTATTCTCATGAAGGAAATATTAGATGCAATTTAATATTATATGTTGTAATATTAGACTACTATATGAAACGTGATGACAGTTGTATACATATATACACCTTGAGTCCCTCCTTGTATATTCATTTCTCATTCTCAATAATTTCTTCCATAATAAAGAAGGCCTTGTTTTAATCGTTCTCCATTAATTGGTGACACTTGTTGCTTGGATTTAATTGGTTTTCTTAATAGTTTCAAAACGATGTGTAAAAATGTCATTACATATTTTTTTATATCTAAATGACTGTTTGGATTTCAGTAGAAGTTTGCAATAATCTGTATCATCATTATATTGAGATTTGGTGAAAATATGAATTTTTTCGAAAGTCATTTTCTGTACGAATATTCTTCTCTTGCTTTTTTTTGTCATTATATATTTTTTTATATCTAAACGACTGATTGGATTCCAGTGAAAGTTTGGAATCATGAGAATCATTATTATATTGAAATTCGGTGAAAATTTTAATTTTTTTGAAGGACATTTTTTGTACGAAAAATTTTCTACGGCTTATTCTTATGGGTAATTTGGAAAATGGAAAATTAGTTTTCTCAGAAGTGGTGCAATCGATTGCGCATAAAAATCAATGAGATTCAATCCAGATGATGACACTTGGGCTTGCCAAGTTTCAATTGAATTTGAATTTTCGTTTGACCTGTAGAGCGCGAACAAAAAAAAAAAAAAAAAAAAAAAACATGTACATTTTTTTCGGGTCAAGTGTAATTGAGTCTTCGCTTCGCTCATCCAATTAATCATTATTGTGAAATATAAGTGTGGAAGATAAAAAATTACGGAACTAGAAAAAAATGGATGTTACATGAAATAAGTTACACATTAACTATATCCATTCATTGAAGCTGAACAGTTCCGAACGTTTATCCAATTTGCTTTCGTAGAAGTGGTTTTCCGAGTCGCGGGTCGAAACACAATTTAATTAGTAAAATACATAAAATCAGATTCTTTTTGCCATTTTTAAGAGTATTTGATGAATGAACCTGTTTTTAATTAAAGTTCGTAATTATTGTTTCGTGTTGGGTTTGGTGGAGTTGTTTGGATGTAAAGGAAGGGAAGGAGATTGGCGTTAGCACACATTGTTTAACCTGTAGGTTGAAGTGTATATAGAGGAGGAGGCATTGAATAGCGGAATTCTCATTTAAATAAGCCCGGATATATAGCCGTGAGCGTTTGAGCTGACAAATACAATCGTCACTACAGAGTCCTAGAACATTCACACTGTTCCAGTACCAGTTACACATCACTTTCGATCTGTGATGACAAAATTGAGAGTGGCACTTCCACCAATATTCAAATAATAATATTCATATTCATTAAATATATGCATTCAATTAATTCTTGTTCAAATATGATAAGTGCATGGATATCTTATTTTAGAATCTCTAAATTCATTTGAAATATTCCGATATCACGAAACAATATGGAAAGAAACATTTTCATCCAGAGAATACAAACTGAAAAATCATCTGTATTTCTTGAATGGTGATATTTTTTGGTGTGTTTCACTGAACACAGTTTTGTGAAATCATTACAAAAAATGGGTACAAGTGCATTCGTTGTGGGAGTACGCTAGCACCATCAGTGATAGCGTATCCACTACTCGCGTGACGTATACCGGGGTTTTAGGGATACATAAGAAGAGCTGCGCAAGAAGGGCCAAAGAGAGTCATCAGTCTGGATACTTTATTCGTACACAGTCAGAATTCATGGAAGTACTCGATTGATGCCAAATAGCGGACTGACCTAGCCAGATGCTGTCTGTACACGGCGATGTATTTACTGTGCAACTTGATTGATTAGATTCTCAAAAAATACGGATAAACCATCATTATGTTTACTGCAATTCGAGCTACCTCCTTCACAAACGTCCCAACACCAGAACAATAATAGGACTGTATCGGAGTCGATTCAGTGAAATATAAGTTTTTGATAAAACTTTTGATCATCATGGTATATTGAAATTGGAATGGAAAAACACAGATCTCCAAAAACGAATTTCAGAAATTTATCATCTCATTCACAATAATGTGAAATAATATTTTGAATGTATTGATGAATTCATTCTAAAATATATCAATTTGTTGTTGATTCACTGAACAACTGTGAAAATTGTGATACTTATATGCGATATGAGTAAAATAGTTCCCAGTTCTACCATGGCAGAAGTATCAAAAATATGGGTTTGCCACCTTATTAGAATGTCGATATTTATCACCTCTTGAAATTAATCATCAAAAACTGATATTTCGCTTATAATTAACTATGTACACTCTCAAGTCACTGAGTTTTTGTTGAAATTTGAGTCCTGCACTAAACACCGATGAATAAATAGACCAGTGTAAGCAGTTTAACAATAGAACACAATAAATATTTTAATTCATGTCGGTTTTGGCATGGATCAGACCTTAAATAATGTTTTACGGCTCGTCTAGACGAAATAATTCTTGCCAATACGTATTTATTAGATGTGCAATTCGCAGTAACAATTGTTTACGACAAATTGTCACGGACATCTGATTTGGAATGTATGTTTTCATATTTTTCACAGATGTGTTTGGATGTTTGGAAAACTGCTCTTCGCATTTCACAAAGATGGTTGAAAGTTCATATCCTAGAATTGTTATGTTGGTAGTTTTACTGACCTGACACAGGACTTGCTGCGAGTTTGTAGGTTCGATGCATTGTGAAATGTGTGTAGCGAACAATTTATTCATTTTAATCAGTTATCGTTGAATATTCGAATATTGTTGAAAGAGATTCCCATCGTTACATTTTTCATACTCGTGGTGAAAATATTTGTATGTATAACTGAAATGAATAATGACTGGATAATACTGAATAATTCTTCAATAATGATTAAAAGTATCGATTCTTTTAATCTGAGAATGAACGATCGTGAAAATTGAAAATAATGGAAGAATTCCATTCTTTATTCACGCAGACATGGAATAAAAAAATTAGTGAATATGAAAATTATGTCGAGTTAGATTGTAGTAATAACTCGTATTTTTCTCTATCATCTCAATCGGAAATATGAGACGAAGGAATCGCAATTTATCTGTCATTGACGCATTTTAGACTTATTCTCGATGATTACTTGATAATATTAGAATTATACGAAACTGTTTTCAATTCATATCAGCTCGACTGCTATTACTAAAGCAACATAAAACCTCGGATAAGAAACGTGAGTACCCTCACAAGATACACAAAAAGGTTATAATAAAACATATTCATGGAGGATATATAAATATAATGGGCCAATAATTCGCTTATGACTCATGTTAACCAAAAGTTCAATATCGTTTTTATCGTCGGAATATAAAAAAGACGATCAAATATCAGCCTTTTATATTCCGTGACAAACGAAATCAAAAATAAACATCCACTGATTTGAATAATATTTTGTAAGATTGAAATTGCTTACATCCGCCTGCAGATCATGTTTCTATGGAGAGAGAGTGACAAGGAAAGAGAGAGAAAGAAAGAGAGAGAGAGAGAGAGAGAAAGAGAGAGAGAGAGAGAGCGCGCACGTGAGTAGGATTTAGCGCAGATTGAAGTGTTATGTTATCTAAAAATCTCTATAGATTCATATTATTCATCTAATATATTTATATATATATATATATATATATATATATATATATATATGTATGAATATTCATATATTTCCAACAGTATTATTATAGGCCTATCACCATAGAGCATTTTGATCAGAATTCATAAGTATATATCCAACATTTCTCTAGAGATTGAAAATTGCGAATTATCTTTTTTCAAGCTATAGTACAGTAAGCCAGAAATCATTACATACTGAGAAATATCATCCCCACATTCAATCCAAGCTTCAATCTGAATCCAGCGTACAATTTTCCATTCCAGGTTAACTTCCTCCAGATTGGCGTTTATGTAGAGCAATCAACTGATACCATTGTATCGTCGACATAATGAGAAGAGACGATACTGTTCAGATAAAAGTGTGACGCTCTCAACTCGGCTCGTTCTCTGCGAGTGTAGGTGAGTCGAAATTTCCAATTGTTAATGTTGGTAGATAGGAAAAACGGTCGGTCGTAACCGTCAGGAATCACACTGCGAAGTACATGTAAAATGTAATTTCGCCGAGCCTCCCTAACCTAACTGCGAATCATCGTGGCGAAATGACCTTTGAATCAGTAGTTATGAGACAGCTGTTGCAGTTAAATAAGAGAAGCGATGAAGAGAAGAAAGACAATGGCGTAAGACTTTAAGGAAGAAAACATCAAGACTGAGTATTATACCTACTCTATCAAGTTACTGAGATATAATATAATCGTATAATATATATATATATATATATATATATATATATATATATATATATATATATATATATTTATATATTCTTTTCACCCGCGATAAGAATAACTGTTATACAACCAGAAGTAGCAATAATAGAAAGCAGATGAAAGTGAAATCGGTGAAAAAAAACTGTGTATTGACACAGTCATATGTATTTTTTGTATATCATACCGTTAGGTGAAGTTCACCTCAATATTCTGTTCAACAAATCGAAAACCAGCAATCGATTCAACTCGATTTTATTTGATATTTCGAGATTTCGTTGTTAAATCATGTGAAAATTCGTTTGTGTAATATTTTTCACATGAATGTCAACTCACATTCTCTATATGTGATTATATTTCCAGATAAAACCATGTATACACAAGTAAGCATAAACATGTCAAATGGAGAGAAGCAAATTATGAACCAATCGATGATTTAATTTAAATATTTCCAAGAATCTTCAATCAAACCTTTTATGATAGATAATGAGTGGGAGGAATCTTTGAGTCAAAATTAGCCCCTAACATTATTTTATACGAGTTCTAATGAATCCCATAATAAATCATTCATAATGATCTCATAATGATCATTCTATAATGTCCTTCTGCGGTGTTCCCAAGTATTCAGATTCTCACGGAGTTCGTTGAATTGTTGCATCTTCTTTCTTGTTAGTCGTTACGTATCCCAAATATATTAAGAAAATATTAAATCTAGCGTAATCACTGTTTAGAGCCCTCCTCTTTGATCTATGATCTGGTTTTGGGATGCACTTTTTCCACTTTCACAACTTCTAAACATACTATTATTCTATGTATTCTATGTAATCTATGCGATCTTCAACTCTTTCATTTTATTGATACCCTATGAAGCCTTACAGGATGGGTTCGAGGTTAAAATGTCAGAGACACACCTCTGGGTTCAGGGTTCAAGACTTTATGCACACCCAAGGCCCACAACAGTTGAAACGGTTCAATACAGCGACACGGAAAATTCTCGAATTGAATTTGCATTCGAAATTCGAAATTGAGTCTTTTTTATATTTCGATTCATTCACATCCTCGATATTGTCCCATATGCAGTTTGGTATTTGTATGGCAGGACATAATTCACGAGTTTCTTCGAAAAGCAAGTATTCAAATCTATAACGTTGGAAAATTAGTGGCAAAAATGAAAACATTTCTCTCATAAAAATGAGAGACATAATACCATACCAATCAAATATATAATTCAACAGATAATTATTCACGATTGTGATAATTCATTGCATTTTCGATCGAGTGAAATGAAGAAAATATTATTTGTATCAATCTCAAAACGGGAATAGTGTTGGTTACCTTAATACTCACAACATACGGAGGGAAATATAGCCGAATGAGATTCAATACCATGCAATGTTGATAAGAGATACAAAGTGAAATTGTACGAGTACATAATTTTCCATTTTGGGGAATTTAGAACATCATGGACATCTACAACAATGCAGCTTTTGAAAACAACAATCATGTGATTGTGACATTTTTTCAACCATCATATATTTTTTTACTCTTCAAAATATTTGATGGTACTCTAACAATTATTTCTGAATATTTTATTCTGGAGAATAAAAAATCATCATCAGAACCTTCACTTTTACAGATGGCTCTGCGATTTTTTTCAGACATTGGTTCTGCATATTTATGTAACAATACAAAAGCTATATTTTATCATCATTTCAGGACTAATATAGCTCGAACGTTAGTCGAACCAGAGTGTAATCACACTTCTATCATTGATTACGTACAAGCGTCTTTTGTGTTCTCTGACCAACCAAAGAGCGTTATTATACGTCTACATATAGCCGGACGCTGCGAGTCTGCTCCTGGGCTTTATAGAACCGGCCGACTCACAAAGTTTAATCTTATAAACTAAAGATTACAATAGAGAATCTGTACAACGCTTTAAAGCTATACCTTTGTACATACATTCCACACAGTGGCGTCGTAACATGGCTGAATTGAGAACCAAATAGAAAAATGGGTATGATATAATATATTTTAATATCATAATATTATCTCTAGCGTCATTTTTCAATAACTCGAGAATTTTTGTTTCAGGTTTAACGTAAAGTTATCTAATCGTGAACGCTGTGCAGTCTGTAGTTATTTTTGGAATTGTATGCAATTCGATATGTCCTACTGAAAATGTAAATATTTGTTATGTTATTGGAATAAAATGATCAGATCATTGAAAACCTTGTGATAAACAGAAAAGTTCCTCAAAAACACACGAACATTGAACTATAATCAAACTCACAGCTAGTTTTTTTATATTTCCTCAACGTAACTCAACAATCAGCTTTTCCATCTCAAGTTTTATATATATATATATATATATATATATATATATATATATATATATATATATATATATATATATATATATATATATCCTCTATTATTGCCAGTTTAATATCATTCTTTACTCTAGAACTTCCTCTATGATAACCTGGGATTTTCCTTCGTCAATCTTTGTTCTTACTTTTCGAAACTGAAATTTCAAATTTAATAAAAGCCAAGTGGTTATACAAATAGCGTCGCTCCATTGTGCCACGCCACCGATGATGCGATACGCTCACCATCACCTCTGCTAGTATCATGCCGTGTCATCTGGCTTATATCGTTTACTTACTCTGTTGTCCTACTAGCCTTAGAGAACAAAAGACTATTATGGGGTATATAAACTATGGGATGGTTTAGACAATATACCTCCGGTCCGGTAATAGCCGGGGCAAGTCTATAAACAAACTTAGGGGTACATATACGACGCACAATTATATCCTGAACTTGGATTAGAAAGTTAGATCTTGTGAATGTATAATGACTGTGTTATCCAACTTGGGTACATAATATAACGACGCAGTTGCACGAGTGCATTCAAAGGATTACGAAAAATAGTTCAATTGAGCGTGGCTCAAATTTTAAAAATGATTGTTTATTTATAATCAGTGGGCTCGACGACGCGTATCATACATACAATTCAATTCATTAATTTATTTTGATATTTTCATACAGTTTGGTCTAATTTAAACGTCCGGTGGAACTTTGGTGAATCTCCACCTATGGATGGTGAATTGATGCTTAATGATTGAATGATTCATAAATAAAATCATTGATGATGTAATATGTGAACATGATAATGTTTCAAAAACAAATTGGGTGCAGTATAGTGTTGTTCAACTCTGATATGATATCTTGGATGCTTATTGCTCAGAAATATAGAAGATAATTAAATGGGATGATTACTAATGGAATAACGTGTAATCAATTATATACGAGTTATATTTTTGATCAAACACAAATATTGATAAAACGAATAAAATAAAACCTAATATAACATAACAATATGAAAAAAAATCGGAACAGAATGATGAATTTTGTTAATAATACAAGAACAAAGAAAAAGAGATATGAAAGAAGATTACAAGAAGAAGAAGAAGAAGAAGAAGAAGAAGAAGAAGAAGAAGAAGAAGAAGAAGAAGAGGAAGATCGAGATAACGAGAAGATTCAAGATTTTTTCTCCCCACTTCGAATGTTTGAATTGTTTTCTAATCCTGAAATTACTACCTTATTTAAGATTTGATTAGTTTGTTGAATGAGTTATCATATTTTAATTATTCTTTGGGGTGGTAAGATCACCCTCGTGGTGCCCCGTTCAAACGATCTAATCTTCCATCCATAGCCTTAATTGGGGAACAATGATTCTGTATCAAGTTTCGATGTAATTAAAAAGAAAAAATATATATATTTTTGCATTCTATGATTTTTTTGCTGTTTACTTCATATTCACATCGAATAAATATGAATATATCTCATACATATAATTTGTATAAAGATTAGAATTATGTTATCGAGTAATATCCTCATTTTCACCATCGCAATGGTCAACTTTTTCTGCTTTTCTAATCAGAAGAAAGATGGTCGAACCGTCTGACCGACCGCGTCCCCCTGATCTCACACAACTAGTGCACTGGTGTTTTGTGCTCTTATTTTTCGAGAAGAAATCAAGAATTTTGTTAACTAATACCTAATAATAAAGACATGAAAGTTTGATCATGAAAATCGTTTCATATTGTAATGCACGTTTTCACTGATAAACAATAGTGGAGGTGCCAAGTTTTGTATGTAATGGCTCCTCCACCAAAATCTGAAATTTTTTGTTTGGTTCCATTGAAAAGATTGTATTTCTCAAAATACAGTCTCGTCCTCAAAATTGGAAGCTAAGTGGGAGGAGAGGGAGGGTGTGGTAGTGAAAAAAGAGAGAAAGAGAGAAAAAAAGAGAGAAAGAGAGAGAAAAAGAGAGAAGAGAGAGGGAGGGACACGAAAAGAGAAAATGAGAAAGAGAGAGAGAATGAGAAAGAGAGAGAATGAATGAGAGGGACAGATAGAGAGCGAGACGAAAAGAGAATGTGGTATATTGTGAACTGGTTTGCTCGTTACCTTGCGTTGAAGTTATGATATAGGATCTACGTAATAAATTTTACACAATCTAAAACGGTATTATAATCTGGCCGTAATGTATAGAATGATGAATATACACATTAATATTTGTTATGAGCCCTTTTTATAAATGTTTTACGTTTTCCCACACGACGACAGGCCTAATTATACGGCCACAGACCCATTTTCCGTGAGCCAGCATTAAAACCACTGGAGTCTTTTTACCCAGTAAAAGAGTCTATCAGAAGTGAAAACTACACTACAAAGCAATAAACATTTATCATTTACTACTACTACATTTTGCTGTTATGGCATCTTTTTTTATTGCAATGCCGAAATGAAGAGATATATCTTCTCTGTGTTTCAAGAATTAAGTTAACGACGAAAAATGTTCGGACAGTGTAAAAAAAGTTTTTTTAATGTTGATATACATCAATGAATGTCGGTCAATTCTACTCGAAATATCTGTTCAAATGATTCGCTCATAGCTTATTCATCAATCTAATTAAGTAAGTATTTACAGGCAAAATTCATCATTTTCTGATGAAAATAACATACAGTAAAGCGGGCCTTACATGACGCGGATTGTGTGCGGATCCGCAACCGCGAGCGGACGCGGATCGGCCATATTGTAATAATATTAACCAATCTGATTCACTAATATTACAATATGGCCGATCCGCGTCCGCTCGCAGTTACGGATCCACATACAATCCGCTTCATGTAAGGCCCGCCCACTATAAAAGAGAGATTCGTTAAAACATTAGAAAGCTCAAAATATTTTGGAATAACATCATAGCTATCGCAACGATAATGATAATGCAAAGTTCTTCAAGGTTTGACAATCCAAGGTTTGACTGCGTGAATTCTTGAATCCCTGTTCGATGAAAAATCCCATTCATGATATAATTATTAGGATGAATAATCTGAATGATAACGTGAACGTAAGTCATCAAATATTCTATCTTTCTTCGCATATAAGTATCCATGTTGTCAGTGAATAGAAAATTAACAATATTATAAAATGCTAGCCCGTTCTATATATCACAGAAGTATATAAAAAAAGTTGCTACATTCAAGTAATCACAGATGAGTGAAGCGAGGGCAATAAATGAGCTTGAAACTCAATCGAAGATTTGAAAAATGACAATCTTATTCAAAGAACGATATTCCGTTCTCTCAAATGACTTGAGTATTTACGAAAGAATATAGGGATACGAATGTTTTTCAATATTATGATTCGAAAATGTTTAGCTGGGCAATATAAAAATCCTATAAAAGTTGGGAGATATTTGGTTGAATATATATTCCTTCACGCTCCAAAGAGTAACTGAAGATTTGTATCATGATACTTTTTTGCGTCGGCTCAATCATTTTATGAAACGTTGAGAGTTATCTACTTGTTAATGTAGATAGAGTTTATTTAGTGTTGAAATAAAAGTGAGACGGTTGATAATCAATTTGAATGAGATAAGTTCGAGTACATCATAACGTACACTGCTTTCTAGATAGAGTGTGTCTTAAAAAGACTCGATACTGATTACAAATTATATGAACGTATGAAAATAAAAATTGCAAAATAAATAATTATATGGATTTAATGAGGCATACATATTTTTCAAATTGTATGGGTAAGATGTGTGTGAATGAAATATTGCGGTTTGAACATCATTTTATATTTCATCCTTCAGTATCCGAAGCTCAGTTGCCTTTCTGAAAATACTGAAATGAAGCATTCAAATAATGAGAGAATGTTTGCACAATGTAGGCCTATACCATTATCTTCAGGTGTTATCCTTAAAAAGGAATGGCTCACCTTATTGACAACTTCTAACTTTTATTTTTCATTCTCCTATCGTTCAAATCTATGTATTTCGAGCACTCATTATAGCTTCATGATGAATGACAAATATTCTCACTATTTACATACTTTTCTTATTGAAAATGGGATTTTATTCATTCAAATAAATAACCATCTAGCTACAACTTGATTAATATCTTCTACTCAAGGATCTTCATGAGAATTATAGTAAATTAATTCATGAGGAAATTAGAGAATGAAAGAATGAATTCCTGATTCTAGCTTGATGAAAACCTATTCGTAAACATATTCTTGATTGAATCATATTCAAAGTAATGCCAGAGTTGATAAAGTATAGTGTATAGCTAGAGAAATCTTGGGACTTGTACAGAAAGTAGAACTGTTCTATCGACTCTGATGAACAAATTAATAACACACAAATTAATCAAAATGAGTTCTCATGATGATATAAACTGTTAATTCAAACGTAAATATTGGGAAGAAGATCGGAGCAACATTAGATTCGGAGCAAAATCATTCCAAGGAGGCAAGCTACCCACTTACATATTTATACAAACTTATTTTATGCATTTAGTAGAGATACAGCCCTTAATGGAATATATAACTTATAACATATTTGATGCACTGCCTGCGTGGAATTGCTCTGAGAGAATAGTTATTGCATCTTTCACGGTCCATGAAAATGGAATCGTAAAATCGAAAATGGAATCTAATAGCGGTATTAGAGCATTGCAATTCATGGTTTTATTATTATTTATCACGAACAAACATTCATTCATTTTTTCGTGGATGATTATTTATCATATTTATTATAGTCTGAGGAATAATTAATATTTTTTTCATATATATATATATATATATATATATATATATATATATATATATATATATATATATATATATATATATATATATATATATATATATATATATATATATATATATATACATATACATATATAATCTTGACACCACTTCTAATTGTCGATCTTTTGTGAAACAGTAATTGGTACTACATTAAAACAGCTGGATGATATTCATTGGACGTCTCCTCACACTCTCAAGTAACAATAATGGTACTTGAATTAGCTGGTGCATTGTTGAAATGTCACGACTCTCTCGATCATCTTACTGTGTGCTATTCATGAAGTCACGTCTGGGAGATATACGACATCATACACATTTTACTCTGTATGCGGCTACACTCTATATCATGGCTTTATGCCAGGCGTGGCTATTTTATTACAGTAAAGTAGAACACGATTATTAAATTAATTGTCATTTATCATTCACTAATGTGTGTATGCATATTGTGTATATCTAGAATGCACACTAGATCATGATATGTTCAATGGGAAAGCATTTTCAAATCTGCATACATGATTGAAAAACTATATTCAGAATTACAGTTGGTCGTTGGCCCAAATTATGGGATGCATTGAACGCTCAATTATTTCAGTAATCATGAATTTATTGGATTATTTTGATGATAAATCATCCCACAATGTTATTCAACATATATAAGTTTGTAAATCTTGAAACGGAAATCAGAAGAAAATATATGCACAAACATGAAAATTCGGAGAAATATTTCAAAATAACATGGATGTACATAGGAAATATTCATGTTTGTCAGCAGAAGAAAACATTTCTGAATATCTTTCGTAATTTGAACATCATTTATTGGAAGAACAAAGAGTAATTCCAACTCTGGTATTTCTATGAACTCTCAATTCTTTTCGAATAACCTGTACGTATGTTGTAACATTTATAGATAACACAATAAAAGTACATTTGTTTCAACTGGTACCTTTTTTGACGTAAAAGAACACAAAGAAATTGAAACTCCATCATTACTCAATATATATATATATATATCGTTATTGGTCTGTCAACATTGTAATAACTATTTTTATCCAATCGTTATTTCGAAGCATACTGTCAAAGACATATCAATATTTATGATGGCTAATCAAGCCTAACATAATACATCATTATTGCATTTCATGTCAATACCATACAAATAAACTTATGTTTTCCTCACAAATTACAACATATTGTCATGCCCTAAACTGAAATTATCTCCAGAAAAAAAGATGAATCAGATAAGCACAAGCATGGATAGTAATATAAAGCATGATTATCAAGCAATTGACATACATTTGGGGAGGACAGACTAACCTTAATAATATCTTCAGAGGGAGATAGATGTTATTTTAAATATCTTCAGAAGTTAGATACTGGTATACGGTGTCGGTCCTTGGACAGAGAACACACGATTCAACTAAACAATATTTACGGGGAATTGACAAATATTTTATCTCGGAAGTTGATGTCGATCTCTATCTCGTATCAGTGTGAAAGATAGAGAGAGAGAGGATCACGTCTATCGTGACGTTCGAACGGACTACCAAAACACGACTGACGCCGACCGTCGTGGATTCCCGCCGACTGTTGGCGGTAGAAGATGTGCGCGTCGAGTTTCCCGCCGTTATTTTTCTCGGACAGCGTCGACGTCGAGGAGTATGCGCCTTCTATTTCATCATACCTACGAGCTGGTTCAATATTCGTCTTTTTACATCATTTAACCACGACGATAACCCGTTTCGAACCTTCTATGATATACGGAACTGAATCGATTTGTGGGACCGGCACACTACTTGAGCTGTGCAGTTGACGATGAGGATATACCTCAATCCGGGAGTGTTGGCGGGTCGAAACACAATGTCGTTTTTGTTAAAAGATAGAGGAGACGGTCGAGTGATACTCTGGAGCGAAGGGTATACTCTTATATTAATATGCGTTTGGAATGTTAGGGGTTGAAACGGTGTGGCGATACAAAGGAATACCTGTATGAGGGTGGCTGAATGTAAAGTGTTATTAATACCTTTTAATTAAAGAGGTGACTTCATATATCAACATTTTGTTGAGTTTGTGGATGATGTGGGGAATTGAAATACCGTGAAGTAATGAGTGAGGTGCTTTTTGTGTGGGTGTCTGAAGAATAGTTCATCAGTATTAGAATTTAAGTGGGTATATTCACAATATTGAGTTAGATTCTTTTGTTTCTTCTTCACATTTTTTTTTGATATCCTGATACGAATTCTCACATAATCACGTATTCATCTAAGAAATTGATAATGATTTGTTATAAGACTACAATAATTGATACATCTACATTGATTCAATATCTTTCGCAATTATGATAATAATAATCAAGTGAAAAATACGAATACACTGCTAAATGTTTGCCGAATTGATTAGTCCATGAATATACTGATTAATTTTGCATCCATTTGGTAGGTTATGATCTATGAACTATAATCTTATATACTTCTAGTTATACATTAAACTAGCAGAGACCGGGCATATTGCTGAATGAATCGCAGTGTTTCTATGGTTTTATGTACATATGTCGATTTTCTGCCATAGTTCGGACGGATCGCTTTCCGTCCTACCGATTGGCGTCGATTGGCGAGCCACGGTCCAAATAAAAAGTAAACCGCAGAATGAAAGCCTAACATTTATAGTGCATGCAGCCATTCTCCCATTTCCGCCACCCTCACAACGTTCCGAAACCCGCTACCATTGCTCAAACCTAGATTTCTGTCCGCGGAGGTTTTGGATACCTCTCAATAGTTCTTGTGTCTCCAAACCGATCTATTTGGCGTTTGTGCCATGGCGATCTGCTTAGCCGTTGCCGAGATACCGTGGTTCGAGCATTGTAGCGTTAGATGAAAGCGTCCATCTATAATATTGTTGCCTCGAGAATACTTCACTTGTCATTCATCTGTGAGCAGTTCAGAGCAGTATATTTACGTTATCTTACTGCTTCCCAGCTCGCCCCTCTCTGCTCCCATTCCTGTTCCCTGAATACCCATAAAGCCGTGAACGACACAATTTACGGTCATGTTGACATGTTCGGTTTCCTTATAATGTGCCAACATCCCGGATGGCCTGAATACTACCGGAATGTCGATCAAATTTTGACGAATTTTGATGTGACCATGATTAGCTCTCCGTTTCTCGGAGCGAGCAGATTGGCGTTTGTCTCTCGTCAATAGGTCAAGCGTATTCGAGATATTGGGATTGGTAAAAGGCCACAAACATACAAACAAACACAGATACGGATGATTTTGGTGATGGGATGTAATACTGAAACTGATTCTGTCAACCATGGGTGTGAGACGTTGTGACAACATGGGGTTGTTGACTGGACACTTCGGTCAAGGGTGTGTGAATTTCTTTGGTAATTTTTATTTTTGATATAAAAATATGAAATTGTTCCAATTGTTGGAGTGTAGTTCTTGTCACTTACTAGGCGTGTCTATCCGTATACAATTCACTATATTCGTAATCTTTTCTATCATGGCCTGGGCTACTAGTGAAATCATACAAGACAAGTGAAAATCAAAATATTTGAACTTCATAACAACAGAGAAGATTCATTCATAAATGTGAACTAAATCTCAACAATATAGATCCGAACAGTGAAAATACAAGTTTTTGATCTTGCCTTTATCAGATGAATTTTTTGCAGAGTTCAAATGTTTTGCTCCTATTAAATTCCTATTTATTCCCAGTAGGGTAAAAAACTTCAACTTCTAAAAGACAATATTCAATGATTTGGAATGAAGATGTTATATAGGTATTGAGAAGTATTGAGAACCGAATAGAAATTGTGATATCTGTACTCATATTCACGGAAGATGAAGGTTCCGAGCGAATCGTCTCTCCTATATCTCACACTGCGATATCAGGGGTGTTTTGCTCCTTCATCTTTCTTGGATACGAGTATAGACATACCTTCCAATAGTTATCAACACAAAATTGCTATTTCGCTAAATCGACATCCTCCCATTGCGCTCTTTAAAGTCAGTATTATTTGCTATTCGTTTTGTGCTAATATCTATACTCTCTAACGACGAGTGGTTGGTACCATGTGACCTCGATAAGTGGAGTTCATACGTGATTCGATATCTAACCTCAGAGAAATGCTCTAATGTATGATATCTGATCCCTCTCACAAATACATTTCCATGCCAATTTCACTTGCTAGAATATCTACTTAAAAATCTTTTGCTCTATTTTTCATGGGGAAGTAATATATACGTTCAGGCTTATGAGAAATCAATAGATAGAATTCTACAAGTTCATGATATTTTTATTTGATAATGCATTGGAATGACGACGGATGTAATGTATAAAAAACTTTCCTTTTTCTCCATTGTGAATGGGCTCATAAGGCTCAAGGATATTTTATCAAAGATATTTTCAAATTGATCATTTGTATTTATTCATCTTGGAATTATGAATACGACTTGAATGGTGATGATGCCTATGAAAAAGAAATGCACATCTCGATTAAATTTGTATCAATAATACCTCAATTACACGGATACATCACACTCTAAAACTCCTACAAAATTGACGATCACTTAGTAGTTAATCTGAATTTCAATAATATCGTCATTTAATATTATCGATGTCTATCAGATGATGTTATGGGTTTGAATTCAGTTCAACTTGTGAGTGATAATATATTTGTGGAAGTTCTAATTTTCGAATTTGAATCCGTGAATTAATAATTGGAAAATGTAATCTTCCAGCCCAATGATAACACATCAAAACCACGAATGTTAGATATTCCATATCTCCGAAAAAAATCTTAGAAGTCCCATATCTCGGAAAAAACATTCCATCGACAGTCACCAAATCTTAGAAATCACATATCTTCAAAAACCCACACTAAAAAAGTTCGAAATCGACAGTTCGAACATTTGTTTTTTCAGATATTTGAATTTTGTAACAAATGGGTTCTCGATAAAATGATATGTAGTCAGCCTAATAGTGAGCCTCTCAAACCTAATTATCTGAAAAATGTGATGTTGTATTAATAATACTCCGTTTCCAAAAAAATCTACTTGCCAAAGCTTGATTTTATAACTTTCTCATCACTTCTCATCCATTCCATACAGACGACGATGAAATTATAAAATAGTTGTATCACATTTCATTCAAAACATGTATTATTAACTCGAAATGTAAACTAAATACTCGAACAATTTCTTCAATTAACAAAAAGACACGCATCTCCTTACCACTTTTAATTGGTTTCCGCACAGAGTTCTGATGAAAGTCGTCAGTACATCCAAACGGCTAGAAATGTAGCCAAGTCAACGCAACGGGCCAAGACTGCGGGCTTTACACACTAATTAAAATTAATTAAAAGGGCAATTCTATTCGTCGTGATCCGGTTGGAGAGGCGCGCGGCACTTTCGCACTGTTCTAATAAAGTACGATCGCTCTGGGAGAGAATCAAAGCCATTTGAACAATAATTAAATAGTACAATTAGGATTGTTTTCCATCTTGATTATATTATTTGTGTTGTTGAAACACAGGCTCGATCGATAGACTCACTATTGAGTGAAGTGTTTTTTTACAGTTTTGAATAAGGTAAGGAAATTGAAAAAGTATTTTCAATCAAATATATTCAAAAAATTGAATATCAAACTTCATTAACAAATTTGATATGAAAACAAGTTGAACTAGATTGAATAGCAGCTTCCATCAATTTGAATATCTTGATATGGAAATTTGAATATTATGTTTCTCAGAGCGCTTGTCAAATGTATATCTCATATTCCCATTATTCCCTATTCTTGATCTATATTCGCAATCCTTCACCCTATAGGGCAGTGAGGACTAAAGCCCAGTCAACCCGGAACAGAAGGGCTACCCCTCCTGCCCTATTCAGCCCCCAAAATGGTACACACGTCACTAATCTAATAGAATATAACGTTTCTATTCATTTCAGCTCAGTTTCAATTATATGTTGTGAATATAAAACTTCATCTGATATGAATGTTAGTACTATGTTTGATGTAATTTTTTACAGCTGTTTTTGTATGTACATATTAGATGAGATGAAAAGTAAATTTTCGTATGAAGCTGAATGTTGGCATTAGGTAACATGGAGTGATGAGACCAATATTTGAATGAAATGCAATGTATCGAATTAATGTAGAAAAGTACATACATAAGTAGATACATTATCAGCTCGTTCCACGAAATATGGAATAAATTCTATTTCTGGAGTGAAATAACTTGCTGCATTTCTAAGCGTTCCAGTTGATCTTATTTCACAACTTTTATATACATTGTAAAGAAGAATTCTCCTGCTACGATATTTGATTAGATTATATAAATACTATCACATATTCAGTTAATTTCCTAACCAACTCCATAAAACGATGAACTAAATAAAAAATAATGGCTCTTCTGTGAACATGTTGTGAGATACGAATTGCTCCTGCTTACTCATTTCATAATAATTGAAATAAGATTCTATTTGATCAGAATTGGCCAATACGACCTTCCATTATATAGCTATATGAAAGCTATAATCCAAAACCACTTAACATTATATAATATGTCATGCTTTTTCATCAATGATCATCAATCGTAACCACATTAATAGAGAAAACTGGTGAGCCAGCACAGATTCCGATTGGTTGCTATAAATTGATGGACAAACCACCTAACGGTCGCGTATTTGTCCGCTTTTTCAGTAATGAGTGACGTCACTTGAAAGAAACCAATCTATAGCTGCAATTATTGACTCAAATAAGTTACTAGCTTCCTCACAATGGAAACGGTAATTGTTATATCAACAATATGTATTGTTGTATCAGATTATAGTGCATTATAGTGGATTCTTTCAAGTAATGTATAACATTGTTGTAATGACTGGACAACAGTGGAGCTCCGAATAGTATTTTTCAACCACAGTTTCAGTATTGGAGTTTGTTCATGTATGATTCCCCGATGGTAGCTATGGTAATCTGAATGGCAAACATTATATTTCCCTGTCGCATAGCTTCGGTTTAAACAAGTATTAAATCTTATTGTTGTCAAAATAAAACAACATTGAATGACGTTGGTGAGAATTAGGATCCATATAACGGTGAAAATCCATCAGTATTCTTCATATATCACAAATATGTACGAATAACTACCAACATGAAACTTTTCGACACTTTTGGGAAAACTGATTTTTACAATCGTTAATCTTCAATAAGTCTCTGCCAGCTTTTGCATTTCTCCGTCCTCTTCGAGTTTTATTGGATTTCATACATCAGCTTTCTGTCGGTCGGTTGGTAATAGCCGCAAAGAGCTAGATATATTATTATACTTGGATAATAAAATGCACTTGCATGCACTTTATCGGTTATATTCGATGGAGACCGTGCAGTCTAACGTTTAAAGAGTATCTCGCTTGGGAGTACTGAAACTTGAATGATATCCAATGTAGTCATTATCGATAAATGTGGAAACATAGTCGTACAAAATAACTTTTAGAATGAAACGGAATCAATAACACATATTGATCCATATAAGTTTTGAAACTAAAAATGACAGTGGTCTAATGAAATAGCATATATGTAAACATATCGTTCATAACAAAATCTCTCTGCAGCTTTGAACCTTACTCTTATTTAGTGAGATGCAGTCTTGTTCCTCATTGCGAACCCAATCTGATAAAATCGTAGTGCTCTTAAAATAATATATCTATATAAATATAATGGTCATGGATCCTATCTCGTATACTTGTTATATTGACATAGACAAAAAATTAATTCAATTCAGTTATTGGTTTGTAAGGTAGACACTGTCGTCCGATCAAGTGAATTTTTGTGTTTCTTAATTGAATATTTATGTCCGTTTTTCTTTAGAGAACACTCATATGAAACAAATATGGAAACATATGCGTTGTTTTATATCGATAGGATATTATGTAATGTGATGAAAAATTATATACATACCTTGAGTTCAAAACAATTAGGTCAATGCCTTCCTGTTTTGAAAAAAAAACTTGTTTTTGAGAACAGTGAAGTTGAGTTTTCGCTTCGCTCATTCAATGCCATTATCAAGAACAAATATGTATTCCATCCGTACATAGTATGGGTTCACCAAAAAAACACCGGATGCAATTTAAAATAAATTGATTGCACAATACTTATTCATGATTTATTAATTTAAGAAATTATTTTATAATATTCATCCAGCTACAATGAATTATATGATTGATGATTAAAAAACTACTGAGTACGAAAGATGAAAAATGTGTTCAATGTTTGAAATGTGGAAAACGTGTAATAACTTTGACGCTATAGAACGCATCCAAAAATATGAATCATATAAAAGCCCAGTACTAATTACCTGTGGACTTGAAGTTGTGTCAATATACTTGGGACTTTCTCCGGAGAAATGTCGAAAGTTTCAAAATATCGCATATTTTAATCATAACGTAAATTAGTTGGTATACGCACAGTCAAGTTCACCCCCGCCCCCCCCCCCCCCCCCCCCCCAATCCCCTCAAAAGTTTATACGTCATTCCATATTCATGGGATTGTCAGTCCGACATATAACGCGTATATAAACCACACTAAGGCGTTTAACTCCCCAACAAAACTCTCTTATACTCCTCCCCCCTCCCGATGAGCTTCAAAGTTTCATTTGACTTTCGGTATGTTGGCAAACTTGGTAGTTGGCAGTTCCCTTAGGGCCCCTATAACTTGCTCTCTCTATGCTGAAGATTCCTGGTGCTTCTTCTCAGGTGATGACAGAGAAGAGAAACATGACACAGTCTCAACAATACAATCCCATACATTTGTGTTGCAGGATAGGAATCCCGTCATTCCCGTGCAATGTTCCTTCTTTGAATTCCCCCGGGAATATATATCTTCTCCAGTATCTTCACAGTGACGTTAACTAATAAAGGTCGTTACGTTGCCAGCGACAAAGCCGCGGCGTTATCAAATGTCACGTGTCGACGCATGCCGCGCCGTTGACGAACTCATTCGTAGGAGGCAAGAGAAAGTGATAGGCGTCGATTTATGGCAGGGAACATTTTTACGAATTGAATTAGCATTCAGACTCTAAGTCTCATCCGGGCGTAGATTCTCTTCCAGCATTGACGAATGGGATGATTTTGAATTAATTTTATTTGACATTTTTGGGGGGCTTGTAAATGAACCGTCATTCACGATTACCGTATTATTTGTATGAAGTAGGATTGTGTACGATTGTACGATTGTGATGATGGTGAAAATATGATTGTGCAGCAAAGTGTCTGCACTTTTGAAGAAGTATGGTTCCGAGATTGTTAATATAGTTTTGAAGTGAGAGTAAAATACGTCGGTGTCGACAAAGTTTCAGAATTCATCTGATGTATTGGATGAACATAAGCGGAAACTCAATTTTACTGTATATTTGAAAAAAGGGTTGAACGAAAGACATTTGTTTGCTGAAACTTGCCATGCACATAAGGCCTCGTCTAACTCAATGCTCACAAGTTTTGAGTCGCAATCGATTGGAACACTTTTGTGAAATATTATTCCGATTTTCGAAAACCTCCATAAGATTACCCCGAGGAGGGAATTTCTTCGAATACATTCTATTTCTTATTTCTATTCATTCTTCTTACAGAATTTGTGCACAAGATTTCACGAATAACACAATATTCTGAAATCTTACAAATAGCGGACCAGCCGTTTTGAATGATCCTATTTCTATATCAATCATCAAAGCTTGAAGAAAATCGATATGTACAATTAATTGAGCCATGGAATGATTATGAATATTAACAGATAAAACAGGAGGGTTGTTTTTCAATAGTTTCAAAATCAATTTGTGTATATATCATATGAATACATTTCATACATAACTCATATCCTGCGTTTTCTGAACTAATATTTCCATACTATCTGTTCATTTATCAATAACCAAATAATTGATTGATTTATTATTTTCAATCTATTTTCAGAAAAGAAGAGGAAGAAAAACGAAGATAGAAAAGAAGGGCTGAATTCAGAAAGAAAATTGAAAACTTCTCCTCAACACAATCTTTTGAATTGTTGTTCATCCATAACATATCACAATAATTTTACAATTTGTTGAATGAGTTTTATTGAATCTGACCTTTTTGGGGGTGATAAGATCACCCTTGTGAAATTCCGTTTAAACTATCCTAAACTTTCATCCCTGCCTTCATTGCGAAACAAACAGTTGCTCCATGTCAAGTTCTCTATGTTGATAAAAAATTATACTGTGTCCTTTGTGTTCGATTGTTATTGTAATATTATCTTGCCACAAATTCGCCTTCGAATTTCAACGACGTTTCTGGAATAAGATTATTTATTTCAAGGAAAAAGTTAATAATGTATGTAAGCCAAATATATCTATATATTTATATTTGTGATTATTTAAGTCTTGGAGAACAAATAATCCCAGAGTTTCATGTTCGCACCTATTGATTTTGAAACAATGTTGATCATTGAAAAAAATCATTCAAACATTGGAAAAATTCCGATCGTTTTTCTATTATCAGTAACATTTTGCCACTGGAAAATCACCACATGAACGAAGTTCAATTTACGATAATATCGCTTCTATAATTAGCTTTCAAATTAGAGCCACGTTAACCTTAAGTCCTTTAAACCCATGTACCCCACCTATACAGCAACACCTCAAAATATAACTTGGTTGAGGCATAGGTTGAGGTTAACAATGCGGCCATACATTTCAGTCTATCTACGTAGAAGCTGTGCTTGGAAAACTTCGATATTGCATGGTATCATAATAATGCGCTGCAGCCAACTCACTTTGGGCCACCGTGCGGGACTTTGCCACGTATAAGCCTTATAATCCTCGACACGTATTATATTATACGGAGAGGGAGGGAGTTGTGTTAGTTAGGCTTATACGATAATCACCAGAGAAGGACAAAATTATAAAAATGTATACAATATATACGTATGTGTAAATAATATGATTAAAAACGAGGATTTGAAACGATTTTTGAAAGGTATGCTAGAACAATCAAAATCCGCGTGTAATTGTGTTATTATTTGCCTGTAGCATGTACATACATATATATATATATATATATATATATATATATATATATATATGAGTGTGTGAGTGTGTATGTGTGTGTGTGTGTATATGTTGGGGTGGGTGAGTGTATGTGTGCATAATAATCCACCCGCAACGTCAAAAGGCAAATATTATCAACCGTTTTTAATCAAGTCATTCAAGGGTTATTTCAACTTCGTAACTTACTGAATATCTAAGGAGTACACTTTAATTAGAATCTCTTGTTAATTGTTTGATTTGGCTCTTTAATTATGAAAAACGTGAGCTTTTATATTAATCTCTCCTCTATGGTATACTTTTTTCGAACAACTGTGTATATAACGTATAATATTCAAGCTTGAAGCAATACAAAAAGGCATGCATATCGTTCTAATCACATTGACATCATTTAATTATTGATATAACTCATGAAAAAACGAATACAATCACAAAATGTAAGTACACTGTTTTTTTTACTGTACTGAATTTGAGTGATTGGGGACGAGCAATAGCAAGGTATACATTTATTAATGGGCCTGTAGGTTCCATTGTATACATTACAATGATTGTTACAACCGGGTGATACATTTGTTTGCATTCGTATATTCTGAGGGGTCGGTTGAGGTGGAAGGGGTACTGTGTTATCGAGATGAACATATATACCATAGGTCTATGAGAGAACCCATGAAATATTAAACATGCTGTCACAAATGATGAGAACTTTCGGAATCAGTGTTGTATTTTTGTTACGTTGAACACACAGGTTCACTTTTCTAAACATGAATCGTTCAAAAATTACTTACCATAATTCTTTGGGCTAAGTGTGAGGTTATATTGAGAACTGACCATTTTTTCCAATGAAAATAAATTACAGCTGACATTTCTTGAAGGGATAATATAATTAGGCCTATATATTCATAAGATACAAGACTTTCTTCTGAAAAATTAATCTTTATTCGAATTATTTTTCATTAAAACATGTCAGTTTTTAATTTGTCCAGACATTGAGTGAAACATTATCTCAACCGAAATGTGTAGTTATTTTTTAACATTAATGTATATGAAGCAATATGTCACGAACAGCTACGCAAACACGCGTGTTAAATTAGTATTTCAGCTGACTGAGGATTTCAAGTCACCTCGTGTGATGATTGTACCAGCTTTACGCCACAAAAACCGGACTTTATCTCCAGCATTTACTATACAACACAAAATATGTAACCTGCTGCACTTTTTGTTTGCAAACGAAACACATTTTAGCGTATCAGTTCTTGTTCTGATATGTATAGTCTGAAATTCTTCTCAGGGTGATATGGATTTAATACAATTGCAATACAATATAGTCCTGATTCGCTATCTTGTATTTTCGTGGTCAATCATAAATAATGAATCTCGGTTATTTTGAGGTATGGAGATGAAAATAATCGAAAAACAAATGTTTTAAAGTTCATCAAATTCAATGTGTTTCTCATACATCATATAAGATATCAGCCCCAGGATATTTCTGAGGAAAATTTCCATCCATTTACTCGAAAGTTTCTTTGATTTTCTTCATTCGTTATATATTTTCCTCGGTTTTCATAACGCAAAAATACTCAAATCTATAGCACTAGCTGCAATAAAACTTGAACTTGCCTCGAGCAAGTGGCAATATTGCCTAAAAACTATTCATACGATTTCAGAAATACATTTCATACGACAAACTACTATCGATATCGAATGATGTAAGGCAGCTGACCAAGACATTAGTGAATCACACAAGTTCAACGAATCACTGAACGGTAAATGCATTGCATTGCGGTGTTCAAAATGTGTGGCGACACAGTATTGCCACTACAATCGGGTCAAACATTTGTACTTTATGTGTATTTCACCAAGCTTTGACCGGATGCATTTGGTCATTGTTTTGTTGGTAGTCCTTGTTTTGCACGTATCACATGACAGCCGCAGACCGCATATACGAATTAGGCTTCCAAACTTCGACTCACTGGACATATCTAATAAATATTAAATTCTGTTTGAGCATTTAATAAACATTTTATATGTGCATTGTTCTGATAGAACAACATAGCATTTACACTGACACTCTGATAATTATTAATTGTTCAAATAGAAAGATCAAATACATCGTAGATTTAGATCAATTTAATTTAGTCGTAATAAATCAAATTGGTACATAAATAAGATAAAAATAATGAATCAATTCGATTTTGATTGATATGTGGATCAGATATAAAATTTCCTGCCGTATTGATTGGAATCAGGAAATGAGGTTTTGATTTATATAGCAAAGTGAGGGGCAATTTGATTAATTTGCTATCAGCAATCTCGACAGCCGGCTGGATAGGAAAGTGTACGATGTGAGATAATGTTTCTGCTAGCACATAGGAGAGGGGGGATCTACGGGATTGGGGGGGAACAAAAGGGATGAGAGCATTTTCAAAATCTATTGTTGTTATAGAAGGAAATCGTCAAACTATAATGGAAATAAATGGATTCTGGTGAAAGCACTTTTATTTATTCGAAGTATAGTAGACTATTCCGAAAAATGATTCTGAAGGAATATTCCGTATACTTTCCGGTTGATTTGTATTATTATTTCTCAATTTAGTGAATTGATTTCAAAGTTGTATGATGAAGAGAGGATGTTATTGATTATTTCAAATATGTATGATATCCGAAATATATATTTGTGTTAATTATCCCCTCTCAAACATTATCATTGGTGTTCATAGTGCATTATCATAGCATTTCATATTTGCAATATGTGCATTGCAATTGCATATTTATTTCAGGTAAATATTGTTGTGGGTTAGAATGAGGGGTTATGGTGAATTTTATTCTGCTCTAATATTATTAATACACATTGAAATATTTGTGAACTGAACCTCTCGACCAATGGATTAATAACTAGACGCGTTAAGCACTCTATTTAATTATATCTCATTTCTTGCGGTAGTTTGTGTTATTATATCATTGAGACTCAACATATCAGTGGAACTCATTTTCTGAGTTTGTTTTCATTATAATATCACAAGTGTACACAAACTACCGCGAGAAATGGGATAAAATATTGGGACTTGTGCAAAATTCCATACTCATATATTAAATATAATGATATATAATACACATAAATTAAATATATATATATATATATATATATATATATATATATATATATATATATATATATATATATATATCATTAAATATAGGTTAATATATCAGGTTTATGTAAATCATCTGCATGCATTTGCAAATGCATTTCACATTTAATTAGTTCTGAACCAAGAATGAGTAATTGGAGCAGACCTAAGTATAATAACTTCTAAATGATAAATATGGCCGCCACAGCTCCCACAATTGCTTTCTTCTATTGAAGACTCTTTTCACGTCATTGTTGATGAGCGCATCAAAAATCTACATGTCAGTGATTTATGGCGTTTGGTTGATCAGTAGCTCAATGGTCATTTTGACTATCAGAAAACACCACTCGCAAATAGCAATAATGCCACTATTATTCTATGCCAATGCCACAATAGTCAATAGGTAGCCAACCTTTTCAGTATCAGCTAGACTGTGTGTTCAAATTGGATTCCAGTCCACAATGCGTATTTGAACGATCTAGCTCCGAATAGAGGTAGATATAATAACAGATTAATAAAATACGATTTCCATGGATTAGAAAATTGAAAAGTGTGTATGAAATAATCAACCCTTATTGAATGAATTATTATAATACTATTTTTTACATTCAAATTTTCATGAGCAAAAACACATGACATAAAATCTATTTTCAACTCTTTCTGAATCGAAAGATAATTCTATGAAATCGGAATTGCCCTATTTTACTCCGTTATATCTCAAATTCTGAACTGATAATTTCTTAAAATAATATTAATCTGAGTCAGTATCCCTATAAAAGTACTTGCAGTTATTTTCAAGATTAGTTAAGATTTACTTCAAGAATCGACTCGGTCGTCTCATCTACTCCGATCTGTTCTCATGGATACTTATAGAAGAAAGAAATAGCAC
This sequence comes from Brachyptera putata, assembly GCA_907164805.1. NCBI lineage: Eukaryota > Metazoa > Arthropoda > Insecta > Plecoptera > Taeniopterygidae > Brachyptera > Brachyptera putata. The sequence goes on from OU015464.1 coordinate 16,543,181, forward strand.
CAAGTTCATGACACAAATGTTATGTATTACTTTCTTAGCTCCTGCAGTGACCTTATTTCCCGAGCGTCGACACTAGAGTCTTGCCACACAGATATAGGTGATGGGGCTGCATGTAAGAGGCAGGGGTGGGGCGCCGGAGGAGGAGGGGTGGGCTGCGCTTATTGTAAATAACCCTCACAATGAGACTGTAATGAACGGATTTAGGGGTAGTATATATGTGTGAGTGTGCCATGACTGCAATGGGGGTAGAACAAACGACCCCTTTTGTCACGCTGATAAAGAGATTAAGAAATGAGGAGGTCACCGATTTGACGAATGAGTCGGTCGTCCTTGTCGGTATATAATCTGTTATGTAGGAATCACGCTTATGCAGCAGATGGCGGCGGCCGTCTTGTGTGGAAATTCGTGTCGGTTTTAAAAGATTGGATGGGGTAGAGAAGTAGTGGGTACTTCCTCTTTTTGAACGGCTTTTTTCAGATCTGAAATATTTTGTCGAAATGCTTGATAGAACTTATGCCTTGCTGTCTGGTCGTCACAAACCAGAATGAAAATTTTTTCACGGCCTATAGTTGAATTTCAATGTCAGATAGATAAAACGGAATAGTAGTAACCAGACATTCATTTTGAAGTTATGAGATGAGCTTTCCAAGTTTGTACTTCATTTGAATATTCATTAAGAATATTTTTGAAGTTATATCAATAACAGTACAATTCTTTCTTATTGTTTTTCCAGTTTCTCAATATTTTATAGTCTCATCGTTTTTCAGTTACATTCGATTGCTGGTATTTTTACCAATTCATACTAGTTAAATATCATTTTTCAGTGGATGAATTCAGTTCTTGATGGATTTCAAATTAAAAAGGGATGCGACGAGATACAGGAGGTGCACTTATGTGAATTCTTTCGTCGAAAAATTATTACAAAACTTAATAACCAATCATTTTAAACTATGAGTTCAGAAATTAAGACATACTTCAAACAACTATAGATATTTCGATCTCAACGTAATGACAAAGTACAGTTTTAGAGCTGCTTCTAATTCCCGCTCCATCCCTAAGCGAGCACCAACCCTCTCAACCCACCCTCGAGGCAACAGTCAGATAACAAAATGTTGATTGATCTCCCGTCCCTCAGTTCAAGCCACCACCGTGGCCGACGTTGGCGGCGGGTGGCGCGGGTGGCGCGGCTGGCGCTCATGGGACCACCTCGCCGTCGTTTGTGATGGAGCATGCTATTACGGCCTCAATTAGAGACACGCGGGCTGCTAAAACCTCACAATTTCTACTCGCAAATATATTAGCTGGATGTCATACAGTTTAATCGGTATATTTATTAGATTATTCGGCATGACAAACATAACATAATTTAATCAATCATTTTAGTGGATTTGAAATCATCTTCCATTATTACATTCTTACAAGTATCGGAGTTTTGATCACGTTGAGAGTTCAAAGAGATCGAGAATATAGTTCTACATTATTAACAGTTCAGATTGGAAAAGTTTTCAAAAATATGAGTACTTTGAATCCAATGATGGTAAATACTAGAAAATGGGTTTATGTGTATACTTTGCTCCTTTATTTTACATCTCCATTAGGTTATTATTAGTTATTACACAAGTTATTCGGTACAGATATGAATCCCAATATGAAAAATGATATGAATGAAATATTGAAAGTTGATTAAAATATATGAAAGAACCTTTCAGAGTATTCGACTGCACCAAATAGCTTGCATTTCAACATAATAGTAAACAGAACGATCTAAAAATCATATAGCTTTTCTTTTGTTCTCCCTCTCTCTCTTTCCCCCTGACTTATCCTCTTTCACTCACTCACTCTCATAGTACAAAAAGCTAATTATCAAACCCCCCCAAGCTATTTCCCTCCCACCTTCACCCCCCCCCCCCCCCCCCCCCCAACTCTACATCACCCACCAGAGTTACAGATGTCGCTCTTTACGCAACATGACACATAATTTCGTGGATTACATTCTTAGCCGAGCATAAAAATTCAATTAATGTTTTGTTACAAGTTGCAATTCGTTGGAGTTGTCAGACATCACAAGTTTGTCTGACATACGAGAGCAAAGAGGAGGAGACGTGATGAGAGTTTGGGAAGACGTCGCGACGCCTGACGTCGTTTTTTTCGTTCAAAGTGAGTAGATATCGCTTCACTTCTGGTTTTCTATCTGGTCAACAATAGGCCAGCTTTGTCATCATACTATTCACCCTCCCCCCCCCACAACTTCGCCACACAACACCCCCTGATCCTGGAACCGACATGTCTCCTGGTGTTGTGCTGATAGCGTGTCATAATAACATCATGCCAATTTAGACAAATTGAATTAGAGAATAATCCTTGGAATAAAAGTTGTGAGGTTGATAGGGGCCGTGATTGCCATTTTCAAGAGTGACAAAAATAGAAACAATATTTTGTTTCAAGAGAAACAAAATGAGCACACTTGATATATTGTTGTGAATTGGGTACAATAGTGGTTCTCATATATCTCTTTGGTGGTTCTGATAATGATTTTTGATTACTTGACTTTAGGCTTTTTGGTATTCGGTGAATATATATTGATGTTTCTCAAGGGTATTTAGTGACTTACTATGAATGATATGACAGGAGAATGAGAAACAAATTTTTCGGAAAACTTTCAATTTCGAATAGTATTCTACGATGAATTAGTAGGCAAATATGCAATTTAAATGTATCAAGGTATATATTCTCAGATCTCTACTTTGAATATATTCTTTATATGATTATTACATTCATTTCAAGATGATTTCAGATTCAATATTATCATATCCTCACTTTTGTCCATATGCAAATAGTGGGTTTTTGACGACTTACTCTACATTAAACATATAATGGTGCACGGTTTCGTTACATTATACGGTTTTCGAAGCAAGGATTATTATGATTATCTAAACGTTCACGTAAATCCAATGTTACTTTATGAACAAAAGTGTATGGCATCATATTACCATATTTCGAATGTTGAAATTGTGATAATTATTCAGATTTGACCTACTATATTTGAAGACAATGGCGAAAAATTATAATTTTCAGTCATTCTTACTTTGTATTGAATAAATTCTTTTGTGCGAATATTCACATTGATAATCCATACATTTCAGTGAAGTCTTCAATGGAAGAACTTTGGAAATGTTATAAATGCACGTTAAATTGTAGAAATGAACTGAAACTTTCGGGACTCAAATTGAGATTGCAAGACTTCTGCCAGCCGTGAAAGTTTTTTTAGATGAGCGTAATAATTTTTCATATTTCTTACACTGACAAATGTATATTAATGTTTTTCAACGGCATATATGTCAGACAAAGTAACCAATCAACTCCAAACTTTTTCTGAACGTTGATGATATACCGGGATAGATTGAACTTGTTTTTGATTAAAGCCGGCTCGGATTTTTTTCGGAGAATGATATTGAAAATTTAAAGTGCTCAAAGAATAGCATCGGATGGAAATGTAATTGAATTAAATTTTATAGGATTGAAAAAAAAATGCGAAGAATGTGTAATAACTATGAATTCAATTTCATAATTATATGAAAATTGAATAGTTTGAAGTTTTTAAGCATGTTCAGTGAGAATTGTCTGTAAAATGAAGGCATCCCAGTGACTAGACTTGATATATTTCGGAATCATTGTGTGTATATCAAGCGTCCGATTACATTCCATTTACATATTTCGCTCATCTTGGAGCAAATATGGTGCGTTTCCTCAGTATTTTCTAGCATCTGAATTATCTTTAAAGTTCTAATCAAGCCAATTTAAATTTTCTTCAAGTACACTGCTTAATGAAACCGGCGAGCGCGTAGGCAAGCGTTCGATTATTCTTGATTCGTTTCGTTTGCACGCTGGCTTCAACCTGAGTAACCCAGGGCCCTCATACTATAACAACAAACGAAATGACAGTGAGAGCTCATAATAATTATCATACGGAAAGCATACAAAATCTTAAGAACAAAACGTACATGGGCCATTTGATTCGCTTCAGAGTAAGAAAATAGCGGCCCTGGAATTCAATATTTCATATCTTGAATTCTCTCGATCATAGTTTGGAAAATATCATTAGAATTTGGCCACATTTCATCACGAAAGAAATGAGCTATAAGTACACGCACGTATTTTGATGACACATTTGGGCGTGTACTTAGCTCGGGCATGACTGACTGTTCACAACCGATTTGAGCCTGTCTTGACAACGTGCTCACTCATGAATACTACTGGAAGTAGGCCTATATTTCTCTATAATTTTCATGAAATCATCATCTCATTTAGAGTTTTTTCAATAAATCATTTAAAAAAATAAACTTGATCATAATCAATATTATTCAAAAACTCCAAGATACATAAATCCAGACTGATTTAGAAAAAATATACACATCCTCCAAAAACACTGATAAAAAAATCTTCTTTCATCACCCAAGAAGAAAATACCAAACACTCAGTATTTGTTGTCATGTGTCTCTCCGAATGATGTATTGTACAGCATGGCTCTCTCTTCCTCTGATACGGATCATCGTGTGAGAGAGAGAGAGAGAGAGAGAGAGAGAGAGAGAGAGAGAGAGAGAGACGGATGTTTCATCTAATTAACGCTGGTAACATCCAATACAACAAGAGGGATGTCGTGTAAGAAAACAACATTCTTACAACAACTCGCGTTTAGTTAGGGTCGGACGTTGAGGTAGATATGAACTGATAACTACAGGTTTTCTGAGGGTTACGAAGAAAAACTTCTTGATTCTTCGAAGATTATTTGGAACTGAAGAATGTCTTTACTCGTTTGGACACAGATTAACAATCGGATCGGATGAATAATCACGTGCAGTGTTCTGTTTTGATCGTCAAGTCAAATACCTGAACGAAATATCAGAAAAAAATTGTTTGCCTATTAGTGAGAGCTTATTTTTTTCCATTTCAGTGGTTCATGTTCAATTTGTTGAATATCGTTGGGATGAAGAAATTAACAATATAATTACATTTATAGAACATGATTATTGCTTTATTAACGAACCAACAAATATCCAGATCAAATTTGGAGGTACCACTCAGTGGGTGGTGTAAGATCGATATTTTCAAGAAAGCAAATCTCGAACCCCGTCCGGACGTCATGTAGCTGACTGAGCTAGAAGTGAGGAATCGATTCAAATGACACTAGATGTTCGTGCATTTGACTTGAGAGAATGTATCTTGTATGCTCATTCATTAAAATTTGAGATTGTTAAGACTGTCATACGGCTTGCCCTGTTTGTTAAAAATCTTCCAATTGTTTTTTGTATGTATATTAATTAATTATATAACTGAATTTGGAAAAGAAAATTACCATATAGTATGAGAAATCAACCAAATGTTGAAATAATCTCAATCGAATCATATCTGCGTATATCAACGGTTATACCAACCTGTACATATGATTCTTAATTTGTAACTCGAGAGTTTACAATCGACCCATTAACTACTTCACAGAACTTGGTCGAGTAGATACACAATACACCACTAACCTAAAATCAGTAATGTACTAAAACTTCATTTCAACTATTCACCGAACTTCTGGGTCAGTCCAGCATCACAAACATTTCCTTGAAAAAGGAAATAAAGTCAGGCGTGGGTTCAAGTCACATATACGGTATAAGACAATGACCCTTAAAAATATATCCATCATCAATGCATTCATTCTCTCATTCGTACCCCCCCCCCAAAAACTAGCTGTTGGGGGCTCGTAGCGAAAACTTTATCATTATCATCATAATCAGATTGTCCGAAGTATTTCAACCGACACATTCATCAATATGTTCAGGAGTTGATATTTCTAAGTACGTGTAATTAGGTATTGTAAGAATGTTCACACGCAAAGCAACTACTTTGAATATGATGAGGGAAGAAGTTAAGTTCAGAGCAAGGTTTCTTCAAAGAAACGGGTGGTTATATAAAGCGTTAGCGGCAATAAATTATACGTATAGTGGGCTGTAGACCTTAAAAGAGAGTGAAATGTAAATGTGAGACATAATAATGCGACTGTTGAAAATGTATATAATATAGGGAAGCGAAGGTGTGAAGACATCTCTCTCTCTATTCCTCTCTCACACTCTTTTCAACTATCTTTGTCTCTCTCTCTCGCTCGCTCTCCCGTATACAGTAGAGTCTTAAGAAGTTGTCGCTTTCTTCTTTGAGCTAATGTTATATCCATGCTTTAGCTGTTGTGTTTGGGCCATATAGCGATGTTGTGTCGGTAATATATACTGACGTTTCACATATAAACGGCGCCTGTAAAGTAGGCAATATCACAATAGCAGTGCAATAGTTAAGGAAAAGTTCGGGTTACGCGTATGATGTCATAGAAATTTCGACCAGGTTAGTATTATCATTATCATATTATCATATTATTATCGTATTGATGATGTATGGGAGGATACAATAAGGAAAATCGTATCTATGGACAAACAGTCTGGAATTGAAAACACATTTCAAATGAGGTTGTTTCTTTTTTAGGATACCACGTTTGGTAGTCATCAATGAAAAAAAAATCCGTTTCATCGATGAATTCAGAAATATTGATTGCATGCATGGTTGCTCATTGAATCAAGTATTTCTACAAGGGAAACCCTCATCGATAGTATCGAAATGAAAAAAAAAATAATATATCAATTTTATTTTCCACTGAAAGTTCGAATGCGACACAACATTTCACGATCCACCAACATTTTCTTCATACATTTTACATCACCGCCTTCGTGACCTTATTCGGCAAAACGTTTCATCGTGACACCCAACCTCCTTCTTTATGAGTGACGCTGGTTCGAGTTGATAACTGAAACACCAGTGGCCGCATAAGTAACCCAGCATGTATGCTCGCACACAGATCTCTATCCTTTATATAATATAATACACGCGAATATATCACGAAGATAACGAACAGAGCTTCCGGTTTAAGCGTTCGTGGAAAAGAAGGAAGCGAGTGAGGAGAGAGGAAAAAAAACGGCGAAGAGATCTCGAGTAACGTTAGGCCACGATGAGTGAGAGTGGAGCGGCAGAGAAATAAAATAAGACAAGTTAATGTTGGTTGGGATCGTAAAGTTGATCTCTGTTTGCTCCCTTATGGGTTTCTTATATTATATATATATGTAACACGTTGAGTTGAAAGACTGTGGATGAGTTCTAAGCTACACAAAATCCGCGGTTTGCACGTGAAATACAGTATTTAACGATGATGTCTCAATTATTTTAATAAATTCATACATTCAATTATATAATTCACACATTTAAATGAATAAATGAATGAATACATGAATAAATATAATCATATGTGTGATTGGTACTATCAATTATTGAATCTTGAAGGTGTTTCGATAATTTGGCACAAATATGACCATGTGATGCAGCTATGGTTATACGAGGGTAAGAATGAGTGGGTGATAATGAAAATATGGAGTGATGGTAATTAAGTGAAAGGATATTTACTCGAACCCATGCCTGAATTTACTTCAGTTTCTACCGCTATCTACGATAGTTGATAAGGGCAAAAGCTGGCTTGATCTCGATGTTCAGTACGCATTGAAACTGCGAAAGCAAGGCCCATCGATCCTTTTGGCTCGATCCTTTCGATCCTTTCGATCCCACGGGACGGCTTTATTATCGTTATTATCATTATTGTTATTATCCTTATTATTATAGTATTATTATTATTATTGTGCAGTTGGTAGACGACATTGTTTTTTCGTATACACAAGTATACCCAAAAAGGGTTCGAATTTTCATTTGGTTGTAGATATGGATACCATGCGAGACTTCACCAATTACTCATACATGTGATGGGGTAATGATAATAATGATGATGATCCGCTATTCCGTTCCTCTTAATTATACAAACAAATAACATCCATTTCATCTCAATCAAACATTAAATTCGTCTAGTTTACAGACCGACAACATCCACTCAGTTGGAGTGGTAGTGTATTTACTCGACCAAAGAGGGAAATACACTCTCTTTTCTTTCTTTTTTCTTTTTAGAATTATAGATTTCGCGAAACCACAACGTGCGTACTGGTTTATACGTTTTTCATTCATATTGTATGAATGCGAAGTGAAAAAACGCAAAAGTCAAAACTCTACCCTTCAATTACAGCCGCAGACCCATATAGTATGGCATAAAAATGCAATTTTCCTAGTGAGCTTTTCTTTAGATTTCCCTATATGGACCAATGAGAATGTTATCATATATTTCATGAAGACTCCAGTTGAAATGTATTGTGATTAGCAGTCACTCCAGAAAAACATCTATGAGTAGCTGCCATGAAAATGAGTCTGAAATGAGAAAATGAGACATAAAATAATTAACATCCATTGAATAAAATGGAAATGCATTAACAATTACTTTCATACTGTATGTTTCCTAATGAAAAACCAACAAGAATGATAAAATAATCATACCATTTAGTGTATGAAGTTTTGTGTGAACTGCGAATTTTAATTTGATCAAGATTAAATCCCATTTAAAAATATGGACTGAAGAAATTGTGGAAGTGTACTGATTAGTGAGATATGTCAATAATGTAATTCAGTAATGGATTCTGTTCGGAATAAACAGCGTGTTAATTCCAAATGAAAACCCAATCCAGCATATTATTATAACATTCTGATTCAATCATTTTCTTCGCGATTTCGACAGAATGAAGATGAAATAATATAATCTGATCACAACAATATATACATCGAATTTTTCATTTCATCTTCGAATCATCATCCATATGCATTATAAGAAGATGCATCTAAAAAACAGTAGTACCGTAGTACTACTTGCAAAATTGTCGCGACAATGATTAAGCATACATATAAGTTATGTTATGTTTCCAACAATGAGAGTCATTGCCTATTGTGTCAAGTGTAGCAAGGGTGAACGTACTAGAATGATTACCGAAATTGCCTGTGTGCAAAATCTCATTATTCATCTACCTCAAAGCAATAATATAAATTATAAATCTTTTAATTTATTATAATTTCAGAATGCACACATCAACCGTCAGAATTGACATTAAATTACACAATCCATATTCACTGCCATATTATTCCAAATAGGAATAATACATCAGAACATTTCTAAACGCACATTGCTGTAATTCAAAGCAGTGAATTTCACCCATTTTGACTATAGCGTAGGTGTTTCCGATCGACCGTCTCATGTATAAAATATCATCAACCATCGGTCGTGTCGATCCACCAACCCATATTTGACTGAAGTGTGTGCAGTTTTACTGGTAAAAAGTATGCCTATTTACGAGTCGAGTCTGAAACGTCACATTGCTACAAATCACGATACACAGAGAGACAATCACGCGACTGCTTTGTTATGACTGCTTTGTCATGTGCAGTATGACGGTTGACAGTTCAGGACAACCGATCGTTGATGATAGTAGATAGGAAAAACGGTCGATTGGAATAGTTCGTGGTCCGTTATACGTATGTGTATGAATGTCCCTTTGGGGCAATACTAACAACTGAGCAATGTTTTTTTTTTACTTTTTATGACTGAGCAGAAAATTAATGAGCATTCTAATTAATGCAGCTGCATTTGTCAAAAGTTGGATTGAGTCGCCAAACAGAAATAAAAGTGGAAGAAATGCAAATGTGAATAGTGCAAGTACAATATAATCACATTGAAAGTAATTGGTTGATATATAGTTTATGGTTTGGAATAGTTAACGTTTCTTTACACTAATTGAGACCTATAAAAGTGAGTGAGAATTATTTACCAAAGGTGAGATCTGCTACGATGGTAATGTGAACGGAACGCAGTCAGTTGAATTAATTAAATGAGTGAAATTTAGCGTGAATGGAACATCAAAAGCAACTAGTATAGCCATTAGGGTACTTCTAAATTGATAAATTGGTGATGTGAATTTTAGACGTCATGCCCAAATTATCTCGAATGGAGCGTTAGCATCATGATAATATACCTGGAATAGAATTACGTTATTCAGCTGGGAAAAACATCCGAGAATAATATATATTTTCAAATAAATTTCACAATAATGCAATTTATTTGATCATTCAAAATGATTATCGAATGGATAGAAAAAGTTCTTGCTTAGAAATGATCAATAAATTCCAATTAAATTTCCGATAATTTATGACTTCACACGTAAGTATGCCAAGTTTCAACATCATGTGTGTTTTCGCGCCAACCTTTGCGCCAATGAATTGAGTTTCGCTACGCTTATGCATCTCTTTAGTCAATGCGCTTATCTAAATATCATCACCTCCGACCATGGCATTTTCTTGTGTTCTCCCAGTTCACGGAATATGATATGTATGTTTAATTACAACTGTACGCCTAATGAAGTTATTATAATTGAATATCTACCATATCATTCAAATTCAGTGATGCACCAACGATATCTCCCCTCACTTTAAACAGTGCATAATTCAGGTATAATTATGACACATCCAAGTACTCTACTTACGCAAACTGCGGTTACATAATGAAACAAAATGCAAAACATTTCTGATATTGTCGAACTTTGTGAGAAACATTTCAAAGGCAGTGATCTCCGGGGACTTCATATCTATACGCAAGGGTTCTCTTGCACTTAGTATAATTGTTGAAATCGCAGCGTACATGAAAGATGAAAGTATATTATATACGTTCGAAATAGTGTACGTGAATATTAGTATGCACCCCTGGCACATCTAGCATTCTTATGTGACTGAGGATAAAGTGATTACAGTGTGATTATATCATCATGATCGGAAGTAGCATTACGTCGCTCAACAATTGGTGCATTGTGTTCATTGTTGAAGTCAGTCATGCGATAGTGGTACTTCACACAATGAGTTCGAAATGTGAATGTTTTATAGATATGTAAATATTGTACATATATGCATTCACAAAATCATATTGTTAACTGAATTAAAAACACTATTCCATTTTCATATATCCTCTATTTTCCGTGTTATTTACTATTTTTCATAATTTTACTGTGGATTATATTGTGTTTTGATGTGAATGGATGATTAATATTTATGTGCACATGAAATGTCCAGAACAACATATGAGAAGAATCGTTATAAGTTTAATATCAAATATGGATAGAATGGCTACCAACTATAAACCTGTCAGATTTCGAAATATGACGTACAATTCTGAAAAATGTTTGAAAAAAATATTTTCGACTCATTGTTTCAAATGGATTTCACACAGAAATACTACAACCGATCTGAACGTATATATATATATATATATATATATATATATATATATATATATATATATATATATATATATATATATATATATATATATATATATATATATATATATATATATATATATATATATATATATATATATATATATATATATATATATATATATAGACATATGATGAAAGTGAGAGAGATAACAACACAGAGTAAAAGAGATATATAATTTGAAAGAGAGAAATAGAAAATATACACGAAAACCACTCTTCCCCCTTGTCATGGTACGGACCCCAGATAATGCTATATTCTCCATTCATATTCCATAGGGTACAGCCAGCCAGTTATATACTACTACCGTACTATACAGATGTGGCCAATTTATTTAATTAACATAGATTAATTTGTCATGCAAATAGCATGTGAAGTGCATAGCAGCATGATGGCAGTGCCCTGAAGGTCTAATACGGACAATATAGAATTTCCTCGGCTATCATAGACTCTTATGTTGATTCAATGACGTCATACACATGTACCTCTTCGAGTTTCTCAAAAATTATGTCTTGTGTGCTGTTATTAGATATAGAAATGAATCAAAGTGAAAGAAATGTGCATCAGTGAGAAAGATAAACGAAGAAGTTTCTAGACGCGTGTGGAATGATCACGGAAATATATATTGATATGAAATGTGTAAAGTAAAAGTTTTGAATATATTCAATTTTGAGAATCCATCAGTAAGTTTCTCATCTGCAGTAAGACTTTATGTGGAAAAAAATGAAAAATCTGAATATTATATATATGAACGTTAGAAAAATAGTTTTGAATATATCCTGCAGGTATATGAATTTTTTATAATATATAACTATTTGATATAAATATATAACTATATAAATATATAATATATAACTATTATATATATAACTAGGTTGAGTTCCGCAGAAGAATATCGGAGGAAGCACCAAGAGGGGAGATCCAAGATGTAGAGGTGGAATGGAGGAGTTTCAAATTGACAATGGTGACAGTGGCAGAGGAAGTTTGTGGAAGGACATCTGGAAAAAAGAAAGAGAAGGAAACACCGTGGTGGAACGAGAGAGTTAAAGAAGTCGTGAAAAAGAAGAAGGATGCGTGGGACAGGAAAGAACAGAACAACTCCGAAGAGAATGTAAGAGAGTATAGAGCATGTAAGAACTTGGTGAAGTCAGTGGTTGAAGAAGAAAAGAAAAGAACGATGGAGATTTTTGCAGACCGGTTAGAAACAGACTTTGACGGCAATAAAAAAATGCTGTATAATATGGTCAAGTTGAAGAGACGAACAAATGATACACAGACGGTCATGAGGAGGAACGACGGCACGGTGACAAACAAACCCGAGGAGCTGAAGAAAATTTGGAAAGAATACTTCGCGAACCTGTTGCAGGGAGAAGAGGGAAGCGAAGAAATAGAAGCGGTGACGAGGGAAAGAGGTACGGAAGAAACAAGAGGGAAGGACAACGATGAAAACAAGAGACCAAGCAGAAGAGAGGTAATCGACGTTATAAAGAGAATGAAAAATGGAAAAGCTACTGGGATGGACGAGATAAATGTGGAAATGATCAAGGCAGCTGGTGGTGAAGGAGCAGAATGGCTCTACAGAGTCGTTTTAGCGGCATGGACACAAGGCAGAGTGCCTCAAGACTGGGGCAAAGGTGTCATGACACCTATATTCAAAAAGGGAGACAGATTAAGGTGCCAAAACTACAGAGGCATAACAGTCATGAGCCAAGCAGCCAAAATGTACGAGAAAGTATTGGAAAAAAGACTCACACAATATGTAGAGGTAAAGATGAGAGAGGAACAGTATGGGTTCCGAAGAGGACGATCCACAATAGATGTGATATTTGCATTGAGACAAATAATGGAAAATAGGTGGGAAGATGGTGCAGTGATGAGAATGGTATTCTTGGACCTGGTGAAAGCTTATGATCAACTTCCACGAGCAGTCGTGTGGAGATGTTTGGAAAAGAAGGGCGTAAGCGAGGAGTTGATAAGAAAAATAAGGAGTACCTACAAAGAAAACTGGAGTTGTGTGCAGTGCAACGTAGGGAGGACAGAATGGTTCAAGGTAAACGAGGGATTGAAACAAGGAAGTGTGCTATCACCAACTTTGTTTGGTGTGGTAATGGACGAGATGTTACGTGAAGTGGAGGAAGGTGAAGAGGAAGAAGCGGACTCAAAGACGTTCATTTATGCGGACGATATTATGATTTGGGGGGAGTCAAACGAAGAGGTACAATCGAGAGTGGATAAGTGGGAGAGGGTGACAGAGAAGTTTGGACTACGTATTAGCTGCGAGAAGAGTGAAACACTGACGATGGACAGAGGAAAGAAGGCAACGTGCAATATCAAGGTTCAAGGAGTGGTACTAAGAGAGAAAGAAGAGTTTAAATATCTAGGGAGTGTGATAACGAAGGATGGCAAGGTGGGGAGTGAGATCAAGAATAGAAGGGCAGCGGCTGAGAGTTTCTATCAATGTGTACGAAAATTAATATGGAAGGAGGGTATTCCAAGAAGATGTAAACTAATGATTTACAAGTGTTACTATCTACCCATCCTAACATACGGTGCAGTAACATGGCCAATGGGGGGGAAAGAGGGAGCAGACATCCAAGCATCCCAGATGAAGTTCTTGAGAGGGGTGGTGGGAGTGACGAAGCTAGACAAGATCAGGAGTGAGAAGATTAGGGAGGACCTGGGAGTGGAGAAGTTGAGTTGGAAGTTGAGTCGAGAAAGATTAAGGTGGTTTGGACATATGAAAAGAATGGGAGAAAATAGAATCCCGAGAAGAGAATTTGAAAAGGGTAGGGATATGAGGGAAAGAAAAGTGGGTCGTCCAAGAGCTAGGTGGATTGATAGCGTTGAAGGAGATGTTCAAGAGAGAAATGAAGAGTGGGAGAGAGTAGAAAGAGAGAAATGGTGGGAAAACAGAGAAAGATGGAAGGAATTGGTGGAGCGGCAACAGGAGGAAGAAGACTGCGAAGAAGCTGGAGAAGCAGAGTACAGGCAAGAAGACGGAATGGCTCACCGTCTTCGACATCCCAGGCAGCCCTAGAAACGACGGTGGAGTCACCTTCACCCCCCAAACCCGACATCGTTGGATGGGGAGATCGAAAATCGATATATATATATATAACTATTTCATTAATCCCATTTTTTTTCAACTATCTATTATTTTTATGTATATTGACTATTGGAAAGAGCCGACTTTCTTGTTCATCACAACATACAATATCCATTCAGTTAATTGGATATCATTTTATCTGGAACAATTCATATATTCCGATTTTAAAAATAATGCTACAGGTGAATCAATATCTGCTTTATGTATTCGATGTGGAAATAGAAGACCGAAACAGCGAAACATTCATAGAGACTAAACTAAAATATTTCCACGGTGAATATTTGCAGTTAAATGCAATAAATTGTTTCATTTGACATTCGACTACATTATGTACGAACAACATACACGTTGTGAAACATTAAGGTTATACATGTATGTGTTTCTCTTTCCTGTCAGTTATATTTTCTGTGATAGACATTATTTTCCACACATTACTAGACTCATTAAATATTGTTAAATCAATATTTTATAGCATTATTTGAACGAATAAAAGTGTTTTTCGCCGCCCAAGTATCGCTAGCGGTAGTAACTGAAGTCACCGTTGGGCGTGGGTTCGAGTCCCACATAAGGCATGGGTTTTTGTAAACGTCCTTTTATCTAACATCTCTTCATCGTTTCATTATCATCCACTCATTCGTACCCCCGTATAATCTAGCTGTTGGTGGGGTCGTTATGCAACATTACAAAAAAGAGTGTATTATCAATATAAAATCGAGTGATTTATTTCAAATTTATTCTCAATTCAAAGTTATATTGAGTATTCTGATGGAACAGTCCCAAACATGATGACCACTATCATATTAAATTAGGGAATTGAGCCCGTATGTCCGGATCATGTATGCTCATTATGTAACTATTGGTACCAGGATAAAGATGAATTTACTTCGAGGCAACTTGATATTACAGCACACAGATCACCTTAATTCAAAACTTCTATCAAATAAATGATATACGATTGTGTTCTATTCTTATATATTTCATTTTGACATGTTATATTCTTTGAACTGTTCCAGAATCTGCTCCAAAGATTTAGGCTGATGAAAATACCCACTGAGAATCAAAATGATCAATTTTGAAGTGCTTGAATGCCCATTTTATATTCAAATGATATCATTATGTAGACAATTAGCCGAACGATTACACTAAATTATCGAATGAAACAGTTACCATTTCAAATAATCTAAGAAATCAAAATGAAATATGTAAAAATGTTATATTACACAATATTACGTATAACAAGGTAATATAACACCGACTTGTGGTTAAAATGGTGGCAAAAATTATTTTTGGAGAATGTAGCAAGTGGTCCCATGGATTTACAAGCACAAATGGATACATTGATATTATCACTGTTGATGGACATGAACAAAGATATCCAACAATCACATCTTGTGTTAGGATTTACCTAACTGTTTAAAGAAGGCAGTTCTTATAACTATAATATTATATAGATGGCCATGACAGGCAGTCATGGCAACATTGTATTGTTGGATTGTGTTGATAAGACAAGGGTCAGAGAGAGTTTTGTTGGATAAACATTGTGATTTACTTCTTACAAATACAGATATAATTATGTTCTACAACGTTTTATTCTATATTAATTGTCCTTGTTACCCCTAAACGTAGCAAGTGGGGGCTCGTCCTTTTAATTCGCATACCGTAAGTGATATTGCCGTGAAGTTGTTTATCGTACGTATGCAGTTTCGTGTTTACATGTGATTATTTTCTAAAGTACAGACAATATTATGAATAAATATAGTGTGGAAAGTGATAATGCAGCCAGGGAGTTCGATGAAGAGACCATACCGTTAGACTTATTACGTATGATGGGAAGGTGCCAAGAGATAGACAATACAGGTTTTATAACTGCATTGAGGGTGACATGTGAATCATTGTCTGAGGTGCGATTTGAGCCACCAAGTTTTTCACCACCACCACTTCCTGCTCGCTCACCGCCGTCAATCCCTGCTCGTTCACGACCAGAGGTCCTCCTGGGTGGTCAAGGAACACAGTGTAGTGTAGTTCAAGCACTGAAACTGGAACTACCGACATTTAGTGGTTCGTCAGACCGACTCTCTCCGATGAAATTCCTGGAGGAGATAGAACGCTACGCGGGCGCTGCGAGGAAAAACCACCAGTGGCTTCTCAGTGAGGTACTACCATTAAATTTAGTGGGTGACGCGGGAAGGTGGTGGCAGTGCCGTGGAGGCTACTCCATGTGAGAAGTTTTTCAGAGAGATTTTGAAAAAACATTTGGAGAACTAGATAGAATACGCCGTCTGTGCCGGGAGTTGGACTCGAGGACCCAGCACGTTGACGAGGAGTTCGGGTCCTTCGTAAGGGTCATAGCTGCGTACTATGACCGAATAGGGAAATTAGTCCCGGAAGAAGAGAAGGTACAGAGGGTACTTGCACAAGCCAACCCCTTCACACGCCACCTGCTGCTAGGCCGGACTTTCAGGTCACTTCGTGATCTAGAGGATAGTGGGCCCGAGATCAGAGAATTAAATTGGAGGAACAACAGCTATGTTCCACCTCCTCTTCCTACATATACCATGGAAAGTGATCTAGCCTACTGGCCTGCGTATAACACACCTCCTCCCTTGAATCAGTACACCAGTCCACCTACTACAAACCACAAGATTTCGGGTCATGTTCCTGATTCAGCTGGCACAATAAATCCCAACGATGTCTGTAACCGATGCAAAGGATCCGGACATTGGTCACGTCAATGCCCAACTCCAAAAGCATCTCCGCCATCATCGTCTCCAGCAGTGTCGGGAAACGGGCGACGGTGAGCCCTAATCCTGCGGGGTCTCACGTTCGATCCGTTTGGCAGGACAAATTACCATTATCTAAGTTCCCCTTCATTCTTATCACGGTTGGGAATCGACAACTAAGGGCACTTTTGGACACTGGATCATGCATCAGTTTAATGGGAGAATCAGGAATGCATGCAGCGGCAGCAGTGGGAGTTAAGCCTTGCAACATCAACAGAATTCTTCGCATGGCTTCCGGTGAAGAAGTGATAGCTTCAGCCCAGTTACGTGTTCCCATTTCTTGGTCAGGAGGTCAAAGGCGACACCGATTCTTATACTTACCAAACTTGTCGGAGACCGTTATTCTTGGGCGTGATTTTTTGGAGGTAACAGGAATCTCCATCCACACCAAAGAAGGTGGTTGGTCTGTAGGTTCCTCCAGCCAGCAAGTAATACCGTTTGTGACTGCAAGACGTCAGGTTAACGACAGAGACTTCACCCACAACAGGGATATTCAGAGTCTAAACCTTGATACCTTGTTTTCTGATGCAGACACAGCCTCTCCCACCCGTTATCCAGCACCTCCCTGTACACAACCGTGTATTCTTATCACCCCAACACTTTCAGTGAAGCCCTCGCGTGACAGTCAAATTGAGGATATCGTCGAGGCTTGGCGATTTATCCTTCAAAGTTCGCGGCCGACAGCTCCAGTTGATTCCAGACCGTACACTGAGGTAAGAGAGCTACAGCTTCACGATGCAGTTGCAGATGTAGGAGCACACCTTGATTGCAACTCACCTGTCGTAACACCAAATGTGCTAAATGTTGCTTCCACTGAATCATCTTCTGCTACTCTAACTTCAATAGGTAGTCGTTGTCCAGAATTAGCACGTTCTTCTGTTGCAAAGATTTTGGATAAATTCTCAGCCATTTTCACCCCCAAACCGGGTGCTACTTCTTTAGTTCAACACCAGATTGACACTTCTGATAATGCTCCATATAGAAGTAAACTTCGCCCAGTAAATAAGAAAAAAAGAGAAATAATGGACGAACTTATTGATTCCCTTCTTGCTGACGGTATTATCGAACCTTCACAAAGTAATTGGGCATCGGCACCGGTTTTAGTTCCTAAGAAAAACGGAAGTTATCGATTAGCGGTAGATTATAGGGAAGTTAACAAACGGACTAAGGTTCCAGTGTACCCAATGCCTACGACTAAATGGATATTAGCACAATTAGGAACCTCGCAGTGGTTTTCTTCAGTAGACTTATCCCAAGGCTTTCATCAAATCCAAATGCACCCAGATGATTGCTACAAAACTGCTTTTGTATGTCATAGAGGTTCATTCCAATATACCCACATGCCCTTTGGTCTAGCAGGAAGCCCAGCTCGATTCCAGGAACTTATGGACAAGGTGCTAGGAGATCTGAAATATAAGTGTGCCATGCCCTCTATGGACGATGTTGTCATCTTCTCGCCTACGGCGCAGAAACATGTTCATGATATTGAGGCTGTACTAGCCAAATTACAAGGTGCGGGGCTAACCATCAATCCTAAAAAAGTTCAACTGTTTCAACAATCACTTAAATTCTTAGGACATGTTATTAGTCCAGGAGCGTGTAGTCCTGATCCAGACAAGGTAAAATCAGTCAGGGAATATCCCCGCCCCACAAAGATAAAGGAATTACAAAGCTTTCTTGGACTTGTTGGGTATTATCGCCCTTTTCTACCTGGTATGGCACAAGACTCGCTTCCTCTCACCAATCTTACCCGGAAGAACACTCGTTGGCATTGGGGTGAAAAACAGGAGTCGGCATTTACTTCACTTATCGAGGGTTTAGTGAATGCGACTTCTCTAGCTTTGCCAGATCTTACTAAACCATTTTCAGTGGAAACGGACGCTAGTGGTTTGGGAATTGGAGCAGTTCTTCTACAGGATTTTAAAGGGTCTCCAAGACCAGTCGAGTACATAAGTAGGCAACTTACCGCACACGAGAAGAACTATACGGTACAAGAGATGGAATGTCTAGCAGTTGTTTGGGCATTGGATAAATTTAGGCCGTATTTGGAATATACGCACTTTGACGTGTTTTGTGATCATTCATCACTATCATGGATGTTTCGTACTGACCTAGCATCAAGTCGAGTACGAAGATGGGTGCTTCGTTTGCAAGGGTACGACTGTACAATAAAATTTCGTAAGGGAAGCACTAATTTACCAGCAGATGCCCTTAGCAGAGCACCGGTTTCAGATATTTCGACACCAAACCTATCTTATGCTGAGTTGCTTTTTCCAATCTCGGTTGTAGATCCCATACACTCAGTTTGTTTTGAAGAGAATGAAACAAATGTTATGGTCGGGGCAATCGAAGAGCTGGATATATCAGTTCTTACTGATACACCGATGCTAATAGACTTACAAAAGGGTGACGAAGACCTAAACTGTTTAGTGAAGTTTCTACAGGAAGAGGTAACACCTGCAGACCCTCGCATCGCTTCGTGGGTGAAGGTGGTTTCTAATAGTAGTTATTTGACTGAAACAGGTCTACTCGTGCGTCGTGTTGGAGGTAAACCTGGCACAGATGAGTCAACTTATACCAGAATCTGGTTGCCGAAGAGTCTTAGGGAGTTGGTGTTGAAAGTGGAACATGACCATCCTCTTAGCGGTCATGGGGGATTCTTCCGTACGTTGAAAAAGGTTCAACAGACCTATGTCTGGATGGGTATGCGTACTGACATCGCAAGATATGTGCGTTCATGTGTGTCATGCCAAACAGTAAAACCGAATCGTCTGAAGCCAACTGGAAAAATGGACAGCAGACTCCCTGGCGATCCATTTTCAGAATTAAGTGCTGACTTAGTAGGACCACTTCCAACGTCACGAAACCACAATAAATATCTCCTTGTGGTCGTGGACAAGTTCACTAAGTATGTAGAAGCTTTTCCACTACGCAATGCTACAGCTTCATCCATTGTTCCTCGTATGGTCGAACTGTTCTCCCGACATGGTTTTCCATTAAGTATCTCTTCAGATAATGGCAAACCTTTCGTGAGCGACATTTGGAAAGGTGTGTTGTCAGCAATGAGCATAGTAGAACGTCATTCGGTGCCATATCGTCCTTGTGGGCAGGCTGTGGAAAGGTACAACGGTACTTTGAAGGATTCCCTCAAAGCTTACTGCCAAGACCATCGCGACTGGGACACGCATCTCCAGGAAATCCTGTTCGCTCTTCGTTCTTCAGAAAGCGCAGTGACTGGATACACTCCCTCATTTTTAACCTACGGACGTGAACTCCGAACTCCATGGAAAATCAATAACGAAGAAGAAAGAGACGTCAAGGATGACGATGTTCACGAATTTGCAGCCAACCTACACAATAGATTGTCAGAAGCGCGTGATTTTGCCAGGACCACCATGCAAAAACATCACGAGGTAGCAAAAATGACGTACGACGCACACCGCAATGAAACTAACTTTTCAGTGAACGAGCTGGTGTGGAGAGAGAAACATGTCCTCAGTAATGCTAGTATGGGCATTGCAGGTAGTCTGGCTCCGAAACGCAATGGACCATTTCGCATCGTACGCTGCATTGGCAACAACGTTTTCGACCTGGTAGACCAGGAATCAGGCCAACCTGCAGGACGAGCCAATGCAGATCAGCTTCTTCGTTGGGAGCCTCGACCAGACTGGGCGAAAGGACCGGGTCCAGGTTCAGCGCCAGCTGTACGACCTGCTCCACCGTGTACGAGGACAGACCATCCGTACAACCTCCGAAACTGTGTACTTAACGTTAAGGGGGGGAGAATGTTAGGATTTACCTAACTGTTTAAAGAAGGCAGTTCTTATAACTATAATATTATATAGATGGCCATGACAGGCAGTCATGGCAACATTGTATTGTTGGATTGTGTTGATAAGACAAGGGTCAGAGAGAGTTTTGTTGGATAAACATTGTGATTTACTTCTTACAAATACAGATATAATTATGTTCTACAACGTTTTATTCTATATTAATTGTCCTTGTTACCCCTAAACGTAGCACTTGCATACAATCATTCTGGAGCCACAATCTAAATAATATCCCAATTTTTGAGACAAAAATCATTGCTTCATTTCACCACTGGTTAAATACACCTACATTCGGAATACATTCTTATAACTTAATTATCGTTCAAAAATCATGCTAAATGAAAACATATCCACGTAAAATCAGTGAAATATTATGCTAAATGTATAGAATGATACTATACACATAACGTTTCTATACCTTGGCTAATGTTTGCTCTGCTCATTTGATCCTCTCTATATGCAATGTATACCGTACGTATACGGTACACGATTATATTACACATAAATAAGGTAAATAAGACTTGACCGGGATGTATTGCTTCATAGTGAATACAGAATATTCAATTCTATTACCAAGTAATACTAAATTATTTAATGAATTTGAGTAAACATTGGATATTTCGCATTTGCATTTCAGTATACATTTAATCAAGAGGGTTATCAAAAAATAGACTATAAATAAGCATACTTTCATCCACGTCGCTTCAAGTTCCATGTGAATCTTGGATGTATATTATGGTCTTCATCCTGATCTATTCTCATCCCCATTGCATCCACATATTCATCATTTCAGTCACATTGAATTGAATTTCGTTTGATTCATATATGAAATAACTGTAGATTTACGGTCATCTCAAGTAAATCTAGCTGTTGATGAACCCCGTGAACAAACAATGATGAACAAATTAGCTGTAGAAAGTGTATTTATTTCATTCGTATGGTTTTAACAACGCACTGTAATGATAAACAAGACTATTGGCGTCGAAGAAATGATTAATGCAATGATGGGATGATGAGATGAAAGTTTCTTAGGTAATAGGCACGAAGCGTACTTTTCTCTGTACTTTTTAAAGACGATAGAATTGTTCATGTGATTCTCAGCCACAATAAAGAATCGTTTTGAGTGTATTTTCTCCAATATTGGCACATGAAATAGCATGGCTGTTAAATTAATCGATTTGGTTTTATCTGTTCGTAAAAATAAACACATTATTATTTACTTTCTCTCAACTAGTATTTGGTTAAAACGATAAGATTTTATGGTTAATCCATTAAAATTCCTGTTGTCAAACTATTGTTACCCATGCTATTTTTTAGTGCCAACCACAGATAGTAGAACAAGATGATACCACTTCTGCACATAAAAATTCAAGTTGTTATTACGCTATATAGATGCTTCCCCTGTTTTACTGTATGGTGAAAACTATGCCTTCTATTGCAATCAAAATGAAAAGAGTTGTAGTAAACAACTGCGTTGGTGAAAATTGTAAGCGCGCTTCTAGCTAACTCACTGATAATTTGTCTAGCTACAGATAAAAATGAAAATATAAAAATCAAATCAAAATATAAAACATAAAATATTCATCAAACAATGTAAACATATTTCATGCTTGAGTGAGGTGAACGATACAACTAAACAGAATTCTCATTATTTGATAATAACGTCTGAAAAATGCTATGGAAAAATGGTAAAATATGCATACCTTCTATATCTACCACTTTTCTATATACTTTGCTCTGAGGTTTCAGTAGTTTGTTGAAAGAATGAACTGGTAACTTTTCATTTCCCATGAACAGCTGTTTTATTCTATTGCTATTCGGCCGATCAGTCTTTAACGAACTCTTAAAGAACTTTAAATAACTGGGCCGTATGTCATTGTGATGTTGAATCGATCACAACTGTTTTGAAAAGTGACACATACATTTTATTGTAGTTCATACACGCTTTTAATCGTCATTTCATGATTCTTGAATGAAACTGAATGTCCTTCTAAAATGAGGGACTATAAATTGTTAAGCTTCAATGGTACTGATATTGTCGAACTATATTATTCAGATAATGATCAAGTATTATTTTGGATTATAGCTATACGATACGATTATAGCTACATCGGTACGATAGCTATAATCATAGGTATTATGCAGCAGTTCATTGAGTATCTGCTTGGTACATTCAATTATACACTATTTCTGAATTACTCAATTGCTAAATAATATAATTGATATCATATTTCATACAAGAGAGAACACGAGAAAAGGATGTTGTATAGAGTGAGAAAATAATATAGTAAAGGGTGGAAGAGAAGAGAATTTTGAAGAAGATTGTGAGAGAATTGAGAAAGAAACTTAGTTATCCTAAACCTAGGATCATCACTGAGGATCCAGGAATTTATACCTATCTGCAGGCCTGACTTTGAACAATATGTATCATATTTGTGTTCAAAAGATATGTTTCATGTAAATTAACATATAACTTCGAATTTGACTTGAAAAAATTATCGCTTTTTTAACTTTAAGCCAATTATAACTCATACGTTTTTCAAACTACTTCAACTAACGTTGACACGAAATCCCTGAACTTCAATAAACCTTCCTTATGTAACTTACATTCTCTTTCAAAACCATTAAAACTGAGAATATCAGTGAAAACTAAAACTCGGTTCAACTTACTTCCAAATACATACTTTATTACTTTTACCTCTTTCACATTATTAGGCTATACGTTACAGTCAAACTAAATTAAACACCAGCTCCTTCACTGCAAAATGAACTTCTACTTTATCTTGGAAGGTTTTCTCCAGGCATTTCTCTTCTTCAAACTTCTTGTGCTTTATGCTCACGAATATTGTAGTTGTAAAATAATTAATAATATTAGCCTTCGAGAATCGCTCGTAGCTCATAATCTTGCGTTTGACATTATGGGTGTGTTTTCATCGGGCCAATAAAAACTGTCAAAGACAAAGGTAATCTCAGTAAGGTATACGGAGCTCGAGTTGATAATAAAAGATCACTTCGAAATTTAATGTAAATAATGATTTCATAATATAATTATAAAATACGGAACGTAAAGGTTTGAAGGAAAAGTTGAACGGCTATATGAGGGCTAGAGTACAATATGGGCCTAATTTTTAGTTCTTCACAGAAGTTGAAAATATACATAATATATATATATATATATATATATATCGTATATATCGTATATATATATATATGTATATATATACTATCTCGGTAGCTCAGTGGGAGAGCAGCGGACCGGCAATCTGAAGGTCCCGGGTTCAATTCCCGGTCGAGACGTATCTTTTACGACATGGCTGAAATATCCCATACACCTCGAGATTGGATCGTATCCAAGAAGTTTAATTATCACGTATATATATATATATATATTATATATATATATATATATATATATATATATATATATAAATATATATATATATAATTATATATAGGCCTATATATCCATCTCTATATATATATAAATATAATCATGTACATATATCCAACCATGATACAAATAATATGAGTTGATTAAACTTGTATCTACAAAGAAACGTACCATCTAACGATCGAATACTTTTGAAATGAGTGTTAATTTCAATATTGATCATTATATTATTACTTCAGAATTATATGGTTTAAGAGATGCAATAGCATATTCTATTGTGGATTCTGAAAAATTGTTGAACGGTAGAAATACCGCGTACGGCTAAACAAAAATTGCGGTGATATTTGTGTCCGTCGAATAGGTATAGGCAATAGTCCATCTGAGTTGTATCATTTCTTAAATACAGATTCATCGATTTTTTTTTAAATGCAGTAGTAACATACGACAACGGACGACATCAACGGATCAACGGACGACATTACTAACTCTGTATGTAATCTCCCACAAATCATCAATGAGAATTTGCCTACTTTTCTACTTGGAGGGGGGAGGGGGGCTTCAAGAAAATTGTATTTTTTCATCCCTCAATGTATCCAATTTTTAGATTACCCAAAACGATGGGAAAATATAAAAGATGGCCTTTTCAACGTGTGAGACTGATTGATAGACGGCAAATACATGAGAGATAATTATAGTGTACTTCTATCGCATCAAAGAGAAACTTTCCCTTAAAGAAGGAGAGAAAAATATCTGTATCATCTAAGAAAGATTGATGATGAATTTTAGCGACTCATTTTCCCCATTGTTAGAATGTGAAGAACTCCAGAATAAATACGTGGCCATCAAACTTAATTCTGTCATCTCTGTAACTCATATTATAACAAGCACATTAAAATTTCTCCGTTAAATTATAAAATAATATGTACTCAGATTGAAATTGGGGAAACTAATTTCCTATTTCGACCCACAACTTATTAATTTTCAGTGATAACATTCTCAAAATAACCAACAAGCTGTGAAAAAGATATTCTTGTTCGATCTCTCTGAATTCAAATGGATAGAGGAAAAAACATTAATCGATGAAATACTCATCGTCTACATGAATGATAGTGAACATCCAGCTAATTGACAATTTGGCATCAAAATTGGCGGAAGTGATAATTTGTAAAAATTAAAGATGAAATGAAAACTAACATAATGGTGATGACATCAACATGGTGGTGAATAAGAAATAAAAATTATAATTCAATTCAAAGTTATTGGATGAAATGTTGTTTTTTGTAGTTGGTTTGGTGAAAATGGGAAAGTTGGAGCAAGACGTTGGGGATCATTCTTTTCCATTCAGTGAGTAGGATAGATTGAATGATTTTTTAAAATTATAAAAATAGCCGTAGCTCAGTCAACTAAGGTACCGCTTGAGAAACTGAAGTCCCGGTTCGAGTCTCGCATGTGGCATGAGTTTTAGTGAACATCCCTTAAATTATCGCCACTCCATATTTACATTATCACCTAAGCGTATCCCCAGAAAACCTACAGCTGTTGTTGGTAGGCAGAGAATACTCGTCATCATCATCATAAACTCCATCCTCCTCTGAAATTCCGATTGGAAATCATTGTTGTTTGCATGATCTTTACTTTGTAAATGGCTATTCATCACCACCATGTCTGTATAATAAAAACTGAAATGGTAATTTTTTCGTCTATCATAATATCAAAGCATAAATTGTCCCAAAGTGTTGATACTTCCTTATGGATGTTACGAAAAATCGTTTATGAGATATAAAATAGAATGAAATATATAAATGATAATTGTTGTGAATAAAGTTCAAATCTCACGACCCTCTAATCCTTTGAGATTCTTATATGTACTGTACGTTCCTCAGATATACGAAAGCAGAAAATAAAAAAAACGAGAAATTACTCATTTATATATGTTTCCATTCTGTCACAACATACATGATTTAATATTCAATGAACTTACCAATTTATTATGCTGATTTCACTTTATTATGGAGAGAATATCTTATGAAATGAACTTTTCGAATATATTGTTACCGGAAAAATGTTCTACCTCTGTATAGCTCGACACAGCAATGGTATTCTGCAAGTGAATAGTCTGAAAAGGCTCGCGTTTTTAACACGTTTTGCATGATATTTTTGACAATGAGTGATCTTCAAACGTCTCTCATGTCTGTTTTGGAATATTTCTCTCTATCTCTCTCTCGTGTCATGTATATGAACACATTAAAGAGCTTTCCTTGAGAGAACCTAGCCGTGAATACGAGACGTATATCTAGGAATGGAGGCATTTTAAAAATTTCCATATAAACTTTTGACAAATGATGGAACAGACACAAACGAAAGTTTTTGTCGGAATCTGAGATACATTTATATGACACATATTTTTCAATATTATAGTTGATAAAATGCGAGATTTATAAAATGCAAACATAGACGAAAGTTATATTACCAAAACAGTTCACTTTTATGAATAAACTAGAATAAATCCCCGTACACAACTCTACTCCCCTCGCCTATACCTGCAATTAGTACCTATATCTGCAATTAGTACCTAATTGTATTATGCTAGCCACTGAATTAACGGCCCTGGTGATTGCTAGGCAGCAGCACAGTCAAGCATTCCTTCAGCGCTTTCTAGTGAACTTCACTAGTACTACAGGTGTTACATATGAGGGGTTAGAAGAGATTGGTGAGAAAGTAGAGGGGGGCAGTTTCTATTCCAACATTGTGTAACATGTCTTGATTCTACATCTTTATTGTCTATGACAACATGTTGATATTTCATACACCTTTCATTCTATAACAAATGATTGCTACTACATGAGTATATTGTGTTTCCCTATGTGTTGCTATTATGATTCGATTATTATGATCATGCTAAATTATGATTTATTATGATTATTCAAATTTCATTGACATTTTTTATTTTGAAACTAATGTGAAATTACAAAATTAATTTCCATTCAATTGTATACAACTACATTTGAGAATGATGAGAGATGTGAGCGAATCATGAGATAATATCTCTCCAGCCATTATTGGGCTCTTGTTGGAACTTTGGTAACTATTTTCTCAAAACTTTCAAACAACAAATTGGAACGTGTAGCATACTTCTTGCCTATTCTCCCCGGTAATATTGAAAATAAGTCTTAATAGCCGAGTTTTTTGAATCTACAAAAGATACAGCACTTTATTTGATTGCGTGTTTCATGTTGTACGTAGAGCACGTCGTACCAGCTCGCGTATACGAATTGAACACAAATTGACTAACTTAGATTTGACTGCTCCTCCACCATTCAATACCACAGATAGCTACGTGCTCTTCATGGGTAAACAGTTTGCAGGGTAGTACATTATGAAATATTCTAAATAATTGGCAGTATGTGAAAGAACTAGAATGTTCACTTTTATCTTACCGAGTGTGTTTCGGGAAAGCGTGATACGCTTATTTCTGAAGGGATGAATGTGCAGAGGTTTTTAAGATCAAAATAGTTATGGACTTCAATATTTATACATCAGAATTGCCGCAAGTAAGTACATTTGACATTTATTGAATATAGAATCAGGTGTTCGTTGGTGGGCGTTTTCTGGACAGTTTCGTTTTGGTCCAATTGGAGGATGATTCAGTTGGAAGACTTCCATTTGACTTACTGAGAAAATTAAAAAAAAATCTCTTTCCATATTTTTTCTGATTTTTACGCAGCATTCAGGTCAGTCAAAGTACCTAATCGACTTGACACTTTTTCTGAACAGTGATGTCGTAGCACTACCGAAATTGGTTGAGAATGTTCTGGAACAAAATCGATTATACGGGTGAAGAAATCGGAAACATGGGAATATCCCCATGATAATAGCAATTGGTGAAATTCACAATTTTACAAATTTCGTCTGCTCAACACAAAATTCGCACATAATGTTGATATTGTTCTACTACATATTTTCATCGAGTTTGAAGAAATTTGGATTTGTCTCTTTTGAGAGGATGAATTATTAACTGGTGAAAAGGAGGTACTATGGAGATTATAGTTCGAAATTAAAATCTATGGTTGAAGGCTATGAGCTATGAGGTCTGAATGATTTCAATTGAACGAATGAATGAATGAATGAATGAACGAATCAATGAACGGAAGAATGAATGAATGAATAAGGAATCAAGATTCGTATTAATTCGAGAATCATAGTGTGTATTTAACTTTCGAGTGGGTATACCTATATTCTACATACATGTCTCTCATCTTACGATGCATGAGTCACGTTTTCCCAGTTATTCAAAATGTGATAGGCCTCAGGGATGTGACACACCTTGATAGCTTCTCATCAGATCGTTCTCGAAGTTGCCAAATACTTCTATATTCCTTACAACTCACCAGAAGTGTTTTATTCAACAAAATGAATATAAAAAAATTACAACAGTAAAATAGTTCTAGATATAAAAAATTGATTCCGAAATTCTCAGCTTATTCGTGATGAAACTGATAATTATTTGTGAATATACCTAATTTCAAACTATCTGTAACTGCAATGCTATATGGAGTAATTCGTCATTAGAATTCAGACCTCGATTGTTTGATTACCTCTACACGTTAATTAATAATGCAATTTACTAACTTTCATTAACAGAATTGAGGTATCGGATTTGCATTGAAGTGAATGGTGTGTGTTCGTGTGCTTGAAATGTAGATGAAGTAATTATCAGTTTTGTTTGTCATTCGAACACGGTACCGTGCCAAATCAACATCCAAAATATATAAATCTATTCTGATATGATAGAGTTATTCCTTAATGAGAAGTGGTAAATAGAATGAGTGAGTCATTAGTAGTGATTATTGTGTTCCAGTATAATACAGAGAAAAAATATAATTGTGTTTGGCATTAGGATGTTTGTTTTCAGTGATAACATTTATTTACTCTCCACCAAATGTTTCAAATTGTTGAAGCGATTTTACCATATGACCATACCTATACCATATGAATAGACCATATTCAATATGACCGATTGAAGATGTAGAATAAGATTTTGTTATTGAATTTTGTCAGGTGTTCAAGTGTTTACATTGGTTTCCATTCAAGCTGGTTTTACCAACTGAAAATTATATGATCCCATTTTTATCACTCTTGGTCAAGTATACTATTTTTGTCCTCTTACAAAGTAATCAAGTGATTAATAATACTCAATCCAGTTGGTGCAAGTGGCTCTCACAAAATTGATTAACTGTTGCGGTCAGATTTTAATTCGTCATTTTAATCATACGTATAATTTTAACTCGGATCAACTCAATATTCTGTGCAATGAATCAAGTAATGCAATATTATGTCTGAATTGATTGAGATCAAGGTGGAAAAAACACTCCATTGTTCTCATGGAATCATTTTCGTGTAATTCGTGTTTTGTCAAGTTCATCTCAAAACATATGCCTATTCATAATCTCTTTTTGGAAAAATTGTTTGTATATCGATGGGAGAGCTTCTGTATTTTTTCTACTCCTTCCAACAACGAGAATTAGAAATAATCATACATTTCAAAGATCAAGCAAACTTACTGAAAACGAAAAGTTTAAGCCTACTCACATTGAAAACGCTAAAGTTAATTTGACTCGGAGTCGTCGAACATTTAGGGCAATTATAACACCTGATATGATTGCATTCTATATTCAAATCGTCATTCAGCACTATAACAACGGTTCCACAAAGTCCCTAGAGTCCGTCATTACCAAGTTTTGAGTCTGTGACAACGGTTTTGCTTAGCGAAGCTGGGAATGCAGTTAAGTGCAATCCCGTTCGGGGAATTACACAATTGTATACATTCATATAGTTTGAGAATTAGCAAATAAGCAATGGAAAAAATTCGAAGATTAATTATAACGTTCAATGGGAAAAGTTTTCTCATTGCTGTGAGTAAAATGTTCATTATTACCGTTGAATAACACAATTGTTCATAATATTCTACTCATTCAATAGTGAGAATTCATGTTGCATTCTACGTTTGAAAGTTTTTAATGAATTGTAGGAATACATGTAGATGTTTGGATTGAACATTTCGTTCGGAGTAAACGAAAGATCTAAGACAATTTTTCACACTAAGCAGAATCAGAAACAATCTGAAATCTGAATAAGTATTTTTCGGGTAAATGAATGACTGGTGCATCATTGTTAAACTGGGTGAACAGATCAAATTTCAGATGCAATGGAAAGAAATAATGCCCTTGAGATGAGTGAACTTATGACGTCCGTGGAGCGGGGTGGGATTTATTGAGACAATATTAAGTATGAAATAAAAGGTGGGGTATGGGCTTCAATCAGGCCAAGAA
The DNA here is from genome assembly GCA_907164805.1 of Brachyptera putata. NCBI lineage: Eukaryota > Metazoa > Arthropoda > Insecta > Plecoptera > Taeniopterygidae > Brachyptera > Brachyptera putata. The sequence continues at coordinate 16,573,891 of OU015464.1, forward strand.
TAGGGGAACTAATAAACATAAAATTATAAACAGGAAGAAATGTACAGTAAACAGTTTATAGATTATTATTGAATTATGGTTAGTATAATGCGAGACTTTCAAACTACACCTTCTGTCTCGCTTTGTCTCCAATATTACTAAGTAACTTCTCTACCAAGAGACAATATTCAACCCAGTCTAAGTGTATACAAAATTAATAATTATTATAACGATACCTGTTAATGCTGTGTAGGCTCAAACTCGCACACATTGTTATATATCACTCGAGAACCAATGTACTTATGAAACAGTATTATTCTCTCACGCACTGTAATTATTCCAAACCACCCTCACAACTGACCGCGTGGTCACTAGAACTGCCTCTGTAGTGACCTTCACTTAGCTACCCCCTCACTCACGTTCCTCCGCTAGACGGGCGAAAGATCAACTCACTCAACTGGGGGATTACAAAATGAAACCATTCTCTCGAAATAAACTCGAATAAACTGATATAAACACCGAATTGAAATATAATCTACATAGATCTCAACAAGAGGAAAGATAGATTGGACTATGAAAAACTGGGCAAAATAACTGAACAGAGAATTTCCCCAGTGAACTGACGAAACAATGCTCGAGATTGGAAATAGCAGTGCCACTCTTTTATTTGGATATATCATTGATAAATTATAATTTTAAAAAATGAGAAAAAAGTTCCAATAACGAATAATTTGCGGATTAATCAATTCAAGATCTCAAATATTACGTAAGTATCATTTTTGTTCACGTAGTTTGGCCAGTGATACTCCAAACAATTTTGTGGTCTTTTAATATCGTGAATTCAATAATATTATGGAAACTATCTTGTAGGCCCTGATGATTGAGAATAAAATGGCCCTAATGACATGACCTCAAAAGTCCCACTAGCTTGAATTTAAAAGTGTAATTATACATTCATTTGAATTGTAAACAATGCCTCATTCCATATTTAGGCCCATTTATAATTAATTCAACCGGGTAGAAAACATTGTTATTTCAAGCAAAGTGTGTATGATTTAGTTGGTGAAAGCGTATTATTCAATTATAATATTCATATAAATATAGTGTTGATTATCATATTACTAGCCCCAAAATATATCAAACAAAACTCAGTGTTTACTTTCTACCTACATCCACGTACGGAAAACTCAATTTTCTCAAACTAAAAATGCAAAACTACATCATCTAAACAAGTGTTTTAAATAATTGCTTAATAACGCAAAATGTTTATTCATTCAACCGCTTGAGCATCATATACCGCGACGCACTTTCTGTAGAATGTGAGCACGCTGAAAGTTACTGGTGCACTTAAGAGCCTTACGAGAACTAAGCTCAGCTGACGCCAAATACATCCAGTTCATTATTTCACCCTCTCAACTAACGTATCTACACATCGAGACCGTGAATAACTAATTCGCTACAAGAATAAGTAACTCCGCAACACTACGCCCGTTTTCCCAATACATCAGCAATTCAAGTGTATAGGGGTCTTTAGGAAGCCTTGCCCTTTAGTAAGGGTCATTGAAACTAATTCAACGCACAAGAAGTCTTCTAAGCGATGCGTTACTCCCCTGGTATAGTTATCAACCCCCTCTCGCTAGTAGGGGTGTCGATTTAACTCATTTGATCCTAGACATCGGAAGACAAAACGGGAGAATGGTGGTGGGGGAATGTTTGTCAAAGCCATGTGGATTTGTTCCCAGTGACAATTGTAATTATACGACGGTTAAGAATGGAATATTTTAGTTGTAATTGGCACATGATTCTTTTGGGGTGCACTCGAGAATGCATAATGGAACAGCTGTAGTAACACTAAAAGGACATTACGAGTTTAACAATAGTATTTGATTTCTTTTATAAGAGTATTTCTGTGACTGAATCATAGATTGAAACGTAACTAAACGATTTCACGGTATAAGAAGGAAAGCTACCCCTGGATAAATAGCGTGACTGTGAAATGGGATTAAAAGCAAAATAATATTGATCATGCATGCATGATTATAAGAGAAACCATTCCTATGTCCTTATTGTATACAATTATAATGCAGTATATGAGAAGATTTCTGTAATATGGAAATAATATATTCCTGTGGTCGGAATGTATAGCGGAATGTATACCAAATATTCTCCATTGATCAATTATAAAATATAAAATATTGAAAAAACGCACAATATGTGAATAATAATATTTAAAATTATGGCAGTAATTAATGGAGAGCATATTTTACCAACTGATGCTTTAGTATTAACTAGTTGAATATTAGTCAAGGTAAAGAAATAGCATATGAGTATGAACAAGGAGGATAAAAAGTTGATCTGCTAATTATTACTCAATTCACTGAGTATCAGTCCTACCAACTGAGAATAGTTGTAACAAACATTGTAATACACCCGAGGTTGTCACAATCAACAGTTGTAATACACCTGTTCTAAATATTAGCAATAGGTTGAATACACGTTGATGATTGTTTACACACATCAAATGTTTTGAGATTTACTTTTGGTGAGAAAACTAGCTACAACCTCCGAAGAAAATGTTTTTTTTTTTATGGTTGTTCGTCAGAAGGAAATATAAAAATGGTACAGCGTCAAACAAAAGTACATATACGTACGTGTACATTGGTGCGTTCCAACTATGAATAACATCCATGATTTGTTTTGATCTCATTACCATAGCAGTATCACAGATAGAGAAATGATAATAGAAGCAAAGGCGATGAAATAGCATCAACTATCATCATTGTCCGAGTAGGGATTCGAACAAGAGCTGTTTGGGGACCATTTGGCTGGATGTCTCCCGTGTAATTCGGTCAATGTTAAATAAATTATGTTAGAGATTGTTTTTTTGGCTTGTAGAAGGAAAGGTAGCCTATTCAATAACTCTGTTGACAGAACGTAATGCTTGTACATTCAATTCAATTGAAATAAGAAACAAGATTGGCCTTGCGCGTAAGAACCACGATCGAGCAAACCGAAAATCTTCTATACCCGTTTGTATAGTCACAGAAACTAGAACTCTTTTGCCGACTGAAATAGAAGTAGTAATGTGAAAAATATCCATGAAACTTCAGGTCACAACAGGGAACATGGTGAGCTCAACAAATATTCGGCACCTCCACCAATATAGTTCATTGTAAGTGAAACGCTGCATATTTAGAAATGGACAGCTAAAAATACGTAAGAACGGAGATCGATGGTATTTATGCCTCTCACTTAATCACAAAACGAAATTGTTATCCAAATAAAGCAAAGTATTTTTCTCTAATTCTGATAGATACCTATCGTTAAACAGACTTATATACTATAACAGACTTTTATACATACGAAATCGTTCATGAAACCTTCACGAAAATTGTGACACATTTTCGAAAATTGAAGCAATGCGATTCCATGTAATGAGGAATATTGTGAATCCCTTCTCCTAAACCGTCTCATTCAAAAGCTCAAATTATTCTTCCATTCAGTGTTATTGCTCCCATCAAGTACTAGTCTCTCAGATTGCTTGAACTCATAACATCTTATATATATTATAATTTAGTTTCACGAAGTTGTCTGCGGTTATTTGAGATACAAGATCCGTAATCCAATAATACAATGCAAATTTATTACTGGAATTATTCCTTGAATTCGAGTTCACAATTATTCTACAGGGAAATAAATACATAATATCGGACCAGGTTGTAGTACGTTTAATGAAATTCACCACATTATTCATCTCTGCTAGCTGGAGACCGATCTTGTTAAAACTCGACTACTGAGACTAGCAAACATAAGATATCATGGTCTGTAAAAGCATTTTCGACATATTGAATAGATTGCTTTTCAATTCTCATCAATTGGGCTATTCGAATATGTGTTCTAGTTTTGATATTATATTTCACTACAGAATGAATTATGAAACATCAAAATTAATATCGAACTATTTTAATGTCTTCAATTGAATCAATACCGATTGAAAATGCTATCAGTTGTACTATGTTTATCATCCACTGGAGCCAAGATATCTGTTGTCAATAGACATGTGAATGGATATTCACATAATGACTGAAACGATTGAATCGACATAATGTTATATTATGTTATTCGACTTGAATAGGGCACAGAAGTATTGAATTTCCAATGGATGAATGAATTAATTAATTGATAAATTCCGGTTTCGGGATCAAAAATGACATTACATGTCATACCGGTACATTACTTTGTGTATACCATCATAGATAATATACATTTAATTCACACAATATAACAAAATGAACACTTACAAAATAATTACCCTGCCTTTTCACTATTATTCTGTGCTCTTTGTTTCCAAAATGCACCAGTGAAAAAGCATTATCTTATCCCTGATAATATAAAAGACATGCCCCGACACCGGGTCCAATATTTTACTCTCTCGTTTGGAGCCTCTCACCCCAGCTCTATTGTTTCACTCATTTCGGTAACTTAATTATACTTTTATCTCCACCCAACAAGAGTTCTGTTGTAAAGTTAACTTCATATTATTCATAAGGAACGGGTTTGATGGGAAAAGGGTCGTGGGGGAGTGGAGGGACCGGGACTCATATAGAAAGTTTGGAAAAGTAAAAGTGTTGCACGGAAATGAGAATGAGGAGGTTTATAATATTGTTTCTTGTTTTTCCTACAGGAAGATTAACCCACGGGAATGGATGACAAACCAACAGGCGTAACAATCTACAATACTTTACGAGTTACTTTTTGTCCGTGATGTTGTCGTCTCGTAATACGTATATACTCGTAAAAGAATTTACGTTACAATTTCTGTGAGTTTCAATATTTTATTTCAATAATTATGTTCTCCAGTGAAAAGAAGGATGGGTCAAATGTACTAAAATTCAACTGTCCTAAAACACAAGATTTGTAAGTTTCAATTTTTCAACTATTTTCATCATGGTCTTCGCATGAGTGGTATCGTTGCCAGCTGTTTCATTGATATAACATGGATTTTCCCCAAACGCCTGCAGGGACAAAACGAACGATATTCACAGAAAAGTGATACTAATTGCTGCACTCAGCGTAATGATTATGACAGTAATTATTACCGCATTCAACGTAATAATATTCGTCTAGCCATAATTTGAATGACGTTAACGACTTCAATGACGGAACATGTCATCACAACACCTGGCGACAGTGGTGGGATAATGTACATCATCAACTAATTAGTATTCACTACAGCACACATATTACATAAAATTATTTATCTGAGTATTTTGTATAAAATCACGTTGAACAAATCCTACCCGATTCATCTGAATGGATTTGGATTCATTCAGATTGTTAGGTTGTTCATTGATTTCATTCGATCATGTTCGATCAACCAGGAAAACGCTACATCTGCTTTGTAAGTTGGGCGATCAATTCATCGAATCTTTCCGAAAGCTATGACTTGAACACAACTTGATTTTACATTTATTCGGGATAGTGTTCACTTACTGCCTCCGTTCAAAGTTGAAGTCAGAGTGTGCTAGTAATTGAGTCAAAGTGAGCTACAGAGTCTTCGTACATTCTGTTCAGTATACTTTGGAAGAAAATGAGTGCATCCATTTTCAAAATTGAAATGCTTAATGAAAATTTGTGAATACCATTCAATCCATCAATTGTTTCCATGAATTTCTACAACCATTCACAAAATTACATTCGCACGTAATGACATACGTAATGAATGCAATTAATGAATAGACTTTGTGAAATCAAATACAACTATAAATATAGATCAATTAGTTTCAACATTCATATGATGAACAAACTGTACTACTAATATTAATATTACACAAATAGAAAATGATGTTTCCTTCAACAATGATCGACCTGAGTGAAAATATACTTCTTAGAAATCAGAATATTTTCACTCGAATAATCAATACATTCGAGAAACCAATTCATTCACGAATGGCAACGATGAACCCGGTAACTTCCATTTCAGTCACAACATCACATATATATGGAACTTGTTGCACATGTGATGACGTGTTATCTCCTTCAACCAATCACGTGTCATTATGTCGATGTTGGTCCAGATCTGAGTGATCACAAGCATGGCTAAATACTATTTGTGATATGTAAATTATGAGACACAAGAAATCTAAACGGTCCCATAAATCATGACTTCTGGTTATTCAGTTCTATGAAATGCATTCGGAACATGAAAAACACATCGCTGCAGCTGTACTGAAAAACATGCAATTAATTGCAGTGGGAATTTGATTGTTCTTGCTAGTTTTCTCTACTGAAAAAACGTTTGAGCTGATATATTCAAAAGCACGTCTCATATTTGAATATTAATGAGTTTTGTTTTTGATTTCCTGGAGACTGGGTTTTCACAATATTAATATGTATAAAGTCGTCTATATGTCTTGTGATATGCCTTGGCTTCTTCTTACGGTCGCATAGTATATATATGTATTACCTTGTCGCCAAAGTAACTACGAAGGATACGAAAACGCAGTATTCGCACTGTATAAGATGAGCGGAATATTTATATAGATTGCATTTGAAATACATATACGTATGTCGATTTTGAAACTGTCAACTTCATTCATCACTGTCGTTATAGAGCTCTGATTCTTAATCATAAGAATCCCAGGTAACAAACTTGAAACGCTTATAATTTCTAAAGCGGAGTTAATGTATTCTCTCACAGACGAGTGAATCAAATTTCTTCGAATTTGGTATGGACTAGTATTGTAACAATGATGATATTCTGTGAGATTTTCATTCAAATTAGATGAAATTGTGAAATTGGAAATTTTGTCCGATGCTCTTCTTTTTTTCTCTTCAAATATTTGATCTCACTTTTCTAATAGAGTGCGGAGTTCAAAAACAATTCCAACCTATTCTGGTACGACACAAATGTCCAGAAAGAGTTTCAAGAAAATTGACTACTTCGTCTCACCTATATGCAATGTGAAAAATCAGAATGAAATCGGATACAAGCCCGATTTTTGCCAGTGTGTGCAATAGAATCTTTCTCACGCTCATATAATAATGGTGAAACATATTGTCATGACCAGTTCGAACACATGAAAGATGTGAACAGAAAGATCTTCATAAACAGAATCTTCCATACACAGAATAATCAGATTTCAGTTCATCCAAAGAATTTTGATAACATTTTGAAAAATACAAATTCCATTATTCCATTATTACAAATTCCATTCATATGACAAATTCCATTATTTGTCATTCGTGAACGTGAGAGAAGAGTTTATTACAAGTTATAAAAGTAGAATAGATTATCTTTGATACTTCCACGATATGATCATTGGTCACATCTGAAGTAAGAAATTGATTACGAAATGATTCAATACGGTAATCATTTTGCTTTCTGCTATTGATAGATTCACTAGCCTCACAATTTAAACACTTTTATAGGAAGACAAAGAATAAGTTGATGCTAACTTTAATTTTTTCATGACTTTAATAACCTTTTCAACACTATAAAGCACACTCACTTAATCACTGTAACAATGCATACCCAGAACAACTTTTTTAAGGATGATTAAATAACTTCCTTCCCGAATAAACATTAAAAACCGTCACCAGAGAATATAAACAAAACGGTTCACAACGCAATGTTCATAATTCCATTGTTTATATAATATTATATAATCATTATTATGAAAGAATGGTTAAATACCTTCCCAAGTCTCACAAGTACACAGATCGAATTCTCATAGGATTATTTAGAAAACGCGTCAACCATAGTAGCAGGATTGCTCTGTTATAGATACAATGGTAATACTATAATCCTATGTTTTCATTCGTAGAGTCAACGGCATAGCATCGCTGTGCTCTCGGATTCTAGTGTTTAATTTATATGAGTTTCTAGTAGTTGTGAATGGACAATGCTAGCAGGAGTCGCTGGTAGAACTTGGCATACGATATTTAGAGCAGATCCCTGTGTGATATACATTAATTAATACCTGAGGTGGTTTAGAATTATATATGTTTTGTTCTTGTGCTGTATTTAGATATGTATAGTGTGACTGAGATAATATGCTCACATAGGCTATATTATGATGTGATGCACTTGTAGAATCAGATATTAGAAATAATATACGTTGTCGCAATAGTTCAATATTGACAATGGTGTTAAAGGAAGTCTGGTGAAACTAAACGTTTCTGACATGTCAGATAAACTAGGGAGCTGGGAACGATATAACTAGATTTTTTGTTGATTTTTGTGAAAAAATCAGATTACGTAGAGATTCTATAGATTTGATATGTTTACTAGCACTGTAAGGTTCTACTTGAATTCTGAGGAATCATTTTCACGTACATTAATATATCATAATACCATTTATTTTCTCAGTCTTCGTTAATTATCATTCAATATTTCTAATATTTATCCTAATTATTTGTTCTTAATCATTTAAAATCTTCTATAATTCTAATGATATCATTAGTTATTTCACAGTGTGTTGTATTGCGATACCATTTCATCTACTTTCATGAATATTTTCCCCACCATATTTTGTTATTCTGTGTCATATGGTAACTTCTCATTCGAAGGCAGAGTCTTGTTTTCAAAAACAAAGAGACCACCGGTCTATATGTATGAGTAATGTATCATTTTTTGAGAGTATGTATGAATCTCAAACGATGATATGAAATCTTGTATAAAAACCATGAATATCAATTTTGAGTACGAGAAAGACAATGCATATAATTCAAAATCATTATGTTTGGATTCAGAATTCAATCTATCAATAACATAAGAAGAGGAACCCTGTTGTTTCTGAAAACCGAGTGAATACTCGATTATTGATATAAATTTGGGAATTTACGGTCAATTCGAGTTGAAATTTCAGAATCATAGTCAAAATGAGAAGACAAAACTTGAAGCATCAATGCATTATTACATAAGAACGTATGGAGACAGGGAGGGGGAGGGGTGGTATAGGATAGCTGTCAACTCATCAAATTCATTCGTAAATACCTGGTTGAAAATTGATACATTTAGTTGTGTGTATTCTATTTTAAAATAGTTCCAGAATCAGTAGAACTTTTCATTACATACGCAGAGCCTTTAATCCTAGATGGTTGATATTATTTCCATTCGAGAAAGTGCATCAATATCTCATTTGAGAAAATTTAATCCAGCGATTCATCTCCGAATCAATATCCTAAGATAAGATTCGAACATTTTATAAATACTTGCGGATTGTGCTTTTATTCACAAAATGTTCGTTGACTCGTTATATCGTTTTATGATTCATATATACTCCATTCATACAGTAAACAGTAAGTTATCAATGAGCTTAATTAAACGTAAATTAAATTCTCATCCCTGGATTTCCCAAATGCGATAATAATACAAAGGAAGAAAACTAGGTTAATTATTGTACTTCATCACTACAGATCCATACATTTGTCTTGATTACAAGTTAACTTATTCAATTAAACTATTAGTTCTTTGTAATAGCGATTAAACCCGATTCGTATGTGATGATTTATCTCTAATTCTGTCAATAACTATGAGCTAAGCTATAGCACTATCACGAGTTATTGTTTTTGTACTATAAAATATTATTATAACCTTGTCTGAAACGTTTATTCGCATTCAGCACACCAACTGCTAACATTGCAAATTTCTATATACCTGAGATTTATTACATTTATTATCCGTTTAAGATTTTATATGAACATTCATTGTGACTTTTTCGATTTCAATACTCCTCTCTGAGAGATTATTTCAATTCCTCAATAGGGAAAATCAGGATGTTCGAAACATCCAAGCGTTTGCTGAAATAAGTTCTGAGATGCTATATCCGAACCTCCATTGAGAGAAAATGTTGGAAAGAAACTGAACGTTATATTTAATGCGATTATTGATAATGATAGGTAAGCAGAATCTTCAGGAACGTGGATATGCTTGTACTTAATCCATTTATGAAAGTAAGTGTGAAATATCGCCAAATTATTAACTCATACACTTTCAATAATCAATTATAACTGTATTATTATGAGGACGGACTTCAGCATTCGGAGGAGGTTTGAAGATTGAATCTCATATGAAAAGCCTGAATGGAAATGACACTTATCTTTATTTGTGATTATAAATCATGTATAATAAGCGATTCACATTAGGGATAGGTATAAGTATACATCACGGCACTGAGATGTATTCTCTTTCTTGATCACTAATACTGATTGGATGAAATAATTGATGGAATACTCCCTATTAACAATTTAAGTGTGATGTTAGAATCGAGCTTCATCGATACCTGATACTTTCAAATCAAACTTGTTTTAATCAAATAAGCGAGTTTGTTTGAAATATAGTCGATAATAAACCACAGTATATTACGTTATGAAAGAGTTAAAATTACCACTTCTCATATCTAATATGAGAATGTATTTGAATATTATATGGTCACTAAATTGATTCTATGATTCAAAATTCTTCTTTTATGCCGTGGTCTAGAAATTTTATCAATTTTTTCTCTGGTAACACTGTGAAAATATAGAAATGAAGAGGAACGATCCAATTGATTCTATCTTCTCAAGTTCAGTTGTTAGTCCTGATTTAAATACAAGATCAACTTCAACTTGGTTTATGTTCAATTATACTTTCACTATTTATTACTCAATCTCAGAATGTTATCTAGAAAACATCTTCTACCTTCCTATCCTGACAACGTAAAACATGAATGCTTAGGCTCAGGCGGTTTCATCAAGTTTATAGTCGGTTTTTATCACCAAGTGTGGAAACTTATTTATGCTCCGTAAATGTGGACAAAGGTGTAACTCATACTACCGTCACACACACACACATATATATATATATATATATATATATATATATATATATATATATATATTTATATATATATATATTTATATAAGACACTTGGCAATTCAACACGTTCCATTACTGGTACCGTAGCAAAATGGTGTTATCATCAATTCGGAAGATACGTTCAGAATGGGCTCATCAATACTGATCAATCAAATCAAATATTGATTGATTTCTCAAGACAAATATGAGAATTGCCATTGATATCTCAAGAACAAGTAACTTATCTGATAAAAATATATTGAAGTGTACGATCGTTGAATGTGCATCCATTATTACCAATTATGATTAGAAAATATTCAATGCCAAGAAGACAGAAATATTTTCCCATAACATTTTCCCCAGTCTACCGAGTCTATATAAAAGAATACAATGTTATCTAAACATATTATTTTCAAGTAAAACGAGGACTATCACACATAGGCATGCATTGTGAGAGACATTTGGAGTCTTCACAATCACTCATCCAACTATCATTCATTTCTATCATGTTCCGAATTGTTTTCTGACACAATTCATTTCTCTTCACTACACTCTATAACAATCTTAGATACTTGGTGGTTCTAGTGTCGTTAATTCATTGATAATTATAATATTGATTCGGATACTTTTAATTTACTGCGTATAACGAATGTCATAATCTGATATTCTTCACTGCCGTGATCTACTGCCCTAAGCTCAAATCTCCTGTCGCTTCACTCAGTCTGATAAATTTACATCACGGCTATGTTATGGAGGTCTCAAACCACCCCCGAACTCAAATAAAAGAATCTCTTCACTTTGCAATTGTACGTATAAAAAAAAAGATAGTGAAGGGTAATCTTCTCGCCGTGGCGGGAAAAACCGTCAACGTCTTCGTCTACGTCGTTTCGTTTTAATATACATTCAGAATCACGATTTGCATAAACTGTCCGCCGGCTGCAAAGACACTGAGCTCTCGGAGCTTTACCGGAGCTAACTGGAGTAAACCGGATCAAACCGTAGTCTTACTAATGGCACGTTGCTTTTGCTCTTTTAAAAAAGAAGTCGTTACACTAAAACATTACACAAGCCAACTTCCACGTCGTGGAACGTAAACGTTCGTAAAAAAAGAAAGTGAAAAAGTTAAAAGTAATGTATTGTAATAATTTCTTATTTTTTTTGTTAGAGTAGGAAAATAGTGTAGTGAGAAGCCGGCTTGGGATGAGGATTCATGGATAATACAATGGAATGAAGCACATGATAGTTGGGTTGGTAGTATCTATATCATATCAAGGAATATTGATAGTACACATTCTCTCATAGGAAAATGACTAGAATACGATACAAAAATTAGAATGTTTCAATAAAATAAATGGAACACCAGATGATACATTTCCCAAACTATTATTTTGATCACGCTACAATCAGCTGAGCTTCACGAATCGGTTGATATATGAATTGTGTCATGTTTCAGGTGATATTATTTGATGGCATCATCAATATTGGTTATAGTCCTATCTAAAAACCTAATAAAATCGGAGATAATATGGGACGTAGAGATAATAGAGTGAAAATTTGGTGAGAGTTCCTGGCAGTCAAGATAATTTTGTGTTGACAATATTCAGCATTTCTAAACAGAATCATAAGTCAATTCCTATTTTCTCATGAATATTAATGTAATAAGATCATTTCAATCAAATTCAATCTCTCATCTTGCCGCTTCAATTGAGAAGGATATGTTTTCCATCAGAAATAATCAGGGATATTTCTCAAAATATTGTGTACTTTATGATTGAGATGAACGGATTTCAACTGGGCCATAATACATATATCTGATCAATGTATTCTTGAAAGAAGAAGGATCGTTTTTAAACTAATTCGAATGAATTCGAATAACCTTACAAACATCGGAAATAGGATAGGCAAAACATTTCAAAATTTCATTACTAAATCAAAATGATAGAAACTAAGAATTTTGACATTTTATTGATGAATACAAATTTTGAAAATCACGAGTTTCACTATAATATAGGTCCATGTCTTCTCATTCTTATAGATATATATTTGAGCAAATATAACTTTTTTTTCACAAAACTATTCACTCAAATTATTCAGCTACTTGAATTGAAAATTGGACTGGTGACAACATTTTTCGCCTATTTCGCAAACATTGGTAATTAGTAGCCATCTTGTAATGAATTTACATTGTTATATCAAGTCTTTGTATACACGAACTAAAATTTTCAACCGGAAATTATATGTAACGAAACACCTATACCGATCCACTTCACTTCCAAGTACTAGGGCTAGGTGGAAACTAGTATCAACTTCCCCAACAATATAGTGGTACACAGCCAAGTACAAAAATAATTACTTCCGTGCGAATCAATATCAAACTAGTTATCAATATTACATTGTACTGAAGAGTACAAGTTATGAAGTTTGCTTTTATCGCACCAAGTTTCGCACCAAGTTTATATATATATATATATATATATATATATATATATATATATATATATATATATATATATATATATATATATATGTACACACACTTCCTATTCATTCCAACTAATTGGAGTACCTTCTGATATTTGCATATATCGCTATCACACCTAGGAGTCTATTCAGATTGTAACATGTGCTTATACTTGGGCTTACGTGTGTCGCTGTATATGAGACATATAATACACTCACGGTGTAGAGCCTACTAATTGAACACAGACCTACACGCACGTGCTACTGACGAGCCAAAGCTACCGATCGGTAATGATAAGGGATACGAAAGACAGGCGGTCGGAAATGTCGATATATGTATTGTAATCTAAATGTTTCTAGCAACTGCTATAATGAACATATATACGATGATAGCTTCAATATATTATATATACGTACTATAGCTTCATGTGGGTCTCGATGTCAGCAGTGAACAGCTGTTCAGATATTTGTGTGAAAAATGCTGGTAATAAGTTAGTTGGTATCATGTTCCAGAACGACGCATAGATATCGGTGGAGGTGCCGTATTTTGTTGATATTAACATTCTACTACAGAAAACACTGTCTATTTATTGATCACGTATAATTTTATTCAAGAGTAATATGAATATTCAACACTGAGAAAATTCATAGATGCCCTCTTGAGTTCAATATATTACAAAAATTGTATTGCTATATATGGGCTTATTATCTCTCAATTTTCCTAACTTTTATATTTCTATACTTTAGAACTGAACAAGTTATATACTTCACTTATATCGACGATCGGGATAAGACGACGTAAGAGTTCATGAGGGTCAATTTGGCGGAATATCAGTTCTTCAGTGATAACTTCTGAACGGAGTGAGTTATATGTATTATAATGAAGAGAAAACACATATATTTCAAACATAGTCAAGATGGTTTATCTCATGGTGAAATCTCGTATATCATAATTGTCACACGCATTCGTTTTTCCAGACGTAAGCGTGGCAATCAGGCGATATGAGATTAATAGTCATTACTTATACCATCTTGAAGGTATTGAAACTATCTGTTTTCCCTCCGCATTAGAATTTCGATAACTCACACCGTTCAAAAGGTATCACCAGAATATCGATATTCTACTAAATCGACTTTCATGGACTCTTAACGGGTTCGTACTATTTCTCAGTTACTCTCCTCATCATTACATCTGAAGTTTCATTTTCATTCAAAATGTGATACACAGTTTTATTATTTTCTCATAATAAAAAGAACTCAATATCACCCATATAATATTATGTTTCCACACATATCATTATAGAATTGAATATGTATTAAAATGATATTCTCGAACCATAGCAATTACAGATAATTCAGCATCACAGAATACGAAATATTACACCGCACTAGTTATTCCAATATAATGATAATTCAATTATGATTATACCTACAACTATAGTATCACATTTCCACTGTATTCACCTCTTGAATGTGAGCTGTATTATTATTCATTATTATAAGACCTATTATAGCAACATATTGAACTGAGGTATAAAAAATTTTCCGAGAATTCAAAGAAAAATCTCTTCCTGCAGGTATTTTCAACCTACGGCCGGGATAACACCGGGATAGAACCGGGAAACGCTAGTAGTATGCAAATTGTGTTTCCATGTACGAAGACGGTAATGCACCTTAGTGGTACAGGTGAGATTGTGGGGAGGGGAGAGGGAGGGAAGGGGTGTAGATGTGGATACTGCCGCAAGCACGCGTGTTCTGTGTTCATGTACACTACGGCAATCACCGTATTACGGCACCGCAGGAGTGGCTCTTGCTTCCACGGTTTTACTGAAATAGTTATCATCTAGAAGCTTTTCAAGTGGGTATATGACAATTAACGTGGGTGTAGGTGCCATGGTTGAGATGTATATGTTGTTTTTAGAGTTTCCGAGGATACATTACATGCGTTTCGCTTTTCGAAACTTACAAGGAGTTAATGACTTCATGAAGAGTGTTGAAAAGGTATTTCCTTGTTCTGAAATTAGTAGCAACAGTGTTTATAGCTCAGGACTTGAAATCAAACATACACATTCAAGGACTTGTGCGTAATAACGTAATAGTAACGCGCATCCTTTCGAGGCTGTTTCTTTCACTGTAGGCCTATAAAATGTTGGTGAGGTTATTTTATTGGTTCTTAATGGAGAATAATATCGTTTTTGTGTCTACATATAAAATTGTGATACATCTGTACATCAACATATCTATCCGTTGTTGGCTGTATGGGAAACAACAATTGCATTATCAGCTCTCGAGTTTAATACTTTTAATGATAATGATAATCATATTGATGATATGAATAATTGATTATATATTGGGGCATATAAATGTACCCGATAGGGCACTTTAGGCCACACATTTCCAAGCTATAAAACTGAATCCAAAATTGGCGAATGTTTGGCATTACGCTCGAAATATTCATCATGCAGTATTTGCAATCATTAATAGAAAATGACGACCATTCATCATTTAGCTGACTAATGAAATAAATCCAACACCATGTATTATTTATCACTTTTAATTGTTGCTATAGTCTGACCAAATAGTTGTGTTGCTGGTTACCTTTGTGTTACCAGTATGACGGTTGTTTTAATAGGTCAAATAACCTGGTCACCAAGTACAACAAGAAAAACAAAATAATTAACACATCGCTGTTGTTGGTGAATTATGGTATTTAGTAGCCTAGTTACAAACTATGTTATGAATGGTATTTCACATAGCGTTGGAATAGCATGGCCCATATTTATGGTATATTACATGAATAATGTTACATACACCATCAGTGAATGGGTATTTCTCATTTGGATAAATTAATTAAGTAAGTAAGATTATCATTACACGTTATGAATTAATCTTTGAATATTCTATTTTTATTACGTATAATCATAGAGTGATAAGAGATCATTGGAGACATAATGATTATCATCATGAATGGACCAATTTCAGAAACAGTTCAAGAATTAATTACATGAGAATGATTTAGTTCAAGTGTTCTCTTTCAAAAATGGTTGGAGAAATGATAGGAAGAGAATATTCCTAATCGTGGTTGACGAAATATATTATCTCCATCGGAACATACGTTACAGTTAGGGCTACCATCATGGTTGCAACTTGGTTTTGGCAACTTAAAATGTTCCATAACTCAGAATCTAAAGAAAATCTCCAGCAACTCTCGAATTCTCGGAACCCAGAACTGATTCTGCAGAAATGTACATTTTACTACGGATTGAAATTACCTCTCATTTAGATACAATGAAACTACATTAAACTTGATGTAGAAGAGTATGCAATGTTCACTCAAGAAATGAGAATGTATATTATATATATATATATATATATATATATATATATATATATATATAGAGAGAGAGAGAGAGAGAGAGAGAGAGAGAGAGAGAACATAGATGGCACTCTAATAACGTGAATGAGAAATATATTGGGTTGAGGGGTGAGGAGCGGGGAGCGGTTTGGGTGGGTGGACCGAAAGATGACGAGGAGGGTGATTTGAATAGAAAAAATCACCGAGTTCCAGACGAAACGATGTAAGGCTCACAGTACGTGAATGCCCGATAAATAACTCAATTTAACAGATCAGGAGCGATTTTTCAGAGTGTATTGATACAATGCTTCACTTGGTTCTCGTGATATATAGGTATTATTGCTCAGAATATATTTCAACGCAATAATGGCATATATGCATAATAATAGTAGCATATGATAGCACTAGATGTTTGAAAAAAATCTCGATTCATTCATTCATTGAAACGGGAAAAATTGTTCTATTTCTCACTTCTGTTTCACTTTTGTAAAACACTCCTGGAGAAAAGATATCTGTAAAATGTCATGGATGTTGTATACTATAAAGCCTGTACATGTACAAATTTCTTTATAGATGATCTATACCAATATTCAAATTGGATGAACGAGGATGAGAATTTAATATGTATATTTAATCGAATCAGCTCAAATGCATTAAATCACAATACAATTGAGGATCAATTTTGATTCAGGAAGATTGAATCAATTCAAATTCGGGAATCAGAAAGAATGATATAAATAATCACTTTTTGATGAATGAACATTCTCATATGTGCCATTGGAAAGCTCATTATGGTTTTTTGTATAGGTGGGTATACAAATTTAATTTACGGTATTATAATATTCTTCAGTTTATACAGTAAAATAAACACCTATTCATGCTCCCCATTCCTCTCAACCCTATAGTATCTAACCCTCCACTCATCACGGACGTCAGTGTTCACTATCTTCTATTCTGATTAGCTCACTAAGCTATATTGCACACGTATTATCTTGTGTATTCTGAATATCATGGACGACCTACTAATATTCCAGGAACGACGCCCTTAACGACGCCTACGTCGATGTCGACGCCGATTGAGAAATGCTAGGCACTTGTAAGTCCTTTGTTCAACGGACACTTCACACTTGTCAAGCGAAACTATAGAAGGCTGTGAGAGAACAGTAAGAGATGACGTCACAAAGACCAAAGCAGTTGAGGATTACGAAGAGAGGAATTTAGAGAATAGAATGGAAATACTGAGACCTCGCTCAAATTACGAAGAACATAAGGGAATATCGTCGGGTTAAGAGATGAATTTTTACAGTTCTTGGCTTTGGTATTTTAGAATTCGGTGTATTGGCTGCACATGAAGGAGTGAATAATTCACATGATGAAGAAAGAAAGGAACTTATCTTGTTGATTTGTTGATAAATTGTTACGATCGAGAAATGTGTTTCGAATTTCGTGACATTCCAGTCCACACTCTGATGTGAATGTTGAATCAATTTGAATGATCAACTGTGCATCACACCCAATATATTATGATATTGCAATTCAAAATACATTATATGAATGTATATGACGTTATGGTCATCAGAAATTACATTCTCTCTCTTTCACTGCTCAATTTTTAATATCACACCTACCATAGATCGAATCATTAAATATAGATTCGGACTATTATATTGCATTA
This sequence comes from Brachyptera putata, assembly GCA_907164805.1. Lineage (NCBI taxonomy): Eukaryota > Metazoa > Arthropoda > Insecta > Plecoptera > Taeniopterygidae > Brachyptera > Brachyptera putata. The sequence goes on from OU015464.1 coordinate 16,592,200, forward strand.
TGATTGAATTATTATTAAAAAATATCTATCATGCCCATAATTGAGCTAATTCTTTTAAGACAACAATACAATATCACCGAACACCAAAGTTATCTTCAATTATAGTAGCATGCGAAATGAGTAACCACCCATCTTGAATCAATTATCTCATATAATTCTTTATTTCGTTGAATAGAATTCTCAATCCGTATCGTAAGTTCAATGCGAATTGTAGACGATATTGATTTTGAGATGGAATATTTTTCCATCATCAAATATTGGATACATTCGAATATGGATATATGTCATACGTCAACTATATACAATCTCGAACAAACCATTGAATAACCATCGATATTCTCAACATTCTCAAAATGAAATGCGAAAAATAAAAAACAATCATCTCAGTGCAATAACACTTTTGCAAATGTTGAAAAATCAAACGTTTTGGAATGATATTCGGGAATGATTGTATATATATATATATATATATATATATATATATATATATATATATATATATATATATATATATATATATATATTTATTCAAAAAAACGAGATGGAACTTGGTAGTGTCGGGTGATAGGATGGTGTGGGGGTGTATTGGAGGTGGCATATAGATTGAATGTGATGGAAAGTGGTAGCCGAGAATGAGGTTAGCAGAGAGAAAGAGAGAGAGAGATAGAGAGATAGATAGAGAGAGAGAAGTGGTACATCAGCCAGAGGAAGCGATACGTAGGAATGTATGGCGTTTCGTTCGACTATCCATATCGATTGATATGTCGTGCAGCAAGCACACCACAAATCCTACTGGAGGACAAAGTAGACGTTTTAGTTACACTATTGATCCTCCCTCTCTCTCTCTCTTTCTCTCTCTCTCCACTCGATGGTCTCCTGAGGAATATAGGGGTGTGACTTTGTATTTCCTTCGATCAATCAAGAAATCATGAATGATGAGATTGAAGGATTAGTAACATAATGTTGAATTTGGATTCCTTTTCGACTCAGTTGATGGTTCCAAACATTAGATGTATTTATAAATGTATCTTGATATGAGTTATAACCCTCATTTTTTATTCTTAAGAAAAACTTCCTGAACATTATTTATTGCTCGATAAATCTTTGAGAAGTCATTATGAATCGATTTATGTACACCTGCATGGACTATTAGAATCATATAGTTTTCCATTTGACTTTAAAGAAGCAAATGTATCCATTTACGAGATCGAATGAATCACTTTTAAAGTTTACATATTCAGTACAGAGGTTTGATTTCGAATTCGATCAACTTCCAGCCTTAGGCGAAATAATGATATGAAAGATATCATCAACATGATATCATATCACCATAACATTATGATTAGGCCTACATCATGATATTTCATATTGTTTTCTGTCACACAGTGTAAGAATTATTCTGTACATTTCGAGGTGGAAGATTTGTTTCCTCCGGATGAACAACACTACTACGATATGAATTTACACGTATTATAATCTGAGATTAGTATAAGCTAAAGATGTAAAAAACCAACCGCCCCAATCTAATTATTGTTTTATTGAAATATTCCGTTTAACTTGCATACTCAAATGAAATTTCAACGTCTCTGAAGTATTGAAAGCCGATTACATTCTCCCCAAGTCTTTAATTTTGTTCGTCGTCTTTTCCATTTTCTGCTTGTCTGCACAGTGAACTGGCAAGACGTATCAGAGAGAGAGAGAGAGAGAGAGAGAAAGAGAGAGGGAGAGAGAAAATACCAGTTCTGTAAATGACGTCACATATTTGGTCACGTATTTTGTTCTTGTCACAGCCAGCTGACCACAAGACTGACTTTGTTTTCACGTGATGCCAACTTTTCACAACCAGTCGAAACTTCGAGCGTAAAAAATTGTTACTGATTTTACGCATCATCAACTTCGAAATAAAAACAGAGAAACAGCTGTTTCAATTGAGAACAGTTGTCGAATGACGACTGTTATAGAATAACTAGGATAACTGATAACTGATACCAATCGCTGATCAACTCTTCGAAAAAGTAATTCTGTTGGCCACATCCGAAGGAAAAAAGATGTAGGCCTATATTGTGTGAGAAAGACACGAATATTCTCAAGGCCCCCAGCATCCCCAGTATCAGATTGTATAACATACTCCATAAATAAATGGAATAATAATATCGGTAATAATAATAATAATAATAATAATAATTCCGAATGAAGGACAAAAGACAGAATTTCTTTATTCAACTCAGGGTTGGAAACTTACTTGATCGAAGTAGGATTTCATCACTTCGGAGAATTCTTGGTAATGAAGTGAAATAAAGTGGTTAGTGGTCAATCATATGTATCTATTTATGTATGTTTCCATGTGATTATCGCATCAATGAATTATTCATGATCATTCATTCCTCAACGACCTCACATCAGCTAGCTTATTTCGGGGTGCAAAGTGCACTCTGAACTGAAGATGTTTGTTCAATCGTTTTTGGCAATATCCCACGGGATCATTCCTTAACAGGAAGAGAAAACGATTAATAAAGTAATATATTAACGGAAACAAGTTGACGGGCCAAAACGGGCGCTGTCTGAAACTACTAAAATATCGCCTAGAGAATCATTCTACACTATGTAATATGATATTTGGAACCTCTTCTTATGTTACTGCTTCAAAAGTAGAATTAGCATTACTTCAGCGAATAGAATATGAATATCCATGAATAATGATATAAATGACATCATATTACATATCCAATCCAATTTGTTATAAATGTTATCTATATTATCTATATATTGTATAATTATATTCTCGGAATATCAAGCATTCAATACATTATTTCTTAAATATAAATATATATTCACATAGAAATATATATTATATAGATCTATAATTAGTGGTGAATATGTCACATCTTTTTTTAACGTTGAATCAGATATACATTATACATACTGGAAGTATATCTATCGTATTTGCACAAATACTATTCTTTCGATCCCCTGAATGGTGTTAACAAGAAAAAACAGCACTGACTTTATCAAATATGCATTTTCCTAGTAAAAATTACTTTCGTGGAAATTTACTCTTCAATCCATACCATAAGTAATTCCTAATCTCTCCACTTTATACGTAAAATCGAGCTCAAACAAAACTGAAAGCATATAAAGACTTTCCTCCTGGTAGTTTCTTATTTCAGACGTTTGGGAGCGTTGTATCAATATTATAAAACAACGTTATATGTCGAGTGATAGTGGAGCTGGCAAACCTAGCGGAATTAATAGTCAACTGAATCAACAACTGGTTAGTTTTCTTTTCAGTTCAGTTGATGAAATATCATTGAGATTTCGAACGTGAGGTAGGGAATAGTGGAATATGTTTGATGTATAACTTGTGGTAGGAAGAGGGTAGTGAGGATGGGGGAATAAACGTGATGGATATAATTTAAATGGAGATTATATAGACTTATCTAGTCCCGGTGCGGTAGAGTAGAGGGAAGAAGTTGAACTTCAGCTATATAAATGTTGCTATGAGTTACGAACTTGACTCTGTCATTTTATTCGATGTTTCCATAATAGGGAATTTTCTTCCCAAAAGAGAATTGCTGCATTTGGTTGAAGTATTGCTTCAGAAACTTCGTTCAATACTCAAATCTTACATTACTGATTGCATTGATATAAAGATGTTCATTTCACAGTAATTTCATCAGAACAAATCAATATACTTATGTTTATATTCGATTCATTATAACAACATGTTTCACTTGGCGACCATTTTCCAATTTTCTCTTTTCTAAAGATTCTCACCTTGTCACTGATAATGTTTTGAAACCATCATTATCATTCCAAAACGTCTCTAGATTCATAATTTGAAACATTGAATCTATCCATAGTATAATTTTAAATATCAGTTGAGTAGTCCTTCATGACAACGTACTCCATGCTTCAAAGAAATGTTCACTTTATTCGTAATAATCAATCAAAAAAGCTGAACGGAAGCTATCATATACTAACTATTATTGATATCACTGAATTATTCTGTATCGCACTAATTTCACGAGTAGTGATTCGAATACTTCCTCACATTTGAAGTATTATTTGAGAATGTAATATGTCAAGCCCAGTTTGCTCTCCCCTCATAACATATAGAGGATCTGAACATGGGACTTATATCACTGTTATATCACACTCACCTTCAATGGGAATGACTCGACTGTACTATATGAATGAAGTATTCCAAACCTGCCTGTCTTGAAAATGGAGCGACTCTACTAAAAGCCAACTGTCCTAAATTGCAACATCTTGTGCGTGTTTGGCTTCTCACATTCACAAATTTGTTACTTCCATGGAATGTTTCAAAAATTGAGTTTCTTGTGTTTTTGATAATGAATGGGTTGGGTTCGTGTCGAATGAAATTTGTGTAGATGAGGAGGCAAAACCCTCACTTCAACTTCTGTGAAAGTTGTTCAAGACGACAAATTTCAGGACTATTTCTCGATAAGCTGATATTTAGGACACTCGGCTTCTATTTTCTTCTTCTTGTTCATTTCATCAAAGCATGAACTATGAATAGAACAAAAAAGTATAGGCCAAAAGCACGATACTCATTGGAGTATTCCCTGCCAATCCACAACTTGTTTCAAACCACTACACCTGAACTCGATTGTTCCTGTCTGTAGCTATAAACTCAGGAGCTATCCTAGAGCTATATAACAAGCGTGCGCGTAATGTAAACAATAAACTGTTTACTAAATGGAGAGTCTGGTATAAGAGAAGATAACCAACATTTAGTTAACTTTATAAATCGATATAATGCACAAACATTCGATACTTTAACGAATAATAACATGACACACTTAAAACATACTTTTGTGAATAGGTAGGATTATAAGGGATTTCACTCAAGTTGAAGTTGTACAAAGTTCTGTACGACGAACGAGTATATTTGCTATTAAGCTCATTTTGTTCAAAACTTGTCCGGGTTCATTAAATTAGATAACGGAAATCTCTTTATAAACGATACTATCAACAAATACTGTCAATATCAGGTTAGAAGCAGTTTTATATAATAATATATGCATATATTCATATAAATATACTGTGTAATGATATATAAATATTTAAACTAAATGAATTATGAAACTGCGAAGAATCTCCATAAGTGGCTAAATCTTTTTTTTAAGATTTGTGTGTGTATTGTTTCAATCTATTTTTACTTATATGCATTTCGTATATAATATAATTTCGTAAAACACTTATCTATGTCAGGTTTCATATTGTGAATAAAAGAGAGTAGTACGATTATTATGGATATTTTCAAACTCATATAACGTCTGATGTGAGAATTTGTGGATTATACAGAACAGAGTCGAAGAGCTTGCGTAAAACCATGAATAATTATCTAATTCAATAGATAATTATAAATATAATTCATGTTTGATATATCTAAGAACTTTTTTCATTGCTACTTATACAAGTCATCGAATACATTCTTGAATAATAGTCATATGATCTAACGCCGTACTTAAATGAAGAAGTATTTGCATATAGTGACAGCTGTTTCGATGTTTGAAATTCTTGACCTCTAATCAAAGTCTGCATGGGTTGAATGGCCAGGTTGGTGAATCGTGCTTTACTTCTATCGTATTACTACAACTGAAACGCCGTTCACTTGAATTGATGTTAGCAAATTCCCTCAACTTTATTATTAATATAACCGTTTATGTCGTCAGTGTTGATGGAGATGATGGCAGTTGTTTATTCAGGGATGCATTTGTGGGGGTGGAGTTGTAAGGAGGAAGAAGGGGAGGGGGGTTACTGATCGCATCGTTGACGTGATGATTAATGTCTATCATTTGTGAGACCAAATGTTTTTTTTTCACCGATATTTGGTAACTCTTCTCAAAATGCTCACAAAATGGAAGCTGTGCAAAGCTTGAAAGTTATTCATGTTCACTGATCATCTTGCAAATTGCCATGATTATCATTTTTATATGATTTTCAATGAAGTATATTCTACTCACATTGATTGACAAATGTTTTAATTCTGAATATTGGAATTATCTCTGATGGTTTATTCTCAGTTTTAATTCACATTAACGCAATTTATAATGGTTCATCACTAAAAGTATCCGGTATTACGGTGGTCTTATGATATGATGATGCAAAAAAAATCAGGATTGAATGATAATTCCGCTCATTCTGTTTTGTTGAAATACATCAGTTGTAATTTTTCAGGGGTAAAATTACTTTTAATTCTAGTTTCAGTAGCAAGATCTAATAATTTCATCCAATCAACCCCTCTATCTTCCATCATCAACGCGCGAGATGATGTAATTTTCTCCCTTTAAATCACGAATGTTATTAATAGAAAAATAATCACCTGCCTTCAAAAAGCTAATAAAAACGCCCGACTAACAAGATTAATGCTACTGGGGCCCCCCCAGTGGGTCTATATAAACTCTCGTGCAGCCACTGTGACGGATGATTAATGTTGGGGGTGGGTTTTTTCAGGGGGTGGGTGGGTGGGATGATGGGTCAGACTATCTCATAATAACCAACTTTTGCTGGCGGGCTCTTAGCACTAACAATATCAGATATGGTACGACATGTATACGCCTTGTAAAACGAACAACTACTTTTTTTGAGGAAAAAAGCTCCATGGTCAGAAAATTCGTTCGTTTTACATCAATCAGATTTGATATATTATTTTCAACTGAGCAAAAAATATGCATTTTTTTCCCATATAAAGTTCTTGCTTAAACGGATGAGTGAGCATTATTCTTCTCACTCTTATGTTGTACCCATAATGATCATTTGAAAAGTGACAAGATTATAACAACAATTTTTTTTGAGCTACCATACGATCACACGCTAGGACCCATAACGTTATGAATTACTAATAACATCGCGTATTCCTTCGGCTAACGTCATGTTAGTGACCTTTTATGTATATTCAGTTATAGAAAGTTCAATACATCAATACATTCAATACATTAATAATTGTTTCGATTAGACTTTTGATAATGTGTGCTCTGTATTTCGTCGTTAACAAATGAGAAAACCCGTATTATATTATTCGCAATTCTGATGGATAAAATAAAGAACAGAATGGAAAAATGTATGAAAATGGAAGTAAAATAGTTTGAACATCATTTCTAACATCTATTATTCAATTCAAAATATGCAAACAATACCAAATTATGTATTTCACCTTTCATTGCAAAATACCATCACATGCATTTTTTCTTGAGTATCGTTTATCATCACCCACTAACTCGAATCCTCCGAGTAACGTACCAGTCAGTGGGGAATTTCACCAACAATAATCATCCATCACCATAGTGAAAAAAATGTGATGGTGCTGAATAGGTCATAAAAGGAGATCCATGAATCTCATATCTACTCATAGTAACATACAATTTCATTTCTATATGGTTTTTGATATGATCAATCATCAATGTGGAGCTCATTCGATGTGTATTCACGGAACCTTCTGATATCCAGGTTTAATCAAGCTTATAGTTTGAACGATGATATTAGGAACTATTTATGTTGACCTCACAACATTGTTATTTTCGAATGGACGTTGACAATTGAGTCTCCTATTTCGAAACTAATATTATGGAATTGTCGTTAGTGAACAATGTCATACGATAACGTCATTGTTAATTGCATTCTGAAAAGAATTTACTGTGAAATATGAGACTTTTTGTATACCCTCCGTAGTAATTTTGAAACCACCATATTAAAATCGTGAATTATTAATACGTTAATGTGAGGTTCATCATTACAATCCAAGAAACGAAATCACATTGACATCCACAACTTCAATGCTTGGTTCAATACGTTGGAAAAATGATTTTGCGCTTCTCGATGTTCGTCCTGGGAGTGTGTGATAATCTCAATATGCCGTGGCTCTGAATGTGACTGGAAAATTTGAGCTAATTATGTTGGTAGGTGATCTTTTTATTTCTTGGATACAAGTATAAAATCCACCTGAAATCACCAATTTCAATAATCGAAAATAATCTCTGTATACCCTTCCAACTATATTCTATGGAATAGATTATTGATACCTCTTATTTATGTTATGAATATAGAATCAAGTTTTTCTTTGGAATGTATTCTACTACCAGAATTAACGCATTATCACCTGCAATAATGAACGTAGACTGAGAGGAGGGGTCGAATAAGGTTGATGAAGAACAGAGTGAGGGGGGGAGATGATTCCTTATTCATTTTGCTCCTCGCTTTCTCAAAATTAAATTTACCTTTCAAGAGAACACAAGATAGTTAATAGCTTTTGAACGTTCGAGCTGCACTGAAAACTTCATTGATTTTCCACGAAAGATACGACGCTTAATTTACCCAAATTATTACATAAAGGCTCTTTATCAATCAATTAATCTACACCTTAGTTTTCTTGTGTTTTTTTATGCAAATATATAATACGGAAGTTTCCAAGTTATTCAATTAAAATGTTATATCTATGTTTATTGCTGAGCTCGGTAAAGTTTCCCAGCTTGTGTTGTAACTTGTAAGCATGACTGGGGATAAACTCTTACATAAAACTGGGCTGTGCATGTAGACTCGTTTATAACCAGTGAATGTTTATAAGCAAGCTTGTCAGTTGGGATGAATGTAATGCATTATTACAGTTTCTTTTGGATCATTAAATATTATAATTCGTGCTTGCAACATGTTTAAATGTAGGCTATTACATGAGTGCCAGAATATCTTGACATTTTCATGTACATGAGTTATACGTACTTTGAAACGTTTGGGAGGAATAAGTTCCAAATTATATAATATCAAGAGTATTGTTTTGTGAGGAATGAGTTTAGTTGATAAAGACGAAAGATAAGAATAATGGAACATTTCAGTGTGTACACCTCTGGTCACATGGAGTAGTCGATTAAACCTTATTAAAATGCATCCTAAAGAGAATTTACTGACACCATACGTGATAGAATTGGTATCAAAATTAACAGACAATGTGGTCATACTTACTCACTGCACGTAGTCTGTGAGAGACACAAGCCGTGAAATAATGGTATTTGATTTGAATTCCAATTCAGATTATGTATAAAAGATTTCATGTGGCCATACATTCAATAGCAATAGTGTACATACATTTAATAGCACCATTAGTTTTAAGGTCGTGCGGACGAAACTATATATAGCCATAGAAATACGGCCGTTCCATCAATAATATCGACATGATAAGGGTTAGTAATATTAATGTATCATATTATCTATATTCTAGTGATCTTTGATTATGATTCTGGCGTTCATCAGGATGGTTTCAGGTGATTGATAATGTTCAAACTGTGATGTATATTTTTTCATAATAACGAAAAATGAGTGAGTAAATGAGTATGACTTCACTTACATAAACTTGTATTTTTATTCATTGAAAATACACATTGGAAAATTCCATAATTCAGATAGAGTATCAATTCACTCATCCAATTATTCAAATAAAATCCCAACTATCAATTCATCACAAATACAATATAAATTATCGACTAATTATATATTTCATCTTGTCCAGCATCACATGACTTGTTGGGTATATAACATCATCATGATAAATTACATTCAAGATGCGCTAATAATAGTGAACTAATGAACCCGCATGCAAACAAAGGCTGGAACACAGCATATTGTTAAGTGTTAAACAGAGTAACGGGACCCGGGAGGAAATGTTAGCCTGGATTTACTGCAATAGGCCATTCGTCTTCATCACGACACCTTCGTGCCACTGGGAGTTATACACATACTGTTATGAAACAGGAGCGCTTTGATCGTACAAAGATGGATTATTATCATGCGGATTTTTGTATCGCGTAGTTTTTTTTTCAAGTTGTTGATTATGGTGAAGCGACTGAAGAATATATTTTTCAAATTTCGAATTCGAATGAATTAGCTTCTAATGTTGTTTCAATTCGATGTGTTTTCTCATATCATGAGTTGATGTGCCAGAGATCATTTGAAACAATTTTTAAACCAAACATGGAACCTGAAAATGTTCATCGTTGACAAGTATGCTTTCATTTCATTTGATGTAAAGTAGAGAATGAATGTATATTTTTTGATACAGAATAAAGGAGAGGATGGACAATAAATGTATGGAGTGAGAGGATATATCAAAACGTATATTCTGATGATGTGATTAACCAACAGTTAATGCATCTACACTTGTCAAAATTCTGCTCTTCTGAAATTAAATTTCAATTTCATTCTTTCGTAAATAGAGGGTGAATGAATATTTTTTGATACAGAATGGTGAAACATTTCCCAGGATGATGTTAATGTCCTGAATGAATATTAATACATGGTAACTTTTCTTGATTACAGGACTATAAAAATAAAACCTTTCGTGAATGAAGACAGGTTATAAAAGGTTTATATGAATCAATTCACTGTAGAAAATCTAAGATAAAGAGGTTACATCTAGTTCTATATTTTAATTAAACCTAACCTATATTGTTTAACAATATCGTCCATAATATTAACCAAGTTTCGTGAGTGATGAGAAAAGTGGTAATGCAAATTTTGATCCGATAATCCCAGCTATACCCAGCTATCCAATATGATACATATGGTGCCTGTCCATGTTAGAGTTAGGGGTGGGGGTGGGGGGCGGGGGCGGGAGCCCTTGGCGTGTCCGCCTGAGCATGCAGCCTCTTTATCCTTCAACCCCTTTCTCTCCCACCACCCCACCCCACCCACCCTTCTCGCCCTGACCCACCGAACAGACATGGGGCATTTGCATACAGATTAATGAGCGACTGGCAGCCAGCAGACTCACTTGTACGTACTATCACCAAGAAGCTTCGAGAAAGATAATTTACTAACAAAATATTTGGAGGAGACAAATTATAAAGTTGGATGCATGTCTTCGATACAGAGTGACTTGTTGTGATGTGTTGGTCTGGTGGTAATGTTTAATTAATCGTTGTAGAAGAGATTTGCTTGTTAGTAACTTCGAGCACGTTTGTGTCTTCTCATGAAAGTTTGTATTAAGAACGTATTGTTCATAATGAAGTTTGTGAATGGGAAGAAAAACGTCAATATTGTCGATGAGAAATGAGATGGTTTGAAAATGTGAAAAATAAAATCTAAGCAACTATCGAAACTAAAACTTTAAAAACTAATGAAGCCCCCAGAAAAATGCATGAATATATATTACATCCATCAGAATTACTATACCAGAAATCAAAATATTTTTATCTCATGAAACTGTTAACTTTATATTGTTCACAAATCATATAGAGAACTAGGTTAAAGTATAGGCTAGAACGAAGAATTCACTGAACAGAAGTTTTCATTAAATTATTTATTTTATGCGAAATAAATCTCTCATTTTTCTTCTTCAAAAAAGTAGTTTATTTCAACGCTGATGATGGAAATAGTGAAAATAACAAGTAAAGTAGGAGAAAAGCAGTAATTACTCTGATAGACACTGTCAACATAAAACGATTGGCACAAACAAAATGACGTGATATGCCAACGTAATGTGTGCTTGTCAGATGTAAATTGAATTGCTCTTCCTGTGTATTCACTTGACATGTTTACGTTTAAGAATTTAAAACAGAGTTCGTTTCCGTCTGAAATAAAAACGCATAAAAAATCATAAACTATTACCATTCATATCCGACCAGACTCTTACGGAGTTATTCACAAAGTAATCTGTAACTTTTTAAAACTCTTTAGATATTTCGAATGCATTTCTCATATACATTCGAAAGCTACGATAGGCACGAAAATATAAACTTACATAAAAATAAAATGTATATAAAGCAATATCACGTCGTTTAAAAAAGAAAAATGAAATGATGCACTTAGAATGTCTGAAAGCATTGAATGACTCAATGCATCTATGTTGAATTATAGTTTTTGAAAAGTGAGTTTACACTTTTTTTTATATATTTTCCATTAGTTAATTTCTGAGAGTAACTAGAGTGCTAGCTCTGCACGCTCCACTTCAAAGCCAACGTCACAGTCAATATTTAAAGCAAAAAAGAGTATATATGCTCCTCTTCATCTGTTACCTACATTCATACGTTGAAGAGTTCAAATTCCTCCTTATAATATTCACGTATATACTCTTTGAATACAAGGCAAGTCTCACCGTTATTTTGCATCGGCACGAAGAACGTGCGCTTTTCTTTTGATCGCGTTTACTGTATATTTCTCATTTGCTCGCGCGCGCTTGCAAAGATAGGCCTATATACGTCGTCTATTTTTATATTATCGAATATTATCAGCCTCTAACGCAGACCACACTATTGGAAATCTCTCTCGAAAATCCTAAAGTTTGCTTCCATGTGTTCAGCAAGTAATGGCAAGCTCCGAGGTTGTTACCGGGAAGATAAGCTCAAATAGGCTAGAGAAAAAAAAGAGAAAGAGAGAGATAGAGAAAGAGAGAGAGAGAGGAGGAGGTAAGATTATTGGAATCTCGCACAGGAAAATATCGAGAAAAAGTTCATTTATGTTTTATACGAAGTTAGTTTAGAATTAGTCGTTCTATCTCTTGAAGAATACGAATACATAACTTGTATAGTATGTAGAACACCGTCTTAATAAGAAAGACTAACAAAGAAGGAAAATAAAAAATTGCCAATTAGGTTTAATTGTGTTGATTCTAGCGTTTAATAAAATCTCAAAGGAGAAAGAGAATTTCGTATAATTAAGCGCTATGAAATTCAATTCGTTTTTTTCTATGTGGAAAGATATCAACAGATTTGAAATTCGTTGTAAATTGGGGACTTTGCAGAAAGGATTAAATCAAAGGGGGTGTGATGGCATTTTGTTACGAGAAGAGTTTGTTCGTAGATCCTTTGTATGAAGAAAGTTTAGTAATTCTGTTGAACTTAGGAGTTAAGACTATTGTGTTCGATGAAGAAGAGTACATTCAGTTTCTTTGTGTTCCATAAGATCTTCACTATAGGCAAACACAATTGTCTAATAACTATCAACTATATTATAATAAAATCTTGGAGAAATAAATAACTATTTGAACGATGAGAATTGAATTGATATTTCAGAATAGTCTTGATCTGATTCAATTTGGAGCGAACTTTTTTAGATTTGTTCACGGTACGTTATTATCTAGGTTATAATAATGATAATAATGATAATAACGTGAAGTACGTTCACGTTACTATTTAGGTATTAGCGTGTCTTTTTTTCGAAACGTTGAAAGTGGAGGCTGATCGATTATGACTGTACTTTTGAATTCAGATGCCATATTAATGGTTCCTAATATCAATAAATATTTTCGAATGTAGAAATATTCAACAGTATGGACATTGTCATGAACGGCTCTCGATGCTCACATCAATTACCATGCATGCATTATTATTCACAAGCATGGATAACTGAATACAGAGCATGTAAATCTCCGGAAAATAAAAGCTATATAGTCTACTCTCATGTTTGAGTACTCGTTTATCATGTCATATTGTAGTAAAATTGAATTGAACACACTTGCATATGTTAACAGGTATTATAAAGGTTCAGTCACTCGCGTGGTCAAAGGTTCTAAATGTATTATATAACGTTTGATGGAAATAGATTGCAATATAGTCCACTTTTCAAACAGTTGTGTGTGGCGATAGAAACGTATGAGCGAAGTATATTGTCCATTATCTTTTGTGTCAAATATGTTTACATAGTAACATAATCGAATATTTTTTCTGATCCTATTGATGAATACAGATTGTAGTTGCAAGTTTAAATACGTCTTGCTTCACCTTATTGATGAATGATTCATTCATAATGGGAACAATGGCTCAATACTATGCAAACTTATTGAATATGAACGATTAATGATATGATAAACATCATTCTCATAATCATCGATTTTGGTTTAAATACAAAAGAAACAATTGGAGACATGGTTTATTAGAGATTTCGATCAGCATCGACTTGAGGAAGATCAACCAAGTCAATCAGTGATTTACCCAACACTGAAATTATTTCCTCAATGAATTACAAAATGGTACGACGTGAACATCAACTCACCAATTCAGGGCCTATAATCATTATTCAAACGTCAATATTTGAATTTCATCTGTGATTGCCAGTCATCATCATGTTCATATTTCATTCTATTGAAATACTGAATTTTTTTGTAACCCAACCATTGGGCAGCAGCACTGGATGAAGATCAATAAACAACTATCATTCAATGCTACGGAATAATCAGAATGAAAAAAAATGAATGAAATATGATCCAATATTTTCTATATCAATTGGTTGATTCACTCACTTAAGGCAATGCACTACATTTTTATTTCGATCTACGTTCGCCATTTTCATTTCTGAACACAAATTGAAAAGAATTCTTCTCAAGATAGACGTGAAACTCAGTCGACACAGAACTGAACTGGTCAGTAAAACTGTCTGTTTCAGTTTTGTGGAAAGGAAAAATAACTTTTTATGTCTTGCAATTCGTAAATGATACTTTTCTATTTCTTCTCGTCCTGACGCTCACAGAACTTTCACGTAGTCGTGAACGTCTACCTTGTGAAAGATTACAAAACTATGTAACGTCTAGAAACTACTGACCGCATACACTAATGAACAAGGGGGATAGTCGATCGGAGACTGAATTTGTATTTGCTCTCAGAAAAGCGATGCTTGGAGTTGAAGGAATATTTATTACAGAAGAATAATCAGTTGGATTCCATTGAAAATATTTTTCAATATTTCCTTTATAAACCCTAAACATGAATTTGATCACATTAGGAGAAAATGTTTCACTTCCGGTACGGGCTAGGTTTCTGGTGGAAGGGCCGAGTTTGTTGTTTCTTCAATTATTTGATGAACTTTGTTCTAAACATGTCAAACCTACATGTATTGAACATGAAAGCTCGATTCATTTATTTGATCAATTCAAAAATTATGGAATAGTATATAAAAGATGAGGATATAATCAATTGTTTTCGTTAATAAGCTGACGGTGACCAAAGTTATGAGATTCGACTCCAGCGATACAAAATACCCAATGAAAATTGTATGAATATGAAAAAACGAATATATCTCAATAATATATATATATATATATATATATATATATATATATATATATATATAAGAGTAATCAGGAGTGGGAATGTTTTCGAGACGAAATCAATCATTAGCCGATGTGAGAACGTGTAGGTACTACATTATTTCTTCTATTGACTATTTTCTCCAGTAACGGAAAGAAACAAGAACAATATTTCGAAAACTTACTCTCTTGAGTACGTGAAAACTCTCACACGCACGCATGCTGCCTCTTTCTATAATCGAACAATAATATTCGCGCTTATTTGTTCCAACAATATATTCGCCAAAGATAATGGATGCCAACCTAATATCGTCACAGGATAATAACCAGTGTGAAAGAAGAGGTCTGTACTAGAAACCAGACAGCGTAACATTCAAGTCGACGAACAAAAAAATATCACCACGACTGTCACGCCACAACGTGAGCTTTGTACGAACTAATCTACGGTTTATGACGCGTATTATGAGCCACGTTGGCAGTCTAGTTGTAGTGCATCAGTTGACGACTCGGCAATGTCGTGCGATAATGTAAAGGATGGAAGAGACGGTCGTTCGGAATATTCACAGTTTATATTAGTATGACCAGCCGCAAAACAGTGTATGCACAACATTAGGATATAACTATAGCGGGAACACACATGGGTCTAGTTGGCAGTTGACCAGTTGACCTTATACGCCACTGGTAATGACTGTCTCGTACGCTGACGAGGTCGAGACAGTGGCGACGACAAAAAGGCAATGTGTAACCAACCACAAAACTGGCAAAACAAATCATTCGTATTGAATGAAAGAGATCAAGTCTGATTGAAACTTTATTGAATCATCATTTTTGAATTTTTATTCATACAGGTCAGGCCCATATGGTTTTGAATGTATATTCGCTGATTTTTGGTGATTTCAGACCTTCGTCAACAGTTTGAGTGCTTACTATACACTTTTTCAAAATTGATATTATATCATTATTTGAATTTCATTTCATTTCATTCTCAATTTCATTTCATTTCATTCTCAATTTCATTTCACCAATATCTATATTTCACGTTGTGAAATATTAATTGAATATAAATACATGAATCAGAATATGGAAGTGAATCAGAGAGAAATGAAGTAATGTGTAAGAGAAAGTATCTATACTGTTCATCACTATAGTGCCAGATTTGATATCCAATATAATAATTCCAGTCATAACTGAATTATTCAGAGACTAACTATTGTGCCATCTTATGATAAAGCTCGTTATGTATTTAGGGTTTGTTAATACTACACTATTAGAACTCGTTAGATGTCGCGACGCTTCATGTCGCACATGACTTCCTGTCGTCCTGTCGACCATTTCCCGAGGGAATTGGGGACGATTGTACCACAAAGATAATCATAATGAGTATATCTTAGACAACCACAGAGCTTAGTAGATATACCTAATTAGGTTGATACTGAATTTCTGGCAACGGTTTGTTTGGGTAACAAAAGGCTTAGGATCGTCCACATTAACGTGGAAATTGTCTGGTTAAGTCACGTGACAATGTTAGACACAATTTAATTACAGTCTTGAGATGTTATGTGTGTAATAGAAGTTTCGTCTTGATGCCACATGGGTATCTACTATAACGATGATAATAATGAGTATATTACGTAGTTTTGTGACGTGTGCTATGTTAAAACTTGTTATGTCTGAGCTTGTGTGGTTTCCTACATGTAATTGATGTATGACAAATTGGAAAGTACACGACCGTTGTTGTATTATACATGATTTATGAAAATTCTCGAAATCAAATCAGACCTTCAAACGAGGGGTCCGATAAGACATTTTCAAACATTTTGAAACATTATTCAAATGCTATAAGAATTTGAGCTTTTTTCCCATCATTAATCGTTTTTCAAAATAATAGTTAAATTCCTTCAAAACGATTAATCTAAATGGTGTCATGTTTTCTGGGAACATGAAATAAAACAATATAAACATTCTGTGAAAATTTATTTCAATCGAATAGAATGAAAAGATGAAAATTCAAGCACAGGCTGTATGCTTATGAGAATTTCCCGAACTTTCTGAATTCCAGAGAGAACTTTGATCTGATTCTTCTGAAAAAAGCAATCCTTTGGTCATTAACTTTCATCCAGAAAATATTTCGTTCGGTTTGTCTGACCAGTATGCCTTATATAAAAAAATCGAAGATCGATCTTATCGGCATGTGATGAGGGAAAATATAATGACACTCTGATTTATCTTCGTGAAATACATGTAAAAACTTTATGCAAAACAGAAAAAAATCATTTTTTTCATAGGAGAATTGCATTATTGTATTCCATCATACCTTACTTCTACCAGTCACAGGAGACAGAATAATGTATTCATATTAAATCTTTGCAACTTCACCACGAACTCTCTACCTAACTCGAAGTTATTTACAGCTCAAAACAATATGTCATCGTTTTTCTCAACGAAATTATATTATTTTCTCATGAGTTTGAGCTTGTTTATAAGAATAAATGATACCCTCGTGCCTGTGGCTGACTAGTTTCTCACCAGAGGTGCTGTCATCGGTCGTCACAGTAATACCAACCATGCGAAAGATAACATTGTTCTACCACTGT
The DNA here is from genome assembly GCA_907164805.1 of Brachyptera putata. NCBI lineage: Eukaryota > Metazoa > Arthropoda > Insecta > Plecoptera > Taeniopterygidae > Brachyptera > Brachyptera putata. The sequence goes on from OU015464.1 coordinate 16,609,825, forward strand.
ATTATAAACGAACACACCTAGAGGGTATCAACTGTAATCTAGAGCCGTTTTTTGAACAAACAACCAAGTCCTTTGTGAAAAAATGTTATATTTCACTTTGTATCTTTTTCAACAAGACTGTACAGCTTCTTTGATGATACATGCATGTTGTAATTATAAAATGGATAGAGAACATCTTTCAGAAGGTGTATATTTTCATCAAGGATGTTGGTAAAACAGTATAGCAATCATGTTTGTGAAATATGCACAGATGAGTTCAAAGGGAACATATTTTTTTTGTAATAATTTCAGGGAAATAAATTTGAATCCACTCATAACATTGAATTGAAAAATTTGAGATTCGTGAAACGAGAATAATTATACCCTAGGGTACATATGATTATCTTTAATATTAATATTTATCCGCATTCATTTCATATGCAACGTTTTATGTTAGTATCATATACGTATTCTAATGAAGAGAAATTCTATTGTTTTCAAATTATTCTCAATTGAATTATCAGAGACCATTCCTCACTTATCACAGAACACAATTCGAGCGTGCTTATAGAATAATTAACCTGGTTTGGGATCTCAGTGTGATTGGATTGAAATCAAGTTTATTCCAAAAAATATAATTCAATAAATCACCCTTTCATTAAATATCATGCATATCAGATAGTTCAATATATTTAATAATTCAATGAATGCATCACGATCAAAATAAAATGTACATATTGGAATCGACCATTTTACCACATCCCTTATTCTGCACTGTTCATTTTTCTGAAACGTATATAAACAATATATCCCATCTTCTTCTCTCAAGCAGCTCAACTTAAATTACAGGAAGACAATAAAATCCAGATATTTCGGTTCTATAATCCGAATGTTTTCCACGAATAGTTCATTTCTGTATAAAAAACGTATCTGAACGCCAGTTTGACTCTCTTCCACCTCCGAGATTCTAAATCATCTTCATCCCTGTTTTGAAGCCTGTATTGTTCTGCACCATCTGTCAGATGCCACTTGGGGCACGAGGCTTTGAGTTGTGGCCGTACATATCTCACTTGTCGCCACCAAACGGGACATAACCCACAACAAACGTTGGCAACCCTGGAATAACTTACCGCCAATATCCAACAACATCCCAAGTTATCATACAAAATATATGGAACTTCTACGAGATACCAACTTTAGAATATGAGACAATACACGAAACATGAGAAACAATTCTCACCAAAGAACCGGGTTTTAAAATGAGAAATACATGAACGTTTGTTTTATTTATTTATTATACAAGTTTCTTTATCAAAGAAGTTTGATGATAAAACTTCTGCAAAGAGAATACTTTAGTTCTGTATGATAATTATGACAGTGAAAGAAGTTTCGAAATCTTGTCGCCGTTCTGCCATCTGGTGCTCCCATTTTCGTAATGGCAGGAAACTCATTGAATTGAAAGGCAAGCTAGGAAAATGGGAACCATTTCGCCATTGACCGTCTATAACTTGCCAATATATAACGGTCGTTTTTCCATGAAAAGGGAAACCGCTGCTGCCACATTTACGCATATATATTGAATAATATATATACATATTGAAGAAATCAGTTCATTCGAATCCATTTGAGCATACTTTGGCCACATATTTGCATGATGCTTTCTCGTCATAATAGGAGAGAAAATACAGCGACAATAGAAATGCTGGGCATTATATGCTCACGGCTACATGGTAAATATTCAAATCATGTTCAGTAACAATATCATAATAGAATGGTCCAATACTGCGGAATATGTCGAGAAACCAGATGGTATTGATAGTGAATCTACTTGGTGAGCTCGATGCACAAAATGAAATTTGACAACTGAAACAAAATAAAATTCATATTTGAATATTATATATTCTATTTTATATTAAATACTGCCAGTAGCATGTCTATTTTCAACAGACGGCTGAGTTGAGAATACGAATAAAATATATTGATGAAGTGTATCAGAATATTCTCAATAATATAACCAATATTACAGAGATATTTTCAAAATTACAATTGAAAGTATTCTGAAATACTCTTCGACTTGCAAAGAAAGATAAAACCTCAACAAAAACTCACTCCAATTAAGTGAAGAATTTCAAAATGTCTCAGTGTTTTCTAATTCAATTACTATTAGTCGCAGACAAACTTCATACTGAAACAAACATCAATAATTGTCATCATCGTACTATGTAAGAGAAGAGTGCAGATGTGAATGTGTGAGTGAAGTAGAATCGAATTATCAAAATTTAGATGAAGTTATATAAAAACAATTGAAGGTACGACAAACTTTCTCATATTATTCGAAAGCATGTGGAAAATATAAGTATCTGTGGTGAATTTAATTCTTCATTTTCAGAAGAAGCATCGTCTTCTACAGATGAAAATCTGATATGTAAGCGATAGGTGATCTGTATTTGGCGATGATGATGTGTTTTAAGAAAAAAATATGATATGGACCAAATTCAGATGAATTCAATTTTCAATTAGGCAGAGTTGGAATTTGAAATAAAATTTCTGAAAACCTGTATAACACCGATTCATATAATTAATCACATAAGCGAGGCAAAGAATCTCATTCCAATCACGGAAAATTGTGATAATTTCTTCCGACTTGTAATAACTTTCTTTATTGTTCTAATAAAAGTTAATGACATGGCGGATTATGGTCGTCATGATGTCAAGCTCTTTATATGTGTTAATGTTCGTGGTACTATATCCACTTTCATATCTTCACCACTAAGGGCCCGTTTTACGAATGATAAATTTGTTGATCAAGCGATAATTAGTGGATTGGCTTGTTATACCCTTGGTTACCAATGTTATTTTTGTACTGCAATTGATTAATTAGCCTAACTATCACATTTTTTTATTATTGGTAATATGGGCCCCAAATATGCTTTCAACCAATTGATACCTCTTGCTTGTCAATTTCATCATATGTTTAATGTAATACTTGTTCACACTTTCTACTTCCATTACTATCATTGTATTGCGAATAATTGTTAAAAAAACTAGGGATTTAGTGTATACATGTTTTAAATCTGAACGTGTTTCAAATTTGGAAATACATCTTCACTTCCAATATTGTTGTTATTGTTGTCGTATTATCATCCACTAGTTTCCTCACAAACTTGAAAGAATAGTTCTGCAATTTATTGGAATGAGTATAAAATAATTCAGACTCAAAGAGTGAACATATCATTTAGATAATTCGGTCACAATGTGTGAATGGGAAACTTCTGAATTTTGTCTCCTCTCTTCTGGAGTTTCTCCAAATTAACAACTTTTCTTATTTCTATTCGGCTGATATTCCAGGGAACAGAATGGAACATTCAGGGAACAGAATGGATAAATTCCATGAGGGAAAATTCTGAAATTGTTGGCGTCTTCTTCAGAACACTCAAAATAATCTCACAAACTCTCTCTTTTCAGATGATTCAAATAAGGTCTTCTCATCTGATATCCAATGGATTCTTTTCGAATACCCACCAATGGACTACAATAATTGTATACCTTCACATTGTTACACAGCTCGCATACACACCCCTCACCCCACCCCACCCCCGTGTAACGAGGTGGATCACTTTATTCACTTCTTGCAGCCGCACAATATCAACACCCAATCAGCTCCATCTCTGATCAATGTCTGTATGCACCACGTTAACTTCGACAGCATCAACCCGGGGAATGGTAGGGGAGGGGTGAACCATTCAATGTCAAAACACACGAGAAGAATTGCAGAAAAGCTCACTTTTATTCAAGAGTCGAATCGAGTAATGTGAACTTTCCCTCTCGCACGCTACTGTGTTTCTCTCGAGATATAGCGAACCCCTATCTCTCTCTCTCTTCCCCCTTCCGTCTTCTTCCCCCACCCTCAAGAGAACGTCGATGATTCTTCATTCTTATCGCGTCGAACCTCGAGCAGTGCATTCAATGAACTCTTCACTAAGTTTTTAAGATAGAAACAACCGAGCTTGAAATAACAGTGTTTAGCTGTTTGTATGACGTAGTAGAATCCAGATGAGAAAGAGAGAGAGTGAGAGAGATTGAATTTGGATTGGTAGAAAAGAAAGACAGTTGGAATATAGACATGTTCTGCACTTCTGAGTTCATTTCAAGACACTATTTGAATATAAATTCATTTTGAAATTGTTCCTCAAAAGGTGGAGGATTTATGTAATACAGAGTGTATTATTTTTCATCCAGAATAGTCATGCTAGGTTATACCCTTGATGATTTATTTACATTTCGGATATCACATAAATTAGATTCGAATATTTTAGAACTTTTTTCCATTTCATTGGAAATAATCAAGTTGAAACCAAGAGAGTGAAAAATAGAACACCAAAAATGAAACTAGAATGGGAAAAGGCAAAATATTTCCAAATAATAGCAAAAATCACTAAATAAGCTATGTAATTTTTATGATGAATTAAATTTTCCATCAAAAAACTTTCCATGGAAGTCACTATTCCGAAACTCGTCAGCGTTCTTCACTCCACGCTTCTTTCTCATACGAAACATCAATCATTCGCTCATTCGTACTCCCAAATAGCCTCAAAGACCACCATTAATCATCAATCCATCTGAGAGTCGACGCTGATTGGTTCCACATCCACGGCTTACTTGAAGCCCATCTTGTTACACGTTATTATCCACGGCCATCTCGACTACGCACTCGAAGAAACGATCTCGTGCGCCGTGCCAGCCACGTGACAATGTGAGTCGGCCATTAAGAGTACACGCTAGCCAAGTGCTGAGGTGTACTAAAAGCTATCAACACCTAAACTTGGAGAGAATTATTATTGTTCAAAGCACACTCAAGAGATTGCGCTCATATAGGCAAGAAACGTATTACCAAAAACATCTTTCTCGTGAATATAATGCGTTCATACCTAGAATAAAAATAAATTGTTATATTTACTTTGGTCTAGATAAAAGGTAGACGGGGTAAAAGTGATTCGAGGTAATCTTCTAGCGGAATGGCTTCCGATAACTGCTGGCTTCATTCTTATATAGTTGGCCCATATGGATTTACTTCTCCATGTGATTAGTGGTTAGTTACGTATAACAGTGAATATATCTTGAGAGGATATATAAAAGTAAACCGGGATCCTCCACTAATAATGTATCGCATTGTAGGCTGTATAGTTTAATCGTATTCATTTTCGAATTCACAAGGTTTCCTATGAAAATAAATGGAGTAATCTCTTTTTTCCATGTGTCTCTCTGGATTATGGATTGATGAGCATTCTGTTAGTATACCGTATTATCGCTAAAACACACAATTGTGAAGACAATAATTTCAAAAACTAATTAACATCACAAATTCAATTACACAAACATTCGTTTCCTTCTCTTTGCTACCTTGAATGTCGTATATTAAGGTCCTGTATGTCGATTGAGTATTGACCTAGAAGATGGGTTTCAGGGGAGAGCTTACAAGTTCTGGAGCTAAGCTTAGATCGAGACTCTATCCAGGGCTCGACGTCAGTACTCCAGGGTGCGATATACAAAGGAGCGACCGCTTTATATTGGCACGGTAGAATATTAAATTACTAGCATACAATGTGTGTGTGAGAAGTTATAACAAATGTCGACGACGGTGCATGGTAGGAATAACATTTGGAATTTAGTTGACCTCATAAAGTGATAAAAGTAATAATTTGTCAATTGGGAATTGTAAAATGAGAAGCAAAACATGGTTATTTTCAATGTGATATTTTCTGATTGTTGTAAGCCCTAAAGAATTTTATAAATTTTATAAATTAAAAAAGTGGTTGCAATCAACATTGGTATCCCCAATTGTTAACCAAAATGTATCCTCTGATGTGAACCATGATTTCACAATACCGCAGCTGTATTGGATTGAATCAGTTATCATACTTGTAAATGTCCTAAACTATAGTCCACAATTTGTCAGAATGAAATGTATATTTCGATTGATTTATTGCCGCTTCAGATTAACAGTATCATGTTAAACGAAGATAAAACGTAATATAATACTTGCTGCAGATTTTTCACTGAGCTTTATCTACATTGAATTCACTTGGAATAAATTGAAAAACTATCGGAATAATGACAGTATATTTGTCTCAACGTTTTTATCTATATGTTTCTTCTTTATCTTTCAGCATCCATCTTGATGTCATAATTCATGTAGCTAATATTAAACATTGTTTAAAAAATAGTCTCCCGAGTTTTACAACAAGGATTTATCTAGACCGTGTATAAAACACTCGCTGAAGACTTGTTTCATTATTCATGCGAAAATAGCATCGTAAAGCTTATATATGTATCAGGTGTTTATATATTCCATACAACTCTTTGAAACAGTTTATAAAGTTTTTATTTAGTGGTCAGCTTTAGATGAAGAACAAAAACTATGAAATAATGATTTAAAATATAATCACGGTGTTCATGATTACGAAAACTTCTCAACTTTGAGTTCGTGTATTATGAACGCGATTATATGTTATTCTTGAAAAAATTCTATGTTCAAGTTACTGGCTATAAATATATATATAAACACATCTTTTGGAGAGAATGTAAGCTTTGTTAAGTATTCATGTTAGATTCTTATGTTTCTTTTGAATTGTGAAAAAGAATACGTAGTCTTTGTTGACCAAGTTCTTGAGTTTTATCAAGATTGTAAGATAAAGGTTTACATTTGGGAACTATTAAGCGAACTGGGAGACGGATTTTCAATGTTGATTTAACGTTCGTTCCATACAACAAGATTCAAAAAGAACACACAATTGTCTTGACTAGACGTCTTTCATAGTGTATTCGTTCCGAATGTATTATTGGATGTGTTTTTACGTATTCATGATATAATCATGAATTTCATTTTTGATCTGAACTTCAAATGAGCTTGAATGAAGAAGTTTCACATTTTTCGTTTTTATCATTGTAGATGAAGGAAAGAAAAATTAATTGCAAAGTTCAAATAGCAGACGATTCTTTGTCCACGCAGGTTTTAGGAAAACAACGCAGCGTTGATTCACCTTGCGCTGCAACTTTGTCACGTAACAAAGGAAAGCAAAAACGGTACATCGTAACCAACTCCTTGTAAGCAGATTATTGACAAACCATGGTGATACGCACAAGGATGAACAGAACACGCTTTCAGCTTTGATCTTTTTCCTTACATTTTGACATTTTAATTATAGAAATAGAATAGAAAAAGTGGAGTTTGAAGAATTTTAATTGTGATTTTATATGGAACGAATGATGAAAAATTTAATTCCCAGAGCCATATAGTGAATTTTAGTTTCTTTTGGGCCCGTTTTTCCCTGATTTTGTTGAATTTCCTTCGAATGTTGAAGGAGTGTTTCTCCTTAGAATTTTGATGTTTTATACCGGTCAAATCTGACTTCCATGCTCATTTGATTGACAACCGTGATTCCTAGATAATTCGAATTCACAACAATATATACAAATATATATATATATATATATATATATATATATATATATATATATATATATTTTATAGTTGGAGATCAAGGGGCAAGAGGGTGTTGATACGGATTATGCAACAGTGGGAAAAAAGCAGAGAGAATGTGATGAGAAGGTGAGAAAAATGTAAATTAGAAAAGAATAGGTAGAAGAGGGAGGAATGAATCGGAAAGGTAAAGGAAGTAGGATATAAAAAACTATATTAGAACCGTGAACCGGGGCGTCAGATAAATTTGACTCTATGAAATTTGTGTGGAATATCTCTCCTGACCCAATACAAATTTGTGCAAACAGGGTATAGTGGAGAATTGTTCTATGGAATTTCCAAACTCAAGCCACATCATTCACCTTTCAACCTTTCACCACGCTAAATTAAGTTCTTTTACGAGACAGGTTGCTCTGATAACACACTTCGTTTCACCCCGATTTTGTCAGATCGACACAACCGATCGTTCTTGTTAGCGGATATGTTGAACAGACGTTCGATAACATCACACGACGACTATAACAGTATAAGCCACAGTTTGACTTGCTTTAGTAGTTTCCAGTTGGCACATATGACGTTTAAACAGCATGCACGGTCCTCTAGATTATTTAATAGCTGTCTCGCAGAATCACACTGCCACCTTGAACTACAGTGACGTCAAAACACGTCGTTGGTGCCGATATTAAAGGGCGCGTCAACGGCGGCATGAGGGTGACAGGAGTCTCCTCCGAGTGTGAGAGTCGAACACGAAACTGTCATCGAAACTTGAGAAATACAAAAATGAATCGAAATATGTGGAATGTCGAAAAAACTATATTTGACAAAAAATTCTATATAAATTGTGAATCGGGTCGATGAATGCCTCTCGACTAAAATGAAGAGATATCATTAAGTTTTCGTTATTTTTTTTTCAAGTTTTGAAACAGTTTTATCGATGATTCTCTATCTTTATGCTCTTTTCAGTCCTTGGAGCCATATGTAATTTTATTAATGAATTGGGAAACTAATTATGGAAATTCAATCAATCATACACATGGAACAATAACTTACACATGGTTGACTTCTCAAGTTTCAATTTCATCATTTATCTCACATTTATTCCTAAGTGATAGGTCATACAAGTGGAGAATTTTTAAATCAATCAGTAAATTAATAGTGAATCAGTAAATCAGTGTTCAGTCGTGAAAGGAATCGCCATAATGATATATTACTTTTCTAAATGTTTTCATTATTACGTTTATTTGTTGTATTATGTTTATCGATATGCACAGGTTCAACTCTCCATACTGAGAATATTCATTCACAACTATTCCAAAATATCAATAACCAAATCTAATGGCTTTGTCTGAAACAACTGCCATATAAAATAGTGATGTCTATAAAACGGTTGAAACGAAATCGTAAATGGATTTTCCTAGAGAACCAACCAGGACTGAAGAGATCGAGCTAACAAACGACCGAAAGAATTCCAGACATAAAAAAACACACACCAGATGAAGGGTTTTCAATACAGTGAACGACAGTGGAAAATTGAAAATTAACGAGAACCTCCGCTTGTTATTCGAAAATGAAAAAACTCACGTGAAATGTCATTACGCACAGCTTTCAACTAAAACCAATACTAGTCCTCTCACAGCAGGGGGATTTGTCGTCTATATTCAGATTACAGGAAACGATTTAATAATTACTAAACAAACGCATCATATGGAAGGGATGGTGATGAAAGGGGTGGATAAAAATGACAAAATAAAGTAATTAACTTGTTTATGAGTAGGCGTATAGATACAGTCATTGCCATGGATATCGACCATTATACGTGAGAAGATGAACAATCCGAAAAGTTTCAAAATTAACTATTTCAAATGTTCGGAAAACGTTGAAGAGGGAATAGACTACCTTTTTCAGCTAGAAAATTCAATATCATAGATCATAGAATCAAAACCTCATGCGAGTCGATTGAGTTTGATATCAGTATTTTGGTGATAACTCTCGAAAGTTATGAGATATCAAAAATCTCATACAAAAAACACAGATCTATTTGATATCTTGAGAATGTTGTGAAATAAAACTATATTGACGTTGGATTTTAACAATTTAACCGGTATACAACTAAATAATGTGTTCGGACGCTGTATACATATATGAAAATTATATGATATAATTCAAGAGTCTTAATTGACATGCACATTCTTGAAGGCATTGAAAATATCTGTGTTTATCTCGTTTTAGAAATGTATTACCGTTCGAAATGTGTCACTGGAAAACTGTTATTCCAACTTATCTCATCTTCTTTCAAGTGTCGTATTTTTTCAGTCATTAAAGAACTGATTTCCATCATTCTCGTCACGAAACTAGACAATACAGATACTAACTACCCAGTAGTAATATCTATTACTACCTAATAGTATAAGTTTTACTGCTACTTTTCACTTACTTCAGATTTTATCACTATCACGTATCTGGTGCAGCTATGATTAGGACATACATCTTCTCGATAAAAATACGGGATTGACAGTTTTCGTCATGGAAGTCTCAGATTAATTCGAATGTCAATCAGTGTTAAATTTGGATCCAATCCTCAAGATTGTCTCCCAATGAAATATGACTAAAATACTCCCTCAATATACTTGTTCAATTTCTGAAGTGCAGCTTTATATCAAGAACTAAAGTAGACTATTAATTCAAAAAGAACACTTTGAATCGTAAAAATAAACAATGACTTCATTTCGTAGAAACAGTGAAAAATAGATTGAAACGAAGTGAAGTGGAAGAATGGTTGCAATCAAGCAAATAATCAAATTTAACTGGTCCATGAATTTGTGATATAACTCTTTCTTACCAAAGTGTTTTGAATATAAAATTAATCAAAGAACATGAAAGTTTTTTTGAACGAAGCATTCTAGACCAAGCCAAGACATTGAATTTATGTAAGGTTGTATAAAATAGGATAAGACTCAGTGAGTATTTAGGAATATGATGTCATCAAATTTAGCCTCGCAGAAATCCAATGAATGTCATGCAGATAATATGTATTATGATCAATAAAATTTGTATTAATGACGTTAATAAAAAATTCTCGGAATTAATGGACACGATAAATAATGCTCATTCTTGGGTGGAGAGATTATGTTCTGATCATTGTTGATTTCAATCAACTTTTGAATGTAAACTATGGAAATAATTCCGATATCATGAGAAGCATTTTCAATAAGATAAGCAACAAAAAACATCAATCTCTTGAATAATTATTCATTGGTATTATGTTCATCTTTATCGTCATTTGCTGATTTAACCGAAACTTCAACGTATCGTTTGCCAATTGTCATTCGAACAATGCATTAACTGCTTCAAAAGTTCAATTCAAATATGTCAAACTCAAACTTCAACCCGATTGAAAACTCACATAAACAATAAACATAGTAGCCTACTATATTGCAATGAGAGTGTAAAACAATTAATACTGATTTGTAGAATCGAGTCGAATGAGAATATCTGTTATATCTTGATATATGCTAGAACGAATATCTGGATTTAATTTCTATCACGTTGCTGTGCATTATATTGTCATTGTTTCCACCAAGGCTCTAAGTAGTCTCCAAAGTGGCCAGCAGATTGCCCCGCGGTTGCATCTAGCTTAGCTGCCTTCTGAGTCTTACAATCTCACTCATTATTAATGGAACCATTCTCGAAGCAACACCAGTACATGGTCTATGACTCTGATAAACTAGACTCCATCAAAAACATTGTGTTTCGATCGTAAGTCTTTCCACGATGTTAACAATAACGTTTGGATGTTCCGAACGTGCACGTAGCACGATGTTAAAAGCGTCGCGACGCTATGTTTAGAGCGTCCTCTAGAGACTGGGCTTCACGCCGGCGAACACGGCGCCCGGCACAAAGACTGCCACACTAAGCTTTTAAACAACAATTATTCGTTAATGACCGTATGCTATAGGTTAGACTAGAGGATAGAATACTGGACTAAAATGTTTTGTTAAGCTGTAAAAGGTTTATGGTCAAACGAACATAATGTTATGATTCAAAGTAATATGAAAACTTGTTAAGCGAGACTTTATACACGTAATATTTTACTACCTTAGACGTAGTACAATACCTTTGGAATACTAATTATATTCTGACGACGTTTAAATACACTGATATCCGTGTTTTAGAGAGAAAAACATTCTCGCATTTGTGAATCGAAACTGAACTACATATTCGACATGCGTGGTGGCAGGGTTATCATCATTAATTTCGAACCCACATTGGTTTGACGGATTTAGAAAAACTCACGCAGAGTTCTCTGACTCCCTCTCTTGAGGGATTAATGCTCCGAAAACCAATACTACATAGACGTAGACATACACATCCAAGTCGGGAGTCACCCTTTTACCATCAACAAAACCGGAGCTAATACATTACTGAATACTCCACCTCTTTCTCTCTCTCTCTCTTTTGTACATTTTCTAATCAAATTATTCCTGATTGAAAATTCATAATTTGAAGAAATTGTCTCTAAATGGGGATGACTCAATCGCTCCATCTTGTTTAGCGTTGTCAATTTCCACACGATTGCTCACTCGTTTAACCCCATGATGGTTACCTCAACTCATTGTAGGGGTGGGGGTGGGGGTAAGGGAGGGGGTGTACTGTGGGGGAGGGAGGAGACCACACTAAACAAGACTTTAATTCAATTCCATCACCGAGAACAAACCCCACAATTTGCAAAGCCAATGCTTACTTTGTACTCCCGCACCCTCCACCCACCCACCACTCTTAGCTTGACTGATGATAACGAAGCCGTAACAAGGTTAGTATTCGGTTATAAACCTGCAAGTATTGACAAAAGCATTTTTAAAAAGATTCTTCCTCGAAGTGGTTTATAACAATAAACACTCGTGAGTCATAGCGTTACAAAATGGGGATCGTAGCACGGAGGAACTTCGAACCCCATAGATGTAATTTTGAAAAGTTATGGCATATTCTTTCAAATTATCAACATAATTCAATTTAATAAATATTATTGATTCATCACAAACTAAATGTAGTAATACTTGAATTTCATGAATAATTCCCTGAAGTTATATTGAATTTCCCCGATTTCTTAATCATTTAAACTATATATCAATGCTTTAGAAGAACATAATCTTCGTCCATTGTAGTGGATATCGTTATCAGTAGGCCCACCTAGAAAAATTGTACGGAACGGAATAAGTACCAGTACGAAACAGTAAAACCTATGGATCTTAAAATCATTTGAAAACTTACCGCAAACTCAATGAGATCAAGTTTAAGGGGCAATTAGCATTATTGAAGACTTCTCATAAAATAGAATTTATTGTAATGCAAAAGTCGTTTGAAGAGTATATAAGTTTTTTTTGTAAAAAATTATCATAAAATTGAAGAGATATTAATTTTCATTTGACCTATATCCTGGGAATGTATTAGTAAATTAGTTTATGTAACTTGTATCCACGAAATACGACGTTTGTCCCACACCACAAGCGCTCTGATGGTTCACGACTTATTAGTAAGCACATTTATATAAAATTCAATGGAACGCTGCACATTTTGAATCTATCTTGTCAGAGCCTTCCTATTTATTCGTTTCTTATGTCAATGGCTTTACGCTTTGATTGGCTCCACCTTAACACTTAATTCACATTCACCTTCAATAAAAACAGTGACATTGAATTTATACGAATCAAATATGTTACCTAAATTTTCACCTCTGGGTTATTCTTATCAGAATTCTCGAAATTTCGAACAAGTTTCTCAAAAGTGGTCTAACCGATTGTGTCAAAACTCTACATCGAGTTGGATGATGACATAGGCCTACTTGCGTGCCAAGTTTGAGTAACATTTGTGCTTCCGCATGACTGTGGAGTAGAGCGACATCGAGAAGAAAAATGTCAAAACATTTTCTTTAAAGTAAAATTGTGTCTTTGCTTCGATCATCCTAAAAATTCTCAGGAAAACGTGAATGATGTACGTCAAGCAGATTAGACTCATATTTGGTGTTGATATTTTTGGTTTTTTACTCACTATATGTGATTTTTTTCCATGATATAATCATTTTGTTCTGTCTCTAAATATTGAACCCTCACCACTACACATGAAATACATATAAAATGCATAGTATGAAATACATATCCTAATGGACCTTAGGGGTTTCTATCAACAGCATTCGCGACTTCAGCAAAACATAACATGTATATACTCTCCGTGACTTTCCAATTGGACATTATTGTAGTGGATTGTTTCAGAGAGTTAGCTCCTGAAATTATGTCGATCCAAACTTTCAATTTGGATTAAATGTATTCTACAATTCATCAGTTGGAATTTGTCGGTGCAAATAATTTCAATTTTATTGTAATATACATCTCACTTTTCCACATGTGATTTTACAAAATTCGATTCATCAATCATTTCCACAATTATTGTTTGAACCTAAAAACTCATTTATTGATTCTGTTCCCTTCACTATCCATGATTCATCATCATTTATGTGCGTAAAATACCTCTGGCGGAAGCTATTTTCCACCGATAAATAGTTTCACCCATAAATACAAAATGACAAAAAATATCAAACACGATAGAAAACACGGTATGTATGGTACTTATTTTTAAACCGAGTTTCAAAAGTACGATAATATTTACTATTTTCATGTTTCTCTATGTAACAGCTTCATCTATTATAATCAGTCTCTGTACATGACTTTTATATAATATATTATAACGAAATAATTAATCTCGGTTATGATGTCAACGTGATGAACAAATAATTTCCAATTTCCATAATAAAGCAACCATAAATCACCATTAGTTGGCTCGAAGTAACACCTGTATGCATGCACTGTGAAAGAGAGTATATCGAGGTAATTGACATGATATTAATAACTAGCAAATCGTAACGTATGTGTTGTTGTGATGAGCAGTGGGGAGAATATGTTGAAAAATATACATTGTATCTGTCACAATTGGAGCAGAAAATTTTAATTTCCAGGGTAATTGATATTTCAAACTTCAAATTCCATTAAAGACGGAGATTTCATCATAAAATATTATCGTCAATGAAGAATATCACATTATGGTTTACGGTAAAATTTGATGATTTTTGTGAAGTATGTGATAAAATGATACATAAGAATGTGAAAATGGTATTTTTTGAAGCCAAATTGAGAAGCAATTATTCAATAGGATCAATTTCACGAAATGAAAAAAAAATGTACGGTATACTCATCCTCTTGCTACCTTTCGAACGCGATCAATTGGAAATAATATTATAATAAGCATGTATGAACAACCGATGAGACAATTAGGAGAGGACATTTCTTTGGATTATTAATTCTCTTTTGGTTTACATGTCAATTTTCTCAGCAACAATTGGGCTTTACTTTTTTCTGATCATTTCCTCTCCTTCCAACGTCCGATAACACACACTTCTACCATCTTTTCCCTGGATGTACATTCTTTCTGGTGATTCTCATCTTCAATTTACACTATACTATAGATATTCTCTTTTCACTCATTCTTCCCAAAAGTTTACACCGAGTCAGGTGAACCAGTCGCTAGCGCATTGAAACATTACCTAGGTTTCGATACCCACCATGTTATACCATATTGTCTGAGATTTTTCGTGCATGGTATCCCTCAGCCATTGGAGTGAATACTGCAATGGTTCCCTACTATTAGGCCACGGCCGTCTCCTTTCGATCATGCCGATATACCGAAGAGTTTAAATAGATCCTCAAAAACATATTAGTTCCAACTGCATGGGTGCATATATCAATATTATATGAATTTGTATGAATTCATGATTCTGAGATGTAGAATGTGTGATAATATATATATATATATATATATATATATATATATATATATATATATATATATATATATATATTTGAAACCCAATGGAGGAAACTACTACCAAGGAACTACTGTTTACTTACAGCTTGCATCTCAAAAGTATGAATTCATATAAAAACTATGAAAGTTCAAAAGATCTGATATATATATATATGAACCGTATATATATTCTTTATTTTTTAGAATAGGCCTACATATATTATGAAAATGATGATATGATCTTCATATTACTCTTCGCATTCTAACCAACAGATGCCAAATATACTCCAACTCTTTGGTAATATACATTAGTTTGTATTCATTCATTTATACGCAAAGTATTTGAATCAAAATTGTATAGGCTACATCCAGCTCATAGCAACGACGTTTTTGTTATTTTCTTTTCGTGCCTGTACACAAACAAGTACCACTGATTGTTTCCAGTATGTTATAATAAATCTCGTCAAAAAAACGAGTTAAAAAGCCTTTATTAGCTCTTGTTTATAATATGAGAACTGTAGATTCATCAGAACACAGCTCTGCGGTGACTAAAAGCAGCTTTCCCAGAGCCTCGTGGGAAACTGGGTTCGATTCCCATCTGTTCACTTGCAAATTATATACACTCCAATTGACAAACAATTATTTATAATAACATTATTCGAACTGTTCATTTTGTTGCTTTTGTTTTTGTTGATATAAATACAAACATTCTGATACAGAAATCCGGTCCCGACTCGAGAATATCCACCTGAAAACTTCTCTTATAGAAACCTAAAATTCAAGAAGTAACAATATAAAAATGCGTCATCATATAATTCAAATTGTTGAAGAAACCTGATAGAAAGCTCTCGTTATAGCTCAGTCAGCTGAGGTACCGCTTCAGACACTGAAATCACCACTTGGCGTGGGTTCAAATCCCGCTTGAGGCATGTATTTTTGTGAAAGTCCTGCTCAATCGCACCCCTGTATAACCTAGCTGTTGCTGTGGGGTCACAATAATTCCAATTTTCAACCTCATAGACTTGTGCTTTTCTCAATAATATGGAACACTTTAACAAAAATAAATTTCCTCAAAGCATCTCTTCAATCAACCCCCGCGTTAATTGGCTCTCTTCTTGGCATCTTGTGCTATACTAAGATTAGGTCAGAATGTACGACGTGTCCACCACCGGGTGGTGGGGGGTGTGAGGGGTTGCGGGCGGCGCGTGAGGAGAAGAGGGGGGGGGTTAATCGCCTCTCTAAAGCTCCTCCAAGTCTCGTATCTCCGTTAATCTACCATAATGCCACGACCAAACTCCCTCAAGACCATTCTTAATTAGCGCCTCAGTCATTCATTATAACGCCGCGTTCAGTGCCGAACACTCACACTCTCTACCCGTTCAGTGAAGTACGTGAACTCCTGAACGTCTTTGACTCGTTCATTTTAATATTAATCAAATACGTACTAGTTTAGTTATAGATTGGAAACTCTCGATTCGATCGTTGTAGCATAATACGAAACACTGAATCGTTAGTTGCTTCGAATGAATTACGGACCACACTGAAAATTTGTTCACTCATTTATTGCTATATTGATGAACCACGGACTACTTGTTCAATGAGCCCAGCGTTCACTCGTTCAGTGAAACACTGAACACTTTTCCTCGTTCAGTGCAATATAAAAGAACCACGGACTAGTTCAGAGATTATCGACTGAACACGCGACTCGTTCAATACGGCATTGACCAGTGTACACTAGTTAATGAACCACGGACTACTCTTCCAGTCAACTACTGAACATTTCCGACTCGTTCATTGGAGTATTAACGAAACACGGATCAGTTAATTACTGCTGTATAAACGAGAACCACCGAAGGATTTGGATGAATGCACGGTCTCGTGGGTCGTGGACTAGTGGTCAGGAGGAGTCGTGGTTACAAAGTGTCACGGCTCAGTAGATACCAAGACCACAACATCCTACTATACTGTACAGGATAGGAAAATTTGTAGTGTCGCCCCCCTTTGGTGTTGCTGGTAACGATAATAAGGTAACACATTTGTGTTGTAATCGAGAAACGCAATAAATACGTACAGATGATCTGTAGTGAATCATAAAATTCACTTGAGAATAAGCTCTGGTAATAACCATGGTGACCATTGGAAAACCACCAAGAGTCAATTTTCGATTTCGAAGCTTTTGAATTGGATGTACCAGAAAGTATTTGAGTACTGCGGCTCCAAATATAGAAGATCATTTTGAGCCACAAACGTTGAGACTGGCGGAGCAGTCGCTAGTACTATGAACCATATTGCAGGGAGTGGAGTTCGGTACTCACCGTATTCTACCATTCTGAATGCAATATTTCGTGATTTTCCTCAGTCGCTGAAGTGAATACTAGGATGGTTCCTCAACACAAAATCCTTTCAATGATTCCAGCATACTGAAGATATCCACTGAAACAAATCAGCATCAACATTTTACGAGTTTATAATAGTCAAGTCTATGTAAGTCAAATGAAGAAATCGTTTGAAGCAATACAATTCCGGATTACAAAATATCCCTCAAGGTAGTCAGTTTGGGGTATTTTACTATATTATGACTTTATCATCCATACTGACTTTTTTCAAGCTTGCTCAACTAACAATTCTACAGCAAACTGCTGTCCGAATGATTCAGAAGTTAGTCCCTAGGGACTGAATTCAAATTTGGCTGGTGCTTCGGTCCCCTCATGTGGCATAGGCTCAAGTTGGTTTTATGCATCATTTATATATCATCAGCTCATTCTAACCCTTAAATATTCCATCT
The DNA here is from genome assembly GCA_907164805.1 of Brachyptera putata. Classification (NCBI taxonomy): domain Eukaryota; kingdom Metazoa; phylum Arthropoda; class Insecta; order Plecoptera; family Taeniopterygidae; genus Brachyptera; species Brachyptera putata. The sequence continues at coordinate 16,627,920 of OU015464.1, forward strand.
GTCTGTGGGGTTTTCAAGCAAATAATAATCATCGTTATAATAATTAGAGATGAGTTTTGACCATGTCGAATCTCAATCAAACAAGATTCAATCACAAATCTATTACGTACAAATCTGACGTTGCGAATCTCTGGAATTCTTAATGATCCTAAAATAGACTGGCATTAAATTGCAAAGAATTTGAATATCACATCGAACGATCTCTTTCCATCGTTTAGCAACTAGATGTCTGAAATGAATCGTCTCTTTGTCTTTCTCTTGTTTTCTGAATAATACCTTCTATTTCCACGTATCTTTGAAACTATCCGTCAGTGTCTTTCTACGAGAGCACGACTCGCTTTCCTTCTGTCGCAATCAACATTGTCCTCCATATTTCTACTCAACAGTCAAACCTATTGTTTTGCATATCTCTCTCTCGCTTTCTCTCACTCACTCTCACTCCCTCTCACACACAAACATACAGATCGCGTTTATAAATCACGCACTCTCCAAGTTTTCCAAGGTATTTATATATGTGTACGGCGAGAGAGTGCGATGATAAAGTAAACTAACAAAAGCTTAACGACAGAAATGTAGCGACATATCTTCAAGAAAACTAAGTTACTTGACATTTTAAATGGTACCAAACTACTAGAACATAAACTTCAATCTTGGAATACTGTAAGGGCAAGAGAGAATGTTTCAGTAGGAAAAAGAATTTCAATTCTCGAAATGGAAATATAAGAACAAAAAAAATGATATACCGTACTGCTATGAAATCGAATGTTTTCCCCATCAACCTTCACAATTAAATACTGTTTACTTGCTTAGATTGGTTGTCAAATTCATTGTGTTGTAGTTGAATACTCGAATCATTGACCAAAGATGAAGGCGAACATTATATCTTTTATTCATGCTCGTATTCATTAGAGTACAGAGAATAACTGTTCCACAATTTTGATTATTAATATGAGTCAAATTTTGGAGGAAATTGAGCGTGTTCGACTCGTCATGATTCAACAGCGCTTTAACATAGTGAGTTGACCATTGACGGTTTTGTGATGATTCAGTTCTATCCTGGATCATGTTCCGAACAAAAGTATTGAATACAATCAGTATTGTTAGCATTTTTCAAGTATTAATTCCAGTGTTATCCATTCTCTCATCACATGCCCTATACTGCTGAATTACTTGAACTCGACCAATGAATGGAATCAAGTTAGTGATGTAAATGAGTCCTTATAGTGTTCAACAATCTTTTTTATGATCTTTCTTTTGTGGTTCACTTTTCACACGCGTCCATTTGATATATTCATTCTTTGTTCCATAGATAATCAGTACTATATGCGTGATTTATATTCTAGTTGTTATGTAGTGTATCAAATTGTATGCATGATAAGGTTTTTGTGTGGTAGTGTTTCGTCTTATAACAAGATTGGGTGTGTGTGCGTGTATGTGAGTATGTGTCACGAGGTATGAAGGGTAGTGAGAGGATGAGGGGTGTCTGCAGGGTAGGAAATGTGGGGATTACACTATTGTAGCTGACTAATTAGTAACTCTTGTGCCTATCTACAGTCACGTTCTTCACGCGAGATGTTACATTACAAAGTTGATTGCACTTTATACTGACTCTATGACTCACTCCAATTTTCATTATATATATATATATATATATATATATATATATAAATTGAATGCATTAGTTTAATCAATTAATATGACTTAATAATTGTAATTATATTTTGTTCTGACGTAATTATCATTTATACTTTCGTCGATAATGAAGATGATGAATAATTATCATGAAAATAGGTACAATATGTGATGTGACATTTATTTTGTTCAAAACTTTCCCTAAAAACCAGTTTCCATACAAGAGCAAATTATAACAACTAACAATATGAAAGTTTGCCAATACAAATAATAGAACTTGCATGTTTCAACGTAATTGATGTACAAATACCAGTAAGTCATTGTATATTACTGTCGCTTCAGCATGATACAGAAAGCAGTGTAAATCGAATGCACTGAATTTCCTACACTTCTCTTTGGCTTGTATTTACTACCGCAATAGTTGACGATTTCGATCAGCTGTCTCTTCCAGTACCGCACGCTAACGATACGGTGTGTCGATCCGCTAACATTCGTGCTAGAAAGTCTAAGAAGGAAATCCCTCAAGACCCGATACAAGCACATTGGATAACCAACATAGCGTTGTTTACTTAAATAAACAACAGAACATGGTAATGTCATTAAGTGACTGTGTATATAATGTGTGAGAGAACATTGAGACAATCAGAACAATCAGAACAATAATACTGTTCCAATGCAATCATGTCTGTTACTATAGCCTAAGAAACGTGTTGATTGTTAAATATACTGAGTTTCGTTCAATCAATACACCCAACTTACATGGCTCACATCAATTAGTATGTCATTTTCTCTGCAAAACAGACAAATTTATGGATAAATTAATGATAGATGAATAAATAAATAGATATATGGATCAATGAATGGATGAATGGATGACTTGATGAATGGATGAATGAATTAATACAGGAATGAATTGATATCTGAATTGATTGATATATGAATGGATGATCAGTTGAGTGAAGAAATAAATATTATATTCATAAGATTGTATCAGGTTCATGGATTTCAGGTGATGTGATTGAAACATATTTCTTCAAGTACATATGATTCAGAATGTTTGATACTTGACCTGAATGATACTGAACCTATTAATCTGATGATCAAACTGATTTTACATATTGAAATATCGAATTAAATTCATTTGAAACCAATATGGGAGGGGTTGATAATATAACTTCAAATCAAGAATTTATCCATCTCTTACAAAAGTGCAGAAAAAATAATTCCTGTGGAAAATTTTCTGGGAAGATTTAGTGAAGAAATGTGTTTTATTCTTTATCATAAAATGAATAATGTCACAACTTCAGTTATTTATGTTTATGAACGTTTATTGAAGTTTTTTAGTATCTAATCGAATGAGAAAATATCTTTCTAAGACTGATATAATAAATTTCTCATCGTGATTCAAGTGAGAACTAGAAATAAATTACTGTTTTTTTCCCAACGAAGAAAAAAAAAATAGCTAGAAAACCTATACATCATTTCTATGTCCTTGGGCGACTAAACGAAAAGCTGACTTCTAACCTTTACTTGTTCGTCCCTTTCCAGCTCTCTCTCTCTCTCTTCTTCCTCCGTCCATTTTCAACAGGGTGAGGTCAGATTAATAACCTTAGCTTACCCCCATCACAACAATATCGCGTACACGACATTGCAGTTTGAATGAAGTTGAAACACTATAAAAGTATGATACTAAATAGAAATAGAATATGATATAACCGCTACGACGTTACAGAGTGGTCATTAAGTTTTAATATAATGACAGTTCAGATAAGATTTTTTCAGTTCTTGCACTTCGATGCGCTTGATAGAGTCATAAAAATGTAACCGTTGAGTATGTGAGAACGTAAATTCGCTGTGATATGAAATGATATTTGACGTTCGTACTCGTAATCATGATTCATAATATTTGTGTATAGAAAGAATCTATACTGGTGCGATATAGTAATGGCAATCATTCAAATTTATGATACCTACTAATTCTAAGATATGAAAATTGTGAATACAATTCAATCACAAACAACACAATGAGAAAAGACAAGATAGTCATACAATTGGCATTATTTTATATCTGAGAGTAACATTATATTGAAAATAAGTGGAACAATAGGGCCATGGGGGTAGTAAATGAAATGTATTGTAATTGAGTTGATTGTTATGATTGTAATCATGTTCAATTCTTTTGTGATAAGAAATGAATAAACATTCTGTAAATAATCAAAGTGACATTTCAATAGATACATTCATATTCGTATGATTTATTACGATGATATAAACTTGATCTTATCATTTTGCCAAATTATGAATAACCTGGTTCGGAAAATGCATCAAAATGTATAACAGATTCACATATTCATATTTCCACTCGTCCGACTGGATGAATGTATCTGCTTCATGTTTTGACAGGTTTTATATAATCTATAACTAAAAACTAGTCGATACCCATGAACCTGGCACCTCCACCAATAGTTTATCAGAGAAACAATCCGAGTTTGTTGAATCCACAATTTCTATAATGAATAAATGTGTATACACAACTTGGTCGGGATGATTTTTTTCTGAACGCAATCTGCATCCCAAAACTTTACCGGTCCGTCATTGGGGGTATAGCTACATAACCATAACACATACCCTAACCATACCCATACCCATGAAACTAACTGCATACTGCATGCATGGAAGCCGTTAGTAGCGTGATTTTATTTTAATACTTCCCTTTGATCGGTACAACATAATAAGTTTTTGAAAACCAGCCCCAGACATGTATGCAATCTTGAGAATTTTAACGGAACCCGTTAGAACTTCGTTAGTAATCGTTGGTACCGTGAAAATTTCCGTCAGTTCTCCTCTGATTCTGTCGATATAACTCGTTGTCCATGTGAGGGGCCAACCATTAACGGTTCCCGTTGGAGTATCGAGATTGGTGGCGTGAAGTTAGCCCCTCATATGAATAACGCGTTCTATGGTCAAATTAGAGGGGTACTAACAAAAAACATTATTAACAGTTACTAACGAAGCACTGACGAATGGTAGAAACCTATTACCATATTCTGATGAGTGAAGATCAACTTAACGGACATTGATTATGTGAACATTCTTCACAGAATAGGGAATTCTTGTTCCAAGAATGGACAGGGACTAGACACTATAGTATTAATAAGATTATATCACGAGCCGTTGATAGACATAAGTGCTTTCATATCATAAATGTCGATTATATAATTCCATTGTAATTTCAAGTTTCATTCATACTGATAATAAAGCACCAAACTACAACCGTAACCACGAAAATTAATTCACCAACTTTCGAGAATAATATTTTCATGGTAATAAAACAACAGATATAATATTTTGTATGGCATGTATTTGGGAAGAATACATCCGTGTACTTACTAATCTGATTTCTAGCTGGCAACATGTTCCTTTTCTATGCTGATTAACCTGTTGGAGAATCTTAATCTCAAGAATTAACACTCGTTCAACATATTCCAAACGGTTATGGCATAAGGTAGTAACCGTTAATTATTCAACATGTTCAAACGATTTTTCTTAGCAGCACAATAGCCGTTTTTCTTCACTTATAACAACTTAGTGGTGGATTGAATATTCACAAATAATTTCCAAGACACACCCAACCATTCATTATGTAAATAATCCTCTTTAAACATGAAAATGGAAGAGATAAATTCATCTCCTCCAACACGAATCGAAACAGTTTTTTTTATGGTTCAACAAAACGGAGTTACAAACAAGTAAATCAACCTATAAAAAGACGAAAATAAAACACGGAATGGAACGTTACTTCCATGTGAATAACAGTTACAGAATATCTAAATCCTCTTACCAAGTTCTTTTCAAGTTTTATGTAAGTGGTCTACATGTGTGAGAGGCGTGTACGTGGCCTGCACCTTTCCAATAGTAAATATTGATAAATGATAATGGTTTGCCACGCTGCTGTGAAAGCCTGGGGATGAAATATACATAAACATTTTAGTAGAATGCAAATTCTACCGAGTGGTAGCTAGGGTAGTTTTCGTTTTAAAGGAAATAAAACACTCCATTTTATGCATAACATATATTATAATTTATGAATACACATATAGCAAAAACGTTACTCTATCGCGAAGGAAGTTATATTTCCTTCAGAACTAGCTCGGCTAGAAACCAATATATAATGTTAAACATGGAGAGAATAACGGTGATCGTTTTTTTAATTCCATATTATCATGTATAACTTATTCTGAACTATTAGGGTTTGTTAATTGATCATAATGTAAAAACTTGTTAGTTCTGGAATTCTCAACATGGGAATAACTTTGACTAACAGTGAAGAGTTGTTTGAGCCGGTTTCCGAACTCTCAGTTGAGTATTTATCAAGTAATCACTATTTAAAATACGTGAAAACATACGTAATCGAGAGTGAAAACAAGTTGATTCACTAATTATTGCTTAACGCACCAAATTCCAGTTCGTTAAACCAGACCTCATCACAATGGCCACCCGTGGTATCCTTTCAGGCCTACTAATTATCAGATTAGGTCCAACTGGCCCTTGCTAATATTATGCTGTATGGCATCTTTATTCTCCTCTTGTACTCACGGGAGAAGAAGTTTCTCTGTCAACATGAAAAGTACAAATATCATCGTAGTCAGGCCAGGCGTGGGTTCGAGTCCCGCATGAGGCACGAGTTTTTGTGGACGTCCTTCCATCTATCATCACTTGTTCGTTTCACTATCACCTGCCAATCTCATGGACTAACAAACCTCAGTCAATATTGATAGTATATTATTATTGATTGCCATTATTATTCGTATTTCGAACTCACATGTGAGGTATCATATCCTATTGTCTCATCGTAGTATGAAACTAGAAATGCGAGTATACACTTCCGCGGAAATTTAGAAATTATGTAGGCCTATAATTTTGGTTTGTAATAAAAAATGAACGGACAAATGCTTGTGTTCTATTAGTTGGAATAATACCAAGATTTGAAATCATTTTTTTGCCTCGTAACACGACAAAAAACAAGAATCATCAGTATCATACAAAATTCGTTCATAAACCTCTTGAATTAAAAAAATATATTTCTATATTTTCCCAAGTCGCTCATTTATCAACGTGTCAAAATATTTACATAAATATTTGTAAAAGTTACTCTCTTCTCGTTTCCCGTCGTTGTAACTGCTCGCATCGTCAACGAACTGAATCGTGGATTGTTTGGGTGGAGCATTGGGAGGGGGCGGGGGAGGGAAGGAGCGGGATCGGGGAGTGTGACGCTTTGATCCGTCGCCCTGAGCCTCATTCAGTTACCTCTCCTCAATTACAGCATCACGACGGATAGCCGCACGGCGACCATCACTTTATATTACGTGAGACGCCCCCCTGCCCTCATCCCCCCCCCCCCCCCCGAATCCACCACCCCTAGACAATACGATACGCACTCTCCGTTTATATCACCGTCTCTTCCACATTACAAATAATTACAAGTTGTAACCCCGCGAGGGAAGAGTTACAGCAACAACAAAAATCACACCTTCCATTAAAAACGCGATTATTTCTTATTTGCTGAGAGTAAATTGTAAGTAATATAGTGAATCTAGACAGAAATCATGCACAGTTAAGACGTGAAATTGCTCAAGAAACGTAAACCAACAAGTACACAACTTTCTATTATTTTTGTCTGGCTTCCATCTGAGTGGAAAATATTGTGTTTCAGTCCAACAACAAAGTGGCATACACCTATATTGAGTAAAAACAAACAAATATAATCAAATATATATATATATATTTATATATATATATATATATATATATATATATATATATATATATATATATATATATATATATATATATATATATATATATATGTGTGTGTGTGTGTGTGTGTGTGTGAACAAGTAGTCTTCCGTCATTATTTTCATTAGTATTCAGTATTTTTTTTTGCATTAAAAAAAAACTCCAATATGATATTGAATATTATTAATAATGATACGCTAATATCAAGTGACTTGAAATATAATTCTTTTTAACATTATATAGGCTACGTAATTTGAAAATGAGGATGAATATTCTGTTTTTGGGGTCAAAGTCTTAAAAACGAATCTTTCTATCTGTCGAACCAAGTTTGAAATCTCGCAGTGAAATAGCTAAGCACCTGGATTTGACAGTCATTATCGGAGAGAACTGTACCAGAGTCGAACTCGGTCCAACTTGCGATAAGACAGCGTCGAACTATTTCCTTCACGACTTTAACGTGAAACACAAGACTTGTAACATGGAACACCAATAAAATAAGAAGCAAATCTAACGAATAGTTTTTCTAGCGGAAGAAAAGTTGAAGTAAGTTTAATTAGAATGAAAATAGAACACTTTCTGAGCATGTCGTGTTGACGTCGGAAAAAAGTAAATCACGATCTAAGGAAATCAATCGTGAAGAATGTGTATTTAATTGAAATCTAGTCGGCACGAATTAATTCGAGTATTGCATGTTGCTAGCTAAGTCCCAAAGTGATTGCATTTTATTTTATAGTGTGATAGAAAACTCTGCATTCAAACTTTCTTAGTGAGAAAGAATACTTGGATCTAAAAATATAATCAATTTCAACAATTATGAATGAATTCACAAATATACTATAGAATCTATGTAATTGAAATTATCATAAACTATAAAACCTTTAAAACTCTGACCTATCTTGGAAGATAATCGTATTGAAGTTTGTCTTTCAAAACTCGAACATCAAAAAATGAGGTTATAGTTACAGGATGCACGATATTATAGATAAAAGATCCATAATATGGTAATGAATAATCTTATTTTTCTACAAAGATTTCTATAAATCACAATTTATAAACCACATTTTTCCGAAATCTATCTGTGCCATTTAAATAGATAAATTATCATTACATTCAGTCACGTAGAAATCAAGACTAAAATCTATGTTTCTGTACACACATCCATCACTCGAAAATGTATACTGATTTACTATTTTATCAAATTGAATACCTTTCGTATCCGAAAGTTATTCACAGAACCATACATAACTATTACTACACATTCAATGTATCAAATTATATGCATTCATGTATATTATTTTGTATATCTAGTTGTGTATTCCGTCAACATTCAAACGTAATATATTTCATCTTTGCATGTTTTGATGCAGGACTGTTCAAAGCAGTCTCCTTCACATGTTTGTTTTATACATATTTTATATTTTATGCTACTTGCAAGATGTGTCTTATTTTATACAAAGGATATTTCAAAGGTTGGTATACATACATGTTGTATACCCTATGGAGCTCTCGAATCATTTAAGCTATTTTAAATAATACAATGGCTATACATACGTCCGCAACCACAACAGAGAGGTTCTTTTTTTGAAATTTGTTTTTCTTATTTCCAATATTTTATGTTACTATAATGTCAATGTGACTTGTGATCAGAGCATGAAATGAAGGTTCCGAACGACCGTCTGCCCTTACCCACACCAACAGCGCTCGGATGGTTCGCACTTCCATCTCTAGTGCATGCAACTACAGCAAAAAGTCACATTAGTGAATGTTATCTATAAATAAACAAAGGTCTTAAAATCAATGTTCAGATATATTTTCTTAGATATACCGTTGTGCTTACTTTTCTTTACGGTACTATTGATCAGCCAGCTCAGAGCCGTTGTTGTATTATTAGCAAGACGGGAAAATCTTAGTTTTACAAAATCAAGATGACTCAAGATAATGGAGAGAATAAAATCACAATAAAGTTCGTCGTGACATTTGTATGAGTTTCGAGAGTCAACAACGCCACCATGTGAGCATGAATTCACACTTGAAGAGGTTTTTAGGACCTTCTTACACAACATCCATTTGCTGAGTTAATAGAATTAATTCAGCTCGATCAATCAATTGTATGAAACTCTAGTTCTAGTACTTTCATAAACTGTGCGTTAATCTCAAGATGGATTGAATGGAATATGGATGGATTTTGATCGGTTTAATCTTCTTGTTCCTGTTGTTCACAGTTATTGTGAATGAATGTGTGAACAATACATTATGATAGTAACATTGAATCTAATATTATTATTATACAACAATAATTATCCGATATATTACAGGAAAATCTGATTGATTGATTGATTATTGTTTGCTTATAACTACCCCACCAACAGATAGGACATACGGGTTACGAATGAGCAGATGATAATGAAACTATGAAGTTAAATAAGCGAAAGGACGTTTACAAAAACCCATGCCTTATGCAGGACTCGAACCCACGCTCAACGGTGACATCAGTTCCTGAAGCGGTGCCTCAGCTGACTGCTGGGCTGGGCGGTAGGAAATTCTTTTACATTATTTTTCTGCGATGTGAGGAATTATTACATAATATATTATGATTCCATAATTCACTAATTCCAATTCAAATGACTTGGTTATGATTATTTTGACAAAACATAGGGCCTTACTGTGAAAAAATCTTCTCATCACTTTACAAACTTTCAAATACATGGACAAAATATAGAATCTTTCCAAGGGTTTGAAATTATAGACTATCAAAACAATCATACGGTTTCGAACATTTTTTGCTGATTACTATTTCCAAATGCTACACCTCACGACCTGAATTGGTCGACTACATCAATTGTTCGAATTTTTGTATTTGTTTTACTTGAGTTGATAAGTTTACAAAACCATTCCATTGAGTGTATTTTAAACAGTGCATGAGCAGAAAGAGATAGTTGTTTTATATTGAGGAATCAACCCAGTATTCACTTCGACGACAGAGCTCCTCAGTCAGGATTGTCGACAATAGCGTGAAACGAACCCTGGTCTCCTGATTGACTTCTCAGCGACACGGTACTGGATATAACAGTCATAGGTATGACATTCCTGTCGACAAAATTGCCTTCAGATCGCGCAGACGGAACAAGATGACGTCACGTCATAGTTTGTTGTAATACTGAGCGGTGCCCGAGACGACGTCACAGTGGTACTCAAGTGGGAGACTCAATGCGCAATGACTTACCCTGGTTATTTCTCTCACCTTCTTGAAGACCATGTCGTTTTGTCATGGATACCATGTCGTACATATATATATATATATATATATATATATATTTTATATATTTTTCATATTATATATATATTATATATATATATATATATATATATATATATATATATATATATATATATATATACATATATATATATATATATTATATATATATATTATATTATATTATATTATATATATATATATTATACGACAAGATATTACTGTTGTCGAATTTCATTTCCCAACTGACCATATAGGTTACCACCTCTGTGCATCACGTTCACAGTTTTACATATTATGTATTCCGTTTGCATTATTTTTCGAGTTTCGTTACGTACTGCCACATGAAACATCTGCAAGTGTAACGAGAAAACGATGTAGATGGTTCGAACTTGTTCATTGATATTGGTTCGAACGATAGAGTTAAATCATAACTAATATATATTGGTGACGGTGAATGATGAATGAGATGATAGGGAGATGAGATAAACGGTTATTGCATTTATTCGTCGTTTTGAGTAGTGGGAAGGAATTGTGATTTTGACTTGATGTTCAAGATACTTTCCAGTATTCACTGGATACATAGAGAAACTACGAAAAATCTGTCAGATTGGTGGACCATGAAGGGAATCGAACCTCGATCTCCTGAATGACAGATCAGCACACTATGACGACTATGATCTTCTTGTCTCAGTAGTTTGTAGTTGCATTGCTGGCGAGTCATGGAAATCATGAGTTGCAATTGTTCATTGAAGTCAAATTGAACAAAAATATAGCGCGTTTTTAAGTTACTTATATTTTCGTAGAGATATGCCGGGGAGAAATTATACAATATCTCGGACGATTTCTTCAAATAAGTTTCATCTCAAAATAGACTGGGAGATATCCCCGCAAATGTCATTGTTATGACGGTAATGGGTTTTTGATCTGTTTCGGCGCCTAAACGTCAGTGTGAATCCACGAGAAACATATGTTCGAGTGGTCGACTATGGTGGAAATCGAACCCAAGTCTCAATCACGTTTCGTTGTAAAGAGCAGTTTCATTAAGTGAGAATCGGTAAGTCATACTTGTTTGTTTCACGCAGAAAGAGAGAGAGAGAGAAAGAGAGAGAGAGATCCAGAGTGGAAATAACACGTGGACTAATGATGTAATAAGCCTATTTCTTGTATACACACACATCCTCGCCACGCACCGCCGTGAAACAGTAAAAATAAAGTACAAAAACTATCAATAATGAAGATAAAGATGAAGATTGAAGATTAGGCTTTGGCGATAATCAATTTGGATTTTGGAGAGGTATATCGTAGAAAACGAATGAAACATATGGAATAACGAAAATGAAAAAGACAATTCGAACAGGACGACGAGATATTTTCTCAACCTTATGACGATTTAGCAGGAAGAAATCGATATGCATATTGAAAATGATGAGACCATAGATTCAAGTTTACTTGGATAAACTATTTAATCTCACCACTCCACAGAGGATATTCATCTGAACTCATCGCATTGTACGAACTTTATGCGAAAATTACAAAAAAACGAACATTATTCTCATAAAAACATCTCATTTCTCATGTAATACTCAAGATTGATTACATTGTTGAAACAACAAAACCCTCATTCTGAAATATACTTAAAAACTCGTATATATAACTTTTCTTTCCTCGTCCACGAAAACTTTATCTCCAAATTAAAATCCCGTCTCGGTTTAATCTGGAGAGTCTGGAAAGCGTCGTCTAATAGCCTGTAGTCACCTCACACCTCCCACTAGGCAGGAAGGTTAGGTTGGAAGGGATTGGAGGGGAACGGTGCTTATCTTCGTGCCTTCTAAAGCGCGTATACGGCCGACCACAGTCACACTTTTCCACCCGTTAACGCGATTATAATGGCATGGTGCACATGCCACGCTACAAGACCAGATTCCAGCGGTAAAACGGATAACAATGCAATTCTTACTAATGCCGAAATGAAAGTATTTTTGTTTTGTTTTTTGTCCTGGCGGTGGAATGAGACAGAGATTTTCATTCTGTGAAAGAAAAGAGTTTTCATGAAAAGTATAGTCCTATGGTAGATGAGGGATTTTAGGTGTATTATTGTTTTCCAACTTGGAAAATATATATTCTCGAGTGGTTACAAAGTCATATAGAAAATACATGTTTCTTTCTTCAAATTTTAATGCATCATACATAAGTTCATTGTGATGTCTTGCTCCATCATTTTCAATTATATTCATATTCTAATAATAGCAATGACTGGAATATCCAAAAGAATCATAATAATTATGATAATCATGATGTTCCACATAGTTCCACAAAAAGTCCACCTAATGTTCATTATAAACACAATCATTTCAATATTTCATAATGCTAATGTTGACAAGCTCAGAATGAAACTTTCACAGATGATTCAGTTCAGTATACGTACGTTTAGGGTAGTATACATGTACGTTACTATTAGGATGATGAATTGATAGTCATAATGTTGATGAACTTGAAATTAATCTTCTATTCAGGATTTTCGTTCAGTATACTTGTATGATATGTTGTACTGCATTAGGAGAATAATATGGTGATTAAACAAACAATAATTATTGATGAACCCAGAAAAAAATGTTCCCAATGAATTCATTTAGTATCTTGTGGACTTGTATTTTGATGAAAATCCAGTGACAATATATCGATAATCTCATATTATATAACTTTCAGTCATATTCATTTAGCAAACGATCATAACAAGTATTCATATAGTATATCAATGATAGTAATAATGATACAGATAATATACTGAAAATACATGTTTCAATTGTTGTGTTGTCAAAGAAACGATGAGGACTCAATTTTCAGCCGTCATCAACTCTCCAAAACCTCAAGTCAAAACTGTGGTAATCACAAACGAGCAAACTATCTCCACAAATTACAAGTTCTACGAACATAGATTGGATTCTGAACCCTGAAGTTAACAATTAATCTAATGAAGGAGTCGAATTAGTGAATGTTGAAGGACTAGTCATAACACAAAGGTTTTTGATGACCATTACTGGAAACTGAACAAGATTTGCAAGACCATCAAAAGACGATCGTGCAAGTTAGCAAGGTTGAATTCAGTCATTTAAACAGAGTACAAGATAATTAATTGAATTTAACGTTTATTAATGTGTAATATACGTATTACACTTACATTTCTACGCGCGTTTCTAGTTAGTTTATGAAGTTATGCTCTGTGTCTAACATAGTTCAATGAAAATATGGTAATGTGAGACAATATCCATTTTGTAACTCAAAAGCTACAATCATCTAATATTCATTAAACGGGAAATTACTTGATGTTAAATAGGCGTACGGCGTAATTTCAAGACAAAACAACGATGAGGGCTAATTTTCTACCAAATTTGGTATCCATTATAATCAGACCTTTGTGAAACAATACATTATAAAATTTCAGATAGAAAAAAGATATGAACACTCACGTAACCTTATGTTCAGATATATTCAATATAGAATCTGGAATTCTGATGGATGTGAGTAACTCATTTTGAGCCTACAATCGCAAGAAGAATGATCATTATATTAATGAAGCAGAAAAGATTACAAAAATCATACATAATAATAAGTCTGAGCCTATATTTATATATATATATATATATATATATATATATTATCGATCGGGAACACGTATCATCCTCAATATTATGTAGATAAGCCGGGGAGAATAAGAGTAAATCAACGTGATAATGATCTCGAAACGTGGCACCTCCACCAATTATATTATGATGTAACCACCAACGAATTTACACTCATTTTTTCAAACACAAAAAGGAGACCATGGACATCATCAAATAGGTACAATCTTCTAGTTGAATTTCTCAACACGGCAGTTCTTGAATGTATTTAATATCAGGTAAATTATATTTGATGACCTTGTTAAAATTTAGCAACAATAATCTGATTTCAGTTAGTATAGATACTTAGATGTTATGGTTAGTACGAAATTAGTATGAATAGTGTGCGTTGAACACACCACGTGAAACCGTAATTGAAAGTAAAACGTCTTTTACCGAAGTTAACGTTACAGATAGTGTCCTATTAGGAGGAATAACTACTAGGAGAAAGTTTCGTGTCTTGCGGAATACCTATAACGCGTATTCACTTAAAATGTAACAAAGTTAAAGTACTCTAATAAAGATTCGTTTCTCTCTTGTTCATTGATGATATATATTTGTTCTCTTTTACCTCCAGTAACTCGCCGGTGCATAATGGATAATTAAGATCCAAGTCTCTAGAGGTTGGTCCAAAAGTTCACCAAGAATACAATTAATACTACAAAGGAAGCTTTCTTCACGATATTAACTACACAGAGTATGTCAGACAAAAAATGTAAACGATTGAAACAGTAGATTGGAAATAAATTGTGATTCGAAAACACAATTTTCAGAATATATGATGGTTGTTTATGAAGATGAATGAATATTACACTCTTAAAACAAATTGTGTGTTCAGCTCTTACGATTGTGATTTTTTTGAAGTTGGAAATTATGAAACCAGTAACACAGAGTTCCATTATTATAGTGCTGAAATACAATTATTCAGGGAGGATAATAAAGTGAGACATGACGACCATCACATTTATAATTCAATTCTCAAGTTTGTATATATCACCGTGATTGTGGTTTGATAATAATCAAAGTATTTAAAATCTACCTCTGATGACAAGAAAAGAAAATATTCAACTCGCCGTGTAGTTTGTTTCACTCCTCCGAAACATTTCAAGATATTTGTACATGTTTCTTCCTCAATTTTCTCTTCGAGTCCTCCATCCTCGTTGACATCTGCTAATTGAGACCTGAACTCCACTCTTTTTTATATTCAATAAAATTGCTTTCATTGATAATTTGGCACTATTTCTATTACACATAAATCGAATTGACAATTTCCGGGAATGGCAGCTCGATATATTAGACTTATTTCAAACTGAACCTTTTCATGATTCCTGCATTCTCACAATAATAACATATCGCACGTTTCAACAGAGGATAAATCATACGTTCCCATGCCGGAAAACTATTTTTTCAAAGTGACTCCATTCATCATTTATAAGGAATGTATCCTGTGTATAAAAGTTGGTTAACCTACTATTATACTTTGTTCCTCAAAAAACAAACGGAAACGAATTGTATCATGGAACAATTCTAATCTAATGGATACAGTTAACCTAGATCGACGATAAAATTAGTATTGAAATAACGGCGATATTTTCTCATTGACATATTTTCTTCAAAAGTAATAATCAGGCCAGAAAAATAGAAGAATCAACACAAAAATATTTCAATTATTCAAGAAAAATAATCGAACTCACAGAATGACAACAGAAGCTATTGAACTCCCTCGAAAATGAAGTGTTAGTTATGAATTTCCATGTATATTTGATTTCTTATCTTGGAACATTTCGAATTTGTCTCGAAGAACCGATAACTCCCTGGATCCATATAGCTCTGAGTTGGGTAATTATGCGTGATAACAAAAAAATCACATCGTCCGAACACACCATCCGAGTCCGACACGTGGAGCGCATACAGAGCTAAAATAGAGAAAGATACATCTTGGGCCAACATACATCTTGGGCCAAGATACATCTTGGATTCATGCTGATTCGGGGATGAATCGAATATTGAAAGCCTGCATTATACTTTTCGGTGATATCAACAGATTTCATCATAATACTCCATATATAGAAGGTGTAGCCACTCTCACACAAATAACATAGCCGTAATAACATAACATAATAACAAATCAGATACCAAGGTCCCAATTGCTGGTCGTGTCATAGCGGATTCCCTTGTGAAGTGGATGCAAATAAGAGTGGATGCGGTTATGGGGTTATGTGGTTCTGGGGAGACTAGGATAATTTTATGGAGTTTTGAGAAACTCCAGATAATATTGAATATTTGAGATTTGTTCTGGAACGCCAATCAGTGTGTATATGGCTGACCGATTGATTTAAGATGCACCAGACTTCAATTATATATAAAATGTATTCATTTAAATTCATCTGAAGTTGCTATGCATGATAATTATAGCATTTTACATCGTGATACATGCGAGAAGCTCATGTAAGAAATACTCGTTGAAGATAAACAAAATTTGTTAGTTACACTTCAAAACATATACTTACATTAGATAAGAAGGAAAACAGTTGGACATAAAATTGTGGGAATAACAAACTCCACAAAAAGTCAAGAGAAAATGCTGACTTTTTAACAGGAAGTGATAAATGAAAGAAAGCAATTAAAGACATTCAGCGGAAATGAGAGAAGAAGAGATTAGAGCATTGTGAAATATAGAGAAAGAGAAAGATCCATTTTGTGAAGAAGATGCTGGACACAACGTTGGTCCACCACTACGACAGATGGCGAACGTGAGGGCAAGGAATGGGGATATAATTTATTCTGTATCATTATATGCTTTAGCTGTGTGAAATAAGAAAAAATTCGGAAAATCTAGAAATGAATGCAAACAACTTGGAGTGGAAGAATGTTGTCCTAGCAAAAGACGAAAGAGAGTTAACGAGTGAAGAAAGTCTCTATTTCTGATTCGAGAATGTACAAAAAATAGTTCTCAGAGCTGCTGAGAGGAGGGATAGTCAGTAAACAAATGTGGATAAGAAAAGTAAGAAGTAAAGTAAAAAAATTGAGGAATTGAGAAAAATTGAGGAAAGGTTTGAAATCTTGAACCTGGGACCTCCACCAGATAAACTGGAAGCAATATTCACTTCTCAAATTGATTCAGTTTATTCATGTTTTACAGTTCGATGGAGGTATTTATTGGAATGAATTGGATTCAAATGATTCCGTTTGATACGGAATCATAGTAAGAGATAATGTTAAATGTTGTTTCAGAAAGTTGATTGATTCATAGGAGAAAAATAGAATACATTGATGGATTCAATTTTCATTGGAATAAAGTTACAAAACAACTCCCTCGAAATTCAGAACTTCTCCCTTTTCATATCAAACTATTAATATGACGTACATTCTCATTCTTTGAAGAGATTAATTACTGTAATGAATTTTAAATTAATCAAATAATACGGAACATGAATAATTAATGGGAGTAAATGAGCAAACAAAACGAATACTGCCTTTGTATCAAAGTGAAGTCGTAAAAAACGAGGAAAAGTTGAAATCTTGAGAAAGATTCATCAAAAGCATATAATATATAGTTCAACAATAGGCACTGCCTCCCGGATGAAGGTGCTAGATGAAAAGCTTAGCTGTTCAGGTCGTTTCTAGCAGCCGTGTCTACGTTCTGACGTATCGCTAGGTCGGACGGGTGCGTATATACATGTATATATAAACATACGTTCATTTTCACAGGCTATTTATCAGCTCCACTGACAGGACAATTTCCAGCTTAACATCTACAACTTGGAAAGAAAATGGATTGAGTTCTGGTGTCTTCTTTATTTGGATTTTGGCGTGACTTAAATGAAGAACGTATGAAATGAAAGGATGATAATGCTTCACTTGGAAAGTAATCAAAAGTGCCAAGAAAATGTAATAGTTGACGAAGTTTTTGAATCGTTGAATAACCTTTTGTAATGATTGTATGAGAGAGAGAACAGATAGGAAATTATTACTGTATTATTAATGAGATCAAATTAAATTGTGAGAGCAAAGTTGCATTCTTATTAAGTTTTTAATTTCATCACGTTCAAAATGATATATTGAAGTGATCAAGTCTTCATAATTTCAACAAAGATTATATTTTTTCCTCATTTATTGTGTCAAGTCCTCTGAAACGTTATGAGCGTAAACTGCTCGATTTTGTTATAGAAACGACAATCATGAATGATTTGGGTCATTTCTAGGTATTTATCCCTTCCTTTTTTCCTTACCACCACTCATTTCACCTCTACAATGCCGTAGTGCAGCTACCGAACGTTTAAAATCGCTAATAAGCACCGCAAGTATGCGATTGTGCTGCTTTCCGTCGTTATTATATCAAACCACTACCTCCATCAGAATCCACACGAGATATTTGAATAACCTTAATATTTTTGATGGATTGAATCGTATTTTAATTCCGATTGAATTGCCATATGGAAACTCTTCGGGAGCTTATATTCCGCGGATTTTGAGAACAGTTGTGAAAGAAGTATGTTTTTGTTTAAAAAAATCTTAAGTTTCAATTTTTCCTGGATATGAACCATTACTCTGAACCATCTGACTACCCCAATAAAATAACATTAAATGTGCTCAGAACACGTTGCAATAATGTGGTAGGCTAATTTGATTGATAATCATAGATAAGAGGTATTTATAATAAGATCATACTTACTCAACTTTCACTGGTGAACAGGCAACTTATTTCTTCATAACTGTCATTGTAAAATTCATATCTAAAAGATATGCAAGTCCCCAATTCCATACGCAGATAAACGGCAATAGAAAACGAAGAAAATTATATAGTTTCCCAATAAGTATTTCAAGCTCTTTTTGTTAAGAAGCCTCGAGCAATACGACTGCAATCTTCTTCGAAAAGTACATAATATAATAAAAGTTTTCTACCCGAGATAGACATAGTGATAACAATGTTCTGCGACACCGCTTCCACGAACGTGCGTAACGTGCGCACAACGCTACAAATCGCTATAAGCCCGACAACTTCACAGATAACACTCCGAAACCAATTTGACAGAAACTTGGCAATTTATCAGGTAAAATTTCCTATAAACTGACGGTATCAGTATCAGATGTTTGATGCATTTTCTCTTTCCCTCTAATTCCCTATTTCATTTTAAGTGCGAAAATATGGTCGAGGACACAAAACGAGTCGTTATAATAAGAATATATATATATATATATATATATATATATATATATATATATATATATATATATATATATATATGTACGCGAGAAAGGAAATGGGAATGTGAAAAGTTGAGAAAATAAAAGACAAAGAGAATGTTTTCTAAAGCTGCTTTACGTTTGTGTTCTTCCGTTTCCAATCCCGTATTTCCAGGTGCCTTCTTAGAAAGTCCAACAAGAAGTTTCCGTGGTTTCCTATATATACAGTGCATCGTTACTGAAAAAGTAATGAGGTCTATGCCGTAGATATTTGCTTTATACAGAGCTGGACGTAAATATATGTAGCAAGATTCTACAGGTAACAAGTATGTTCATTCAGAATCTATCTTATGTTGTGTATAATCAACTTACTCCACCAATTTTGTTGTGATAGAATTTATTATCTTCTAGAAAAACGGATCTTATGGATTTTTGTAATAAAATGTATGAACTTATAGCATGAGCGAGATATTTGAGTGGTGAGAATCAAATGTCATAGATATTCACTCAAATGTTCTGAAATTGCTCATTATAGTCTCATAATACTTGTCAATTATGTCTGAAACTGCTGTCCTTATATATCATACCATAAAATGTACTTCTATCGAATAGAAATACCATTTATTTTTCTCATGTTATTCTTATATGAGAAGTTGAATTTTCGAATATATCTTTCTCATAATTATGGCCAGTCTACCGATAGTTATCAAAAACAATTCCGTTTTGAGTTGAAGATCAGAGAGAAAATTTCCATGCGAATCGGTTTTGTCTTCAAAGTTGCGGCGTCAAGCACGACAGAATTATAGTCTTTGATGACACAATTAGAATATTGTTTATGATATGAAGTAATGCGATTCGATGACCACTATAAGATTGGACGTCTTCATCACATTCACACGAATAGAAGAACTACCCTATTCAAACCGGATGGTCGACGTTTTTTTTGGAAGACTGTCTCACTGTTAAACCTGGCTCATCCGAAGGGTGAATGAATATTTTCCTTCGTTCGTATTTCCTGAGAAATAACGTATTTCTTCTCATAAAAAATGTAGTGTTCAAGTCATGAGCGGCGCATACATTTTTCACGCGCATATTAGAATAGTAATACACAATTACCGGTATCTAAATTGTACGCAAAGATAAGACGTCCGTTTAACGTCGTCTCACCTCCATTCTCTGAAGCGTAATATAATCACTAGCCTCTTGTGTTTTAGCTAGTGTATATATTGTGAGGATAGTGGTCCAAAATCTTGTAATATACATTGGAGATATTATTAATGATAAATAATCTCGTTCTAAATTGAGGAAATTGGATTAGTGGATCGAGTGATAGTTGGAGGATCAACTTGTTATTATTATTGGTTACCACTTCTATTTTCATACTTTTATATTATGGCAACACATTTCTTCTTTTCGTAAAACTGTGCTAGCTGGTATTATGAAGTCCGCGATTAGAGCGTTCCTCATAATATCGTACAAATTTGAATAGAAAATAACTAACATCAACACGATCACTTCCGCTGCATCGAATGCGAATAAATTATTCAATAAATACACACACATATATATATATATATATATATATATATATATATATATATATATATATATATGTTGTAGCGTAGACTTTGAGGGCCGGAGGAAGATGATAATAAGTCACTTTTCGGTGATTTGCCCTTCCTTGAAACAACTGGTGGCTCTAAAAAGAGCCTCGGGTTTCGACGTTTCGGCTGAAAACGTTCAGCCATCTTCAGGAGTCGTTGTGGTGTGGTGGCCGGCTGTCGATTGCCGGCCACCACACCACAACGACTCCTGAAGATGGCTGAACGTTTTCAGCCGAAACGTCGAAACCCAAGGCTCTTTTTAGAGCCACCAGATGTTTCAAGGAAGGGCAAATCACCGAGAAGTGACTTATTATCATATATATATATATATATATATATATATATATATATATATATATATATATATATATATATATATATATATATATATGAGCTCCAAAATATAGGTCCCTTATTGAGAATCAAATTAGTTGGAGATAGAATTATAAGATCATTCTGCCCTTACATTTTAGATTTTTTTTCAAAGATGAATCATATTTCATATGAACCGGAGGTAACAGAATAAATATTTCTCTATCTCATCTAGAAAATGTCTGAAAGCTTCACATCTGGTTCTGGTTAACTCAGCCAAATTCAAATTTGATTCGAGTTTTTAACTCACTTTCAACTAATTAACTCCCAACATCATTACATCATTACTGGATATTAATTGTTATTCACAATCACGGATCCTCCTCCTCGGACTGTGATGATGAATGAATTAGTGAATGAATATTGCTTTCTGTACTGAAATCGCACATGGGTTTGAGTCTCGTGTGTGGCAAGGCTTTTTGTGAACATCGTTCATCAATAATCAATCATCTTCAAATTCAATGTTAATAGGATCGTTAGTTGAACAATGATAAATCAAGTGACCACAATGAAGTAATAGATTTCATCAACAATATCTTAATTTTCCACGTTATAAAAAGTTAACACTTTTCTACAACCGAACTACTAATTAAACATCCTTTAGTTTCCATCAGCGAATTACCATTGCCTGTCTGCCATATCAAACAGAACCAAATAGAGAACCAAAAAAAAAATGTGGTGAGCAAGCAAGCGTAAATACGCTCGTTACTCCCGTAGAGTACGTAGTACGTCCCAGCTTATTTGTTGACCTTAGTTTACCGTCCGGGTCCGTCCATAGATTACCAGATAGAATGGGTTACTATCTAGACGCTAAAGACTATTGCAACAGTCCTAGAGATCCGTCGAGAAGAGTCCAGCTGAACATCCGGCGGGGATGTAATGGAGTTTCTCATTAGGAGAGGCAGAGATAACGGATAGAGTGCCACTGCGAGTTTACTCAGTTTTATACATGGTGTAAGTATGTAGGACGGATGCACGGTATTACGTGGCGTCGGATTGTTAATAAATTGATTCTAAGAATGTAAAATGAGGATATGAATCCAGGTAGTGTGGTACGTTGGATGAATGAAGGTATATTAGGTTGCGGTAGTTTTAATCGATATATATACCGGAAGCAGAGTAAGATTATTCATTCGAACTCATTTTTGAAATGATTAATTGACATATACATTGAATAGTATTCGAACGTTCACAACTTTCAGAGTGAAATATTAATCTCAAATAATGATGGGGAAATTTCGGTGAACTACTTTCTTGTGTACTTTCCATCTCACAGTACAGTTGTCATTTTTAACCGATGATGAATTATTTACTGAATGAATAACTTCCTCACATTTTCAAATGGACAACAAAGTTTGACTTCTCATTGAGTTATCAAAATTAGAGATGTAGATATACAGCATCATTGAAGTAATATACCTACTTCATGTTATTTGCATACCTCCAAAATGTATTGTATTCTTACACCATGAGATTTTGTATGTAGAATCGTTTCACTCAATCGTTCTCTATCTCTCAAATGTATCAAGGAACTCGTGTTCACCGTACTTTTGTCACACAGAAAGTAAAAAATTAATCTCAAACAACGAAAAAGAACAAAAAAGTTTTTGTTCAGCGAGTTGATATATTAAGACCAGGAAAAAGTTTATTTTCAGTATTTATACTCATTCACTTTTTCTCCTATCCAGGAGAGATTCATAATGATGGGGTTCTTTAATCTGGTGAGGATGTATTGTACAATGTATGTAGAGCAGTAAATCGTGAGAAATATAAATTAAATACAAATAAGTTCTGCAATGGTACGTGAATATTATTCCGAACAGCAAACTTCTGGTTGTTAGCACCATTACCGATATGCATTGACGTTTTTGTCAAATCATAGAAATTATATTTCGATTCATTTCGCTTTCGAATGATATTATATTTCGAATGATATTTTCGTTAATAGGTATTCGACTTCTTCCTTTCGTCTCTTTCCTGAATACAAGTATGGAAAAATATTATTAAATTAATGTATGAAGATTTTCTATTCGCTTCAAGTCTAAGAAGTATAAAGATTACTGGAATTACTTAATAATTGTGACCCATATTTTCTATTAAATAATTTGTTACTCAATCCACGACGACTAGCTTACATTGCTTTCAACAATAATCTGTATCAATTAATATTTGTGCTACATTCGCCTGACACAGGATACGGAAGCAAGTGACAATTACACATAGCTTCCAAGGAATACTCCGGGGACAAACATTCAAACACAAATATACAACTATAGTTCAATTCATGAGCGCTGGTAATAGTGTGTGCAAACCATTTTAAACGAGTTACCAGGGTGATTGCAAGTCTCGGTGCATCGCAGTGTTATGACGTATATAAGTTCATGACGAAAAACAAATATGAGGGTATGAGGCTTAGAGAGTACTGCTAATGTTGCTAACCATTAATGGCGCTAATGACGTCAACAACACTGATAGGTAATGTGTCGGTAATGATGAGAATATGTTCATCACAATTCATTAATTCATTACATATCCGTACATATTCAATTCATAGAAAAACTTATGTCTTGTAATTTGAATCTCATTCTAATACTGGTATACTGGTGAGAATATCCGAATCTCTATTTGTCTTTTGAACTTTGAGAATCGATAACTGTTGAGCTGAAATTTCATTACATTCGATTTCATCCTATATTGGATGACTTTTCTTCATTTTACTTTTTTAATTAGAATTCGCTTTTCTTTCATGAACAAAGAGTTAAAAATTCAATGTGGATTTCTGAATGAACATTCCACCATGCATCTATTATCATTCCACGGAATTACATAGTTTCCAAAGTATACTCATGCCGAATAGGAACGGTAGAAATTATAAAATTGGAAATTAGAATATGACTATTATTAATTAGTTACTTGACCACTAAAATATTCAAAGATTCCAATTTTCAGCTACATCGTTCTCATATGAAGAATGTTAGAGAAATGAACCAAAAAAGTAAAAAATTGGGCAAATGAAAAACATATAAGCTTCATAAACAAAATAGATATTGTATATAATTGGAATTTTCCAATATATGCATATAGCCCATATATATTTTCTTTCAAAATCTCATATTCGAAATCTGCCCACTGCCCATGAATGGAATCAATTTCTTATTTGAATACATTTTTGGAAAAGTTATTTATTGAAGAGAAATATATTTGTAAACTTCATTTCTCGTTTCCATATGCCTACTCCTACTAAACGCTCACTGAGGATACACCTCAAAATATTCTTCCCCTTGTAATTTTCTACTTAAAGAACGATACGTTATGCTGCTACGTATATGACGGAATTACACCGGCTCCTTCATCCCTTGCACTGAATTAATCATTCAACAGTTAATTAAGAGAAGTTCCGTAACGAGGAAGCAACATCTTAGAAGATTCAAGATGGAAATGTTAAAAGGTCATTTTCTACAAGCAACACTGTATACTGGAAAACATGTTACTAAATGGACGCTCGACATCGACCAAGTACCGTCGCGACGCTGTTATAGTACCCTGTACAGGCCTACCACTCTCGGCTATGAATATTAATCATGGATTCGGGGTGTATGTGTGGTAGAAAGACAAATACTGGAAGTGTGCAACAAACCCGAACTGTGTGATAGGGACGTTGACAACGCGACGCTTGGCTACTTTTATCGAGCCCCTAATGGAAATTCTGCTGTATTGTGTCCTTGTATGGGTATATTGTTATGTGCACAGAAGTATACTTCTACGGTGTACTCTAATACGTAATTAATGCAGATTTTTCTCTGGTTTAGACTATGCTTTATCATATTTCAACTGATCCCTTTTATAAATGAAATGTAGTATAAGTGCACTTGGTACAATCATTTTGAATATCGTATTCCCTTGTACTATGTATGTTTACATTACCACTTCACAAGTATTCATTAGTAGACTTTGTCTTTCCAATTAAATTTTGAGTTATGTAATTGTACATCCAATTTACTTTACTTTAAACATACTTGTTCACCACAATCGTATGCAGTTCTAAATAGGAATGCTCAAATTCATTTTCTCATCCTTTATTTGTATGAACTATTAGTATTTTTAATTGAATTTTCAACTTCACGGTGATCACTGTCAGAAGTTCATTCAATTTATTTTATTCCTAATGAGATATTAAGAAAAATGTTGAAAACAATGTATGAAATGTAATATAATGGAAAGTCGAATTATAAAATACAATATAGAATATGTGAAATATATAACATTAATATATCATATCGTCATGCAAGATGAAGAAAAAAATGTATGCCAATATTATTTCTGTCAAAGTATAAAATAAAATAAAACTGATCATGGTATTTGAAGTGATACTTTAATTCATCCAATGAATAATAATTTATGTGTACAGTTCATTCGTCAAACTAAATACCTGAGCATACTCAAAAACGTTTTAACTATAAAGTTTTATGAAAATATTATTTTATAATTACTGAATGTCATTGATCTATTTGAAATTGGTGAAGTACGTTACGTTGACCTGGGAACAGAGCTCTGAATTGTCTGCACTGTCGTTCATTCAAAGTGATTGATTGCATTCTTATTCGTCTTCATCTTCATAGCCCCCTGGAAGAGCATTTTTATGTGGGTTGTGGAAGAAAGACTTGGTGCCATCACCCCAGGGGAAACGCTGGAATAGAAAACCAAATATTATGAATTCACTAACTGGACTCGTAATTATTACGTATTTTTAGCTGTTTTGTTGGCCAAATGTGACATAAATCTGTGGGAATGAATTCTTTCAAAGTTGTGCATGCTGAAGTGGGGAGGATGGAATGAAGCGTCAATTTGTCAGTTCGGTAGGTAATTGTTATTTCTCATCATAAAAGTTATAACGCACTCATCCTAGTCGTATTAAATTCTGTGGAGTGAAATTCAGGTGAATCCAAAATTTTCTGTCAGTCTATCGACTCAAAAATTCAGCCACAAAATGAGAGACGAAACATCCACTTCCTCAATACATCCGAATAAATCAGTTTGAAATATTATTGGACTCCAAGCCAAATGATTGAAATTATCCAGTCCTTAATGACTCAACTTCAGTATTAGATGATTTATAATTTCTTTCAGGTCCGTCTTGAGACCAACACATTTGCAAATCTATCATCAATGATCTACAATGAAGGTAAGTTCACCAGTAGGTCTTACGGTTACTTCACGGGTAAGTCAGAGAGGTTAAAGTTAGACGGTAAGTCTTAAACTCTTACGACGGACCTTTTTGAGGCCTTTTACCAACCTTGGTTCTGATACGGAGGTGTTCATATGGAATGAAACAAGGTCGCTCGTAATTCTCGTGCTCCTCCTGATGTTTCGAGTACGCATTCAACATGCATAACCCGACAATCGGCAAAGCTACGAAGAGAGATAACTTCTTCCATAGAGCGGCGTTAGCTGGAACAATTGTTACACGAATCTTGGAGTCACAAAATGTTTGATTGTGATGCAGCTGCGGCCCAACCACTACTGAATGTATTTATTAGACCTATGTGAAACAATTAATGTTACTTGAATTTTGAATTTTCTTATATTATTTCATTTTCTCTTGTATTTTTCTTCTTCAATCATTTTTGGATTTTGTTCCATGTTGAAAGTAAGAAGTGTTTTTCGTGGTTTTTCAACAGAAAATAGATTCATATAGCTGAAGGAATGCTGTCGTTTATCCTACAGTTATGTAAGGTATAGTTCTATGAACTTACTGATTGTTAGAAGATTGGGCGATAGTTAGCGGATTAAATTGTTATCACCGTTAGATATCCGTGATATTTCCGTACATCAACTGATAGTTAACATATCTTGAGTAAAGTCCAGTACCAAGTCCATTTAGCCTCATCATGAGGTTTATATGATAGTAAATAGCATGGATAATCATGTGATAACGGATTACTGCAAGTTAGAGCTACTCCCACGTGGGTAATGAAAGTGAAATTATTGTTCGTAAGAACGGATCCTAATGAGTTGTGCAAAAATGGATATGATCTACATAGATTGGTCACAGATTTGGCCAGACGTAAGGAATCAACTATTTGTATCCACTCGAAACATGAAATGACATATTTGAGAGTGGTAAAGTTACGAATAGATGAGAAAATATCGAACCAAGACTAACTGGAACTTATCTACTCAATATTGTTCTGATGAAAGCATTGATCTCAGATTTGATATGAGAATTTGAAAGAGTTGGAAGAATGAAACCAGGGCTTATAAATGATATACTACACAAATTGGAATGTGGATCCTATTGAGATTATATATTTACCTTTATGACCTCCATGTTTTCCTTTTCCCTTTCCACCTTTCTTAGATTTTTTAGCTTTCTTAGCTTCTTTCAGAACAGGAGCACACAACGTAATTGAGCGACGGATGAAATTACTTAAAATCGACGACATTTTCGTTAGTTTTTCCCACGGTTATTCCACAACGAAAAGAAGGACGGCAATTTCAGGGATCAATGTGTCCGTGACTCTATGCTGTTCATAGAGAAGGCTCTGGACTGATCCACCTGTAGGCTTTTTAGTAAATAACACGAAACTCTCAGAAAACAAAGAGGATTGATTGTATGCAATGTTCGTTATTAACATCACAATTTTCATAGTTTTCAAGTTGAACTTTCATCAATAAAAATGTTAAGGAAAGTTTATGTTGTTATTAATATGATGATGAAGTGAATGAATAATAATGATTTGGCTCATTATATACGTTTATTCTCTTCTCTATATAGTCTGAGATATTTCCCCTTCGCATTCGCAGCTACAAGAATAATATACCTGTCATCACTTACCACGGTGGTGATAATATATCAATATCATCAATATATTGAACTTGGTATAACTACTGATTCAATTTCATTCTATTTCGTTTAGTACAGTTGATAGATTTTCACAAGTGATCGTCTCGTATTTCCTTTTCTAGATAATCATGCGAGTTATTTGATATGTAAGTTTGTCTGGTGGGTAATTTCATGTGTATATTGATCTATGTGGTAGCAAGAGAAAGCGAGAAATAAGTACAATTCTGGGCGACTTTCGACAAAATATTTTGAAGACAATCCATATCACCACATTGAGGATGATGATGGAAAACAATATTTCCCATTATTCAAACCGAAATATCTTGATACCTTCATGCAATGGAAGTTTCAAGTCTTGTAAACAGAGAACGTATGGATAAATGATCATATTTATATTTCGAAATACATTTTTCAATATCCTTTCACAGCATTGATGTAAGCTGTATGGATATATATTCTGTTATCTGATGAAGCTATTCCAATTTATTCCCCTATTCATCATCGCTATTAAAACCACCACACACTTTTATGGGGGACAATTCGTAATTCCACTAATAAAAACCTGCATATAATATCATAAAGTACAACAAGATAAAAGAGTTTTATTCCAGAAAAACAAACTCTGCGGTATTATAACAGAGATAAATAAAAGGATTATTGTATATAGTCCTTGACTAGTCCTTGTGGAGGCGACGTGTGTATACAATGCCTAGATAATGTTGAATTAAACCTAATGCATGTTTATGAGTCTTATTTATTATATTGCACCATTTAAAAACAAAACATGTGTGAAAATCGCAATGAAAACATATGTGGTAGTGAAGGATTTTATATCCTACACTGCCCATCCCCAAGCTTTATGTAACTCTCTTTCCTCAAACACTCACGCAAAATATCAAGTCGCAGACCTTGAACCAGCCCTTGAAAATACAAATACATGCACCCCTCAAATGAGCAAATGTATCAAATCCCAATTCTACGAGCTAGAAGAAGAATTCAATCAAGGATCATTTGCAAGAGACCTGGATATATTTCAATCTATGCTGGCATTGTTTTGTTGTTATTGTTGTTGCCGTTGTTGTTCGATCGCGCCAATAAAATCAACCCATCAGTCAACCTAAACATCCCACTTTTAACCAATATAATAATAATCATATCACATCATAATAGTTCAGTTTATTGTCTTCATTATTACATTACATATTTCAGCTTGTGAGACTACGTTGTATTCTGATTTATCACTTGTGGTGTAATTATATGAACTTCATCGCAAGTGATACCAACATGATCGTTTTCAAGTACCAACATAATGGCACTATAAATGTGTATGCACGTGACTTTCAGTAATTGGACATTTTTAATAATGTCCTACTAGATTCTTTGGCCCAAACCTCTGCATATGGGTCTCTGCTTGCACGTGTCATTATACGCAGAGCACCCATACTCTAACCACCAAAACAGTTGTAGTGAAAGCTGCGTTGGTCGCTAGGTTGACAGGTCGACCTCAGAAGGGTCGACTATCGCAGCCCTCAATACATCTTGCCTTTTACCCAGCCTCATCTGAGCCTAAACTTACAGGTATGCCAAAGTGTGAAACAGGTATGGATCAGTTATCAGCTTGCACCAAAAGTGAAAGTTTCTTTCTAACTGACGAAAACCAGTCAACCTTGTGATAATGCATACATCTACATACATCACACATCAAATATCAACCATATAACATAGATCAAATATCGACAAATAGTTGAACCAACTGTTTAAGTACATCAACAGAGCGTACATGAAGCAGGTATCGAACAAACATAAACAGAGTTTATTTTAATTTCAAGCCCGTCATAGATATAGACACATCGACTAATTTAACCTCAAAGTGTGGAACAAGCATTCTTGTACTCCGTTGACTCATTGATGAAATTCCAGAATACTTTACAATTTGAACAGAAATAACCATAATGGTATAATATCAATTTTAATGCTATGGATTAAATAGAACAACATCTCACCCCTATTCACCCCTACCTAAACAAACAAATAGAAACAAATACAAACACACGCACGGCGAGAGAAATGTGCGTGCTTGTATGGATATGACAAGGGTGGGTTTATCAGAGTGACAAATGCATCCCCGAGGCTTGCACATCTACTGCTACCCTCAACCATTACTTATCTTATTAAATCGTGCAAGAAGGGCCCGCACATGGGCCGAATAATCTGGGGGTAAAGGGGGATAAGCTAAAATGATATATTTATATTAAATATATATATATATATATATATATATATATATATATATGGAATTAAATATGAATATATATATATATATATATATATACAGGGGCGTCGGAACGTTTTCAAAGTAGGGGGGGGCAAGCTCAAAAATTGCGACCCGCGGAGGAAGGAAGTATGGGGTGCCACACATTCAATAACATTTGGGTATTTTTCAGGATAGTAGGACAAAATACTGAGAATACCAAGATGGGGAGGGGGGATCTCAGTTTGGAAAAGATAATGCCATATAAGAACAGTTGTACAAAGGCCAGTTAACGCGAAGCATGCGACCCGCGGGGGGCAATGGGGAAGGACCCCCTCTGGCCCCGCAGGGAATTTTTTAAAATTACCCTTTTTTTAACACGATTTAACGTGTTTCAGATAAGATTTAGATGACAAAATTAATTGTTTTGAAGAACTGGAGGTGCCCAACTGATATTTGCCAAACATAGTTATTGTAACTGCAGGTTCATTCTGGCTTATTTTAGCGCCACGGGCAAGGACTATATTATGAGCCCCAAAAACTATATGCGCATAGTGAAAGTGAATGCGAGTGAGGGAGGAACCAAGCCCCGCAGGGAAATTTTTGTGAATTTATCTTTTTAAATACGATTCTACGGGTTTGGGAATTGGACGAAATATCTGGAATTCATGAATTCTTTAGTGTGGTAAGAGCTAGTTTTGCTGAATGGCTGATCCAAGAAAAATCTATGTCTTTCGATAACAATGCTGTTCGAATGATAACATTTTCTCCACCCAATAATGCACAAGTAAAATAGAATACGATTTATGACATATTATTATTAATAGAATGTTACAAATGTGCGCCGAAAGCGCTCCTTAAATTTGACGCCCCTGGCAGTCACCGAACGACCCTTATTGGAAGTTCCCTTTCTCCATTTCATTGTATTGTCATTGTTACGACTGTTGGAATTTTGGAAATTTACAAAATTTACAAAAATTGTAATGAATAATTTATATCTGAAAGAAGCACTGCCGGTAGGGTTGTTTGTTGTTTTCTGATAACTAATAACTACTTACCAGAGCTATCATTCCAAAACAGTACACCAAATTCCTTTAAATCACACCTTTTTCAATATGGTTCAACGTGTTCCAGATGAGATTTAGATGCAAAAATCAATTTTCTCCTAAAACTGAAGGTGCCCATCTGATATTTGATTTTCTATGCAATGTGAAATATGAATCTATGTACGATTTTATCTATCTTAATAGGTCTACATCTTTCCTTCCTACTCTTTCTCTCTTTTTTTTCTTTCTTTCCTTCTCTCTTCCTTCTTTTTTTCGTCTTTTCTATTTCTCGTCTTTCCAATTTTTTTTGCAAGACCTTTTTCTTGCCCCCCCTTGCCCCCCCCTGGCCGAAAGTTGGGGGGGGCATTGCCCCCCCTGCCCCCCCCGGTTCCGACGCCAGTGTATATATATATATATATATATATATATATATATATATATATATATATATATATAGAGAGAGAGAGAGAGAGAGAGAGAGAGAGAGAGAGAGAGAGAGAGAGATCTGTTCTTATAAAATATAATACATATACAGTACGTTTTGAAGCTTTTAACGTAAAAACACTGATAGTTGGAACTAGAACTGGTGTCGTAAAAGTCGGTTTTTGCACGAAACCGATTCAAACTGATGCTATTCCTAAGGCTGCTTGGTTTAGTGAGGTTGTTGAAAATCTTTCACTTTTGGTTCAAGCTGTACAAGTGGTGAATATGTTTTTGAACTAGGCAAACGCAGGATGTGCGTTGTACGATGAGCGAGATGTATATATAAAGTATAATCGAAAACTCTACATACCTTGATCATTTGAAATGAACTTCATCCAATGTCAATGAATCTAGAAAGCCGTGACTTCGACAATGCAACATTTTTCAACTAATATTTCTATCTTTCCGATGAATAAAATACATTCATCATATTATTTTCTCCAAAACGGCTGGTCCGAATATCAAACCAAATTTTTATTCATGTATGTTTTTCTTGTGTTCACATTTGTGGAAAATTTGAATCATATCGAAGAGATTTAATTTTTCAATTTTTTCCGTTCAGCCAAATCTTATGGGGTTTTTAGAAACTTCTAAATGATGTTTCTCAAAAATGGTCCAACCGATTAGACCTCAAAACTTTACAGTTCTAAGTTGGATAAGTTTGCATATAAAAAAAAAAATCATGTCGATCGGTCAAACCCTGCGACCTGTGCAGTGTTTACAAAAAAAAAAAAAAAAAACGCACAGACAAAGTTCCGTAAGAGTTCAGTGAAAATCTTCGCTACGCTAATCTAAAAATAACATCGATACTTGATATCTGATTATTGTTCCCCAATCAAGGCCATGGATGAGAGGTTGGCTCGTTCAGACGGGGCACCACAAGGACTACCTTACCATCCCATTTCAATTATTTTAATTATTCAAAACCAATTTACTTCAACACCAGAATTACGCTGTACGTGACCATACTTTTCCGCCGCAGATAAAAGTATCTCGGTTTTTCAGTTTTATGGAAAGACGTTGCCTGAGAGACTTAGTTCAAAGTGGAAGATATCAACATGCATGTGTTCGCTCCACTCTTAACACCAAAGCTGGTAATGTTCGGATGTATCAAAGAAACGGGTTTTACTTATAATGTGTTCCGGATTTTTTGGTATATTATTGTGTAGATTCTTTATAAATAAGAACTATGGTATAGAGTCAGTTATTACATAAGCTACATTTTAATAGAGATTTAAAAGTTGGCAATAGTAATTTTTGTCTTCACACACGATTGTGACTTGTCTGTGACTTGAAGTGGTGGTGCCGTGTCTGCTAGTGCTGGCGCGACTCGTGCTCTGCGGGCTGCGTCCATGGGGGCTAGCAGATTTGAGAACAACTACACGCCTACATATCATACAATAACGCCCAGTTCATGACTTCAATCCTTTGTGACTCTCATGGATCCTAGAGACAATAATCTCAACCATCTCGATGCCCTATTAATGAACAATTTTGAATCTCAACTGTATATTCTTTCATTTATAATAAGTGCTAAACACGTAGACCTACGTACACTAGTTCCAAAATGGAATGAACTATTATCAAATTCAATCATTTGTTGAAGAATGAATGAGGAACACGTGAATGTGTTCATGTATTCGAACTGAAAAAATGTATCTAATGTATTGCTTCAGTTATTGTCAAAACTAGCTTATTGGTGAAGAATGATGAAATTGAAATGAATGAATGAACAGCAAAGAATAA
Organism: Brachyptera putata; assembly: GCA_907164805.1. NCBI lineage: Eukaryota > Metazoa > Arthropoda > Insecta > Plecoptera > Taeniopterygidae > Brachyptera > Brachyptera putata. The sequence continues at coordinate 16,661,799 of OU015464.1, forward strand.
TGAAATGAATATCCTTTCTTTTCACATTCATTGCTCACAAATGAAATCTAGTTGAAACTAATATAATCCAATACACACACATATATATATATTAAATATATATATATATATATATATATATATATATATATATATATATATATATATATATATATATATATATATATATACACATATATATACAAGTGTTTGTGTCTGGATGTGGATCTTTGCTACATTGTGATATTCATCAATTAATATACCACGATATATTATCATCGTACATTTCTAACAAACGCTGGCTTTGCCATTTTATAACTAATTTCATTATTACAGAATAGAAACGTGTACTGAATCCACTTGAAATGAAACAGTGGTATATAACTTAAAACTCCCATTCCATGAGATAATTATATTATCATACAATATTTCTCCGTCGCTATGAAAATTAGCTTTACAGTTGCTTTGTGGCGATATTTTTCATACGCTGTCTGCATTAGGAAACATAACTGGCAGTGATTGTGGCTGACTCCCCTGTGCCCAACACAGAAATCTATTACAAAGAGGTTTTTAATGGCTAATTTTTATTTATTTGTGAGAGTAATGGTTTGCTCTATTCCCTCTTCCCCCAACCCCCTTTCCCATCAACCCCCAGTGCTCTCAGAAACATGGCCTGTTAATTAGTAGTGGTCCGTAAATCTCCATTGTTCTGGGCATGACGCAACCCCCTCTCCTCATTTTGACTAGCCACCCCCACACCCCTGAAATTCTCTAGTTACCTCCTCCCTCTCATTGCCCTAAATAATTGTATTCAAATTTATACATTTTGTTCAAATTTTCGAAAAATATTTGTATCATTCTCAGTAGTGAGTTTGATGAATATGGAACGATCGAGATATGATTTTTGTATTTGAATTTGCTTCAATATGATACCGACTTGTTATACTCACTCGTATATGAATAATTTGAATTGGGTTAACCGACGCTCTGTATTAATAATATTACTGATTCTCCGTCAGTGAATGATATTTGAGATGATGGGATAATAAGATGGAAGGTTTTTTTATGGATAGTGGGGACGATTCGGTTGAGGCCTGTTGTTAAGAATCCATCCCAGTATTGACCTGGATGACAGCGGAAAACTACGAAAAAACATTGTTAGGATAGTCGACAATGGAGTGTGATAGCCACTTGACCAGTCGTCGCAGTAAATTCACTTATTGTATGCTAATAAGAAAAGTACCACATATTTTACTTAAATAGTCGACCGATACAAGACATTAGGTTCAAATTAATCAATGGATTATTTTCGAATACCCTGAAGGAGGCAACTGTCCTATTTTATCTCCATTCATTTATTTTCTGATTGAATATATATTTCACAATCATGACCATGAGGTGTAGAATGTAAATTCCGATTTCCAAAATTTATTCATTTTATATATAATATATGTATTACAATAAATAATATCAGACGAAGCAAATTGACTTCATAGCTGGAGTAGTCTTGGATAAACAAATAGGGAGCATGGCCCCAGTAAATTGATAAGGGTATGACGGTTGATGTTATTTTGATTATTTTGTCGGCTCACTTTAACAAAGACGTCCAGGTGCGGCCGTTTCCCAGCCAATGTTATTGCCTCCTCTGATTGAATATGGGGCGTGAAAGGTAGGGAGAGGGGGTAGGGGTGGTGCATACGATTGAAGTTGGTTATAAGGGTGATGGGGTGGAGGTGAAGTGACGTGGTGCCTGGCGTCGCGACGTCAACCGGTGGACATGACAAGTCTTGTCTTCTCCAAGACGCCTGCAGCCAGTCTAGGAGGACTGCCTTCTCTAATCCACGCAGATACTTGCTAGAGAAATGTGTTTCTATCTGTCTCTTCTAGGCCTTAATATTATCTAGCTCAATACTTATCTCTCTCTCCTCTTCTCGCTTTCACTCTCTCTTTCACAGTGGTGTAGCGAGGGGATAATACTACGAAAATTTCGATTTTGATTGTGACTTCCACACTCCTCAATTGGAAATGTATCACCTACTTCATAATTTGCATACATGGAATCAATGAGCATGTCGTGTTCATTGAATTATTGTATCTATCATCATCACTGATATTGATGGACCACTTGCTATACACGCTGAACTATCAATCAGGAGATCGAGGTTCGATTCCCGCCATGGACAATCTTCCTGACAGTGTTTTTTTTCAGTTTCATTCTGTTGTTCGGGTAAACATTGGGATGATTCTTCAACAATAAGCCACGACTGAATTCTTCCAAATGTCCGAAACATTTGACAAAATAACCTTTCATTTCATCTTCCCACCATTCAGCATACATATTGGTAAAATAAATCTTGATCATCAAACAGGCAGTGGATTCTGATCATCCGTATTGTTAATCTATTAGCTCGTTCAACTCAATATTGTTTCTTAATCAGAAAAAAAAATTGGGGTGGTCAGTATGGACCTGTTATAAAAATTGTTTATAAGTCCTCGCCGCTATCGAAGCCATTTTGGAAATTAATTCTCACATTGGATGGAAAGATTATATATAATTCATATATAATAATGTGAATAACTAGTAAAACGCCATATATGCGTTGTTAGACGAGCGAATAGTAATAGTATGGGTAAAAATGGGTAAAAACTGCTTCGAGTGTACCAATTCAGCACATTTTATGTTTTTTCTTCAAAATGGCTGACCCGATCAAGCTGAAATTTTTTAGAAATGTGTATCAAAATGTAATTCAACTTGACGCAAAATTTCATTTTTTTGGAAAATAAAAATATTTTATTTTTTTCCCGCTATGTTATTCTAATGGGTATTTTGGAAATTTCTAAAATTCATAAGAAAAAAAATTACCGCCCAATAATGCCACAAAAGTATACAGATCTAAGTAAGATGAGGAACCATATTGAAAAAACGTTTGAAGTTGATAGCTGTAGCCGTTTGACCTGTGGAAAACCGAAAAAAAACATGAGAAAAAAAAAATAAAGCGAACACCAATTTTTTTCAGTACGTCAAATTAAATCCTCGCTAAAGCTCGTCTGACAATGTGTACTTCACTGATATAAATAAAACCTCACAAAGAACCAAATTTTCAAAATACTTGATCTCGAAAAAATGATAATGAATAGAGATTGTACTAGTATCCAAACTAAGTCCAACCGCCACTGATAACTCATTCACTCCCACAATAACTTTCTGCGTTTTCCCCTCAATCCCATCAGACAGACGCATGTATTCCGTCATCCGCCCCGAAACCGTGTATTTGCTGCGTGAATAGACACTGCTGCCACTGGCCTGGCTGCAGACCTCTCTTTCATGCCACGCTGCATGCTGACAGCGAAATATTATGGAAATGAAATATAGAATTAGTTCCACTGCGTAGAATATAGTGTGTATGTGTGCGTGTCTTTCTGTATGTGTATGTGTGTGTTCACTTTGAAATTCACCCTGATAAATGGCTGGATCGTTCATTGATAATTCAAATAAATGCTAAATTAGTATTACAATCCGTTGGTGCAATTATGTTATCAAAGCGTATATGTCAATTTCATGTAGCGTTATTCTAATTTTTTCTCTGTCATGGAAAAGGCATGAAAATGTGAATCTGCGAGTATGAAATGTGTAATTTCATTTGTTTGTGCGATAAATCTTTGTGAATATATAGATTCATTTTTTGTGTGTGTAGTTTATTGGTCATGTGACTGTCAAAAAAGTATGATGAAAATATGCTTCCATGAATGTTCATTAGGAAATTACGTTTTTCCAGATTCAAATGTGTTTGAAATAGATGTTTTATCGTACGAGAGTGAGAAAATGATCTTTTCCTCTCCTATGTAATCATATAAGTGACGTTGAGATTGGGAAATTTGGACATGATCTGGTTCAGTACAAAATACATTTTTTGCCATAGTAAGAAAAGATCAAACCTCAATACAAAGAAGCTGACCAGTGAATTTCAATTCACATGGTGTTTTTTTTTCAGGAGTTGAAGATATGAAATACTAACAATCAGGAATTATGAACTAGGGTATTTAATATTCTGCGAATGGCATTTTGTATTCCTTTTCAAATAATGCTTATCATTCAAATCTATATCCAAATTTTGCAACTACGGACCAAAATCCCTTCAATCTCACAGTTTTTCAACAAACTCAATCAAGTTAAACACACCTTTCACGAAATTAGTTATGAATATTTCACGACATTTAATGTCAATAATAATTTAATTACAACTGAAATCCAGCGAGTATCCTCAAGGTGACTCCAATGCAAACAAACATTACTTTTACGACACAATTAATTGAATTAGGCACCTGTTCAGTCATCCATTAATTTCATTAAGCCTCTTGACTTCCCACCTTCAACACATAATATTATTTTAAACACCGAGCTAAGTGTTTTGTCAGCGCGGATCCTCTCAGCACGACCAATTACCAAGTCTATAATTTACGTAAAATGTGACAGTATAGAAGTGAAGTACCTGTGTTAACCCTTTGACCGTTTATAGTCTGGAACTGTCATCACAGGAATAGCTGACTACTATTTAATGACTACCTCCTGTATGGCTGTAAGGATGGTCTGTAGAGACAGAAAGGAAGAGTGGGCGTTTATGAGGTACTGGGTGTGACAGTTGAGGTCGGGGATTAAGTTGATTGCACAGGATAATTGGAGTTAACTTCTATCTGAAATTAGTTGAGGGTAGGTTAAGTATGTAATAGGGTCAATAGTCAGTTACTCTGTGTTCAAAAGTTGTGGATGATGTTAAAATTTATTAGCATTTAATTTGAAATGATAAATTGTTTGCTGTGAAACTCGGCACCACCACCCGTGTGTTAGAATGGACGATTGATGAATGATTTGAGTTTTGAAAATTTGACACTGGATATGTTTGTTATTGAAAAAGTCGACAGCAAAAAATGAAATATCATAGTGTGACTTGAACGGAGAACGCTTCTTTACTAGCATTGATGGATGAATGGAACTAGATATTTACGTTTCGGATGGTTGTATGAAAGCTTGTACAATCACAACATGTGATTGAATTTTCAATAACGATTTGATTGATCTGAAAACTAATCGTAACCAATCGTTTCTCAAAAATCTTACAAAAAAAACAATTCATATTTTTTGTTCTACATTATGATACTTGTAGGCCCACTGATATAATTGTATCATATATGGAAAATATTCACACGAATTATTTCACAAAACTTTCAAACCAATCAGTGACTTTGTTAGCTGGCAAAGTAAACGGAACAATCATACGCAAATTCCTTAGGAATCAGATGCAGTCTTCAATTTTCTCACAGATCCTACAAAACGGCTGATCAGGTTCAGATTTAAAAGTATAACCTGTAGCCTCATCAACCAAATCTTGAAGTCAATTCTGATCACATATTATGATGGCATTTATTATCGTGTTCAATAATTTGACATCTTTTCATAGTTACCTGACTAATAACATCCTAATAACACTTCAAACGTTCTATTTTCAATCCCAATTTCAGATTCTGTACAATATCCAATTACTAATAGACTGTTTCAGGTCTGACTCATAATTACGAGTTAATTTGAATATCATGCTATTGGTTACACTTCGCAACAATCAATAGTTTTCTAGGTTAATGTTGCATATAATTATTATCCAAAACTCAATTTCATTTCTCACTCGCCCCATCATGATCCAAAGCGTCTGAGTAATGAATCGCCTTTTCATAATGCTTTTGTAATTCAGTAAATAATATTTTCTATAATCAAGCATAATGTAAGCGTGACAAGAGCGTGACATTTACACCTTACTCTGCTGCACGATCGTAGATTCAAGACAAATGAATTGCAAAATGGCATGACATTATTATATACCGGTAGCATGAAACAATGTATAATGCCACGCCCTTCCTAATTGCTATTGTTACCTTCAACTTCTCTCTTATAGCACCTTGTCATTTCTTACCTGAATGAATATGACAACGATGAAATATGACAATTGTAATCAGTCTGTGCTTTCTTTGAGCAAGAAATCTCGTTTATATAAGGGCGGCCAAGTTTCCATAAATCAATATTGGACAAAGAATGTAGTTGACACATTGGTCATATCTTTTGAATGAACTCCATTTCATTAATAGTTCTGAGGCAATGTGTGATATCAACCAAATTTGAATCTTATACATAAGATTTTGGTAATCTGCGTGAAATGAATTAGCTTTCTGAATATCATTGTAAATTTGTAATATAGATAATTGAAACAAAATGATTTATCAAAAATTGAGGTTAAGAGTGAAAATGTAGGATCGTTTGGACGGACTGCAAGGGCAATCTCACCACTACCCGAAAAATTAATAATCATAATATAACTCATTTGAACAATTGTCAGTTTTATGATGATGCACTGGGGAATAATTTGAACCATTTGAACACTACCATTGGGGAAAAAGAATCGTCTACCATGTTTTCGAGTCTTATGAATCCTTTGTCTTTCTCCAAACATTTCTTTCTCCTCCTATCAATTACGATATATTCCTCAATTTTTGCTCTCTGAATTTATCCATAGCTTCATTTTTATAATCATTTTTTCAAATCTTCCTTTTTTTCACTCTTCATTTTTATTTCGTTGAAGGATTAGAGACCTTGCTCGGACAGCGTATCATCACACACGTTAATATTTGTAACTGATTACAAACTAATACGTTCTGTGATTAGGAATCGAATATTATGTATGTCAAGTTGTGTCAATTATTGGTGTATGTCAGAGGTGACCTTCAGCTTTCGTGCTCGTTTGGACGAACTCATCCTGTGATTAATACACATTCAAGTGACAGCTGAGCCAAACCATCAATTGACTCAATGGATGTAGTTGTTGACACACATTTAGCAAGCACAAGTAGTTTGCAAACTTCAGCCAGTCGACACATGAGCAAACAAAGATTGAACACCCTACAATCTGATATATGATTCTATATAGTGGTGTACTCTATCTGCAACTCACCAAATATGAGTGAAAATCCTTTTTATATTCGATATATGAGACAATGTGTGAAATTGGTATATGAGACATATGTGAAAACAATGAATAAAAATACTCTGCGTGTATGTAATATCATTATATACGTTTCTACGTATTGAACGTATTGAACGTTCTACGTACGTTTTGAATCGATATTTTTTCAATTGGTGGCATGCACATATTATGGTCTTGAATGCTTCTGAATTTGGAACGGAAACGGTATTCAATGAAGAGTAAAATCTGGTAGCGATACATGTAGCATCAGTGCATGAAAGCATAATTTTTAGCGAATAGAATAAAAACAACGAGTTGTATTCGAAACCATATGAATCATTGAAAATTACGCTCAATTTATATTCAGAATCAACTTGAAAAATATATGCCTCTCATTACTCTGCGTCCAAGTTTCAGGAAATTCTGAATTGCTGGAGAGTAGGAAGAAAAATGCCCACTTTCAAAGTTGTTCCAATGGTCGATATATCATTATATAGACATTTCTACAGATTTAATCAACCGTGCGACTTTCAAAACTTCATTCTTCATATTTAATGAACTCACTTTAAAACTTATATGGATTTCTATAGATATTAAATACCGAACAATTTCCAATTGCGCAATACTATAAATGTGGAATGCGTCATCATATTCATCAAGAGGCTTCCATAATGTGCGTGCATTTGGCGTCCAACAAACTTGTCTTTTCGAGTACAACATTCGTTATATTAATAGTTTCTGCAGGGGACAACGACTTCTCGCGGTGAGGGGAGGGTTAAGGGTAGGAATAGGAGACAAATGGGAATATATAGAAAGTTATGGCTATACGAATTAAATATAAAAGCACAATTATTTCTTGATATATTTGATCAAGGGTGAATGAAACCTGCGTGAAGTAATTCGAACATTATAAGGGTAGATATAGTAGTTGGTGGTGAGGGGAATGTTGGAAGTTGAGAGTGAGAAAAGGGAGGGTTCGTGACCGGGTGGTTTTGTCGCGTTATCTGTCAAATTTGACCTGGAGTTACGAACAACGTCATAGCAACATTGATGTTCGCAGTTGATTAAGTCGATCAACTTAGCTGATTTAATATGCTGTAAGTGAAATCGAATGCTCAGCTTAGAGGAATATATAATGCATAGGAATTATCTTTACGAATTTCTGAAAATATGGATAGATTGTTGTCACCATTTTAGAAAAATTACTATGAAATTTGATTCAAATCTTTTCATTCAAGTGTATAACCATGCTCGTATTAACGTATAGGCATATAGTTCTGGTATATAAATTCTCATAAAGTTTTAGTGCCAGTTTTACTGAATATTGTTTGGAATATTATTCGAATAATCGTTCAATAGCAGATTATCTCTTCATTCTCATTGGTTATTCATTGTATTTGTGTCTCTTGATTATAAATTATCTCAATTAACACATTTCATGAACCTATGAAACGACTTCTTGATAATAATAAATAACATCCAAGTTTTTCTAGAAACTGTACATTTTTTTTCTGTTAAGGTTTGGATGTTGATACAATGTTTCATGCCAATAAGTCAATGCGCCTGGCCTGACCTGTGAATGTGGAACCCCCCTACAATGAATAATAATAAACGCAGCACACTAAATGAAATTTCGCTGAAGTCATAAGATGAGGTACCGGTATTCACTTTGTTCATCCAATAGCATGTGAATTAGTAATTTCTCTGAGGAAACATGTATTATAAGAGTTCACTTTGATAATATATATATATGTACTTCACTAGGATAGCAATGTACAAAGAAGAAAATTAATAATAATACTAAAATATTCTCGTTTTATCTACCCATTTTCATTAAAACATCTTGAAGCTATGGAGTAATTATTAAAAATTGAATAACTCGACTCAGCGATTTCCTTTAATATTAATGAACCTATTACCGATCACTCAAAAATGAAACTGTTTTCAACGGAATGAAGTTTTTCCACTGTTAAGACGCAAGATGTCGTGAATTTTTCAGTGCAGATTTTCAACATCAAGTTTACCTGTGTTGAAGTGAGCTGCCCCCGCATTAGAAATGTATCTAAGATATAATTGTACAAATATTAAAAATTCACGTTGAATAACTCTTCACAAACTACATGGATTTGAGTAGTTCAATGTGGATATTATTTTGTTGAAATATTTTATAATATGAATAACACTGATACTGAGTTGTTTGAGGCTTTCGCTACCCGAGTAGTTGAATGAGTTGAATTGTTACTTTTCAATTCATATGACTTACAGTAACAATTTCAGAGTGACAATTCAACTCACACGACGCCGCGATGGAACAACCCAGTATCTAATACTCAACATTGATACTAATCAGGTAAGGAAACATAACTGAAATCATTGAAAAACTGGGTTGTCTGGAGAATCTTTCTCCCCTCAGCAGAAAGAATGGGTTTCTTCTTAAGACCAATATCTTTGAGAGATTAAGGAATCTTTGAACGCAATGAAAATGACTCCATTGATCAATAATTAACCCATTAACACAATATCAGTCTATGATCAATAGTATTTTCTCACCTTACTTAACAAATAAATTATTGAGAGTACGTACAACCTAGCGTAGGTGGTCTTAACAAATACCAGTAACTATATGAAAAAGAGAATCTGGTATAGCTTTGTCTTATGTAGGAGTAACAAAATAGTTTGTGTTGAAACTAGGAGCTGTAGGAGGTGAAGAGAATGAGGAAAGAAAGAGAAAGAGGTACAAATGATTGAGGCGAAGAGAGAGAAAGAGAGAGTGAGAGAGAAAGATAGATGAGATGAAGCATGAGATCATTGGATTAAGATATTGACAAGACGATCAAAGTGGATTTTGATTCTCTGATTTGAAATACAAGACAAATATAATGGTATTATCGAAAGTTACTTTAGTCAGCATGCTATTGACGCCGCTTTATCAAGCTCAAGAAATGATGTATCGGGTAGTTTATAAGATAGCGTAAAGGAACGAAATCATGACAAGGCATTCATTATACAAGATTATAAGTACAAGTGGTACACAATTTAATTTCCGTTCAACGAATGTCTCGGAAAAAGATTGAATGAGAAAAGTTGAAAAAGTTTGAATGAGATTCTCTATACACCCTACAGAGTATTCAAAACAAATATTCTTGAATTGTTTTCTGAAATTTTTCTGTAGGTATAATATATGGGCTAAAACCCACACCCCCACAGCAATTCGTATACCGTTGTAAATCAGCTAAAACATTGATTATAACAAGTTTCAAATGTTTACAATCCTTTTCTTTTAATTTCTTCATGCCTCCAGCAATTTTAATCACTCTGCCGATGCAGAGAAAATACGGCACAAATATTTTTTTGTTCTGAGTAATGTTATTATCAATTCACTTTATTAGTGCTGCATCAAATACTTCAGAATATATATTCAATTGTCAGAAGCAGTATTTCTCATTCTTGGATTGACGAATAACCTTACAATAATATTATAATATCCTAAAATATTTGCATTTTTTGTTCATTATGGTGGTGAATTTTCACTTTCAACATGCATGTATTGAATATGAAGCTTACTCATCCTATTAATGTAACAACAGGTCCTCTAAAATTAGTATATATGTTAGTTTATGAGGTAACGCGTCATGGCGTCGCGGCGGCGTCAAGCGTCGAAATGTAATTCAAGCCTAGTTCAGTCGGACAACTACGACAAGTCTCATCCACAACTTCAATTTCTAACCCACATTTCAGGATCGAAAAATGATATCTTGCACTAAAAGTTTTATTGAATCTAACGTTAGGCCTATTGGCCTACCACAATTATACGCAGAGTACTTACATATATTTTGTGTAATCTGTTCAACTTCTAACATCGATGTCACTACTTTCAATGTATTATGAGAATAGTTCTTTGAATAACATTCATTATAATTCATATTTTGTTGAACAAATGATAAAACCCTGATTTACGACCTATCGTGAATTGAAAAGTTAGTATGTAGGTGTACATATTTTAATACCCTGTATCATTTTGGTATACCACTTTTGATACAGTCGTCAATATATATTTGTCTCCCATTCCATCATTTCGACTCACATTTCGAATATCCAATCCAGATTCTATCAGAATAGAAGTACTGGCGTACGTATTTTGATCTATCAGGATTTTTCGAAGTACTCACATTCGATGAAAGCATCTGGAGATTCATGAAGCAATATAATCATTCACGAGACAATAATGTGGAACCAGGAAAGGATTACTCATGTAATTTTCTTTTACATGCTATATATACAGAGTTAGAACAATGAACTTCTACACGAAAGAGATTGATGCTGCACCCCAACTTCATATCAGATATTTAATGATATATAAAATATATTATATGAAGTTGAGGTGCAGCATCAATCTCTTCCGTGTAGAAGTTCACATGCATACCTTCAAAAGTGAGGAGAATTATTCTGACAAATAACTTCATTTTGAATCAACTGTCGCTGCAGTATGAAAGTTGATTGATAATAAACTCAGAAATTTCGAAATAAACCAAAATATTCTGTCCCGTTTTTTCGCGCGTACCGGAAAATTGATCAATAATTGAGGTGTGGAGGGAAGCCACAAAAATAATTGTGAACCCTCGAATGATGAACCTATTGCGCATATAATGATAAGAGAAAGGATTTTAATAAGTCTTGGCGTTCCATTGATTCAAAATCCCATGAAATTTCGTAACAATTTCTAGCTCCAAAAGAAACACGCAAACGGCAAACGACAAGAATTGTGAATATTCTCATATCTTGTGACGTGCGCAATAGGATGAACATCAACCATGGCAAGTTTCCAATGTTTGAAATTGTTCTTGTGAAATTCCTTCACGCCTCAAGCGTTTCTAATTATTTTGTTGGTACACGGAAACACCAGAAAAAAATATTTTCACTTTTTTAAAGTTCAATGTCAATACACATTTACATGGTGCTGCATTAGTTGATTAAAGATTCATTCATTTGTCTAAAGTAGTATTCCTGATTTTGAGATGGAAGCATCAACCTCTTTCGTGTAGAGTCTGCATGTTGAACATCAACATCAATATTGTGTAGATGCCTTGCAGGATGTAATAATAAAAATCCAATCTTAAGAACTTCAAGCCATCCATAGACATTTTTGAGAGTGATTTGATAATGAAACCACATTAAACGATTCGAAGAAAAAGCAAGAGGTAAGAGGAGATATCTCGGTTTCATTTTCATGAATCATGAATTTTATTTTCATTTATATTTGTTATATTTGTTATAGTATTTGAATACTTGTTATAGTTCTCGTACTATTCTATACTCAAACATTTTTTAAATAACTGAAGAAAATGATATTTCATTTTTCTGCACTGTGTTTCCTCACCTGAGATTTTTTTTTTCAACTACGTTGATCAGATGTTAATTTTAAAAAAGATTGATATATGTTTTTTTTAATGTTGCTTGACGACCCCACCAACAGCTAGGTTATACGGGGGTATATGAATCCGACGATTCATTACAATTTGATTGTTTCCACCATCGAACGAGTTAGATCCATTCTTCCGAATCGAAACATGACACGTTTTCCAACATTTTCTCGTGGTTGTAGTTGCATCGTTGTATCGTAGCTGCAATCGCAATTACAGTTCATATAATACTAATTCATCCACCTTTCGTTAGCGTGTTGGAAAGATGCGACGACGACTGTAGTTGCCTGATATTGATCAACCGTCCAAGTACCGTCCATATTAATAACCGTCTACATAGACTGAGGAAAACCACTGGAAACATCAATTAGAATTATCGACTAAATGCATGGAGACCGAACCGCAGTTTTCTCAATGACGGTTCCGCTCGCGCTAGCGATTGTTCCACTCGTCTCAATGTGAGTATACAAATTGTCAGTCTCACATGAACTCTTCACCCCCTCCCCCCACCACTATCACCTCCTTCCCTTTCCCTCAACAATCAGCGTTTTATGACCTGAGAGTCGTGACGCACCAAAGAATCATAAACCAATTTCCACATCCCGCACCACCCACGATTCTTTGCGCGCACACACACTCACCTTCTTGGCAACACGGTAGTTATGTTTGCAGGTTTACTATTCGCACGCACATCCTAGCCGGTATTATTTATCTCCAGGGTGTCGTGCTGAGCAGATTGGCATAACACACTAGTGGCGTCGCGACGCTTTGAAAATGACGAAAGAGTCGACGTAGTGTGATGGAGGGTGAAGGTTGAAAACAACTAATCGTTCATGGTGATGGTGGGATGAAACTGACGATCGAGGTTGGTATAAAAGAAGCATGTCAGGTGGATCCAGATAAGACAGTTCAATATCACGGTTTTTGCGTTGTCGTTTTTATACAAGTGGGTATATGAAGTCAGGTTTCACAAAGAATACAAAGAATTCGTGCTCGGATTTTCAATCTACGCGACGAAATGTTTGTTTATACCTTCGCTTTTATGTCGGTGGAAAATATTTCGTTCTTTGGGTTTCGAGGATATCGTTAGAAAAGTGAATCCAAGTTGAATGGTATCATGTTGTAGGCCATGCTGCTTGGTGCGATGATATAGATCATTTTCTACGCGAGTTGGATAAGTGGTAATCATAACACGCTAACGTTAAAGTTTACTATGGTAACAATAAATACTGAAAATGTGAAAAGCAATGTTGTGTTTGAATCAGCTGGCACTCAGGTGTTGGAGGTATGTTGAAGGTTGAAAGTTGTGGATGTGTGGCTTAAATGTAGAAACTACTAGAGTGAAAGATTTGAAAACATGAAAGCTGAAATGGAATGGAAGTTTATAACGCAGAAGTACTGAAGCATATTCTTTAATTGTGCATAAAAACTCACCAAAACCTGAGGTTGCGAAAGAGCAACTGATAATGAAGCGATGAAGTAGAGATGTGAAAATACTTTTACGAATACTGAATGTATATACAGTAGGACTCGAGCCCGTGTCCGTCATGTTTCAGATTCTAGTCTGTGACTGAAATTTGTTAAGATGAAAGCGAAGATATTATTGAATACTGAACAATCATCTTCAACCAAATACTGGGCCAATTTAACCAAATACATAACCAAATGGTTGATCCTTATTTTTCAATCAAATTGTATTTCTTATCAGCACACGGATGCTTCTGAGAGCAAACGTGATCGATGATTATTATTGTTTGCTTAGTGACCCTATCAACGCTCGATTATATTTGTAAGTGCAAGTGAGCTTGTTATAGATAAATTACATGCAAAACACGAGTACAAACCAAGAAACATGAATGAGTGTATCAGGTTTGTTGTGAGTGACCTAACGACTTTTTATTTTTCAGTTCTCGAACCCACGTCCTGAAGGTGTATAGGCACGTCACTGAGCTAGATACGACCATGCCATAATATCACATCAGAATGAAATTTTCCGTCTTCAACGAGTCGAATGTATAAGGAAATTTCATCAGTTCATATCCGAGTTTCGTTCGTTCTCTCTATATACATTCCCTAACATCATCGAGCATTCTATATTGGAATATCGTATATTGTCTTCCGTTTCCAACTGCTTGTCATGGCTGCTGTGCGTTATTATTGTCTTTTTTCCTCAACGCGATATATTTCCTCGAGTATTGACGGTTTGAAACACCTGATAGTATGTTATAACGGATTGGGGAGATAGCCGATCGGGACAGGTAACAATGTGTGAGATACATAAGAGTTGTACGTGGTGGTTTGTGATACCTCATATAGTGCTCAATGCTCAATGGGGAGACATTTACGCAATGTCATCTCAACTAATAATACCTCAACAATGTTGAGAGATGCAACTTCCTTGCCAAGAAGGCAGTTCAATTATCATCGAAATGTTACCTAGATGTATATTTTGTTTTTCTCAAGATCGATGTTTCCGAAAAATGACGGTTGTTTTTCAATACTTGGAGAGCGTTTCTGGTGAAAAACATCTGCACGAGAAGACGTTATGTTGGCAATAAAAAAATGAACATGTTGAACTGTTATGGATTTTATTATTGTTCTTTTGGAATATTTTATTGAATATTCACGTTATTTGTCTCCGTAGGGCTCTTGAATTTTAGTGATGGAGTTCGGAGAAGTGAACCTGACACTTTATCCTGATTGGGAGAACTCATGAGCTTGATGCTACCAATTATGATTATAATATACACTTTGAAAATGTATTTTTGTGATATATTATTATGATCGTGGCAAATGCGTTATGAACAAAGATGTTATCAACATTCTTATAAACAATTTCTTATAAACAAAGATGTTATCAAAATTCTTATAAACAATTTCTTATCAACAAATTCACAAATATTGACCTTTTCGAGAAATGATCATGGCCATGTTTGAATTTCATATGGAGGCGATCATACAGATGAGTCATATCAGAGCATCAACCAGATCAGGACATCAGGACATAAAAGTTGATATAATTTGTGGTACACGACACATGAATTTGAAGATACCACGATAATTGGCTGATTTACATGTTATACCATTGTTAACAAAGATATTTGTGTACCTCAAATAATAATCAGTTTAATTGACACATATTCATTCTTTGTAGATCTCAAATCAATAATCATTTCAATAACTGATAATTAGGACGGAAAGTGGGCCGTGATTAAGGAGGAACTAATCACGAGTGCATATTTAGCTGTGTAAAAGGAGCAAGAAATAGAGACAGTAGCAATACACACACATTATAATTTGTATATCTCAAAATGTATGAAGTAATTACGGAAAACTGACACTTCATGTTGGCTCTTAATTCATTCGAAAATATATTATGTTGGTACATTTCCACATTTTTATACACATTATCGCTAACAGTTCTCGCGAATGATCAACTCGACATCGCTTAGCAACCCGAACGGAGCTTATGGTTAATAAATGAGCAGATAATATATTACATAGCTGCACACAAATTCACTTACAAACCACATCCAATAGTAACTTTCATAGGAGTTATTATAGGCCCCTACATTTATACCACATCTACCACTTTTATTTTATTACGTAGCACGAGGAAAAGTCTCACACGAATTCTGGTGTGTACAAAAAGTCGTAAATATTCCACCAAATAACACAAACTAAAAAAAGCACACATTCAAAAAGCTCCGGAATATGTTTTGTTTTTGTGGCAAACATGTATATAACACAGTTTTATTATGTAGTGTGTGTGTGTGTGCTGATTGTGGTTGAATATATACTTGGCCTAGTTCACGAAGTTAGCAACGTGTATTATCTTAAATTTGTTCATCAACGAGGTTGGGGTTATTTAGTTGTAGAGAAACAAGATTATTGTTCACTTAACGACCCACCAAATGATATGTTGTTTGGGGGTTGAGATACTTCTGGCATTATAATAATAATATATTATAAATTCATGTATTATGGTACATGTATATGAAATGCAGTCGACCAGTACAAGATAATAGTATAAGGTGAAGGAAATATAGCAAGAATTCAGTGGTGTAGTTGTATCGATTTGTAAAATATCATATATTTTGTGAAAAATTTGAATGTTATGATTATATGAGTTATCAAATTATACAGAACACATTTAGTGAAATTGAATGAATTTGAATAATCAAAATATTTGCCATTTGTAAGCAGATAGGCCCATGTTGGCTCAAGTTTTGTATCAGTATAAGAAATGCAAATTGACCGTCTAGTTCTCGCATGATCGTTCCTTGCCATGGATAAAACCTCAACAACAGTTTACATTCATTTTAACATAATTGTATCATTCCTGAAAATGTTGTTACAGTTTGTTGAAATGGGGTCGAATTTGTATAAACGTTCGTGTTAAGTGTGATAAAAGTGATATAGTAGAGTGAAGTTTAGTTCTGCAAAAGCCAAAAAGGTTTCAAAAGTGATGAAGAGAAAATTTGTGAAAGAGTATACGTTATTGAAACGTGGGGCTAACACACAGAAAAAGTGTTGGATATTGTTGAATGTTAAATAGACCCAAAATTGAAATTATTGGGTGAAATTTGAAATATTTAGTGGTGAGAGTGAGACAAAATTTGGTCAGATCTTTTCTTGCTCCCATGCCAACTTTCTTCCTTTTTTCAATATTCTTCCAAATTTGTTCTCTTCCTGGCATGATTTCTTAATGATGTGCTCTGCAATCGGGATATTAGATTTTTTGGATACTGAATTTGTGAATGGAAGAATAGAGACTCTACTATCAACATACATATTACATTCTCTTGATTAACTAAACGCAAACAATATGGATCATTATTTTCTATTTTTTCTTGATCACTTTATTGATTATTTTCACCACATGTATCACTGCATGTAATAATGCACGTAGAGTGAATTCATTACCTTCACTCTTATGCGAGATTTTTGTACTGGCAATTCAGTCGTTCAATGATTTACATACATATTCTATCAAGATAAAACGGTTATGTAATTGTTTACTTGACTTCGTCAATATCACACTCATGGACATGCATATACAATGAGTCTGATCAAAGTGTGACACTTGTATGAAAGAATGTAAATTTTGTGAAAGATCAGTTCAATAGAAAACGAGAGGGGGTTTCATTTATTGTAGTAGATAATTATTCTGAAATGTGTGATAATTATTCTGAAAAAATTTAAGCCATTTTATATTCAGTGTAATAATACATCCAACTATAACAATGAGATTCTGAGCATATCGTTTACTTGTGAGTTCCAAGCGCAATTACTTATAGAATTTTTAAAACTTGTGGAAAACTGTTGAATATTATGAAATAAACTTGGTGGACCGTGGATAATGTTGGTAATTGAGAGAATGTTAGCAAAAACACGTGTTACATTCTATGTTATATGAACACAATGAATGAGAATTCACGTGAATATAGATTTGACAAATCAATATTCATGCATTGAAAAATTCTTAAATATACGTCTCATCAGTTTGATATGTACTCTGTGTACTCTTTTCAGTACTGTGTACTAAAAAAACAAGGTGATAGAAAAATAGAAATGTATAGGTTCAATAATATGATGCATGCATTGTGTTCAGATTCACCAAATCTGTGAAATGCATACTCAATTAAGACTGAATTCGTGATGAAATATATTTCAATTACATTTTTATGCGGATGAGAGTTTTCTCATTCGGCTGGTTTTCTCAACATAGCCTCAGCAGCTGGTTTTCATGAAAACAGGAAAATTGTATTGCCGTGATTTGGAGATAAAATTGAAACCATTTATAGTGCCGACATAACCAAAGTGAGAGTAGCTCTAACTGGCAGTTTAAAGTTGTTATCACCATAGTTACCTATTCTATTTGTCTTCAACCATTGTGAAATTAAGAATATCGGGACTTGGTAATAACAGCCATCATTCTAGTAGTTGCCTCCAAATGTGATCAGTTAAAATTGAGATAAATCATTGTTTGTTGACTTTTTCCTTTTTGTTTCATCAAAAAAAAAAAAAAAAAATCAATACAATCGTGAAAATCCACAATATCAAATAAATTGGAGAAAATAAATACTGAATCCAAATCTCACCATTCTCTATAAAAATGGCATCAGTATATCAAACATTTCAAGCCACCATGGCTAATATATGACGTTGCTCCCAATGCTTTGAACTCGCTCGTATTGGGAAATGCTCTTGTAAAACTCTGAATAGCTATCAGTTGATTCTCAAAGAGCGAAATGGTCTACTATACTACCCTAGTGGTATGGTGTGTGATGTAATATGAAAGAGTGGTAATTTGAGTTTGGTTGTTTGTACTATTACGTGAATTGGATTCGAATTGATCCTGGATGGTATTTGGTTCGACTCTCAAGTGGTTTTAGAGATACCATATTGTCCCACCAGACCGCACTGCGGGTACTGAATTGGAGGAATTCTACATTTAATAAAATGCCAATGGTGTGAATGAATTGTTCAATTTCATTTAATGCTTTTTGCTATGATAAAAATAAACTTCAAACGTTATTAGAAGGGTGGCATTCTATTACAATTGATTTGTTGTCACATTTGAAAAAAGACGGAAAGTCACTCTATCGATACATATCATACGTTTTATTCCATGTTTTAAAAATAAAATAGTGTCAATAGTTTAATTTCAATGCCTCTCAATTCGAAGTTTTTTTCAAACTCAGATCATTCAAGAATATATAGCGATCATTTTTCATTGTTTAACAAAAATTCAGTCTATGGTTAGAGACTCTCAAATATATATTTTTCCATGTTGAGCGTTTTCATGCCGCAGCATTACCTGATATTGTAGAAACTCACGATAAAGACAGCGAGAGTATCGAAATACGATTGCAATGTAGCGGTGAAATTTCGATTCCATTTCATTAGACACATTTACAAAAAACAAAAGAAGATTCCAGTGATTTTTGCGAGTTTGAGTACTACACACGGATGAGATAACTGCTCGATGTGGGGAGGGGATGAGAAGAAGTAAGGGAAGGATGAAACGGAAGTGTATGTTGGGGGTGGTAGAGTGGTGGGGTGGGGGGGGGGGGGGGATTGCATACCAATGATATTCGACGCACCTCTCTAGCGAGAGACATGTGCAGGGGACATACCAACTGATTTCCAATATCCGACGTTCTCGTATTTGCCCCCAGGCGTTGCGGCACCCGATTACATTAAAAGTCTGTGACAAAGACCAATGGAAAATATTTATTTTCAGAGAAATAATACGTGATAAAATGATCAAACAACAGTGGAAGTATAATCTGCAGCGTAATTATTGGATCATGAGAAAAATATATTTTTGTTATGTAATTATCTGAGAAAAGTGAAAATATACCGAGATAATATTACCGAGATACATATTACCACATCTAGAGACATTTTTCAAACAGACACCTCGTTGCTTAAATTATCAGAATAGAATCCTTCCATACAATTAGATATTCAAGGTGGATTCATTCTATTACTATCACATTGTGTGATACTTGAGAATTCAGTATAAAAAAACTAGTTAAGTAAACTAGAATGAATGTAAGTAGATACGTCTGATGAAAGTAGGTAAAAAAATGTGTTTTTCGTATTATCAAAAATGTAAGAAAAACAAGATATATACGGTTATTACGCATGCCCTTCTGCGCAGTAGCTTCACGGAGGTGACGCTTTCTATACTTGCTTCTACCCTTTGATATTATTCAAATGAACTCTTTCGTGAGCTATCACAATCAGAATGTGCATTTGTATTGTTGCCGCCCCCAATCGATACAATATGATGAGACAGATTCAAACAGATGGAATGAGTCAACTCACTAGGTCTATGGACTGAATAGAGAAATTTGCTATTCTAAAAATCATCATGAAACATCACAAATATCGAACGAACATCAAATGAAATCAGACTTGAGTAATATATCGTATAGCTTAAGAAAGGTATGGCTACACGGCAGATAAATGTACCATATAGTCTATCTTTGGCTATAGGTACTACATACTCCAACTATATTACCAGTTCAACACTTACGCCATTTGATGGAAGTATATAGAGTTTTGGATCACAGTACACTCTGAAAGCATCCCTAATCAGGATACAGTACGCTCTTTGATGGAAGTATGGAGTTGTGCATCATAGTCCACTATGAAAGTATCCTTTCATCCACGTGAGAAGAATTGGTACTGAGCGATCGTCTTACCTCTCTCTGCCTGAACGCTATATCTCATGAATACGAGTATATTAAGTCATTCTTTTTTTATATCTGTGGATCCTACAAATTTGAATAAGAGCATAGAGCCGTGTATTTATTTTCAATAAAACATCAAAGTCATAACGTCATACAACATCGTTAGTTAGAAATTAGTAGTATTATTATGTTTTACTGCATTACAGTTGTTTAATGGAAATATGTTATATACATCAAACAAAGTGTGCACGTGTGTGTTGTGAGTGCTAATCATTGCTTCCCTCTTGACATAAAAACCAGACATGAAACCTTACATGAAAATATTTTATTTAATATTATGTAAAAACATTCGTTGTCACAAAGGGATTTTGTTTTCTATTGGATTTTATTTGACTGGGGAATTAATTTTCAAAAACGTATCAAAAAGAATCTGTGGTTTTACTGGTTAGTTTTTATCAAAGATTCATCTTTACAACCAACACATGCTAACAAAATAAACAACAAACTCAATATGACACATTCATATAATTATGTTGACACCTCTAAGTAATATGAAAACAATAATGAAAATAATGAATAGTAATAATGAAAACAATATCAGTTTCTGTGATTTGACCGTTTGGAAATAATAAGATCCACATAAGCCGAAGAAAATGCCATACAATATAAATAAATAAGATAAACACAGCACTGTGTGCACCGAACGGATATAATCATGAATAAGATATATATACAAAATATATAAAAACGAAAGTATAAATACGAACTTTAGACGAGTAGAGGATTCGTAATATTGAAAAATGGTGAATTATTCTGGATAATGTTGAAAACATTCATTGCGACTAATTACGTATTACTTATTAGTTATTACCAACTCCAGTTAGCACCTAACTTAGAGATGATGAAAAAAGGTAGCATGGATAACCATGGTGATAACCAGGTTAGTTTAAATTGTCTGTACGAGCTATTCTTATCATGGTGATTCCAATTGTGGTAAGAGTTACCGGATCAACTTATTATCACCCTTGGTTACGTATACTATTTTCGTACCTTCACCAATAGTTAGCTCATAAATATTCGACTAATAAGAGTTTGAAAACTGTGTCTTATTGATTGTATCAATTGAACGTGTTGAGGACTTTGATAATTCATCAATTGAATGCTTTTTATTTCTCTGCCAACTTTTTTTTTATTGAGTTATCGAACTCGTGATGATAATGTGAATCAATATTGTTTTTTAATTAGCATTATATTTTCAGGCAAAATTCAAGTATTTGAATGATTGAAATAATCAGAAAGGTGGAAGGGTGACTACGTTAGAATGAATCTAAAATTGGACATGCTTCACATAACTATAACTCATCTGACAGAGCCATATCCTCACGGAAAGGAGTTGATTGATGGTCTCGATTCTTCTAACGTATACAAATAATACACAAGTACAAAGATGGAATTAAAAGATTTGTTTAAGTCAACTCGACTGATAAGACCCATATGAGATGTAACTGTATACGAACCATACCTCTATATTATCAGCAACAAAAGTCAAGATGTCCAAAAGAACCTCCTTCACATCTCGGAACCTGTGGTCCTAATCTTGACATGTCCTCTAGGCGCTAAATCACTCTTTTATACCTTATCAAGCCAACTATCCGACGAGAAATTGCGTGAAAGCTTTTTCGAGAAGCTGTGCACTGCCTTATCTTTTAGTTATATGTCAATCGTTAAAACGGTCTTTACCTTTCTAACTTGCGATATCAGAATTATCTAGACCTTTGCTGACTCGTTTTCGGGTGGAAGAAAATGTCGGTCGTGTAGAAGATGTTTTCAATGCCGTTTCTATAGCCACGGGGCTTCACAAGTCTGTATCAGAAGTCTTGGGAAAATTTAGAAAAAAAAGATATTCGAAGAAAGAAGGTTTGGGTTTGATTCGAGGTCAATATGGAGGAAATTCATTGAGAATATTTTTTCAGTAGTTACGAATGTTGACCCATAGACTAGGCCTACAGGTGAAATGAACATCCCCCGTCCCGATATCTCCGCCTCCGTCCCCTCCGTCTCCGTCCCGTATTGAGAATGAAATATTGTGAATCTTTCTTGATATTTGAAAATAAAATGAAGTGAATTAACAACTATTTTCACAGTCAAATATCCATACCCAATGAGAGTGTATCTTGACATACAAAAATATATATAATATAATTATTAATTGAATAAATTCGTATCCCTTCAAATATTTAATTTTAGTTATTGTTTTTGTGTTAGTTATTGTTATTGTTATTTTAGTTATTGTGTAACCTGATCAACCAATATCAGACTCGTCCTTGATTATCGAGGTCTCTTCACATATATATATATATATATATATATATATATATATATATATTGTCCGTATTTAACAGATGTTTCGATAATGTTCGCCTTGGTGAGTATGTTCATATGTGTATGCTATGTATTATTTTAAGAAACATCAAATAGCCTGAAATATATCTTCGTATAGAATTAACCCCCCATAAGTAATGAACTAAGTAATTTGATAGACAAACGACTCACTTCATTGCTGGGCATCATGCCAAGGTTTACTCTTTTTTAATCAAATTTCGCATGGTGATAAAAATATATATTCGAAAAAAGAGCGATTGTAATGTCATCCATATTGGCGTAGTATCATTTATATATTCTCATCGTAACAATCAATCTTGATATTTTTTATGAAAATATGTTCAATGTGAATACGTTTCCGATAAATGACAGAATACATTCATGAAAGTAGGCCTACTCGTAATTCTCAGTAAAACGGTTTCACGTAATCTTCATACAGTCATATTAATCAAGGATTAAAACTTGGAAATCCATTTTGAATCAATTCATCAATCAGCATGTGAATTGAAATGACATCGGTGTCAAAGAATATCAGCAAATTGAATCCTGTATCAAGTTATTCAATTTGACAGTTACTTGTGTCTCCATTATTTCAAATATCAATTCAATTCTCCAATCACAATATACATTAAGTTTACATTGGTCCAAACTGAATACCAATAATAAAGATTTTCGAATGAAATTCAAGATATTATAAGACTGCGCCTGGATATAGAATAAGTTACTGGGAAAACGCAGCATGGGATGAGCGTTTGTGTTGTTGTTTGTGATAGTGAGTGCAGTTGTAGGATGAGCGAGATTTCATATTGCAATGGAAATAGCTATATCTATATAAAGGATCAATTTGAATCAATTCGAACCAACTGCCTCCCTGATTTACCTATTGATTTTTCCGGACATTCTAATTATATAATTCAGTCATCTAATTGGTTTCACTTTTTGATCTCCTCAGTGGTTTTTCTAAAATCTTTATTAATTAGTGTTAAAATAATTGATAATTTCCCATCTTCAACACGACCAATTCGATTCATGTGAAAGTTGGGAATTATGTATAATTATATATCATTCATTTGGATTCATTCGCAGAAATTTTTCAATGTTTTCCCTCCGAAGTTATTCTTATGGAGTTTATCAAAATTTCGAGATTATTTTTCTAATAAATGGTTCGACCGATTGCGCCTCAAACGTACATCGTCGAGTTAGATGATAAGTTACACGAAAAAATCTTCCATTGGACCTGTGGAGCGCGAACCAGAACAATCAAAAAAACAATTCTCTTCTTCTCGAGTACCGTACTGTAAAATTGAGTCTTTTCTTCAATCATCCAATAATATTTCTGAATTTGCGGAATTATTTGATGCTCAGATGCTCCCATTCAATAACCATTGAATTCTACTTATGATTCTTATAGAGTTATTGTCGCGTCTGTGACAATGAGTGTAACAAGAAAAACACCTTATATATGCCCAATGTGTTTCATTCGTCTACAATTCGTCCAGGGAGAGCCACTAACTCATTTTCTCGAGTCTAAAAACGAAACGTTTGTTAGAAAGATTGTATTGTAGTAAATCATGTCTGGAAGACAAATGACAAGAAGAACGGATGTGGAACGCGCTATATAACGGTTTGATACATTGCGGTAGGGAAGATATAGTACACGAAATGTTGCAAACGTTTGATTAATATTGTTTTGTTATCGTACTTGACCAATGAAACAAGAGGAATGAAATGAAATTTTGATATTAATTGAAGGTTTATTACCGTGCTTCTATTTTTGAGCAATGAAATAATGAAGATCATAATTTTTTGGGAGTTGTTTAGTCCTATTATTATTGACAAATTTAATGTATTAGTTAATATGGATATTCAATATAGCACGCGGATTGACATTTATTTTAAAAGAACAGTTTCTAAATCTCAATATACCAATAGGCTGAGAAAATATTTATATTCAAAGGTGGACATGGCAGTTTTCTTGTATCTCTGCACCCGATGACGGGAGTCTTGAGGTCTTATGTATGGAGAACGATTTGGAACTTAAACCTTCACAGAAATTCAGAGGAATGACTTGAATAATTCTCGTTCGGTCGTTTTCTTGTTCAGATGCAACCGAATTATAAGCAGTATTAATGTCAGGGTTGATTATTGTTGACATAAGCAACAATGAATTATGGGGATAGTTGATATGTTCATGCAAAATTGAGTGAAGTTTACACAGTTTCACAGTTTATACAGAATCAATTTATGCTGGGAATTTTCTATCGCTTCATTGTTGACAAAATAAATCATGAAATAGTTCATTGATAATACAACACGTGTATTTTGTACTGAGTAATCTTCTAACAAGAGTGTGAACAGATTATTTCTGTTGTTTGAAAAAATAGCCTAGATACTAAGAATCGAAAGAATTAAATAAAGCTGACAGTGCTGCAAAACAATGTTTCAACGGAATAAGAACCGATACAGAAAAATTCAATACGATTATGCGAGTGAATTAATTCTTCACTTCAGGTTTGCCATGAAACACATGCAACATGAGTAATGTGTACTCTGAGCTCATACACATTTTCTTATGTTATAGTTTTCAAAATATCACAGATCAACGAATGAATACTCAATAATATTAATATTGTGCTGATAAATAATGTTTCGAAGTATTTGAAGTGAACCAATGTTACTTTCAGTGATGTCGACTTGGTCGTAAACCCAAACCAACATCACCCAAAACTAGAATAAGACTCTATATTATGAGACTATATTATACAAGTTTTCACTCTTTTAGGTTTATCACTTTTTTTTTCGGTATGATGATAAACTTTACATCTGTTATTGAGTGTTCATTGCTTAAGAGACTTGGTTCAAAGAGGAAGAAAACAACATTCGAGCGTTTTGTTTACTCTCAATACGAATGCTGGTAATGTCCGGATTATACTAGAAACGGTATATATTTGTAGTTTGTTCCGGACTTTTGGAAACTGAGAAACTTTTATCTGCGGCAAAAAGTATGCTCAGAGACAGCTCAGTCCTGGTGTCAGAGTTCATTGTTTAAAATTCGGAATAGTTCAGAGGTGATTATTCATTTTGTAACAAGACCGCCTCGAAGATCTGAAACAACCAAGAGGCCTCTTCGAAACGGTATTACTAATTCAGGAAACAATGATTGTTAACAAGATTTCAATGTAAATGAAAAAAAGTTGCTTATTAAAAAGTTACACTTCTTGCTTCGAATCAGATCGTAAATCTGTGAAACTCTCTCACATTCTTGACTATAAACACAACGAATACCGTATTTAATTGCCTCTTTGAACCGACGTTTTGAGAATACAGAGGCGTACTGGGATGAATGCATTTAGATCTTTGGTTCACTGACTGAATGTTGAGAGAAATGAGGAGATATGTTTGAGACCATTCAGTTTTCCTCTCACCCTAGAGATGTATATGAATTATATATATATATATATATATATATATATATATATATATATATATATATATATATATATATATGAATATCTATATCACATTCGACTTCAAAGATATACCCAGGAAATAATATAATTTTCTTTGTGCGCAAAACGATAATGACTAAAGGGATTTGAAACCTACTTTCATTGGATCGTTAAATACCACTTGTTTATCACCCAAAAAAAATCCTTTAATTAACTTCATTTGCAATACAATCGGAGCATAAATAATTCCACTGCGATTCTATATTCAATTATAGTACGGAAAAAAAGAGAATGGTTAAAAATCGAATTAAAGAATTTAGCATGAGAAGTTTTTTCTACAATAATATAAAAACTTTGAGTTATATAACTTACCCTCAATTCGAAGCTGACTTTAACTTTCTTTTCTTCTACTTTCCAGCAGTGAATCAGTTTTAATGTATGAGTCTGTTGATGGTTCCGTCGCAAAGAGCCTTGGGGGTGAAGGGTCAGGGGGGTTATGTATACTTACCACCTACTCCCCTCCCACACCATTCTCCCAATCCTACTTCAACATCCAACTTTAAACCACTAAAAAATTCACTTTAGAAAACAGCATAGATCTTTTACAAAGAAGTGAAATCGATTTTTTATGAGAGGCAGAAGGGTCTACCCGCAATTGACGAGCTAAGGCTGAGGTTTGTATTAAACTTACAGTACTTAGAACCAAGGTAATGTATGTTATGTATACATGCAGTTAATTGTTGAGCAAACTGTATTCGTGTATAGTATTTACGGTATGTACGGTTCTCGGGGAAGTAACATAAGATTATTTGAAATAACCATGAAGAAAATGAAAAATACTATAGTCGAGTGATGAATTCGAACGATTGGGAAAATCTCTGATTTACAACTGTTTCAGACTATTTTCGGTTTTCATGTACATAATTTGCTTCTCTTTAAGAAAAAATATTTGAATTTCCAACGAATGATTACCTTACTTAATCAGAAAACATTTTATATATATATATGAGAACTCATTTAAACTCTTCAAATAACATTGACTGATGAATCTCGAAAAGTAACAATGTATACATTAATTACCAAATCCCCAGCTGTTTTTAACATTACTACCAAACAAATTACGTACACCGTATCTAAATTTTCGCGGAGAGTTTGTAAATTAATCATCCACCTCTCCGACTGAGCTACCGACTACCTCACTGATAACAATATCACTAGGGGCGGGTGGAAGGGGAGGGAAAGGAGTTGCTCATTAGCCATTAGTCCTACGCACCTACCACATTTGGTACACTGTTGGACGTAATACGTAGATCGTAAAAAATGTTATTTTCTTATTTGAAATTTCTTTATGCGCAGATGAAACCAAATATAATATGAATGGTTTGAATGAGCGAAGCGGATACACAATTTTACCGTACTGGAAAGAACGTTTTTTTCTTTTAATTTTTTTTCATGCTCCATAGGTCAAACCATCTCTTGTTTATTAAACTTGGCAAGCACATACATGCTGTCATCCGACTTGACACTGTAGGCCTATTTTAAAGTTTTGAGGCGCAATTGGTAAACTAACTTTTGAGAGTTGTTGGTTATAATTTTTGAACGGTATGAGATATCAAACTTCTCATGCGGATGAAATACAGGTATTTTCCATACCTCCAAGATGGTATAAGTAAAAAACTTGTTTCGCATACATAGTTTTCACGAGTAACGCCTAAAAAAACAAAATATTCAGCTCTATACGTGTGAAAATGCTAGAATTCAGGATTGATCACTTCATTCAACATGATCAGTTCGAAGGTATTAAAAATATCTTAA
The DNA here is from genome assembly GCA_907164805.1 of Brachyptera putata. Lineage (NCBI taxonomy): Eukaryota > Metazoa > Arthropoda > Insecta > Plecoptera > Taeniopterygidae > Brachyptera > Brachyptera putata. The sequence continues at coordinate 16,690,058 of OU015464.1, forward strand.
TTTCTCGAGTATTGAAATTTTGACATCTCATTCCTTTCGAAAGTGATCACCAAAAAACTGTTACTTTGCTAAATCGACTCCCATCCGCTTGCTCTCGAGGCTTGCGTGAAGTGATACCGGGAACATGATACACTAAACTCTATAGCACTCTAAACATAAACTGGTCCACTGAGGAGGGTAGATCAGTGGCTAGAACGCGGAACCGTTGATTAGGAGGCCGTTATTCAATTCCTGCCATTGTCGACCGTCCTGACAGAGTTTGTTTCGTGGTAATTTTCTCTGACATTAAGGAGAATTACTCCTTGAAAACTGCCACTACCGTTTCCTTTCCACTATCAAAAACACCTTTAATACTAAATAACCTTCCACCTAATCTTTCCATCAGCTCATCCATCACAGATCGATATGGTACGTTTCAGTTATCAGTATATTGCGTCGATCAACTAAATATATATGAATTCATAAATGAATAAATAAACTGGTCCATTTCACGTTTTTCACATTGATCGTTACTCACCAACTATATTTAAATAAATATTTTTATATGAACTGATTTCCAGTCATTCAAATGATTTCTATCAATCACCGTATAAATTTCGTTATCTTTCATTACAATCGTTATTTCATCACTCAGATACAATAAATATCAAATGGTATTTATATTGAATAAAACTGTTATATTCATCTTGCTCACGCTCGAACCATTCCACTATGCATTATAATATAGCCTACGGGCAATAATGAAAAACGATATGATATCAAATGGACATTATTTACACGAGTTTTAAGATACCATTCTTAAAAAAAAAAAATGAATAGAATAATTGTTAGAAAAATAAACAACTAGTAAATTTTCATATTCTATCAAGCCCATGACCGTACCAGAAATTATAATATCACAGTCTACATTTCATCCGAACAAAAATGCTAGGCTCAGTTCAACAAATAATTATTATCACTCCGGGTTGTAAATTCCCGTGGGAGCAGCAGTAAATCCGTATGAGCCAATATTCATATAATGAATCATGGTTATATGTGCACGATAACAACATTTCACGATCCGTTTGAAAAAATGTTGTGATACCCCGAGTGAAAAGTATTTACGTATTATCTGAGCTGATTTGAACCTCTCAATTATTCTTAGTGATAATTATTCTCATTTTATTTTAGTTTATAGACCAGTGAAAGGTGCATCTGTTTCGAGGGGTTAACAACTCCTGAAATCAGGTGTACACTTGCCATGAAATCCCCTTGAAATCCCTGACATCACCTGAAATCACCTGAAATCCCTGAAATCACCTGAAATCCCTGAAATCACCTGAAATCCCTATCTGAAATCCCTGAAATCACCTGAAATCACCTGAAATCACTTGAAAGCACTTGAAATCCCTGAAATCACGTGAAATCCCTGAAATCACTTGAAATCCCTGAAATCACTTGAAATCCCTGAAATCAACTGGAATCATCTGAAATCCTTGGAATCAACTGAAATCCCTGAAATCACCTGAAATCACCTGAAATCACCTGAAATCACTTGAAATCCCTGAAATCATCTGATATCCCTGAAATCACTTGAAATCCCTGAAATCGCCTGAAATCACTGAAATCACCTGAAATCACCTGAAATCACCATGTGTGTCACTAGGATGAGTTCGTTGAATAAGTACATCGTTATAGCTACTGCATTCAGGGGATGTATAATATAACCGGACAGAAATTATTCAAGGCGTTGTTTGACGTATGTTGATACGATAGATTTTTAAATTTGTATTGTCTAATTCACTTCTGATCTAATTGAAATGATTATAATAATTATTGTGTATGTATGGGTTGGTTGATATTCACGATTGTTGTATTGAAATTTGTGTTGCGTATGTGAATTACATTTTAATTCAAAGTGGGTCTGAAGTATCAAGCAAGCAGCAACTGATATTAAAGCGTTCCTGTACGTAAATTATCGAACTGAGTTGTGGGAAACGAAAGTAAATACATTCGAAATGAACGAGCTCAAATATCATGGATACATGGTTTACTGCATGTGTACCATGTGCTACCTATATGTGATATTTATCTGCAATACAAATCTGTTGAAAAAAATCGAATATTATCTGTTATCTTCTTTTTCGTTTGTTTTCATTTTTATGCAATATCAGGACACAAATTACACGATTTTTATAAAAAAAGACTCGAGTGTTGTTTGTGTCCACCATCCACCGTTGATACACCAAACACAAAACCCGTACATTGAATGAATTAGAGCAAAGCATAACGTATTACAGGCAAACATCAATTCCGTGTTCTAATTCCCATGAGATACGTAACAGATAATCCAATAACGATAATACATGACGATACACTCTCAAAAAACTGTAGATTACATATAAAACATGTCAAATCGAGTTAACATCGACTGATAAATAAAATCACTATCCAAATCGACCATCGACGTTATCAATAACTATAACGCGATATTCGGTTTGTGATATCAGCGTCCTGCATGGGGAGTGAAGAGGTAGAAATGGAATGGGAGGCGGAGAGCTCGTCTTAAGCTAGGAGCGGCGTCGGCGGCGGGGTTTACCCACGGATCAACCGATTCCGACTTCGGACTCCATATTGTAAGTCTATTGTGAGCCCCTATAGAAGTAATAAAAATGAGGCAAAAGCGTGATGGGATTTGCACGGTTCTGCAGAGAGAGCTGTGGAGATTTACCTGAGCGAATTGATGATTCTAACTGGATTCGAAGAGAAGATGGGAGTAAGAGAGGGATATAGAGAGATAGAGAGAGAGGGAGGGAATAGTATTCCGATATTTCTTGTTATAGCATACCATGATTGTGGCTAACGTATGGACTTTTCAGGTGATGTAGGTGAGGTTTTGAATGTGATTATCATGAAATTGATTATCCATAAAAGGGACCAATATGAAAATGACCACATAGAATTCGGATGATCTTTGTAATGTTGTATGTAGATAAACTCTAACTATAGTAGAGGTCAACCATGTACTGAGTGATTTTGATTCTGTTGTACCAATTTGGCATGTGTTTCTAATTACCGTAGGACCCGGAACTACTTCTAACTTTTCCTAACCCGGCACGGCACTTCCACCAAGATGTTGAGCTAACTCACACAAGCATTCGAGGCTACCACATAATTGAAAATATATAACTTATTGAAAATTCAATTCAGAAAATCAATCCATATTACTTTTTCTATCCTATTGTTGTTTCTTCAATTTGAATCTCATTTGTGTTAAAAAGTTATAACGACAGATTATAAATACTGAAACTTTTCTCAATCGATCCTCCATGAAATCTTTTTCACCAATTTACAAAAAGAGAGTCCCATGAACCTCATGAGTCATGACCATGTAGCCCTTTTTCTCGAAACACAAGCAAAATGTCTTTAAATCCATCATTGACTTTCTCACAAATAATGCTTTATAAGAGACAGATGGCGATGGTGAGGATTACCAGTGCCTTTTATTCCCCTTATCGTCCCTTCCCCCCATTCCTTTATTCCTCTTCATTTCCTATCATTGAAACAATCTTCTAGGAGGACTCTCTTATACATTACGGTGAATTCGTATGCCATTCGATATTCTTTTATACTTGAAATAGGTGAATATATTTCTATGTAAAAGAAAGAACCCACTGCGCTCCTATAAATAAAATATGGCCTCCGAAATGTAGTAATAAAACTGACAACAATAGAACATTTTCTATAAATTACCATTGTTTCATTGTAACATTTTGTGCGAAATTCATGTAAACCACTTTCCAACCAAAAACGCACCTAGTAAATTTTCACTAACGGTTAGAATGGATTTTTGCCAAAGACTGATGCATAGTAACATTTGATACACAGAGCAACACAGTAGCACGTTTTTAGCACTGTTCACGAGCTCTTCATTGTACGGAGGTCACATGTTTGTCATCGTCATTTAGAAAAGTTAGGGCGTTGGTTGGGGGCTTGAAGATTGGGGCAATCAAATTAATACCAAAGCTAGAATTTAAGAACACCATGTGGGTAGCGTTGTCCAGTGGCTTTACTTCTTTCAACAATGTGTGACATCACTTGAACAAAGACAATTGAAAACCATGATTTGATCTGAAAGGGGGATTCATTCTAGCAAAATCAACGAATGAAAGAAGAGTTCCTCATGTACTCTATACTACATCCATTTGCTTTATTTTTCATTATATTTGTAGTCATTTTTCAAAACCAAGTGGGCGTAATATCACGATGTAATTATTCGCACATTTCAACTATAAGAAGGAACCAATAAGCTCAACTAATCGCAGCTATTTCATGATTTCCGAATACATGATGTACTATATATACAGAGTATTACTGTGCAGTTATGTGAAAAATGGATTCAATCTTGACTCATATTGAAAATTGTAAATCGTACCTTATTCCAGATATTGATATTGTGTCACTTTCAACGTTTGAATCCACTATTCGATAAGAAATAAAAGTAAAAAGTAAGTTATCTAGTCTTTCTTGTTAATTATAAGATGGCAGCTAGTAAATCGTGAACCCCACCGGAAAGGTAGCGAATCGAACACGTACCAGAAGAGCTTGATTATCACTGACCAGAGAAAGAAAGAATTAACTCGGTTGGGGTGTATGTGTTGTGTGTAGTGAGTTTCAACTTACAGTTAAGGAATAAGACAAGTCGCTACAGAGCTTCCGGAGGGGTTACTTTTCGAGACTTCTTTCGTAATTCTGTCTTATTTCCTTGAAGTTCTTTTTTTCTATATATACGTTTTCGTGATCACAATTCAATTAAATCGATACGCCGCGAAAACACTTTGATCTTCTCGATAAACTAGAAACCAAACTGCGTACGAGATAACTTCGTTTATACGTCAGTTTATATCCCTCCCCAAATCACCCCAATCAAACCATTATTTTTTTATACTGGCGTCGGTTCATTTTTTTTATAAACCTATCTAAATTGTAACTTCGTATCTATTGCGTGTTCTAACATTCCCTATGATTTTGAACCTGAAGTGATTCTTCTGAATTCTCAGTTGATTATGGTTGGTCAGTCATTATCTATTGTTGGATATTTGTAATGAGATTAATGAACCTCACATTTCTGAATTTGAGGAATATTATGGCCTTGCTAGTTATAGCTTTTTATAGTTATAGTAAGATATAGACTGATGGAGATGCTTGTGAAACAATTGCAGAGAAGTGAAACAATTGAAAAACGAGTTTGGAAGATTGGATAACTAACGGTTTAGAGGTACTTAGGCCTATATATTATGAAGGACCCTATCCAAAAAATGAAAAAGAAATTATGGTTCTCTAAACATTGCACATCGGTATGAGTGGGAGAAGTTTAGATTCAGTTGATATACAATAATTGAAGCAAAAAAAAGTATATTTTCAAAATTAGGAAATAATTAAATCTGATCTGTCAGTATGAACTTGAATATATTATAAATGACATGAGTGGAAACAAGCAACCTGGAATTGAAGGGATACGAGCGAGGGAATTGGAATCATTCGTTATTTGTATAAGTCCTCTTATATCCGAATCAACTGAGATATCGCTAAGACCTGACATCTTTCCTGATAAATTGAACATTGCTGTTGACTCTTCAATATATAGGAAAATTGGAATACATATTGACAAATGAAACATCGAATCAAGTGTTTTGATTACTGTTTTAATTCTCTCAAATTCCAGATATCCAATCAGGATATGTTTAGATCACCAAAAATAATATAGATCGATAGATGGCCGATTATAACTCACACTTATCCATAGTCGCGAATTGCATTAGAAAGCCAATTTTCTTACCGGAACAGATCAAATATAGAAATAATATTTCATTATCTTTCATTCATAGCCTCGATTGGGAACAATAATTTTGTATCAAGTTTTGATGTCATTGTTATTCACAAATTCATAGCCCAAAAAAATATTATTATATATAGGCCTAAATATATGTTTATATATTTTTCAATAATATTGAAACCTGACACAGAAACATTGTTTCCCGATTACGGCCATTGATGAAAGTACAGTATAATTCGGGGTACCACAAGGGCGATCTTACCACCACATATATTTTGAAAAGTATTTCAATCAAATTGGTATGCATTAGTATAGAATATGTCAGTCAGTCATTCGAGACATAAGTCAAACTCCTCCTCTATCGCATGCATTATTTACGATATGTAAACACACTGGTACTGTTCACAACCTATTCATCAATTCACAACGTGTTGTGAACGTTACGAATGAGCGTCTTCTCTATATACTATATCTACCGCTCGTACGTTTCGATCCCGCCAATAATACATGCGTCGATTAACAGGATCTGGTGATGCGTTATTGACGCAACTGGACTCGACGCATAATGACGTATTTGCCACTGTCACGTGATCGTGTCATTATCAGTCACAGACACGAACAAGGCCGTCCCAATTCTATACATTATATTGCAGCTAAACGTTTGATTGACGGCACGTTATTATATTGATCAAGCTAGGCTACGCGAGGATGGAAACTTGTCGTGAATACTTGTTGCAATAAATTGTCGACATGGCATACGCACGTTTTATCAATAATTTGGAGGATTGTGTGATGACATAAATTTATATTTTAAGAAATTACAAAAACACTTCATGGTGACAAAATCGTTTGAAATTGATTTTTTTTTCAAATTACATTTCATTACATTCAAATTTGCTACGAGTAGTTTCCGGCAATATATTTCTTCTCTTTCGTAATTCCATCGTACTCATCTACGAAGGACATTTTTGGCGTTCTCTCAGTCGACAGTTTTCTCAGTAACACGGCTGCAATACGCAAATCTAGCCCGATAAGGTAACATATTTACAAATATAATATCGGAAACTTGACAATTTTCCCCATTCCCCAATTAAGGATTAACTTGGGATCGTCCGTATTAGGTACAACAAGGGTGATCTCAGCACCCCAATACAATAATTGATTAACTATAGTGTGACTCATTGAAAAAACTAATATATTCATGTATAAACTCGAAAATAACTCATATTCAACTCGTAGTTATAACAATAACTGTATCGCTAAGATTTCATTTTAATGAAAAAATCAATCTTAAATTGAAATTTTTTTCACCATCCACCACCAACTGGCTATTAGACGTGAAACTAGTTTTTCATTTATTTTTCTAAATTCCTCGGGTATATCAAGCAGTGTATTGGTATACCCCCCTCCCCCCTTCCGTGCCCCGTGGCTCAATGCTCAATTCTATGCGATAGCATATACTGCCATACAGCGAGCATATAATGCAACGAGCATTGAATGAATGAGGTGTCAGATAAGCGCAAGAGAGAGAGAGAGAGAGATACGGCGGGTTGTGTAGTGATGTATGGGTCTTGACCATTAACGTTGTGGACCTTACTGGCCAGGGGTAGACTGAATAGAAAAAACTGAAACTATATTCCATGAGATAAATATTAAATCATCATGAGGTATCTACTCCATCACACCTATATCGTACACGATAATGACATACGGTAGTGTATCATTTCGAATTACAAATTTGTACTTATTGTATTTTGACCATTTCTCGCAACTTATATTGTTTGACACAAAATTGAAACAGTACATAATCGTACAACAAAATAATCGGGCCATAATTCATGAGACCATCGGATTATGTCACCCCATGAGAAAGTGCTCGGACATTAAATTAATATAAATCAACCCAATCTAAACAGCCTACTCGACCTAACTTGACCTAACATATCCATCATGAAATAATTCGGCACTTGCACTTCATTTCCAACAGTAGCCACTTCATAGGGTTTACCCAAGGTTATTGGAATATTAACTCGATTGTCTCGTTAAGAGGGGGGGGGGAGGCGTATATTTCCTGATTGAGCAATATGACGTCAGATGGTGGCTATAAATGGCGCGAATTTGAACTCAATCTGATCATAAAGTCGTATGTGTGTCAGAGCCGTCTACCAGATCGTGTGGGCTATACTTCCGGTTACTTTGATATTCCTCGAAACGGCGGCCGTGTTCGTTTTTCAACTGTCATATGGAGCTACTCACACGTTGGTCAGAACGGCACGAAATATAAAAACAAGCTTCGGTAGGCTTACACCTGACAACAATCACCTCAGCATGATCAACGAACATGGCCGCCGTTCCCACTTCAATATCATCAGGTAGTACGAGGCTTTAGCAATGAGCAGTACGACAGTATACGCGTACTATACAACTCCTTGTTCTGACTAACCAATCAAAGCAACAATAAAACGCTAACCAGTCCGATATGCTGAACCCCACTTGACGACACGCCGGCTCTGAAATGCTCGGAAGTGTTCCGAACAGGAATGTGTTTGATCGAGTCCACCTAATCTCCGATAAAATATACTTACCATGGCTGTACCATTTATTTTCCACTAGTATACTACCACACTCAAACATGAAGTAAGTGTATGTAACATAGTGTACGGTGTCTACCCCTGACTTCACAGTTGGTAGAAAGCCCGCCAAAATGTAATCCATCCTCTCCGACACTATGCAGATGTTGGTATCAATGATTTATCGCCGCTGATTAGCCAAACATTACTATTATAGAAATGATATTCAATGTACGTTCAATTGAATCAGCCTTGCCTTTTTTATAATGAAGGTGTCGCAATACGGTTGACGCTCGTGGAAGACGGATGAATTATATCGATGATGGTATTTATTTTATGAATGAAATTCATCATTACTTTTTTTTATAATATGTGATACATCACTTGGATTATATCAGGGTATTGTATATTCCATCAATCTATAGAATCGAGTATTTGTTGTAGATTTTTTTTTTTTTTTTGGAAACGAATTGATATAATCATTTATAAATAATGTTATATGAATTCATGATGACAGGACTACAACAATAATCATGTAAATTATATTGACTTATAGTTATCTGAATATAAAGTGACATTTATTCAAAAGTTTTGAATACCGTAATCAAATGTAATTCATTCGGAAGACATTTAATGAATTGGACAACATCTACGATTCAGAAAAATATTGAGTCGTTTAATTCATGACAATAATTAATGAATCATCGAATTTTGTATGTGGTAATTTTGTTTTCTACGATTGCAAGTAGCTAGCACACTGAACTGTCATTCGGGAGATCGAAGTGCAAGTGTTGGTTTAGCAAAACGCTAAAGCACACGTTGAAAATGGAAATGGTAATAAAGTAAGTATGTAGTATTTTCATAGTGTATCGAGCAAAGGATTATGTGGAAGTTTTTTTTTAATATGAAACTATGAAAACCAAATCCTATGTATGAAATATAATCAATCTCTTACCGTACTGTTTATTTTTTGAAATATTACGGACGTGTCTTCCCTACTACCTTGTATTGGATGAACGAAGCGAATGCTCAATTGCACCGTACTCGAGAAAAATGAGAAAGTCTTTTCCCCGCTTTGCAGGTCAAACGAATAGAATACACAAATGCAGTTGAAACTTCGCATGCACAAGTGCCATCCCTAATTCGATACAAAATAGTTTTGAGGCGCAATCGGTCACAACACGGTTGAGAATAATCATTCCGAAGTTGTTTTTAAAAGATGAGTTTTTGAAACCCTCAACCTTGGAGGAAAAACTTTGAAGAAACCATTTCCTTTGGATGAATGCAACTTTTCACGGAATTTTATCATAATAATGATACACATTATTCCGAAGGTACGCATGAATCGGATCAGCCGTTTTGATTGAAATGAGTGAATAATAGGCCTATAATTCATTCACATCAATTTCAAAGCTATTGAGAAGTCTATTATGATATAGGCCACAGGTTTGAACAAACTAATTTCAGAACGATTAAAATGAGTGATGAATGAAACCGGATGGCAATATGACATTATTGCCATGAACTCAAGGTGCAGCTTGAATAGCATTCACATTACATTTCATGTAGTTATGCCTATATCGCTCATCCAACTACTCCTATGTTCCATACTTCATAGTTCACCTACTCAATAGTTAATTGACAGTTTTTTCGAGATAATTCCGTTCGTATTTCAGGTTGATACTGGGATAGATGCTTAACAACAGGCCACGATCGACGCCTTCCTATAGTATACAAAAACAACTAATAGAATAACCTTCCATCTATTCATCTCCTCATCTCATTCATCATTCACTAACTCCAATAGATCTTAGATCTATTAGTCATCACTACAGTAAGTGCCTCGTTAAACCCCATATAAATAAATGAAAACTCTTCGATACTGGAATGAGATCACGAAGCTTACGTTACCTGACGGTGAAACGATAAACTTGACCATTTCGTGTACACGGCGCATGCGCTGGATGTATATATGCAACAATGTGATTCAATAAATATGAAATAATTATATATTATCTCTCATATTACGATTGACCTACAAAAACAAGTACAGTCAACTCATTGATTGTTACGTTATAATTAACTTACAACCTAATCTTCTGACTCGCCACTCTTGATTAATTGTCTCCATCTCACTTGATATATCTTACACTTGGGGTTAAAATCTCTACAAAGTTTTGGAATCACATCAGATGTGTGTAATTCCTCGAGTTTCTAATATTGACAGTGTTCAGATATTTTATATTTCTACTGCACCAAGTTTGAGGAAATTTGGTTCGGTAATTTCAGAGTGATAAATTATTTCGCGGAGGAAATGACGGATATATTTTTGTGTGGATGAAAGCCACAGGTTGCGTGTAATAACAGAGGCTGTGAGTTATAGGAATGATATGATAGAACACATTAGAATGTATTAGAATATAGGATGGAATATATTTTGCCAATCGAAATAGATTGTATCACGATATTGAACAAGCCATGACAATGAATGTAAGTCATAATGATTATGAAAAGAAACTACATACACATTATACGATGCAAATGAATGATGAACAAACAGAACAATAGAAAAATGAGCAACAAATAGTGGTGGCGCCGAGAATAATGAATATTGGTGACGTCTTTGAGGAACCAGATTTACGTTAATTGGCAGAACAGAAATTAAATCTATCAAAATCATTCGATCATCTAGAAATGCTTCAACACATTTTGATTGGGTACCTTTTGAGAATTATTTCGAGATTTAATTTGAATTAATCCGTTTTCTTCATTCTAATTGTGGTGGACATTAAGCAAATGTGCTGATTTGGTACCACTCGAAACAGTTTTTACCCTTCTCGCTCGTCTTACAAACGCATATATAGCGTTTTCCTGGTATAATGAGTAAATAGAGTAGTAATAATAATAATTAAGGAAATAATATTCATCATAACTTATATTAATTTTGATGTAACAAACTTACCTTTCGTCAGCAATGGAAGATGCTTATAGTGTTAGGTTTGAAGAAAGAAGATGATTTTGATTGCGTAGGAGTGTTCCAACTTCACTTTTTTGCCACTTGCAGCCATTTCAGTATAGTTTTCAACACACGATGTTTATATACATGTCAGATTTATAATAACAAGTTTTAACACTCCACACAACTTATAACTATCATATTTACACGCTGAATTGTCTTACATATAAAAGTACAATAGAACAAATGAACCACTCAGTACGTCTGCTAGACTGCTTCTGATTATCTGATAGATAATTTTGAATTTGCTTCAAATAACTAATAAGCAATATTTAAGAAAACAAACATTCAATACACTGAAAATCCAGCACATTTCATTAATTATAACCCAGCTGTACCTACATCAGAGTCATCGTGTGTTTCAGTAACCAGTCTGACTGCGTAGGACCGAGTGGACAGCTAAATCGCTAAATTCAAAGAATATGCATAATATTATGATATGCTGGCTTTATCTACACAATAGCTTCGGTACCCCAACTATACAATCACCATGCAGCCTGCCATAATTGAATTGTTATACACACTCGGGTAAAGAGGAAATATAAACAACAAACGTAAAATATAAGTTACCAATTCTGTAAATTGTTATTAATAACAAAAAACACAATATATCTAGAAGTGTATTATCGAGTGTATTGTATCACCGCCTGAGGCGGTGATGCATTAGGATGGGCATATGCCTACCCTACCCCCCCCCCCCTTTCCCCCGTGCCCACGCTTATGGCATGAAGTGTGTGGACGTGTATATAGGTACTTCATAGATTTTAAATATCTTTCAAAATGCCACAACCATTTTATTGTTATCACAAGTTTTCCTATTTCATATCATGACATCATTAAAACTGTAATATTTATCATATCATCAATACGCACTCTGTTCCTGGCATTTTATTAAAAATCCTAGTTTAGTTGATATTGTGAGATGGTTATTGGTTGCCGTAACCATAGTTACCGAGCTAATGCTCAATCAAACCTAATGATGCAGTGCCATCTATATATTCTGTTGTGCTTTCCAGTACTGAATAATTCTGCTGCAAGAAAATGCAATTCCGTTTCAATATTGCACCACCGACGACACCTAGTTGAGAATATTTGCGGCTGGTCCACCCAGCATCCCATCGATCTGTCACTTGTAACTGCGCTCTGACTCCCTGATATAAGCTGTACTCTTCCATCATTATAAACAATATAATTTTGAATGCTTACTATACCATGGAAACAATATTGTCCTTAACAATACTCTTATTACATCCTATATAATCCAATATGATGTGATGCTCTTGAAAAATGACAACTTATATTGAAAATTATTCAAGTATGAATGATGATGATCTGAAAATATAGTCATCATTAAATTACCTATAGTTGATCATAACACTTATAGATAAAAAAAACTCGACAATAACCTTAACTGAAGAAATATGTACTACTTTCAAAGACGCCGTGAGGATAATTGCCATAATGTATTGAGTACTTGAATTGAATTGTTCGGTGAATAAAAAATAGTTCGACCGTGACAGGACTCGAACCTGCAATCTTCGGATTCGAAGTCCGACGCCTTATCCATTAGGCCACACGGTCCTGTGAATAATGACGTGACTGATAACGTATAGGTTAGACATAAATGTTGAGCTCAAAGTTGAGATCATTAATGAGTGACTGTTTGAAAAATATGAAATTCCGGATTGTTAGGATTACTATATGATTTTAATGAATGATCTATTTATAGCAACATAATATTATAATTATGGAATTTTGTGGAGTAAGCTTTTTGAAATACTTTATTCACCAATTACTAGCATTATCATTATTATTATCATTGCAATTGTAGGATTCTGAAAAAAAATACCAAAAATATGATGATTAAATATTTATAATATATCACAGTTGACATTATGTTGCATCAATTATGTTGTTTCGCGGATAACTCGATAACCACTGGTTATCGAGTCTTCTTCTTGGGTTGTTCGGTCTTCTTTGTCCTGGTCAGGTTTTGGTCCTGATGACGAGTAGTGCAATCTGCTCGAAACGTCGATGTTTTGCGACAGGGTGTGTGGGCCGCGGTCCACACTGCCTTTTAAGCGAGTTTATATATATATATATATATATATATATATATATAATATTTGAATATTTTATATACATATGTTCTACTAATAATGTCAATGAATATTAATATCATGATAATATTAAGTATATTTAGTTATTTTCATCAATTTCATCAATGTAGAATATTGAATATAGGCATTTGAAATACTACTTGAATCTGTGAAAATCGGAACACCTAGGCATGAAAATCATGTATGAAACCATGTATGCATGTATAGGATAATAATGGTAATACTTGTGTGTATTAATATTTGACTGTTTGTTCTCATGAGTAGATGTTTGCCGATGCAGTTAAGATGACGGTCGACAATGCAAACACTTTAATTGGAACTTCCTGGGCAGAAGTCATCAAGATAGAACTTAATCAAGTAATTGATCTCATTCATAATTTTTCTTACCCAACTGTTACGAATCCTCCGTAGACAGCTTCATTTGAGATGAAAACAAGAATTGATATTCTCAAAGATAACCCATGAGAACTCACTCGCTCATAATGCTCATACAGCTCATCCAAAAACGACAAAATATAGCTCTTATTTATGTGTTACGAATTACTATGTGGACAGCAACATTTAAGCATAGAGTATGATTTGAGATAACAATTATTAATATTCTCACAAATTAACCATAAGAACATACTCGCTCATAATGCTCATACCACTCATCCAAAAACGAAAATGAATCTCATTTTTTAGTCTAGACGACACTCGCTCTCCGTCTCACCTGCTTTCTGTTCATCTATCTCTCTCTCTCTCTCTAAATTACACACATACACACATACCTTGTTACATTGCAAGTGTTTGGATTGGTTCTTACATGGAGCAGAATCTCTATATTGATCTCTAGCAAAGTTGGCCAGGATAAGTGAGTAACGTAGCACTACTATTAAGTGACCTTGCAACTTAAAATACACTTTAGTTTGGTCTTGATCCTATATACCATCTCAATGCCAGATCTCTTAGATAATATTATCTTATCATAGAAAGGATAATCCTTTATAGTGCATACGTACTTATTGTCGAGACACTCACTTGAACGGGTGACAATGATCCAGACGTTCTGATTGCCGTCACTTCATCAGACGAAGTATCAAGGAACAGAAGTGATAATGAAAATATTGTGGTGTGTGGCGAGTGTTTTGACGGTGGTGTTCCTTCAGGTTGGGAAAGGGGAGGAGATTGTACTTCCGGGACTCGGAACGATAGAAGGGACAACGACGACGTCGTTCTGGAATAATAAGATTATTTATCAGTACCAAGGAATTCCGTTCGCTCAGCCACCGGTCGGAAATTTGAGATTTAAGGTACGGTAATGTAATATAAATAATATAATATAAACATTTTCCAACATATTTTTTCATTCTATTTTCACCCCAAATTGATTTTTCGTGTGTTTTGGTCAGTCTTATTTCGATATATTTTTCTATTTTAGCATGTAATACTTGACACCAGAGTACCGTTTTTATAATATAGCCTGGGATGACAAAATAGGGACTTAAATCAATCGATCTTGAAAATAATTTATTGGAATCGTATTGCGTTTATTTGCATGAACTGATATCATATTTACTGTTGTTATCTTGTTTCTATGTTGGGTGTTATCTAGAAATTGCAATAATAAAAAAATGTCCTTTCTAACTTGTGAGTTATTTTTGTCAGTTATTTTGTTGATAATTTTTGTTGTTTGTATATGCTCATTTATTTATAATTCATGATGTTAATGAATTCATGATATCATGATGATATTAATGAAACCAACTTGAATCTGAATCTCAGTATATCAGAAAGATGAAATTGTGTACACGAGTCATGACAAATGAATTGAAGATATTTTAAACAAAATGACGAAATCGGAGAAATTTGAAAATGGAAAAAATAAAATGGTAAATATTCTATTTTCATCAACATGTAAATCTTTTTGATTATCATTGATTATCTATGATCAGCTGGGAAGTTCTTTGTCAGAGAGCTGTCGGAAAATATCTCTGTTAGAGAGGTCGACCATGGTGGGAATCGAACCCCGGTTTTCTGAATGACGGTTCAGTGAGATAATTGATAAATATCGTATTTATAACTAAGATCATGATTTACCTAAAGTCACGTCAATAAATCAAGTTCATGGTCATTCAATAACAATCTATACAAAATGATATCAATCTGATGTTAGATTGTGGAACTGTAGATTGAATAGCCCACTTGAGAAATTTACACTCGGTGAATAAAACAATATTTCGTATACATTGAGTGAATAAATATGCGCGAAGTCATAATGACATATCTTCTGGAGTTGGTTCATGAGGCAAAGAAGAGATGAGGAGAAAAGTAATTTTATCGGGTGTATTGGATAGAGGGATAGAATAGGTTGTTCCCAGCATTCATCTTGATGACATTGGGTAGGCCTACTCACGGAATATCTCAGTCAGAATGGTCAACCATGAAAGGAATCGAACCCCGGTATCGGAAACGACGGTTTATCATGTAAGACACTCTTAGAAACATAGTCAAATCAAGTGAAAGTACATTTTCTTATCCCTTAAGAAAATTCTCTCTTTCAGTTCATTACGTATGTCGACACAACGCCCTCCTACGTACTGCCCTTCTCGTTTTATAAGTACTTTTTCGCCCGTTGCTACACGTAAAGAAAGGAATGAAGTGTTATAGGCCTACAATGCAATGTTATTTTTTGTCGATAAGATTACTTATAGTAGAAAGTGATGAGAATAATATCATTTAACATAACACAGGAGACAATGAAGATTCATGAGTTCATCATCGACAATAATATGCCAATACGCCGTTTATAATGCTGATATTAGTGTTCACTTAATTTAATTTCTATATTGATTGTTTATCAATATTTGATATCTCTACGTATATCTTGTATCTTATCTATAATGTCGAGATGTGCATCTCATCAAGATCAAGATGCATCAAGATGTGAATATCATTGTTGTTTTCTGTCCTTGCAGAAAAAATACCTTGAAATAAGACCTTGTAGGTAATGAATGACAAGTACCATAATTATTTTGAATGAATCCGTACAATGACCGAGAATATATCCTAGAAGGGCTAGGCCCTATTTGTAGTCGAAAATTCTTCAATTTCATGCATATAAAATGTATTATCATATCCAATCCCTAATTCATGATTTCATGTCTCCACATTTTCAAATCCTAAGCCTGATTTTTTTTTAAATATTGGCAATTTTTTCGCTTATATTTGAGAATGAAAGTTTGATTGTACTTATTTGTAGGCTACATATCATTGACAATTTTCGGAAAGTCAATTGTTGTCTACATAGGAGTCTATTTATTTCACAGAGACCTGTCAAATGGACGACACCTTGGACGGAAACACGGAACTTCTCGAGTTTTGGTCCAATCTGTCCTCAAAATCTGGACGGTCCGTTGAAAGTAGAAGCTGTTCAAGATGAGGACTGTCTCACTCTCAATGTCTACACAACCAAGGTAGGGTCACATGGAATCAACACACCGATGATGAAAAGGCAGAATGACGTAAAAAGCGACATTTTTTCCGTGATGTACAATTTAGAAGATGTCTTCATCGATGTTCAAAGAAAGTGTCATAAGCGACATGTCAATACATTAGGAGTGGTCACCAATATGATTGTGTCGTAAGCGACAAGGACTATGTACATTTTGTCGTAAGCGCCAACACAATATGTCGTAAGCGCCTATTATATGCAATTTCCCGAATGAAATACAAAACATTTCGTCGTGAGCGCCAAATATGATTAAAATACTACTTCCTGATTAAAATACAAGTTCATGAAAACTTGATGAACTTTCATGAAAATTTGTAACGATCTGTAAACGAGTGCACGAATATCACACACTAATTTTGAAAATGATATCTTCAAGTTGGTGAATTTGTTGAACGTTTTCAACTTTCTGGAAACATATTCAAAATTACGTTTACGACATTTTGCCTTTCCACCATCGACACATTTCCATAACAACTAGAAACCTAATCGAAACCAAAAACAGCGATGAAGCTAGAATTTCCATGAAGCGGAATCCGCTAAGCGAATGTTTTAGCAACCCATGTTGGAAAATGAGCAATCAGTGATGATGGCGGCGCTGTTTATGAATGTTTAAGCTCGGCCCAACTTGACCGATTTTCGAAATTTTGACAGTTGATAACGTAATTTGACATGATGAACATGGTTTTGATATTTTTCAGATCACAAACGGCGGTGTCGGTACTGGTCACGCAGTTATGGTCTACATACACGGTGGATCATTCCGTGTTGGATCGGCACAAAACATTCAGCCCAACTACTTACTCGACAAAGATGTGGTATTGGTCGTTCCTCAGTACAGATTAGGACCACTTGGTAGGTATAGAGATGGATAGTAGAGAAAAGATGAAGAGATAATATGTATGTAACGTGCCTTTAACGCAACAATGCCTACAATGAGAAATGGTTCACAACCGTTTGGGTTTGGTTTGGGTATCGCTTCTGAAAAAAAAATGTGAATCCTCAATTTTTGACCTAACTGTTGGGATCCGCAGAGATCAAATACGTAATTTGACCATCTTAATTTAGGTGTAACTGCAAGTTGACTATTTTTGTGATGGTCACCATAGTCAATTGAACGTGTGATAACCCAAACTTGAATGTTCACCGCCAAGTGGGTCTAAAAATATTTCAATCTTTCTGAAATCGAGAGAATTATTTTATGCGCAAAATGACCTCAGTGTCGACGCGCCTTTGAACTCTAACACTTACCAACTAACTTCAAGCAGAAAATCACAAACACAATTTTTTCTACGAACTGATGCAATCGATATTCGATATACTTCCATCAATTTCATTCTAGTTCCAAGAAAGTCTTCATAGTTTTTCCTGTAGTCAGTTTCATCATTTCAACTTGTTCACCTCTCACGCAGGTTTCTTGTCTCTGAAGACGGAGGCGATGCCTGGTAACGTCGGCATGCTAGACATGGTGATGGCCCTGGAGTGGGTACAGGAGAACATCGAACACTTCGGCGGCGATCCCAACAGGGTGACATTATTCGGCCAGAGCGCAGGTGCAGCGGCCGTCACGGCAATGGTCTTCAGTCCGTTAGTCAAAGACGGTGAGTAACATAATTACCAACGGTGAGACGGTAACAGGTAAAACACGTTTCCGGTTTAGATTTTTTTCTGTTGTCATGGACGAGTTTCAACTGATCAACATGGTGGATGACACCATCACGGTATTCATGCCGTGAATTTTGTCAATACTTCAGCTATTTTTGACCAAAATTACGATTTTACCGGAAGTTATGTTGCCTAGTTTGGACTGGTTGGGCGGACGGGCGGAAATATGAGAGCTGATAAGAGAACCATTTTGCCACGATTTGAATTGACAAGATATACTCATGGTATATGCCAAGTATGGTTCATAGGTCACAACATCACAAAAGGAGTCGTAATAACCGTCATCTAAGCAGTGATAAATATTAACCATAAAGAAAGTGTAGATATTCCTATTGAATAAAATCGACAAGTTGTAATGAAATGAATAGTAAGTGATTATAATTTGTTTCATTTTGTTTCAAATAAAACATTGAAGATATGATGAAAAAAAATCTCTCAAATTATATTCATATCTTATTTGCCTTAGTGTTAGCAGTATTTGTCACAGAAAAGACAAATGAGTAATTTTATCATTACAGAAATAGATCGTTATTCAAACTGACAGAAGAGATTATAAAAGTGAATAAAATACCATTATGAAACACAAGTTGACACAAGATAATTTCCTTCAAACAAAGCTTCAGATAAGAACATCTTCTACGATATCATATCGTCACTTACAGATAGCGTATCCTTGAAACATGGAGATGATATAATATAAAGACTCTGCAGTTATTGTTATCGAACACATTTATAGTATGACAATAACATGACTCAGAATCCTGGACCATGGCATCGTCAGTGTTCGAAAGCCATCCTCTCAAAGTGAAATCATCAACAACATTAGCCAATGCAAAAGTACATTTGGTATCACCCAAGCGAAATAGCTTTTTTTTCATCACTATACTAATAATCTCACAAAATACTATGCCAATTAGTTTCTCCTCAGTCCTGTATCATCTTGATTTTCATACTTATACTATCACATTATAACACAACAATTTTCCATACTGTGTTGTTACTCTTGTTGTGTATTACACACAGTCATACTCCAGATCAATTTGATTTTCAGTACAGAACAGCGAATTAACTGAATGAATACAGGCTCAAAAAACACAAATAGAACTGAGAAAACGTGATTTCAAATATTGCCCTGCAAGGTTATTCGACTTCCCAACATTGAATACATACTATTTTCTTTTGTAATTCAAGTTGCTATCCCCTCATGATACATTTTCTATTCCGATCACTGGACAGCATAGTTAATTATTCATTATTAACCTCATTGTCTCTAATACTCTGAACTGCAGTCATTTAGGATACCGTGGTTCGATTCCTGTCATGGTCGACTATTCTCACTGAAGTTGTCCGTGGTTTACCTGAGTCGTTGAAGAGAATGCTAGGACGGTGCCTCATTATGTTATACTACTACATTCTTCTTTTTCACCTTCACTCCACCGGACCAAAATGAGCTTTCCACTATAAAGTCTAGCCCACTCTGATCTTCATAAACAACAATATATACAACATGAACAATGAACACCAAAATGATTTCTCCAGTGGTAATTATTTTCTGAAACAATATATGAATGTGATAATGTGTCTAGGTTTGATCCAGAGGATTATCGCTCAGAGTGGTTCAGTGCTTGGAACATGGGCAACTGACGACGATCCGAAAAAAAATGCAGTAATGATTGCAGCTCTTGGTAACTGCACGGACACCGATGAGGAGCTTCTTGTGACTTGTATGGAACGATTGACAGCTCAAGAAGTGCTCGATGCACACACTCAATTCCTGGTAAGATATACTTAAACCTATAGGCCTATGGTTATTGAAAAAGGATATTGAGACACTACACTCCTATGACTTAATGACAGTAGAATCGCGTGCACACCTCCATTTCCCTCGTATATTCGTCTGCAAATATTACCTTTCCAGACAATTAAATACCACTATTACTTTCTACCATTCTATAATCACTTCCGTTAATAGTTCTCTTGTCGCAGTAGATTTTCTCTGCTCGTTCTTGTCGTGATTGTGGTCCATTGTGTCAGACCAAACACAAAACTTTCTTTTGTTTATCCCTTGCTTGGACAATTTATTTCGTTTTTCACACGTCCCGTGCGTGGTTGATTTTTTTTTCGTCTTTCCACGCTCGCAATAATTTGATGCAATTTCATATTCGTTTCTCGTATTATATTTGTTCGCCCTATTCATTATTATTATGATTATTATATATGTGTTTCAATCTTGTCCCTCTTTCCAATACAGTCCATTCTCTTTGTTCAGGCATACCTCGCCTGCTCCCAAACGTTGGTCTCAAGTTTTGATCCAAATGTGAAATAATCAAATACATGAAAAGTGTTAACGTCGCATATTATGTCTAGATCAACGACATCCTTAGCGGAGGAAGAGCCGTCGGTGGAAATCATCTTGTTTTCGGTGAAGCTGGTAACCAAAGTTTCCTGCCGGAAGACCCAGCAATTCTAATTAAAAAAGGACAATTCAAGCGCATTCCTATGATGGCTGGAAACGTCAAGCACGAGGGTTCATGGTTCTTAGGAAGTGAGTAGGCCCAAATAAATACTCTATAAAGTGCTGATAGTCAAAATGTAAAATTCTATGAATATGTTCAGGATATATTATTCAATTCAGAAATTATCATGAAACTGAAAATCATAACTATTGAGAGTCATTTTGGCAATCCAAATAACAGAATTGTCGGAATTAGTGTGACGTCAATGTATGTAAACATTGTTCCCTATATAACCCGGCACCTCCACCAAAACTTTTTCTCTTCTTGTTTAATTCCACGTTGAATAAAATATATAACTTTGAAATAAATATTATCTCGTAATGAGCATTTAGCGTTCCCATTCAAAACTTGTGAAAGCTCATCTTCTTTTCTAACCAGACATGTACGACTTGATTCTCGTACCGTTGAACCTGCTGGACGAATCACCTGCGTCGATTGCCTTCATGGAGCACGATATGACGCGCCAAGTATTGGAATACAGTGGTGAGTAACTTCGAAAGAACACACTTCATGGAAATTTCAGTAGTGTACTAATGTCAGTAGAAGGTACCAACTTTACTAAAAACCAACTGTCCTGAAAACCAATTGTACTGAAAATCAACTGTACCAAGCTGACCCAAAGTTCTACTTCTTGAGGTTTGGCTCCTTCCCTTCAGAAATTTCATGAGACACAAACTTCACCCACCTAGCTCTAATCATCACTAGAGCCTATATAATATTCAATGTTTAGTCCCACACATGTGACCAATTTTCGCTTTTTTGGTGGATGGACCAGAATTATAAAAATTCTTAAAAAAAACTGACACAAGTTCCAGAAAAATCTATCTGAGGTCACTAAAATATACTTGGAATTAAAACAACATAAGATACTTTTGAATTTTCAGGTATTGTAGATCGAACTGGACTTGTGGTTGGAGTGGTACAAGACAAATACTTCAATGACGGTGAGCTTGGGAACTTCACTCAGATGACACCAGGGCTCATAGATGTAAGTTTTTCGGTAGCTTACTGAAGCGTTTAGAAACGTTTAGAAATTGTGAAAATTATAGAAGTGTCGTAATAAAATATTTACCTCCATTAGGATTAAAGTATTGTTGTTCAATTAACGTAGGTTAATATACAAATTATATTATAAAAGTATATGTTATTGAAAAATATAATGATTGAACACAATTATTTGAATTGTAACAGAAATTCATTTGAGATATTCTAGTTTCATGAGAATTTGTGAAAAAAATATAGCTGATTATGTTTTATTATATGGTTTCGAGATTACACGTTGTACTAATCGTATTTTCGTATTAATACTAAATTATTCGTATTTTCGTATCTTTTGATGTTTTATTTCAGTTCGATATACACTGTGTAGTGCGTAGTATATAATACTGAAATTATTAATCTCTCCATAATTCTGTGTTCGAATAGAAAAATCCATAATCATGGTAGTATCACAAATTGATACGATCTCATTCAAGTACAAAATTAAATAAATCACGATTCTAATTTTTCTTCTATAAATTGTTCATTAGAAAATCAATTATGACAGAAAAAATACATATTGTTCATATGTGTGAGGAGATTTTTCAATATTTCGATTCAAGTTTGTTCAAAATTTTGAATTAACTTTTGATTTGGCGTCTTACAATAAATTGTTTCATTCCCCATGTAATTTCATGGACATCCCTGTTACCATATTTCCCTGTTTTATTGTGTTATGTGGCAGTATCTTAAATTATGTTAATTATTTCATCTAATGGACCTCAATAACTTCACACAGATTATTGGAGTTGGTCTGTTGAAAGCATCTACATTCACAATGGTCAAAGAGATGAGTCGATACATTGACAGTCACATGTATTCTTTCAACTTCTTCGGACGACATTCCACTTATGGTAGCGATCAGGTGGCTCACTATCCTTTCACGGGAGGTAAGATGATGATATAAATATTTCTAAGAATAGTTTCCAGAGTAAAAAAAAATCCGATACAACAAATGAACAATTCAATTAGAATGTAGCCTTCCAGGCTCTCAAGATATATGTAATAATAGCCAGAGAACCGTTGACGAAAGATTTTTCTCAACGCTATATATTATGTTCTGATTGTTTTCTGATACGTTCTGATAATATACTCAATAATTGATTCGCATCGACTCCCATAATCGGAGCATATGTACTGTATGAAGTAACCCTTTCGTCACTGGCTCTGTATGAGCTATAAGATCGATAAATGAAGATTGTCTCGAAGGTATGACATAAATGAAACTAGTTTTCTCGTCTTTATTTTGTTCATCATCTGTATTCTGTTATGAACGTATTTCATTTACTAGTAGATTAATATTGTTATGGCAAACTTTTCTTGCTTCATTAATGCACGAATCAAACTTTTTGCTATCCAAGAAAAATAATTATGTCTACAATTTCTCTAAGTGATACTAAATTCGATTTCATGCTACAACTCACACAGCAATAAGCCAATAGGGCCTACAGGTTTTTGTCTATTATGTTATTCATGGAGTAGTGTTTTTACCAGTATTCTAATAATATTATTAATCGATTGACTTCTCTGAGACTGATTATCACTCATTCGATTTATGTTCAAGGTATTGCTCACTCCGATGACTTGTTCTACTTATTTCCGATGGGAAAAGAACTGGACGATAGAGAGGCAGCCATGGCTAAAATTATGGTCCAGCTTTGGGCAAACTACGCAATGACTGGGTAAGATGTTTTGAATCTCATATAATGAACATAATAATGGAAATAAAAGAATATATATATATATATATATATATATATATTTAGAATAAACTAATTCCATATTATAATAAACTATATAGTATGTATGGTATATAGGCCCTAATAATAAACTAATTTCCGAAGAGATCATTTCATTTTGTTCTTAAAACGCTGTTAATTGATGACTGGGTTTAAAATCTAAATAATATATATGAAAAATTGAGATTCTCAAAAACATAAGAGAATAACTTTTTATCTATGTTTCATTTTTGTTGGAGAAATGATTTTATCATATTCAATATAATCATTCAATTGATCCAAAATTAACCCCTTAATTAACTCCATATTTTTCCGAAACCACTCTTCAACAATCTTCCTCAAAGGCAGCACTGTTTTGTTATGGATACATTCGAAAGTGTTTCGTTTTCGCTTGTGATTTGTGTGACCACATCCATATGATAACCTACAGTATGAGTTTTTGTTAGACAGCATTAATTGTATTTCAACTTTTAATGTAATTTCAACTGTACTGTAATACATTGTATGATGTATTCTATGTGATGCGTCTTATTTCAGGGTACCATCTGCCGAAGGAGTACCAGAGTGGCCCAAGATATCAACATCTGAGGGACCCTACATGAAGATCAACAGTGATCCTATCGTTTACGAGAGTTTTATTGCTGAGGAGTACACGATCGCAGTGAAAGAAGGACTCTTGGATAGCCCTTCATTTGCAATTACAGTGCAAGCGTCCTTAGTGACTATCTTATTTTCCATTGCCATCCACCTCTATTGATGTTCGTATAGAATTAATAAGATTAAGGATTAATTACTTTAAATAAAATATTTGTACATAAAGATGAAAGTGAAGTATATTTGTCTTGATGATTGATAATAATGGACAATCGAACACGAATTTTCCTATAATTTTCTTGTAGGCTCAGTACTTTTCGTCATTTCCTTACACTCTGAATATACGGTTTAACGGCGGCTTAATAGCAAAGGCTATTGGTTTTGTTAGACTTCCACACTCTTTTCGAATAGTTGCATACAAATGAGTGCCCCACATTGTTTTCTCCTTTAAACCAAGTGCAAAGGTTCTTCTATGACGTTCTTCCAACGTTCTTCGTTGTTTTCTATGTTCATAGTTCCTATTTCGGTTTGATCATTTGTATCTGGCTGAAACATGGAACTATGGTACGTATGTACGAGTTCTATTATCTTCTCTTTTCTCATAATCAGAAATGAAGACATCAGTAGTATATTGAATAAGAAATAGGAAATCGTCGTTAACCCATCACTGATATTAGTGATGTTTTTTTTTCAATGTCATCATTTTTTTACATAGACAAATACACGCAACAGTCAACAATTCCACAAAGTCTCCAAGGAAGACTTAACTGTGGAAGAAAAAAGAATATTATAACATTTCTGTATTGAATTTACATAATTCATGGTATATAGGCCTACCATTCCATGGATTTATATAGTATATCATAATAATGATATCGGAAAATTGTGGGCGACCAATGTGTGAACTATAACAATCACGGTAGCTCCACTGGATACCAATTCAACGAAAGGTCCTCGGCAGCTGCTGCACTCTGTTGTTCACGTTCCAAACGTATCCAACGTTTCGTGTAACGTGCAACTACTAGATGGCGTATTTGACCCATTGCATGAAGCATCGTGACGCTTATTTGTATTACCTCGGCTTTATAACATCACCAATTTAATAATTTGAATAGAAATTATAATATGCAGAAATTAAAATATTTGAAAGGTGCATCAACAGTTCCAGGAAAGCATTCAATAATTCGAAGCAAGTAAAAAGTAAATGAAGTACCTTCGTTATTTTCCGACAAAACAAATAAAATTACTCTGATATTATATATTTGCCACATTTCGAATAGTCAAATTTGCCAGAGAATTTGAGGAGAAGTAATTCAAGTTTGAATAGCTGTTATATTATATAAACATATATTCGAAAATTATAAATAAGATTTAACATTGAGAACTTTATATAACTTTTTATATAATATATTTGGTAATCCTTCAATAGGCCCTAATTGTTAACCAATTTTTGATCGATTAGGGACCTTCGAGTCTCCTGCGTTCCAGCAAAGGTACTAAGCTCTTAAACTACTATTATATGATACCAGACAGCTACAGGTCACTAAGTCAGATACATCTGTCTGGAAAAACCCGACAGTTTCGGAAAATGTTTCAACCTTTTTCACAACAATGGTCTCCATACAACCCGATAAGCCAGTGCAAGCATTGTCCATTACCTTGGCATTGCGCCACTAGAAATGTACTTGCATCTTGCTTGGAGTTTCTGGTATATTTCTTATGCCTTATGTAATTTTTATATTATGCTTTCTATGTGTTTTGATAATGAATCATATTTTCGTTTTCGCTGTGCTTTTATCAAGTTATATTTACAAAATATATATACTGTAATACATAGGCCTACATACAACGAAATGGTCATCTCATCAAAGTGGAAAAGGGAAATGTGAATGTTCGTTTTTTATGTTAGTCAATATCAAAAGGTTGACTGTTTTAGTCAGGTAGAGATAAGACTTCGACTTTTGATTCAGCTCTAGACGTCAATTCACACATTATTGAAGAACACCACCATCCTGGATTCTGTAACTAGATTTCAATCAATAACTACGATATATATTTTCCCAATTTCAGAGGAAACTAAAAATCATCATCTCAACTTCAGAAATTACAACCAATATATTTGCCCTCCAGGATCCGGTCCTTTTTCTGAGTCGTGACTTAGATATTACTCGATTCTGTTCATGTTTCTATACATAATCGGTAATTTCTTCGTTATAATCATGGTATTTGGAGGGCAAAAAATGAATTGTAATTTCCGAAATTGAGAATGTGATTTCTGTTTGTTTCTAAAATAATAGAAATAAATATCGTCATTATTTGTTGAAATCTACTTCCCAGAGTTGTGGCTTCCTACAAACATCGAAGAACATCAAACATCCCTAGCAAATATTAATTTACATAACGTCGTATATGACTCATATGATATTATCCATTTGTTCATTTCATATTGTATACGATAATCGTAACGAACACAAATAAGTACAAAGTTCAATTGAACTGTATTATGTTCCTCATTTTTCACATGACCAGGCATAACGCATCAACACTACCCCTCACCACCAACGTTCCTATTCCATCATGTTACCCTGATATTTGTGGTGAGTTTTCCGCTGATTAACTACGGTAATAATGTCAAGCGAGCGCACTACTTGTTAATCTATCTATGGTTCAAAACATTCAAATCTGTTCAACTAATTCGTGACGGTCGTTACACTCAAGTACATTTGTGTGACGTTGTAGAATAGATATTCTGTGACACTACAATTGACAAGAACAGAGAGACGCTATAGTTGTGGTCTAATAGTTATTGATATAAATGTGAAGGACTATCTTTTAGGGATTTAATGCATTGATAATCACTTGGTAGTTGATCACAGTCGAACCTATATACTTTCCCGTATTTTATTTCCGTAGATATATTTTGAAAATTGAAATGAAATGTAATCATTTGAAAGAAGTTTTACAGACATCATTAAATTTCTCATACATAATCGTAGGCCCTATATATTTTGTTCTGATATTCTTCAATTCCCAATAAAAATCTTACCTCAAATAGATTTTTTTTCCTAATATTTATTTTGGTACCGGCGCAAATAACTTAGTCGTTGTAGCGCCGCTAAACCACACAATTCATTCTTCATCCATTTATTTTGGTTTCCAAAGTTCTTTCTTATTTTTCTATTGAAATAAATCACATTTCCATAAAAATGATGCTAATTAAAATATTATCCCATATCAAATCACTGACATCCTTCTTCCTCTTGTTTTCTATACATTTCCCGGTATCTCCTACACCTTATGACAATATCGCGCCAAGACGTCGAACATTATGTAAATATTCAATCTCTCTCATTATTCCGTCTCCAATTTATTGACGCTCAGAGCTCGCAGAGCTTTGTTATCGTCGTACTCCTCATCGTCAAGACCTGATTAACCAAGCCGTACACGTCAAATGCATCATCATCCACAATGCCGTGTCACTCAACGCAATCACACAGGGAGTTGCATTCAACGTACAGAAGCTAGCCTATTGTTAGCGTAGATCCCTATTAGAATAGTATATCCCCCTTCATCCCTCCCAAAACATCATCCCTTATGTCGAACCGTGTCTCTCAAATAAGCTCTTGAGCGGTTTCTATAAAAATCATCAACGCGTGAG
This sequence comes from Brachyptera putata, assembly GCA_907164805.1. Taxonomy (NCBI): domain Eukaryota; kingdom Metazoa; phylum Arthropoda; class Insecta; order Plecoptera; family Taeniopterygidae; genus Brachyptera; species Brachyptera putata. The sequence continues at coordinate 16,718,279 of OU015464.1, forward strand.
ATAGACGCGTAGGCCTATTATTATCATGTGATACACCTGCATGGAACGTTTTGAAGAATATTGTGACCAATTAGGGTGGAGACAGTAGGGAAGGTATTAAAATGTACAGTGAGGGGATGAGATTTGGGAAAACCTTATTGTCTTTTTCAGGTATTCTTTTGTAGTGTGTTCGTCGTTAAGTGCGGAAGTGAATCGTTAATGCGGAAATGAGTCGTCAAGTGTAATATGTTTCGTTGGAAAAACTGTATGAGGTGATTGTGTAAGGATTTTTTCTATGGCAAGGATTTCTTGGAAAAAATGTAATATTGGAGTTTATTTTTTGTGAACGTGTAAATACGAGATCATGCAAATTGGGAAATTGGAATCGGGAAACAGATAACTGTCGACTTGATTATTTTCAACCAATATTCAGTTACAGACATGTAGAAAATGAAACCGCTCGATTTCAAAATAATAGTCGGACATAAATAATAGTGAGGAAAACGTCGTGTCCAAAATGGTTATATTACCTATTTGTTACTGATTGAAATGCAATTTCCTAATCATGAATCCTAATTTGCTATAAACTTTTACTTCATTATTTTATACCAAACAAGAAAAAATACCATCTACAGTATCCGTTGTACTGATTTTTCATGAACAACGTTAGTCAAATATAGGCTTTTATTCCAAGTAATGTCACATGCTGTGATAAGCGGACAGCACTGTCCCCCAAACGTTGTTCTCCAATCGCAACTCCAGTATAGTATCTTATCTTAGTATCTTATATTATCTTATCTTATCTTATCTCATCTCCAGTATCTTAGTTTGTTTATTCCAGCTATACGTCTCATTATAGTTACTCAGCAAACCTCCCTAAAAAGTGAAACATTACGTGTATCTCTCATTTGTATCTAGCAGAGCTACAATTTAATAACAGTGCTATATGACGTCTGTGTATAATATCATATACTTGAATTTTTACGCTTTCAAACTAATCGTGATATGGTCTGATTTTAAGTCTTCCTGAATTGTGAAATACAACTTATATTCTTGAGTCTGAGTGAAACTTCTAATTTATTTTTCCCTTTAAAGTTGCTTTTAATAATTTCAATCTTCTAATCGCATATCCCAAGTAGGCCTATTCATAACTTACTGTTGAATTGTTTCAAGTACATTGTTTGATTTGAAAAAAAATCGAATCATTAGAATCAAAATATGTCGTAGGTAGAATCTGTCGTAGGTTTTATATGCGTCAGTATGATTTTTCCTGTTGACATTTTCACCATAATTTCACCATTCAAGTATGCAGACCTTTTATCAAAATTTTAATAAGCATTATGTATTGTCGAATTTCAATGGCATATTGTTTTAATTACAGAGCATATTTTGACTTTGTTACGTCCACCTTCTATGCATGCATATTGCCAAGATTTTTAGAGCATAAACATCTCAGCCTTAATAACTAATTTTCAGTTTTGCTTTTAATCCTCACTTTGTGTCTATAGACGCCGAGATAAGTTTGGCTGACAAATCTAGTGAATAGAGCCCACTTGATCGCTTCACTGAACGTTCTAAATGAATAATGAATGAATTACTGATGTGTGTGATTTATCTCGTAACAATAGACCCATTGCTTAGCAACACTGCAAGCTCTATAAGCAGCATCAGCAGTGTATCTCAGCTAGACAATCGCGTCTGTCTCAGTGGCTTTATGTGTATCATTTGTAGAAACATAGTCAATATCAGTTTATGTGAAAATTTGTTTTTAGATTATGTATGACGGTGGGAAATTATACGACTTTAGTAATGTTCGTTTTTTTTACCATTTCAGACAATATACCTCTAACTCGATTTTATTGAGTTCTCCATTTAACAGTCCTTATACCAAATACGAAACAGATCGATATACATATATATATAGATATACATATATACTCATACGACGCTCTTTCGTCAATGAAATGTATCTTATCATGGATTATTGATACAATTCATAGAACTAATTCATAGAAACGGAATGGATATCATTAGTGTAGACTTGTATCGCCCAAGTTTTTAGTTGTGTGGCAGAGGGAATAAAGATTTGCATAAATATTCTTATGATTCAGATATGTTTTTTGCGTATTGCATTCAAATTTTTCAATATATGCTCTTCCGACAAGGCGACAATGGAGCTTGTTTTTGGTGGATTTACTTCGACAATTTCGTTGTTCTTCTTATAGTTATAGACATTTTCAGTTTATTTGACCAAGGGAAAATTAGACGACGTAATAACTTACAGTTTTTGACAATTCCCAACATTGTTTTCATCGATATGTTCAATCTTTATTGTACATTGGATACTGTACTTATATATACTCTTCACTCTTCTCTTTTATTATAGCATTACATCAAATATTCTGCATTGTTGCATTCCGGAACCAGGGATCTTTTTGAAGATTGTGTAGTTTTGACAGTATGTTGTGTAAATTTGATGTTTACGAATGAATTTTGTATTTAAATACCGTGGAAATGCGTGCGTTTATTAACCGATATTTGGTAAATTATAATCAAATGGTCCTATACATGGAATATTTGTCCATAGATGAAAATTGTAGCAACATTCCGCTCGTGATGATTTCTTCCAACTATTACAGAAATTATCGCGTCGTTATTCGAATGTCGAATTAAAAATCATAACTGAAGGATTAATAAGAACTTGTAATAATTGTAATGGATGATTAATTCGATTAATCGAACCTATGGACTCAATTGAAATATCATTTCGTATATTGCATTGTGATTGAATAAACTTTGTTCATTGATTATATTGATAGATAATTTGTAAACGAGACTCTGTATCAATAAAAGTTTGTCTCAACTTTACAGAGTAATTGCACATAACGTGATTTTCATAATTTCATGGAACAATAGCAGTGATAGGAGAAAAAAAATATGTGATATAATTTGAATAGATCCTGTCGTTGATTGATTTATTTGGCAATACGGCTACCTAATATTTCATAGTGAATAATTTATACTGTTAACATAGTTGAATATATAATTATATATATATATATATATATATATATATATATATATATATATATATATATATATATATGTGTGTGTGTGTGTGTATTATATAATCATGTATTATAATACGTACTATGTAATATGTAATACCATATATAACGGTTTCTACACAAATAAAAATCAGAATGACATTTTTCACTGTTGTTTTGTAAATCTCAATTTCTATTGCCATTAGTCACAACTTACTTCCTGTCAATGCTGCAATATAAATTGAGAATAGATTGAATTATACTCACAACCAGCCTATACATAAATAATAGCCTTTCAACTCTATAGGCGAGGAATATTGTACGATAAGGGGTTTTTGAGGCCGAATTACTGAATAGCTATTTTATTGCAGTCAAAGCAACATTATAAACGCGTTATTATTGTCATCAATGTGAATGAATAAATAGACTCACCACATACACATATGGAGTTGTCAATGAAAACATTATTTTTTATTAACATCCTATAGGCGTACAATGCAGTTTTAAAACAATAGTTACAATACAGTGCTCATCATATTATTGTGTAATATCCGGACATGAAGAATGGGGACTATCCAATGGCCACCCGCTTTTGTTGTTGAATGTTTTCATACCCAGTCCCCGCTAATTCATGACGGGTAAAAGGAATATGGAAGTATTTATTATTGTTCATATTGAGTTTTTTTATGTGGATGTTGGATCGTCATGAATCGAATGACATGTCATATATAGAGGTGTGTGTTGTGCACGAAAAATCACAGTAATTGTCAATATAGTCTCCACTTTACAATTCTATACATTTTGAATAATTAGATTATAATGCGTGATAAAAACGTGTTAATTCACTGTGGACGACACAACTGGACGTATCCAATTATGAAGATATTTCTCATAATTATATTATAGGCCTATCTATAGTTGTTGAAAAAAACTAAAAACACGTGAAATAGGACGACAGAATTGGAATTTCCAGCTATTGTGTACATTTTTTGTGAATACATGATGTGAATATGGTAATTCTATGGTGGATGTATGAACAAAGATAAAATATGTGTTTCGATTCAAAATACGAGTTTAAATGGTGTAACTCATGAATATGTGCACATCTGGAGTATATAATATAGAACTGAACGTAATTAATACAGTGATATGGAAGCATGAGATGGAACCACGGAGAAAATGTGGCAATAAAGATGAAAACGTGGTCATTTTTAAACATACCAAGGTATAAATTCATAGGTATTTCAAAGAATTGAATTATTTTCAATGAATCGAAATAATGGCAGTTCAATTAAATCACACAATTTTCGTTTTGATATATGTCATTCTGAATTTTTTATTGACAACAAGCTTCTAACAAGACTGATGATATATTTGCTTTTCAAAGAGTCTGCCAATAATATCATAAAATTCCATCTAACAAAATCTTTGTCAGTTCACCATGCAGTATTACATGAATATGTCATGGTAACGGTTGTTAGTCATTAGCTGTACTTGAATGAAGATTTTCTTATGCCATAACTATATACATTTTTTGTAATGCTTCTATGGACTAGAGTTAAACATATTTCAGTCCAAATTTAGTATTGAAATAAAAATTTGAAAAAGATCAAAATTGAGAAGTGGAAAACTGAAAATTGAACTACATTTGAGCAAACCTTGCAAACCGTATTGATATGCTTGGAAAAATATCTTCTTCTATTTCTCTTATGGCTGGTGTGGAATAAGATAATATTTTTAACTTGGATATCTTCACTCCCCTGTTCCTTCACTCCCCAGTAAGAGGGTTTCATAATCAGTATACTTTTTACCCAGTATTATAATTATGTGATAAGTTCACTTCCCCACTGAAGTAGTCATGAAATATCATCACCGCCCTGAAATACAAGAACACCCCAAGAAAACCAGAATTAATGGAAAAATAAATGAGCTAGGCATATAATACGAATACTCTCCAGTTATTAATTGATGATATATCTGCCTATGACTTGATAAAAAACAACAATGTGAATAGTTTGGGAGTATACACCTATTATAGCCTATAGTAACATTACTCCTCCAAAATCATGTTGTAATAATACAATATATAACGTTATGTATAGGCTCATCAACTCACAACAATATCAATTTAGTTGAGGAGTACTCCAATTATGATGGACCATATTGAAACATTTTAACACTATCTCAATATTATGGTGCATAATGAGCGTATATAGGCACATGCGAGGCCCAACTATAGAAATTAGTAGTATGAATACCATCTCAGGGGAGTGGTCATATTTTGTTACTCATTTACTGGGGGAGTAAACTTGGTATTAAATACTATACTGGGAAGTAAACTTTTCGGGGGGTAATAATATTCTGTTACACTCTTCAGTCCACCAAGTACAGTTAGTCGATCTGACAGTTCGTGCAAAAATAGCATGGGTAACCATGGTGATAAACACTTTGAGCTACTCTTACGTCGGTAATTTCGGCACTTATGGAAAATTGAACAAATTTGTTTCACATTACATCGACAAATGTTTTAGTTGAAATGATTCAAAATTTCAATATAAGAAAATCGCAGTTTTGACACAGAAGCATATAAATAGCAGGCATGTAATCTTTTAGCGATATTTACATTATTAAAGCATTTTCTTAGCACATGTAACCAATTCACATAGGTCTAATTCCTACACTAATAGTCTTCTAATTCAATTATGGTTGAAAGCCAACACATAAATCTTGATTACCTTTAATATCATGATGCCCATTAGTAGGATACGGATGCATAATCTGCTGACCTTGCTGGATATACGACGACGTCCCCTGGTACATCATTTTGTGCATCGACATCGGCGTCTTGAACGAAGAGTACGACGGTATCTCAGGTACATAATAAGATGACACTTGCTGTGGTAAATACTGCATCTTATCGTGATGAACCGACGGCGGCAATGGAGGCGACGTCACAAAACTAGACGTTGCCGTCGGCATGTACCCGTTACCGACGGCGGCAGCGTAAAGCCCTCTACTGAATGCCTCCATCGAATCAGCATAAGAGAATGTAGGATAAACAAAACCAGGACGAACACCTCTACCAACCGTTGTCGGTATCGTCTTCGATTTTCTTCGGGGACGATATTTATAGTCGGGATAATCTTCCATGTGTCTCACTCTTAATCGTTTCGCTTCGTCGATGAAAGGTCGCTTCTCTGACTCTGTTAACAGTTTCCATTCGACGCCGAGACGTTTGGAGATCTCGGAATTGTGCATCTTTGGATTGTCTTGTGCCATCTTGCGACGCTGGATTCTCGACCAGACCATGAAAGCATTCATTGGACGCTTGATGTGGGTCGACGTCGGACGATGTATCCCGTAATCCACCGCGACAGAAGTCATGATTGACACTGAACAGCGAAATGTAGCAACTGGATAAATGAATGAATGGAATCTACACGTGATGGTGTTGAGTTTCATTGAAAACATTTTATATAAATGCAATAATGCATACAATGATGAAAAGCGGGTGGGAGACTGGACACATGAATAGATATATTCTGTAACAATGTATACGGAATATAATAAAAATTAGATTGGATAATATAAACGCGATAATGAAAGGTGTCAATGAATGAATGTATAAAATGACAATATGGCCCTTGAGATGGAATCTGATTTGTTGTGCAATTGCAACTCGGTAATTACCATCATATCGTGTTATAGTTGGCGGAGTGTATGAATATTTCTAAAAAACATGGAATAAAAACAATTCTGCAAATATATACATATAATATAATGCATGGACTGGAGTACGCCCACTTTTGATTTTTTTTATATTAATTGTTTCCGATTTTTTAGATTCTTCTTGTATGTATCATCATAAATGGAATTGTTCGATAAAATTGTTCATCTTTAAATATCTTTAAATATTATCTATATACAGACATACAATTTCAAAGACTTGTGTTATGCATGGTAGCCATTAAAAGTTTCAAAATTGTTATTCAAAATAACTTGAATGTAGGCTACGTTTATTGATTTCCATATTCTGATTGTAATCTTGCAAGCTGTACAATTTTATGCAATACATTTTCTGTTGACATTTCATATATTCAAGATGTATGATCGCAATATTCACTTGTTTAAAGTCAGAGTAGAATATATTATAATAAAATCATCGTGTTCAAACAATTAATGATCAGCCAATAATCTTTCAAAGTATAACATAATTTAAATGGTATCAGTACGTGTTTCCACAACTTTCTATTGCAAAATTTATAACAATTTTACGCAGAATAATATTTATTAAAAGCAAAATTTGACTATATATTTAGTGAAAACCAATTTAAAATGATGAGCACTTTCATAATTCCAATAGGATCCAACTTTGTTTTATCACACTCTAAATTCAGAAAATCATTCCTTTGACATCCCCCAGACAGCAAACAACTATACCACAGCCATCATCTCTTATTCTGTACCTAACAACCCCATTGGCTGATTTATCCACACATATACCAATACTTATACAAACTTGAACTCATCGTATTAGATTATAACCTGAACTCTGCTCATTGAGGAGATAGATGTTATATAACACGCGGGATTCCATTAATGTCAAGGAAAATTAAATTGCAGTATGCGTACTATTTATCAGCGCACTTAGACATATCAGTTCAATAAATACAAACACCAAAGAATTTGACAGGAGCTGCTGGAAACCAATTTACCGAGTTTTTATTCTCTTCTTCATCTCTTCCTCCAACACCGTTTTGTGCTCACGTAATAATTGTGTGCTGAAATGTGTGCAATGTATTCGCCCTCGTTTTTCTTGACAGGGACTATGAATTGCTTAGACGTCTGAAAGCTGACGTAAAATGATTAAAAGAACGATATATACCATGAGTTAGCGCACGCCACAGACGTGTGCATGATTATATTCAAGTGCACAAAATACTCATAAGAGTAATAGGATTTCACTTTGAAGATTTTCTAGTATATATAAGGTATTGAAATGTGAAATGCATTGTTATTCACTGTAATGTATATTACGAGAATTACAGAATTCACGACTTGGAAAATTTTCCTTGACGGAAATAAACTTTTTATCTCAATTCGTTTGCTGGTTTGATGGAAGTAAATTACATTTTACCTGGAGTTAATCGAAAGATTTCAATCCAATCAAATGTACTCTTATGATTGGTAATGGGGTTTTGAGTTTCGGTATTCAATTGAAAGATTAACAAAGAAAATCATGAGGGGTGAGAATAAATATTGGTAGAAGAGGAAAGATTACAACGTGAAAAAAGAAGAAAATATCGAATGTAAAGTTTATCAAACTGAAAGTCTTCGACAAAGAATAAGAAGAAAATTGATTAAAATATAAAAGTTCTTACAGATCCAAAGATCAGATTGTTGTAGGTTTTCTAATTGAAAATATCTTCTATGAAGTATAGGCCTATAGTTGAAGAAAATCCAACAATCAGCAAAAGTCCCCTCTCTCTCTCTCTCTCTCTCTCTCTCTCTCACACACACACACACACACACACACTATTAGAAAAATGTGTTTCAATTTCCTGTTTTGTTGGATCTGTCAGCAAGAAGAGTTTACTTTAATTTGATTGAAACCTGTTAGTATTTAATTCTTTACCATCATCCAAACACGATTCAGAAGTGGTCTACAGAGGAGGGAATGAAGCAAGATAACAATCCACCTCGGGAAATCACACCTCACGCAGTCATAAAAGTATCAAAGCTATAGAACTATTAAACCCGCGATTAAATATAAGACTTGATTGAAAGTTTATAAAAGAGGGAAATTTATTCCATAATTAAAGAAGCCCCAACAAGAGTTAACTGTGAATGTAATATACAGCCAGCAAGGGAAATGTTTATTTTTTTGCAAACGTTTCTTACAGTTCAAAGAAGTAATGAATTTACGGCATTTGTTATAATAGTCTATGATGGTGGTGTATATAGCTTGATTCGTAAGACTTCACGGTGTATATAGAAATACTCTGGGGAATCAAGATTCCATTCAAAGGTGTTACCGAATTATTTTCTTTCGTTTTGTATTATAAGGTGACGTAACGATGAGCCTGTCTCCCCCTTTTCTCCCCTCTACCCCCCCCCCCTCATCATGGATTTAAATCCTTAACACGAGCCACCTACAATCAAAACATATTCATATATCTCAAGTATGAAGTATTATAAAGTATATTCAAGTATATTCTGAAATCATATTTTATTAATCAAGAACACTTATTAGGAAGTATAAAACCTACAAAAAGAGTTGCCCGATTCAGGATAAGATACATTTTCAAACTATCGAGATCTAGTCATGATGAATAGATGAGGATATCATTATTTGTTCTTAATATTATTATGCAAAATAGTAATAATATCCATATAAATGTTGAAAATTATAATTATATTATATTTTTCAGTATATATTTGAAATGATAATTTAATTGACAATCAAGAACTTTTTTACATCGGAGTTCAAGAGTAATGAAACAGACTCCTGACAAACGACTGAATTTTGAATTGACCAATCCAGAACCACTGGAGTGAATTGATAAAACTGATGAGAAAAAAAGTCAATATATTTTGTTCTGCTTATCCAGTGTAATGGTAAACTGGTCAAAAAAATTGAAAGGCTTTTGGGTTTTGGAATTCCACAGCGATTATTGCATTTTTTGGAAATTTGTCAAAGTTAATGTTCACACTGATGGGCATCATTAGATAATTAAAATTTTCATGAGTCTTACCGTTCTATTGATACAGATTTATTTAAAATCCCCCAAAATTTTGTGAAAATTTCTTGGCAACTTCAACGTTTATATTAATCGAACGGCAAGACTTATGAAAATAACAACTACATATGATAACATGCACAACTGATAACATGCCTATTAGTTTGAACATCAATTTTGACAAGTTTCAAGTGGTTCATTTATGTGGAATTTCCGTTTGCCGCGAGCGTTATTATTCATTTTGATGTTACGGGTCTACACGGAAAACAACCGAACAAGATATATTTATTTTTGATCAATTCAATATCAATTTACTCAAATGATTCTGAATTAGTCAATTCAAAATGTATTTATCTGTCATAAGTAGTTTTTCTCATTTTCAGGTACATGAATTCATTAATATTCAGGAGAAGGTTTGCTTTATGTCAAATTGATCATGAATATAAATAGAATATCAGAAGAAAAAGCTGTATCAGCAAGACAGCTGTTTGAGATTTCGTCTGAATTGAACTAGTATTTTGGGGAAAAAACGTGAACCATCTCATTATAGCGTGCAGTATCCTCGAAAATTAAGATTAACAATATTATATACTTATATATATATATATATATATATATATATATAGGGCCTACTGTACTCAAGAAAGACTATATATATGTGTGTTTATAACATCTGTTATACTAATCACATTACCGTTATCGTGTTCACAATAGTGTATAATAATTGCTCTGAATTTTTTGGCAGAGATATTTTCACGGCAAGTCAATTTTGTCAGATTTTTTTTTTATTATTGATATAGGAGCTCACAAAATCATCAACGATCGTGAGACATATTGATGGAAATAAAAAGCAATAAATAATCTATTTACAACACAGCTGTGAAATAAAAATCAAGCTCTCGAGGTATAATTCAAAACTTACTATGAAAACACAGCATATGCGTTGTGAGATGAGTGATAGGCCTATTCTTGTGAATAAGTCACGAAAAGCTGTAATCACACCTTGATTTCGATTCTAAGTAGTCAAGGTTCTTCCTGTTCTTCTTGTTGTTTATGTTCTCAATACGATCTAGTTAGTCTGATCTAATTGATCTAAAAAACGACATTATGATTATTTTCTTCTAAACAGCTCGTCCGATTCATGAAATGTTTCGAAATAATATGTGAATGACTTTCATGTTCAGATTCATGAAAATTTGAATTCATTTGAAAATGTACTCTTTCCAATCTTTCCTCTCTGTATCATTATTGGGAGAATAAAAAATATGGCGAGATATTTTTTCTAAAGTGGTCCAACCGATTGCATATCAAAACTATACATTTCTGAATTGGATGATAGCATAATTATAATGCATGCCAAGTTCTATCATAATTCGTGTTTTCGTTTAATGTGTGAAGCGCGAACAGAAAATAACGAATTGAAGTTTGATTTTTCCGAATAGACCCTTATACGATGAAATTGATTCTTCGCTTCTCTCGTCCAATAATTAAATAAATATATATAGTATGCTATTTTACTTTCATTTCAATGCTGCTTAACGACCCCACCGGAAGCTAGGTTATATGAGGGTACGAATGAGCGGGTGATAATGGAACGATGATGTGATGATAAGATGAAACGATGAAGTGATGATCGGACGGTTACAAAAACCCATTCCTTATGCGGAACTCGAGCACACACCCGACCTGACATCAGTTTCTACGGCAGTAAGCGATAGTTGACTGAGCCACGGCGGCGGCAGTATGCTATTGGAAAAGTTGAAGTAAACAGAACAGAATCAATAGAAAAATATACAGGAGATAATATTCACAGAGAGTGACCCTTTAAATTCTTTGTTCTATTGCTTCAACCTATCAACTGGCCTATCCATCGTCATCAACAGCCAGAAGTTTCGACCAACAATCACCCATACCAACATCTAAACATTAATAATCATAATCATCACAAAAACGTGTTTGACGGTCCATAAAATATTACGACGTCTGTGAATTCTGAGCTAATTAAACAGTTCTTAACACATTGTATGTCCGAAGATGCGAGTACGTGATTATCTCAGAGATCACGTCGTTTCAAGATTAATCACCCTTGCACTGTTAGTTTAGTCGTGCGTGATATGTCAATATGTCTAATAAGTAAGCTTATAAATTGCTTGGTGTCTACGTGAGTCATAACCGGTGGAAGATTGCATTTCATTCACAATGCAATAGACCATTAGAAGCAATGTAATAGACCAGAGGCTTCCAAAAGACGAATGTGAATGTATCCTTATATGCTGTAAGTTTCAAGAGAAACTTATAGTGAGAGAAAAATCATTAAAACAATTTATTATTCTGAAAACTTGAAAGTATTTAGTTCAAGTACTGGCAACGATCTAGTAAGCATGATTGATAAAAGCATGTATGGTGTACAAATTAAGTTACATATTATCATAGTCTGTGAACAAATACATGTACACCATTTCATATCTCGAAAATATATTTTATAATATATTATAATAATTTCTGCATCCAATTTCAGGTATCCAAAGACGAACGTGATTGTATATCTTATATGCTGAAAGTTTCCAGAGAAACTAAAAAAGATGAAATATCAGAACAATTTATTATATTAGCAATTAAAAGTTTTATGGTTCAAGTAGGCTACTGGCAACGATCTAGTAATGAGCATTGAGTCTATCAGATATATCCAGTTACACATGCTAATCTGTAAACGAGTAAATGCACACCATTTCGTATCTCGAAATTATATTTTATCCGAATAATATATTATAATAAATTCTGCACTGTCAGCAACACTTGTTACAATACATGTAATCCATTTGTTTCGTTTTGTCACATACTTCACTACTTTCCTTCTAAGCCCAATATAATATTATTCACATTGCTTTTGATTCTTGGAAACCTTTCCTCACAACCAAGACTAGTATCATCGTTCACAATAGCAATCACAAGAAAACTGATCCATCATGAAAATCTAGAGATTTCACTACATGTCACATGAATGGCACAATTGTCATGTAAAGAAATTAATCTTGTATTCCTTTTCAAAATGAAAGTGGAATTCATGTAATATCAAAGAACGTATTCGTATACCCGACAGTCGAGTATTCTATTTAACTATTACATTATATTTCAGAGCTACAGCCTTTTGGTGATCTATCCATCAATTGCATTGTCACTTACAAGAGTTTGCATTATGGGTATATATATATATATATATATATATATATATATATATATATATATATATATATATATATATATATATATATATATATTTAAGGCTGTGATGCATTACCTTAGTGTTATCATTCAAATAACAGATCCAGTCGACAGTGACATGCGCTACAGAATGATTTCGTCATATTCTTATATAAAGCAAACCCCATCCCCCCCCCCCCCCCGTATTTCCGAAGTGCTTTTGAAAGATTCAAATAGCAAAACACATTCTATGTATTGAGATCATTCTGTAATGGATATAGGATGTGAGGAGAAAAACTTCCTGTTAGATGTGATATTGTATATTCACAGTAAAGTGTGTTGTCGGACGTATATCTGAGAAGCACAATTTTATGAAAAGTGGGTAATATGAAAGGCTCATTGTTATTGTATGTATAGGTCTATATAACACTTTATATTTGTGGACAATACATCCACGCTGAACATGATAATTTAAATGAGTACAAGAAAACCAATTATTATAATTGTTTTCTTTTTCGAAAATGTATATAATTCATTCATTTTGTTCTTGCATTGAATTGATGGAACTTGAGAGTATGAATATTCATATATCATATATCATATATCATACTACGAAAACGCCTTATATGCGTTGTGAGATGAGCTTAGAAGTATGGAAATGTAGAATTAAGAACATTTTGTCAGCTCAATGTACATATACAGGCCATGGATCACTTCAAAGGTTTAAAAACCGCGGCCGTCTGTTGGTATATGGACCTTGGTTCCCAAACAATCAAACCAGTGCCTTCTTCATATACATCACAGATTTTAAACGTTTTAATTTATTGGTGACACTTGTTGCTCATATTTAATAGTTCCTTAATTGCTTTCTTAATTGCTTTTATTGATGTGTAAAAAAGTACCTTAAAAATGCGTTTTCTTCGTTATTTCACATCCAATTGTTCCATAAATCGCTTAAAATAGGTATGATAGATCTTTCCACACTCAGTATAAATTTGAGAGCTTTTGAAAAAAATAAAATTCCAAGTATTTCTCCCCTGGCCTATTCTTATGGGGAATTTCCATACTTTCCGATTTTTTCCCGGAAAATCCGTTTGACCGATTTTTCTGAAAAACAATCCCAACCTATTCTGGTATAACACCAATTTGTAAAAAAAGTTCCGAGTTGATTGAAACTTTTTCCTGACCTGTATGCCGCGTACAAAATTACACAAAAAAAAAAAAAAAAAAAAAAAAAACATAAAAACCAAGCCCAAAATTTTTCGGTATATGGAATGAAAATCTTCGCTACGCTCATCTAATAATGTATGAAATATCACATGATTGAGATGATTTTGCATATATATATATATATATATATATATATATATATATATATATATATATATATATATATATATAAATAGGCCCTATATATATATTTGTGCCAAAAATTTGATTGTTCCAGATAATTCACTTAATTATCTTCGTTTCAGTCAGTTAACTCTGTGGGTCTCTGCTATATGTGGTTTATTTGATTAAGCCTCCTTAGTGCTTGTCTCCCTAATCCTCGCAGAGATTCACGCCACTGGATCTTGTTTACGACGAACGGCGTAATATTCCACTTCAATCAGCCTGATTTCAGCACAATTTCCCCAGACGATGAGGGTTCACTACGTGTTTTGTTTTATACCCGTTGTTGTCATAGAACGCATGGAAACACAAAAAGAGTCTAAAGGCGTTGAGACAATATAATTGAAATCTCTCTGTCTCTCTCTCTCATTCTCTAATACGTGTGTTTGCCTTGCCTTTTCATAGCACCTCGCCATATTATTTATATCCCAGCAAGCAACAAGCATCAGGATATATGTATGTGTTTCCACCCCCGCCTCCTTGAACCCCCCCCCCCCTCCCCCAACCCGCCCCATTAGTTCCACACAATGTGAGCTCTCATTGAGATTAGCACACTTCCCTTGAGACAGCAGTGAATTGCAAGGATGCCTATATAGAGAACTATGAGGGGCAGCACGAAACTATCCGACTCGTAAGCGACGTCAGGCAAAATGAAAATGATTTCACGGATATCATTTCTTAAGTTGGAAAACGTGTTAGTTGTTTAGTTGCTAACTTGCTTAGTAGGGCCTAGTTGAAACCACAGAAATCGTGTTGATGATTTAGTTATGACTTATCCAACATTCACCAGAACGATAGAAGAAAATATATTTTTGTCAGGTATACGGGTTGATCGCAGGTTTGAGTTTGACAATAACTTCGTGAAACATGAACATATATTTTATTCCTGTATTACAAGTCAACCAGCTTTGGAGTTCAAGTGTCTATTATATTTCAGTCCCTATGCAAATATAATTACATTTTTTCCACAATTGCGTCAACATAGGTTGTTGATCCTATAATGATTATAAATCTACTTCGAAAATGAAATAAAACTGTATCAGCAAACAATAAAGTCATCATGCTTGCGTCTAGTTTGGACATAGAGCTACAATAAATGTTCCGAATTATATTAAAGTGTAAATTCAATCCTAAAGAAGTGCTCGAATAAAAACCGATTTGATTCAAAGTCAAACAATTTAATACAATAATACGTCAAGTTGTGAAGTTTGATTGTAATCAGCGAGATGCGAATTGTGTTTTGTTGTTATATACTTTGTAATAATGAAAAGTGTTTGTATTTTAGTAAAATAGGTATTTCATTCTCTCTATATACAGACCAAAGTACAACTCTGATAATGACAAGAAAGCTTCATTATGTAGAAACCAAATTGAAAGCAAAAGCAAAAACGAAATAACAATGACAAAAAGTAACGTCAGATAAAAAATCAAGTCCCACCTTGAACGAATACTTTCCATTATTCATATATATATATATATATATATATATATATATATATATATATATATATATATATATATATATATATACATACTATGCATATATTTTTTCAATTTTCAATCCTACGAATAAGAAAAGCGTCATCCTACAGTCTACATCTATAAGAAATGAAAGGAGAAAAGAGAGCTGCCATTTTGTTGTTGTATTGAAACTGTGGGCGACGAGCCAATGGGGGACTGAATTCATCCATCCAACGTCTATTGTCATGCCATTCTTTAGCTCTTCTTTTGCGACTTTATAAACCTGGAAGAAAATACTAACAATATACACAGCATAGACGAGAATAATGCAGAGTGCAATTTCCGACCGAAGAAAGAGAGAGAAAACTATATAGTATACAAATATCCAGGTTTGAGACCGAGTTACAAGATAACCCATATAAATGTATATATATCTATAAAGTATAAAAAACGAAAGATAGTGAATTCAAGCCGCCCTCGTGGCCTAGTCAACTATCGCTTATACTTCAGTAGAAACTGATTTTTGGGTAGAAACTGATGTCTCTATGAGATTGAGATCTACTTTATAAATCTGACATTTCATACCAATCCACGAAATGGAAATGAAATGGCTGTACAAAACTATACAAAGTTATCTAATACATTATGTATCTAGCAATTTGTTTGTAACACTTATCTACATAAACGTCGTTCTCTGTTGCTTTAGAAACGGCCGCGTGGCTTCGAAATTACAGTGTCACTCTACATGCGGCCGGGATGTATAAAATCGGCAATTTTGCATGCGGCCAGTGTGCGTATTGAGTATTGCGTCTCTCAAGGGGACAATTGGTCACGTGCTACCAGTCAACCCTAGCGTTGGGCATGCCTAAAAACCCATAAAATCTCACGTATCAATTTGCATAGAACCAGATAATGCTTTCAAGTATTGAGATTAGAATGGTATATATTATTTATAACTATACTATTATCGGATTGGTTGAAACCAGGTTGAATCCAAAGAGTAATTCTATTTTTCAAACATACTCATTTTATTTGGATCATAAAGAAAATGAGCAATCATCGAATGAATTGTGTTGCTTACTAAGTAAAAGATAACAGCTTGAAGCGTCTGTATTTTGATTGGTTTAAAATGTAAATCCTTCAGGTTAATTTCATCTCATGTCCTGGCAACATTTGAATATAGTTTGAGTTTCATTACGTGGATTGGGGCACCTGTAGTTTCTCCCTGGGGAATCATATATGGCCCTATGATTGGCTAATGAAAAAGATTCATCGCATAAAACAGGGCTGATGTTACGAGCAAGTTGTGATGCTTTTAAATCGACAAAGGCATGTTATACGGAAACTTTGTAGCTATTTGTCAAGTACAATCACTAAACTTCAGTATGCAGTTTGAGAAGATAATTATTACACTTTCATACAAGTATATGATGCAAGTACTTACTTGCACTTGACGAATAACAGTAGTTAAATTGTAACTATATATATAATATATTTTATGTCTTACTGTAGTATTTCAGACTTCCGTATACTTGTAATACATAAATTCTCTCCATATTTTGAGATTGAGCGAGAACTATCTCGAATTGAATGATTTGATACAAAAAAGTCGAAGTTATCAGAAATGAAATATCTCACTCATTTATGAATCAGCGATATGAATTCCATAACCAGTGAATTCAGACTCTATAGAATGGACACCAAATTGTGGATGTTTTGTGCAAAAACAATTTCGTAGAATTCCACTATACTCACTAGAAGCATTATGATTAAGACCCTATTTTGCTACATAAGCTATTCAGCTATTAAGCTACATACTCTTCTGGTGAATCCATCATTGAAAAACAACAAAAAATAAAAACTCTATCAGTCACAGATTCATCATAAATCTCGTCTTAATTCTCATTCGATGGAAAGTAGTATCACGTCAATAATATCTCTTACTGTGAATTATCGGATATATTTATCAGAGAAGACGCGAGAGAAATATATAGGGAGAAGGGAGTGGAAGAGAGATGTCCAAGGAGGTATAGGGTGAGTAGTTCGAGTTGGGAAAAGAAGAAAGGAGATACAGATATACGGTGTATAAGGTGATCAGGAAGGGAATGAGGGGAGAGAGAGAGAGAGAGAAAGAGAGAGAGAGAGAGAGAGAGAGAATGTATACGTATAGATAACCATTTCAAGCCATAACCCAATAAAAGCAGACAATCCTTCATCATCGGTGCCCACATAACTTTCTTTATTACTGGACGTTCTCGTATCGTCTTCTTCTCTTCTCAATGTATACTCAGAGAATGGTATCATTGTGATGGACTGGGGGGTGGGGGTGATTAGACAGGGGCAAGGGGGTAGTATTTCGAGGGGTGGGTTGACGAGGGAGGATACTCCATCATAGGGTCAATTGCACGCTTTTGTCCTGCTATGATTACAATAAGAAGAAGTGAGCTTTGCACTGATTTTAATCAAGAGTTCGTAGACTATTCTATTCGATAGAAGCAAAGATAGAAGCGATAGAAGCGAGATAGAGAATATATATACGTATATATATATATGTGTGTGTGTGTGTGGGTGGATGTGTGTGTATGTGTATAGGCTTATTGTGTTTTTCTATGAAGCCAGTGGCGTTATGAGAGGAAAAACATGTAGAAAGGAAATCAATCATTACATAGAAGAGCTATTTCTATGTGAAAAGTATCAATCTTACAAGTTACAGCAAATATGGTAAAATTGAATTGAACAAATTAAACGTCAAAGAGATCTGAGATTATGGACTTATGATCTTTGAAATAACACATCTTGTCATGAACCATATTTAACGATATCCGAAAAAATGTGTAGTCCTGCTCACAAACTGAGAGTCACCATACTGAGAAAGCAATTGTGTACAAATGGAATTTGAAAAATTAAATATCATGTTTTTCTTGAGTGATTCAATCAGATAGAATTATATTTAAACTCTTACAGAAAAAAAATATTTCAAATGCTTTGAATGACATCTTAAATGGCAATCCTATAATATGAATTATTAAGACCCACATAACTCATAGCTGAAGTTGATTTCAAAGAGTGCATCTGTTCCCTTGTAGGTAAGTAACGTAAAACGAAGCTCACGTTAAAAACTGCAGCGATATCTCTGCGCTCCTTAGTTCAACATAACCACAGTCGATAAAACAGTTTTGAGCTTTCTATCGACTCTGATTTACATAATATAGGTTTTAATCTTGAGCTGATATTCCCGTAGCCTCTAAACGATCTTTAGAAATAAAATTATAGAAATACAATCGTTTTGTACTGAAGTAGAGATTATAAACTCTCTTGCCCTTGCCAAACAGATATAGGGCTTATTAGAGAACATAAGGGGCGCTAAAAGAGGTCAGATTATAGAGATTCAAGGACCTCGCCGTCAGTTACACACATTTCACACACACACACACACCAATCTCCCCCTTCTCACTTCTTCACCCCTCTAACTACCCTATCATCCAAGCATCACACTCGTCATCACTCGTCAATCCGCACTGCAGTTCTCAATACTCGGATTAGAAGATTATGATAAAACTATAGCCATTAGTCAGTTATTGAATTGAACTTTGATAGGATTTTACATGACGTTCTAAATTAAAATTGAGGCGATGTGGGAATGGATATTAAAACACGGTGTGAAAGCATTAGTGCAGGATTATTGAGTTCGGGAACTCATTAAAATAAATATAGTATGCTGAATTAGAATTATTATTGTATGATATACTTGAGCACATTTATGAGGCAACTTCACTTGTGACAAATACGTACTCACTTTAAAACAATGTACTGTAGGATATTATATTGACTTAGAGAAATTCATAACATCGTATCACACTATACAATATATTGTATTATATCGCTGGGTATTATCTCTCTGGGCATACTTATTTACAAAAGTCCATAGATATTATTGTATCACATAGAACACAAAATTATCTTCAAATATCTTATAATGCCCATAACTACATAAAAAGCTACATTAAACTTCAATGCCCGTGAGTACTTGAACAAAACTGCATAATACATTTGCTTGTGCGATGTAACTAAAATGCACACACCCATCCCTTATACTATATTCACTGGATAGGGGTTGTATCAACCGTTACACAAAAGTGTGTTAAATTATAGCAATGAATGTCTGGTAATATGTTCCATACGAGTACACACACATACGTTATGAGAGGGGAGAGAGCCTCCAATGTTGTCCACATCAGCATATTATTATTATGTGTTGCACTCCCCTGCATATCCCTGTTCGTATCAGGGAAACAGACAAGTTCCGGAGGTCGAAATGAAACGAAAATGATTGATAATAGAATCCATTTGCTTGACTCTATTGAGTGCATCTATAAAGGGAACAAACACTCTTATATAGATACATTTGTGGAGTTATGACAGTAACAAAACGTATGTGTTTTTTTTTAATGCTATTACTAAGGACCGACATGTATGTATGGATATAGGGAGTCATTTGTATTGTGAGTTAAGTTCTGCAACGATGAAGATGAACGGGCAAAAGTAATGCATATTGCTGTTGGAAAAAGAATCAATGAGTGATAGTTAAGGGGATGAAACGAGAACGGGGGATCAAGAGCAAGAGGTAAAAACAGATATCAAGTCGTTTGTTGGAGAGAGAAATGAAGAGAGAGAGAGAGAGAGAGAGAGAGAGAGAGAGAGAGAGAGAGGGAGAGAAATAGTTTTTGGTGTGTTATAATGTGTATATAACCGGTGAGTTATTTCCTCAGTGGTGTATGTACAGGGTATGAGATGTAAAATCTAATCATTTTCCTTTTAATTGTCTTTGAAAAATAAATCCAGTCTTTCTCCTGACATGTTGACATTTTGGAACATTCGATGTTTTGGAATTATATATCCGTCATGATACCAATATGCCTATACACAACGCAAGAACTACAACAGAGTGACAGTCATGAACGTTGGCAATTCTGGTATACATTCTAGTTGTATCACCTATTTTGTTACAATTTACAACTATACTCTTTAAAGTGAGTGGTAAACTGTTCATTTAAACTCTGAGATACTTAGACCTGTGATATATGTTGGGAGACACGAACTAAGTTTGAACTTCGAATATAATGAAGAGAGCAAGAGAAGAGTATTGAACAAAGTAGATCATATTCTGAAAATGTGGTACCCAAAATATAGATACAACGTGTTCAATTTGCTATAGTGGGCCATACTATGTCTGTTTTTTCCATCAACTAATTGTGGGAATGCCTTTTTTCTACATTAAAAGTTGGCATTTAATCACCCCTCGCCACTATACTATTCATTCATTTGTAGTCGTCTCTCGCCACTGTTTCATCCCATCGTTCATGAGAGTGGTGCGACAATGAAGTAGCTTTTGGCTCCACAGCTCAACCGGCAATGTTTCATTAGACGTTCACGGGTTACTGACTAAACTCAATACAAGATCCGCCATGCCTTTACTTCAAGATACCGAAATGTTAAATGGTCTGTATATGTCTTAAGGTCCGCCTCTTTTCTAAAAAGCATTTTCTACTCTTTTTTGTATTATATCATCCAAAATGAAATGCTGTTGTTGAACTCGAAAAGCTAGAGCTTCATTACATTGTTTGCAATTGACCTTGTATGGTTGGTTGAGATTTGCTCTCTTGTCCTCTTATGTAACGAAAAAAGTCATGATAAAAAACGATCATTTAAAAGTTGAATAGAATGAGACGACTATTAATTAATGATGTACATGGCATTATGAATGGTTGAATGGATTTGATCATAAAACGTGCTTTGATATTGTCGAGAAAAGAAGAGCTTTTTTGGTCAACTAGGCCTATAAATGACAACAAGGTTGACAAAACCCGACGTTTTTGTGGCTCCACTTCACATAGTTACTTGTACTGTTATGAAACACGAATGAGCTCATGCATTGTGGCAGCAAGCATATTGTTATATGTACTTCAGGAGAAGTTATGAAGATCCTGAAACTTATCATTGAGTTATAAGGAAAAAGCATGTGATGAAAACTTGATAAATGACGAGAACGTATATGTGGATGTAGTGCTTAAACTGTGTGTTATTAGCGTTGATAAAACTTTGCTGATTGTTATGTGATGAATATACCATATAAATTAGACTAAAAACGAACATGCCTACTTTTGTCAGCACGTTTCCAAGCAAATCTCCTGGTAAGTATAGTCCCTCGATACGTGTCATTTCATAGAACAATAATATAGGTCATTCAGCGTTGAAACTTTCATTGCAAATCTAAATCAAAATCAAAATCCGAAATACAAAGTTGGACCCCTATTCTAATTTTTTGTTACAGGACTCTGGTGAAATATATAAAAACTACGGGAAGTTAAAAGTGAAATTGATTTCTCCCAATTATGAAATGTAATATTAATATTCAATAATCTAATAATATGCATATTATTACCATCATTAGCGAATATCTCATCTTTCGCAATCTTTATATACCAGTCAAGTTTAACAACGATAATGCCTCTAGTCAAGATGTCGAATGATGTCGCTTCAGAACCGACATCAACTCCAGTGTAAAACTACTCACCAAAGTCTTGATTCAGAACACAAAATTCCATTACTGATATCTGCTGTTAAAGAACTCCACTCTCTCGAGATTCATCCATTCTTCTTTGGCAATGCTTTTCATGAATTCTTCAACGCCTTTCTTTACAGAATAAAAAACGAGTGTATATATATATATAATAATCATGAAAAGAAATGCTGCGATATTTGTGATGTGCTTTGGCATTCTGTCTCCATCAGTTTATTCCTCGTCTTCTTTCTTCTTCTTTCTGACGTCTTCGTCTCTCTCATGGGACAGCTTTTCAACAGAACAACAATGCGGTCTCTCGAACGCCGTGCTGTTTAAATTTTGTGTGCATTTGACAGATATTAAAAAAGAACGCGTTCAAATGCTGATAACAGGCAACAAAATAGGGTAAAAACTTCGGATTCGGTTTTGGATCGTGCGTTTGAAGTTTAAAAAGCATGATAGAGAGAGAAAGATAGATAGAGGTAAAGAATAGAAGAAAGAGGAGACAAAATGAGAATCAAGAAAGAATTGACATTTCCTCAAAGATTGTGAAAACTAAATTGTAAGAAGTTTCTTTCATCAATTATTTTCTTTTGTGGATTCGTTTATATTATATCTTTAGCTTTGGACAGTATTTGTTATTGGTTTCAAGAATGAAGTGTGTTACTTTTGTAAAAATGACATGAAACTCCTTCAAATGTATAGTTCACAACATAGAAAGCAGGTAGAGCATAAAGAATGAGAGACTATTTTTGTTTAGATTTAGAATATATTCTTACTTTTATGAAACATTTGATTCTTGAATCTGAAATCAATCACCAATTATTGACGTAATGCATTCATACCGAATTATATCATACTGATTTATTATAATTTTTTTATTAGAGTATCTGAATGGATCAGAAAGTCCCGGGTTCTACAGCAGGTCGAAGCGTATCTCTTATGACATGACTATTAAATCCTGAATATATTATTTTTTTCATTAGTTATATGTATATATATATATATATATAATATGCCTTCGATTGCATTGATTCGAA
The DNA here is from genome assembly GCA_907164805.1 of Brachyptera putata. Taxonomy (NCBI): domain Eukaryota; kingdom Metazoa; phylum Arthropoda; class Insecta; order Plecoptera; family Taeniopterygidae; genus Brachyptera; species Brachyptera putata. Next base: position 16,741,701 of record OU015464.1, read on the forward strand.
TTTAGTTAAGCATCACTGAACTCTCCGATTCAGTGTAGAATGTATCCATTCACACGTTTTTATTTTACCTCTATGGTTAATTATCTCCATCCTTTCATCCAAAAAACGCACGAGATCAACACTTTTCCAAAAAACTTAACAATAACTCGTTGTATAGTATGAATCTGCGACGAATACAATCCGCATTCTACTATTATCATGCTATAATGGTATACTGTGTAGTTTTGAAAGTGGCATTAATGACTCATGACTTCTACCCTGTCATGTCTCACAATCCTCCCTTGTATGTAATGTTGACGACGACACAGAGCATACAACAATGGCCAACGACCCGTTTCACCCTTCCACTCTCCAAAAACTCTTTCAACTCAAAAATTAATAATAAGCTATGAAAATTTTTTCAATATCAAAAAAGCTGTTTTTGTTCATGTCTCCAAAACTTTCCTTTCACACTTGAACGGCGTATGTTTTTTTTAAGAAAAAAAAGGGGGTTGATATAATGTTCATCAATTCATCCATTCATCGGTGCTATTGGTGGATTGGAGAAAAGAAAATGGCTATAATAGCAGGTCTTTTAAATATAAAATGATTAATAGTGTTGTAATCATGGAGACAAAAGTATACCAATTTGAAACTTCTCATCTTTAACCCTCATCGAGTTCCAGAGATTAGATTACTTATAGTTCAATGTGTACAAACATGCACGGTCATCTTGAGTTGATTTGTCTTCTGATGACAATCTGTCTATTATACGCATGCGTACATAGACCGACATGAAAAGGATCAATCAATTGCAGTTGTTAAATCACATTAGATACTTTCGTCAATGTATTAAGATGAACTGATTAATGTTGCGTGTTCAGACTAGATACATCGTTTAATGGTACTAGTGAATTAGGACCTTTCTCAATAAATTACACCTTTCTTATTATCAAAATTCGAATAATTCTGAATATTTCTGAAGTATTTTCCTCGAATAGTTGTACACACGTAAAAAGAATGTCATCTATCAACAAAGTAACTGTAAAAATTCCTGTCGTTATGAACTTGATACAACTTTATGGTTTGAAGCTTTTGAAAGATGTTGATTCGTTTTAATCGTGAACATTTTTCTGAAAAATCATGATATCCTGAAAATATCAGGTATTATTTACAACGGTGATGCTTGTGTTTTTCTGTTGGTTTCTGTGATGTAGGGCCTACGAGTATATTTTTGGCCCAAAATTGAGATTTCAGAAGAATAAATTTTAACGAATATTTTATTTTGATTTCATAAATAGGTTCTATTAGCGAAAATCAACGAGATGAGAACATTTCAGGAAAATGTATCTGTGAGTGTTCGTATTATACTTGGGTTATTCATTCACTTGAATAATATGTGATGAGATAATTAAGATATAGATGAAAGATAAAAGGCTGTATTGATTGTTGGGACAAAGAGTTTGGTGGGATAATTTTCATCTTCGAAAAGAAATCTTCTGGAACTGTCCACTTCATGTCTACTGAAATTGATAGTAAAAAATCCATGAGAGGGGTTGAGAATATCAAATTATTAATTTTGTGAAATGTATTTGTAAATTTTCCCTTCAAATTTTGTATTCCCATTGAGGAAGATTAATTGTAGATTGATTGCAGATTCATTTTTCAAAACGAATTGAATATCATATCCACATAATAATAATTAATATAATGGCATCACCCTCTATGTGCTTGCATTCATTCATTATAAGGCATGATGGCATTCCGTTCTATAGTCATAGTCACACTCATCAGCCATCACTAATGCAAGTCTTTATCAAATACCTCTTCTCAAGTGCCCTCCTTTATTGAATAACTCTTTATACTTCTATCCATTAATGTGCAAGAGAATGAAATCCATTTTTGAAGTCACATTTTTTTCAAATATGGAAGTTTGATTGAATAATGAAATGATATTGACTTATAAACTTCTTCAGAAATCTTCAGAAAATACTTTTATACAATCATCTCAGAATCTTTTCGCCTTAGAAAAGATTCAATTGTGTTCTTTGTAACTCAAAAGAGAATCATACCTTTGACTTTTTATTAACCTTTTCATACATATACAATCATTTTCTTGCCCCTTTTATCCACTGCCTTCTATGTACTCTTACCACCACAGTCGGTGCTCGACTTCCAGTTTTCTAGATGGAGGGTATGAGTGGATGTCGAGGGTTATTGAAGAATAAGCCCCTTGGACCCGAAAAGCACTGCACACTAATCAAAAATGCTCGACGTTTTGTTTTCTTTTGGGGTGTCCATGTCCGAGGACGCGGTTCGACAAGGCTTGAAGTAAACGCACGTAACGTATGTTCCCCCGTCGGTGGTCTCACGCTCCAACGAATTTTATCAAGTATTATCCCTATTATACACTCCATGGTACGCACAAAATGACTGCTTTGTTTTCGGTACAAAACCATGGGAGATTTTCAGATCTCGAGTTAATCAGGACACACATGATTCGATGAGAAAAATTGTAGTTTCACTTCAAGATGCTTTTGAAAAATGGGATGGGAAAAATAGGAGAAAGCTCTTTGAGCTAGACGGTTGATCCTCTAATGGCATATGATGGAAAAGTATGTTTTCAATCGTAATGTAGAAAGTTGATAATATAGAAATCTTATTGATATGATGATCACTAAAATCACAAAAATTTGGTGAGAGAATGATCAATTTTGAATAGAGTATTCACAAAATATTCTCCCATTTTTTGGATCAAGCATCTAGAGCTCAGAGAACGTATACGTGAGATGAAAAGAAGAAGATGTATCCTAGGTGACTACAATGATGAGAACAATAAATGGTATATATTTTGCAGTCGTTCTCAATAGTTGGGCCACGATGTAGTGACATCAACAGATTGGATCAAAATATAAGGAAGGTGTACTCACTCGCTTCTTCAAAGTGAAGTATTTCCTGGGTCAGAATCTGGGTCCATCTGCCTGTCTGCCTGAATCTGCCTGTATAGTGCAACTATCGCTTTATGTCGGACTGATTAAAACAACAATTCACAACAATGATATACACTGCTCAGTAGATTTATTATTTTGGCAGTGACATTTGTTTTGCATGAAGATTATGGCTTTTGTAAGTTGAACGATGCCACCGGTACCGTACAGTCACTCTTAGATACATCTAGTTCACAAGGGAATCCGCTAAATCGCAACAGGATAATGGTACTGTTGGCTCTGATTTGTCCACAACAACTCACAAATGCCTGCCACGTTATTAAATTGTGGGAGTTGATATACATTCTTTGAATCATGATAAAGTATGTTGGTATCAGTACGTCGTGGTTGGGACACAATTTTTACATTCAAATTGTTGCATATAATATTCGAAAAATGTCTTTGTTAAACACAGAGTCAAGATACCATGTTATAGGCCTACATGAATCGATCGACTGCAAAATGTGAAGAAATTATCTATATAAAAACCTTCAATTACAAATCATCTTTTGACTGATCGAAATTCTGTATTCTGTACATGGGTATGATAAATGTGACGGTTCCCTTATTTGTGACTATCATTCGTAAGCTATTTTTCCTGCTTCTCTAAATACTCACAATGAACAAATTCGTGATTACATCCAAACAATCTACAATCGATACATATAAGTGCGATTTACTATGAGTATAAGAATCAACAATTTCAATCTTGACAGTTCTTGCATGCATCTCCAATCAATCGTTCGGGTCCATCTATATCCAACTGTCTATAGAGACACACTCAATGAAAGGCGTAGAAGGAGAAGAATTGTATAGTTCCAGTAATGGCATCAGAATAAACCACTATGGCTTCTATTCAAAAACGACATTCACATAAAAACTCTTTGAATCTTTGATAAGAAGGTTTTTTACCGATCGAACAATATCCGAGTTAAACTGTATCTCCAGTGTAGATCAAACAATAGTCTATATTGCAGGACATACTATGCAGGTGTCCGTTGTGTGTACATCCAATAGAAAGAGAGGGCCCCTCCTATCACTGATCTAGCGTGACCTGCTTTTTGAATGGCTTCTCGATATCGAAACATCTAATCAAGGAAGTTCGATCAGATACCCGCTGGAGAGATTATCTTCGGTTTCGATACGCGACACATTTACACGTGGTTGCGTTTCGTAAGCGGTTTTATTGGTGAGAGGGTTGTGTATGTTTGGAAATTGAATATAATGTAGTGAATGGGACTTTGATTTCAGATCTCTTTATGATATATTCGTTGAATTTAATTGCGTGAAGTGTTTGCTGATAGGGTGAAACTGTTCGGGCATAGAATTAATATAATAAAATTACTTCTTTCTCGTTATTTTCTTTTTCTTTCTCCTCGAATTTGTGCCTGTTTTGATAAAAGAGGACCGAAATCCATATAAATTATTGAAAAGATATGGTAACAGTGGATGTGTATAGATGTGTAAAGAATATAATGAATCATTATAATATTGATGCAAATATGAGCCAATTGGACTAGGGTCTATCAAGGTCTGTTCGTAGGTCATATGTAGGTAGACCTATACGGTTGCGGTCATACAAAGTGGTCGCCCCGTATAACCCAGCTGTTAGCATTCAAAGTGGTCGATCAATCAACATTGAAATGCACCATGCAGAACATGTATTGATATCAAACGCACTAAAACCAGAAGACAATGTTAAAATACACTCTCCATGTATAGTATGTGAAAAAGAAGCAGTTTAATTTGGGTATATAGAAGTTATTTAAACTGTAATTATTATAGAACTGGACAATTATTTTGACATCTATAAAATATCGTTATAATGCGATTAATCAGATTGACTATTATTTTCAAGTATTGAAAAACGTATATGTTTTTCTCCCTCTTCTCCCCTACGTTCAGTCGTAGAGCACAACCACTTAAACTTATTCCGTGTGCACACATCCGTACACACCCACTCAACACTAATTGTAATTCGTTAATTAGTCTCCCGTTAGCGAATGAATGATGCATTCTAGCATGATGAAAAGCTATGTGTTCAGTATATTGCTTCTATAGGCATATATATATATATGAACCTTGGTTTTATTCGACGCTTTTTGTTCCACATTGAAAATGCCGTATGTAAAAATTAATAGACACTTGATTCGGTTTTCATTAGAATTAAAAACATACGCTCCATTCAATCATTCACATCAACAAACACCTCATGCAATTATTTGTTCGTATTATAAATGATGATTAAAACAATTATAAATGAATTATAATATATTTTCGTGTTTGATTGTAGAGGCGCTGTTTTTCATCTCGGATCGAAGCGAATATTTTCGAGAGAATCTTTATATTTTTGTCTCCATTTTTATCAATTCTACAGAATTCCTTCAATCCGAATAAAAACTCTCAACACTAGTTCACTACAAATTTGTTTTACAGCAAATTCAGCGACAGAATAAGAAATATTATTATTTTCAAATGTTTTGGGCGTGTTTTAAAATGATGAGTGTGATGATGGGATATGAAAATAAGATAAAAGGTGAATTTACCATACTTCGATCAGTGATGTTACTAGGTGTGTTTGGATAGATGGAAGGAGTCGGTCGTGATCTGTTGATGAGGAGCCATCTTATAGTATCAACTCAAACGACAGAGGTAAACCAATCACTGGAAATTACGTTCGTCAGGATGGTCAACCATTAGTGGGAATCGAATCCCGGTCTTCTTTATGGGGGTTCAGTGTGATAGCCACTCGACCACTCATCTCAGAGGTGGAATTTATGTATATGATGTTGGCAGACTACCTTCATCTTCCGTGGATACAAGTATAGATGTTCAATGTTTCACGATGTGAAAGTTAGTGATACTACATTGAATTATAATTATATTTTTATGCAACCAACTCCGAGTCAAGAGAGTGCGTACTCAGGCTGAATTAAGAAAATAAAAATAAATCCAATATAATTTGGCACGTATTTTCATTTATTCATCAAATTAGAAAACGTTGAGATTATCATGGGATAATATGAATTCATAGAAATGATACGATCATTATCTTCATTAGGCCTAGATCATTAGATTAATCCTACCAAAAAAATGTAAAAACAAGTAACGTGCCAGAGTCAATATTCGTACTGTTAAGTTATATAGTGAGTATATTTTCATGAGCTTCTCCGTTTTATTTCTACACATTGTTTCAGAATTCATCCATGAGTTAGGTTCGAAATTTCTTCTGAAATAATACATCAGTAATATCGTGAGATGTGAAATTGAAAATTATAACTAGCTACTGAGATGAATGACATGCCATTTCAGGCGAACTAAGGCAAATTTCAAGATGTATAATAATGATTTTTGTTGAACTCTCACAATCGAACATTTCTATAATAGGTTTTTCGGCACATATAAAACAACTCGGGTTTAATTTTTTTATATCGAGTTTGGTATCAATTTTCTGTTATTTTACTGAATTATTCGAACCAAAATATATTTAATGTGTATTTTTTCACGTCTTGAGTGAATGGACTTAATAATGAAAGCGAACATTTTTTTATTGTTTTCGTATAAAACTTTCTTTTGAAGTCATGTTTATAAATGCTTCAAGTATGCTACAGAACACATTGCCATTTGCTAACAACAATTTCTATGGCACAAAAGCGGACGCCTTAGAATTGCATTTAATTATTATTGTTTGAATAATTAAATAATATTGGACGGCAAACTTCTTAAAACTTGTGAGCCGTACACAATACATTTTACACCGTCTCTACATCTTGGGACGTATAGCCCATGTTACTCTTGTTTATGGAGAAGTGAAAAGAAACCAACTTTCAGTAGTGTATATAAAGTTAACCTGCTATTCAATCCCTTTTTCCTTTGCTATGAAAAAGTACACGACAAAACGTTTGTTTGAATTGAATCGTATAATACATAAGAAAAGCTAGCGAGTAAAGCAAAATGCGGAAATTTTCTTTCAAGTGCTGGTCCCATATTTACACTTTGTATTTTACCACATTACAATTCTGAATAGAATCTCCTTTACCCCTATATATAGTATAGGCCTATGTGTGAGTGTATAGCTACATTATTTTTTTTTAGAAAAATTTCTCACTACAATTCCGTATTATATTATATATGAAATGCCGTGCACTCCTATGAACCATACGTCCCACTACCACCGAGCAACTCCTTCTTAGCACCCACAACCCCCTAGCTTACTGCCACCACCTTCCCTTACTGCCACACTAAAGTAAACGTCACACCAAGAATCTAAAGTCAACCATTTCACAAATCAATTTCCATATCATTTTCCACGTCGCATTTTGTACCCCTTCCCCTAACTCCTCTTTACCACCCCACCCTTCCCAGAACCACACACAACCCCATAATACGTAAACCTTCATTGAGATAAAATTCACTTTTCTGTCGCATTATGATGCTTGACACTAGCCCTTTCAAATGCAGATGTGTATGCTTTATAACATTCAATATGCTCCGATTCAGAGCATACAAAGCGCTCATACATATTGTTAAGCAGTAAGAGGCTGTAACAAAATCAAACAGCCGTGGCTAAGCAATCACAATGGGGGAGTGGATAGTATGTGGCTGATGCATATATGCTCCCCAAACACCCCGTCCCAAAAACCCACCCTTAAAAAGAAGTCGAGGACCGTCTTTCCGCATACATATTATAATACAAGCCTTTCAATCCAATTCACCAAACACCTTGTGTGAGCAAATCCAATATAATACATTTTAAATAACAATCTATAGTAATCAACATGGTATGGGTATGAATTTAAAATCAATAAAGAGAATATAATTCTGTCTTTTGTATAACAATTGTAATGGCAAGATGCAAATATCCATCTTTAAAAATATAAAAAATATGTATAATACATTATAACATATTCATTCTTATAAAGTCCCAATGGGCTTATAATACTTTAAAGAATATATGAATAATATGGAAGTATACAGTTTCGAATTCTCAACATGTATGTGTTATAAATCTCCAGATTTATGAACTGACGAGATTACAATACCAGTCTCCCTTGATACAAAACTTGAAAGTTTTCCCCCCAGTTTAGCATTAGACAGCAAACACAATTGAAAATCTGATAAAAATCGAGTTGAACATCAATTAACATGCACCATCCTCGTATAACAATGGAGGACAATGCTTTTAGAGGGGTCCCTGTTCGACACCCGCCTATATTATGTGTGCCCAAGTTGTCAAGGAGAAGGGGTGGGTGAGGAGGAGAGATGCCACCATAAAGCGTATGCGATTAGCACCCAATCAATCGTCGAGTCACATGCGATAGTCTATTTAATTTAGGAATGGACCATCACCACCGCCATTAACTGCTTTGCTTTGAAATAGAAAATTGATATTGAGTTATCAACAGTTGCAATTGAGAAAGTTTTATTTCCATTCACTTCCTGTTACATTCTAAAATCTGGAAACTTCCCAGATGTGGTGAGATAAATATGAACACAGATTGTGCGAATTTCTTTTATACTTCTTTCAGACTAGAAAACAGGTGAAAAAAATCATATAAATAATCAAAGAAATTCAAATTTATGTATGTATATATAAATCTCTATTAAAAGACTCTGCCATCTCATTCAGTGGCTGCCAGAATTTCTTTATGTATATCACTCATGTATTACATACAATCTAGTTTCAGTGTAGTGATATCCTTTAATATTGATTTTGAAAATAATTCAATATTGGGAAAATTCAGGTTGATTTTCATTGAACAAGTATACATTTTCGCTGCAGCCTCGCTGGCCCATCATTTCATTGAATATCCAGCATATCAGAACGAGTCGACTGAAGAATATTCATAACTTTGTCATTCCTTATTTAGAGATGATAAATCTATCAGTAGCCGGCCTAGTCTTCATTTATTAGGTAAATTGACATTCTAACATAAAAGGGACTATACACCATGCAATATGTTAGAGAGACTCGCATCACAATATGCAGTGTGATTAACAAAGACTGCCATGATCAAGGTCCATCGATCAATATGTTGGACATTGTTGTTATGATGTAGGATATAGTGGCATTGTGACGTCGAACAACTGGGACACTAACATGGATTGTTTCATGAATCAAACAAAGGTAAAAAGAGTGAGCACAAAACCTATAGTATATGTGTGTGATAGTATATGTTCTATATGTATTGAGAAATGAAATTGCATATGGATATATATATATATATATATATATATATATATATATATATATATATATATATATATATATATATATAGAGAGAGAGAGAGAGAGAGAGAGAGAGATATAGATATGAATATATTCATAGGCATATATTTAAAAATACATGGATATACTGTAGGCCTATATGTGAAGATATTTATAAATATGAGATATATATAGCCATTCCATGGAAATTCCATGGCCATTCCATGGTATATCTTAGTTGGGAGAGCACCTGACCTGCAATCAGAAGATTCCGGGTTCGAGACCCAAAGAAGTATTCAAGAAGTTATTCTTCATGCCTAGGTAAAGGTAGAAGAGAGTGCACAAGGACCATGTGGTAATGTGTAATCGTTAAACCTTGGGTGAACCTTGAAGTGTCGTCACTCTAAGTATAGCCATGACATAAGAGTAATATTTCGGTAGCTCAGTGGGAGAGCAGCGGACCGGCAATCTGAAAAAATCCCGGTGTAACGGGATAAGATTATAGAGGTATATCTTTACGTACATAATAATATACCGGTATAACTTGATGCGAATAATAATATACCGGTAGAAGAATATTTGAGAAATAGAAATATACCGGGAGATCTTTATGAACCCGGTATATTTGAATGTACATGTTGAACATATCAATGAAGATATAATGGGAAATGGATATAAAACCCATCACAACTGTATGATGGAAATACACATATACCGGGAGATTAGTTCGAGACGTATCTTTTACGACATGGCTACATATCCCACATATCTCGATATTGGATCGTATCCAATAAGTTTAATGATCACATATATACATATATATTAGGTAAATATATCAGGTAATTTGGCATTCTTACATAAAATGGACTATACACCATGCAATTTGTAGTACCGTGAAAAAGCACGTGTTAGCAGTACCGTGAATATATTTAGATGTTTTGTACTTTGGGGTCATTATTATTTATATTTTCGGTGCAATGAGTATGCCAATCCAGGCAAACCACTATTTTTTTCTCCCTTTTGAAAACTAATTAATTTTATATCTGCTGTTGCCCGCGATCTATCGCAATACAGATGTCACACTTCCAGTCCCGTGAAGTCTCTGTGCGCCGATATCTAAAAACAGTTTTAATTGTTAATGACAAACCAAATTAATACATAATGTTCCACAAAAATATTATCGATTGGAAAATTGAAAAATATTGATACTGTCCGCTTTGCTGTTTGTTTGCTATTTCACCCATCGATATATATATATATATATATATATATATATATATATATATATATATATATATATATATATATATATATATATATATATATATATATATATATATATAAGTTATATAAAATAAAAAATCATGAAAAGGACCATTATACTCTTTTTATAGTAGGCCTACTCGAATTGAAAAATCAAAACATTCACGAAGATAATTCTTGGAATCATATGTGGGCCTATGGAATGTGTAATACGTAGAAAAAAAGTAATTTCGAGAAATACGAGTAATTTCAATGCAAGGTCTTCTTCTTTCACGTCTTCCCACGTCGTCTTATCTTCACGTTTTACGAAAATGTTATTTTTTCAATATCTTTTAGTAAATATTAGTCAATACATGGTCTACATTCGAGAATGATAACACGTTCTTCCACGAAACCATAAAAGTATTATCTGGGGTATGGGATACAAAAATGGAATATTTCAAGTTTATGAACAATTTATGTATAATCAAAGTGTTTTCATGATTGAAGATAGGCCTACTTATGAATACGTTAGAAAATGGAACTATTGATTGACAATCGATATTGATAATGGTGATGATGATGGGTATAGTAGAGCTAATAGTAATGATAATCAAACTATAATAATAATATAATAATGATGATAATATTCATGATAATGATGGTAACGATAGTAATAATAATGCAAGTCTTCGCTACAATGAACAATATCGTCTCGTATTTTCTAGCACAAGCCTCAATTCAATTTCACACAGCAGTCAGAAACTCAATCTTGGAAACGCATTTCATTGTCCCGATGCTTTCATCTCACAAAACACGGCACCTTAGATTCATAATGCGAATAAATATCATCATCCCCCTCCCACACACACACACACATAGCTTACACACCTAGAGCAACGAGTTAATTTTCTCTCTCTCTCTCTCTTTCTCTCTCACACTCCCTTTTTCGCTATTGTTGACAACCATTTTGTCCCGTGATTAAAGAGCTTGGAGTATGCGCACTATAGAAATACAAAACATCTTTCTCACTCGCACCAATGCTTCTCTTTATATAGACGACTCGAAAACAGACGAAACAAAGCAAATATAGCTAAAGAAATTTGTGCATTTGAAACCCAGTCAAGTGCAGAACCAAAATTACTCGTTATGAATTTTCGTTCGATTGTTTGTTTCATTCTCTCTTTCTATATCTCCCTCTCCCTCTCTCTTTCTATCTATCTCTCTTTCTCTTTCTCTCTCTCTCTCTCTCACACACACTCTACGTACGGTATTAATTACTTCTCTGTGGGGGATAGAGAGGGGAGATCGTGGTGAGGAGGGTGTCACATGATAGATGACGTGTTGTCGTCATATCAACTTGAGATGAGAAAAGATTGATTATTTGTATAGATATTAATAGAATAAACAAGCAAGTTTGAAGGCTATCTATAAAACCCGGCACCTCCACTAGGTCTTGATGTCAGTAGTCATGAATATTGTCTATCTGTTATACAATATAAAAAATGATATACGATGTGATATATGTTATAATATATGATAATATATTGATCTGATAATGATATACCGGAATCTTATAATATGATATGATATATGATGTGTTATAGAAGTATGTATAGGCCTATGTATGTTATACTGTACGTGCTATATTGTATGTTATATTTTCGTATACTATTTGAAAACTGAATTAAATTCGACGGTTTCTATCGAATAGGCATAGATCCCTATAGAAACTCTGATGAGCAAGTAGGCCTAAGAATTGACGAAAATTTGGGTTGTTAGTAGTTTATATTCGGAACATAGAAGATAAACCGTATTTTTAGCACTATCTTGATAATTCATTAACGTGCCTGAATGGACACCAGAATTATTCAATCAACGAAAAAAAATGGTCACCCTAAATTCGATGTGGGCCCTATTTTATAATTTTGTGAAAAATTTCCATGTTAGATTTTGGTTCGACATCATATCACAATATACAGAATAATGTACAAATGATACAATAAAAGGAATAAAGGTAATACATTAAGACAATTAATGAAACAGAAAATGAAAATGTAACTAATTAGCGTATGAAATAACGAATAAGAACCAGAGCTATAAGGAAGTGTACAAAAGAGATGTGTTAAGAACTGTAATAGGCCATGTAGAGGTGGTTATACACACACAAATGATTTTTCAAAATTTTTACTGATCTTTTCAAAATGTCTAAAACAATGGAATACATCAATTTTTGAGGCAAATTATATTTCTTGACAAAATTCTTGACAAAATTATTTAATTCACGTTTATGTATAGATCCAAAGTTTTCGAACAGACGAGTTATTATTAATTGAGCCTGAGCATCATGGCTTTGATATTTCTATGGATGACTCTTTCTCTGGTTCACCATAAGTTACATTGACGGAATTGAGAAATTGAAAATGTAGATGTAACTTACTTAAACTTAGTTATAAGTGGAATTGATCATTTAAACTTGGCACTTCCACCAATATAACCAACAGAGATAAGATGATATCTCCTGATTTTTTATTTCGTTATAGAAATTTTAAAGATTATTATTCGAAATCACCTACTAACAGATGAGTCATTTCAAAGAGTTTTGATGCTTTGTACATAAAATTACACGATTAAGATTGACAATTGTTGAGCCAGTCGATGAAACATTGAACAGTGAAACGAAAAGCTATGAGCATAATGTGAGACTACTATCACGGCATTATAATATAGACCTACTGACGTACAGAATAATATACAATTTTGACAAAATGTAGTCTTGTTCAAGATAGTGAATATTATCTGCAGCTGAATATATCATCAAGCCACCTTATCAAACAACTCAAAATATTCAAGCGTCGATAAATTATCATTCTGTATTGGTCTACATAAACATGTCTCACCAGCTTCTATCGACATGAAAATATATTAAATACCAACTCAAAATCGAAATCGGTATTGAAAACTTAGATATCGATTTTTAAATTTGAGAAATAGTTTCAAGAGTAATCAAAGAAATCATGTATATGCTCATACACATTCAGTTGTTCATAACTTGTCTTTTAGTGGCAGTTGTTTCAAAAAATTGATTTTGTGAGCCGCATTTTGAAATTTTGAATTGAATAAGTGATCCCATTAGAGTAAATTGATGCATTTTTGGTTTTGGAGCTGTTAATTGGTAATTAAAGAGACAGCTGCAATATTATGTTCATTTCATCAAAAATTATCGGTAATTTCCTTACTAAGCCTGATCTTCACGACAGGGCACGTATTAGTGCGTAGCTCACGCAGGTGCGTCCGTCGACGCCAGCAGGTGGCTCTCGTCTCGACCACCCGATATGGGTCAGAGGGTAAACTACAGAGAGCCAATGATAGATGGAGGCAGAGCCAACAAAATCCCACTCTGCGATTGGTCCGCAACAAACCGTCCCAACGACCACGTTTCTGGGCGTGGCCACCTCATCCGCTAGAGAGAGAGGGAACCCAACATCCTCCAGACACAAACCAGTATCGTACGTGAAGGCATGCGTTCAAGTCACAAACTTGCTCTCCTGTCGTAAAACATTGTGTATTTGTGTGTGTGCTTTTTTACGTTCTAACCTCAAAAGTTATTATTATGTCGAGTGGTGGCCATCCTCAGAGTAGATACGGATTCCAAGTGCCCGGCATGGAAGGTGTACATTTCGGTAGTGAAGCGTTAGGACATCCTCAACAGCCACAGTCACCGGTCGAACAACATATTAAACGACCGATGAACGCGTTTATGGTGTGGTCGAGAATCCAGAGAAGGAAGATTGCGTTAGATAATCCGAAGATGCATAATTCAGAGATCTCTAAGCGTCTAGGTGCCGAGTGGAAACTTCTTAGCGAGATGGAGAAAAGACCGTTCATCGATGAGGCGAAACGTTTACGCGCGATGCACATGAAGGATCATCCTGACTACAAATATCGTCCCAGAAGGAAACCAAAGTCACCGATGCAACAACAATCCGGAGGACGACAAAACGTGAACGGATCAGCCGTGAGTAATTGTGGTTTCCCGAGTTTCCCCTTGCCACCGTATTTCGCGGCGCCTACCAGCCAGCCTGCCGGTCACCCCATGGATCACATGGCCGCTAGTTACTCACCAATGCCGCATCATTACTTCGGCTCGGCGTTCGATCCTGTCCACTTATCCAAGCTGGTAAGTCAGGCTAATGCTGCCGCCGGTAACGAGAACTCTGGTAAAACGTCTCCGTCGAGCGCTGCAGCCGTCGTCAGTTCGTTTTACTCCTCGTTTTACAATCCTGGATCGCTACCGAGCACGAAGTCGTTCCAGCCGACACATCCCTCACATTTGAGTTCCCTCTTCCAACCACCGCCACCACAGTTCATGTTCGGATCTGGTCAACATAGTCCTGGATCAAGTCCCGGAGAGAACAGCTCGGTGCCGAGTCTAGATCTGGATCAACTGCGACGACCCGTCTCTGTTATATTCTAGTCCCAGGAGAAATGAAGAAAACTCATTTATAAGACTGTACAAAATCTTCTCTGTTAATCGTGTTTAATATAATTATCGTCGCCGAGTATAATGATGGATTCGATTTTGTTGATTCGTATATAAATATATATTATAATATTGTTTAATGATGAGATGAAGAACAATCAATCAATAGATCTCAGTTGATATAGTGATGTATACTTGAGCGTTGTGTTGCAACTAGAAGGTCTAGATATTTGGTTACGTTCCTTTACAATTACTGCGCGTATTTATGATGACAAACTATTCAAACATTCTTTGTGGTAACAATGAACAAAAAGAACTATTTATTCAAATTTTTCCTCTTTGTATTACTTGTCCGTGAAGGTTGCCACTTGCATTGGCAATATGTCTTTATTTTTCATCCTTCTTTTTTACCCTTACTAGAAAGCTATCGCTGATTGTTGTATGGACGTAATTAGTTAAACTATCCATTATCTGTTGTTAATTAAAGTAATCGGAGTGTAGGTTTGACCCTTGTAGTTAACCTATAGACATTGCATAGATATAGATAGAATTGTTTTAAGAGTGTATTGAGTATTGTCTATTTCTTGTTTATAAATGAAGGGGTCTAGAAACAGGTATATGATCTCTTACCGTTGGCTTCATACAGCATCGATTTCAGTATGAGCTATTTATGACGCCTATGTGTGTATATAGTGATTGTACAAAAAAGATAACTTATTATTTTCTATTCGATTTTATAGACGTGAGTTTTTTGGCTGCGATTCCACATTCAATTATAGTTTGAATATGAAAAATTTAATAGATGGTAATAAAATAATGATGCCTGTAATAATTTATCATATTGACATACTCGCGCCTAATTGTGCATATATAACATTATTATCATGTGTATAATTATTTGTTAAATAAAATATCTTATGTTTATGAATCAATATTATGTGTTCACGCTTATCTTCATTCATGAGTTCCTTTTATTTCCTCATCACCACCATAGTTTTAATAATTTTAAAATAAATGTGAGAAGCTTTCAGAAATTTTCAGAAAGTTATTAGAAAGTTTACAAGAGGATAACCCGATTACGATATTTTCTTCATCAACTAAACTGAAGTGTTGATGAAACCTGATTAAAAATTAATACTAGAAATTATTATTTAATTATTACTATAATAATTAATAATAGAAATTAATCATCCAACTCAATATTGAATCATGAAAACTATGTTTTGAACTATAATTTCCAAACTGGTCGCTGATGAAGATGTATTTACGCCATGAACGATAGAAGAAATAATTGCAGAGTAAGTATGTCACCTGTTTATTTTTTACACTAGGGTCCATACTCTTCTTGATACGATTAAAGACCAATATGCAATTTACAATATTACTTATCTCCTTTGAAACACCTGTTTTTTTCACTTTCCTTTAACATAACAGTACAGTTAGATCAACGTCAGTTATTGAGCACGTATTTGATAGGTTACAAAACATAACATTTCAACACCACTGGGGTGATCTCTAATCATCAAGTAAGAAACTTAATTCATTATTGGATATATTTAAAATGTATTCAACGATGTCATAACAATTTTTTCCATGTGTTGGAATTCACTATAAATATGAACTGAAATTTGATTACCATGAAGATGAAATTAATATGATGAATTCTTTTTAAAAAAACGAAAATAGTAAAATAATAAATGTTGTTCATATAAAGAGAAATATATTATTACAGCCCATTCTATTTATATTGTTACCGCATTGCTTTGATAACAAAAGTCATTCGTTTCGTGCCCAAAACTCTTACCAAAGTGTCCACGCTGTTTGTGTCCGTCGGTACAATAAATCAGTCGAGAAACAGAATAAAAGTTGGAAGGGGTCTTCCATTATTTAATTATTGTTCACTTGTGTACTCCACGACAAAAAGACACTTTTACGACTCAACTTTTCAACTCTTTTCTTTAAAATATCGTTGAAAAGCATTGCTCTTTAGCTCTATCCCCTTTTTGGTGAAACCTTTCTTCTGTGGACATTACATTATTATCATTATTATTATTCAAGTAAAAAAGAAGGATAAATTGTATGGAAAGCTATACGTCCTGAATTGCGATTCTGTGAATGCTCGGCAATAGAGGAGGGACACCCCACGGCACATTCCGCTTGATAGCATTACAAAGTTTATAGAATTGAGTTGAAAAGCTCACAAGTTGTTGCCTTTTTCACTCGCTTTTACTTCCTTATATTTACTGGCAGCCTTTTTAAGGTCCATGTAATCGAAATGAAAATACAGTAGCTGAAACAGCTATCAACTTGAGGGTATAAAATATCTCTCGATGATATTATATATAATGACTTCTTCAAAATTGCACACAAATTCCAAAGATGAAAGTCTTTTGAGTATATTTGATTACTTCTGGTTTCAATTGAACAATTCGAAGGAAGATTTCCTGATAATTCTTATCGTGGTTTTAGCATTATTGTACATTAGGTACAAAATTAACTAGTTATATTTACATTTGAATGCTTGGTACCAATTAAGAAGATATTAATATCTCTTCTTCTGAATCTATTGATAAATTGATGATTATTGAATATTAATAATGATGTGAATTATCTCTGCTATGTTATAGTTCCTTCAGAATTATTGATAGAGGAAAATGGTAGTTCATTCTTTTTAATAACACCATACATTTTTTGAATATATGTGGGAAATCAATAAGCGTTTTTTATAATTATATTGTCAAATAGATTGTCAAGACATAGTTTCAAATTGATGTTTCAATACTGGGATGGTTTGACACAACTCCATGGTTTGACCGACTCCGTCCGACTATCCAGAAACAACTAATGGAACAACCTTTCATTCCATCATCCCTTCATCTCATCATTCACCGTCGCCAATATATCTTAGTCATTAGTACAGTCCGCCGTTAATCTCAAGACATAAATATGAAAAATAAATAAAGGAATTTAATAATTACAAGCTCCTTTTGCTTGTATACTTGTGCTTGTACGACTTTTTCATACAATTGTTTTAGCTTTTCGTAGCGTGTATAGTTACATCCTTCTGATTAGGTTAAAACTAGATACCAAAAAAAACTGCCAGCAATACAATTTCTCGATTTGCATTTTACTGGCATACATTCATAGTTCCCTGAAATCGTCAAATATTATTAACAAGAAAGCTTATTGATCTTTTAAATTGTAGACTGGCAGTTGTGTACGCATTGTAGTCTGTGCATTAGCCCCACCTACCACCGTGTCACATAATACATACATGAAAATATACACACATCCATAATCATACTCGCATACATACACACCCTTTAGGTGTCACGCATCGATCTGCTAGAGGGTGGCTTTTAACATTTGGAGAATATATTAATAATATTTCTTCTAGGACATATAACACAAATTCTAGAGTGAATTTATCACAATATTATCTAGAGTATTGAATGCAATATTATTAATGGTAATGAAAATATCATATTTTTTCAATTTTCAAAGATGTTACATAATATAATAATAATGGTAAATTGGTAATGATAATAATAATAACAAATATTCACATAATAATAATAATACAATGTTTTGGATATACACGGAGATATATTTTATTTAAACAGCAGAGTTCTGGGAAAACACGAATATATAGTCTTGTTTTTACCAGTCTAGACTGAAATTGATAGATATCTACGACCTCGTCATTTCCGTTGGACCTATCAAAATAAGGAAAAACACAGTTTTAAGGAGATGTAGTCCTATATCCAAATGAAAGCTTTGACGTACCATAAATTCATATACTTCCATCTCCGAGATAAAACAATGTTGTTATGAAGGGTAATTGTATTATTGTTCAATTTTTGAGCAGGCCCATATTTGTGTGTATAAAAATTTGATCAAATTCATAAGATGAATTACAATATAATAAAAGAGAAAACACAATAGTCTTAAATCGTATCGTATTACTGTATTTTAATTATAAGATGAAAGCTAACCCTATGAAATAGCGTGATGCATCTGTACATAAAGCAGGCTCACACCTATCTAGGGATAATACTAAAGCAGCTGCATATCTATACACAAGCCCATCTACAATGAAATGAATCTATCTACAATTGTAAAACAACCCTAATAATATTACAGTAATTATTTCCAACCCTCCTTGCCATGTCCATACATAAAGTGTCATTAAGTGATACTATTAATCATGTGATCTCGCAGCTTGTGGACCAAGTAGAACCTATATTAGGGGATGAAATCTTATACATGCTGAATCACGAGTGCATGTGACAAAATACCAACACCACTTATGAAATCATAAATTTTATCAGAATGGATTTTGCAATTATTAATCTGTATGTACTTTATGAATGTGGTTAACAATATATATTTTTTAATGACACCACTTGACGTTGGTTGAGTCGAGGGTGAAAGATTTGCATGGTACTTAGCATGGGGTTAAAAGTTGAAAGACATATAATAACGAGATGTAAACGATAAGAGTTATTATTTTCGAAGAGTTTTGATTCATTGTGTAATTGATTCGATAGTTTTAGAATTGAACAGGAAGTTTTTTCAATGGCATATTCTACTTCAATTCTCCATTTGATGAATTGATGAACTTGAAGCCTGTGAAGTAGGTCCCTGCTTATCACATAACATACTCACATAAACAGAATATGAGAATATAGTTTTACCATTCGTTAGTACCCGTTAGTATCGTAAAAATTTTCGTTAGTAATTCACCGGTTTCGTCATTAAAACGCGTTGGCCAAGTGCGGGGAAAACTTGGTCGATTGGTTATAGCCCACTTGTACCCATTTCAGGTGGGCTATTTGAAGACGAGTTAACTTTTCACATGTTTTATACATTTGCTTTAGATAAACCAAATTTTTCTCTAGATACGGCTATATAAATCACATTATTCCATTATATTTCAACTATTGCATACTTTTTGTAAGTACAATACAAGCACAAAATGCACCTAATGATTGCCATAGCTTATATATAAAGATAGCCAATTTCACTCTCTATGACTAAATGGTATGATTCATTCAAATATTGATCACACAGTTTGTTTTTAATTCATTCATTCAGAAATTGCACTTGTGATATGAAATAGTGAAATTCATTTACCAACTTAATTATTATTTAACACATGAGATGAATGTTTTCTAATTTCTGAATATTACGAACAGTAGAATACAGTATTACACATTCTTTCATACATTCCTTTCAGAGGTCTAATTTTATTTAGAATGTCAATTCACTCTATGAATAGGTCTACATCTGTAGCGATCTGCGGCTTCATAAAATCTATAGACAATGAGCTAGTTTCATTCTCTTCTTGAATGTCAGCTCACAAAAAATAATTGTACATTGTTGAGCATGGTGACGAAAGTCGTATATAGGCCTAACCTACCTACAAACTATATACACACATGGGCCCACTCTTGTTTTATCATTTAATTTATTAACGCAAAGGTTATATTATTGGAAGGGTGCGGTCTTGAAAATAACTGAGTACTATAAACTTGCTGTAGACAGTCTCTTTAATGTGCTAAGAAATATGGTATATAGAAAAGAAGTATAGGTATAGGCTCTTTAGGAACAGATGTTTACACTTGAACATATTTTTAAAGAGGTATATACAATATCATATAATTTCTTTACAATATACATATACACTCGTAACATAAAAGTCGGATAGAGGGTATTATGGATACAGCTTTTATGTTTCTAGCAAATTAAGGCATGATATTTTACCAATCAGTTTATAGTGACTCTTTTCTCCTTCAGTACTGAAAGCCCCAACTCGTATAAACACTCAAGTGTGGCAAAACACCACTCAAAGCATAAAGAAGTTTTCTGAGAGCATTTTTATTTAAAAACTTTTCTAGTGCCGTATTGAATGAAAACCCATATAATGTACAACAGAATGGATATAAATATGGCGTATATATTTTCCATTATATATACGTAATATATAATATGATACAATATGAACACACAACACAAATTCAAGAGGGGTTGGATTCATAAATGGATTTCTGTGAAATAGAGAAATATTGTGAACGTTTTGAAAAACATTGCGTTTTTTGCCTGCTATATGATTTAGGAAATCATGCTCTACCTAATAGTATACATTGACATGAAAACACATTATTATTTATTCTATAAAATTGGCAATACTCTGGCAAATTAACTTGTTTATCAACCTTCCCTTGGTAATTCATGTTGTGGGCTCACACTTACTCAAGTAGGCCTGCTCATATTTGATAATTTGACTCGCGTTTATAAGTATTACGAAGATTTGAAATTCATTAACTCTTTCAATTTATTATTAAATAATATGATTTGAATATTAATTACATATAAATTAATTTGAATATATCAATTTAATTATAGATACTCGTGAAGAGTGTGTACAAATTAATAATCTTGAACGTTGAGCTCAGTTCTGATTTGAGATATGCTGCTATAATAAGACATGTGATATTGTCTTCTTTACAATATGAAGAAGAACACTTCTTAGGTACTCTATTATTCAATTAATAATACATATTCGCAGCATCTTCACACTGACATCAGAGCTCATACTATTTATACTCTGTAATATAATTCACAGCTATTCCTATGGAGCATATTATATATTGTGCGACGGCTTCACAGTGAATTAGAATGTCTCATATTCAGTGTATATGAAATAATAGGCTCAACCTACACAAAGCCATTTTGAGCGAAGTCAATGTTCTCGGGTGTAACGTATAATAATAATGATTCAGCGTTGCCAACCCTTACATGTAATATGTTACTAACAAGAGACAATCGAGATTTTCAGCTATAGAACAACTTAAGAGGAATGTAGTGTAGCTGACATTTCAGCCTATTATGAAAAAGCTGCATATTATATTTACTGAATAATATATAATAATATTATCTTGTCTCTATAGTTCAGCTGATTTTCAAAAGCCGACACGACCTATAAATTGTGTTCTCTTTTTAGAAAATGTCTTTGTGTCAGCTGGCTGTATAGTGTCATTTATCAGTAAAAGAATGGAGGAAAAAGAGAGAAGGTGAGAAATTGAGAGAGATAAAGAGAGAGACGGAATGTTTGATTCATGTGTCGGGATTGTCCAATGTATGGTGATATAATTATCACCATCTTGAAGAAGGTTATGTACACCCGCTGGTAAAATCGAGTTTATCATTTATTTTATCATTTATTATGCTCATCTGATAATATACAGAAGTTGAAAAAATATCAAAAAACAATTTCAAGGATTTGATTAACATATTGTATTCAACCACGGAGACTCAAACTTATTTTGTGTTGGTTTTCTCGTGTCGTTATATTTAAGTATATAGTAAAAATAAGGTAGTGAGGTTTTTAAGCTGTATAAGCTATTCTGAAGATTATGGAACAAGTAAAAACAGAGAAACCAGTGAATAGTTACAGAGAAATAATCAATTCAGCTATTTTATTTTAATTGCGATGGAAACAGCCCATCAACAGCTATAGGAGGACATATGATGGTTTGAATCAACGGATGATATCGTATCAATGAAGTGATGGGTGAAAGGACGTTTGAAAAACTTGGGACTTCAGCGAGACTCGAACCCGCGCCCATCTGGTTTCAATAATGAGTAAAACAGACGAGTCACTAATTTTCACATCCACTACTTTATCCTCATTCTCTTATATACATTCAATTACTTCAAACTCTAAACACACAAGTTGTATGGGATAGGCCTAATGCGTTCATGGTCTAAAGCATAATATGATACTCAGTTGTACTTGTATAAGGAATTGTTACTTCATCACAAAACTATTATATGCGTACTCAGTATATAATATGTATGTATAATATAACTTGTATGAATTCAATTCGTTTCCCATCCTCTTGTATACTCTCGTTAACTACTACATAGCAGTTGAATTAGAATATAACAACCTTCCATCCATAGCACACATCCCAATTGACTGTCGAGAGACAAACAGAGTTAACAGAGTTAGTTTGTTATGGTTTTGCTACGGTTTGTTGCTGAAGTTGTTAACTCTATGAATTGAACTTCACTTTAGACACATCGTTATCCGTATAATACCATACGGTTATACAAGAGAGTTACTTTTTCCATTATGAAAACTTTGAAAAGGTTTTTATATTTCAGTTGTTGACTGTTGTATATATTTCATTATATTCTAATGAAATGTTATTTCATGCCTTGTAGCAGTAAGTAAGAATGACAACGATCAATAAGTTACAATTTATTGTTTGCTTCTGTGGCTTTGGTGCAATGCGTTTTAGTTTACAAAAGCACAGCTAACTTTGTTGCTGTATACACCAAAGGTATTATGCCTTATTATATTCAATTCGTTAAATATTTATGCTCATATAATTTGATATATTAATCATGTGTTTCGATTTAATTCTTTCAAAATCAAAGAAAAAAAATGTTTCCTAATTATTTTGTGTGACTGACAACTTACAATGCCGTTATTCTGTATCCCTAAGACTTTGACTTTGAACAATGCTATAAAAATGAAAAAATGATACCCAATCAGTTTTGAACCATTCACCGATAAAATCTATAGCTATGCAATTTTTTCAATTGTTTAGCAAATCATAGATAGAACTGAATGGTTATCATTATTCGCATGTATAACTACAACCCACATATCTTCCCCTACACGTCTACGCATTAGTCTGAGAATGAGAAAAACTTATATTCGATCTTTTCTAGGTTTTGTAGAAAATAAATATACATTTTTAAATATAATTAATTTTTCCTAAACATATTATTTCTCTATAAATGATTTTATTATCATTATACCGAGCTCAAATCATATATTATTATGCAAGCACCATAGAAACTGGGGTATATAAATAATTTTATTCAACCCTTCACAAGTTTTCATTTGACAAAACGTTCTGCTATAAAGCTTGACAGCCATTCTTCTCATGGGATTAATTCACAACAAAACACCGGCCATTGATAACCATCTCTCACAGACCTGTAACTTACAGTATAGTTACTTGTATTGATATTATACCGTCTAAGATATAAGGAGAATACAAGTTGCTTTATAATAAGCTATAGTATATTATAATTCATGATACGATCGAATGTCTTCTCTATTCATTAGCATTAACGATCAGACGTTTAAAAAGTTAATAATTGTGACGTCTACTAACTCTAGTCGTATTGGTCACTCAGATAATATTGTTAAACTATATCAGATAAGTGTGAAGCCACGTCTCACATAATCCTAATTGGTTGAACTGTTCTGTTATTAATTTTTTTCTTTGTTTAGTCACTACGAGACTTGCAGAGTAATCGGGATAGTATATTTAGGTATCACATCAGATTATATTTTCATTTCTTTTGTGGGTATGAATATATATATATATATATATATATATATATATATATATATATATATATATATATATATATATATATATATATATATATATATATATATATATATATATATATATATATAAATACCATATATATATATATATGGCTATATTTAAAATGAAAATGAGATCAAAGTTGATGGAAATGATCTTAGAATCATCGATCATTGACCGTGAAATAATAGGCCTATATAAACGCTTTTCAGAAAAATCCAGATGATATCATGACTTTGGCTGAATTTTTCTAAGTTTGATGTTTTAGTATGAGAGGGATGCTATAGGGATATATGAAGGGATGCTATATGCTATAGGCCTATATTACAATGCTATATAGGAAAGACTTGATACACAGAATGTATCTGTGATGATACTTGAAATATATCAAAGACGTGAAAGACTTGATATATAGAATTTATCTGTGATAATACTTAAAATATATCATGATTCGAAATATTGATTGGTATTCTATTTTAGAACTGTTATACAATTAGGATAAAACCTTTTAAATGCGTACCAGTCATCAGTTGTTTTTTTATGCCTAAGAAATAGCAATTGCTAGCTTTTTGATTGACGAGAATTTACTCGAATTAATTGATGAATTTAATACTTTACATTCATTTCCACTCTGAATTATTTGCTTTCCTCGAGTTTTTCGATATCAATGTTCTGATCTTTAAGTGATGTGCATTAACAGAACGCTGAAACCTAGAGCGAATTAATGATACGGCAATTAACATATTTTTTCCAATATTTAATTTTATAAGTTCTAAAGTTGATGGATCATTGAAGCCTAATTATAAAGATAATTTAATTTGTGCATGAAAGGCAAACCAAAGTTCCATCACAATTATCTATTGTGATGCTTGCTACATTCATCTTGGTTTGCAATAAAATTATAATTTGCCAAGATTGCAAAAGATAGAGACCTATCTCAATACTTTGGTCTATTCACACCTGCATCTAAAATAGACGCTGCATCAATCACATAACTCGATGGCAAGAACTTGGATTTTCTCAGGGAACCATTCAGACTCAATTGCTATTTTATACATTTTGAATTAAAATATTAGGAACTTCTTCAAAAACTTCGCTGCTGACATGTAGGTCATATTTGGAGGAAAAGTCGTAACAAAATGTAAATATCATTATCATCTACTTTTAAATTCATAACCATCAGTTGTTATAATTACGAAACCGTACATTTTACTGTGAAAAACTGGAGTACACAGGCTTACCAGCGTAGAACAGCCACAGTTCTATATAGCTTCTTATATTCTATATAGCTCAGTCCGTTCTCCTTCATCTATAAACTGATTACGAATATTTAAATTCAAAATCATATTATTTTGTCCATCATAGAAAAATTGATAATGCGTACATTGTTCCTTTCTCTAAAAATATGGTGATGAATAGGTATGATTGAGCATTTGTACTCACACATATGTGGAATATTACATCATGGATATGAAATCAAAACTGTTTATTTCAGAAGAAAATCAACATAAGTGGTGAGTTACACATAATTATGATAGGTATACACACATATATTTACGCCATCAAAATCAAATTTCCAAGAGAAGATTATTTATAATAGATGTTCATGCAGTCATCCGAATCCAAACAATCTATTTCTCAATTCTCAATTCAAATACATGCCGTTTTAAAATGTAACTGTTGTCCCAATTTTTTTTTGGACCGATCACAAAATACAGTACATAGTATATCCAACTCAACTCTCCCGAATTATGATACAGAAATGATAATTTGTAACCATTTTTTATAGTAAAGCTCTCTCCAGGTTTCACTCTCCAAAATCTTGTTCAGTTGATTCTTACAATTACACCGCTGAGTATCAAGTTGCTGTCAAGATATTATGACACTTGCGACGGTTCAGTAGTAATTATCTGCTATATTGCATGCACTGCATTATAATCCATACACGCAGCAAAGTATGATATTCATTGTGCAACATACACCAGCTTCTAATTTAACTGTCAAATCCAATTTAATGAAGTTATAGATGAATAAGTCCAAGATGAGTTAATAATTCACCTATTTTAGAAGTTGCAGACTATTAGCCCTATAGCTTATCGAGGAGCTATTGGCTCAACACCAACTATAGTCAACACTGCTTCCGGTAGAAATAAGAATTTCAAAAGGTGAATTACATGAACATTTAAAAAAATAGAATAATAAATTTAATTTACACTCAATATAGAGACGAGATCTGGAATTATTTACTTGTACTTCAAAGCGTAGTAGAATTGTGAAATTCGTTTCTGAATTATTACAGAAAAATATTATTTTCATTATTTCAGTAAATTACAAGATTTCATTATCAATCAAATTTAATTTGAATCTGATTATTCGTATGATTTTTTTTTTATGAACCAACAACATAATGGATATTCATGATATTCATTCACCTATATAAATTATTATTTCAATTATTATTCAAACATGAATAAATATTACCAAAAATTTCCCTTTCAACTATAAATATATGAACTGAACAGAATAGTATTCATTATGAAATACTTTCCATAGAGTTTAATGTATTTTATTCACAAGTGATTCGATTCGTTACTCCATGGAATAACCGTCAAGGGGGTCTGACTTGGCATTCCATTGAAAGGGCCTAAAACCAAAGGGTCAGTATTTCAAACAATGCTTCAATGTGATTTGTAATGTCACGTATTTTCCACAGTTGACAGTTTACTGAACGTTTTGTATTGTTCCCTATTATTGCTTATTTCCGTTACAATATATTGTAAAAACTAGTAAAGAATAATGTATGTTTTCCACAGACATGCAATAATGTATGCCTTTCTTTTTTCTAAAACCATGCGAAATACCTGGACAGAGTCCTTTCCTGGTGGTATAAAAATTCCAAAGTGAATTCCTTTAGTTGGTCAATTGTACCCAACTGTGACATGGAAGTGGCTTGTTAATGTTCGACACAACTGGGGTAACTGCAGCCCCTTCTCTTGCCACACCCTCTCTCCCCCTCACCGCTAACATTTAAATAACACTCATTACTGCAATAAGGGCGTAACAATGTGTGAGATTACCATCAATCATAAAGACAATAAAGAGAGAAGTTGTAATATTAAATCTTGACAAACATGATTACATAATGTCAACCAAGCATCAATAAGAGTTGTAGAAAAAGTGCTATGCAAATTGTACCTATCCAGACATGACTCTATACAGAGGTTCGAAGGACGACACATAAACTATTGTAGATTTTATCATGAAGTAATAAAAGATTCATTGCTAAGACGACAGACGAACAATAAACCTAAACTTCTAATGAATAGAGACAACAATCGTGTTCATAATAAAACACACGTCGCAAAGCGAGATAGAAAAAGTTGTTTTCTAACTTTGGAAAACGAAGAGTTTTAAAAAATTATTACAATCTACGTGTATATGTCGTTTGTCGCTAGTTTTACAAAACAGAAATGTTGATCGTTACGACCTACCGTTTTTCATATACGGTAACATTGGCTTTTAGATGTCTCGACCGAACAAAACTACTTGAAATGAGATATGGTTCTCAAGCACTCAGTCTTTGATGAGTAGAATCAACAGGCTGACAGTGTTTGGTACGTGTTTGTCACCCAGGTGAACAGAAGCATATTTACACTAAGAATCACATTCAAACCGGTGACTTTGTTTAACTGATGGAAGGTATATCTATATACACCTGAACTCACGGGTGTTATTGTCGTTACGATCGTCGGTTTTCTACATCCCATATACATAACGCACGATAGTTCCGACCCACCAGTTCGTGATTGGAGGTATATAATATATATAGTATTTTGAGCGAAAGACAAGTCAAATATACGTCGGAACAGGAGCTCTCGACGAGCCTCTGTTAAGTGGCAGAGTCATCATTACATATAGTAGGCCTACATTTGATTATGTTCCACAAAGGTTGGACCCGAGGACGACAGACGTGTAGGCCTATATATCTATATAGTCTTGAACCTTTGTTTCGATTTTACATCCGATATTCTATTCTATTACGATATTATATTACAATTGCATACTTTCATAGAGGAATTTGATTATAATCAAAAATATTTGGTCCATTGACTTCCATTGTTCTACTTGAAATGCAGTCAGTTCAATTTTTGAAATGGTGAATTTACATTTTATTAAAGAACGACATTTATTACGTAAGATTATTGCCTGTCATTCAACCCACTATTCTATTTCAGGTCGACTACCGGCATTGTTCTATAGAATCAAATATAGGCCTACTGATTATTGTCAGGTTGATAGAGATAGTTTATAAAACCAATCACAGGGCTAATTGGAACAATTTGTAATCTGATATATTCAGGATAACCTCTAACGAAACCGAATTGAATGAATAATTAACTGTGCATATTTTGTTTCAAATAATGAATACAATTATAGTGGTTGAATTAAAATTTGAATATTTCATTTTAATCTCAATTCAGAAATCTTCTACTAGAAATGAACGAACATATTCCATGGACTTGAAATTGGGGGCCTGATTGAATTTAAATGACTATAGTCGGATCGACGTACAGTTACATTTAATTTCTATACAATTAGAGAAATGCCATTATTATCCACTTCCTAGTTTCACAATGCAATATCACTCATGCTGCATCAACCAAATAAAGATGTATTGAAAAGAAAAGACGATTTATCACCGAATGCGTATTTAACATGTTTCAAAATGTAAAACACAACCTCGCCCAAAATCTTCAACATACTTATACTGCTGTCCGTTTCTTTTGGCGTGTAATAAAATTTAGTGCCTATAGAATTCCTGACATTGAATCATAATAAACTACTGGGGTAATGCGATTCGCAACACCTATATGGCACGGCTATAATAGTAATAGAGAATCCACAATACACCACGAGAGGTTTGAGTGAATTTCAAGAATGTTTCTACCTTTTTTCTAGTATTTCCGCAGTGGAACCATATAGAATATAGATAGAATATCCAACTGCGAAGACGATACGTCTAAGAAATCCGCAACAATCCAAAAATACCTAAATACCGACGAGCTCACGCTGCTTCCTAATATCCAAAACAACTCGTAAAAAGCGTTTTGTGTTTTGGCGACCACAATATTCTAATATATGCAATGATCTTCGTCGTTCAGGTGTGATGGGGCGAAAACATACCAATTTGAGTCGGGAATATTGACGCATGCGCGAACCAGCGGGAGGCTAACCTTACAAAGAAGGTTCGGAACTCTTGAGAATAATGATGGTTCATAGAAAAGACTTCGTTCGGAACCACCAGTTACGATGAAGCATAAAATTGAGTAAGAATTATGAGACATCACGGTGGACGGGAGGGTATTCGGTGATGGTCAACGATGCTGAGCTATGCTTGAACTATGCTCAAGAGACGTATATATATATATATATATAATATATATATATATATATATACACATGTATAATAGTCATATAACAAAGGTTGGAGAGATACAGATTTGTGTACTGACGTATTTACAAGACAGTAAAACACACGGGTGTGGAAACTTGGAGATGACTGAAAATGTATACTCCGTTCGAAATATAAACTTTTAAAAATTTAATACAGAAACATCGGTCAAGTATTATTTTCATAGAGGATTGAAAAAAATAGAAGAAATTCGAACGAATGTACTAATAACTTACATTATAAGATAACCTATTATCTTTCAGATGAGATTTTTGAACAAAAATTGAAGGCCAATACTTGCAAAGTCGTATGGTCCCACTGATCAATTTCCATTCTCGCATTCAACAATCAGTAATTATTGCAGATCTTTTTGAAGCAATGAACCTCGATGTCGAACAATTTTTGGAGAATGTTTCCGGAGACTTTCATATCAATCACTCCAACTCTTCATGAAAACTGTGTCCTAACCGTGGAAGTTTTTACAAAGCTAGTGAGATGACATGGAGAAGTTGTTGACAAAAAAAACTAATTGATCGGAAAAGAACTAAAAGAACTAATGATTGGAGAATACATTTTGATGGACTGTGTTGTCTACATATTAGTAACAATGTGCGACATCACTTAAAATGAGCCTATACAAAGGTTACAGTTTATATATGCAGAGTATGTTTCCTATGATTCCCACATATTCAATTTGTAATAATCCTCGTCTCCTTTTATTCAGCTGTGGCGAACAATCTATTCGGCCCTAGTCGCCACACATCCATATTGCTATTGAATAGAACCTCAACGGGTACTCGGGTACGGTGTCTTTAGTCATTATCACTGGAATATTGTGCATAATCCACCGGACAGGTTTTGTCATACACCAGTATGATCTCTTTTTCCATTGGTGCTTCGTTACATCACATTACTGCTCGATTGAACCGATTCCATGCAACGTCAATCTCAACTCCACTATACATATCGTCAAAACAGATTGATTGTATATATATGGTATGAATTCACTCACCCACACTCGCTAATCCATGCTGGCTTTCATTAAACAGTATACTACATGACGTTTATACCATAGTAACCAATTCATCGTCCAAAACATTGGCTGCAATCCTCTCTGAATGGCTATTGTTAATGTCCATTGTCCAGATTGCTATAGCCTCAACAATGCACCCTTGTTCTTGGATGGTCGCGGGGTCCCTAAAGCCTATTATGGTATGCAGTAATCCTGTTTTGGAACTCGGGACAATAGGGGAGGTCACACCATAAACCTGTTTATTCGTAGAGGAATATAAACCTTGTCAGTTCTCTCCGGACAGACCTCAATAAAATCGTTTTCAGGTTAGAAAAATATGGGGTCGCTTTGGTCAAAAGTTTTATCATGCACATTGTAAATCAACACTGGTTACAAAGTTGAAACAAGCCTTGACGTACCGAGTTCGTTTCATACAATAATAACAAGACGATTTAAAATGAGAGTGAGATGTTTTTATGATTTTTGAAATTTACAGTGTGTCTAGTTGAATCTATAGAATAGTTCGTGGTTGAGACCTCATAAATGTAGAAGTGAAAATGGTACTTTTTTTGCTCTTGTCCAGTTTTATTATTTGTGTTGAAGATTTCGTGGCTTGTTTTACACTGACATATCATAGAGAAGCGAAAAGTACCGTTTAAATTGTATTCACTCATTCATTCATTTATTACTCACGATAATTTTTTCACTAATGAAGTAATTTCACTAATTTCACTAATTTCAGTAAATACAAGGTGTAAATACAATGTGAAAGTCTAGAGTGCAGGATTCGAACACGGGACTTGAGAAATGCGCATGCCTATTAGTTCGAGTTGCAACTTACAAGTTCTTCAATTCTTATAATTTGATAAGGTAGAACATACTATATTACAGTAAATGTGGAAAGTTAAGGAATGGCATACAAAACTCTGTCCCACAGAAATTAAAAGACGATCAAAACCGATACAGACAATTTTAGTTGAACTCGTTGTCGGACAAACTTCTGTTGAATGGAGTGATACTTTCAAGAAAGTATTCTGAGTATTTTATTCCCAAATTTCAATAAAACCAGTATTTATGTTTCATATCTGTAACCCTCAAAATAAAGTAAGGTAATATTTTTTGTTGGTTGAAAATTGAAATATAGAAAACAACAAATATTATGTTAAGATTTGTGTGAAATGAAATTTCAACACATGTACTTTCATTACAACTTTGGGCAAAAATTTGTAATTAGTTCAAAGTGATTCACTAATTTAGACCCAATTAACCCAATTAACGTTTAAAAGTTAATTCTCGATTTCATTCCGTGCTTGATCTCATTTAATTAAATCCAAATTCTTATTTTCGATTCAGTGAGCTATCTGTATTGATAGACATTCATATGGTGATGGTTGAATTTAAAAATGTTCAGTTCTCAAAAAAAAAAAAAAAAAAGTTACGGAAAAGATGCTACATATATGAACACTCAATTCACAAAAAAAAAGCTGACATAAATCGCATAATTGCTTCTTCATACTGTATTCAACAACATGGAAACATAACTGACATGCATGCATGAAATTATAATCACCATGAAATCACCCAATTTAAAACGAGTTATCGAATCTAATCTTCGATACATTTGACACTATAATCGTCTTAACCTAGTTATCGCTTCCGAGATTTTCCAATTATCTCAACAAAACGCTATCGTAATTAGTTTATTAATTTCTCGGTAACCCATTCATATCATAGAACCATTTTAAGAAACGAACTGTCCTCCGACGGCATCCTATTTAAAGATCACAATACTCATCACATATATAAATGATACATAAAAAATGTGTTATTTAAAAAAAACATCCAAAAGCTTCACTCTTCTGCCATTAAATAAATGAATATCTACACACAAGAGGCCTTTTCAAGAAGCAAACAATGGAATGTGCTCATTGCCAAATGCCATTGACATGCTGGAAGTTGAAGAAGATTAATGAGAAGAACTACCACTGCTAAGCAAGAGAGGTCGCCACAGTAGCTGCACCCCTGAATGCACCCCTATAGGGGTTGGTTTCGATTAGACAAAGATATTAAAAGGAAATAACAATTGGTGTTTCGATTCAGAAAGGATATATTTGAGATCTTGTCGATTACATTGTTATCTCGAGTCCAACAAACTTAGAAGTGGCGAGAAGAATCCTAGACGATAATAATGACGGAAGATTAAAGAGAACAGTTGGCTGATTGTATTCTTTTCTCTAGTTTGACGTTCTCATTTCGTGTAGCGATGTATTGAGTGACTGGCCATCACATTGCTTTGGACAGCGTTTGAACGCGAAGTGTTCTTCTAACAACAATCTACAAACAGGAGCAAAATGAGGCCTTTTGTATCAGCAATACTATCGTCGATACAATAGCACCATATAGAAGAGATACCAACAGACAAAAGCAACCCAAATCGAACTGAATTCTGGCCAAGTCATGTTGGCATTATTGAGTCCTCCAATTCTTACATTGTGGACAAACAAATCTCTTTTATTTCTCAATCTTTTACAACTACTTCTTTTCATACCTCTGTAATTTCACGCTTCCTTTTTAAATAATCTTCAATCTTGAATTTATTTTATAAAAATAAATGACGAGTGTTCACTTGGAAGGTGAATTCCACGGATACATATTGAATATGATTACATCTTAGATGTAATAATCAATTGAAGATTATTTTTTGTCAAGTCTTGATTTAACTGAATGAAAATTCAACAGCATGTCAATAATGGTATCAAATAGAATGTTAGTTTTATTACAATTACAAAATTAGGGAATTTTGAATATATAGTTTTAAAATTGCAATGATTTCTGATGTACCCCTTATGAAGATCAACAATGTACCTGACTGAGTGTATGGCCTTTTTTTATTACATCGAAACTTGATACAAAATCATTGTTACCCAATTAAGGCTAAGGTTGAAAGGTAGGATCATTTGGATGGGGCACCATAAGGGCCATCTTACCTACTCATATCAAATATTCAAAACCAATTGACTTCAACACCAGGACTGGGAAGTCTGCGACCACAATTTTCCGCCGCAGACAAAATATTTCATTTTCCAAAAGTCCGGGACACATTATAAGTATAAACCGAATAGTTTCATTTCTGTTTCGTGGCCTAGTAGAGCTATTTTGACTAGCATAGACATCGTTGTGCGCTAATACTAGCTTTTGAGTCGTCTTGAACTTTTGAGATCAGTCTATTGGCAGCCCAGGCTGGATGATACTTTTGGAGCTTCTGTAAGGTTGTATAAACTGTAATGATGACGTCAGATACGACGATTACAACTGCCACATCGAACAGAGCAATCATTTCAAGGCTAGAACGAATTTCTGCTTGAAGAAACAAATGATTTGGTTTTTTTGAAGAGCGTGATTTATCATGCAAAGAGTTTTTCGTGTTTATGCGCGCGCAGTTCTTGGCCCACCACGGTGCTGCCCGTCATTGTAGCCAAAGAGATCAGAAACAATCCGTTCCACTTTTCCATCACGACACATCAGTACAGACAATAGAGAGGAATTATTATTGTTGGACGAAAGAACGTGGTACGAGGATCAGAGAAGAGCATACGCCCACAGCAGTCAAATATAGAACAGCCTATTCAATTGAAGACCGGTTTTGATATGAAATAGCAATGGGTTCTTTTTGTCTCAGTATAATAACTGAAGTAGTTTCATTTTAAACAAATTAAAAATTGAATTATTAATATTGAATGAGAAAAATACTACAACTTGAATAGATATTATTCGGTGGCGGGAATGCTTCATAAATAAATGATCTATACGTGAAAAGAATTTGAGATTTCGATATCATTTGTACCGATGGCTGGAACGAGATTTGCTTTATTGATTGGTGCTCATAGAAGATTTATGTTATATAATTGCATGAGCGCAATATCATTTGATTCAATTCTGAAAAAAATCAAAGAGATGTTAAACACGAGAACAATGGAAAATATGTTCCTATTTCAGGCACATTTAACTTCAAAAACATTATGAAAATAAACCTCACGAGAAGATATATGTGAATCAAGATGAACCCTATATTTTGTACTTACCGAATTTAATGTGAACCTGCTTTAATTGTTGGATTATTATCCGAGAGTACTATTCCACTCATACTCAAAACGTTGGTCTATGTATAAGTTTCAAAACGAAAAACAATACAAGATATGAAGAGAGTTTCAAGAAGTAAAAAATCCTCTATAAAATTGAACAATGATAAAGTGAGGAACCATTTCTTACATACAATATAGTGAAGTTATCTTACAAATGATTACACCTTTCAGAAGGTCTGAAAAGGATGAAAATGTGATTACCTTCTTGAATGTTGATCGTTTTCAAGTCGTTAGGTAGTTGAGATTTCATGACAAGCTTGTCTAACTAGCTAAGTAATAACATGCATACCACGTCGAAATACTTCATCATCATGGTATCTTCATCAACTAGATCCGACAGTATTCTACATACACTAGAATAATACGCATGTTATACGCGTAAGTCGAGCTCTGCCTATACTAAATGAATATGAATATGTTGTACTCACATAATCATATAATGGAGATGTTACATTAATCAATAAAATATCGACAAAACTATTGTAAACCATAACTGTTTCTCGTCACTATAGCATAGCATAACATCTTCTTACTCGTCGTTTCATGTTCTTCAGTTAGTTTTAGGTGCTCTTTTACGCTTTACTTTAGATTAGGTAAGTTTCAGGTACCTGACAATTGAGTCTCGGCTTCGCTCATATAATTGAAGCGTTTCACGACGGCTCAAATGTGAAAAATCACCAAAAAAATATTTTCCCAATTCATAAAATTATCATGATTATCGATCACATTTCATCATAACATAAAAAATATAATATACGAATGATTCCAATGTAAGAAGCGCTTCCATAGTTCATATACCGCAGTTCAAAAATTTCATCCAACCATTAAATTCGTTCTGAAATGTCTTGTTGCGTATCAAATATTCATGTTATAATTCTTGAAAAAACGCAGGGGGAAAATTGAAAAGACTTGCCTACCCAAAATAATTTACACACACCTATGGAATTACGACCATTTTTTGTCTATGCTCCACAATAAAATATAAGCGTATGTCAAAGTTTTTCTTCTTCCTAATGTTGTTTAATATATCTCCAGAGAGATATAGGCCAACTTGAAACATTATAAGATCATAGATATTAATCTTGCTCTCTGCTTCTGTTTGTTGGCCGGCATTGCACTTTATAACCTCACTTTAATATTCTTATCGGACGGTGTTTTGTACCGAAAAGAAAAGAGCATTAACAGCTTCATGCGAGAAAACGAATAAAAGATATGTTTTCAATTCCTCGACCTACGATAACAGGTGGCATGAGAAGGGATGAGTAGAGCTCATGCTTGTTAGCCAGTAAGCGTTATTTTCTTGAATGTATAAGAAAATGTAGATAAATTAAAGTTGACGTTATTTATTATTGGTAATTTAAGAGGAATGGATGTATATACAAGTGAGTATTCGAACTGTATTATTAATATGTCTTCCTATCATCAGGTTTGGAAGGTAAACATATATATTTTTGCTGAATCATATTTATATTTCCAATTTGAGAATGAGTGATAAAATTATGAACTTTAATCATAACGGAAAATGTATAATTGTATTCTCAGCTTCAATTTGAATTTTAAATCTGTATGTAAGCTTTGATCGAGCTTTGTAAGCTTTGAAGCTTTTATTAGGCCTATATTGATATTTTGTGTGAGCGATGTACGAAAAAGTCACGTAATTTCAGCTGAGCGTAGCGTAGACTTCCGATATGTGCCATCTCACGTACAAAAAAAAATGCCTAAAAAGCGTATTAAAACTTGAAAGCATATATTTCATCGAATATCAGTTTCAGAAAACCAACAGTTACAGTACCAGTCGCACACGTAGCACCAAGTAGGTTTTTGAAATTTTGAATTGATCCAAGGTCTGCAGATGTAGAGTGAGTGGGCATCGTTTAGATTTTCATATTTGCTCATCTCACCACGCATATACCGTACTGCGTTTTCCTAGTATATAATATCACTCCCCGTATAACCTAGCTGTTGGTGGGGTCGTTAAGCAGCATTAAAAAAATATATCATTCCTATGCTAATATCTCAATAGACCCCAATATAAAACACGTACAGACTGTTACAAATCCATGATAAAACCTTCAACTATTCATCGTGGTAAGTTACTGTGCATATCCCTCAGAAGTAGAGTTGAATCCATGTATATGCTCATATACCAAAAAGTGATCTTCTCAGTTCTAATATTCTCTGACTGGTCTGATCTAACATATGAAGAATAAATGTTTCGACCAAGTTGAGGTTCTCTAAATTATCGTTGGCATATTTAATTTTAATCTAATAATGTGATTTTCAAATATTTTACCCAACTTCAACACAAATTACTATTATTATCATTTACACCCCATGGCCTGTTGCAAATGTGCATTCTTTTCTATAATTTTTCAGAACTTGAGATGAATTATATATTATCATAATTTCAATGATTCTAGGATTGCAATTTTCCGTTCTATCGTTAAATAATCAACACAATGTCTTTCTTTGCTTAGTTATACAAAAATCACATTAGACCGATATTTTGTGAAATAATGTAAAAATCCAACAGATAGGCCTATTACAATTATACGATACAGACACAATATTATTGATTATTCACCTAATAATGAATTTCTGAATATCTGACATACAATCCAACTAAAATGAACTATACAATGAATGAATGAACTATAGTAAATTTTACATTGTTATTTTAACTAATTCGATGTCCCAAGTTTTATTATTATCGTTATTTTTGATTACCAATAATAGACCTTCTCCCATATTTCATTATTTTATCATATCCAATTGTGTAGTTTGAGTAGGAATGGTATGATCAAGACAATCAGTTGAAAAGTAGCTAGACTTCAATTGATTTTGCTGATTTTCGTCCCAGTTCAACCGACGTGCTTTATAATTAAACCACAACTTTTTACAAAGTGATTGATATTGGATTTCTCAGTCTCGCTAATCTATGAGTTATAACATACTATATCAATGCACGAACACCTATTACATAAATCAGGAATTAGCGAGAGTTTACATTTATAATTAGTAAAGCGAAATTCAAGCTTATATATTTAAATATATAGGCCTACAAGTAAACTAAATGACCAAGCAGAAATGTTCATCTTTCTTTTGCATTGAAGTTAGATTATATTTAACACTCTCATCAGCTAGACTAACTAACGGTTTAACTGATCAAAAGTACCGCAAATTAAGCCTTTTCATATCTTTCATCATACAAATATTTACACTTAACAGCATCAATTTACGTGTTTACTGACCTAAAACAATTTTGTGCCACTCAAAAGTAACTAAAGATATACATAAATTCCCAAAATGCATAGCATTCGAGGTGAATACGTATAAAATAAAGTTTATAATTGACATGACACAAAAGAAGTTTCCTATTGAGTTAAGTAATTGGCATTTTGAAAAGGTGGCAACCCTTGTTGGTTTGACGAATGAAGGGGTTGGTAGTTGACTTTGACTGGCAAATTTGAAATGAAAAGATCCAAGACTCGAAGAAACGGAGATGTCATTAATAAATGGTGATGAAAAGAAGGGTTTGTGAATTATATATATATATATATATATATATATATATATATATATATATATATATATATATATATATATAGTTTATTCACAAAAGTCCATCCAGTAGCTCTCTTCGTTTGTGGCTTCGTGGCTCCCGCCTCCACCACACATTTCTTTTCACAATTCACGCGCTTCAGTTTAAAAACTCAATGAATAAAAGTCTTTTATATCATATAAAGTTTCTCTTTCTATAAAACACACCAATGCAGCTTCAAAAAATTGCATAGCTTTTCATTCTAGCAACCTTTTAATGGGATGTATTTTTCTAAATCCTCGTTTCTCACTCAATATCCTCACTCTAATAAAACAAACCCAACGAACCAGTAACACCTAGCAAGTTTATCAAAACGTGAATACGAGTTTTTTGGTCAGGTCGAAAGGGCGCCCATTACTATATTCGAACATTCACTAATTAGAAGCAATATAAAGTTCTTTGCTCTATTCTTTCCCGACCACACAAGTGTTAATGACAAAGTGTGAAACCTCCACTTCTCCCCTCCTCCCTTCCCACACCAACCTCGAATACCCCTCCTTGTCTTTGGGAATCAAAGACAACAGCTCTTTGAAATAATAAGGTTTCCATCCAATCTATTGTGAATTGAGAAAGCCAAACTGTGTTCAACACTCCCCAGTCCGACTGAAAACTCGAAACAATCATTGTTCAAGAAAATAAAGAATCATCGTCTTAATTGAAAACTTAATAACAGAATGCATTGCGTAATAATTGAAATCGGGTATATATATATATATATATATATATATATATATATATTTAGAGAGAGAGAGAGAGAGAGAGAGAGAGAGAGAGAGAGAGAGAGATACATATATACTTTTGCCATTATAATGGTTTCTCAGTTCCAAGTATGACGTACGTCTGGGTCCGCTACTTCATAATACAGAAACCAGGTTCGAGGCTATAACAATGAAATGAAATATGTTTTATTTCCAAGCACAAGTCAAGAACTACAATGCAAGAACGTATAAAAGCAAATTAAGACACTCGAGTATGTGTGGTCTGCGAATCTGCGAGTGATCATTACCCTCTCTATAAGTTAGGTACCTTGTCTTTTGGTCGTATCTAATATTTTTATAATTCTTGTTTTTTCACATGGATTATACGATAAATGCAGTCAAAACTGCCACAATGAAACGAACTATGAATGTCCATAAATACTCTAAAATTGTAGATGTTTTAATATGTTTATGGAATGAAATATTCTGTTAAATCTGCACATCTACATTTAGAAGTTTGATCGGTTTGTCGCAATATGAATTCATGATAATGTGTAGATAGTAATCCATAAGTTGAGTCAGAACACAGAATATGACTAACATTTCTACGCTTTTATGGTTGAAAAAAACAATTTCCAATAGAACAATCCGTGAATAAATTCTAGTCAACATGAAAGTATATTTCTAAAAATAACATAACGTGAATAACGCGAAGGGATGATCTCATCACTGAGAAAGGAAAGTCACTCACGCTGTAGACAGTGCAGAGATTTCCGCCAAATTTTCTTTAGTATTCTCAGTTTCTCTCATGCCAATAACTATGTCACCTGTCACAGTTACTTCCAATTATAATTTAATCGATCACAGAATATATGGTAAACTATTCATCTACAGAATGCATACCCAAATTCTTTTGTTTTCTTTTGTAGGAATATTTTAAAAATAACATCACATGCGTTCAATTCAGCTTGCTCAAAGGTTTCAACAGAAGAAAGATACAAACTCAGTTATATTTATTCAATTCAGAACTATTGAAAAAGTGTAAAATAAGGGCATCTCTATGGTTATCGTAAACAATATGTCAAATACCTTTCTTTTCCCTGTGGAATGGTCAAACTGAAGTCGGCAAAGTGACACCAACATCATAAATCCAATATTGAGTGAAGTTTGGTTTGGCTTTCTCTTCGCAATGGTCGAATATTTTATTGACGTGACCAGGTTGTCTATTGTCCCTCAAAACAATACTTCACGGCTAAAATACTTTTCTTAGTATTGGCTTGGACATCCCGCGGGGCAGCGATTTCTCCATCACAATCCTGTTGAATACATTTTGTAAAGCACCTACCGTTGTCCAGTCGTACCAACATGCCCATTGTCAATTGTTTCCAAACAATATTTTTGTTTTATAACCGCATTGAATTGTTGTATATACTCTATTAGTTCTTATAAGTGACCAAAGCATGTCGGATTCAAAAATAGTTACAATAAGTGCTCGAAGAACGAATTGTCGAAAAGAAGATGACCGCATTTTGAAAAAGGAAAAACATAAAATTGACCCGACCATAAACGATTACACAAAAGGACAATATTTTATTGAAGCAAAGAAAAAAAATGTTTTCATATCCCTTGAAATTCTCAAACAATTTAAGGGAGAGTAATAATACCATAAATTGTTTTGAAAGATTTGTATTATATTCACTGCCGAAAGCAGGAAAACCACGATAAATCATATAGCCCTTGGCCGAACCTATACTGAAGTACCTACACCAAAACATGGTATGAAATAAATAAAATAAAGCGTTTCTTCATCCCCACATCCTGTTAGTTGTGAACCAGACTACCAGTTGATACTAATCAAATCTCCTAATCCATGTTTTGTTAAAAACATTTTTCTTTTTCAATGCTTTGTGAGTATTTTTATCGGAATGATCACACTTTTAGCTTTCATTGTATTGCACAGAGTAAGAGCATATAGAAAACAAGATAATTCCGTTGAATTGAAAGGAAATGAGTTTGTGGCTGACAATGCTAGTGTATATAGACACATAACCATCTGTTCTGATGATTGCATGGTTTGATCGAAAAGACTGTATCATGTTGACAAATCAGTCCCCCCTCCCACCCCAACCCCCTCACACGTACATTGAATAAAAGGGGCTTGATTGATAGCGCAAAACCACACATTTCACACTCTTTTGAGTGCGATTTTCTTCCAACCAGCGACTAAGTTATTATATTGAGTGTTGTTTAACATTTTCATAAAAGAATATGTACGTACACTCGGTCAACATTATTAATACAATGAATTTTGTAATTGATTTGGGGATGAAAGACATTAAATTTTCTCCCTCCATATACCACCCCTCGCTTCAACAATATAACTACCCCCAAAATAAAAGAGAGCTATTTACGTCACAAACTGTTTGTAGAGTTTTTGTACCATCACACGTGAAATTTATGCAGACAAAGAGATGCGTCAAATAGTGGCTTTCAAATTATTCTATAAAACAGATTGTGATTGCCTTTAATATGTGTGTCAAGGCTTTTGATTGGATTTCGATCAGGATTCATTGCAACAAGCCAACAACCCCTAACTATCTCGCGATGCCCTGCAGCCAACGTCACCTAACATTATCCCACTCATCACCATAGGCGGAACCGATCGAAAGTCTCCTCTATCGTCAACACTAACTATCGGTAGTTTCGATCCACCAATAATCCTTAAAATAGTAACAGCGTATGATTTCCTATAATCCAGCCATTGTGATGCTAAATACCATATAAGATGACACACTAGGGAACTATACTAGTATGCAAAGTGAAAATCTATTGAATTGAACATCCGGTTGTTTACTTAACGATTGAGTGTTTCGACATTTCTTCAGAGTTGTGGCTTCAAGTATATATCTACATTGACAACTGTTCCGTTGCCATAGTTACCATACATTATAATGGTACACAAAACAACCCTGCATCAAAACGGAATCGATAAGACATTTTCCTCGTCTTGCAACGACATTTTGCAAATCAAAAATCTTCCAGACAAAAAAAAGTCCCTTCTTTTTGCTTTGTATAATATAGATAAATATAATAAGATTAGTCCCTATAGATCGAACACAGTTCAATCTTGTAGATAAGGTATTGAAAGAGATTTCCAGTTGTTATACCTAGGTTGTGTATAGAGGTATAATTGTATTATTGTGTATGTATGTTATCTAGGGTTTGGTTCTTTATGTATGTTTGATTTGGCAGCTGATAGAAACGAAGGAATAAATTATATTCCGTGTTTAGTTCTAATCTAGGGTGGCACGATATCGTCATGGTAGGAGAGAGATTGGTGATGTCATGCTTAAGATGGAGGATATTGCTAAATCTATTATGCAAAATTACTTTTATTTCACTTGAGTTT
Organism: Brachyptera putata; assembly: GCA_907164805.1. Taxonomy (NCBI): domain Eukaryota; kingdom Metazoa; phylum Arthropoda; class Insecta; order Plecoptera; family Taeniopterygidae; genus Brachyptera; species Brachyptera putata. Next base: position 16,784,333 of record OU015464.1, read on the forward strand.
ACGTCAGAGAGCTTATACAGGGAGTTTACTTCAAGGTATGCTCGCTGATTCGGTGCACGCAGCGCCAGACTTTTAGTGTTAATAATGGGAAACTAATGGGAATTTGTGATTGGATAGAAATATATGCAATAGTCGTGGTGCAGCGAATCTACAATAATGTATTTTGTCTCTATATGAATACATTGTGTCAAGATAAAACCGTGTCACTGTAAACTGTGCATTATACAAAACAAGTCGACAATCTAATTCATAGCCTATTTGCACCGTATAATCACTATTAGGCCTATCATATAAATAGAAGTATTTATTTTCTAGGAATTGTTTTTCTATAGAATTGAATGTACTTTGTGTAATCTGAAGGGCGCAAGTGCGATTTCCGTGTGACAGATTATTGCTAAATTCAGTAAGTAATGACAATTAAGTTACATAAACAGCTGTATTGAATGATAATCAGTATGCATATTATTGTTACTAATGCAAAACTTTGTTTCCAAACCAAATACTGGGTAGAGTATTCACATAACATAATAATTTTGTAATTATATAGTACAAATTCAATAATCATGATCTTTATAGATACCGGTAAATCAAACCTGATTTGGAACTCAAAGTAAGCTTCATGCTAAATGTATCACATAACAATCAGCCGATAAAGGAGACAATGATATTATATATCTACAATACATAATAATCATAATTAATATTTAACGACTCATCCATGATAATAACTCATCTTATGTTTTGAACCCCAACAGATTGTTCAAACTGGCAACACCGTTTCTTACCTCATTAATTATGCATACCACATCTTATCTTCTGTCAGTCAGTTGAGATGTCGGCTTGTACACCCACAGTGTTGCCAATTCCGATCGACCGTCTCCCCTATCTACTAACACTAACATTAGATGTTTCGAACAGTCAGTTAAAGCGTCGGATTTTAGTTATTTTGGTTGAAGGTTCCGATCAAGAGTCACCCCTATATAATGACCATTATCGGTTGTTGGTTTCGAGCCGTAGAAGTTGTGTCATGTTTGGCAGTAGCTGCGACTGTAACATACAGGTGTTATACTAGAGAGGGATAAATTGCTCTCCTCATTTCTTATAACATGTAGCCATTTGCTGGGCTTCTATATATAGGCTCATCAGCAACTATGGTCAGACATTGAACAGTGCCGTTTCGAACGATAACGAAGATAAAACAGGGGTTAAAATCGAGTTTTAAATGCTAATAGAAGTGGTATTTATATTATATACATTCATGTCTTACAATATAACTGCAGGTATAATCTGTATTATATGTATAAATAGTGGAATAATTGCAATAAGTACATCTCACATCATTATGCATTTTCAAACTGAATATCTCATTTTTCTGATTACTTTTTCCGTAGTGGTACCATGGAGTGAAGAAGTTAGGATTGTTTTGCGGTATGTTTGAATGTTAATTCATTCGATATATTGTAAATAGAACGTTCATTGATGACAATTGAAATGATATTTTTCTCATTGAATAGTGTTCAGTGAAGTTAGCACTTATATGTGTACACTTATATGTGTATAAACTGATAGTTATATGGCTATATCAAATAGAGTAAAAATGCGCGAGAAACTGAGAGAGACAAGAAAACGAGGATAGAAGTAGAACCTGAAAAAACCTGAACTTTTTCATAAACATCGAAATCTTGATGTACAATCATTGTTACCCATTTACGGCTAAGAATGAAATGATACAAAACAAATTTGCTGAGCATTGAGTATTGATATCGAACTTGTACACTCCTTAATTGAATTGGAAACGAATTGTTTCCATTAATTGCTGATCTATCGTCGTTTTCCCATACCCGGAAAATCCAATGTAAAGTATTCTATTTGGTTTTTCCTACTACTTAGTTACATCATGCAACTGATCATCACTATTTCTAGTCCTTATATAAGGCAGCAAAGGTGTTCCGATGTAGCGCCTCATTCCCATACGCTATATATCTCTGGCATTAATTTTCCTCCACTGTTATCATCTATCAACATATTATTTTACAAAAACCTACTAAATTTATCAGGAGAGCGTAAGTTTTTCATCACATGATATGATTCCTATTCATCTTTCAACAAATAATAAATGTTTAAATGATTCTTCTTATTTGATATAACTGTGAGTCCCGTCACATACCTATTATATATTGAATATGAAATCAAGATTGTAAAAATTAGAACATGTGCTACATTCACAAAGGAGGACTGAAGAAAGATAATTAATAGTGTGTTGATAATCTCCGAATGTATTAGTGAGGTGAGATGACTTGCGTATCACGTAACTGTACCAGGGATAGACTCTCAATATGGACTTATTTATAGTGAATTGTTGTGCAGTATTATTCTCATCGAAAGAAACTTTGCGTCGTCTGTCAGTCATATATATATATATATATATATATATATATATATATATATATATATATATATATATACTCTACGCAATTTAAGGTACCCAGCAGATCTTGAATAATTATATCCTAAATTTGAATGTTTAATTTTATATAATTATAATGTGTTTCTTAGAATGACGCAAAGCTTATCAAAGGAATTCGAAACATTTTTTGGCATCAATTCTTAAATGTGAATTTTTCAGTTTTTGAAAATTGACCATATTTTTTTCAGACGATTATTTTAATTCTTGGTGATCCGATTGATTACTTTGCTGCTTGCATAGGATGCAAGGGTTATTTTTATGTCGTTCCTCAGCAATAATTTTGATATAATAGAGAATTGATGGTAGGCCTATATTAGTACAAAGAAATCAACGAAATTGTGAACGATAAGTACGTGAAGTATACCAATAAATAATTAGCAACAATAATGAATCTTTGGATCATTAAATGATTATGATTAATCGTTGATAATATATTAATTCATAAAAAAACAGTTGACGTATACATTTTGTTCAATTAGGTTTTTCTGTGATTTTCACACTACACACGATTTAGTTATATTACACAGAATATCTCAAGTTCATTCCGTAGAATTCAACGTAAACCAACGGATTCAATGATGATCTTGAATTGGGCAGTATATGAAGTGTGAGGTTTCTCACATTCTCTCGATTGTGTCTCGTTTGAAAATGTTGTAGTCCCCTGAGTATCATGCAGAGGTCGAGGACGCATAATAAATAAATAAAACACATGCAAGGTCCTTGGAGTTGAATAACTACTTGGTGGCAAGACTACTAGAGCGGCTTCCTCCAATCAGGCTCGGCTAGAAGAGAGAACGGAAAAAAAACTAAACAGTTTTATTTAATGCTAAAATAATTTAACACACACACAAACATTAATTACCACCTGTTCATTGTAGCTTTCTTATTTTAAATAGAATTTATTGTTGACATGAAAAGTCGCATTGTAAACCGTGGTGAGAACATAAGGGGCCTATTGAATAAGCGGAATTAAATTTAATATAATATAAAAGTGATAAAAGAAGTTTTGTACGCTTTCAGTTCAACATTCATGATTTCAGAAACGAAATTTTTCGGTCCTCAAAATCTTTTAAAAATCTGTATTCTCATTTCTTTCATGTTAGAATAGAAATTCTTATAGTGAAACTTTTGACCAAGTGTGACCGAATACTGATCTACTACGTATTGTGTTCATTATCTTAATTTGTTAAGACGTCCCTCTCGAAGGTGTGTATGAATGAATTGAACGTCATGGTCACCATTTTACTTCATAGTCAATGAAAAACGTTCAAAAAGCGTATTTTGAAAAATACAATAATATATTGATGGTATACACCATGAGGCTATACATTTCTTTCATAAAAATAACTTCGCCAAAGAATTCTGTCAATGGCACACCTGCACCTTTTTTTCCTAAGAAAAAAAAACTGTAAGTTAGTGAATTTGACTTTGACTGTTCTCTTTCCATCATGACAAGTTGAAAAGCCGAATAACCAGAATCAAGTTTGTAACGCATTAAATCGGCTTCTTGATATTGTGGAATGTGGGAGGCTGTCAGAAGAGGATGATGACGAAGAGAATGAGGGTGTGTATGTGAGAGAGGTATAAAGGGAAGGAATTAGGGGCTGCGATGGTTGAAGGTTTTCTCAGGCGGCGCCGAACTGGCTGGCAAGGACCGTTGCTTCACCAGACATCATGGCAACGAGAACCAAGGACGACAATCCCAAGTTGAATCGTGACCGATGAAATATGATCGAACCATTGTTAACAACATTGACATAAATTAAATTAAATGTGTTATGCTAGTCAAATGAAAATTGATTATTTACTAACTATGTTCCGCGAATTTTGTGCACGTTTTCTTCTTATACTTCAAGTTATGTGTGGTCGTAGTTGTCTGCCAACGTAATGACTTTTAATTCCAGTTTGTTGAAGTTTTGTTAAACTATAAAGATTATATAAACTGTGACAACTCGCACAACCCAAAATTAATGAATACTTCCCTTGTTATGGGTATTTACCATGGGTATTACATATTTATTGCAGTTAACTTTCCATGTATTTTTGAGAAGAAATATCAATTAAATGGCTGACACTGTCAGATTACATGTGCATTACTATCACCAATTAATATTTTAGAGAAAGTACTTGTAACGAAATCCATACGCACATTATTCTTCGACATTTCTTTTGGGTAAAATATTAGATATTCTCAATACATATCATTTGATACTTTCAAGCCTGTAGCACTTACAGCGTTCTCCTATTCAATTATTTGTCTCAAGCTAATATTAACAGAAACACTTTTCTCTACTCGACACTTTTAAAAAGCAATCACGTTCTGTTCTTGCACACTTCGTCATCGAGCAGCATAATGAGTAAAATAGCAACGGTCAGGCCCATACATCATCGAAAAGAGTTGCACGGCAAATATTCATGCAATCATCAGTCCCATTGTTCAACCCATCAACCTATAGAATGTGTGTTCTATGAGATTATAATGTATGGCTTCCATTCACATTACAAAGCGTATGTATACCAGTTGTCTCGCGTCTTTGCATTAATAAACACTATAAACATTTTATTCTTCAATCTGACATCCGTGCTATGATGAAGTGCTATACTGTATTGTTTGTTCACAGAGGATGAATGTAGAAAGGGTCGAGGAGGTATTATAATGAAGGCGATTGTACACATGCATCCGACCAATGAATGTAATGTTATCCGTAGGCCTATCTTCTTCAGATTCCATTGAAAATAAAATATAGTAGCCATACACGTACTGATAATAAGCGAACTTATTATGTCCAAAGTGTGGACCGTTTACACTCTAACAGTGGAACTTGTTTTTGGGTGGATTTTATATCACCCCATTCATGTACATCAGGGAGTAACGGAGTTTTTTTTCCGTATGTGGTTATATTCAGATGAAAATACCGTGCAAGAATAAGGATTAAAATCCTTGAAAGAGAAGATTTGTCAAAAAGGATACCGGTGCATACAATGTATAGTAGAGATAAATCTGTGAAGGGCTTAAAGTAACTGTGCAACTTCTGTTATAGTTTGTTACCTTGGAAACGGTGGAAGCTGTGCAGAAGGGTATTTAGGCCGTGTGAGAAAAGAACCCTCCAACATGCATTTACATGAGTATTTAGATAAATTGCCTGATGTGGTTTGCGCGTTATTGTCCATCGTCAATAGTTAGAAGAATGAAGGGGGAGTTCCGGTGATCTCAATGCTCTTAACTCACGGGTTTTTGTTGAGTTGGACATATCTTGAGAATAGATCCTGAAGAATGTATTGTCTGAGTAACAGAAGAAGCCCCCCTCTCCATCCTTCCCCCGTCTCATGTTCCCCCTCGCCCACCCACTCACACTGGTCCACACACGCAGCTTGTGAAGAGTTTTACCTGTGATCGAAACCATGTTCTGGATATGATCGCCGTTTACTGGGCTTCACCACAAAACAACGCAATAACAATGACAGAGTAGCAAAATATTTCAATGAAAATTGTATGTTTTCATTTTTGGATTGTCGTTGGATTTTTTTCGAAACGCAAAATGCGTCGCTAAAACATTGCTCATTTCCAGTATATATCGGTTCTATGAAAAATTAAATTCGGTTTATCAGTCCTAAGATTTAATAAAAATCAACATTGTTCCGATTTAGTTTGTTCATGAAAGTTGACATGATTGAAAAGTGTGTAGGCCTACTTATATAGTACGAATTTAAATTCTAGTCTATTTCACCATAATACAAGCAGTCGTTATTACAAATATAATAATAATAACAAGTGAATCATAAGTAGTGATGTATAATCAGTACACAGCTAGCACAATCCCATGCAAATACATAATCTATCAATCACGCTGATAATGTTATGGGCAGTAATTTTGAAAGTGAAACCGATTTCATTTCAAGAAATTCAATGAGTTAATTCATGTATCATTAATTCGCCTGTTGGATTTATGCCTCATCATCTCTCACCGATCCAACATATTTAGCAGGTCACTCTTCTCCTCTATAAGGTCACACATCCAGTCACACTATTTCTTTTTGAAAAGGTCCAGTCTTTATACGCCATTCAACCCGCTCAAAGTAAGTAATGGCCATTTAGCGCGGCGAGGGTGAAAGAGAGAGAGAGAGGGTCGGAAGTTCTTATATTCACCCGGGTGTATAAAACATTCTCAGGTGTTTTCCCCGCTCTTTGAAGAACTGTGGGATTCCTACTGACTGCTCTCTGCTTCAATGCATTGATCTCCAATGGTTCCACGTTGACCCTTACACAAAAGACGACCCCCTCAATGCTACAATGTCCCATAGTTCACACCTAACCATTCAGTTTACCTACTGTTCGTAAATGCGAACCATGAAAAATGCAATAGTAGATGTTTGCTTCCACTAGTTATCTTCAACTTCTATTTCTATATCGTGAGATTGTGGAAGACACGAAGTTGTGATTTCATACGATTCGTATAAGCTGTATCAATTCTTCAAACAGTTCTCCATTGACGTTGCACAACTATCAATCTATGTCAGCTAATCTATGTACATTTATATACATTTCTATTGTTATATTCAAATCTATATTATTAAAAATCATTCAGTATGTTGTGTGTTATTGATAATAATTTCTAAACATGACGTCTGTACATGATGTCACCTCATCTTGACAGTCACGACAAAGTAGTAACAAAGTAATTGAAAATTCTAGACGAGTATGTTATTTCAATTCTAGTAATTTCAAATAAATAACATTACTTATTCAGATTTACTCGTATTTTCATCATATTAATAATCAACCTGCTGGTTTATATATTACTCAATATCTTACATCTAGAATTCAATTCCATTTCACTTTCACCAATATTGGGGAATAATCGTAATCTATAAATCAAATGATAACATTTTCAGTGTATCAAATTGATTAAATATAATATACTGATGGTAAGTGAGGAAAGTCTTATGGCACATATCGGGATATAAAATGGTATATTTATCAATCATTATCTATTTCCATTACTATCATAGTTTCTCATTGCATTCTAGTTATTTCATGATTATGTTGTAGTACATAAAAGTGTAGTTGCAGTGATAATGAGTAAAATTGTACTGTACACGAATAACAAATGATATAAGGGTTTTTAAATCAGTTCATCCACCTTTACCTACATGTTGATACTATTCAATGACGCAATAATATGGGCATGCATACTACATAGTATTTCATATCACATAAATGGACATAGGCGTCTTTTTGGATCGAGTATATAATTATATTGTCATATTTATTGCATTGATATGAATAAGAGAGTTGATATTTTCTTAAACAAACACCAACATATATTTCTTATGCTCTAACCTGTACATAGTTTAAGTTATATTATTTCTTTTCGGAAACCAATATAAGGTAGGTTCCTGGAGCTACCACTAGGGGGTTGACACAAAGTCCCACCCTTCTTTCCATTCTTCTTTCGTCTCATACAAATACTCGCACACTGGCAAGGCGATACATCCATCTATCTTCTGGTTTGTTCCCTTGTTTGAGGCTTGTGGACATAAGAGGAACAAGGAAGGAGAGATGGTATTTGGACCATGCGTGGCCAGCCAGTCTGGCCCGTAGAGACTTGGGGACGCCGGCACTTGGGCACGATACTGCCTAAATGACATCGCCGACAATACAAGGGACAACACGTTAGGTGAAAGATAAGCTGCGAGTATTGAGGGAATATATAAAGATATAAGTATAAGGTTGACCAGCCAGTGAAAGTTAAGCAGGGAGTATTGATGAAATCTATAATGATTGAATCATAAGGTTTACCAGCCAGTATTATTGTAACAAGATTCATTAAATGGTTCTTCAATTACAATATTATTATATTATTATCGTGAATGAAAAGCTAAAGGGGGTGAAAAACATTGAAAATGAAAGTATTGTAATAATTGAAACGACCCAATCCGTAAATTTTACCATTTCACAGAAAAAATATGTTAAAGTCATACACTAATTTTTTAGCAGATTGACAAACTCCATACAAAATTGTGAAACCATCAATAATCCACCATTTGAATGATCCAATGTGATTCATTTATATTTAAATGAAAATTATGAACAAATCACAGAATCTGGATACAAAAACCTTCGAAAAACAAAATAAATAATTTCCTCAGGTTGCATTCGGAATGAGTCAAAAGTAATCAACCCCCTCCCCCACATACTCTTCATCTTAACCTAGGAATGCACACTTTTACAACACCGTGGTTGGTCCATTGATGTCGGGTCGAGGTAGAACCGCGCGCGGGTCGAGAGAGACCGCGCATGGACATGGAGAGAGACAGAGCGTCTTCATTGCCAATCAATCAGGATAGTTTAACAAGCTTGGCGGGAGGAATTACAGCAACCATATTAACCTATCACTTTGTCTGACACCCTTCAACGTCAAACCCTGTATATAAGATCTTCATCACAACATCACCTTGGATGTAATATAAGTCAGGCCGAGAATGTTGTTTTCAGACATGTGTAAACACGATGCATAAATCTGTGTGGAAGAGAATTATTTATTGTGGTTTAATCGGAATGCTCATAAAATGAGATAATCACACATGTGGAATATTGAATATAATATGAAACATGTCCATGGTGCATTATTATGTTTCAAACTCTTCAATTTGTCAGAGTTCAGTATGAATTCAAAAACTTCTATAATTCTTCACTACCGGGTTTCGTGGAAGGCTATTGTGAAGATTGCGCACAAGTATGTTGTGATTTTTTTTTTGAGAAAACGAGAGGAAATGAAATAATATGGAGCAAGGACAGTTTGTGGAGGAACTGAGTGAATTACAATAATATTAAATACCAGCACCCGTACATGGAACAACGTGTAGTAATACTTAATATCAATAAATACGTTTTGTATTGAAAGTCTTAGTTCCCCTATTCGGAAGGAAAAATACAAGGACAATCTTATCTCTCAAAGAAAAATGATTGATCACAGATCACAGATTATAGTCATATAATAAGTAGGATAATGATCAATTCAGTCATTTTCGTTGAAGACATTCGATTTCATATCTTGATTCAAAATTGAAAAATATTTTTTTCAAATTTACAAAATTTGTCACTATCTTATAATTAACTGCACAATATGAATAGGTTAAGAATCCATCCAGTCTCTCTTGAAGATGAAAATTAGAATTTTGTTATTAGATGTCACAAAATTTGATAAAAGCAACTTTTTATAACATTTGTATTAGTCAGACGATGGCGAGGATATTTGATGCTGAAATTTAGAGAAAATGTTAGATTCAAATAGTGTTATTCATTGGAGTCTAAGGAAGGGAAGGGAAAGGCAAAATGAAAAAAGTGAAATTATCAAGGTAGACAGTGAAACAATTAATACTGGAAATAAATTACCCAAATAACCGAAAGATTTCAAAATGGAACTCTTTTTTCCAAAAATGATTGTGACCAATCCTACTAATGCTCATTTGATAATTTAATTATAATCATTATTATTTTGTATCTTTGAACTTAGTAGACCTATTTGATACAATAACCTCATAACATAATGAAAATGTATACATATAGGCCTATATATACGCTCTTCATTTTCTTCAACTACATTAGCCCATTATACACATTCACCGCATGACAAGTAAAAAGCACTACACAGTCGAATCTCCACTCTCTTTCTTATTATACCTTCAGTCTTGAGAGAGCCAGAGAGAGAGAGAGAGAGAGAGAGAGAGAGAGAGAGAGAGAGAAAGCGAGAGGGAGAAAGAGAGAGAGAGAGAGAGAGCGAGAGAGAAAAAGAATATAATATAATATAAAAGAATAAGATCTTTGTAAAGAGTTGAGAGTGAAGATAAGAGCCATAAGACAGGCAGCTCAAGCTATTGCATGGCATCTTATTACCATTAGAACAGGGGGTGGAGCTATTCTGATTGTCGTTGACTGAATAGTAGATGTAGACCACACACTGTGTGCTTGATTATATACTGTGTTGCTAAGGCTACCATTGCTGCCATGGTGATAATATAGTCGTTTTGTGTGTCAAGTGTGCAGTGTAAAGATATACGCTGAACATAATGGTGGAACTTGAGTTGTTATTATAGATTATTATTGATAACGATATTTTGTGATAATAAGTAAACATGTAGATTTTGCAGTACGAGACTGTGGGCCTAATATGAAAATATTTTAATTGATCTCAATTAAACTTATATGGTGCATAACATTCTGATGCTCACAATATAATAAGACGTGTGATCCTGGTTTATTAGAAAAGTGAAACTTAGAATGGTTGACTTCAAAAATGTTCATAGAATGTGTATTGGAAGATTTTTGATAAAAAAACGGCCCTTCCACCAAAATGTTTTTTTTCCATTTGACAAAATTAACCGAAATATATTTATCACATAGGTCATGTTACACACGCATTGTCTCTGGTATTAAATTCCAATATCATTACCTGAAATAATTTTCACTTTTCACGTAGATGTGCCTACCGTCAGTTTGAGAAATCAATTACTCTCTTACGCAAGATGATATGATGCAATATGATGCAGTATAGGCCTATTCACAGTCCATTCTTGGAATGTCCGACTCCCCTCTCATCGCAAAATGTATTTTGCGATATATATATATATATATATATATATATATATATATATATATATATATATATATATATATATATATATATATATATATATATATATATATATATATATATATATATATATATATATATATATATATATATATATATATACATATATATATATATATATATATATATATATATATATATATATATATATATATATATATATATATATATATATATATATATATTTATTTATTTATATGTATATATTATGTATATGTATTACGTATAGGCATAACCTCTAACTTGGATAACTACGTCACTCACAATTTTCACATGTGCGTTTGTGTGTGTGTCTGGCTCTTCTACGTAACGTCTTATGATATTATTGTAAAGGAGGGGAGGGCATGTATATTGTCAAGACCACTTCACAAGTGTCATATCGCCAGGATGCAAGTAATGGGTGGGTGGAACTCGAACCAAGTACCATCTAACACCATATTAGGTCAATACTGCAGCGTCATTCTTGTTGGTTCAGCTAATAATGTGTTCATCTTTTGTTTGTTTTTGTGTTCGTTTCCTGCCCAATTGTTTTATACGTATAAGTATGGACAGAAAATGGTTGAATGCCACCTTTTGTGCTATGCTTTTATTGTTGCTGTGCTTGAATTAGCATGAGAAAGGAATTACCCCCTAACAGTCAGTTAAAGATAAGAACAGCTTGTCTTTTTCCGAGTGTTGTGCCTTCACTCTTCCATGTCTTACTCAGAGTTTTATTTATCAATTCGAATTAGAGCCGGTTGTACCTATTGATAATTAGTAAATTGAGCGAAAATGTGCGAATGAACTTGTTGTCATGCTTGCTTCAAGTAGACCATATGTATTTTCGTACCTTAACTAATAATTACCTGATAATTATTTGATAATCAGTTAGTACATCCGACTTTTGGTGAAATTACTATATTTTGCCCCATGAGTAATTATGATGAAATATTTTGATAACTAACTTATGATGACTATTTACAGAAATTTTAAATAATTCTTCCGATGTGGTGAACTGACATTGATATAATCGATTTAATTCAACATAATCTTTCATCAATATGAGTATTTTCGATATCATTGTCGAGTTCATAGCAGCTATTCATACAGTTGTTTATTAACTCTAAATTCTACTCGATACTATCAATATGAACCTAATATGATACATGTGTTGATATCTCATATAGTATTGAACATTGTCTCTTATGCTGGATTTATAGTTTGTACATTTTTGAAAGATTGGAATTGAATAATTTCAAACTTTTATCTGTATATATTTGTTTTATGATTTCGTTAATGAAATGAAGTTAATGACACTTCATTATAGTCACTTTTTCCATTCACTCCATGATTCTCGTATCATGAAATAGTATATATATCTATGCCTACATTCATCTGGGGACTGTGCTTCATATTCAATCTAATTGCATTCACAGAGGTAGAACGCACTAATTATATATACCTTTTTATTATTATATAGCTTCCTATACACATTCCCCAATAAAGCCTAACTTAACACTAAAACAGCATCCCACATCCTCTCTGTTCACTGAAATTCCACACCACATCGCACATATTATTCTCTCTATTCACCTCCATCTACTCATTCCACACAATGTAACCGCACAACGGGCGAGAGTAGCGACCGTCATGTGAGTACGTTTTGCCTATTCACTGTGGAGGCAATGAATGCTTACATGTCTGTCTATGACATGACCCTTTCTCCGGGCACGCTCACATCATTAACACCGGTCGAGGGGGGCGGGGGCGGGGGCGGCTGCGGGGGAGGAGGTGGTCTGGGGGCAAAACGCAAATATAACTAGATGCATCACGCCCCCTCCCCACACGAAAAACACAATCTGTGATGATGCGCATATTCGGACAATCACTCAAAAGAGAAGCTGTCCAACGTGGAAAACTAAAACGAAGCGATAGAATGATGAGATTGAAGAGAAGAGAAGGAAGGGGATATTTTGAGAATGGAATATAACGTAGAAGTGAAGTTTCCATTCGAAACCCTCCGACAGAGTACTTTTCAATCGCGTCAAGTGTAACTGACACTCCATTTGACGATATTCTCTCATTAATATATAACCAAATGATTGAATATATTCGAATGGGAATCTGATAAGAGCACTGAGCACGGGCTATTCTCTCCATTGAGACGGAGTGCCGAATAGCGAGCGCGCGGTGATGGATTTTCTTTCGGGCGCACTGAATGGAGTGGCGTCTAGGGACCAATAGGGAGGGAGCGTCGCTTACTCGACATTGCGTCGCGACGTCAAAGACAAAGACAGACTTCTTCTGTGAGACGAGAAGTAAAACATCGCTCAGAGAGAATCTAAAACGCTGGTGTATATATCCCTTATATAAACACGGATTTGTTGAGCACAGTATGACTGATCTTCAAGTAGATGGTTTTGAATGGACAGAATATTTGTGTCCAGTCGTGGAATGACCGTTGTGGGATATATTTACTCATGAATGGAGACGCAAACAATGCTAAGAATCCAACAAATTCTTCATGCTTATTCCCCTCTCTTTCTCCCTAAAGAACAGCTGGGAGAGACGTAAGAAGGACATCTATACAATACCAACAAAAGAAGTACAAGAAAGGTTCATTCAGTTACCAGTACGTTTCTAAAAGTTGTTCCATTCCATAAATCGAACGTGGGGTGGTTCGGGAGGATAAGGAAAAAAGAACGAAAAGCAAAGGGATTCGTGTTTTTATTATACAAAGAATCACATTTTTAAGACTACTTCCAATATGTTTAAACTTACGAATAAATACTATATAGGATTTAGGTATACCTTACAGGATCTATGTTTTATTTCATATAATATGATAAAGCCGATTCAAAGGTCCTAAGCACACATTCAAGTTGGACATGGAGAAAAGTCGCTGTGATATATGCCATATTCTCTTTGATAAATTTCCTTCTTTCGACCAACAAGTGCCCATTGACGGGTAGTGAGGTAGAAAAAAATGGAATAAGCCTCATGGAATCGTCTTGTGAATGTATTGAAGATAAAGAGGGTGGATTTCCTATTATATGTGTATGTACTTTCACACAAAAATATAATAATATTGAAGAAATATATTATTAATATGAAATGCGTATATAGTTAATATGGTTTTGTGATTTCAGATAAGAGCGACGGCGGCCATTCCTTGCTGTGTGCAACGCGGCTGTTTTGGTTTTACCCATGTTTGAGAGGCAGGAAATGCAGTGACCCAGTGTGTCAAAGAGCACAAAAAGGACCGATTTAGGTTGAATAGAATATGTGTTGGAAGATACAATTGCCTCTTTGCTCAATATAGGACAATGATAGTAAAGGTATAGACATTCATTCATGATCTAAAGAGATTCCTTACGGATACCGTCCCTTGAAATACATTGAAACAGAAAAATCATGTGATAGTTTATCCTTTCATATCCCTCAGCACTGACGGTCGAATCGATATATAGAGCATAACGTATGCATTATCAATGTATTGACTTTTTATAAAAGGGTGAACTGATTTTTATTAAAATGTATTCGATACTAATTTGAATATGCAATAAGTAATCAAACTGTGAATAATTTTGTCGGTACATAATAGATATTGTAATTTTTGATCACACCTCCCGATGAAAATTAAATTGAATTTCGAACAAATTTTAATAGGCAGGTGTATAAAATACATTACCTCTTTGTATAATCAAGTTTACATTTTGTTAACCGTATAATAGGTTAGTTTCAATGCTCAATACCAACCTTTGGACAGAAATTATTCATTTATTCATATACCATTCAATTGGATTTATGTGTACCAAAATGTGTTTCTAATACGCGTTTCATACAATTCTAGTTGGAGTTCTATTATCCCTTGTTATATTATTCAGTTTTACATTTGCCAATCCGATTAAATATTTGTATTTTAGAATACAATAATAAAAAAGGAACATTTGGGTTACATTATGTTGTACAATTCTATTCCATATAACACACCGTGACACGGATATATAGAGACATTTAAATAATGTAATAGTGAATTGTGTATTACGTATTCAAATATCGAATCAATAACATCGCAGACAATTTGATTCAGGAAATCGGTCTATTCTTCCATCGTAAACAATCGATAAAGGAGAATCAAATATCATTACATTATTATAATATTTTATATACAGCGTTATTTCGTGACGCTTTACATTTCTGCATGAATTCCTCGTAATGTCTTCCTTTGACACCGAATAAAGACCAGTTTCATAGAAAATCGGCTGAAGCTAATATTGTAAATGTGAATTGAACTCAAATAGGTACTCGCTTTTGCAGCGATGTCATTCGTTTTCGGGTGCTTTTTGAAGAGTTTTGTCCTGAAGAGGACCACATAAGGGTCATTCTCCGATGCGTTAACCTGCTCCTATGATCCTATTGTACAAATCAAAGAGCGAGTAAGAGAGAGAGAGAGAGAGAGAGAGAGAGAACGAGAACATCTTATTCTTCCATTCTCACGAGCACAAAGCTTTGGGCTGCATCTCCTGTAATCCTAAGCCTGCTTACGATTCACAGCCATGCACCTGGACTATGAGGCAGTACAGTCTGTATCAAAGAGCTTTCCCACCACACGATCACAGGAATAAAGGGATATCTCTGGAAGAATAAAATCTGACAATATTTGAGCCTAATTTCACACAAGATTGGCTTCTATATAAGGGTACAATGACGTAGGTTTGACCTCAATGGAAGGTTTTGTAGGATTTTACATTACCATCATCTGGAGAAACAAGTTCAGCTTCTCAGTCACAAGACAATAAACTTACTAAAAATACTCAACTGAACTTTCATACTAATTGCAGTATAGCATTAATGATTATATTGCGGTAATTAAACATAGCTACTGAATTTATAATGCATCGTAGTTCTGATTAGAGATGTTGTTAATCACAACCATAACCATCACAATTGTTGAATTATCTATGATCTGAGGCTGTCTGCGATGCAACACAAGTGCATGCTTAACGTAATCTTATTGCAGAGATGAAATGCAAGCTGGGAGTGGAAAAAACCGAGAGCCAACATAAAGAATATAAGAGCCATTTGGCTGCTATAATACTAAAACTAGTCAAGAGAATGCGCTGATTTTAATTAATCTAGATGGCGTCTGGAAAAAGAAAAGATGTAGGTAATATAAAATTACATCTCAATTAAGAAATGAGAGCTGTAATATAATTGAACTGAAATACTTTCTACCGCCAGATGAAATAGATTTCATATATAACTTATAAGTAACTATATAGCGATTTTTTTTATGAAATCTAAAATATATATATTTCAGATTTTCCATGATTCTACATGACATTATAACACGATAGAAAATTATTGAATTAAAAATCCAGATGTAAGCATGGTATTCATAAATATCTTTATGCTTTCTGTCATATATAAAATACATTGATAAAAATGTGTTGTGATGTGGGCCCATTACTCACAGAAAATGAAAAAAGTCAACATCCTGTATAAATAATTTTACAGTCTTCTGTTGTAAAGAGTTTCCAATGAATCCATCCTAAATGTTAATTGCTATTTCAAAATAAATGCTCGTGAAGTCGTGTTATTATTACCCCTAAGATAGTTTCATTTATGGCTCATACAAATCACGGGAACACAACAATAATATGTAAATTGCGAGTGAAAAGAAACGAACTAAAGAAACGAACCTGTTTTTTTTCATTATTATTTCTGATCCCTTAAAATCCCCTGCCTTCTGTTTTATATTGCCCATACGGGTTTCTACTCTGGTTATATTGCTTGTCCGGATAGCACCAGCTATGAATAAAGAACACCATCACATACACAAAGAGTTCAATGCTAATAGGCTGCAGCGGCATATTGTTCAACTAATCAAGTCTGGCATTTGGAATCTGGTGAAAAACTTTTCACAGATTTATATATATGAACCGACACCTGAAGTTATTCATAATTTTTGATAGCGAAGAATTAGAAGCTGTGGGTTTTAAAATGTTTATACACCGACATCACACAATATGCTTTATCGTGGCTTTTAGGAGTGGTTTAGCTTTATAGCATATTATTGTCGTTAGAGCTTTTTATAATATACAGAAGTGTGTATATGATTTTTGTGTTCGTAAATTTAAATATAAAGCTATATAATTGTTGATGTTATATGTCATTTACTCTATAGAGGTACCCAGTATTGAAGTATAATTGGATCTTTTTTGTTATGTTAGATGTACAATGTACATCTATACAATTGATTAAATTTGTATAGAAATATTTTTCTACATAATGAATTAGGATGGTATGTTTTGAGTGAACGAATAGGATGCTATAACATGCTACAACAACATGCTACATGCTATAACTTAATTGTCCTTGTGAGGTATAGATGAAGGAATGTAATTCAAGCTATTTCAATTAATCGAGTAAATCATGTGAAACAATTTTGAATTGTGAACAAATCGTAAAAAGCAGTAGAAATGCAATTGTATGACTTTATTTTTGTGTTACTTGACCCATGTATAATCTTTTAGAACAGAAATTCCCCAAAACGAACAAGTGTTCGACATCAACTGCGTCGTATTATTTTCAACAAAAATATTCACATGTATTCAGGTCATATGTATTCGTATATGTATTCTGATTGATAGGTAACTCAACATATATTTTGTCATATCGACAATATATTGACATTGTCAAATTATTCTCTATATACTCATGAATGAAAATAAGTATCTCATTGAGCATTACACTATCAAACACAATAATACCAACTATCACTTTTTCTATTCACAAAATAAATAAATATACTGAATATAATACACACAATATGAGCTAGAATTTCAGTCTACTTTTGTGAAAGCATACATGGCTGCCGCTCGCATTCACACCTGTGTGTTCCCCATTCGACGTCCACCACACAGTGGCACAACAGGGGGGCTCTAGCCCAGGTCGTCAATATTATAAACCCCGTGGATGAATAGGGCGGATGACTCGCTAGTTTTCACGCAGAATCTTTGGCCAAAACCACGTTTAGTTGCTATAGAAATGCAGATCTATTATTATATTGCATTGTTGTTGAACAACGTATATAATATGCCACCTCGATTCGGCTGATGCTTCTGTATATAAAGAAGACTGTATCCATGCCACTGCTGGGTACAAACTTTTAGTTGGCTACTACTTCACTATACTTGCAGAGCTATTCTATTCGAACACAAGTAGACCGATATTATATTATTCTCATTGTCATGATGAGGAATTATATTAGTACAATGGAGGCGATACAAGTTGATGCGTAGTTAATATAATTCGATCAAAATTATTGTGTTGAAATAAAGAATAGATATTTAGGGTGCACGACCCGCAGTATGATAAGGTAGTCCTTGGTGTGAATATTTTGGGGAAGAATTTGAATAATTTCTAAACAATCTGATTTTTATTGTTCTCTTTTGAATAAGTATTCTGAGTAAAAGAAAAAAATTATTCAATATGGTTCGTAGAAGATTGATTTTTTAGTATCAGAGAGAGCGAGGGAACTAAAAACAAATCGGAAAAATTAGGATGACGATGAATATACATGAATAAAAGCTATCTGGATTCATAATGATGAATGGACGTTGCTGATTATAGATAGAGAACAGCTTATCACATGTTAAAATAGATGTGATAGAATTCATATTTCGCGTGAATCAGTGAAATCGTTCAACCCTTTTGAACCGTTCAAAACCGGAAATTATACTAGTGAAATAACCTAGCAATTGTACATAATATTTTCGTTTCATAGTATTCAGAGTACTTGAGCAGCGATTCAAAAAAAGCGAAAAACTCTGTGCCGTATTCCGTCTGTTGAGGTATGAATGAAACGGAAAACAATTTAGTCGTGTCGAAGTACCTCGAACCCGGTCCCGTCCGTGCCTAGATTTTGAGACTTTGTTCCCCGAAGAGAAGGTTTTATAAATCTCTCATGAACCGATTGATAAGGGCACACAAGCTTACATTGAACTATCTTTTCAGGTATGGTTTGAAATGTAGGCCTGAGGACACAATCTTACATTCAGTAATGCAGCACTTAATAAAAATCGGTCATTTTCATACATGCATTATGGATAAACAGACAATGTAATTAGGGATATTTATGTAGTTTATATTTCATGTATATTCCAGTATGAATGAGCTGCAGTGATTTCTTATTATTAATCATTATGAATATTATGAAATTTGTGAATAGGGCCCACGAATAAAATATGTTTCGAAGATATTATAATAACATACAATTAATTATTGTTAATTATTGAATTAATTCATTAAATTAAAATTAATTACTAATTAATTATAATAACAATTAATCATTGTGTTAGAGGTGTGAATTTGAATATAAAATCTGGAGGAAATAGTGAAGAGCTGCAATGAATATCGTATACGAGTGATAATTCATATCTAGAGTGAAATGGACCTCGAACAATGAAAGGTAGAAGGATGACTTGCTTGATCCGAGAGCAATTGATAACATGTCTGTAGTGTTTGTTGGTGGTGAGGGGATAGATGGGGGGGGGGACGGAAGGAGTGAGGTGATGGTGATGTGAGGGTGGAGGAGATTCAGGAGTACTCAAAGATAACAGTGTCATCCCCTTGACGGCTACTATCCGCACTGCATGACAATACACTGAAAATGATGCAGCACAATGCTATTACAAGAAGAGATTATTACGATTTAATAAACAAATCTGACACGTTTCCATAGTAATAGCTTCACTTCTCTAAAGCCACTTAGTTTATTTCAGAGAAAACGTGAAATTATTCATGTTCAAAATTTGAATACTTGGGATTTAAAATGTATTCGACATTTTTTAACATTTCGATATTTCAGTAAAAATGGTCTGGTTTTGTAATTCTCACATATGTTTCGAATTATTCTAGTGAATAATTGACTTGATTATACCTATATTATGAACTGATAACGAACTTTCCCAATCGTTCAGAAGTTTTTCATATCGTTCATTAAAAATGGTATTATTCGTTTTTGGTGGAGGTGCCGAGTTTCTTGATAACTGAATGGACGTAAGCGGAGATTCGATTTCACACAGTGAAAAAAGTTATTTGTTCGAATTTATTTCTCATATATTTTCTAATTTGATGTACATTATGTTAAACGGATGATCCACTTCTCAATTTGAATAGAATAGTAGGCCTACGAACGTGATAGGCCTATATTATGAAGGAGACTTTGGTGACGGACACTATGACAACCACGGATACATCTATTTGACAGGTATACGTCTAAAACTAAGAAATATTCAAGTTATATAATTCATCACCAAAATTCATGAATTGCAAATGGTTTAGTAAAACTAGAAAAACGCTATATATTATGTTTTTTACGATGAGCAAGAAGGATACAAACGCTCTGTGCTAGAAAATGATACATAATATTAACTTCATTCTGAATAACTGATCCAATGACATCACTATAGGAATCTCAATTGAGAAAATATGTCCTTTTGTAAGACTGTATGAACTTTACAATGGAAAATCAATTTTATGGAATCAATTTTCTGCATGTAGCTAGCTCATGCTAGAACACTACTACTTTTGAGAAAAAGTAAGTTCGGGGAAACTTGGTAGAACCCAAATGAAGATACAACTAAACAAGCGCTAAAATTTCTGTCACATGTTATTCCTGTTATGGAATTGATTATATTTTTGCATAATTCCAAAAGTATGTTATAGTATATAAATGTATTCGAAATAATTCATTTTCGAGGGATGGCTACTAAAGAATAAGGATAGACTACTGAGCGAGAAATGTTCAGTGGTTGAAAAAAAAAGTATCTTATCAACGTTGTTTCAATGTCAAATATCAATCTGAAACAATTTCTTATTTTTAGGATCAGTGTAAAAGTCCAGTCCGTACTAAATAAACGTATCTACAAATCAACATCCTAAATCAACGAAAGCCTATTCGATAAGTCAATGGCAAAACCAATAGGAAGCAATGCCTTTTGGTAAAACCCCATTCTTAGTCGAGTCGTCTCTTCCAGAAATATAACTGAAAAGACAAGCGAATAAGCGTCTTTTGTCAAGCGATAACAGTATAAAAACTGAAACTAAAAGATCTTTTGATAAGATCATCAGTCAAGCAAGTATCTCCTCTCAGACACAGATCTGTCCTAGAGATTCGCTCGCGTATGTTCCACGAAATTATTCAGGTATAAGCTAATGAGTGTCTAATGCAAACCGTTATATTCTGAAATTAGGAATATTCTAGGTATAAGACACACAAGAAAGTTAATAAAAATAAAGATACGCATTAAGATTCATTTTCCCCATCAGAAATGATCCAGTTATTCCTTATTCAATGGAAAAGGAAGAAGAAGAATGAAATGAAAATGCTAAAAATAATGATGAAAGTTCTTCAGAGACGAGTTACAAAATTATCAATTATCACATATTTGGAGTGGAAAGATCGGTTTCAGGATTCTCTATTCCTTTTTTTTGGTCATAATAGGTAAGCCACGACTTCGCGTCAAGGTTTAATTCAATGTTGAATGTTCAATTTACAGTGAACATTTACGATAAAGCAAAAATATATCAATTGTTGATGAAGTTTGGGATGAGCATACTCTCCTAGGCTTATGTCGACTCATGCATGAGGTACCAGTAGTATTAGCTCAGTGATAAGAAAAACTGTTTGTAAAAACATAACATAGGCATATGGAATTTTTTGGGAAAATGAACAAATTTCGGGTTTCACGGCGCGTCAACGATTATAGAGTAGATTAGACGAAACGCCACAAAGAATTGAAATCTTCAGCTTTTTGAAAGCATCCCTATCATGATTCAAAGCGATTCAATAGAAGCATTGATCAAATTATATAATTATATACTTTCTTAATTCTTCTGTAGTGCAAATAATTAAACGTATGTATATTATTCGACTTATTTTATGTATTATATGCACTCCATGTATCTCATGTATTATATGTAGGCCTATTTGGTAATTTTTACATTGTATGAATAGTTTTTGCCTTTTTGGGCCGGAAGAGTGTAAGAGTTGCACCCTATTTTTATGATATATAAACAACGTTGCATCAATGCACAACTAGTATAGTGTTTTTTTATAAATGTTCGGTATTTCAATTTTTTGTTTTTTTATCTCAATTTGCATTTGTACTACCACCTCAGAAACTTGAATCATAAATAATGTAAAAATAGCTTTGATCCATTTCTTTGGAATGAAAATTTCGCACATAACATGTCGAAATTGAAAGTGGAGCATGTTCATATAAGGATGGATTGCATTGTTTTTCGCTACAAAAGAAACTAAATTTATTTCTGCAAATGTCTCGAAGTCGTTTCAGAATATTCAGTTATTGTGCATCTAACAAAAATGTTGGGCCTATATATGACTTATAGAACTCTAAACAATGCAATTATTGTGGTCTTTTCTCAGCGAAGTGAGTATAGTGACGTATCATTTTCTCCGCTAGTTGAGAACAGTTTCCTGTTATATCTTCAAGACAGAACGAGCAAAGAGCTTAGCTTATATGAATAGATTGCATTAATTTGTCGACTCAAGATTTTGTAAGCGAATAGAGAGCTCGTCTTAATAGAGTGATTCTCTCATTGTACCATCAATGATAACTCAACAATGTATTTGATAATGCTCTTCCATTTATCTGTAACAATAGTGCGCAATGGCGCGCGGGCAACACTGTATCTTCGAGCCGATCACATTGTTACGCGCATGTCAGCTGAAACAATTGACGACGATCTTTTGTCATTCTGTGGGTATAAAAACAAACACCTCCTATTTCACATGAATGCCTTCTACTATCCATGATCCCTTCGCCCCTCCCTCCACCCTTCCTCCTCTTCCCACAACCACGTCCTATAGTGATTCCACCTGAAGGTATTATTACAAAGTTTTTACTTTTTTTCTTTCTCTTTTCACTGAAAAGATCTCAAGTTTTTGCTCATTATAATAAGAATGGGAGGGAAGCTGAGGGTGAGGCACCAATCCGCTCTCTCGCTGTGTACCCGAGTAATGATCTCCAGCCCAGCCCCTCGTCTTCTGATTGGTCGACGCCGCAGTTCCCGTCTGTCACGTGCTCGCCGGTCGATTGTTGAAAGGGATGGTGAAGTTCGTAACTGTGTGGTGTGGAGTCTAAACAGTCGTTGGTGAATAACGTTAGTGAGTGGGTTACATTATTTGAGAGAGAGAGAAAGATTGGCGTGAATTTAGAAACGTTAATTAATCGATATTTGTATTGATATTATAATCGCGTTTGATTGTCTTGTTTGTGTTTGTTTGTTTGTTTGTTTGTGTATTTGTTTTGTGTATTTTTATTGTGAGGCACCCGAGTGTCGACTTGTTATCACGAACTGTTTAATTACGGCCTAATCACGGAGTTGGATCTGCAGCAACGAGCCACCGGCCACCTTATGAGGTAAGACAATTACAATATTTCATTCATTCCTTACATCTTATTCGATTGATTTCATTATTATATTATTGTATATAACTACAATGTACTGGTTTTGTACCGAATATTTGTTTGGTAATTATCGCAATTTGATAGATTATTACTTGATATGCAGTCTTAATTGGGGAACAATGATTTTGTACCAAGTTTCGATGTATTTAATAAAAATATATATAGGCCTATAGGCCCAAACACTGAGCAAATTTTTACTTCTATGCAATTTAAATGTTAACAATGTTATCTGCATAATGTGGCCTAGCTAATATACAATCTCCATATTTGCATATCGTTCTGTATAAGTTGGGTCATAGAATCTATTATAGGTCTAACTAGACATATCCACATAAGGTCTAACTTACACCAATTTACCCTGTTTATAATAAGTACATTACTAATTCCAATGATTTTCTACATTATCTGTACCGTAGTAGGCCTACCGTACTATAGTCTTGAGTGAACTCAGTTATTTATCTGTCCGCCCCCTAAAAGTAGGGCCTACAACAATGAAGATAAGCTTTCAAACAGTAATCTTGAACAGGCCCACAATAGCTTATAGATAAGTATTTATTACATTAGAATGATAGTATAGGTTGAATGTTTTAGGGGTATGGTAGGGTATGGTTAGGGGTATAACAGTTATAACAGTTTATGCTCATTGATAATTACGTAGGCCCACCTCAACAACTATGATTGCGATAAGACGTTGATACACACAAACGCATATAGGCAAACACACACACACACACTCATATATATATATATATATATATATATATATATATATATATATATATATATATATATATATATATATATATATATATATATATATATATATATATATATATATATATATATATATGATGTTATAGTCATGTCATGAAAGATCTATCTACGCCCCAACCGGGACACGAACCCGGATCTTCTGATAGCCGGTCAGGAGCTCTCCCAACTGCGCAACCCAAGTATTTATGGTAACTGTCACAAAATTTCACATTTCGTGACATGACTATCACATCCTGAATAATTCGATATTCGATCATATCAAGGAGTAGGCATAATATGACCTATACATAACAGATATCACAAGAATATTGGACATTATTTTGCGTAGTTTTATGGTATACCTATATATATTGAATGATAAGTGTATAGCTGCACACTGCTTACACCTAGGCTCAATTACATTTATAACTGATAACAATGGTTCACATAAAAATACAAATCCCTCCTTGTATTTAAACTGTTCAAATTCACCAATAATATATTTATTGTTCGTTATAGGCCTAACATTTAGGGCCAGTTTGCACACAGCGTCTACAGACAAACATTAAACAACCCTACCATATAAAGTTGACTGCAGACGCTTTTATTTACGATTCTCGTCTTGAAGAAATAAAACACAAACAAAAGTGGTTCTCGCTAGTATCGCGCCGGGTTGTGATAATCAAATTACCCGTCCGTTCAGTTCACTCCTAACTGGTTGTACAGTGGTGTTAGCGGCAACAGTTGGCCGCAATTACCGCGCTTGCCGTGAGTTTGGTAGCCGTCTGCGGCGCGGCACGTTAAATATCCGCCGCGAACCGCGAGCCGGGGGCGATTCATCTGATGGGGTGATGCCCCTTGACGGTAATCACTTGATAGGTTATCACCAGGGAGTGTAACCCCTACGCAAGCATTCACGAAGAATTTAGTACATAAATGAATGTTAGGAAACTATAGCGATGTTGGTCTATAAATAGCATTAAATACTATTTATAGCAATGGATATTTTAATTGAATCAATTATTGTGTATGTTTGTATTATTTGTAGTTGTAAACATATAGATGCCTTTAGATTACACACGCGTTTTACTATTGCTCATTAGGGTTTAATAATGCTGCATATAAACAGTCAGTGTGTGAAGAATAATTGCTAGAAAAGAAAAATATCTCATTACAAATATATACATGGAAAAGCATACACCTTCTATATAGTGATCTATCACAGAGTTTTTTGTGGCTTTTTTAGCTATAGTTTAGTGATATTTCTCGCTGTATAAGAAGCTCATCCTATTGATAATCTTATTGTTATTCATAATTCTCATTTTTCATTTCGCATTGATGCTTTCGTTATAAATACAACCTTAAAATTTGGAATTGCAGGAGTAATAACTTAATTGTTGATAGATGCCGAATAAATAGTGAAAATGTTTGATGAGTGATAAACTTATAGATAATTATATTTTGGTTCCGATTTCAAATCCTGGAAATAAAATAAAGGAACACATGGCCTTCATGCATATATAATATATATATATATATATATATATAATATATATATATATATACGCCGTTCAGGAGCTCTACCAAAAGTAATGTAATATAAGGGGTTAGCTCACTTGGGAGAGCTCGTGAACAACAATCACTCAGAAGGTTCGAGTCCCGTTGGAGGCGTATCTTATATGACATGACTGTTACATCTATATATGTCTATATATATATATATATATATATATATATATATATATATATATATATATATATATATATATATATATATATATATATATATATATATATATATATATATATATATATATATATATATATATATATATATGGTTATATGTGGGCCTATGTGTATTTGAGTTGACGGAGATTCTCGTGGCATATGGGTTATGGGTTGAGATGAGTTCTACGGTTGTGCCACGTCTTTAATAGCTGACGGAAAACGACTTTTCGATGTATTTCCACCCATCAGAAATCGTCGGAACGGTGATCAGCCATCGATTGCTGTTATCCATTTCGACAAGACCTGATGATGATGGGTGAGATTCTATCGGAACGTCGTTTTCGTCAACTATATGACGCTGACCCCATTGGGTTATCCGTTGGATTTTCTGCTATCCGTGAATATAGTTGGCCAAAACATTTGATTTCGCTATAAGTGAATGTATACATTTCCACAAATATTTTCACACCATCCAGATATCTTTCATAAACATTACACGTATTCGTAACTTGTATAAATATGGGCTGCATTTTATGACGTATTTAATATATTCGTATCTGGTAGGCCAGGCCTACAACGTTATATGATCATGAAAATGTGTACATTCCCAGTAGGGAACTTTTTTCCAACAAGTGTACGAGTTGCAATAGAGAGAGAGAGAGAGAGAAAGAGTGTGATTATAGCTGTTGGGGTAGTTGTTATAGTTACCTAACGAGAAACGCCCTTCATCCACATTCACACTCGCTCATTCAAAGAACTAACTAAAATCTAACGCAGTATAGACTACCACACAGATTCATGACTTTTACATAATATTTAAAAGAACGTGCTAAAAGAACGTGCTCAAAGATTGTAATTATCTTATTCTTATAAAAAAACATAAGAGGTTAAGTAGTATGACACTGTTGGAATGAAATGATTTAAATGATATAGGCCTACTTTATTTTTTTGAACAGTGTGGAGGTAATTTCTTGAGTGAATATCACTGTTCGGGCTATTGGAATGGAGGTAAACGTGCGGGATAAAGTGTCCCTATATGTAGATCTTCTAAGGAAACATCGAAACGTCAATCTGGATGGTCGACCATTGAGAGAGTCGAACCCTGGTCTCCTGAATGACTGCTCAGCGCGATATTCTGAAATTTTCAATAAGCCGATTTTGTGTAATAAGATGCTTGAAAAGTAATTATATAATCAATTCTATACAATTATGTGAATCCTAAATATTGAGACTAATAATGAGAATCACATACACATTAAGATCTCCATGAATTTACATGTATCTCGAAATTACCCTCCAAATGAGTGAAATCGCGAAAAGCAGTTATTGAAGATGTAAATATGGCAATCAAATTATATTGTTACCCCGTGACATGATTTATAATAACAAAGGTTGAAAATTAAACGTAATAGAAAAGTGCACTTAAAACATTGATTACACTATTTTACTACAGTAGGCCTATCTGTTATGTGTTGGTATACTATTCTTATTCATGTATATTTTTTATGATGATTTTTATATTCATACATAGTCTTATAAATAGTTTGAGAATTAAATTTTCTGACATCAATTCAACGCAATTGCCATCAAGTCGATCCGAGTGTATATACTTACAGAATGTTCATGCTAAAGGTTACGTTGCTCATTTTATTTAACAACAAAGTGATTGTGAATTTATTCTGCTCATTTATTCTGCATTCATTCTCTGGAATCTGCTCTGTTGGGTTGTGAAATTCGGATATAACGAATATAACCAACTCCATTACATAGGGACTACGCTGAAGTTTTAAACTATTTACATGTTTTATAATATCATACAAATTATTCATGAATAATAATAGAACCATAACAGATACTAGTAAAATGGGTGCAATTAATGGTTAAAGTGTACTCTTCCATTGCGTTTAATTTTCAGCCTTTGTTATTGAATCATATCACGGGGTTACAATAAAATTTGATTGCCATGTTCACATCCTCAATAATAATCGCTATTGGCGATTTATTACTTACATTATAAGAAACCAGTGAACTGAGAGCTTGCTACATGATGCTCATTCATCGTGGCTTCGCGTGTATGGATAACCGTAACCCCAAACCCTTTCACAAGTTTTACAATCAATGGGGGCAATTCGTAAAGTACAACTGCACAATTTATATTAATGTTTTCTATATGTGTAATAACCCTTTTGTTCGTTTTCAAAACACGTTTTATGCATTCGAATCAGGCTATTATTGTTAAGTGTGAGGGCCACACATATTCATTGTCGATTCAAATGTCCGTCATTCTGAATTGATTAAAAGTGACCAGAATTTATAGAGAAATACGAGTCTAGTTATTTTAAAATTTCAGTTATTAAATTCGATTGTCTTTAGAAAAATAGGTGTGAAATGTTCACAAATTAGAACAATGTAAAAAGTATGAGCTTGAATTTGGTGGGATGCCTATGTATTTGTGGTGTGGACGCTAAGATTGCCCCGTTCTAGCGTTGACATCCTTAGTTTTAATTCAGGAGAAACGATTCCATGTCAAGATTTTGATGTTCTTGATGTTAATGTATGAATAAATTTACGTTCATTTGTTAATAAACTGCAAGAAAACATTGGGCAAATATGGTGTAGGTCACACTAGCTAAGAGTTAACCATAGACTGAATTTTATTTCATATGTATACACACAAATACTTAGATACTTGAAATTCTTTTTCACACTAGTTTGAAAATTGAGAAACCAAGGAGTTGATCATGAAATTTTAGCTAATTGTTAACTGTGGGATAAAACAGTATATACAAAAAAAACATCAATGAGCCGTGAGAGCTAATTAGCCTTCAAACGTGTGAGTCTTGACTGAATGGAACTTCCCTCGTATATCCTATGACATTTTTATAGGCATTATGACACCAATTTGTCCAACGCAAGAAATACTGAGTAAAAAAGAGACGACACGATAGTCGAATCATCAATGATGAGAGTAAATGATAATTTCTCACATTATTTATATTTCGGTGTACTATTTAGTATACAGTCATTGAAATTGAATTCAATCGTGAAGTGTAAACCAGCTGTGAAAAATGTACTGTATCTTAAGAAATATTCTCCGGTGTACCCTTTCTCCGCTTATCTTCAATTTTTTCATATTTTCGTGTTTCATGTGAAAAATATCAACAATAAAAGTTATATGAACTATGAGAAATAAAAAAAAAAATCGTATATTGGTGATAATGATTATGAAATTCTTATGTTTACGTCTATTTTATTATTTCAGGGCGGCCGGTGCAATGTGCGAAAGTGCGTTCAGCCACAGTGACGGTATGGGACGTATGGCTTCTATGGGGGTCGGGGGTGGCTCCGTGCCCGGTATGGGGTTGGGGGGTGGCTCGATGGCAGCGAAAAAGATGCAAGATGATCACATCAAACGACCTATGAACGCTTTCATGGTGTGGTCCAGACTCCAAAGACGCAAGATAGCTCAAGAAAATCCGAAGATGCACAACTCTGAGATCTCAAAGAGATTAGGTAAGAAACTCAAATACTATTGATTATGTATAGGTTTAGAATAAAACCCCTTTCTTAATTCAAAGCGAAAGACTACTCCTCAGTTTTTACCAAGGTTTCATGGGACTCGACTCAGCATAGTATCAGATATGGATCGTATGGTGATAACTTTAAAACGGTATGAGATGTCAATATTCTCATAGGGCCCCTGGAAAAACGGATGCTTCTTAATTTACATCCTCAGGATGGAAAATGTAGGAACTATTTAACTTAAACCGCAAAATTGTCAAAAATATAGAACTTGAAAAGTTTTTTTTAGCTGAATATAGTTATGGTAATAGAATGTAGTGAGAGAAAAATTTGTTTTGATACCTTCCATAAATGAGATCATCTGAGCATATTAATCAAGCCATAACAATAATAATAAAACCATAATTTATTGTACGTTTATATCTTTATGGCAATTTTCATTAAATTTTATTGTTGTTTCTAAATAGGTTTACAACTGCATAATAAAATATTATACAATAATAAGTGATGGGCATATAACTTCAAATTTTTAAATTTACTCAGAAATTCACCGTCATGTTTTATCCGCCTCATGATATTTTTGTGCTTTCAATAGAATTGATGAAAATACATGATAGTTACACCAAAAACCTTGCTTGTTTGCATCTCTACATTTACACACACACAGAAGCACATATAATAGAAAATTAGGGAAAACATTTTCTCAATTTGTAATAAATACGTATTATAATAATTCAAGCACTTGACAGTAAGATCAATATACATAACGAATAGAAAGTTATGTACAGATGGAAAATCTTCAAAGAATTTAATCTGAATATATACACTTGACCAAATTCCTTATAACATATTTATCTGATGATTTTGATTTAACGACCCTCTGTGGAACGATAAATAAGATCTATTGGCATATATTGGTGAATGTACAATGAAGTGATGGGAGGATGAAAGCGTATTTTATCATGTGTTTCGGTTAGTGGAGAGGAAACAGTCGTGGTTACGAATTAATCCCGCGACATAATGACAGAGAAAAACCACGAAAAGCTCTGTCAGAAGTTCGATCGATGAGCAATCGAACCCCTGTATCCTGAATGACGGTTCAGCCAGCTAGCCGCCCATGAGTAACGCCGTGGTAATTTTAATTACTCTTTGTATTCCATTAATTAATTATACTCCCGACTATGATGCTATTATTAAAAAGTTCTTTACGACATTTTATTGCGGTGAACTTCAACTCAGGATGTTTTAGGGTTTAATTATTAAATTGGTTACTGTACTAATGAACGCGATAATTACTGTATTACATCAATGCTTTTGCGATTCTAACTAAAACACTGTATTTGTGCTGCAAGGGGTACTCAGAGCAGTAGACTATATATTGCAAGATATATACCTTGCTCATAGAACGTTGCAAAATGGTTTATGGTGCTTTATTAATTACAAAAAATCTATTGTACAATGTTCTTTGTGAGAATTATTTTCTATATACGTTATATTGGTGATATATAACAATATTGGCTAAGAGAGCAATGATATGGAAGGAGTTCTGCAACCATTCGTTAATAGGAATTGAATACAGAAGCTGGAAGCAAAGAATGGTACTAGTTGAACATCATACAACGAATATTTGTAAAGTCTTATTTTTTGTAGTACCTATAATGCCCAATCTATAATATATAAAGCCCAATCTCAAAACTGGACTCTTGTTCCATTTCTAACCCCATAGATTGAAAGGGATAATCATTATCATCAAGAAACACATAAATGTAAAATTTTCATGAGCAACTAAATTTATATGATATGCTGATGATATGATGATGAGCTGTAGATAAAATATGTAAAATGTGCTCTCATGAAATGTTCAATTTGTTTTTTGTATGTAATTGTTTTCGGTTTTGGTTTTTGAATATATGCTTTGAAGGGATACACACAATTCATCTACCAGAGGACCATTTCCTGGGCCAGGCTTCCATGAGCATAGATTAGCTCAACAGAAATGAATTTGGCCCGGGAATTTTTTTCGTTTCAAAATTGTCTCCCCAACGATCTTAACTTAATCTTAACTCGATCTTACTGATCTTAGCTTTTGTGGGCTGGAGGGCTTTCCATAGAAAACTTGTATTGGCTCTGTACATTTTTGACGTACAATCGACTGGACACAATTTGAATCAAAAAATAATTGCGCGATTTTGAAAACTGTATGTATATCAGCCTGTAGACAACTCAAAGAGTTGAAAAATACTTCTAAAATGCTTAAATTATCAGAGGTTTCATAAACACAAGATTGACACATTATCACAATGTTATCATAAATCGGGCTAAAAGTGTTGATGAAAGAAACTAAAAGTATATCTGTTCTCAAACAAACTATTCATTGAAATGATCAACGATTACAATCAATTCGATATCAATCAGAGAGATCAATTAGATCACAGTCGATCAACGATCATTATCGATGCACTCTATGCAAAATATATATATGTATCATGTATATGTATATATGTATATATATCAAATATATGCAAAACATGTAGATATTTCATGTGATTACATCATTACAATAGGATATTGTAACTATGCATGAATATCCTGCTGATTTTACAACGAAACGGCTGCGTTATCGAAATAAATATGCTAGAATAAATGAAGATGAATATTTTGTTCAATTTTCTAATAAACGTTCATTTTCTCGTATCAAAATGTATTTATCAACCAATATTCATCTCAAACTCCACATTCTATAATATTTGAAAATATTCTCAAATTTTCCAACGCGGTTTACTCAGTATAGATGTGCACCTCTATGAAAATATTTCAATTTTCAATCCAAAAGTGATTTATATTTCAAATTGCACTATATGCTCAAAATATGCAACGGCCACCACATTGCATAGTATATAGCTAGTTCTGAGACTATAATAACATTTCTAATTCATAAAAATAACTTACATAAAAGGGATGTTGAATTTTATAATTGAAATACGAACCTGATACTACATTCACTTTCACACAATGGTCATGTGCCATTTTTAGAATTCCATTTCAATTCTACCCTCGCTAAACAGCTCTCAGTCATCTTCAAAACTTATACACAACTGAACTAATAATGTGACTGCCATAATAGAGATTTAGTCTAATGGATTCTAGCGTCGTATTATATACTAACAATCAGAAAATATCTTATATACCATTCGTATATTATACTTCATCTAAAGCTTTCACATCTGAATAGAACGCGCATTGTACAGCGTTAACGAACAAGTGGCACCGTCAAAACCTAATCACGGGTTCGAATCTAATAGAAATCTATACACATTCGTTACACAATTACTTACGTTTCGATCGACCGTTTACCTTCTGCGTTAGCAATAACGGTCGGATGATTCGAGTCTTCAACTTCAGGATATATGTATAGATATTACACGAGACACACCAAGTCTTGAAGTCATTTACTCTAATAAAATAATATCTCGATTCTATTGATGCCATTCCT
Source organism: Brachyptera putata (assembly GCA_907164805.1). NCBI lineage: Eukaryota > Metazoa > Arthropoda > Insecta > Plecoptera > Taeniopterygidae > Brachyptera > Brachyptera putata. The sequence continues at coordinate 16,817,433 of OU015464.1, forward strand.
CTGAGATTGTCTAACTACAGATAGATCGGAGTACAATACGTTTTGAAATGAAAGCAACACAATCACGATTATTTTGCCGCGTGTATCTGTACTTCAATAGTCGGTTGTGGTTCGAGAGCGTTTCTGTTATTTAGAGAAATGTAATATTTTCCAAGAAGTGTCGGATGATGAAAAGGCACGGTCTCTTTTTCTATAGTCTCACATCGCTATAGCTGTACCAAGATGTAATTCAATTCAAATTAGTAGAGCTAGTCAAGTCAGTTGAATGCACATTTCAAAAGCTAAAACCTGAGAGTGAATGTATTATTAATAGGCTACAAACTTAATATCATCATTCATCATAAATGTACGTTTTACTTTAATAATGAAGACACGTTATCCGTTCCATTTTTAGTTGAACGGTTGTTAACAGTTTTTGCATCGACTTTTCGGAATAATATTTGGTGTGCACTTTGAATTTACAATATCAAATGCTGAATGTGTAGGTGAATTGTATTTATACTATTTCGATTATCATTAACAATAATTGAGAGCCGGTTGGACCAACTTCAAAAATTGGATATTGATTATTTAATCATTACACAAAGTACGAAAATAGTATACGTAACCAATGGTGATAACAAGTTAATTCGCTTATTTCTTATGAATTCAATTATCATTACTTGTTACAACCAGCTCCAAGGATTAAAATGTACGTTCTCACAGAAAAACGTACTAATCAGTGATTATATATCGAGACATTTGCCTATTGGTTACGAGACAAGATCATTTTTCGCATCCGATTTTTTTTAAATTTCACTCGATTTGTCTTTGTTAATGTGACATCGCGATCTACTAAAAAGTTGCACGAACTGGGTTACCCCACCAAGATATCGACGATTATTAACTATATTAAACTTTTCAAGAAAACGTCATCTGCATTGTAAGTAATTTTCTTCTGTAGGCTATAATATATGCCTATCCGTATTATATGCGCACAGAACATAACTTGGAAGTAAGAACATTCGGAAAGAAATCTTGAATACGATATCGATTCGACTACAAAAGCGAATCCACATGGCCTGATATTCACATATATATAATATATATATATATATATATATATATATATATATATATATATATATATAAACGCGTGGTTATAATATAACGAATGTAATATTACATAACACTTCGCTAGTTACTCGCTTCAACAAATTTTCATTCTAAATACAATATTACACACTACAATTCATCTGCGAAACTCGGAATAATAATCTTGCAACTAACATTCATACATTTCCAGTCATCCACAGAAGTAATTAATTCTTATCGAGCACGTACATTATACATTATGTCGATTGTTAAGCGAAAATGGCGCCCATGGTAGTTATAAGACACATCGAGCATGTTCCCATTGTCGTAAAATGTATCATATATAGATCTGTAACTCTGGTTTCCTTATTTTCGACGTTATAAAGTGTGTCTATATCTTCAGTTACATTAATTCAGTAGCGCGCACTTAGAACGCAGTTTCAGTCTTAAAATACAGTCGAGTCCTATTAGCTAATGGATTACACTCATAAAATGTTATATATGTCCTACACGTTGGCAATGGCCACAGATTTACTTGAGATGATTATAGAATGCAATATATATTATGATGACTCTGCATTAATAATGAGATTATAAATACCAAAAGGTTTATACGTTAATCAATTTTATCATTGTAATATATCAGTATTCTATAGATTGGATGGGAAGAGAGAATTTTCATAATACTTTCGAGTTATATCTATGTGTGTGTTTTTTGTAGTATTATGGAAATATGCTAGTTCTATGTGAATGAATTTTAAAATATATTTCCATTCATGTTGATTACCTATATTCCCATTAGAAATAGGTTCTACTACTTTCACAGATTAGTGCACTATTGAAGATTTTACGTCTCGTAAAACATTCCAAATGACTATTCTTCTTCTGATCTGTGTAATAGTTGGAGTAACGTTTTCCAATCAATGCCAACAATTTCTCCATTTCTGTCTTCAGGTGCCGAATGGAAGTTGTTAACAGAAGACGAAAAACGACCATTTATCGACGAGGCAAAGCGCTTGCGCGCCATGCACATGAAGGAGCATCCCGATTACAAATACCGTCCCAGAAGAAAACCGAAGACGCTGAGAAAAGAAGGATATCCTTACAGCATCCCTTACCCGTCTGTACCAATGGATGCACTCAGAGCAGGTCAGCAACAATACTGTAATTATGGGATGATTCTCTGTCATCCATTTTATACCAGAATGTCGTATTAGTTTCTAACAGTGGTCGAATTGGTGGGATGGGTGTATGGGTGCTTACCCCTTAGTTGCTTTCATTAACTCAGAAAAATAAGCATCACATGTAGAAAATGAACTCATTCATTTTCATAAATGATATATAATACAAGTTTTCATAAATTTGTGAGTACTGTATCCATATAGGCCTAACTATAGTTTCACCTCACAAACAGATTTGTAATTATTATTTCATATACTGAATCTCACTCGATCGAGACTATCATTTGAGAGCACCAGCATAACCAGACAAGCGTTATTTTGAATGATAATAGCGAATTAACTGAATTATCACACGGAGACTCTCGCAATTGGAAATGCGTTCATGAAGCATGATTTGAAATTGTCCTGGCATAGGTTAATACATCCCTCCATCATAATACGGACCGGTCGTTCATGAATAATTTTTGTAACATCCCGTCATAACGAAATTTCCAATTCGATCACTGGTAACTTGGCATGATAATATTTGTTCAGATTTTCGTGATCTAAGACCTGAACCATACATGTAGAAGCATGCCGTAGGGTAGAATAGTGAGTACCTTTCTTTGAAACAATGTTGCTGATGTAAAATAAGTGAAAATGAGTGTTGAAAAATTGAATTCTCATATAACATTATAATATATAATATTGTTGAGATTTTCTTGTGAGAAATTTGAATTTTTCACCAGATTCTGTAATTGTCATTCAGATTTTGTGTTAGATAACTCAAGCAAGATATGGAATTGACCAATTTCGAAAACCTAGTTTTCATTTGAACTGAAACTTGATACATTGTTCCCTGCCCCTAACTGAGGCCATGATGAATTAAGGGTTAATTGTGCTTTGGCTAGAAAACTAATCGAATTGTCATGCATGTATGTATGCCTATATCAAAATGAATTTTAATAATGCCTTTATTATACTTCAATAATACTTCAATTTGAATGGTTATAAACCACATCTTCCATCAAAATCATCAACATTTAGAGCACTTAGGCCAATATAAGAATGCATACAAGTTCATCCGATTTTATGGCGCACACATGCGTTAATCTTTCACTGAACAATAATTTGGCTAATTCTGTCAATACGAAACTCAGAAAGATGACCATAAAGTTATCTATACAAAGACATAATTCAGTTGAAAACCCCAACAATGATAGGCTCATCATTATTTCCTTAATTACATAGAATTACATCACAGTAGCAGACTCAACACGATTGTAATGATTAACATCAGAAATTAGTATCTCAATAAACGGTGTGATATTTAGCCAGTAAACGATTTGAACTTCGAATCTAACGTCGCTTCCAAGAAGACATGGGTCAGCTACATGAGTCTACAATATCCACATCGCAGTTTCATAAAACAGTATTGTCCAAAGATAAGTGTTATACGTTCTAAAAAAGAAACAACACTAGTTTAAACACTAAAAACCACTTCAAGTTCTCGTATATAAAAATGCCATAGTCACTTTGTTTAATAATTAAATTATCTCTCATATTCCTATCTGACAAATCTAACTTTCTATATATAAAGGCCTGTCTCTATTTAATTATAGTATGTTCAACCATTGAAATCATTATTCTCCAACATAGATTCAAGTCGTTATCTAAATCGTGCCTCGTGTACCATATCGACTAAAAAAGTGGACCTACGAAACTATGTACAGTACAAACAATTTCATATAATATCGAGCTCTGCGTCTATGAATATTGTATAAAGAAGTCAACTCAAGTTTAGTAGATGGTTTTTTTGAATGGAATTAATTTAAATTAAATTGAATAGCTGATTCAATTATCGGGAGCTTACTATTACATATTGAAATGAAAATCATACCTAATTATTCACATTAAGTTGGTTTGAACACATTTATAAAAAACGCGGATTTTAAAATACTGAGTGTGCATGCAGGGTCTATCACTTCACTATTCGTCCATCATCTCGTCATTTTTCATTACCAGCCTCTCATTCGTACCCCCATAGTACCTAGCTGTTGTTGAGGTCGTTCAGCACAAAATCAAAAAAAAAATCAATAACATCAGCTATTATGTATCCAAGTCGAAACGTACTATCGATCAAATATCATTTTCATGAATCCATTCTTGCCACTTCTGCTTGACACATGCAAAGGGAGAGAGTGAATCCATTGCGATGTATCGTGGAGATACGTCAAACATCACAATGTTGTTCACCCCTTAACTGACAATAATTTGAAGTATGCAGCCATTACATCATATCTCTGTAGCTGTCATGTATATTGGAGATGATCAAAGGGGCGACCCACACCTCCATCTAGTATCGCTTTATCTCGGATCTCCCCACACGAGTGCGAGGAGGAAGGGTTGATGGAGTGAGAAAGAGAGGACGTTCTTGTTGGCGGCATTCTTAACACATTCCACGCTGGACCAAGGCAGCATTCCAACAGGCAGTGGCGGGAATAGAACGGACCCCTGGTGTGTCCAGGTGCTAGACCCCACGCGGATCTGGGTGGCCAAAGTATAGCCCCCTACCCCTCCCCCTGACCATCACACTACGAAACGTGGTAGACGCTTCGTCGCCGCATGATTGCTACCTCCCTTACACACGGTGTTCTGTGAGGACTTATAAACCCTTTAGTAACTCATGCGTGTGCGCAAATACAATTTAAATTCGCATACAATTTCAGTTTATGTTTTTACTTTGGAAATATTTTTTTTCTACCAGGAAAAGGCGCGGACTCTTTACATTATATAGAATGATTGTTCAAAGCTCAGAATGAATAATTGTGTAGAATATTTTAGGCAAAGAATGCTAACAATGTTTGTTTTGACGAAATAATTCGTTTTTGGTTTTTGGATTCGTTTTTTTTTTCAATATAACACAAATATAATGTAGACATACATATATATATATATATATATATATATATATATATATATATATATATATATATATATATATATATAAACTATACATGAAAAACAAAATTATGTCAGCAATACAATTATTTATATTCGTGATACGTAAGCTGTGTACGTGTATATAAGAAAATAGATTCCAAAATATAATTTCAAGAAAATAGATCTTCTGAGAAGCTAGATCATAAATTCATAATGACTAATGAGCTAATTGGTTTTTCAGGGCTAATATGGCTTCTCTTTGACCTGATTATCCTTTTTGGAAGAGCACGTCGATATGCCACAAATAGTACTACCGAAAGAACGAATTTTTGATTCCTCTTTCTTGACGCTATAGCTATGGACCATGTATACACAAGCCACTAAACGCATAATGCATTTTAAATTCCTGTAGATATAAAAGTTGAGAATTAGTCGAGCTACTGGAATAAATTACGCTACCAGTAGCCACGTACACAAGCCTAATGACTTCTAACACAGGTTGGTTACCAACCTAAAAACCTTACATCGTCGAACAACACAAACTAGACGATCTTAGTAGACTTTTATGGAAACGTTTGACTTTGATCGCTATCCAGTAATACCAACTTTATGCCAAGCGTCTTAATTTACCGTGACATTTATTCCCAGTCGGGCTTTAGTTTCTTTTTTTATTATTATAACCACAACCATCTTCGATATTCTTACATAATGTTATATGTGACCAGCGGTATGCTTAATCTTACCATATTAATAATGCACAGTGGCGTATAGGCATGTCCTACGTTGGAAACATTGAAACACTCATATAAGAATATTAGGGTCAAGATTAATGTATGGATGTTAGTTTTTCAATTTTAGGGTTGGTTTTACGAAATGTAAAATAAGATATGATTTGTACACATATGATGATTATCGTTAGCTTATTAACCCCATGAACAGCTAAGTTATTGTGGGGTATGGCAGAGTGGAAGATTCGTTAAGGATGATTATAAAATATAACCATACATTATGTATAAAACCCTTGTCCGAATTGACTTCGAATTCTAACTATACATATAATATACATAACAGTCTCCAACGCAGCTGGGTGGACATATTGAATATAATAAGCATATGTGTTTCATTTGATATATTTCCTCTGGTGATCGAATACATTTCTTGAATAGCTCGATGTAATTTAGAACTGTTAAACTTCATTAATATAGGGATTCATAGTTAAATAGTCATCTGTATCGATACAGCCTGTATACAAGCCTATACAATTTAACAATATCGATAGTTTATGATCATATCTTATATTGTACTATCACAATTTGAAGTATGAATTAAGGTTCCTTATCTCCACAGGTCAAACGGCTACAGCTATCGACTTCAAACTTGTTTTCAATATGGTTCTTCATCTAACTTAGAGCTATAGTTTTGTGGCATTATCGGGGGTCACTTATTTTATGAATTTTAGAAATTTCAAAAATACCCATTAGAATATCATAGCAGAAAAAAAAGAAAATATTTTCATTTTCCAAAAATATGAAATTTTGCGTGAAATTGAATTACATTTTGATACACATTTCTAAAAATTATCAGCTTGATCGGGTCAGCCATTTCGTAGAAAAAACATAAAATGTGCTAAATTGGTACACTCGAAGCAGTTTTTACCCATTTAAACCCATACTATTACTATTCGCTCGTATAACAACGCATGGCGTTTTCCTAATATTTTCTAAACGACAAGAATACAAAATCTTGAATCTGTTACCATAAATTCATAACATTTCAATCCTTTATCAAAAAAACTTGCATAGTATATTTATCTCCATGGCACATACCAAATTCTTTTCTTCAATTTGTTTCTCGCCACTGTGGTCGGCATCGAGCTATAAGCTTTTCTCCGATTTTTATATTAATGCTATTCATGTCCAAGATGTGTAAATTAACCCCATGTGTTGTGGCACATGTTTTCAGAGACAGGAGCAAGATGGTGCGACACGAAAGTCTGTCTTGTTTTATTACTATATACCCCGCTTCTATAGTCGAGGAGATGTGGCTGGAATCTTAAGACTACGATTTATATATTAAAAGTTTTAAACAAAATATGACGACGCCCACAGATGATCACGCTCCTATAGAACATAGTTTTGACATGACATAATGTAGTCGTGGTCGAATAGAACCAGATTATTTATTTGCGTAAATACCTGCATGAAATTATGAGGTGGATAAGAATTTTTGGACATAGAGATGATTTTTTTTATTATATACTATAAGACAAGAATGTGAATATGAAAATAGATTTTGGAGTAGCGTATAGAAAAGTGTTGATCATTGAATAGTAAATTATTAATGACAATTTTTTAAAATATTTTCTGCATATGGCCTATATGAATGACTGTCAGTTCTAAATTACAAATACAGATACTTGGGATTTTATTCCATTTCAAGTATTTTAAATTTTCATTCACATTTAATACAAGTTATTATCTATGACTTAGACTTATTAAGACTTATGACTAAGACTTATGACTTATTATCTAGGAGGTAGTAATAGATATTATATAGCAATCCCAATGTAAATTGTGAAACAATAGAAGTGAAGTTACGCGTTTATATTTAAACTTTAATTTTGGCTAGAAATTGAAGCTTGAAGCGTAAAATTAATCATTGCTATTTTTACTTTTCCAACGACTCGCATTTTTTACGTGAAAATAAATTGTATGAATAAATAATACGTTTTTAGACACACTGATTTTGAATTAATTGAACAATACAATTCTAAGTTTGTATTGCTCATATGTCTAAATAATCGAGATAATTGCCATGTAAATTATAAATTCATCGTAGCACTCAGAAGGTTCATTATATATTACTATTTTTATTTCATCAAACACATATGCGTGCTAACAATAACATATGAATTCAATCCTTTGTTCCCAGCTCAATCTGACGAATTTAGTAAGCAATTATTTTGCATGAATCTATCTGAATTTCGTTGTTAGTCTGTCAACTTCTTATGGTTTATACTATACAGCTACCTGAACTGAAGTTCCGAACATAACAACTCTGCTTTTTAATGGCATAGTGAAATTGTGAAAATTAGAATCTCATAAATTCTAATGTTAAGTCAACTTCGGTTGCTGAGACGGTCGCTTCGTAAATGTGTTTTATAAATTATCACATTCATAGAACATATTAGGTCTAAAGAAGGTTGAAGAAAATATCTCTTAGCGTAAGTAAAGAAGAAGGGAAGATACTCTAAATGTGGCGGCACATTGCTGCAACTATAAAGATCAAAATATAACTTTTCATTTGTGTTTTTATGAACAAGGAGATTTAAAAATTACCTTTTATTATTATACATAAAAGAGCATACTCGATTTACGCGGAATATGAGATAGTGATAACTTTCACCCTGTATGCGATATCCAAATTCTAATATGATGGAGACACAGATATCTTCAACACTTTGAAAATATAGGCCTATACGCATTAAAATTATTAATTCATGTTATTAAAAACGTTTCACGGTTAATGAATACAATCCATTATATGATTAGAATATGTTTGTTACGAATTCGTAATACTTGATGCAGTAATATAGACCTATACAAACTCAATTTGTTCGCTATAATATTGCTTTATAAACAGCAATTTTCTGTTTGCGTTCGTGGTCAACCTGCTCGTTCAACCATCACTTGGTCAAACAAAATGTTCTTTAAATAAGAAGTCCCAAATGTGTATTCGAGTAATTTACGTGTATAATATGTCTAACAAGAATACCATTTTACCGTAGACAAATTCAACCTAGTACATATCGACCGCATATATTTTAACTTATATTTAACTTACTGATAAAATCATTATGATATTGACACACTCCTTTACAAAATGAGAACTTGCTAAATAATTCAACATCATTGCGTCTATACTCCATTATATCTAAGTAAAGCTCATTCATACAAGCACAAAAAACAATAATAAACAAACTAAACAATATAATAGGTTTCCGTTGACCAACACATTTTCACATACAATAATCAACTGGTGATATACCAATATATATATATATATATATATATATATTTATATATATGTGTGTATGTGCCCTTAATTTCCACCAAATAACGTTTTGACATTTTCACCGTATGTTGTTTAGGGGGGTGAGTTCATTCAAGTGTTTCAGGTCACGTGATTATGCCGTCCATCACATCGTTTGACCCCTCGAAGCACTACCCCCCTTTCCGTCCCACCCTTTGGCTTGTTGGCCGCACTAGGCGCGGGCCCTATCCCCCTTTCCCCATGTGATAACTCTTGTTACATGGACAAGGTACGGATAACGAGTGGCTGACCTATGACCGCAAATATGCATCATTTCACCGTGGTCTTTATAGACGCGTGATCTTATGGGCCGTGATTTCACTACTTGGGTGGAGGATCGACACTCGTGATCGTTCGTGTTAATGTATAGAGGGGACGGTCGTGCAATGATTAAGTATACTCGTGTAATGTAGTAGATATCGCATGTCGTTGGAGCATGGTTGAAGTAAGCGCAGCTAAACAACGTTTTAAGTTATTGGAGGACTATAAAACATTCGGGATACAAGGGATTCTAGATGACAAGTTGAAAGAAAACATAGTCGCGATTTACATGACATCAAGTTTATATTCAAATACACCCATATTTCATGTTGCGAGTTATTAAAATGACGACGCCATCTTTATACATCACCACCCCAAGAATATGTGTATAAGACAGCCTAGACTTCTATTTGATTTGTAATCCGGTATATCATTTGAAAAGTATATATTTATTTATTTTTAAAATAATTATTATGACCTGAAATGAGTCAACTGTTCAATAGTATCTTAATAAACAAGCGTAATGAACAGATGATTAATTTTTGCTTGAAAAATTGTAACAAAATTTGTAACAAGACAACCTTCAGAAATAACTTTGATTCGTGTATACAAATACTAATACTAATTGGTTCAAAGAGTCAGAAACATGTCTTCTGTCTCAGAATTATAATGAAACAAAAACATGCAGTAACGAAAGGTTCTCATTGTTGAGACAGTGTGATGGTTTTGTTTGTATGCTTGGTATCACAACTTGGTCTCTTGACTACTTAGCTTGCTACCTGTGATAGTTTTATACGAGAAACTCTGCTATAAACTCATCAACAACGGCATTCAAAATCTAGATGGATCTTAGAACCTTCAGAAGACCTTGCATGTCTCCATTCAGTATATAAATTCGTTCTGATACTTACATTTTTTCAAAATTTCCAATATAACTAATGGTACAAAATAGCAGTACTTTTGATTTTTCAATAGGAACATTTCTCTCATCAAACCCTTGTGCATTATTTAGATGAACTGCACTCATCGACATATATCTCTCTCTCTCTCTCTCCTCTCTCTCTCTCAGTCTCTGTTCGTACTCTCACTAAAGCAATAAACGTACACTACATTCATCAGTAGCTTTCAACAAATCCAAATCACGCGAAGGCCTACTGCATTGCATTTGTTTTAATCGATCCACAGCCCTATACTTGCATTAAAATGCCATGTAATTAATTATAATTGTTTAATAGGGAAACTGCTAAGTGTTAATTCAGGAAGCTACTAATCCTTTGGGAGGATAATTTCTCTCTCGGTAAAAATCATCTTGACAACGATGAGTGCTTTTACTAGTGAAACAATATGTGTGATATGATATAATGTGGAAGAAGAAAAGAGTATTTCATGTTTGGTAAAGTACAATCCCCCTCCTTTCCAACTCCTTCCCAACTCCTTCCACCCCTTTCAACCAGCTTCATGACTCAAGAGTAACGTAATGAAAGCACTTCAACTATTGAAAATGTGTTTTTGAGTAATGAAATAACTAGGACTCTCTTTGATTGCTGATCATCCAGATTTTATATGAATAAGAAATTGCTCAAAAATGAGAAAATGCACTCAACTTTCATAACTTGAAAGTCACTATTCTCAGAATATCTTGACAATGATATTCTAGCCCAAATCGCGAAGTGGAGTAACATTACACAAAACTCTTTTTGATACCTTATATAAAATACCAGCCGATCGCACCAACAGCTATGGCTGTTTGGGTAAACTCTTACTAGAATTATTCAAAAATTAACATCTATCCATCATAGCTTTTGTATATCAACGGTTTATTCACATCCCTAATTAACGTAATATAACGTCATATGAACGTTCCTTATCGTCGATCAGCCATATAACGTACTCTTCTTTGCGGATCAAAAATGTATTAATAAATTAAAAATAGACTCAATATTTTTATTTTTAAACCTGTATTTCATTCGACTCACTTATGAAGGTATAATTTGAATTGTTTAGATTCTGTTAGCAGATTTGCAGGCTGAATTCGTATTGTCTATAAAATGAGGAGTACAAATTTATAGCGTCTGGCTAATTTAAGTAATAAGTCTAATCTATTCGATCAATAGGAACAAATAAATAATTAGGTCGTACACCTTTTAGAGCCATAAATAGCATACCTATACATGAGTGTAATTAAACGTTATATAGAAATGGATCCACGTATAAGAGGTGCAATAATTTCAAATGGAATGCAATTTGAAACATTAAACTAAAGAACCATCTTAATTGGTCTGCGCCATACACATTTTATATTATTCACTGAAGCCTTGAAATTCTATTTGAAATTAAGTTGTTGCTTGGTACATTTTTTTTCGTTGGAGTATATAATAAATAATGAGAAACATGGCGCTAAGAGCAATTCATTACGAATCATCGATTTCATTGGTTATCACTTTTATTTGCAAATTGTCGATAAAATTAAAACGTTTCAATAAAATATCGCGGTAATTTTATAACTTCAAGCAGTTGTCTCAAACAAAAATGATATCAACACATCCCTTTTCATTTATTCACGCCAGTAAAATTTCTTATAATTCTGCTAATTTTTTCAATTGCATGAGTATTGTTTTCAAAGTGGAGTAATGGTTTACATTATTTCTCTATTCATGATAAGTCTCTCGTAAAAACTAGCACTCATAATGAAATAAATAGATTCCGTTCTGAGTAACAAAGATCAGAAAATATATATTAGCTCTTCTCAGTTATACTTGCATGCAGTCATACTTTACTTGCAGTTATTGCTTGCATGCATATCAGTCCTGCAGAGAAATACGTTCATTAAGAGATGAAAATTAATCATTTGGTCAGTTTTTATGAACCAAATTGTCCACTTACATTTTATTATGCAGATTTGAAAATATATATGTTATTCCCAGAATGTGGCCAGAACTTTTGCCACAGCCATAGCTGGTGAAAATTGAATACACCTTCACAGTTAGAAATATACAGTCTTTTGAGAACAATTATCAATTGAGAGTATGTTGAATTTGTGACAATCTATATAGAAAAAAAACATGGCTGTTCATATATTTATATATATATATATATATATAACTGGCATATTAAACCTCAATGATATGAAGAAAAATGTGCAACTATACCAACTGCCGATCAAGATCGCTATTATTTTTACATAACAACCGCGAACATTATTCAGTTCAAGTAGACACTAACATTGTTTCAACACACATATGCACACTCTCAAAGACTCTTTTCTTTGAAATATCTATCTATAGACCTTCTTTACCACCTTCATCGTGTTTTCTATCACATGCATGCACTGTCATTCACTCCACTAATGATGAGCATTGTACATCAGAATGAGCCACGCAATCTTCATGTATGTACTTTGTCCATGGCACAATATGACGAGTTATGATTGACATAACTAGACACCTTCTCTTTGGTGCAATGCTTAAACTTAACAATGAGTAATGGAAGCGGTAAACATCAATAAGAGAAGGAGAGTGAGAGAGAGAGAGAGAGAGAGAGAGAGAGAGAGAGAGAGAGAGAGAGAGGAGCGATCGACAAGATGGACAACAAAAGATTGGCGTTTTTGATAATCTCATCATATTAAATGAGTTGATAATATAAATGTGTAGGAGAGATTGAAAATGAGAAATTGATCATGAAGTATTTGAATTGTATAACTGAATCTATTGAGTGTGAAACTTGAAATTTTATTCATGATTTGCGCAAGTAGATATGATATGCGATTGATTAAAAATAAATAGAGCGAAATTTATACCCTCAGGAATGTTTCGCTTCAATTCTAATTTTATTTGAAAAGTCTCCAACAAGATGGCTTTATTTCCAAAATATGCAATTATTAAATTAAAATAAACCCTAAACCCTAAAAAACCATTAATTGTCTAACAGTGTTAAATTATTGCTTGTTTCAGGGATGGCAGCCAGTCAAATGAGTCAAGGCATGGGTGGCTATTACAACCCCGCAGCTGCGTACGGATCTTTAAGCGCAGCCAGTATGGCAGCAGCAGCCGCAGCCGCCGCTGCGCAACAATCTGCAATGTCTGGCCTGGCAGCCCCTTCACAGGTAAGCTAGCGCAATTATTTTATTTCTCATTTATTGTTTTTAGATATTCTCACTATGTAGATGAATTCGTGAGAAACGGTGCCTATCCTCGTGTGGGGTAGGACCTCCACAAACAATTACGCAAGGTGAAAATTGTTGTGCTTAAAATATACTCAATTTCACCGTTTTAAATTCATACATGAACTGAATAATGATTCTCTTTATTTTCCATGGTCTCATGGAACTAAACATAAAATATATATTTTATATTATGTTAAAATGTAGATCGGCAGCGGCTAGTCCCTGCATATCCTCGCAATTCATCGAAACGTTCCATGAATTCAGTAAGATTAGTCAATATTCATTAGCAATTCAGTATAGTTCTTAGCGTTAATCCACTTATGTACATTCATTCTCATTACTTGAAAATTTCATTTCCAAAACCAAAACTACCAGCTATATTGATTTTTATGTCATGACCACACTCGACAACAAAAGAGTATCACCATTACCTTCCTATAACGTGTGTTCTTCATTGCCAACATCTTCCATCAGAAAAGCGATACCATTGAAATATGAAACCTCGTCTATATATACATTATATACACACACTCAAAATTTACATTGCTATTTAATATCTTCCATATCTGTATGTGACATATTCCCCGCCTAATTGGCGGTACCGATATACAGTAACGACATTGCGATTGATTGGGACAAAGATCGCTTACATGTGTTTACTTACTACCAGCACTGCTCCCAACACATACATATTTATTCGAAAGCAAATGAGCTAGACTTGTGATTGGCAAATATACTTGAGACTTGGCCATACTGATTGCCACCTTCTTGAAGTTCACCATTTCCTACTGAGATGTGTGACACTTTGTTAATGACATGTGAATTTAATATTGTTGGTTTGAACAACATTGTCAAGACTGGATTTGCTACGAATCTTGAAAATACATGAATGTTGGTTGGTTGATTAGGTCTGTGTTCTATTCATATAACAGCGTCATAGGTAGGAGAAGTTAATTTCATAGGTGAACAAATACATCACCTTTGATCGGAGAAATGAACTCTTGTATATATACTAGACCAATAAAAGCTATTTCAAGACGAGAGATCAGACTATTTCAATTTATATATCGTGTTATGAAATGGATTTCTCAATTGATCAAGTTTTAGATCTAGATATATAAATCAAAACCATATATCACCCATGTCATCCGAATTGAACATGAAACTCAAAGTACTGTTTATTTTCTGTCCAGGTTGTGAGTTCCATGGATGCCATGAAGTATTCTCTGGAGGCTGACAAGTATCGCTCTGCATACAGCATGCCTCCGTCCACCCTAGCCATGTCAATGTACTCCGCAGACCCGAAATACTTGGACTCCACAGCCAAGAGCTACATGGAGCGCGGTTACCTCGATCCGACGTCCGCGTTGACGAAAGCCTACTTCGAATCATCCAAGATGTACATGGAGTCTGGTGCTGCAGCCGCCGCGGCGGCCGCCGGTCGAGGGTACGAAATCGACTCTAGTCAACGAGGAGCCGGCGGATACCCTTTGGACATCAGCAAGATGTACGCCGACGGTATCTCAGCAGCGAATAACGGATCCAGAACACCAACCGGCTCACCGGATCACGTGAAAAACGGCGACAGAGAAAGAGAGAGGGAGAGAGCCGAAGTTGGCGCGTCGTCTTCGTCGTCGACATCCACATCATCGGCGGCGGCTTCCCCTGGAGGAATTGCCAACTATTATCCTGGAGGTCCTGGGCAACAGGGAATGCCTGGCATGCCAGCACTTATTCCCATGTCGCAGATGTCGCAATATGGGAGTGCACACCCGTACCACCAGGCGGCGGCAGGAGGGGGAGAGTTTAGGCGGCCGTTGACTGTAATTTTCTGACCTGATAGGGATTAACCCTGAACATCGTTTACAGGCCAACATCCTACATCACTGATTAGAGGTCAACATCTTGTACATATTCCCATTGTCATTTCGACTTAGACGTACGGTATTAAAATACATTTTCTGTGATCCTGACTTTCTTATTTATTAAGAGGGCATCTTTAAATGTGTAATGTATAAATGAATATTATGTAAACAAATTGTCTTGATAATTGTAAATTATATTCTTTTCGTGTAGTTTTTCTCTGTTGCCAATCTGTTGTAAATAATGCCAACCCAACTAAACTCATTATTTCCTACAATATTTCTTATATTTTCCATCGTAAAGTCGTAAATAGCTGGTCTTATTTTGGTAGACGTCATTGCCAATAATGGTAAGAAATAAATATATATATATTAATAATCATCGTAATTATTGCATCTTGTTTGATGTTTTGTATAATGTTCCTATAAACATTTGTTTACAATTGATTGTGTATCTTCTTTATACTTATTATTACTGTTATCAGATTATTGTATTGATAGAAATAAAAAAGGTAATGAATAATGAAAATGTGTGTACTTGTGTTATTTATATTTCCTTGAATTTTGTCCATATCCCGCAATGCACAACATCTTTGTTCAAGTTCATAGTAAGTTTCTATCAACCGAGAGTCTACTTCATGTTTTTGTCAGAAGCATACGACTAATATAATTTTATCTTCTCCAATTTTTACATGCATTGTAAAAAAAACTATGTCCAAGAAAATTAAGTACAACATATTTGCAGGTGCCATACTCGATCATTCTAAAGACCTCATGATGGCGTTTTGCTATCACACTTTTCGATTTTTTTTTCAATATCTCCCAAGTTGTTGGAAGCACGAATGAACTTTGTCCAATATAAATATATAAATACGTCCATGAAATCAATATTGGTAATGCCAACAATCATACAACCGTAAAAGGAACGTGGCATAATCCGTTCCATTGTTAGTTAGTGAGCAGTTTTGGAATGCGTGACAAATTCTAAAGGATAAATGTGTCAGTTGGATGAAAAGATCTAACAATAATGGCAATCAAACGATCAATATTAGGCAATCAAAGATTCATGCGTGAAATGTATCAAGTCATGAAAAAGACAACATGAAGTTCACCGTATACACATGTCTACAGTCATGTCTACATGGACGTTATTATGTTTAGTCCTAACGTCAGTTATTGATTTTTCAAGAGGTATTCTTCGGGAAAAAATAAGACTTTATCACGAACATTTTTGATAAAAGCTATCAGAATCAAATCACAAACGAACTATATAAGAAAGTAGTACTTTCCAAGTAAAAATAATTGTGGGTGGTGATTAAGTAGGCCTACGAGTAGGATTTTAGAAGTTTCAGAAAATATTACGATTGAGATGAATAATGCAAACTACCGGCAGTACACAGTGTACAAATCAACAAGTAGTGACAATGAATAAGATGAATCCACCAAACTCTGATGAATATTTATGTGCTGAAAAATTGTATCTCGCGATGCATTTATAATGAATCTTTATTTGATGTCATTTATTGTTGGTCCATATACGTACAATGACGACAGACGTATCGAACATACCCTACATTCTAGTTTATTTTCAAATTTGGGAGATTGAAATAATTTTAATAGGCCCATTTTCAAATACACGTAGTATAAATGAACATTAATTTTCTTCTGAGCATTCTTTCGATGCTGTTTCTAGAATGGGTCCATAAGTATTTTTATCCCATTAACTATTTTAATCTCTTATACGGACAATAAGTACGTAATACAGTTCTAAGAAATTCTATCGCTTTTTATTCGATCATTAATATGGTTTAGTCTACGTGAATCCACAAGAGACGAAGGTTCCGATCGCCCGTCTCCCGAATCCCACACCACTATCGCACAAGTAGTTCTCATCTCTTCTTTCCTGGATATAGTAGAATACGACAATTATTTTTGGAGAAAATGTAACACAAAGAAATAATTGAGCCATAACAGATGTACCCTGTAGAAGATGTCAAACTCTTTGATAAAATAACTTGGAAGATTCTGCTATTTGTAAGTTATTTCATCTCTTCATTTTATGCCGTGGACCTTCGGAAGGCCTAATAAATGTGTATCAATCTCTGTACGACTGTGAACAGACTGGATATTACTGGATCCGAAAATAAGGTGTTGTAAATATAATCATACAAATAAGAATGATAACAAATCGGGTTACCATATACATAGGGAACGTATCATTGAATGATAACCAGTTTTTCACGAAAGTATAACTTTGAATACCACTGCTGGAAATTTTCTCAATCACCCTTCTGTGCCCCTTCGAACCCACCCTATCATCCTCAGCCCAATAATAGATCAACTAATTTTGTGCCAAGTTTTCAATGATGATGAAAGACAAATTATAAACTTATAGATGATGTTTTGGAATATCACAATAAGTACACACGTGTGCGTACAAAATTAGGCACCGGCACTTATATAGTTCATGCAGTGCTAACGCGCTCGCTTCGTGTGTAAACCGGGAAGTGAAGGCCATTTCGACTCTCGGTTCGACCCCCGCTACCGCTTATCTTTACAGGTTTTTTCGCGGGTTTCCCTCTGCAGTAGACTATATAGCCTTATGCCGGAAGGGTTTCTACAATATAGGTCACGATCACTTTCTTCCCATCCTTTCCATTACTTAATTATTAATTTTGTAATCATTCCTACGAATATCAATAATTTTACTTCACGACAATATTATTATTATTACAGTGCGCCGTTAAACGCATCATTATGACTATGTTTAAATTTCTTATAATTGATGATTTGTTGCATGTTATACTGTGTCCAAGTGGCAACCGTCTTGTCGGCAGTGCTTCAATAAAAACTTCTATATAGGCCTATAATAAATAAGTGTGTGTGTGTGAGAGAGAGGGTGCATGTGTGTGTGTGTCACGCCATAGCCATTATATACATAGGGCCTATATTATAATATTCTTCATAAATGTTTATTTATCTTCATTTTGTCTTCATTCGTGTGAAATTTTACATTTCAATATTTTATCAAATGAAGTATCAAAATATTAAAAACGCTGATAGTCCCAATGCGAAGAATATGTGAACATATCTCAAGTGTATTATATTTTCTAAGAATAATTTTAAGAAAATAATACATAAAACGTGAAAGGTTTATGGTAGACTACATTATACAGGCTGACGTTATAGAAAACTTATGTTGATACACATCTAATTATTCTTTCAACCCGAAAAAAAAGAACTCACACATAACATTAAATTTAGATTGCTACTGAAATGCACTTAACACTTCAAGAATATGATTATTTTTTTTTTTTATAATTCTCATTTTTCTCTTATAGCAACCATATAGAATGGGTGTTAAACCAGATTCCTCAATAACGATATAATTTTACGTTCTATTCACCAGACTTGTGACTAATGAATGGTTATGCAATTCTAAAGAGTAACAAGTACAAGCAAATGATAAGGATCACTCGAGGTAATGTTTATGATTATCTTGTCTGTGAATTATCACTCTGTTAACTAACTAAAACCACCAACCTGTCGTCAAGCAGTTGATGTAGCAGTTGCTGTTGTTGGGTTTCGTTATAAAACAACCATATATCTCACCATCTAAAGCAGTGTTTTCGTGCGACTCATGCTAGATAATTGAATTAAGGTTTGTAGGATTCGCTGCATGTCTTTTGGAGCCTCCTCTAATGTTCTCCCCGGTGATGGGCCATCGTCTGATGACGTCATAATAGACGTTTGATGAGATGGATGAACAGAAGATTCAGAGAAGAATTTTTGGAGCGGGGGGAGAGACATTATAGCGAATTGATGATTTGCAATCAAGAGAAAGCTTGAGTTTATTATCAATTTACATAACAAATTGAGAAGGTTTATAAGCGTAGTTCATATGAAATTATTTCCTGCTTTGTATAGAAAATTATTTACTTAAGGAAACATATGTTCACACTTATTATGAGAAACATGTTTGTTTATATATATGTGATAGCCGTCTATAATGTAACACGTGAATTGTATCAACCAATTGATTACAAAACTAATACAATTTCCATATTTATATGCACGTTTGTATTTTGTAATAATGATGTTTAATATGGTTTACCGGCATACAACTTGAACTCTTAAATGCATAGCCTACAGCAGTATATTACTTGGTGATTTAGTGTATGATGCCTAATTAAGATACCTGATCGAGTTATGAATATCAAAGAACAAATATGAGGAAAAAAATATTCTGGAATCTATGTCAAAAAATCTAAATATTTCTCCAAGTCAATTCAAGACAATGTCAATACTTGATTTGATGAAATAATGCTTTCTATTATAGTCGGTATAATGAAATAATTGATAGTTACCATCATGGTATATATAATCTCAAAACTTTTCTCTTCTTCGTGCACTATAAAATAATTACCTATTATTATACACTTCATTGATGCAATTTATAAGAATATAAGATTCAAATTGTATCATTTTAGTATAGATGAAAACAATTTATGCTGTACAATATCAATTTCTGAAGGGTTTGAGTGATAATATGTGAAATGTATAAAATATATGTCATGAAAATGAATAAAATAAACGAAATTTCAATTTCGATTCAATTTTCAATATCGTTGCCACAGTGATAATTAGGGATAGGATAGATAAGCAAATGCATGTTTCTGATCAATATTGATAGAACAACTAGTTCAATATCCATACAGTTCACGATTTCATGGATTCTGAAAATATCAACTTCAATCAGCATATTTTCCATATTTGGATATGTTTTCCTATAAATACAAATGCATTATGCATATTTGTGAGATTTTTCGAAAATCTGTGGATATATATGGATGTTTGAGTGCATGGCGTTGTATTTGGTGTACTATCTTGATGTTTTGTGTGAATCATGAATGAAAATAAGGGAGATCAAATAATTTGATCAGACCTCAGTGTTTTATGTCGTCACTTGGGCCTGTAGGCCTACTGCATGTCCACAAATGGATCTATATGCAATGCACACTGAAAAATCGAATACAACTTTTTCTTCAAGTTTTTTTAAACACTACAAATTTTCATACATAAACATATATGAAAATAATAGTACATATCCGGGTCTTTTTGTTCTCTAGTGCTATTTGGACAATATTGCATTGGGTAATGCATGCATATTTTGAGGTTGTTTAGTGCATCCTATGTTTAGTGATAATGTACTGAGATGAGATTCAACCGTATTCAGGTGCATTTTCAATGCAATATCTGCATAAATCTTACTAATCAAAGTTGAATGTTGAATGATTCTCCAAGTACCAAAATAACTGAACTTAAAAAATAAGAAATATGAAAGAAAAGAAATAGAGATAGAAAATAGTTCTGCTGAAATATAAGTTTTTCCATGTGGTATAATATTATAATAAACATGCATGCTTTTCAAATTTAAATCTTTTTTTTTCAAACAGAAAATAAATTACTTTGTATTGTATTTTGTATCACCATTTCTTAAAATGATGTAACTCATGCAGCTTTCATCATAAATACCAAGAATCATGTGCATAAAATCACGTAAAGAGAATAAAAGAATAAAATATACTTATATACACTTTGAAAATAAGAAGAATAAATGAGAAAGCCACTTAGTAAAAAGATCATTATAATTTTAAATCAGGAAGTGTATGTAATGGTATACTTAAAGTAGGATCAAATTAACTAAAACGCCTAATGAATTCGTGATTGAACATTATAAAGAATAAGATGCATTACTTGTTCATCCTATAAGAAATGTGCATATAAGTTATCATTTTATACCTAAGAAATCCTAGGAAGTGTATAGATATACCTATTCTCATTTAGCAATCAGAAAATCCTTAATGATTCATTGATTCTCATAAACGAATAAAACATACTCATTTTTTCAATTCTTAATACAAATTAATATGAGCCAACATTAAATTACCGTGAATTTTATTCCCAAGACAGTTTTTATTATATTATATCAGAGATTTACAGACTATTTTTTTTTCAAGTTGACAACATTAAATTTAAGGACTCGATTTCATGAAAATATTTCTACCATATTCCTCGAAACATGAGATAATTATATTAGTGATATACTGGCCCGGGCCAGAACATCTTTATCTCATTCTTAATTGATTGGTTTATTCAGCAAATAAATGCGTATTTTAAAAAAAGTTTCATTTCTGTATATTATATAGATAAACGATGAAGTTCACTAACTGAATAAAATATCACCAAATTCTTTGAAAACTGCTTGAAAACCAAGACAATATTGTATATCCAACAAAAGTATTATGATATTTTGAATCTGTTTTCAGTCCTTAATTGGATCTTCTTGAAATTCTAGTGATGTGTTAAATTGACGCCTTCAACATAATCTCGACCCCATCATTCAAATACACAGCTCAGGGAACACAATAATAATACGAAGGGATAAGTTAATGTCTAAAGCCTATTAAAGTACATGCTTGAAAGCGTATTCCTATATTTCAGATCAATAAACAGATTTATTTGTATACGTGGCTTGCTTTCCTCATTATTTTTAATACGTATAGAAGAGGAGTATAGTTGCACAAGGTGTAGGTATAATGTCAACTTGGGTGATTATTTTCCTACACGCTAATTTGCAAGTCACGACTGTGGGGTTAGTATAATGAGTCGGTCGAGGAGGGGTTTGCCTGTGCAAGCAGGAGCACTTTGATAGAGTAGATTATGTCTGTGAGAGGCTTTGGTTACAGTGGCGGGAATAGATATGGACGTGGAAAAGTTTAAACTATATAAGTACTAATATAAATGCCGTTGTGACTGAGATGAACATGTATGAATATATAAGAAATGTAAAAGTCACACACCATTTTTTCTGGGAATTGCTTTTTCACCTCTTTTTGAATTTGGTTATCAACATTGAAAACTGAAAACTGGAAACTGACACTTGGTTTTTGTTCCCCGGATGAGGTAGGCACAAGAATTGTCGTTTCATCGCATTATTTCATTAAATTCAGTATTTAGTAGAATATTATTCTATGGAAGTCACGATTATTGAACACGATTTTTTTTTTAATCCAACATGTTATTCTAATGATTGATTACTAATTTTCGTGTTCTAACCACGCACATCATTTATATCAAATTGGCTTCACCGTTTTTTTTCCCAAATACTCTACACTTCTATTATGGAGAGGGGTTCAGATAGTGAAAAAAAATAACTGATTGAGCCCAACATTATTAGTATGTATGCATTCGTTTTAAAATATTCGAATTGAACATATTTTTGGTAAAGTTCGAATTCTATCAAGGGATCTCGAGAAGTTAACTCGTGTATTATATTGCATAGGTGTTAATAGACTTGTATATTGTTTACTTTATACTTGCAGCGAGGCATAACAGACATGGGCGGATGTTTTCAACTCCACACCAATTATAATTAACATGTACAAGTACACGTACTTATATAGCCTATTGTTGAACCCATGTACCTGTATACTTTATTCAATTGTTTCAAATTGTGACTTAATAATACCTTGATTATTTGGATGGTACATCACGAAATTTATGTCACTTACTTATATATATATATATTGGCCTGAAGGTATATAAAGGTAGGCCTATGAAGGTATTTAGAGAATATTCCAAATAGAAATATTCAAAATATTCAAATATATGGATATTTTGAATCATTTGTATCTTTGGGTGTTTATCTGTCGCTCTCATTTGACGGTTCATCGTATTATTGGGAAACTGCAAGAAATGAAATCACAATTAATATTTATTGTTGAGATAATTTCTTATTTTTTCACTTTTATTAAAAACGATTCCATGTTATAAGCGTGCAAGGCTAGCAGACTATAGTCGTAAAAATAAGTATTACCTCCTCTAATTCTCCGCCACTGTCGTGATGTGTGCGTAACGAATCGTCTGGAATATTACAGGTGTGGGTGAGTAAAAGTGTGGGGGGAGTGAGTAATTCCCACCCGCATGCTCTCTCTCTCTCTCTCTCTCTCTCTGTCTCTCTCTCTATCCCCACTCTCTCTCACTCTTGAACCTCAATTGACACAATTCGTCTCGGTAAAGCTACACTACACGGAATAACTAAGTGTAACATCCAAATACAGATGGAATTATTTACAGTGTAAACATAGTTCGTGACGTCATTATTGTTATGAAATTTCTTAAATCAATATTCGTTGATAAAGAGATGGAAAGGTAGGGTTGTTTTGTCTAATGGCAGCAAAGGAGGTGTTAAGACGGCACTGACTATTAATAGAAGTCGCGACAATTATTGAACTGCTGCATTAAATATAGCCTAGATGAAAGATCCCTAACAAAATTGTTCATGGAATTAATTAATTAACTATGACATTTCGAACATGGGACAATCAATGTTAGGTTTAAAGACGTATTCAATTACTTATTTATTTTTCTCTATATTGTATATTGATATATTGATAATTTCAAGGAGTTTGAAATTTTATTTGTAAATTACAAATACCCATTGAAATGTGAATAATTTTTTGAGCAGTCAATATTTTCTAATCTGAATCTAATTTCCTAATTCCATCTTATTCCATGTAATGTTTCTGTGTAATGTGTAGACTTCGAGGTGGTTTCACCGTCACCAAATAATGCACATAGTAGGCCTATAGTGAGTGTCAAGTTTCTCCGGTCATGATACATTTCACCTCTTTTACACATAGGTCCTATATGAAATAATGACCATTTATAATTCGGTAGAAAAACAGAAAATAATATCTAGTTCTTGTCATGCATGTCTGAAATAACACAAATGTAAGTTTCAACTTAACATTCATTAAGTTTATGCTTGTAATATCAACATTTCAGAAGATATAATTTTAATTTTATATATTCAATATAAATATCTTCACATTGAGCTTATATTTTGAATTTGAGAATAGTCACTCTCTTGCCACTCGTTCAATATTTTTTTTGTTAATAATATCGAAACTTGTTACAAATTCATTGTTCTCCCATGTAGGCTATGAATAGTTTGACGGGGCACCACAGAGAGCGATCTTACCATCCCACTTTGAATATTTAGAACTAATCAACTTTAACACCAGGACTGCACTGTCTCTGACCATAATTTTCCGCCGCAGATAAAAGTCTTTCAGTTTCCAAAAGTCCGGAAAACATTTAAATAAAAACCGTTTTTGTGATATATCCGCACATTACCAGCATTCACGAATGTTGATATCTTCCACTCCGTACTAAGTATCTTGGACAATGTTCACTTCTTTACATAACAGCAGATGTGGAGTTCATCCAAACTAAAATAGTAATTGAAATCACTGAAATAAATGTAATAAAAATTAAAGTTTCACATCGTTGCATGATTATGAACATAAAAAATCCTAAACACTTCAAAAAGATGGGAGAATAAGTTGTCTCCCAAAACAAATTGTGGTAAACACTAACGGCGAAGGGTCCCTACAAAATTAGATATCCCCTCCTCCACCACACTTTGCACACCCCGCAGCCCCTGCAGTCCAGTCATGATAAATTACCCTTTTTGTGTGGACCGACTGTTATACCAGAAGCCGTATTGCCTGTTATGAAGTTTGTTTTGAATTTAGGGGCAAAACTCGACAAAGAGCTAAATGCTGCCCTGGCGGACGGTAACCCGGGGGAGGGGGGGATATATCGGACAGCTTGATATTTCTGTTGTACCACCTAAAACACGAAACTGTATGCCAGGGATTCAGTATTATTCGCCATTATTGCCGATTCAGAAACTATTCACACATTTCGCTTTGTGTCTTTTGTGACGTGGGACAATGCCGTGTTCAGGGTTTTGTACGGAGACTTGAATAGAGAATTGACAAACGGTGCCTGACGAAGAAGCAACATCATTTCAAGAGGTTATTATTCTAGGACCTCGGACTGCCAGTATAAATGATAGTAAACATGCGCACAGGGAATTTCAAATTCCTTTTCATTGACACTAAGGACCTCTTATTTGGATAACAAAAGACTTGATAAAGGGGCTCCGGACACTAGAATTATATCACGGATAAAGGGGATGAGAAATATATATAGCCGTCATCATTTTTATCGTTCCGTAGCCCAATCAAGAAGGCAGAGTATACTGTACGTCAGTCACTATAGTTAACTAACGCAGAAACGTTATGGAAACTGTCTTCTAAAGGAATGGTCCGAAACAACCGCCCGCATCTGTTGATTAATACCTCGAACCTAGTGATCAAACTTTCATCCTTCATCCACTAGTTAAGTAATGGACAATATTCTAGCACTTCAATGTATTAATGCTCAAACCTTATGAGCGTATATGTTAAACTATAAGTCCAGATTGATGATCGAACATCAATACCTAACGTAGAAGTGTCTTAAATTTTCGACATGACTATATATATATATATATATATATATATATATATATATATATATATATATATATATATATATATATATATATATATATATATATATATATATATATGTAGCTCCCTTCATATACTTGAATTGTGCTCATTACATTCCAACACTACTATCTCATTCGATGTTGTGATTATATGAAAAGCAAAGAGAGTTCTATAGGCTTCTTTGCAACAATACCTTATTATTAAACAATGAAATCAAATGAACAAAAGATATACAGAAGAAGTTTTTAAGATGCGGCAAACAAAGGTGTCGATTCATAGTTGTAGAATAAGAGAAAATGCAGGACGGACAACAGGAATAATAGATTCGATGCAGAAGGTGTTTTCTTACAATGAGGTGTTATAGTGTGTCCCTGTATAGAGAGTGCTATTTCGCCAATGAAATGGCTTCGTCATTCTGAAGACTCCACACGATGGTTGCCCGTGGCGCAGCAAGGCGCAGCAATGCGCAGCCGGCAGCTGCATGTCGAAGATGCAGTTCGGGGTAGGGGAGAGAAAGAGTGGAGGATTTTCAAGTAGCGAATCAGATAATGTGAGGGATTTTGGGGGATGAAACGAGAAACAATATGAGATTATCTGTCTAATCTTTCAGTGTCCACATAGTGTCACCCTCAAATCGGTAAATTCTCTTCATTAGTAAATATTATTCAATATTATTCAATACTTTCATTGACAAAAAAATTGCAGAATATCAAGTCATGAACGTTTCCGTATACCAAGCTCAATATCGAAAATTTGATCAAACAGATTAACAGTAAACTGTTCTCCACTACTCAAATGTGAAGAAACGTTCAATCGTTTCAAGAAATTTCCTTCAATCAATCGAATCAATTGAAGAAATTAAAAGTCCTCTGATCAAACCATTAAAATTAATAGAAGAAGTTGATTTTGTATGATTATTCATTTACTATGTATTCTTGAATCCGAAAAGTAGAATCAGCTGTCAGAGGTTCCTGCTTCACTAGCTTTTATATTAAAAAAACGAGGTAGGCCTACAAATTGAAATTATAGACAGAGACCTGAAGCCATTTATTTACCTCAATAGCTCCATATACGTTTGCCGTTCTTTATTATCTGTAATCAATATAAATCGTTGAATTCTGGAGGAACTATATGTATATAATTAGGACGCAATCTAAAAATAATTCCCTATACAAACAGAAACACAAAGAATTGAATGCAAGAATACGAAATGATAGACAGGTCACAAATATAACATGAGGTAAGTGTGTATAAGAAGATGTACTCGAATAACAAATAATTCCGAAAGCAAAGATAACACAATAGTCACTATAGCCTCTTCAGCAGTTAGCTCCATCTTCTACATAAGGTATAACAATTATTGAACAATTTCCATCTTCGCAAGTCATCTTCATTCGAAGAGGCGCACGGTAATTCAGGGGCTTGATACTATAGGCCTACATCGACACCCCGACACACATACACACTCACACATCCGCATAATCAACTTTTCAATTCAATTCGAATCAACAATAGACGATTGGCTTTTGTTATTTCGTCGAGGAAATGGAATGTCATCATCATTCCAATCTAGAGAACCTTTCTAAAAATATAAATGCTACAATCAACGATTTTATAACTGATGAAGATGTGTTGGGAGTTGGGAGATATGAACAATAATAACAAGCTGTTGTTGGGGTGAAGTGATGATATTTAAAATTTGAAATAGTGTGATTATTTATTATTTGAAGTTGATCAATGTTAATTTCGTGGAAAGCTATGTTTTCAGTCATTGCCTTTTGATTGAGATAGAAAAGTGCATACAGTATCTAAAACTTATATTTTTCAGTAATATATATATATATATATATATATATATATATATATATATATATATATATATATATATATATATATATATATATATATATATATATAATTACATTTAATATTTCGTGTACTCCCTCATACGATAATCAACTAGGAGAATATAAGTAATGAGTTGTAAGATGATTGAGATATTTTTATCAAATTCAATAGAAATGTATACACACCTTGGTCTCCGCTCACCCAATTTGAACAACACTTGTCAAAAATGTTCAACATTTCAGTCATGTTTCCGGATACCATATATTTTATTTATTTTGTTCATAGTAATTATTATTAGTATTTTTGGAATTTCTATCTAAAATTTCTCAAACTATTCTCGAGCAGCTTGACTATATGTCATACCAAAAACTATATAGATGCATTGATAACAATCTGTATGCCTTACCTTTCAATGGTATTTAATATTTCATGAATCAAAAAATATTAACAAAGCACCAATTTCAATCAAATTAGGATGATCGATATTCTTCACCTACAATATTTTCAGCATTATATTTATAATATTCTGTATCATGAATCAAAGCGGTCAAGGAACATTACTTCAAAAAAATATCAAGGTGTACATAATGAGATATATGGGGCCTAGTGATCCTGCAGTGTGATTTTGAGTGTCCTTATCAATCTCATTTTCGTTATATATTTTCATATTTATGTTACATATTTCAAATTCATATCATATATTTTATATTTAATTCAATTTATATATATATATATATATATATATATATATATATATATATATATATATTCGTTTCATATTATATATTACTCTACTAAAGAAATGAAGAATAATTCAAAAGAAACTATTAGACCTATAGACCTGCACTTTGTGAGTGAATATAATTCCTTTCATAGAACTCAAATTATACTTTCCTGTTGTTCTAAGTGGAAAAGCATTATGTGTTGCACGTAATATAAGTTTTTATAGTGTATGATTTCTACTTAATACACGTAATTTTGTTTTTTCTCAACATTTTATATGCAGATATTTTCAAATTGATCAGTACACAACAATTTGATTTCCTTTTGTGTGCACACATTTCCGGTCTATTACAAAAACGAAATAAAATGAATGAATCCTCTTCCACACATGATTGTTAATTATATGCAATAACGACAGTGGAATGATGCAGTTTTTTGTTGTTTCTGATGGAACAATTTCATTGATGATGTGTATTTTGTGCGAACATCACAAAACTTTAACAATCGCGTTTTGTAAAAGCCCAGCCAACTGATGAAAACTCCAGTTGTTGAATTGTATATTGAGTCTAGTCATGCGGTAAAGTTAGTAGAGCTGGTAAAAATAGGATAGAAGATGGGACAAGAAAGACTTGGTTAATCACACCATTAATAGAACATTGTTTTCGTTGTAATAAAAACTATGTGATTAGTTTCAGTGAATACCAATAGACAGTAATGATAAAATAACCGTATTCCCCACTTGAAATTATAGTTTGAATGCATAAACACAATATAAACCTGCTAATTAATTCCGATCACTGATTGAGTTATCTGCCTGATAACAAAGTGTCGAAAAATTTATGGTTATTCACAAAAATATCACCAACATAAAATATGTATGGTTAGTACATATGAGTGATTAAAAAAAAAGCACGTTTAATAATGAGATATTATTAATAATGATAATAATGATATTTCTTAAATCATGAAATTATTGACAGAATTTCAAATAATTGAGTATTTAACATATAATATGATATTCACAGTTCTTCATGAGTTGCAATATAATTGATTATTTATTTTGGGTAGTATACGATCACATCGCCGTTTTGGTGCACCATTCGATCGATGTTGCCTTATCGATGTTGCCTTACCTGATTGTTTGGAGAAGGGGTTTGGGAAACAATAATTTGCGTCAAGCTTTCGATATCAATAACAAAAAATGCAATATTTTTAAAATAATAATCAAATATTCACACATTAGATGAACACCTGCGAAAATGACTTGTTCATACATTTCACAATTATCACATCCAGTACATGATATATATCGAGTCAGATATTACAAGTGATCAAAAGTCATACATCCATTCGACCTTCTCTCGATATTATATCCACATAGTGGTCTTTATGCAACCAGCTCCACTATCGTCCCCAACCAGCCCATAAGGCCTAGGCTCTCTTTCACCCATATTTCCCCCGTTAGCTCGCCTATTGAATGGGCGGCACGGCGCGATGAGAAAGGGTAGCAACGCGAGAGGGTGGGGGAGGGGGGAATGAAATATTTAAGCCTGAAATAAGGAAACCTATTCAAAACGACACCTCGCACAATGCTTTGTATAAATAGTATATGGGTCTTCACAAAAGGCCTCAATTCAGGCCTTTCATGTTCTTTAGGGGATTAGCTTAAAGAACGGGAACGGACAAAGGGCTGCAAAATGAAATAGAGGTAAGAAACATAAATGTGTGAATGGATGAACATGATTAGTTTTGAAATTCGTATTGACATGCTTTGTGCATGAAAAGTTGAAGAAGGTGCGAGTGGTTGGGGGGAAATATGTGAGGTGGGAAATAGGGGGCATAGGAGGGTGGAAGAGGACACATTGTATTATATGGATATATAGATGGATTATTTAATGGTTTGTCAGTTATCGACTTTATTGGATCGATTTGGGAAACACATGTGAGGAAGAGTCAAGCTATGCAAAGTGCGTGATATCGAGAACAAACATGTGGTTGGGCCTACATAACGTGCCTTTACAATGACCACATCAGCATTCACAATGTTTTAAGATGAATTAATAAAATTATGCGATATTGTAATGCAATATTGTATAATTAAAATTGTGCGATATTGCGATATGTACGAGCATGCGATTATGTTCTTCATTTAACTGAGCTAGCGAAAAGCGAAGAGTGAAAGATGAGCAGGAAAAACTAGCAATAATACTATCCCCATGCGTTCCAAATACAACACAAAACCAATAGAACCGGGCATAGTCAGTTTCAATCTATTGTAGGGTAATTTGAGAATTCAAGTTGATCAATCAAACCTTCCGACATGTGGAATGCATTCCTCTGCAATTTGTTTCTAAAACATTACATTTCATTTTCAAGTGGGGAAAACTGATAACTCCAAAAAACTAACTTATACAGTTATATTTGTATATGTATACTGATCCACAAAACTACATTCTTAATCAATCAAACTATCCGATCTGTGGAGCGTATGTACAAAAACAAACATAAAATTACGAAGAGACAAAAAAAGATAGAGCAATTGTACCGAATGGAAGTCTTCGCAAACTCTCAGCCAATTATGACAGTAATTAGACCGTTGATGTTGTTTAGCCAAGACAGATTAAGATTCCAATCGACCGTCTCAATACGGGTGGTAGATGCGATAGATGCAACAAATTTCTAGATGACAGTGAATCTTAACGTTTTCAGTTATCATAGTTGTTCATCACTTAGCAAAACAACTAATTAATAACCAACTCTCAGAATCAGCTGAAGTACGATTTTTAATTAGATACCATGTATAGAAATTTCGTGATAATTTTTCTCAAAATTAGCTATAACGATTTGGCCGAAAACTAAATAGTCACAAGTCTGCGTATTCATGGAGAGATTCACATTGATCAGTCAAACGGTGTGACCTGTGCAGTACATATTGATTGACAAGCATAGACGATTGGCGCGTCGTAAAATAAGCATAAAGTTTGCGCTTTCGCTCATTCAAAAGATTTTGTTTCATTTGACTCCTGTGCAAGCTGCTACATTTTTACGGCATTAAAAGCAACAATATCATTCACAATCGAATTATTCAAAGAAAAGATCAATTTAGATTTTTTTTACCTCATCGAATTATTTTCTGATCTTCCCATCATCTCAATTTTTCAATCGAAATGTCCTAATAATCAATCGAATTCAGAGCTCATCGTAGAGAGTAGAGATCAATATAAATTGAAATTATTATTCAATTTATAACATTCACGTCAATTATTTCATACTTTTTCTATAAGTTCGTTGTATTCTGTTCTTATTTTATTTTATATGACATAATAAAAATATGTATTGAAACACTCGGGAAAATACACAACGAAGAATTCATCTTCACAATACTTATTGTGATATCTCACTTTTATATTGATTGTACGTAGAAATGAACGTATATGAAAGAGACAAGGCCAACAATATTCCAATGAGACAATAAGGTAAGAAGTCTTCGTATTGTGTACCTGAACCATACTTCCTGCTTAAGCACCATCTTCCGCGCATCTGCACTCGTTTCTATGGACGTTTCTAAGAGTGATGTAATAATACCTCTCTGAATCTCATTATTAGATGTCTGGATGTTTCGAGGAAGTCTAGCTACCCTTAAATATATAACCACCCCCATTGTGAGCCCCAGTACTCAAATACACATTCTAGTGGCTAATTAAAAACCATTGTCTGATACTGGAAGTTGGATGTTTTCAGATGGTCACTATGGTCTTAGAGTTTATGACCCAAACATCATATGTCTCTTGCATCTATATATGTATTCATATTTCTGAAACCTTTATTGGTCTCTTGCTCATGAAAAAGTACGGAGGATAATTGCATGAAAGTCACTATAAAATACATCTCAGCTTATAATAATAAAGTACAAAATTAAATTAGCTGGTTATTTAAATACAGAATTGAATATAACATGAATGACGTGATGAATTGAAGGGGAATTGAATTATACAAATTTGAAATAATTGATAAATAGCCATTTAAACATAATACCGATGATAATAAACACGAAAGTATTAGATAATGGAAGTTGACATTTTCATGGTTCTTGGAAGATTGAGAGATTGACAAATATTACAAAAAGGATTGAGAATATTACAATTACTGATACGAATGAAAATACAATATGACCTGTATCATAATTGATTCTTTTGTGTGCATGATTTGTATACAATTTACTATTCGACAGTTGTATTGAAGACAAATAATGAATAAATAATGAAAATGCAACACAATTTGGGTGAAACTAACATACACAAATATGTGAATACACAAATATACAAGGATGGGCGGTCTACAGAATTTCATTTCGTTCCAGTGATTAGGAATTACTAGTCTCAAGAAAGTTAAATTGTTTTTTTACAATACAAGTTGTGAGGTTCAAAATGAATTCCATATTTTGGGAATAGAAGATTACAAATATTATGAAAAGTAATCAACTTAATTTTCTTCGAGCCATAGTAAGCAGCCCAAAACCATGAAACTTGGTGAAGTGAGAAAAAAGTGAAAAAAAGTGGAGTATAAAAATGTATGCGCTACGAAGACTGTCGCAAATTGTCGCTTGTCTTACCAATCATGTATCAATAACTTTTTGATCATCTAATCATATAGTATGGTCCAAAAAAAGGCAGTATAATCAAGGATTAACAAAAAGTTGTCACCAAATGAATTAATACGCTCCACAATTACCATTTCATAATTAGCCCTAAGCTAGTCATGCAATTTTCACAATAACAATATCACCGTGCATAAGTCCTAATTTGTGCTTCATCCACTCATGTTAAAAATTAATTTACTGCTTTCATATTTTTAAATGCACTCCATACCATGAACCCTTTTTATCTCCTATTACAAAACAAACATTATTGCAGACTCCTCGATTTTCGCATGAACCTCTAAAGTACTCCTCATTTTTTGTGTTATATAGGCCTATATAATTCAATTCCACAATTCGATTCGGTTCCTTCAAAACATTTCGTATACTATAGCTGCGACGGTGTTCTATCGCTATACCAAAGCACATTGTACTCATCTCGATTTCTTGTCATTCCGTCGTGCTTCTGTGCATGAAGTCTTTGCCAACACTATTGTTTACATTGTCAATAGCGTTCCAGATTCTAATTAATGGAATTCTTAGAAACACATCTTCTATTTATTCTATTTTGGATTAAAAACCTTTCAATTTTTTCTCAACGCGTATAATATACAGCAATGGTAGAGCTAGCTCCTCGTTGGTTTTCCATTCTTCTGATTGTGCTGCAGTTCTCACAATGAACTATAAGTAGAACGATAAGTTGGGAGGAGCTTTAGAGCTAGGATATAAAAAGAGTTGTGTGAATAATGGATTGGGTTGAAGTTGCGTCACCTTCATAAGCTTATATCTTTCTTATACGGTGACTATATTATATAAAGCCAACTGCAGTTGGCGTTTTCAAGAATCTAAGAATCAGTAATAATAGTACAAATATAAAATTCAAAAATATTCGAAAGAAATATAGATAAATATACGTTTCTGTTCGTTATTTCTTGAAACGTGAATGAGAATTGTGAATGTGTTGACACAAATATGACAATGAAAATCCTCTCTTTGTCGAACTAATATAAAGTATATTTTCCAATTTTATGATATTGTATTGATATAAAATCTATTTTCCAGTCATATAAGTCATTCAGCTTTGTTGAGAACACGCAATGTTGAATGTTGAACGATTGTATTTCGAACATGATATTTTATATAAAAAATAATAAAATATGAATTTCTAGTGGCTATATTACAGGTATAGTTTGCCAAAAGAGATGAGAAGTAATTTATCTTAAATTGGTACCTACCCAATTCAATATATGTCCAAGTATTTCGAACTTGAACACGCGGACGTTTCTTATTCGTTTCGTACACAATCAACAAAAGTAATTGAAAAAATCTTAACCTTTGCATAGAAACAAACAAGGAGATGAAAGAAGTGTATCACATATATAGGCATATATATATATATATATATATATATATATATATATATATATATATATATATATATATATATATATATATATATATATATATGGAGAACTGTGGATAAGAATACACAAGTCTTACGGTAGACTGGACTTGATTCAGCATTTCGGTAAAGTGATCATCATTCGCGCGTGTTTGTGTGTTGTTTGTGTACGTATACACACAAACACAAAGTAAGTAAAAGCGTCAGATATACACAAGGAATCGAACAACCAAGCCATTTGCATCACGTACCATTGTGATGTTGTCTCGCAGTTGTCACCATACTTCCTCTGTGCAGTCTCCAGTCCATTGTCAGCCTGCACTATATGAGCTTTCTATGTAAATGCCTTGCTATCGGAAAGGTATTAGCAACTGAAAAACGCGAAAAGGACAAATAAAAGAAAAGAGAAAAAGGCCAGTCGAATCGAATCGAATGGAGGGCGTATTGTAAAGGAATAGAATACTGTCGATAAAATATAAGATCTTTCTACTTTCCACAATAGACACTTTTTATAATGTTCTATTTGATATATACAAATAGGACTGCGCGTGGTTTGCGTTGGAGGATATCCGCTAAATATATTCCCAGTCTGAATGTATAACAATATCCTTTATAAGTTTTCTGAAGAGAAATACACACAAATCAAAATGTTTGTCTGTGAACTCATTTTCATTCTAGAAATATTCAATTTTCATCTATATCTTTTGTACGAATGTTATAGCAATAAAAATGAATTTATATTCTGACAATCGAAAAATATCAAACTCTTTGAACTTCTTTTCTGTTGAAAATGAAAATGATTGCTTCTTAGTATCTAGCTTTTATAGTCTTCTTTATCTATTCACTATAATATGTTGTTTGTTGTGAAAAAGCTTTGCTTTATTCAAAGTGCCTCTTATTCAATAGGATGTCTGGTACTTTCAGAACTCACATTTATTCAATTCTATCACATCCCTAATTACAATTAAATTCCAACAATGCATTACAAGATATTTAGTCATTGTTATCTATTGTGAATCATATTAATCAAATTTTATGAAAATGTGAGACAAAAGCGATGTGTATTGAATATTCTTAACTTTTCATCGGCAATATTCTATGTGAAAAAAAAATGATTCATTAGTTGTCCTAAATATTGGAAACTAAATATAATTCAGTCATACATTTGATTTGCTGGCTATATAAACCAAATAAACAATATTACTAAATAGCCATCTTAATATACTGTTTGCTTATAAATTGTTTGTTCAGCCAGCAGGCAGAATGAGAAGTCATGACTGCCCCTAATGGAAGAGTCAATGACGAGTCGATGTAATCGACAAATTGTTCAATGGGCCGATCCATGCACGTTTAAGTGAACGAGATAAATGAAGTTCAATTGTACATCAGTCACTTGGGCTTGGGCGCATGCTGTAGTCATATATCACTAGGAGAGAATTGCCGGGAGGTGGACGGAGACTGATAAGAGGAGGGGGGGGGGGGGGGGGGGGGGGGGGGGGTGCATTCACGTGGAAAAGTCGGAAAAATTACGATCAATATCAAAATAACAGATTTTTTACAAATAAAATTACAATAATATCGATTTCAGTTTTGATTGTTGTCTGGTGATTAATTATGATTAAAAGCAATATCACTTACTTCATAAATTATGACATATCAAGTTTATACAATGTATACAATGTATACAATTTATACAAATGCTTCTGTAATGATAATTTCAAATAACCAACCAAATTGAAACTTTTATTTTTCATACAACTTATTGAATTTCAAATATTTATAGAGCCTATATCATATATAGATAGTTTTCAAATAGCATCGAAACTTAATGCAAAATCATTGCTCCCTAATTAAGGCAATGTATGAAAGACAAGATCATTCGGACGGGGCACCACAAGGGCAATCTTATGAGATATAAAGAGTTCATGAGGCTCCATATTCTACACTAAATTATTCATCTATATGATAAAATAGTATTTGCGATTAAAATAATCCCATAAGATCTCTTCAGTGAAAATATAACCCATAAAGTATAACGACCACGCACAACTGTATGAACAATCAATTATACGGTAATATACAGAAATGGCAATCCATGAAGAAGTAAAAACTCTTTATAAAGTATAAAGCTATAAAGCTCCCTGAAAAGCTATATCTCATGAAAAAGTAGTTGTAAAGAAATTGTTGCCTTCGCTTCCATTTTGTAATCCATTGTACGGTCCATCGTCGCTCTCACGGTCTAGTCTATGGCGTCTTCAACGCGATCATTTCAGCTCAATCAGCGTGAAATTTCTTCACGTTCATTCTACTTTTTTGAGAATAATTAACCTTCATCTGTACCAAAATAATTCTATGCCCGAAAAAAAGGAAACGACGAAAAAGAAGCTTCCTTAACTTTTTCTTGAAACATTCAAATCCTTTAAGATTGTTATTTAATGTATGCATCTTTTATAGACAAGATCTGTTCCCCATCATAAACCATTGTTGCGTATATGTATTAGATGTTTCCTGGAACTAACGCGTGTACATGGGAATTAATTTGTGTTTATTCTTCAGGTATAAGTAATATGTTCCAAGAAATGTATCCCTATAGGACTTATACTCCTGTTATATAATAATTTATGTATTAAATGACTTCTGTATTTTGTTCACTAATTCCCTGTCTATTTGGATCCTACAACATGTTCTCTTTCTTTATGGAAATTTCTCCATGCGGACAAGTCAAGTAACAGTAATTATAAAGGCAATTCGAATCATTCAACTTGAAAATTTTCGCTTTTACAATTATAGTATCATTTTCGCAATACTTTAGTGTTTATTGTAAAAACATTGTTCTATCATAACAAGAACTATAGTTTACTTGTTAATTATTATAAAATGAGTGAAATATGCCTATTATCAGTTTCAATTGGAACAATTGAATGTATCCAATGTAATGTATACATCCAATGTATACATTTCGTATACATTGTTACATTACATAGATGAACGTAGACCTAAGAGGCATGAACATGAGTTATTTCACATTTTCACAAGTTGGAGAGAAAGTTTTCGCTTCTGTGCGATTTTTGTGCTATACAGATCAATCGTAAGAAAAGCAAATTCTCTACGTAATCCTTAAGAAGTGTCTTCAACATTTCGCTCCCAATTTTCGACAAATAAGAATCACCATAATACGGAAAATCTTACTCAGAATTCAATTTGATTATTATAGATAAATCCAAGCAATAATGATCAGGTAATTAATATTCAAGGTATGAAAATAAAGGCGTGCACATACATGGGGTAATATAACATTAAAATCACTGATTACACTCATAGTTTCGTGATCATACTATTTGTGTACCTCATCTAATAATTAACTAATCATTATTCAATCAAAGGTTTGCACAACGACTCTTGACGTTCAGAATTTTTGTAACTTTCAGGCAAGTTATTTTGAATACCAACTGTATTCAAAAGTGGTCAGCGAAATAATCCGTCAAACTATAGACCTATCAGCCTCACGCAAGAACTGCCAGAACATCTAGACCAAGGAGGACAGATAGATGCCATCCTCCTTGATTTCTCAAAAGCGTTCGATATCGTCCCACACAGTCTACTTATGGGCAAGTTTTCCCTTATGGGATTAGATCACAGAGTGGTGACGTGGATACAAACATTCCTCACAGACCGAAGCCAAGCGGTACAAGTTTGATACAAACTATCTGACTTCGTCAAAGTAGCATCCGGCGTGCCTCAAGGCACTGCCCTTGGCCCAGTCCTCTTCCTAGGATTCATAAATGACATAAATCAACAAGAATTCAACTATTTGCTGACGATTGCATCGTATACTATACGATAAGAGGAACCGAGGACAAAGTGATTCTCCAGGCAAACCTCAATCAAATAGGCCTACATCCATGGATAAGTAATAATGGCATGAAATTGAACGCTTCAAAAACAACTGTCATCAGCTTTTCAAGACGCAAACATAAAGTTCAAACCACATACGCCATAAAGGGGGAATTACTAGAGAAATCAGAATCGTGCAAATATCTTGGCTTAACACTATTAGTAAACCTCAGCTGGAATCCACATTACGAAAATGTTAGCGAAGGCTAAAAGAACACTTCATTTTGTAATGCGCAACATAAGAGGCAGTATGAAGCACACAAAAGAGCATACATACATACACGTGTATTGTACGACCAACAACCGAGTACTGCTGTGGAGTGTGGGACCCACATTTGAAAACCCAAATAAATGCGATTGAAATGGTACAGAGAAGAGCTGCTCGATACACCATCAACAAACATCAACGCTGCTCAAAAATTAACAATCTCCCCTCTGTAAGCGTGAATAAGATCTTGGCTGAGCTAAACTGGACCACACTACAGGAAAGACGGAGAAATGTCAGCCTTAGATACTTGTGCAGAGCCGTAGTTGGCGATCCTGCATGGAGTATCCATGGGTTTGTGTCGGGGTCGGGCCGCATAGGTAGGAATTAAGGATCATCGACGGAAGTTATTCATCCCGCGCTATTACTCCGACACAGGCCGCCACTCACTCCTTGGAAGAGCCATCCTCGACTGGAAACGCATTCCGAAGGAAAAATCGAGAATGCCAATACAATGAAAAAATTTAACTTAGCTGTAAAATCAATGTAATCTATTAACCTACACACACTCAATAACACATACTTTCCCCCATTCATATGTAAACGATGATCTTTCCTACCTATGTGGTCTGACTTTTATGCGGATTTGTGGGGATCGTTCCGTGATCGCTGGTTGCGGTTTTGTGCGGGTATCTGGAGCTATATATATATATATATATATATATATATATATATATATATATATATATATATATATATCTTGGTACGATCCAATATCGAGATATGTGGGATGTTTTACTTTTAGCCATGTCATAAAAGATACGTCTCAACCGGGCTTCGAACCCGGGATCTTCTCTAGTCGAGTTCGAGTCCCGGTCGAGACGTATATTTTATGACATGGCTAAAATATCCCATATATATATAATATGTAAATGTGATGTGTACATATATGTATTCATATTTTTTTATATCATGAATATGTATATATATATTTATATATAAATAAGCCTAAATGGATTCTCATAGAAATGATTCGAACTATATTGATCATTGGATCAATACCATATTTTAGAAAGGTATATCGATCTAAATGAATATAACAGAAGTTTTTATTAGAAGGGAAACGAACAAGAAAAATACGTACATGTTCTACACTATATTATCTGTAATGTATATTATCATCATGGTAATGATGAACTTTGCAAATGCTGTCATTGGAAGAAGTGAACATTGCCTAAGAGACTTAGTTCAAAGTGAAAAATATCAACATTCGTGTGGTTGGATTATTCCTGATACCAATGTTGGTAGTGTCCGGATATATCGCAAAAACAGTTTATATTGTGTTCCGGACTTTCGACAACTGAAGACTTTATCTGCGGCGAAGATGTGTGGTCACAGACAGCGTAGACCTGGTATCAAAGTTCATTGCTTTAATTTAAAATAATAATAAAATGGGGTGGTAAGATCGCCCTTGTGGTGCCCCGTCAAAACGATCCTACTCTCATCCTTAGCCTTAATAGGGGAACAATGATTTTGTATCAAGTTTCGATGTTATTAAAAAAAATATATATATATTATCTGTGTATCCCATATTTGTATGTCACTATAATTTTCATACGGCTATTTAGTAGACCTACGAGAAAAAGGAGAGAAAGAAAGCAGTCGACAACATGCATGTTAATATATTATGTACAAGGGTCTCTAAAGTGAAGTATGCCCTTTGCTTTGAAGTTTTCAAGTACCTTCCTC
The DNA here is from genome assembly GCA_907164805.1 of Brachyptera putata. Taxonomy (NCBI): domain Eukaryota; kingdom Metazoa; phylum Arthropoda; class Insecta; order Plecoptera; family Taeniopterygidae; genus Brachyptera; species Brachyptera putata. The sequence continues at coordinate 16,857,853 of OU015464.1, forward strand.
ATTCGCTCATTTTCTGCGTTTCTGATCCGTGGCTAATCTTTTCCGACGTCGCCTAAAGGTACCGTCGGTCGGGACGTCCGCCCGTTAAGGAAAACAAATTTTCCGAGTGATTGAGAAGAGTATCGTTGATTAGAGAGTAACAAGAATCGAGATGCATCAAAAGTTATGAATGCAAGAGAATAAGATCTACTTTCAATTCAGTTCGTGGATGCATGTGTATATATGTGCAGTATGTTAGCCAATTAGTAAGATCGATATCAATTCGAACCACTTATAACTAAATATGTTCATGAAGGAGGACATGAATTTATCTTCTTAAGCGGGTGCGTGCAGTCGTGCACGGTGCTTACATAAATCGGGAAATTTATATTTACTATTTTTTTTACATTTTCGAAAACCAGGGTAATTGAATGAGAAGTTCACATCTCCAGGATAATTTTATGCTATTTAATTAATATGACGTTTTATTTTTGTGAATTCAATCACTTTTGAGATGATACGTCAATGAATTTCATTACAGTATTTCCATTCATTGACGTATTATCTTGGAACTGATTGAATTCACTGATATAGAATATCATATTAATTGAAGAGCCTGAAATTTTCTTGGAGATGTCAACTTTTCATTCAATCATACTGGTTTTTGAATATGGACAAAAAATGTGAATGTGAATTTCTCCACTTTTATAAGCACCGTGCACGAACCCCCTTGACAAAAGTTTCCTATAAGACGCAGAAAAACCTCATATGTAGGATGTAGACCAATTTAATGGAAATGTGTATAAGTTGAGGAGTGGGATGAGATAATGAACTGGTGTTTGTTATGAAAAATACTGAATATAGGCCTACATATTGGAAAAAAAAATCAATTAATATAATAAAAGCGATCCATCTACAACATTATTGATGTGAATACCCATTTTTCCTAATCACATACGATAATAGTAATTATATACATAAATTATTCTTTGTATGTATACATTGAATACTTTGCAACATACATACTAGGCTGAATTATGATTGAATATATTTCAATCGGAGCAATTTGAAATGTGAGTAAAACATTAGTGATATCAAAGAACACTAAAAGAAAAATATAGAAATAATTTGTTCAATATTTAAAGTTTAAAAGTTAAATCGTTGTTGCAAATTGGTTCTTATACATCAATGTTCCTATGGAATTCTGAATATATTTTATTCAAATATCAAGATTCAATTTTTCGAACTGATAAAATAAACTGTGGATGGTATTTTTCTGCCATCCTCTCGATTTCAGAAAAAGACAACCATCAAGATCAAAAACAAAAGAAAAGTTCACATAGGCCATATGTTCGAAATATGTGGATTGGCAGCAAGATGGACATTTACATTATACTAAAAGTAAAGGGACACGAAATTGTAAAGATGCAACATCCCTAGGGGCACAAAGACCACGCCCACGCCATTGTTAATCTCCTCTGTTTTAGCAGTGGCTTCAGCTGATGGGCCAGAGCCCAACTTTGCCTTCCAATAAAGGGTCGATTCTTCCCTTTTCGACGACCTGGGCTTAGGAAGGGTTAATCACTCAAATAGCAGCATAATAATATAGTCACTGCCTGCTTGAGTGCTCACAACCTTGTTAATTGTTGTTTTCAAAACGCAAATGAATGGAACGAATTCCCTACAGTTGTTTTTAAAATGAATAATAGAAAAAAAAAAGAGAACAGAGAATAATACACAGAGAGAGAAAGAACTTTCGTCTCCAACTCGTAGACTCCGAGCGTGTGGAACTTTGATTAAAACTCGGAGAAAATCATTCGAAAAGACCAAACCAAAATACACTATATTGATTGTTGAAATGAACAATTGGTCACATAGAGAATAATACAAACTCCCATGAGAATTGTCGAAATCCTCTCGTATATACATAGAAACTCATCTAGAAGAGATTTTTATACAAAAACAAATTTGTGACTCTTCAATAATTGAAGTTCAGTATATATATACATATACATATATACGTATATATATATATATATATATATATATAGAATTCACCACAAAATACAGATGAGACATCCCTACTCTTAATATATTGTTAGGAGAATTATCTCGATCTCGGTGGCTCACATTATAGATCTGAATTGTGTCCGATTTATGAAGGGTTGTCGGAGGATTCTATTATAGGGGTTGATATTCACTTGGTCTGAAGGCTGCGCGAGGGAGGATCCCGATAAAAGGTATTGTGCGTTAGAATAACACTCTATTGTTTTGTCACTCACGACTTGCCATCCTTTATTCTGTGTGGAGGCATTTTTGTATTATTATTATTACTATTATCATTATTTCGATACGAAATGGAATTGTGAGGGATAGTGAAATACAGTGATAGAGGGAGATTTAGGAAGGATTTTTGTGAGTAGTAAAATAGTGAGTGCTTTTGATTTGTCACAGTCTTGCACAAAACTTTTTCTGAGAATGGTATAACATCATTCTGATCAGATTTGCTAGAAAATGAGAATCGGAACGCATGAAAATGTCAACTCGGAAACTAAGCTTCCCCGCCAACCACTCCAAGGCTGTGAAATAATTATGCACAACGGATCATGGCTCTTCAATACTATCAATACTTACTATCAATTTTCTATACATTTTTCTAGTACATAGGCCTATGGTTTGAAATTATATACGACTCTAATTATACATAAATTCAGTGCATTCAGTAAATAAAGTGGCATTTCATATCTAAAAATTCAATCCAATATGGGAAAATTATATTTACAAAAAATTGAAAATCATGAGCTTAGCATAGAAAATAGCTGTTTGATTGTATGTACCCATGCAGTAGGCCTATACAGTCAAAGACTTCTATCATGTAACAATTTGACAGATGATCGTTTCCATACAGCATTACAGAGAGCTATAGACCCACCAAGTTTAGCCCGATTATTATTATCATTGGTGGTGAACGTTTTATAATTTCTTTTTTTCACATTTCCTTCACAATTTCTGAATATTCCGACATTTTTAGAAAATAATTAGTGTAATTATTTGAAAGGAGCCTCTTTCCCTGACATACCCACCCACCTTTCTCACATGGATTAGTATATTTGTATGTAGGGCCTACAGTGAACAACAAACTACAAATTTGAACCATGTAAGCCATGTACCTAGTATATTTCAATTCGATTATTACGTTGCAACATATGTATTGAATGTTACCTTCATATTCTAGGTGAAAAGTTCATATTGTACTACTTTATTATTCTCTCTTCACTCTGTTATCTGTAATTACGTATATATAAATAATTACGTAAAAATTACGTAAATATATTCAAGAATAGATTTCAACATATTATCAATTCATCGTGTATTATAAATCGACCAATGAAGCGATGAGAAACATAATATTGTATCAGCCATGTGTATTCTGTATTATGTAGGCCTACATCATTAATAATCTTTTTCAGTCTTTTGTGTTGGAAACTCAATTACAGATTGATTTCGAGTCATTCACATGTAAAGTAGAATCTATAAAATCTACATTTTTAAACAATCAACAATGGATGTATAAGGTTTTGTATAATTAGTTTTTAAATAAAAGAGTGACACAAACACATAACACCAGGGATAGAAGTGATTGATTCTTTATCTATCTCTGAAAAAAAGTATACTCTCTTTCATATGGATGTGCAATTATGTCTGCCCGTTGATGAAAGCTTTATCTATATAACTTGGAGCAAGTTCCATTATTTAAAAATCAAATCTGAAATTGTGGAAGGGATATATAAGTCTATAAATTGAAATATATTAGCACGTGCCTTGAAGTGTTTGTATTTTTTATAACATTCATAATAGGTATAGCATCGATTAATTGAGAATCGATTAAAGTCGATCAGCCCTTGAATCGATTATGAAATTATAATATTGATCTTATATATACTATTGTTTCTTCAGTTGCTATGATAATTAGAACATGACCATAACAAATATTTTAGAACTGAAATAATTCTTTCAAATGTGTTTTCCTTGCAAGCTCCATAAATATCATGCATGAAGTAATTGCACATAAATGATGTATATTTCACACTGTCATTTCCCTATTGATATCCGGATATGATCTTGTTTTCTGCTGCCACAGAAACTGCTCTCATTTATAGGTTGATTTCACAATATAGGCTAATAAATCAGGTTCTATACCTGAGAGAAAAAAGTCTGAGAGAAAACTATAATGAAGCGAATTTCCCTCATAGGCCGATGGTTGCAGTGCAATCATTTTTAGGTGACAACGATAAAATTTTCACCTGATGACGATTTTTTTCAACCTTTGGAATATTCTTCATGACTTACGCCGTGCTACAAAGAACTGCCACAATTTTTGTTCACCATTGAACATATTAATTATCCAGAGATTGAGTAGATGCCAAAGAGCAACTAGAATTCATTGGTGGTAAGTTTAGTAACCATGCCTTCAGACACTTGTTTAGTTCATATAATAGCCGCATTGAGCGGTGTGTTTGTTTCTTAATGTTATGCATGCCATTGATACAGCATACATACATGCAAAGGTCGCGGCAAGATTAATGGGGCAAGCCGAGCGGGGTCTTTTGGTTCGGTCCCATCTCCGGTCGCGGTGCCACAATGAAATATCGAAAAACTTAATAAAAGACGCTTTAAGAAGCACCGGATAGAGCTTTTATGAGTAGCAAGCAAGTGGGACGCCGAGGCAGATATAAATTATGGAAGAAGATCACGCGGCTATATGAGAGTATATAGGGGGCAAAACCAGCGCAAAAAGACATTCATCGTGTAGAAATATGATAGAGAGAAAGAGAGAGAAAGAGATGGAGAGAGGAATGCGCATAGCCTTCAAGTCGCTTCAACATTGATAAATACGATACTATAAGGATTTAAATTAAATTTTGAACAAGTTGAAATGTTGTCGACGGAGGACAAAGAGTGATAGACAATGGATGGAATATTTTGTCAGTGTAGAATCTTGTTTATGCGATGCACAAAAGAAGAAAAGCCATTAACTAACAAAATATTGCATAATGGGCATCCATTTTATTCTCTTTTTGTTCTTTTAATATCGAGAATACAATGATACAATGACGCTATTATTATACAATGTGTTTTTAGACTTCGAACTAAAAATTTATTTACCGAGGAAAAACAACCCCATCGCAAGAGAATTTAAAGCATAATGCGTTGACTAAAATTTCGAAACAATGGAAAAGTAGTTTGAATATAAATATCATCGGGCCTGGTTTCACATCTCTTTTCAGATTTTATCAACATTGATAGTCCGGAGAATAGAACAACCAATATTGAAATATTCGATAATTGTTGATATAATTAGGGTGAAGTTATGGAAAGAACTGTACGTGTTACCAATAACTGATATATTTTCATTTTAAAATACGTTCAGTTTGACATATATAAACTCATTATCATTGTTTGCAGCCCTACAAACCATGTTTAATAAAAAAAAGATATTGACGAGGGGTTTACAACTCGAAAATTTGGTGTACACCTGATTTCAGATTTCAGGTGATTTCAGGTGATTTCAAGTGATTTCAGGTGATTTCAGGTGATTTCAGGGATTTCAGGTGATTTCAGGGATTTCAGGGATGTCAGATGATTTCAGGGATTTCAAGTGATTTCAGGTGATTTCAGTTGATTTCAGGTGATTTCAGGTGATTTCAGGGATTTCAGGGATTTCAGGTGATTTCAGGGATTTCAGGTGATTTCAGGGATTTCAGATGATTTCAGGGATTTCAAGTGATTTCAGGTGATTTCAGGTGATTTCAGGTGATTTCAGGGATTTCAGGTGATTTCAGGGATTTCAGGTGATTTCAGGTGATTTCAGGGATTTCAAGGGGATTTCATGGGATTTCATGGCAAGTGTACACCTGATTTCAGGAGTTGTTAACCCCTCGGATATTGAACGGAATACCTTGTCAGTCCAATTAGACAAACTTCTCCTACATAGGCCTACAGTTGCGATTTAGCGTCGCAACTATATTAAACAATGTAAGATTATACATCCACGAAGAAACTTAGCATGCCTAATTATCTAATCTACATATGTAGGCTTACCACTGACAACTAAGTATCCATCTATTTTACAACAAACAATTACCAAGTGCAACGGATTGTGAACGACTATAACCATGAGGACCAAGTATTAATTAACTTGGCTAACTTTTTATTGATCAACTTAACTTTGCTTACTGCATTCTACATGCAGTGTATCAGCATGTATCAACATTGCAGTAACTTGAATCTATTGCGGTGTATTTGAATTTCATTTTGAATAAAATATAATAATGAGATAAACAAGACTTTGTCACATTCGAGGGTGAAACTTGAATAATAAATAATTTCTCTCGGAATTTCAGTAGTTGAATCAATATGATTAATATGCTTTAAACACGCAATTTTTCTACTTTTTGTAGGACAGCTATAAACACGTAGTAGAACTGTAGCCTATTCGTGAGAACCATTGGACATTTGTTATAAAATAAGAAACGTTTGGATTTTTATTATTGTATTGATATAAATAAAATCGTAATCGTTTTGAGAGCTATTCATCAATTTTAATCATTTTAAAAATTAAAATAATTTGAAATGTCCACTCTATATTGATTCATGATTTACATTCCTATGACTTGTAAATACTTCGATAAAAAAAATAAAATCCATGACTCTTAACCCTTGCTTTTGTATGCTCATCTGATATTCAAGCTAGTGGACCATGATCTATACACTCGACTCTAAAATAATATGCCTGCAGAAAAACAGACAAATATAATCCATCTAATTCATATCATCATAAGTCAGTTTTCTCCTATTAAATACTTCCTAACTTGAAGAATCCTATAGAGAAGATGGAGTGTATCTCCCAATCTCAAGTGTTTGGATGACTTTGAGATGTCATTCTGAAGAGTGAATCTAAAACCTTTAGAATCGAAAGCTTTCTTGTCTAACATGGGAGGAGTCAGAGACTTGTCCTCCGTTTAAACAATCACGCCAAGATCGGACAAACGCCATCATGGGAGATACAATCCGAGTATCTCATCCGAGATACCGAATCAACCACCACGAGAACGACGAACCGCCGTCTCGGTTCTGCGTTGAGGAATCAGAATAGTTACTCCCCACTCAACTAGAACCAAGTGAGTTGTTTTTTAGAACAAGTTAACTGGACCAATAAGAATAGAGAGTTCACCTTCATAGTTCTTGAATGGGAGGACCAACGGACACGGATCACTGCCTATCCGATGGTATAACAATAACGAATCTCGAAAAGAAAAGATACCATTGTCAGCGAAGACAAGGATTTTGTAAAAGATAGAAAGAAAAAAATAGAATCCTCATGAGAATACAGAGTGAAGAGCAACTATAGGGAATGTACGTTGTTATTGTTGTTATTATTCCTCACAGAAAATGAAGCTCCCATTGTTGAATCGACGTCGTGTTCTTTCTACAAAATGACTAGAGATTACTAATGAAGCATTGAAAGGTTGGAAAATGGAAACAATAAAAGAGAATTGAAAGTCGAAAACAAATGTTTCAATGGCACCTGAATCAACAATGGAAATGTCTTTGTCTTCTTCTCTCTCATAACTTATACTATTGCATAGGAGACTGCATCTGGTAAATTAACATAATGCTGCAACATTACCTCGCCTCAGACTCAAGTGCATACGACATGGTACATATGGGTTATTATAACATCTAACAATAATAATAGTTTTTCCCATGTCAACCCATCTCATAATGATTCCGTTGTTAAAGATTATATCTCTGAACAAAATGATGAAGAAGGTAAAGGTTACAATTATTTGTTATGACAGTCATATTATGTAACAATGAATTCAGATTTCAAATGAGGTAATCGTAGCCAAGTGTTTTTTATTTGTTTATTTTGTATAGTTCATATTTAGAAATGGAAAAAGAACGTGATTTGACAGATCTTTTACTTGCTGAGGCTTTGGATTTTATAGAACAATTATTATCGTTAAAATGTGGATGAGTAGTTGGAATCCGGTTGAATTCAAATGTTATCTTTTCTACAATCATTAATTTTCAAATTTTATTTCCTGAATTTATATTTTATTGAAGGAAATAATAATTGATTTTCCATATAGGCCTACGTATGAAAAGAATATACTTTATTAAGAAATCAAAAGTGAAATTACCAAAATATTTCAATCAAAACAAATTTAAAGTATGAATTCATTTGCGAAATATTATAAAAACAAAACCTCAAACAATTTGGTCTGTAAATTAAATTTTCATCATCAGGCATATATAGATTTTATTGTGCTTACAAATATAACTGAATATTCAGAGATGTTTCAAGTCACACAGTTATACAGCTTGGAAAGGCAACACTGCAATTTTCTTAAAACAAACAATACCAATACCAACAAAAGACAACTATAATAATTAGTCTTGCCATCTGTTCAAGAATAATGCGCGTCGATTAACACGAATGAATAGTCACCATAGTAACCAACACTCTATGTGACCCTATAAATAATACACCAACAATGAGGTCAACTAAAGGAGGACTGACCTGAAATACCTTGTAAATAACAATCAAAGAACCGCCTATTGCCAATTAAGTCTATTGACGGCCGTAATATCACCCTCCCTATACCTTTCTAATATACCATCTGCCCCCCTCCCCTCTGCAAACAAACAATAAGAGTACAAATGAGAACAAATCCACAGAATGAAATTGATGCGTGACTAATATGACGTCACGCCATATCGTATAATGTGCATATTGTATGTCAAATTATTAGTATATTATAAGAGTAATAATAAAAAAGTAAAAGTGAAGTTATTGTGTATATAGAGTATCGTTTCATATTTGTGGCAGCTATCAATTTATTTACGTCACCCAGATGATATGATATTATTGTCATTATTGTGTTGATTATATTGTAGGTTATATAGATTTGTAGAAATCAATTGTGAGGTGACTGAGGTTGATCGATAACTTGCATATGTATCGTATAAGTGATAGGACTAAGGGAATGCGTTTGTACCTTTGATGGATTGGATTTGATTTAAATCGAGTATAGAAGAGTGAATGATGTGTTGCTGATTCAAGTTATAATAGTGTGAAAACGTATCTAAAAAGGTTATCTTGGGTTTTATTTTGACTTGAATCTGTGGAAGTGTTCGCATTGGATCTATTGTGAACGTGATTTGAATCTGTTTTGATGAGATTCCTTGAAGTCGGAAAAATTTATTTGAATTAAACTTGACTCAAATAGAATGTAAGCACAGGAAAATGTAGCGTGCAATTCTTGAAATTCTGAAATATATTCATATTTTAGAAAAATTGACTTGAAAAATGTCAAAGTTGGTACAAAATATGTACAAAATATGTACAAAATGGAAAACAAATCTTGATATATAAATATAAATGTAACGAAACATTACTTCCAACATTTGATATAGCTGTAAGAAAATTATTATTAACAGACAAAGACTTGAATATTGAAGACGAAATATCCATGTTAATTCTTACTTCTCTTTCATTCTTTGTCCAGGGGCCATTTGAACTGAGTTAGAAATTCAGAAAAGTAACGATTGAATATTGTTCCAAAATTAATATTATGGACGGTATTGCAATAAAGAAATGAAGAGTGATATTGCAACAGCGTATCAGTCGCAACAAGAGATTATTTTCTTATATTCATGAATTCATTGTTGAATCGAGAGAATAATCAACTTTCAAATGTGTTGCATCATAAAGTATTAAGTTATATATTTATATCATTCAACATATATTAAAAACTGTATAAGGTGCATAGATTAGACACTTTTTGGCCGTTTCTAAAGGTGATACACAAAAATAGTTACCATTAAAAAATAAAAAGCTAATAATCAATTGATAATTACATAATTACATCATTACATGATATGACGAATGATTATTACGAATGATTATAATCATTTGCCATAATCATATTTAATAATCATTACATGATGGATTAATAGATTTTGGAGAATTACACAATAGCAGCTCGATCATTTTCCCCTCAAAATCATTATTAATTCCAAAATATATATAAACAAATAAGATATTGAGATGAAAGTGATATTGCCAAATGACAATTCAAACATTCAATCGAATTTTCAAGTTCCTCCATTATATCTATCCACATATTCCCAAAAAATAACTGTGGGTTCATTCAATTCAACGACTCAGCTTAATGCATTATTTGATCACTTTTCTTCTTCCATTGTGTAAATACATTCAAGAATAATTGATTTTCTAAAAAATCAATTTCAAACACATGTTCCATTCTCCAATCATTTCATATACGGTACCTGTGTTTATGTAAACAATACACTTAGACCAAGCAGTATGGTAACATGAGTATGGTAACATACATAGTAGGCTATGGTAACAGAGAAGGGAGTGAATTCTTTTCTTTTTTTTCAAACGTGAATAAAAGAGAGTTAGATCACTATATTGACACGGAGTAAAGCGTGTATGAGTATTGTTTGGAGTTATAATAATGCTAACGTGACAGCATAACATTGTTCTACGCTTACATTTGGTATGACAAAAGATAAAAGCAGTGTTACGAAATAATATGAGTTTGTAACCATTATGGTGTTATACAGTTTATTGATGAAATTTATTTTACTTATAAAATAAATCAACATCGATTTCAGAATGGCAAATTCAGTTTAGCTTGATACATGTAGTATATATAAAAATCACTGCATAAAAACTTTTAGATAATTTAAGAAATGAGTGAATAGCTTTTTGCCCTTACTAATATCGACTCGTGATTCTCAATCTTTGTGCAGAACAATGAAAATGTCAGTTGTTCGGACCCTGGATTTCAATAATCCATAAAGACTCATTCATAAATTTTAGTTAAAAAAGGAAACCAAAGTGTATAATAGCTTGACAGGTGGTGAGTTTTAACAAATTATTACAAATCTGGGCCTAAATGAAATAATAATACACGGCATTATGTAAAGTTTAAAACAAGCGACAACGGAGTTTAATTAAGTTGAAACCGTGAAAGAGATGGTATATTCATGAAGAAATAAAACGTGATAACCAATTTCGTGTATTAAACTTCCTTCTTCCAAGCTTGCCATTTTGAAGAAATATTATATATAACTTATAAGAATTATCGTAATTCACTAATAAAGAATACGGGAAAATGATATTAATACAAATAGTCATATGGGCCCACCAACACTAAGAGATACAAGGCGTAGGCCTAACTGACGATGAAAATCCATAAAATGAATGAACAACATAGGCCTACTGGTTAATTATATACAAAAATTGATTCGGATGATGAAATTACGAAGTTACGAAATTACGCGGGGCAGACTACATGCAGTAGTATTCTTAATTTATATTAATGATATTTGTAATTTGTAAACTGGTGGCAAGCTGATTTCATTTTTTGCTGATGACGCTGCTGGAACTTTTGCCGCAAACACGTTTGATGCGACAAGAATAATATCTTAAAATGGACTCCAATTTGTATGCCAGTGAATCAATACAAATTTGCCATCATTAAATTCCGATAAAACAGATTTCATACCATTCTCGAGTTACCACAGATAATCGAGCTCGATTGTATGTGCCTACTGAGGAAAACCTCTTACTCTCTTAGGTTGGACAATTATGGTGAGAATCGAGCAGCGGTCTCCTGAGCGACGGTTCAGCACTTCTATGTTATTTTCACTGGTCCACTTTTCTCAGTAAATTGTTAATATTTGAAATTCAGGGCCTACACTACACTCTCTGCATTTCAGACTGGATTATTTTTTCATATCACTCATTACATGTAGTATTTCTGTTACTGATTCTCTCAATTGGTGTTTTTAGTTGCTTTTTTGCTTTTATATAGACAAGGATAAAATATAAGAGTGATTCAAAATCATGTTCGTGTTGATGAAACGTATGGATATCTTTAACGAGTATAGTTATCACTCACTAAGCTCAGATTGATTTGTCGATACATTTGATTTTTGAAGGAGGACTTCTAATTAACGTGCAGATTAGCATCAAAATTTTAGCTTCACTTCAGATCCACAAAAGATTATCAAAAACGTTCGAGGAATACTTACGAGATCAGATCCTAAAATTGATTCAATTAGAATTGTTAATTGATACGAAAGTATAAATTGTTCCAATTTTCAAATAATAATGAAATGCTGTAATCAGGAATCCTTTTTTTTTAATAAAATAAAATCAGAATAAAATGAAAATATTCAATATTAATATTTGAGTGGCGATAGGTTGACAATGGATTCGTGTGAACTTCTATCGATCATATCTACTATTAATTAATCATTATAATTTCATTTGCCGATGGTGATCATTGTTACTAAATATCCGTGCAATCGATTTCTGTGGAGACTAGCACGCTATCTGTGGAAAAGCCAAGTACTAGCACGCGTCTATTCAAAGTGTGAAGGTTCTCCACTAGGAAGCAGCAGCAAGACGAAATAGAAAAGCTGTATTAAAAGCGAGATTTTCAAACTTTATTTCTCCAAAAATGAATAGAATATTAGCAGGATTGTAAAGGTACTACGAAGACTTACCACGGTAGGTGAATTGAGTGATGAATGGAATTGATTGTTTTTTAGATGTATTCAAAATATATCAGAATGTATTTACTTTCCTCAATAATTCATAAATGCATTTCTCCTTTGTGATATAGTCATGCTTTTCACTGTGTGATTCATTACTTGTCTTGTAACACTTCTTTAAATAAGATTGTTTACTAATTGTCTCAACACTAATCTAGAATGAGCATAATGCTATAGTGAAGCTTATAAATGTCAAATACTATTCCCGAATTTCCGATTTGGTAGAAGATAATGTGATACATCGAAAACATCGCTGCACATCGAATATAAGAACAATACAAAAATATGCGGAAAATTACATGATGTAATTGTGGCATTTGTAATAAACATAATTCAGTAGAAAAATATAGAAGTATTTCTTGGTTATCACTATTATGTTTATTTTATGGGGATCATATACATCTAAAACACGGCACCTCCACCAGTTGCCTGGAACGCACAGCTCTGGAGCCCTGTTGCCTATTCATCGACACGATAGCTATGATTCACAGTAAAACAGAGTATACTACTGTTTTGATGTGGTTCAGTAACAATAATATAAGTGGGTCACAGGGAAAATGTATAAAATAGAAAATGAAATATTGTTCTGAGATAGCTCAATGTGGCCTTCTCTCCTAAGTTTTTCATCAGCCACAAATTAATAGTTCACTATACATGACTATGGGATAAGCGCGGGAAGATTTCCCGTCGGAAAAGCAAAGCTCTTGAGAAGTACAATATGTATATAGCAGTCGGACATCGGAGGGATCGAAGGAGGAGAAATAAGACGTAGACAGGACCATACGAACTACAATTCTAATAGATTCAATACATACCATGAAAGGTATCAAAACTGCAGGAGTTCCTCTATGGACGGGACAACAGGCAGCTATCCGATTTACAGCTAATCTGTTCTACTTTGTGCAGTCTATCATGCGGCCTCTATTCGTTTGTAAGGTTATCATAACACCTAGAAAAGTTGGAGAAAAACAATCAAATAATTGAGTTATGACTGAGAACACAATTTGTGGGACATGCCCATTTATTTCATCAATTGAATGAAAGAAGCCTTACGGCCTTTAATTTTATACCAGTGGAAGAAGAAGGTCTTGTAACAAGTATACATAATTGTGAAAACGTCAGTTTTTATTTCAACTTCAACTCACTCACTGCAACTCGAAGGGTTGAACGCTCAGAAAGATAAAGCTATACATTGATTATAGTATACGTCTTCCAGAAAATCGTAATACCTAAATGTACCACGGTCATAAAATTAAAACTCTGAAAATATGAGAAAATAAAACATGAGTATGGTCATACCATACTCTGTTTCATCCATTTTTTCACCCACCATGTTTGTAATTGTTATGTCATTTGGAGACTTTCTTTTTTCGTGGATACAAGTTTATATCAAATTTAATCGTGTTCACATATATGAGAGAATGTTTTGACATGAAAATCGAGGTGATCGTGTACAGTAAACGCATACAGTAAACACATCAAATTACAATGCCCACTAAAAGATAAGCCCCACTTAATATAAAATCATGACAGACTTACCATTACAGAGATAGTGATACATGAAATATGTAATGGGTTATTAGCTCAAGCCTCAAGACAACGAAAAGATAGAATTCAAGACAAATAAAATGTGAACAATTACATTGTAAGAAATACGTGGAAAATGTGTTCTTGTTTGCAACGTATGTAATTATGTATGTGTGATGTAATGATGATTTGAATAGAAAGCTGTTATCGGTTTTCAGTAATGAAAGTGCCATCCGACTGGACAAAGGTGATTCTCATGGCATACAGAATGAGTTAGTTGTTTGATACATGTGAAAAGGAACAAACTTATCATTATCCAAACGTAGTTTCAAAATCAGAATCGAATCAATATTCAAAAATTTTGTCTTACATGAGATAGAATAATGTGACACACCGAGTACAACAATCGCATCTTAAAGTATACCTATACTGGAATAATCAGAAAACCTTACGTACTCCCCATTTTTGTGGGGAATTCTTCTACTAACAAAGTAAGGTAAGTGTATAATAACTAGAACAAAAACATTTCGAATTGGGTTTGCCAGTCCCAAGTCCTGTTCCTTCTACACCTCATCTGCCTGATTCTGTTCTTCCTCCACAATTGAACAAATTCCAATGATGATTTTAATTTTAAAAGATTTTAAAAAGCATTTTGTCAACAATATTGGCACTTATTTTTACCTCTTCGTCTCATCGATTTTATTTCGTGAAGCCTCTCTTTTTAGTTTACTAGCGACTGTCTTCACTTCGCTTATTCGATATACAAAAGTTCACATAAAATCCTTGTTACACGTACCACAATGATGTCATAGCAACCCTTGACAGAGCACCCTCTTCAAACTTCTATTATTTCTGATATTTATGTCCTTTACTTGCATCGAAGTTCCAACAAAGTATCAAAGCATACGATCATGTTTCGTACTTAAATATAAGATACGCATCAGTAAAATGATTAATAAAGACATGGATGTGCTATTAATCAGCAGACACTAGACTAAAACTGTTCCAGATAGCGACGAAAGCGACAAAAAGGAAATGAACACGGTAAAGATAGTGCGAACAATGTAACGAATACAGAGAAGATAAAGGAAAACACCGCAAGATGGGGTTTATATATATGCGAGCTGTAGAAGAAGAAAACGGAGAAGAAGCAGAAGAAGAAGAGTCAAATAATAGAAGAAGTAAGTCATGAGAATAGGAACGTGTCGGACGGGAATTAAGGGTAGGAAAAGGAGCTACAAAAGACGTTAGAAGTTGGTTAAGAAAAGAAGGAAAATGACTAGGGAAATAAATTAGAGGCAAAGAACGTGTGCGGGGCTTATAGAAAAGGAACAATCAAGATTCAAGAATAGGAACCATACAGAAGATGGTATTCTCTATTCTATATTGTAGCTTTATAAACGCGAAGACTGTGTGTGCAACGTAACTATGCTGATAAGAACACCCTTAATAATAATAGAAAGACCTTTTTGTTTCCATTAACGAATGTAATGTAGAATAATGAATAACATTTTATGAAATAAATGTCCATGAAGGGAAAATGTCAACGAGTACGAAATAAAGGACTATGGAGTTATCTTTCATTAAGGATAACATAAAAAATAATCACTCTCATGTGTTTAAGATTTTTTGTATAATTCATTTGTTTTTGGTATGTTCCATATGAAAAGCATTGTTTAGTCCATGTTCAGGCTGTGAGTGGATGTTTATGTTATATCATAGTTCAGCTTGATTAGTATAAAGACAAAATGTTTTTTACTAAACGTAACTGAACTAAGGAAATGCACTGTTTGAAAATGATTTCAAGGTTTGGAGAAAAAACAATACATAGTTTACAATTCTTTGGAAATGTTTCCTCAGCTAGTGTTTCATTTTTGGAGAAACAGAACTTTTCTTATTTCCGTTCTCATTCATAATCATTCAACTAACGTTTATTATTACAGGCCTGAATACAAAAATCGAAACATTGCTTGTGTACTCGTGTCCAAGAAGATGGTCGTCTATCAAACAAATAATTATGAATACTAAAAATCTGTAGCTACTCAGGGCACCTTTAAACACTCGAAGCTTTTGAAATATGTGGCTGCGTTTCTAAAAGTGAATCTTGTTCTGAATGAGCCTCAAAATATCACAGCTACACAAATACAACAGTGATATTTGTGTTTGTTATGTTGGTAGACAACTCACTCCATTTGTGTATACAGTGATAAATATGAAACAATCATATGTGAGAAAATACCAGAACCGGTTGATCAAATTCATTGATTTTCCAGATAGTCCAGATTCTTTTGTAGCATTGATTAGGGCCTATACAGCCTATACTAATAAACAAACAAAAATTATATCAAAATATTCATCAGATAAAAACAGATTCCTATAATTATCAATTATCTCTCAACACATAGGCTGAACCGCGAAACTATCAACATAAAATATGTTCTACATTTATTTTCTTTTGTATAATTCACTCGCATATTTAAGAGGCTGTATGGACATATCAGCCCCTGTTTAGATTGTGCCTCAACCCCGTCTGCCCCACACTTGACGGGAAATTGAGTGTGGTGACGCTGTATCCGGTCTGATATATCTACCATACAGTGCGACGAGGACTGACTGTTGTAGTTGTACTGAAGATGACAATCACCATTGCGGATGAACCACAGAAGGGGTGTCAAAAGGAATCGTTGAAATACGAGATTACAAAAGACGCCCTGTTTTGTGATACGGAGAAAAGGGTGAGTTTTATAGACGCTCTCTATGTGTATGTGAATGCTGGACTGGAAGTCACTGCCTCTTCTATCTCTGAATCTGAATCATAAAATCGTGAATAAACCCCTGAACCTAATACTACTTTCGTGCAACAATGAGATCTTCGTTCTCATTGTTCCAATTCTACAATTAAATTAACAGTATAATGCGCTCCCAAATTCGATGGTAGGCGAAATGCAGTAACAAAACTCAACCAACAGTGGGATATTTTGAATATATGTCATTGTTGCAATTGGCGCAGACTTCTGCAATTTTTACGGAGTGATTTTTTTTCCATTCCACTCAATTGAGCATTATATATTTTAAATTTTGAGTTTCCAAAAATAAGGAAAAAATTGAATATGTATGTAAACAGAATGTTGGCCTGTCGTGGAATGATGTTCATCGAGCTCATCTGAGGTATAGCCTGCTAAGAGTCAACTATTATGATCATAAATGATATAACATATGAATTTGTTGTGCTATCAGATTATTACAAAAAAAAAATGGGAACATTTCCAACAGGGTATCTAAATTACAATTTCCCATTAAATTCAGTCTGGAGATGTTGATTCTTGTAGAGTTCAAAGTTCAAACAGAGAATGGAAACTGGAAAAGTGATTTATCTTGAAAAGAGATTTAAAATCAAATTCTACTGAATAATAATCACCGTCAATTTCGATGAAACCACATCACACCCCCTCCAAACCTCAACACAATACAAAGTTTATTTGCAACGCTCGAATTACGTTCAAAGCATACATATCACCATCATATACGACGCCGGTAACGTCGCGACGCCTCAACAATAATCACAATGCAAGGCACGGCCAACCGACCATCGCACAATACGACGCCTTCAGCGACGTCTAATATTTGTCTTTCCGTTATTGGACGCCGCTTTCTCGCCCACTGTTCTAGTAATAGATTATCACGCATGCGTCGATCGTCGCGAAGTTTAGCGGGAAGAGAGAGACAAGGATGGTATTCATGCATAAGAGACATGGTCCAATATAATGGGATGTCTCCAGGCAAAAGTGACGTGTGCTCAGCGTCAATAATGCCTGACGGCAAATCAACAATAGCTTCTCGGTTTTCGTTTGTTTTGTGGAAACGGACAATGAGAGACGAGCGCAAATTGAATGCAACGTCCGCGTGAAAATTTGGGTCAATTTATAGTATTGGATGTGGCTGTGGATATGGTGTATTATGATGTTTTATGGACAAATCACATATTGTATTTTTAACTTAGAGTTCTTTCGATTGACTAAAGTTGAACTTATTTACAAATAGAATCCAACCAAATTATAGGTGGATCTATTTAATTAGAATCATTCATTAGAATCTAGAGATTTGACAATATTTTCAGTCGTAAAAGTTTCAAATTATATATTTTTGAACCATAAATATTTCCATTCATGCATCTGATGAATTTATAAATATAATGAGGGAAGAGAAATATCTATCACATACGATACCGTTTAAACGGTTGCCATTTGGACAGGGTTTGAGTGAATAATAAAATCACACAAATTGGAAAATATATCGGCAACATGTTATCAAGGTTTTGATGATGAATGGAAAACTTAGAATTATGTAAACATTGTTCGAGTATGAAATGGAATTCATACAGGGGCAGTCATCACAAAAGTGGAAACGGACCATATTTTTTTAAAATATAGAAAGAATGATAATTCAATGAGATGTTGGTCGTACAGAGAAGAATGCGAAGAAGGAAACTGACCAGTGAATATTATTAATAGTTGGGATAATAATAATGATCACACTTTTCTCGGTCACTGTTAGTCCAATTGTAAATTTGAATTGATACGAGAACTATGTTTGGTTCTCATTTGTAAATTTGAATTCGTTTAAAATGTCTCATAATAATTGCATTCGAAAGAAATAAGTTTGACTCTTATAAAGAATATATATATATAAATATATATATATATATATATATATATATATATATATATATATATATATAAATATATATATTGGAGAGGATATTTTTTCTTTTGTTCGACACACAATGAAGAAGTGAGAAGATATTATTCTATAGAATTCTCAAAAAGTATTGTTTTCCTGATAAAAGAATGTCATTGCGAAAATGTATAACCTCCGGAATTAAGTAAGTCTCTATACAAATATTCTGACACAATGAAAAAGAATCTCATTAAAAAACAGAATGGTGCTTTTCTCTTTTTTCCAACAATATATATATATATATTCGCCAATATTATCTTTCCTATCCGTCCCTTTTCATTCAATTGTATTCAAACACAAAGCAAAAGGAAAATGGAAAGAAGGAAATCTTCAAAGCGCCGTAAGCTCACAGAAACGACGTTATTATAACATATATTTATATATTTATATATATATATATATATATATATATATATACATTTATTTATTTATTTATTCATAAAAATATACACATAGGCCCTATATATATATATATATATATATATATATATATATATATATATATATATATATATATATATATATATATATATATATATATATATATATATATAACTTATACATATTCAGAATATGAAGACGTTTTAACGTATATCGTAGAGATATTTTTTCATAAAATTGTAGGGACTTACTTCAAGCATTTATTGCGGTAATGTCTCTTCAAACCAAGCTAGATGTTCACTGATATTTCCTACTCAATTCCATTGAATCTGCGAGACATTTTATTTTTGATAATACTTGAGGTTAATTACACAACTTCAGAGTTCCTTCATCGTGGGACGTAACGGGGTATAGTTTAACTCCCTCTTCCCTACAAAAATTATGCAGAAGCCCGTCGACGGTTTTTAGTTCCTACCAGAAAATCGGGATTAATTTATCCTGAATGAGAAGGCTTCACGAAATAACAAAGAAAATTGAAATTTGAAATTTTTCATTCCGCTTTTGATTCCATTCCGCGGAAATCATTCCCTTTCTTCAAGAATTATCAAGAAATATAATTTGCCCAAATTTGTTTTTCATCATTGATTTACCTTTTTTCAATCGATCGAAACGATTTCTAATATTCAACCGTCAATAATCAGAATATAATATTTCACTTTTTAAAATGCTGTACTTCGCACAATATTTTATTATCTTAAATCCTGATTCCATCTGAAAGCAATTCCTAAATCCACATTATTGACTATAAAAGTGGATGCTTTTATTTAACTCCTTTGAATATGGCGAGTTCAATCGATAGAAATGGGGGTGAAAATACACATTGAGGGCGCGAGAAAAAGTGTCAGAAAAGATCAGTCGCGGAAATGGAACTGGTGAGCTTTCCAAATGTATTTAACCGTTATACTATATCTTTATACCGTACCAAACGCGATATCGTCACAGAAGAAAAAACTTTTTCCCTACATTTGCAAAGCTATTCTCTCTAAACATTTCCTATATATATACGTATAGGAATTCTATTATATTTTACAATTGGAAACTAAAAAGGCATCGTCGAAATTCAATTTTCTTTATAGGATTCATATAAGAGATAACGTCTTTTGAATGTGATGGTTGAAATTAAATCCCCTCTTCCTCTACTCATCTAAAACAGCGTACGCCTTCAATATTAATATTTGAAAAGACCGAACGTATATATACCTTCTATTCACAGTTTTAAAGGTTTCGATCATAATGATCGTATTCTTGTGCCAGCCAATAGTGGGTTTTAATGATTAATATTCGATCAAAGATAAATATTAACTGTCGGCAGATACAAACATTCAGTTGGAGCCCAATGATTATTAGCAGTATTGTTGGATCATTACTGATGCGGGTGGTAGATTGAATAGAGATTATAATATATTATTATCAATCATTCAATTGTAAAGAGGTAAATAGAAATACATAGTTTGAAAAAGAGATTTTACAATGGAAATAACAAGTCATTTAATATATAAGGCAAGCTGCAAAGTGAACCGGCAAAATGTATAGAGTATTTACTTTGTCCTAGCATTATAGTATATTAATTTTGAAAGCATATGTTTCATTTTATGAAAATATGAATCAATATGAATCAGAGTAATATAGTTCATCAGAGTAGCCTAACCAATAGTTTCCATACGTGTTATGAGTCGAAGTATGAAAACCTAGGCCTATATTAAATAGGGGTTCATAAAAATCACTATACATATATAGGCCTATAACTGAATATGTTGATTCCACAAGACAAACGAACCTTCCTATAATGCATATCAAATAATTACCTAAAACATCAATGTTCATGAGATTTGATATTTTTGGTTACAGAATGGTATACGTATATTTCCACTATTTTCTCAGCTTTCCATTCAATATTATCAATCATGTGACAACTGAATAAACGGTATAAATATAGGCCAATTTCCTTATTTCTTGATTAAAATCAATAGTATTGTTGATTATGTAGAAAATAATTCACAATCTCTGATATTAGGGTGTGTATTTTTTTTAAAACTCGAAAGAGAATATCTTATTCAAAATCGTTAAATAATTCGTCAAAACTAGAAAAATATATATGGGCTCATGAATAATATAGGCCCAATAATATTATATATATATATATATATACGTGTATGTGTGTGTATATATAAGGCCTATATATATATATATATATATATATATATATACACACAAATATTAGAAATCAGCAACTCATGTGTCAATTGACAAAATTCTGCATAAGATTGATTCAGAAATAATCCACACTTGTAAAACCTCTCAGTTCAATGGCTTATTGTATTCATACACTTTTGACTATCTCCCTCTATTTTTCCCAACTCTGTTCCTCTTTCTTTACTAAAGCAGTCATGTTTAACTCCGATTACCAATGATCGCACGGAACACATCAAAAGTGTGCACTGTATTTGTGTTGTTGAATTGAAAGGTGCAATGAAGTAACCAGTCGCATGGAAAAGTGTGCATATTTCATATAGAAATATGACATAATCCTATACACTGTACAATCCTCCAAACAGCTGTGCCCATTGATGAACTTCGATAGCGTAAATATCATATACATTTACATTTTATTGATAAATGATAAGATGCTTGTATACTGGTGTGAATAAGGATGAATACTGCTTTATAGTGATATGAATAGGACTTTTCAAGCAATGTCGAAAGATTCTTATATACACGTGTATTTATGAACGGCACGGCAATGTACATGCACGGCATTATTACGATATTACTCGAGCAAAAATAATGCAGTCAACTATGTATTTCATGAACAGGACTAAGACTAATATATGTTTATGAATCCTCGTTTATTATATATTTATATAAATGAGCCTATATATATATATATATATATATATATATATATATATATATATATATATATATATATATATATATATATATGTGTTGACGGAGATTCTCGTGGCCGGTGGTACATGGTAAAATTATTTCTTCGGTAGTGCCACGTCTTGCAGTTTGCGGGGAACGACGTTTCGATGAGATTTCACCCATCATCTTCAGGTCTTCTCGGTCTGTAGATCAGCGATCGAATCGCTGCCGTCGAATACTGCAAGACGTGGCACTGCCGAAGAAATAATGTTACCATATATAGGCCTATATATATATATATATATATATATATATATATATATATATATATATATATATATATATATATATAAATGAAGACATCTTTTGGGTTTATTTCATGGATATTAATTAATTGAAAATTAAAATTGAATAATATCCATGAAATATGAAATAAAACCAAAAGATGTCTCCATTCACAAATATGCATCATGGAAAAGAGTTTCAAATCATATATATATATATATATATATATATATATATATATATATATATATATATTTATATACTTGTGTCGTACCCACTAAAATGATTAACGAGATAATTGTAACAACCTAGATACTAGCTCGAATAATTTCTCGTCAATTCCAAGGATATAGTGCATTTGAGAGATGTAGTTGCGTCCCTAATTGTGAACCTCGTCCTCGACAATATGACTATCTTGAATATACTGTAATATTAGGCCCTACTGTGATATTTGTTGATTTTATGTTGGTACACGACCATCGTGGAGGGCCTATATATATTCATCATCATATATTATTAGCTTATATTCCAATGAAGGATCTTATGGAAAATAACAGTTGGAAGGCAATACTATAATAAAAATGGATGGTTCTGTTACTTCTGTAATCTAGACAGCAATTGCATCCTAAATTTGATCATTTTCTCTATTTTTAATTTTATTTATCATTGATTCATGGAACACCGACGCTTCACAACAATGAGTATTGTTATCATAATAACAGAACGGGAATCGGGCAGCATATAAATGACGTCGCGACGGAAGAGAAAGAGTGAAAGGGAGAGAGATATAGAAAAAGAAAGGGAGCGAGGATAGAGAAGGCTACACTATTGTTCCAACGAAGGGCTCGCGGGTGACAAAATCAAACAATAATTCGAATAAAAATCTGTTTTTCATTGTTTCAGTCATCAGTACGGTATTCACAATGTGATTGTGAAGTGAATAGCATAATTAGAGGGGAGTTTGGTGGCCGTTGAATGTAGGGTCGTCTTTGTTCGTACGGCTCGCTAACTAACAATATGTTTCGAACCGTCAAAAGGACGGGGGTTGCATCGATAACCCTTCACTCACGATACCATCTCGTACTGGACCGCACCTTGACCGCCCAGTCCATACTCTCTGTTCAATGCCCAATTAAAGACTTTCGAGGTGTTACCTTTTAATAGTCAATAGTACTAATTAAATCATTTCTTCAATTATTAATTAGCTTGCAATGAAAGTGAAATATATATTCACAATTGATTTGCGGTCAATGTTGAAAAATCATGCTTCATATGAGTCATACAATTGAGAGTAAGAATATAATAGCATTTGATATTATATATCATGAATATATTATTATATTGGAGTCAGTATATATTAATGCATGCGCGATGTAGCAATTTGAAAAAATTGTATAGTGTATAGGTTATGAACAAAAAGTCAAAAAAAATATATAGGTTCATCTTATTTTACTCCTTGAAATACATTTAAATATTCATCTGCAAATATACGAAAGATTGGATGAAAAAATGATCAGAATTGAACTAGAATGTTTGAATCTACACTTACAGACACTCCTCCACTTATAGCACATTCACAACACCTTACTGTGTCTCAATATCTTCTTCTTGCGTGAAAACAATGGGAGTGATATGTTAAGAACATTGATAATTATGTTTGTGGAATTGATCATTTGGCTGTTTTTTGGAGATCATAAAATGTTACTGATGAAATGTTTTCCAGAAAATAAATTTGGATCAAAATATTTGATGATATTCTCATATTGTACCAATTTTTTTTCAGACGTTCGATTGATTTCATATTTGATTATCAAGATGATACTCGAAAAATCCATTCAATTTTACTATGCCCAATTATTCAAGTATAGGCCCTATGGTTCATCGAATATATTTTGAAATTGTATTTTTTTTTTCATGTGAAGGAATTAAAATAATCGAATCGAATATAGAAGTTATCAAGTCTCAAGTTATCAAGTTATCTATAGTACAAGATATTGGTATAAATACCAAATACATTCTTTCATAGTACTGATTTTTCTTGAAATCGAAATGAGTTACATTGTCATAAGAAATTATTACATCTTCAAGCAACTTTAATAATAATATTTTTAAGTAACAGATTTGTAAATTAAATTTGCTATACAATAATCAAATTCTCATGAAATATGAAATCAAGAGATACACTCTTCCTCCTAAACTCAAAAACGGAAAAAAATCCATTCAACCACTACGCAAATAGAAGTTTTTCCATCCAGACGCTCATACACAGTATCCCACCTGTTGCCACCCGCGCCATATTGCCGTCTCCCAACCCATCCAGGGGGTAAACTAGACGGCTACGCTGCAACATACCGTCTCACTCATAGCACACGACGCCGCGGCTACACCGACCAATACAAAACGAGCTTGTCGATCGATATCAACCAAAGAGGCGGTATCATACATTGTGATTGGTCTTATTCTTTTGTTCGGAGTCTTTATGGCGCGGCGTGGCGCAACGTGGTCCTCTCCTCCACGGTAGACGAACACTACACATCGTATCGCAACGCGAACAACAACGTGCTCTAAATACCTCCGACGTACTTCACAAGATGATCACTGATACAACATGTGCTCTCTACAATTATAGTATCACTGTTGTTGGTTGGTTTTGAATGTTGTAGTTATATGAAAGTAGAATAATGTGTGCTCTTTGGAGGAACTGAAAAGCGAGATCGTTGATATTTCGAATATATCATCACATTTGAAAGTTTATTTGAGATAATTTGTGTGTGAATTTCAAGAAATCTAGGACGTGAACATTGAAGTCAAAATCCTGTTAAAATATTCTTGAAATGAACTGTTATTTCTGATTGAATTATATTTTCTAGATCTCTCTAGATTTCTCTAGACTCAGTCTGTTACTTTGTCAAAAATCGTATTTATACATAAAATCTTTCTCCACAAAGGACGTCGTCAAAAAAAAAAAAACGAAATATTTTGGAAGTTTGAACTGATTCCAATTATGTAACCAAATAGTTTCAACCGTCACATGAACTGATACCGAAAATATTCTCAAGAAGTTTCCGACGTGAAAATCTGTAACAATTTTTCCGTGGCCTTTCCTCTCAATGATGAGCGCCAAGTCGTTACACCAGGAGCATATCAAGAGGCCTATGAATGCATTCATGGTGTGGTCCAGAGGTCAGAGGAGAAAGATGGCACAAGATAATCCCAAGATGCACAATTCGGAGATATCGAAGAGGCTCGGCGCCGAGTGGAAGCTGCTTAGTGAGATGGAGAAGAGGCCGTTCATAGATGAAGCAAAACGATTAAGGTAAGACTGTGTGTGTATAAGTTTTGTTATATAGTTGATGTAATGGTTGAGCGTAAGGGAACTCCACTTCACTTACTGGGAAAAAAATTGAAGTCGTTGGTTGGTAGGGACTATATGAATTATATTTGACGTCCCGGTGTCAAAGTTAGTTGTTGGTTATTAAAAATAATTAAAATGGGGTGGTGGGATCGCCCTTGTGGTGCCCCGTGCAACGATACTATACTTGCATCACAGCCTTAATTAGGGAATAATTATTTTGTATTTAATTTCGATGTTATTACAAAAATATATTTGGAGTGATTTACTTAAATTCACATACCAAAAGAAAACAAATCAATCAACATCAAGAGTTCGTCCCCAATGTTTGTCAATAGCGTACAATCGGTGAGACAAAAAGTTATAATTCAATACACCATAAGAATAATCACTCAGTCATTATTTGAAACACATTTTTGTATGTATTTCAACTCATACTTTTTATTTGTTTATATTTATTGTGGTTCAACGCCGCACTCTAGATCTGTTGGCGGGAAGTGAATGATTAGGGAGATCAGATAATATGATAATGAGATGAAGGTTTCTCAGTTTATGTGAAGAATAGTAGGAAGAGAGCGGTCTTGACCAAAATTACTAGCCTCATGCCGGCATTTGCCTACAAGCTACAATTCGAAATATCCTGAAAAAAAACTATGGAAGTGAACGGTGGCGGGAATCGATCCAATTGGTTCAATCTCTCACTCAAATTACTTATACTTGAAATCAATTACTTTTAGGTAATTATTCATCATTTTTATTCGTCGTTTTTAGCAGATCTTCTGAGATAATATGTGTGTATTATCATGAATTTATTCACGTGAATAGGGTTTCTTTAGTTTGTGGTTACATGTAACAATATTACGATTGTCATTGGTGACAACACCGCCTCGAAGTCTTGGAATAATCAAGAGGTGCGGCTTCAAAACGGTCCTATTAACTCATCCTCAGCCTTAATTGGGGAACAGTGATTGTACATCAAGATTTCGATAAACTATCCCTATAATAATTAGACACTGACATACAGGTAATCACTTGGACCAGTCATTGCTTGAACTATTGAAAATACGAACTTGTATATAATTAGATCATATAATTTACAAACCTCTCTCACCAATTCCAAATCTACATTGTTGACTGGTATGTGAATAAAAAAGGTTCACTAGGGTGCTGAATAAAACTTGGCAGATAGAACCCAACAAAACACAAAGCCAGGGTATAGGCCTACGTCAATATAGTACAGCCGGGGTACGTCAATGGTACACCCAGTGGTTGTATTATAAGCTAACGTAATGCATACGATTTACCTCAATTGTGCTCGAATTTGCATTTTCTATAGCGAAATAATTCCATTTGTTACAACAGTATAATTTAGAATGCTATACATTCCCATTCTGTATGCAGTTAAGTTAAGTTGGTTCTTTTATTATATAACTGAGTACAATACAATTTGATTGTGAAAAGTTTGTTGCTTTGCCTGAAAGGATTGCATAGAGCACTTGACTGTGCTTAGTTGCAACCAATTGCTGAACAATATATTTTGAAGCTCTTGCGAAAGGGTTGGTCGACAGCTGCTGTTGGCGACGAATTCTATGTAACACCTATATATAGCATCTGTATACACACACATGTACACTTACCTCAATTACAGGCAATTCATTTAAGAGGATAAAACGTTTACGAATAGGATGTTTTGATTGACACAATTCTGTATTTATTTATAACTCTGCAACAGTATGGAACGCTTGTTCTGGTCTGTATATAGCATCTCACCCTTACTTTGGATCTCAGAAAATACTGAACTGAAAATATGCAATGAAAATAATTCATTATAATGAACGAAATGTAGGGCTTTATAAAAATGTTTTATCAGTTGTTTTTTATGACTACATTTCCTGAATTGAAATAATTTTCATGATTATCAATATACTGTAACAAAATTCCGATTTTAATCTTGAAAATTCACTTTTCAATTAATTATCGAACAATATCGTAAAGCATAGAGAAAATATATTCCTTATATAGTTCATTACATTTCATAAACTGTTAACATTTGTTTTACATTTTAATTGATTTAGTGCATCTATACTCTTCATGCATCTTCATATAATGCTGTCATAACTGTATTGCTACTATACATAAACTGAGAAAAAATCATTTTAATAGATGTGGCCTCGTGATTGAATAATATCCACTGAGGATATTAATAAAGTCCATCCGAATAATACAAGACGATATCAATAAATAATTAACTTTCGAACAATTACTTATACAATTCAGTTGTTCAAGTGGCGTACAATAAAGGGAGTTGTAGATCAACCCCCTGCCTCCTTCCCTCGAACTGAAGCGCCTCCCGTACCACCCCTAGCGAATACACAGAGGGCTCAAACAGCAATAAACTTATAACTATATTAACAATTTATTATTGTTGTTGGTAAATGAAGCATACATAATTCATGAATCAAGCCTATTGTGTGACTGAATGGAGTCTCTCTGCATGGACCTTAAATACTCGAGCAAAATACTATCCAACGGAGATTAAAGGACAATATAACGTTAATATTAGAGAAGAGCGAGAGAGAGAGAGAGAGAGAGAGAGAGAGAGAGAGAGAGAGAGAGAGAGAGAGAGAGAGAGAGAAAAGGGGTGAGTTAGACACCAGGTTTGTTTCATGTTACCAGTTACGATAAAAATGTATATAGTTTCAAGACATATGATAAAATAAAACATGAGCCGAGGAGTATTTATAGTTTTTAATTCTTTAAAATTATTTTTTAAATCATTTCTACAATGGTATTTTGAAACACGAAACATGATGTGTAATATTAATTTAAGGACTAGTCTACCATTGTGGAAAGATACAAATGATTATAGCAGGATAGAAGTGACACAATATTTCATTTCAAGTGAGGAGCTTTCTTTAGTGCTCAGTATAATGTATATACAAATTTCATAAATAATCATTCAATTCAGAATTGAAACAATCTCGCGAGAAGATTTGATAATATCAACGTAAACAAATTTGATACTCATACCAATATATCGAAATTTTGTTACTATCACTATCACGGAATTAACTTTTTCAGAATCAGATTCAATTAGTTAATATCCAGTGAGAAGTAAATGGCTGTGTTTCTATAAACTAACTGAAATGTATCCGTAGTGCATCTCTTGTAAGAGTCATATAACCATTGAATATGAACCAATTGAATCAGATCTGATGAAATGAATCCATAAAGATGATCCACAATGAAGATATCATATTTCGGATATATTGGTGGAGGTGCCAAGTTAAACACAACCAGGCACTTCCACCAAAATAAACAAAATTCACAATTATACAATAATATCTGTTTATGACAAGATTATATCATGATCCTCCATAGTTCTATATATTTATATATTTAATACCAATTTATAGTATCCATTAAAAGTCATAATCGGGCAATATAAAAGGGATAATAGATATAATAAGTTATCTGCATTTCTTCACTATATCAGTGGGGGTGAATAGGGGTTGGTTACCCTCAGTGGTAGCTAGATAATACCATGGTTGTATAGAACACATACACACCCTGCACAGCCACTCATTTGTTAATACTCCGTACTGGCAAACTGCTTTGCGGGCGACACAGTCGACGATGATAACAGTTCCATAAGCTGCGGCCCGCTGTACTGTTATAAAGAGGATTATCTCGGCCCCTGCACATTTAAACGTTCATGCTAATTGAATAGGATTGCCATACAGTTCTTTGTACTCTGTGTATGTTGTCGCGTGCTAAAACGTTCTATGTGGTGGATATTATATCTATGTCCACCTTGGCTTTGTTGAGATTACATAGAAACTCGTATTGCTGTCTATGGTTGTCAAAGTAGAAACACAAGAAACTGGTCATTCAGTATTTTATTATTATATCAATAGTAGTTTACGCACATGATTTGTTTGATGGTTAGTAGGTATAATGTGTTTTGTGAATAACCATCTTCAGCCTTTTGGAATGGTAAGAAGAAGATTTTCATTGCATGATACTAAAAATCTATAACACAGTTATCATTATAATGACTGAAGCAAATCACGAAATCCTCAGTCAGGATGGTCAGGAAAATAATCCAACCATGGCCTCCTGAATGATGATTCAGCGCGTCAGTGACTCTTACGCACGGGTCTCAGTAATTTAAACATATGAATAGCCAACAGTAAGATGACATGTTTATCAGGATTACGAGGGAAACCATGAAAAACATCTCTAAAACCGGACGGTGGCTGAAATCGAACCTAGGTCAGTAGCGCTCAATACCCTTACATCATGGTCACCTGGAGCAAGAGCGTTACCACTGAGTTACCGGTGCGGGTGTCGCTAACCATTATTAGATGAGCGTGGCGGAGATTTTCATTCCATATACCAAAACATTTTGGGCTTGCTTTTCATGTTTTTTTTTTCTTTGTGTAATTTTGTACGTGGCATACAGGTCAGGCATACAGGTTTTCTACATATTGGTGTCACACCAGAATAGGTTGGGACTGTTTCTCAGCAAAATCAGTCGAACGGTTTTTCGGAATCAATTTGGAAAGTTCGGAAAATCCCAATAAGAATAACCCAGGGGGAAAATACTTTAAAACGAAATTTTTTCAAAAGCTTTCAAATTCATACAGAATATGAAAACAACTATCATACACATTTTCAATAATTTTTTCAACAATCGAATGAGACATAACGAAGAAAACGCAATGAAAGTATACATATTTTATCAAATATCAGGATCAAAGCATGTAATACAAAGTGTGTATGCGACAGGTTGCTCTATGAATAGCAACAAGTTGCAGTTAAGGTTTTTCAGCGTTTGAAGTAGTCCATAGTTTGTAGATGTAGATTAAGCTGACAGAGTATTTTTCAATTCCAGATTACCATACTTCTATGCAGACTATGCTCATCTCACAAAGAATGTTCTGCGTTTTCCTAGTTATGAAAAGGTGAGAAATCACCTTTTGGAAGAAACCTACAAAAAAAAAGCCATAGGACTATCTGGTGAAGGTTTGGAAAACATATGAAAAGAAAAACTCAATAGACATATAATATAAAATTCAAATTCTATTTAATACTTCCTGATTGGATGATAAAGTTGTTATTAAGTCACCTCCTAGATGAAATTTTCATATTGAACATTTCTGAATGATTTCAATGAAATCTTCAAATATTGATGGCAATTCAATATGGTCAAAAATGGAAAACATTGTTTGTTTTTCATCCGTTTCTTATATTGGTCAGGAGACAGGCTCGAATTCTTAAAAAAAACAATCCGTGTCACTGATAAACAGTCTTAACAATTAATCCTTATATCTTTCACATGGAAACAATGATTATAATCAGGATTTCGATGGGATTTTTCAAATAAATGAGAGGAGAATAAAAATAGACTGAGAGAATAAATAGACATGGGTTCGAGTCCAGTAGTAGCCAGTAGGCATGTGGTTTTCTGAACTTCATTTCACCATCATTCGTTAGCTGTTCCTAGTTTATTCACCAACTCATTCATACCCCAACTTGGCAATGGGTGCAGGTGATATGCAGCATTAAAAAGAAAGTGGCTGACTGGATTTGGTTTCTCATAATACCACGCTATTGTAGTGAAGATTCTGTCAGAAACAGAACATTTCACTTATATGACTGTAATAAAGTCTTTATCTCTACACGATGCCCACGGTGTTCCATTACTCAATACAATGAGATTTTTATTTTCAACTTCAAAAGAATCTTGAAATTCGAACAGTTTTATATACCGAAAATATTAATAAAACCAGAAAATACCATTTGGGTCCATGATATAAACTGAATTTATGACGATAGGTATTCTTTGTTTCACAACAGAGCGCATTTCATCGCCTCTTTATTATCGTTTGTGTCCCCTTCGATGTCACCTCACCGTGTTTGTTCGCTAGAGATAGCCACCTCGTCGCATCCCTATTGGCGGACCAAACGACCGTCTCCCCTATCCAATAAAACTAGACGATCAGATGTGTCGAACCACCAGCACTGGAGGAACTACAAAAACGCACAAAAGACGCTTTATTTGAAGGTATTCATAGTGTCAAGCTATATAAGGCTATTCAGTACCAACACACAAGAAGAAAAGGGAGCGTCTTTTTTCTCGTATAAAGACTGCTATCACCTGTTCTTTGCTGGTTTTAAGATAGCTGCTGTCAAATTTTATATTATACCACATTTTATATAAAGATGAGAGTCAGAAGATGATTCTGTAAAAACTTTTGGTTTGTCTCTTTGGTGACACTTTATATCGGTCGCAATTATATAACATTCAGATACAATTTTTGAGAGAATGGCCAATAAACAGCAAACACGTAGGTATGTGTGTGCACACGATTAAAAATAGAAAATATTATAAAAGATGACAAAAAAAGTATTTATCGCTATATACTGATGTCGTTTGTAATTCAGAATGAAAACGGAACATCGCTTTTGTGTTAATCATAAATATTCAAGAACAGTATAATCTTACTTTTATTTGTATGATATGTCAAAAGTTAGAGACAAATATTGTCCTCGTTTTCTCAGTATCATTTAGAGAAATATTGAATAAAGTTATTCAACAATTCGAAATGTATATAAATAGATGTTGAATATATGCATTGAATTTCAATTAATGATTAGAAAAATTCATAATTAGTAATGATTATAAATCAACTTATAATTATTGTATAACACAGAGAGCACTGATGAGCGTTCTCTGTGGTTCATAGTTTCGAAGAAATCTCTCAATTTCCTCACCTAATGGCAAATAAAGGGGAATAAAACGACGTGAAAATATAATCAATGGAAATCAGAACATAATAAACCTATTCACACATATATTTATAACAAAGCATAGCAATATTACACGGACTCATTGTTCAGCTATTAACATTGTATTTGTAGCATTGATTGTAGCTATAGAGTTTAACGTGTTTGTGACTCCACCACTATACCTTTAATAAAGGACAGACGATAGTTTAATAATAGTTTATTCTTGAATAAATGAGAATAACAATTTTTCAAATAAAATTATACTACACAAAAACATCAGATAAACATATATGTTCTGATGTGTGTGGCTCGAATTCACTGAACGTTTTCATCATCATAAGGTAGTTTCCAAACGGTTTCCACACATTCTATACCAACTGAAGTAACTGAAATATAACTTAAAAAAAAACTCAAAGTTCGATTGAATCACCAACGGTAACGCACAAAACGTTTTCTAGCTTTCATTTTCTATAATATAAAGTCTTATAGCCAGAAGCAGATCGAGAGTTTTCAGAGAAAAAAACATTATCAAATCAGGGTTCAATTAATTGAATTATTCACACGATTACTGTTGATATAACTTATTCTAACCTAAGTATAGAAGTTATATTAATTTAGCTGAATAAGATGGATATTAATTAACCCCTGCAGGGAGCGTATAAATTGGTTAAAATTCGAACTGGAGTACTCGGCAAACATGATGATTTGGAAGTTAACCATCCGTGCAGAAAAAGATTTTAAATTGTATAAATTGATGAAAAAATTGAACCAGAGTACACGGCAAACATAATGATGTAGGAAGTAAGCTATATACTAGTGCAGGCAGCTTTTCGAGTGCGTAAATGATGACTAAATCGAACCAAAGTACACGGCAAATATAATGATGTAGGAAGTTATTTATATGACCGTGCAGGCAGCTTTTCAATTGTGCAAATTGATTAAAAATCCAACGAAACTACGCGGGAAACTAAGGCAGTATAGGAGGGCAGGTCTTATTTAAAAAAATATATATTATTATTAATTCCAAAGTTTTATTCCAAAGTTCTCATACAATTCAGTGATTCATAATATAACAAGTATGGATGGGCAATTGATCATTTCAATACAACCACATGATTAACAACAATCATACAATCATTCAAATTCACATGAACAATCATTCATTATATTGTATTTGTAGCACACATTTACAATTCTTACATATTCACATAGTCAGTTAAAAATGTATAAAAGACACCATTAATACAAAATATGCTTAGCCAAAGTGCAGTAATATAAACTGGGAGATAATGGTCCGTTGAAATCATGCCATGTTTTATACATGCGATACATTACTTCAAATATAAAATTCATTTATATCATAGATACACATGGTCACAAGGTAAGATGTAAAATGTATTATATCAATTGAAACTGATATAAAAAAAAACATGACCATCTTTTCTATGTGGTAATTCCATACAACTTTATATCCTGTGGGCTAAAACCCATACAAGAGTGATATAGTGCGAGTTATTGGAAGTTGAATTAAAATTAAAAAAGTGATTCAACAAAATATATTGAAGCCTTCTCAAATATAGCCATTCTTCCTAAATGTTCGTTAAAAACAAACTTTCGTGTTCTCATAATCAAACCTGAATAATTGCTCTCACAATACAGACATTGCTATATTGAAAGGTGGTTACAAATGACGAGGAGATGATGAGACGGAGAAATCGTGTTTGTAAAATGCAAGGCGCGCAATGGTTAGACTTTTGACAGTGTACAAACGAAAGTCTGTGCGTTATGCCGTGGAACAACAAACTACAATTTCAACAACTCTCTGAAATTTCACGAAATAACTTGTGTATTGCCAATGGCAGTTTTTTGAATGAAAAAAAATGAGGTGAAAAACAAGGAGAATTTTGATGTATGAACAATGCCCAGTTATATTATATATATATAGAGAGAGAGAGACATATTTATTCCATTTTCATGAAACCGGGACATTTTACGATCCTGATAATATGTCTCAGGACGCTGGGACAGAAAGTTCGAAACGAGGAAAATCCCTAAACATCGAGACGTTTGGTCACCTTAATCTGATGTATCTTATATCAAGTCATCATTCACAAGCAGATGGAATTCATTTTCACCTTTTCTTTTTAACTGCAATACATTTCCACTCCATGTTTATCTCTATATATTAGAAATGGACAGTAATTTTCATAGTTGATGATTATCTTCTCGGCGGGTCTAACGCGAAGTATTCCTGAGAACAAAACATTGTTGACGATTAATAGTTTACAGAGAGTTGGAAGTTACGTGAAGTATATCTTCTAGTAGAGAGATATTTGTGTATTATATGAGCGAAGACAATTGTACAATATTTTTTTCAAAATACTCCAATATTATTCTTTCAGCAATAAAAAATTACGCTCATATTAACGTTATCTGTTCTGATTGATTACAGGGCATTACACATGAAAGAGCATCCCGATTACAAGTATCGTCCCCGACGAAAACCTAAATCCCTTATGAAGAAAGAACCCAAGTTTGGTTTCTCAATATCACCCCTACTTTCCACTGGCATGGAGTCTCTTCACGGTTTATCCCGATCAATGTCTCTCCCACCTCTTCACTCACAACACAACGGTCCTCCCCAACACCCACTCTTTTCCACTGACTCTGACCTCAAATTTCCGCGTTCTCTATTCCCTCCGTTTCCCTATCCCCTCTACCCTCTCCACCACGCCGCCAAACTCCACGCTGAGGAACTGGCATCGTCCTCGAGTAGCGGCAAAGCGGCGGCAGACTTCGCCTTCCAGGCTCTCTACGGCAGTTCCCTCTACTCCCACGCGGCGGCGGCAGCTGCTGCCTGGCCAGGACTCACCTCTCAAGGACACTGTATGGTGCCCTGTGGTTGTGGACCGACGGCACCGCCTCCTCCACCCCAGTCCCCCAGTCCGACGGGACAAGAAACATCCTCCATCAAGCGACCGACGGCTTACTTGGTAGTCAAGCCAGAGGATCACGGTTATCTACCGACGAGCGCTCAACATGTTATTTGAAGGCCGCTCCCGGTTCTCCCGGATCCGGTACGGGGGAACCTGGGTCTGTTGACCGGAGAACATGGATGGTGGGGAGGGCAGGCGATGATGACGTCAACAAGCACCGCGTCGGCTAGCGCCACGTCCGTCACGGCCGCTGACGAAGACGAAGATCGACCTAGTTCAAATAGCCAATAAACCATCTCTTGTTAATTATTATGGACTTGTAGCGATTACTATTGAAATACATTATAATAATTATGGCACGTGACCAATACGATTTTCTCTCTGATATGAACAAAAATAATATCACATATACTAGAGCGCGCGAGAGAGAATGTATATAATATATAGGTATAAGCTAAGCTATGACGAACAGTAATTACTACAAATTATACTTCATTAATAAATGCATATCACGATTCACAATTAATCCACACAATTCAATTTGAATTAATCCCAAGTCTGTAATATGCTAGCAATGCGAGGGCGAGAATGTGTTGTGATCCGACCATTAATATAGCCTACCGTATAACGTGTAATCAGGACGATGAAACTCGTTGTTAAGTTTGTGCAACATTAACTGAATAATAGTATTATAAAATGTGAGCACCAATCATGATTATTATTGATTAGCATTTATCATTCAAATAGTATGACTATATTGTTTTTATGTGGGGTGCTGCAATGTAACACATGTAACAAATGGATAACAAATGAATGTATTCTTCTCTATACCTTTGCAATGAGAATCTCATGTCAACTATCATAATCTTGGTCAAACCTTTCACCAAACAATGGGTTTTACGATCAGTAATTAACTTATACTATAGTTACCATTGCTATTTACCTTACTTAACTTTCTGACTGCAATTGCGACTCGAAAAGTTAAGGAGTGACTGACAAAAGATATTTACGACATTTTCATGATAATGATAATGACCTACAATAATGCCAATACTACCAGATATGTATAGATATACTCAAAATCACGAGGACGGCTACCTATCAACATATTAAGTTGTTGCCTTGTTCCGAAAACAAATTGAAATTAAATTATATTATGTTTTTATTTTCATATTTTTTTTGTAGGTATAATTAATCGCCCAAATTAATTATACCCAATTATGAAGAAGGTTGCTAATGAGCATTTGGCAAATTTATGATTTGCTCAATTCAAATTAATATTGTGTTTTTGTTTATACCTTCAGAATACGATTATAGTACTATATGTAATAAGTACACTTCAGTAATTTTATCTTACCATTTATAATAGATAAATTATTGTTATTAAACTATAATAATAATTACGTTGGTTCTCTTTCATCATTGAGTATATAAAGGAAACTATATGCCCGATGCTTTTATATAGATATTATGCGAATAGATCTGAATTGTTATAGTTTATTCCGATATAGATTTTGTTATTCATAGTGAGTTAGTATTTTTGTTTTAAAATGATCATATGCTTTGTGAATATAATCTGTTGTGTATCAATGAATAAAATGAATAAGTTCATCTGAATCAATATTATATTTATTTATTCTTTGAAATTAAAATCCCTACTCTGTATAAAGTTACTGTCGACCTGTAGCTGTGTCGATTATATACATAATATATACATACATATATATATATATATATATATATATATATATATATATATATATATATATATATATATATATATAATATTTAAAAATATATATATATATATATATATATATATTAATATAAGGGGCGTCGGAACGTTTTCACAGTTGGGGGGGGGGGCAAGCTCAACAATTGCGATCCGCGGAGGAAGGAAGTATGGGGTGCCACATATTCAATAACATTTAGGTATTTTTCAGGACAGAAGGAAAAAATACTGAAAATACCAAGATGGGGGGGGTGGATTGCTGATTGCTCTGCTACCCTGGTAGGAATACTAGAATATTTGACTATTTACTCGAAAACTTTTGTACGTTGAAAATCGACTTGCGTACCAGGGAAGCAGAATACCCCAACAGGCATTCCGCCTGACACAAATAAATTCATATAATCTTTAAAAACTCCGCTCTCCAACAGAGGAGCAGAATATACCAACAGGTTAGGTAATAATTCAAACACATTTTCAAGTGTCTCAAAAACTTTGCAAATGTTACATGTCTAGGTAGCTTAGTTGCTAGCGTTGGCAGTTTCGGATCTCGATGCAAAAGGTCCTGGTATCGAATACCATTGGCGACTGCTTTTTTTCTGTCATATTTTGTTTAATATACCCATATACTGTTGTACAAATCCTCAATGGACATAAGCTCAGAGATAATTCCTTTCTACCCTGGATAAATTTATCACCCTGTAATAACTCTCACTACTGAACTAATCCAATTAATTGTTGAGTGAAATATGACAAAAAAGCAGCTCTGCATGGGATTCGATATCGAGCCTCTCCGGACCATTATCCGAAATCGTCTACGCTAGCCACTCGGCTACCTGGACATGTGAATTTTGCGAAATTGTCGAGATACTTGAAGAAGATATTATAAATAAAACTTGACCTGTCGATTGCTCTGCTACCCTGGTAGGAATACTGGACTGTTGACCAATTTGCTCGAATACTTTTTTTCGTGGAAAATTGACTCAAGTACCAGGGAAGCAGAATACCTCAACAGGTATTCCACCTGACACAAATAAATTGAAATAATCTTTTAAACCTCAGCTCTCCTACCAGAGGAGCAGAATATACCAACAGGTTAGGTAATAATTCAAATATCTTTTCAAGTATCTCAATAACTTTGCAAATGTTCCATGTCTTGGTAGCTTAGTTGCTAGCGTTGGCGGTTTCGGATCCGATGCGAACAGAGCTGGTATCGAATACCATTCGGGACTACTTTTTTCTTTCAAATTTTGTTTAATACTCAGATGCAACTGTACAAATCCTCAATGGACATTAGCTTCGGAGATAATTCCTTTCTTCCCTGGATGAATTAATCGCCCTGTAATAACTCATTACTGAATTATTCTTATTAATTGTTGAGTGAGATATGACAAAAAAGCAGCTATGTATGGGAATCGATAGCGAGCCACTCCGAACCCATATCCGAAACCGTCTACGCTAGCCACTCGGCTACCTGGACATACCAATTTTGTGAAGTTGTTGAGATACTTGAAGAAGATATTTTAAATAAACTCGACCTGCAGATTGCTCTGCTACCCTGGTAGGAATACTGGAATGTTGACTAATTTGCTCGAAGACTTTTGTTCGTTGAAAATTGACTCAAGTACCAGGGAAGCAGAATACCCCAACAGGTATTCCAACTGAAACAAGTGAATCTTCAAATATCTCGATAACTTGACAAGTGTGTAATGTCTAGGTAGCTGAGTTGCTAGCGTTGACAGCCTCGGAAATTAATGTGGAAGGGCTTGATATCGAATACCACGAAGTTTGTTTTTTGTCATATTATTTTGTTTAACTAGACGCAATTGTGCTAATCTGTAATGGATATAAGCTTGAGAGAAATTTTTTTTTTGTCCTAGATAAATTACTCACATTTTAATAATTTGCATTACTGAATCAAACTAGGCTACTGAATTAGATTAAATTTAATATCCTAATTTCTAGTGATTTATAACATATTTCACACTGAATGATGTATTATTAGGACAGGAGTACAACCTACAGATATGGAGAACAACACAATAAGTACATCGTCATTACAAGATTGAATGATTTAATGAATTTATGTACAGGAACAACAATACATATTGACAGCACGATTCCAGTTATATTCACAATGTTAATCAAACTCAGTAAAATTGATAACTGGTAAACTTCATGAACATTTCTTGTATGGTGTATACACATTGATATTCCATTCATATTCGTATACATATTCCCACTCAGTATCTTATCCACAATGTATTCCCCTAAATGTCTGAATAAAACCGTGAATTCTGGAAGAAACCCGTCGGACAGGAAATAAGCAGTGATAGGTATCGTCTAGTATTTACGATCAAAATTTCCACATTTTCTTCCCCGAAAAGCAAAACGATAGCAGAAATGATATATTTTTTCATGAAATCATTATCTTGACTCACGTAAATTTCACTCGAAGATGTTGCGATCCCCACAGTGTAGTAAGTGTGTTGCAATTGGTGTACGCTTCATGAAACATGAATGAAAAGATTGAAAACAATTTAGGCATACAATTTCAACTTGTAATTTCTTAATAGTTTTCACTGTTATATATGATATTATTATTTTTTGTTATAAGTAGCATTGGTAATTTTTTATCATTAGTTATTATAGGCCCATCAGTATGAACAATTTTTAAACAAAAAATAATAGATATACTATAATTAGAGTGAAATGAAGGAGTGGAAAACAACCTGAATGTTGGGTCATCACAACTGTGACTGACTACAGGGATTCAGCTTAATAATCAGTATCAAATACAATACAATACAAATATCACTTATATTAAATGACTAGCTTATAACAGAACTCGATATAATAGATGAAGGTGAAAGATTAACACTATCGGAAAATATTATACAGAGTGAAACCAGCATTTGAAAAGCATGTGTAAGAGTAGAAGAGTAAAAGGAAAATAATACACGATCGAAAAATAAAAAGATGGAACCTTTAGCATTCACAAATGATCGAAATATTCATTATCTTGGAGCGTATTAATTATCTATTCACTATTTAAAATTTGTTAAATGCCGATTAAAAAAAGTCTTGGTTAAGCATTAGTAGCCCAATTATTAGTCAAGATGCAAAACCTCATACGTAACCAAAGAGTGATGAAAATTCATCCGCTCCCACCATCAGCTCATGCGTCATGTAATAACTATAGAACCATGCACTTTCTGTCGGGTGCAGAGGTGGATGCATGAGATCCCCCTTGTGGTGCCCCATCATCGATCAGTTTTGGATGTGAAAATATTTCATATCATATTAGTGCAAGTTGAGCATGAATTTGACCATTATAGGTTTCGAAATATCCTAATTCATTTTCCAAAATATATGTGTATGGTTCATAACAATTAGCAACAACGTGATACTTTTTTGGCACTATTTGTCTATTCCTGGAGCGAGAATAACATGTAGATTTTATTTGTATGTGTTTTAATTATATTGAAAGAGACTACAATTTATGACATTTCACGTATCTCACGCTTCATCGAGGGTAATATTTTGATGAAGACTTTTCATGATTACCAATCTTGATTTGATTAGTTTTCGAATACTTGATGATGTTTGATTATTTTTTACAGTTTCATTCAACTGTACAATCGCTCAATGATTTGACATTTTCTTCGTGATGTGTTCAATGATTATCTTCGAGCTGTTATCATACATTTTAGCTGTTATTATGTTATATATGACCGGAAAGAATCTAACACAGAAATAGATTGTGTCATGAATCACATTCAATAACACGACATAAAGAACCGAATAAGACACTTGGTTTACCCAACCCCCAGCCGTAAATACCATATACACAGGAAGATCTATATACTTTGTGAAAAACACGTCAAATGTATCGAAGATTTGTTGTAGTCGTACACCAGAGCTACTCATCTCTTTTTTCCACACCGGATATCATTTCTATCAACCCCTCCCCTCGACCCAATCCCCTGACGCCACCATTCGGGGGAAAAAGGAAGGGAATTTCAAGAAAATCGAACACAACCCACCTTTCAAGAAAACGCGGATGCTTGACAGTTGACAATTGATAAGAATATCAACGACTGACGATCCCTCTTATTCTTATATAGAAAGAGAAAAAAAAGAACCGAATGTAGAAAAACAAATATTAAATTTCGAATCTCCATCATAAATAAATGTAACAATAAGGTAGATAATATACGTTTGAATCTCTAAGGTGATATACCTAAACAATCGTCCCCCTATAGTACTACCAACGGCCTACTTCCTCTAGTCAATATTTGATTGTCTGAGTATATTTGTACTCGATTATATGTATCGATCTATTAGTAA
This sequence comes from Brachyptera putata, assembly GCA_907164805.1. Lineage (NCBI taxonomy): Eukaryota > Metazoa > Arthropoda > Insecta > Plecoptera > Taeniopterygidae > Brachyptera > Brachyptera putata. The sequence continues at coordinate 16,899,512 of OU015464.1, forward strand.
AGCTCTTTGTTGAGTTTAGTTATTGAGGATTCACTCATAATTCAATGACGCTCTTATCTGAAAGTTTTCAAGTTCAGAACATTGGGCTGACATTGAAATACTTGGCCCACATAAATAGATAGTTGCGGCTTGCAAAAATGAATAAAAATATAAGATCCAATATGATATCTTCTAGGTGAGTTTATACTTTGAAAATATATATTTGAAGTACATAAAACCTCAACATTTATTGGTTCCTGGTGACAAATTACATCATCATAACAATCCATATATTAAAAATATTCACAAATAGTAGTAGAGATAACATTGAAAAAGAAGTATGTATACTATTGTACGCAATAAAATGGAATACCATCATTTGATAAGGTACTTTCAAAGCTATACAGCTTATACATTTCAATATGCCCGAAAACAGGCAGATCTCTCAAGACGTAAGAGATAGGGGCTTGTTAGATTATGTGAAATAATCGAGAAGGTCGTGTCATAAAACTAACAGTCTGTTAATTCTTTACCGAATAGTTTTCGATTCACCTCCGCTTCTAAAATCAGTGAGATGTGAAAATGGAGTGATATTAGATTTCGATTAAATGATTGATACCTAATACTCTTTTGACGCTCATCATAAATTATCTGGAAATACGCCATGAATGTATAAAAAGGAATATTAGAAGAAAAAATGTTCAAAATAAACAAGCAGAGTGTGTCATGATAATTTTCATAGACTATAGCTTATACATAACCATAAACTAGCTTATATCATAAGCTAATAATTTTCATAATTGCCAAATGAAATAACCCTTGGCTCAGTTAATTATCGCTAGCGGTAGAAACAGAAGTCAGGTCGGGCGTTGATTCAAGTCCCGCATAAGGCATGGATTTTTTCAAACGCCCTTTCACCTATCATCACTTCATCATTTCATTATCACCCGCTCATTCGTACTCCCGTATGATATAGCTGTTGATGGGGTTGCTAAGCAGCATCACAAAAATAAATATATGTATTCCTAAAACTGAATCAAAGATATTTTTTCTTCAAATAAATATTCAGTTGCTATAGAACATTTTCACTGATCTTCACTCTAAACAGTATTCTCACACGTTGGGCCTCGACACAATGCCTCAACGTCTCTATCGATGTAGGTTAAGATAGCCCTCCTCTCCATAACACACACACACACACACACACAGAGCAATGAGGCGTCTATTGTTACGTCTTTATCAGGTGTCTTTTGTGGGCCTTCTCTTGTACCATGCCAGCCAAGATAAGACGAATACACTGTTTTGTGTGTTGTGTTCGAAAAGACAAACACGCGAAGAGGAGAGATGACAAACATTGAGAAAGGTTACAAAAGCTGGCACTGTTCTTATATATAATGAGGTGATATATTATTATCAGATTGTTTATTCCATTATTCTACGGAGTGCAAAGGAATTTATTAATATATTCTGTTGATAGATAGGATACATAGCGTGTATTCTTAGGCGGTAGAACTGAGATAAATTTCTATTAACAATTTTTTATAGAAAAAATTTTTGAGTTTGTTAGAATTTTGAGTTTGGGATACACTGATAAAATGAGAATAATTTGAAACTGCGAATGCTTTAAATTGCTAAATTGCCAATTGCTCTCAAATTGCTTTCTCACGAATAATCGTACGTGTATACTTATATCAATCCAATTCACTCCAGCTGTTTCATTTTTTCAATTTCACCTGGTTCATTTTATCATCATTCAAGTGGTAATTTATCATTTCAGGTCAAAAATTAGGGTTTAGAACAATAATCGACCATAGCACCGATTGATTCTCTTATAGTGGAGTATTTTTGTACCATTACGGTAACCATTAATAACGCACACTCAAATATAACGCGCGCGGTATTATCAGCAAATGTGACGATATGGTAAAATTATTGTGTGTATATCAACAAAAATAGTATAACTATAATGTCTATATTTTCAGAATATGCAGATTAAAAAGTATAAACTCTATTCACGAATAGCGTCAATCTTTGCTAACCATACAAGTCAAAACACGAACCTTTTATTGAAAACCCTAAATCACCTTCATTTCCACCAACGATGTACGAACACGTGATCGTTGGTTGTCGACATCGTTGTTGAGAACACACAGCCATCATTGTCTCGATAAAAAGCTCGTCTAGTGAGTACGTTGTCTATACGGAGAAGAGATTACTGCCAATAATCACTCGTGTAGGGCGATAAAAAGAGGAGGATGGACCAGGAGATAGCGAGCGCGAAGGGAAATAAAAGGAGTGAGAGGGGAGGAAAAAGGGGATAAGCTATTATCAACAGTATACCACCAATAAACCTTCCATTCTTTTCTCGCATCACCCCCCTCCCCTCATCTTCTCTCCCATCATCTGGCATAAACACTTCACTATATATGGGATCGTTTTATATACATTATTTTATATTATATATGAATATAACAGCCTATCATCGGCTTACATTCTCTATCGGGATGCCAACACCTTTCGCCATTGAGACAAAGCTTGAGTGATCGGCGAGGCTATTCTAGACACACAATGGCAGATGCGAGTTCATGAGGTCACGTGGTGGAGTAGAATAGTTGCCAATAACAATTGATAGGCTAATTACGATATACGATCAGGATAATGAGCAATTATTATGATTATTGGGGCACTAGAAAGGTGTGGTATATTGGAAGATGTACTCAATTTATTTCGTTTCAATTGTGTTTTGTTGTGTTATTCATAATTCGTATCATGAATAAGTGAATAAAATAATTCTAAAATGAAAAATGGAAGAAATAATTCATGTGTTCCGCCGTTTGGGCACAGAAATCACAACGGAGTTGTTACGTTTGAAACCCGGCACCTCCACTAATAGTATCACAACGATCAAACTTTCTACCAGACATGTATCAAATTAACGCTGTGAATATAGATTATTAAGAATGGGATTGATATGAATTTTAATCAGAGACACAAACAGAGTGACATCAAAAATGAAAGTTTGTTGTAAGTTACAAAGTGTCGACTTTATTTCATTTTGATTGTGCCATTCAGTTTTTTGTTTTGATTGGTTTGACAATGTGATTATTGATCGAATGTGTCGTAATTATAAATGCAATAAACAATAAACATGCAATATAATAATGCAGTGACATAGTATTATATTATTATGTCAACCATGGCGTCCCACTTGTTTACCGCTACACTGAATGTATTATTTATTATTTAATCAAACGAAGTGTATTCAGATGGTGGGCCTATTCAAAAAAAGAAGCCCCTGCTAAAACAAAAGATTATAAACAAGTTTTTTACATTCTAGAAATTCACCTTCCAATTGTTATAAAATTACTTTTGCACGTGCAATAGATATATAAAATGCTTGGTCCTTTCAAATATAATTTCCTATTTACATTTTAATTAATAGACTCTATTCTCTTTCGAGATAACAATAGTCTCATTTACTTTTATTGTCTCCTATATTCCCGCAACCTGCCGTACATGTGTGTTTGGATCATTTGGTGAAAGCAGTTGAAAATCGGCTAGCCACTTCATTATTACTACCGTGACACTAAAAAGTAATTTGAATATCAAAATGTGAGCTGCAAGTCCGTTTGAAAAAGAATCCATACAGAATACAATAACAGACCTGTACCAAATCTATTTAGTCTTCATCTCATAGATAAATAAATTCCTACATATTGCATTTCGAATATAATCAATTTCTTCGTAATCTATCTAACAGAAGATGGAATAGGCATATGAATAGTATTTGTTATCATAAATACAATTAATTTCATACAATTTAGCGTGATGTAAAACAGTATAAAAATACAACGATATGAAATTAATCACAACAAATTTTGGTTTATGATCGAATTATTTATTGAATGATAATTTCATAAAACTGATAGATTTTTGGATGGGATGAGTGTCCCCTCTGTCAACACTGAAATATTTTCGGAATCACCACTCAAAACTAACAGAGAACTAAAATCAAGTGATGTATTATTCAGTTTGTAACTGCCAATGACTGTAAATGATTAGGTTTCAACCTGAAAAAATATTCACTTTTCTTTCTCACCACATTATTATGACAGCTGAAAATATGAAAGCACGCAAGCGAGACAGCGATAGGCGAGACTAGAGCATAAGACGAGGAAAAGAGAGAGAGAGAGCTGCTCCTTGCGATCCTATTGAAGTCAACGGGGACGTGTACCAAGGATGAATGGAGCTGAATACTACTCAATTCTGTCCCCAACAATACTAGAATCACATCCAACAGTTCAACAACTGATCCTATTAAGCAACTCTATAACACCCCGGGATTTACTGTATGGGAGGGCTGCCCCCACCACCCACCCCCATCCCAGACCTCCACCCATCCCATAGTCCGTCTATTTGTACTGTTCAGTTCATTATGATATATACAATGAAGCTTTTCTTTAAGTATTCTATTCAGTTCAACGGTGGTGGCGAGGCGGGGTAGAAGGTGCAACTCCCCTTCTACCCCTCCCTCTTTTAACACTTCAACCCTCTCACTCGTCATCACACAACCCTATATTTGATGTTGAAATGTAATTTTCGTCAAGTCTTTTGTTTCGTTGTAAGTTCCGGTTGAACGGGGATGGATTTTACAATGAATCAAGTATCAGAAAAGAGTTGCGAATTTATAACTCGGTACTTTAATTAAACAGACGAACAATCATATGAATGACTCGTGTGTTGTGCTCGATGCTGTTATGCAAAAGTGAAGTAGGTTTACAAACTTTCTTCTGGAGAGTTCTATCTGCACAGAAATTAGGCAATGTTTTGGTTTAAATAATTATTCTCAACGAAATGTGAGTTGCCATGATAGGCTTCATGAGAGACGTTGGTGGTTTACGTGAGGCTTTCACTTCGTGTCGACCATTCTGAAGATATATTACTTGAAGAACCGATAAGAATAAAAATGAATGAAAGGGACTTCATGCCATACGCTGATATTTCAAAGATCCTTGTTCTGCTGTTTGGCAATGTGCTCTCAAAACCTCAGAATAAGCTTGAATAGTAGTTGAAAATATAGATGATGCATGAAAATATTAATATATTCCCAAATAATCATGATAAAATTCATATGAGATGATCTATAGGTCAGTTCGAACTTATGGAGGCAGAGGTGGGACAGATATCGTGGATATATATATATACCATCTCAGAATTCAGTTTTACTGACTGAGGGAAACGCGGAAAAACTCACTCAAAATGGTTAGCCAAGGTGGGAAACAAACCTCAAGCTCCTAAATGACCGTTCAAAAGGAATCCACCCATCTGCTGCAAATAATATATACTGATGTGGTACATTCAGTATAAACCACACATGCATAATACCAAGGCGATATTATACTGTTTCTATATAATATATAGCTAGTCTACAACACCCTATTTATAGTATTTATCTATCTATACATAAACTCTTCACATCGTCTATACTGCACAATACTCGATAGATTACATTGCATCACACTAGAATGCACTGCTCTAAGCTGGGACTGATATCCCAGTACCAACAAAGCCTTCTAACAAAAGCTGAATGTGGATACCTAATTCTTTCGTTTCCGTCGAATAGATAAATCAGTCTAGATATTCTCCGCACAACATCACAGCGCGTCTTTGGCGTCGCGACGCTTGGCATCGTTCAAATGTATTATTCGATATTTTGTGCACGTTCAATGGCGAACAATCACAAATTGAGTGACGCATTCTTCCTCAACAAAGAGATGACAATTTGAGTTGGTTTATTTGCGCGTGTATTATACTTTGACAGTTGGTAACATTGCATCAATCTCAGCTTATATATAAAATTTGATTTGTGTCCATTACAATTTTATTTTTGTGGGGAAGAAAAGTTGATTTGGAATATTTAACATCGGAGGTGTCACCACAGCAATAAGGTATATTATTCCTTGTATTTTCATTCTGGAGGCATAATTTACAATTTACACACCATAATTTAGATATTTCCAAAATAATAAGACCACATCATGAATGAGAAGTAGTCTTCATGAAAAAGCTGTATCAAATTTATCAATATGATGAATCGTTGTGACGTGATTCACGATAATACTAGAGATTACTTTAAAATATTACTATTACTTAAAATAATGTCCACAAAAATCTTAGAATTTTCAACTTGATAACATTTTAGTGTCAGTGGAAATTCAGCATTGGGTGCGTTAATATTTTTTTTAACAATATTCATAAATAAGTCTTAAATATCTGTTAAAATAAGGATATAGAAATATAGACAGAATTAATAGAGTTTCTTTTTTTTAACGATTTAAATATATTCATGCCACTTTTCTTGAAGCGTCGATAGAGGAAGAAGAGAAATAAATATTTTATTTGAACAATATACATTTGAGATTATATGGGTAGCCATAGCATGAAAATTATAGTGTACAAATCGTGAAATCGAGAGCACACTACTGGTCGGAAGTTATCTTTCCTTTAACTATATAAAATGGGAAATCAATGGCATGTATTGAATGGAAAATATTTCAAATCGATGAATTATTTGTCATGTTTTCAAGATGTTGTTGTCAGATGAATGTTTTAATAGTTTTTTTGTTGAAATGAATATGTATTCACTATATTCAAATAATAACGTATAATTGTGATGTGTGTAAAGTGTATCTATTATAGCCACATGAATATAATCTCAATATATTATTTTATTCAATATTTATACATATTTGATATATCATGCAATCTTATTCTGTTTCAAGATCTCGCGATCACAAATATGTTATACTGACTATCAAGTATAAACGAAATGAACAAAATAAACAAAATTGCAGTTTCAATATTCTCAATCGAAAAACAATAAAATTATTTGTGTTTTTCTGTCAGCAAAAAGATTGTATAAAAACGAATATCACACAAATACTCGATGAATATGTCATTTATTATTTCAACAGAAAATAACTCACGGTCTGTTTTTCAGGGTGACCAGAAAGCGTTTGGTCAACATCATCGTTTCACAATCCAATTGATTCTTCGATTATTATCGAATCGTAATTCAATTGTTAACACGATGCTTTCTTTTCATTTACTATACACTTGTCGCTCGGTTCGTTCTTTTCGCCCAAGGATTGGGAGAAGTGGACAATAAACCCAAGTGCCAATTAGCTGGTCGATTCGAGTCGAAACATTAAGTGCATCGATATCTCTAGGATAATAACATATCGATTGTGTTGTAAGAAGATTGAGAGTCTTGGTGTAATCTATAGAGGTGACTGACACTGAGAAATATAATAGCTAATATGTATATAACTAATAAGATAATGAGTATATTTTAATCTTTCCCTATACTCTGTGTACGAATGTCAAACAAAGCTTCATAAATATATATATATAGGCCTACAATGAACGGAACGAAATATAAACTTTCAACACATTTTTGACGTTTCCCAACGGAAAATGAAATAGTTCTTAATTTTGTGTTTCCCTATAGCATTAGATGCCTTATGATATTCGCAAATTAATGCAACTGTTTAGTTATTCCGTGAGCTGATCAGGCCTAATACAGGCCTGATAGGTATCATATATAATGAAACATTTATTGCAGAATATGCAAATGTACGTTATATTGATGCGAAAGTTATAATGAAAATATTGATTATTAAAATTGTATCATGTATTTTATCGATATTCTACACACATATACTCATGCATTTCTAAAGAATAATCTATATGTTGCAGGAGGTTATGATTTATTGTATTAAGATGAAGATAATCGACAGCCAATTAGATGATTAAAGAATCACCTAGATCAATATAGCGATGCCTCTAGATTGATTAATTGGAATGAAACTTTATGAACCAAAAATGAATGTTGGAATGAATATGAAGAATTCAACTGTGCACAGTTCTACAAGAATAATATTCGCAGCAATGAACAATATTCAGAAGATATTTATTTAATAAGTATAAGTAATTTAAATTCGCCCCTACATTGCGTATCTTGTTATGAAAGCGTTGCCGTCGCTTGCATTCTGTATGAAATATATAGTCCATAAAACAAATCGCTGTTTTCATCAAATCTGTATGGAATAGTGCAGATCCTTCTGTGTAATTCATGTATAAGCTGATTGGACTGAATGGCATTCATCGAGGTAAGGCTTGATGAGGGGGTTGGGGAAGGTGGAGGGAATTAAGGGTCGACAAACAAGTTGCTATAATGCTAAGTTGACCAACGACCGCAGTAAAACTTCATTGAATACGACTTTACTTGAAGAAGATTGTGTAGGATTAAATTATGCCAAGTAATTATATTTCAATCAAACGGTGAATGGGAGTTCTATGCGAAGATTATTGCTATTGAGACAGAATGTAAGCAGATTCACGTATAGCAGTATAGTCAATATCATATTTTTCATTTTCATTATCAGGACTATATTTATAAGATATATCATATTGAATATATTATGAGATAGGCCCCTATATTATATTTATGTTTATTAGGATTATATTATATTATAGGGTGTTATGCCTGGCGAGCACAACACATCGTGTGTGATTTGCCCAAGATTTTGGTGTATTTGTTTAAATCCCCTAACACGATGATTGTTTGATATTGAGTAGGATTTTATCATTTATCATTATTACTATCGACTATCATCATTATTTTTATAATATTATAGATGAAAATTCATACAAAAGTGGAAAATGAGATCTTTCAGTGCATGTATGAATATTTATTTGCCTGCGTTCCTTTGTTCAAAAGTATATCATGATCACTTTTTTTCAAATCCAATACCAATTTTATTATTTTTAACACACTATAAATTGAGCACAATTTGATTATGATCATGACAATGAATATTAATACACAAGAAGTTTTGTGAATGGTTGGCAAAAGAAAGGAAATTAATTTGACATATGTACCTAGTAATTTAGTGCAAATAATATTGAAAATAATTATATGTTATACAATCGTTGCATATAATGATTATCGCACCTTCATATAAGTTGGAACATGTAGATGTCTGAACAACCTCCAGAACATATCTGTGATAATGAATAACCATCTTTAAAAATGTTCCACTATAAGCACTTTGCAGTGGTCTTCAATTCAAATACTCATCCATCCTACAAATATTATGCATTTCATATACAAATGAATATTCATTCTCCCTTTATGCCTGTCTAATCAATTCGTTCAATTGCTCCTTCATCCTCCTTTCACCCTTATATCATTCCCCGAGACCAAAGTTTATCAAAAGGTTCACGCACATGTGAAATAGGCTTTTAGTATACCAGGTTAAGTTGCTTGCCGCTTGCATTTATTCATTTTATATAATACTACTTTCTTCTTCAAAAGGATTCTAAATTTGCTAGGAACGCCTAGCTTTTATATTCGGTTAAATTCGGCTTTAGCATTGCGATCCCATAGAAGAGTTTTCTATTGAAAAGATCTCTTGTCCTTTGCGCATTTGCTTTTATCTCCCATTCGTTGGATAGCTTTTCTTGTGCGACCACGCGAGAATAATGAGGATTCAAAGAGTTGGTTTGTATCCGCATTATTATATAGAGCTAAATTCATTTATAGATATATTATTATTCATCATCAGGAAAGTAACAACTAAATGATAGGCCTATAGCTGTCGCTTATGTGCAGTTGGGAGGTCTGATAATCAGGGGTGTATGATTTAGCGGTATACCCCTATAGGCACAGTCTAACACACAGACCAAGAAAATACTTGATTTTAAAATTTGGGATAGCAGTTTCAAGAACTATTTTTGAGAAAATATGAAAAAAAAAATCTGGTAATCCAGCAAACGATTGCATATATATATATATATATATATATATATATATATATATATATATATATATATATATATATATATAAATATATACAATGCATAAAAAATATACAGAAATCAAGGAAATATTAATAAAGAAATAACTCGAGGACGGTGTATAAAACGTATAACCTGATCCTTTACATGGTTTCCGACGTAAAACGCTGAGAAACATTGTAATAATTCCAATTTTACATTGTACATCGCATCTCGTAATGAAATTATATTTCAGAAACCGTATAAAATGAACAAACTGTGCATTACTTCAATTTCCACCACGAATTGGCGTTCGGTAATTATTTGAACGAAACCAAACTCAAATGAATATATAAGTCAAACAACCGTGTAGGTTTTTGATTACAATTTAATTCGATCAACTACAGCAAAAACGGTAAAATAATTCCTCGTCGTTCACCTCAGGGTATACTCTTCCATTATTGGCTTGTTCCTATTGGTGTATACACCTTGTGACGTCTTTTCCCCCCCCCCCCCCCCCCCCCCTCCACCCACCTCCTCTAAACAACATGCCCGCCATAATATAGTTTCAGCTCCATTAAACACAATCTTCGACGGGTTCATCGGCTAATGTGATCCCAATTTCCTAAACATCCCTTCTGATATTTAACAAATCATATCGCTAGGCGCTCTCATCCAAGAGAATGATGATGAGAAAAGAGCGCAACACCATCAAAATTAGTGCAAAGTGGCATAAAATGCGCCCTCCCCATCTATCCAAATTTCCTCATTTGCTGGTTGTGAGAGCGATTCTACCCGGCGCAGTGTCGAGGGTAATTGGGTATGAAATCGGTAGATAGAAACCGACAACGTGGGTAACGTGGCTCTCGGCTATACGTTATCGGATATAGAAGCAGGTTACACAATCATTACAAAGCAGTGCATATATTGTAGCATGTTGAATTGTAGGGAGGATTGTTCAGTTCAGTGAAATGTATGTATTGAAACATGTTAATCTGTGGACCTGTGCCTAACAATTAAGAATCTTTCAAACGGCATAACTGTATACACCTATAGGTGGTTCGCATAAGAAATATTTGTGACTCTCAATTCAAATTTTTAATGTTTTTGGTTTGTGAAACATGATCAAATTGATTAACCTTGAGAGAATATACTCAATACTTGGACGAAGTCCATTGGAGGAGAAAATTTATGAAAACGGTGGAGGTGCCGGGTACGCAATGTAACTTACAACTGAGGTGAGATTCTTTGGTCTTGAACTTGATACTTGACTCATGAAACTCACACTTTGCTCTAGTTGAGGACAGAAAAATCTTCCTATCACAGGTGTCATCAAGAGAATGTCATCAAAATATCAAACATTCTACCTTGAAATCTATTTACATTTTCAAAATCCACAGCCAACTATTGTACCTTAATATGATTTGGGGCCATGCCTCATCATCCAGCTTATCTAATTTATCCAATATACAAACTAGAGCATTGAGATACACCTTTGGGTACCAAACCCATCGCTATGATATGTATCACGATCAAAACATTATATCATTAGACCCTATTAAAAAAAATGCTACTTTCATTTATAATGTTATTCATGCAACCACGTTGACCAAAAATCTTCAACTTGTGAAAAATAGCGATATTCACAAACACAATACCCGTAGTTCAGGAAAACTCCATCAGGAAATTATTCAACAGTTCCAGATTTGGTGAAAAGAGCCTCAAGATTATGGATATAATATTTACAACAAACTTCCACTTAAAGTAACATTCAGCAGGAAAAATAAAATCAAAATCAACCTCAAAAATCACATTTTAGAAGCTGGCCTCAATACTTGTTTTAGTGACCTCTCTCCCTGATGTCCTTGTATTTATTGACATATTCCTTTAAACTGCGGCCTGTACTCAAATATTTGCTATTGCAGTTCTAGTTCTTTCCCTAAACGGTGCATACTATCAGGGAACTTCTATTAGCTTGCATTGTATTTTATTCATCATAAATATATATATATATATATATATATATATATATATATATATATATATATATATATATATATATATATATATATATATAATTAATTTAATGATGCATCAATGAACTGCATATCAAGAAGTAATAATTATAATATTATGTGTTCACTATTTTTATATATTCAGAATCAATTGTTATCACCATAGTATTACTATATTATAAGAATCAATACTGTGAAGAGTAATAAAAAAACTCGTATTTTGATGAACAATGAATAAATAAATGAATGAAAGTAATAAAAATATCCAACCGAGGTATATAATTCGATACTGGAGCACACCATATTTTGGTTTATAATTTGTTTTTCATTTTCATTAGATTTTTGTTCTTCTCATCTCTTCTCTCTCTCTTCTCTCTCTCACATACACAATATCATTTTCTTGATTGTCCCTCAGAATATTAATATTCCATTAAAGTTTCAATAATACGTTGGCATGTGGAGATAGATTCGAAATGTATTTATGTATTTACCACATTGCGAAACGCAACAATTCTACATTTGCACGTTAATTTCATGGCCAAATGCCTGAAAGGCAAAACTCTGTTTTAATAACAGCTGGTCAAACACTAAAATCACTGATAATTGACATTTAATGTAATCTTCACCATTTAACGATGTAATTAAACCATTAAATGTTGATACGATATTTTAGGAATAATTAATGCATATGGTTCATTACTATTTAGTGTTTATCTATATTTAGGGTATACGGGCACAGTGCGCATTAGACTAATTGATAAATCGTAGTTTGATATATAGTCTATAATACCATTGATATAGCATGATACAATTTTGTCCTCCAAGCTAAAATTGAATGGTACAAAAAACTTTAAAAATTACAATAATTTTGCATTATATACAACTGTTATAATTTATTGATGTTATTATTTCCCAAATTATTATTGGACACATATCAAATATGGGAGTTCGAAAGAGTATCTACGTCAGAATTAATTTGAAAACCGAAGCGAAGATTCAATTTTACCATGCTTGATGATATTTTTTTCTCTTCTTGATGAGCTCTACAGATTAAACATTTAAGCTAATTTTGTTGAAAATTCCAATTCACATATATGTCCACATCTAACTCGATACTATATAGTTTGGAGCGGCAATCGATGGCAGCACTTTTAAGAAAAAAAACTTCGAAATTCTGAAGATCCTATAAGAATAATCCAGAGGGGAATAATTGTAAAAAAATCTCTGAATGTAAATTTCAACCAAATTTGAGCATACGGAAGATAGGCCTACATATTATTCCAAAGTGTAGCATGAATCGGAGCAGCTGTTTTGAAGGATACAATTATATCATAATATTTATCTCATCAACTCAAGGCATTCGAGGCAATTAGATTCAGAATCCATTTATTTAGAAACGCAACTAGTGAAACCAATTAAAATCGTAAATCTATTGGAATAAGTGAAGACATAACAGGTAGGTAGTGACATGAGTTTTAAAATAAAGGTGTGTGTATAGCTTTCCATTACATTTCATGTAAATATGCCTAGATCGCTAATTTCACAACGCAATGATGCATTTTCCTAATAGTAGCATGTATATCATTTCGAACCCTCTACTATTCTATTTTAATGAGTTATTTTTAAGGTTGTGTTGAGGTAGGGCCTATATTATTATAAGTTACTGTTGATACACTACTATAATATCAGTCAACAATTCGTTATTTCTCTTCGTCGGTTTTCTCCTGCATGTTGCTTGGAAAGATAAGTCTCATATCTCCACAATACCTCCACATTTCACCACTTTTATCTTCCTTTTGAAGGCAAAAGAAAACGTTCAGAATGGCCTCTGAGTGTACCATTATGTTAGTGTGTAAATCCTATTATCCCACAGACTTCCAATTTTCACAGCTTTATCTCTCCTTGTACAATAATGCATAAATTGTACTCGCCGAGTTAAGCTTTGCGCCTGACTGTGTGTGTTTCGGAGGGAGGGAGGGAGGGAGAAGAGGAAGGGCGTCTATTGCCCATAAGACGCGTGCGGCGCTCGTGGATTCGCGATAGCGCCCGAAGCGGCGTCGCGACGCTGTCCACGTGATGATTAGTTCTTGATGAAGCGCCGCGATTGACGATTGAGTAATTTCAGAACAGAATATGTTAATTTTAATATGATTTGATGATTATCAGAATGTCATTGATGATTCAACTAAAATTTAGCTATCCCTATAGATCAATAAATACATCTTGAAATCAATTTATATCAAAGAAATGTACTTTTACTATTTCGCGTTTTCTACTGAGATCGCTTTTTTAAGATATTACTTAACTTATTGAACACGGTAGAACTACTATCTTCCAAACACTAGACATATTTTAATTTCATTCCATAGAAAATTATGAAGTGCTTGAACTTATCTATAAATACAGTCAATTACAACCTCAAAAATCCATGTGAAAAGACATGTTAATTTACTCGCAAATGTACATTTTATTTACAAGGTTTATTTGTATTTTTCAATAACGGATTACAGTTCTGTATTACCATGACAATTATTTATAATCGAAGCATTTTTTAAAATATATGAATTCACGTTTTTTTATGAAGAGAAGGAGGGAAGGGGTGAGGTGTTTGGGAGAAGGGAGAAATGGATATGAAGCAAAGAAAACGCATTATGAAAGCTAAAGAGATTAAAATGTCTAAATTAGGAACGGAAAAGATTTCATGACTATATAACTAATGTGAAATCTTGACTTAAGTTTCTATTTTTATTATATACGGCAAAAGAAGTGCTCATTTAGTATATACTGAACAGTTAATTACGACAATTCGAAAAACTCGCTCGCAAATTAAATAAAAATGAAATTAATTCTTTCCTCAGAACAATGAGACCTCTTTATCACGACTTTTTCTCACCAAATCAAATTATGCTAAACGAAATAAACATGCGACTTTATATTTCCGACTTTTTCTTTCAAAACATTCGCATTGAAGAAAAGAAAGAAAAAAGTCCTCAATTTCAACATTTTAAACATACAATATTTCCCGTACAGTTCTTCACTTTTCTTCCGCTAACACAATTAACGTATACACAAGAATAATTTCATTGCCATAAAAAAATATACGATGAGAAAACGTGTTCCTCTGTGTTGCTTTACGAAGCACAATCAAACCCCTCCTAACTATGCTACGTAAACTATGAATACGTACTAATTTCTTCCCTTTTTGCGAGTCAACTCTAATTTCTTTCCCCGAGTCTTCAATGCAACTTTGTAGAAAAGTGTTTTCTTATGGTACTGAAGTCGTCGAAGGCGTCGTGCATAAATACTCAACGACACAACACCACTTGCGACGTCATTTTACTCGCCCAAAGTTAAAAGTTAGCAATGAATGGGCCATAACTACAACACCAGCTTTGCAAAGGTGTATACTGTACTCACATTCATGCTGATGGTTCAAATCGACCGTCCCCCACACCGTTAAACGTCATCGCTCAGGAGTTTCGAACCCGTGAAGAATAGGACTTGCATATTCATGAGTGTAGGAACGACGCTGTGCAAGCGACGGACAAACAATTTCTCAACAACAACAACAGCAACAACATCTCTCTAATATTATGATAATAATAAATTCACAAAACAAATTTTCATGACGAAGAAAATTTACCCGGAGATGAGTGTGAATCCGGGGTTTAGCTTTTCCACGCTTTTCTTATTATAAAAACCCGCCCTATACTAATTAGTGTTTACATCTTCTTCAGTTTCTCCGGAAAACAGAGTAATAAATGAACCTATTTTGCCTAATTTCTATAAACTGAAGTCTCCGGAATTCGAACGGATTCTGTAATGGCATGATGGCACTTGGGACCCCCATTAAACAGCGTGTAATTAACTTGTAAACAAAGTTTATCACAATTTTCTAGATGAATACATGGTAATATATTATTAGAAAATACAAACTTTCTATATTATACATTATGAAACATGAAATAAGAGGGTGTATATGTGTGTGGTTGTGTGTGTGTGTGTTATAAGATATAAACTTCTTCGCGTAACATTGTGGGAAATTAAACAGAACATTATGTTTCAAGTTGAAACAAGATAACTAAAATGCATGCATTATTTTAGCTTTACTGATCAAGTACAAGTTAACTTGTAAGGATGTTTCATTTAATAATATTTCAAGGAAACTCTAATAATCCTTATCTCGCTGTAGGGATGACGGTGATTATGATCCGCGGGTGTAATTGAAAATAGTTTCGTCAGTAAATCTTACGGCGTATACTTCCTCCGCGAGTGGGAAGGGGGAACTTCAAGAGGGGATAAGAGCACTTATATGATTCTAATAAGCGAAACGAAACCTTCTCACCAATATATCGTATACGAGATCACTCATGAGGTGCCAGTCCGAACTGTCCTACCTTGTCACACGTGGCGTCAATTGGGGAACAATGACATTTTGTAGTTTTCGTTGTTAATACAATGAATGAAATTGTTACCTTTTACTCGAGTTGCAACTAAAATATATGTTTCATTCTTTTGTATTCTTTTGATGACCCCATCAACAGCCAATGGCGTATCTATAGGACCGTGGGGACCAAGAGGCCCGAGAAACAAACTTTGAACCTGAAAAACAAGTATTTTGAGTGATAATTTACTCAACTTCAACTAAAACCACAGCTAAAACGAGAATTGTACAAACATTTTCTCAACAATTTGTTTTGTTTCAGTTAATCTCGCAAGAAGAAACTACACCAAACTATTGAGCAAAAGCAATAACACGATGAAGGAAAATCGTTTTTTTCAATCTCGCGAGGGAGCTGGAATGATAGTTACGCCCCTGCCAACAGCTAGGTTATATGGGGGTCAGAATAACGGTGATAAGGAAATGAAGAAACAACGTTTACAAAACCCCATGCCTACAAACATTTTATGCAAGTGTGCACAAGTAAGAACCAGAAGAAAAATGGAAAATTATTTCATTTTCACCACAAATGACCACTCATAAATATATTCACATCTTTAACCACTTTATTGTGTAACTAACTGCAAGGTACAAAAATACAAACATTTGTCCACAGAGCACTATTGAAATAGTTACACATACTATATGATATATACTTGTATCCACGAGAGTTGAAGGTTGTCTGCCAAAATAACAAACACAAATAGCACCATTATATTTGTCTAGATGTGGCATTTTGAGTGGTTATGATTGTCCATAACGAGATTTACTAGTTTCTCTTCAATTGTCGAAGTTAACAGTAATTAGTTGGTAGACCATTCTTCACGAATCATCGCATTCATATCTCATGAATAGAAGTACATATTAATATAACAGATAGTACACCACCTTTTATAACAGAACCACCACTAAATAACCATACTACGAGCTATGACATTGACTAAGGTACATATCATTAAGGTACATAAGGTACAATTTACCTACACTAAAATATAATAAATACAACGAATTTACTGGCTAATGTTTTTTTTGGCAACAATACTTCATTCACTTAATAGACTTATAACAATACAAGGAGAGAAATTGTATTTGTTCTCATGCTTCGTCATTATCATGGTTCTCATGATGATACGACTTGGTTTGAATAAAATGAATGCATACATTGCAGAAAGTCATAGAAGACAAATTTGATAATTTTTTAATTCGAATTCGTTAAGATACCGAAAGGAAGTGAAAGATTCTCTTATACATTCTTGAAAACAAAATCTCGCGCGTAATACTCATGGGCGTTGACAGGTATATACTCGGGGGGAGGAGGGGGGCATATCAAGTTTGGTAACTTTGTTCATTATGCAGCCAATATGTTGATAATCCCTAAAAAACTTGAAACTCTCTTCTTCTCATTTTTACAATACGCTATATTGAGTTTTTTGTAAACCACTAAACCGATTTTCATTGAACTTGTTTTAAAAAATTCACTGATAGGCCTAACATGAAAATTTGGACTGAAATTTTCAAATTTAAAATTTCACGCAATGCTTTTTTATGAGAATAATTGTGTTCAACAATATTTTCCAATTAAAAAAACCCTCCGATTTGGCTTAAAAACAATCCCAGTCTATTCTGGGATAAAAAGAATGTACAGAAAGAGTTTCGAGTTGATGAGTTACTCTGTCTGACCTATATGCCTTTTGAAAAAATACATATAAATAACGCTGATTTTTCCCAGTATTTTGTCCTTTTCTCATCGTATAATCATGACTTATCAAAACTATTCCATATTCTTATGATAGTCTCACGTTTCATCATGGACACGGACCAGGATTATAAATTGCTACCAGATATAAACCCCAACCATTAACCAGATAATTCTTAATTCTCAGTAAAGTTGAACCATTTTGAAATTGAAATAATTTCACAATACTCACAATACGTCTTATCATCTTCTGACCATCCGCTCTGAATGACTGAATATCCAATGTGTTATCTTCATCGGTCATAGGTTTTTTTTGCGTAATTATGAATCTAGTTTAACTATGCTTTAACTTTCCTAATCAGTCTTATCGTCTACCATTACCCACTATTCACGCGAGAGTCACTCTTTGAGCAACAACTTCCACGTCTCTGGTTTTACCTTTCCTCGATCCCACGAACTTGTCGTATCTGTAACACAAGACAGCAATATTGCAACAAATATAAACCGCAATGGGAGTATAACAAAAAAGGAAGAAAAACAAAGGATTACCAAAAAAACAGAAAAAATGTATTTAAAAATTCTTGAAACTCATCGCTAAAAATGTATCACAATGGGCTTTTTTGGAAACATATTATTCACTACAGAAGAATGGATATAAAACGCACATCTTTTGGTAGATAATATGGATATTCAATAGTATGTTTTTGAAGAACTATGCTATCTTTATTTCGCATTAATTCCAAAATCATAATCAATAAATGCATGGTCTTCAACACAAAATATGCAATTTTGCATTTAGGATAAGTTTATTGGTTAATCATTTCAATTAATGGGAAATAATCAAGATTATTTCGAAGTCATTTAAATAACGATCGAACAGTTGAAGGGGAAAAAACACACCAAAAATTTCCGAGTATTTTCACCACCTTTTGAGATATTGAACAAAGATAACAGCATCCAATTGCGACAAATAGGGAATTATTCAATTCATGAATTTGCAATCAAAATGTCCTCATTTAAATTCAACCACATACAAAACATATCACTTATAACCCCCTTAATTTGTCTGACCGACCACACGATCATATAGCTTATTTTGTTCATCCTTTATCCTGTAAATAAATCGCATGTTAATTGAATTATCTGTGTCTATATACTCACATCCTCTGGTATCGCAGCTTCTCGTCGGGGGGGAGTGAGGGTCGAGTGTCCGCCAAGGCTGACATGAGGTGGGCTTGTGTCACTGCACCCAGACCGCTAGGGGTGCTATCTGGGTCGTCAAGGTTACTCATCTGCACACAGATAATAATTCACAGATGTTATCAGCTGAGTAGGTCAGGACACAATCGTTGACAGCAATCGATGACGCAGATCCTTCTGCTGTGTTCGATGGTGGAATGAAAAAGGACAAATGAAAACCGAATGAGGGATGAAAACGGGGTGAATGAACTTTTAAATGTCGCTCATTCTCAGTGAAGATCGACGTCAAAGAGGATGAATACGTGAATACTACTGAGTGAACCGAGTAAGACAAATTATCTTGAAAAATGAATTCACAAAGCAGTTTATTTTTTAGAAGGTTTTCGGAATATTGTTTTAAACATCAAACACATTGTCACAAAGAACTCGACAAATACATGCACGAAATAGAATTCTGATGAATAACACATTGCTGATTTGAATAACTTTCTGTCCAAACCATGGTGACAACAATTTCAAATTGCCAGATTTGAACGAAATATGTTTTTTTTTTGTATTCGATTGAATAAGACATTTTACAAGTTTTTTATTTTCCCGTGTATATAATATATATATATATATATATATATATATATATATATATATATATATATATATATATATAGTAATATCTAGGTAGCTCAGTGAGAGAGCAGCTGACCGGCAATCAGAAGGTCCCAGGTTCAAGTCCCAGTCGAGGGTATCTTTTATGACATGGCTATTTTATCCCATATATATATATATATATATATATATATATATATATATATATATATATATATATATTCACTATAGACAAACACATCCACTTCCACCCTGTAAGCAGCTGTGTCATACTCTCAGTACTTGCCAATGACCACGTGATGTATATTTCGCAAAGCAGTTAAATAAACACAATAAAATATAAAACCTCTCATATTCAGAGACATCACAGTTTTGCATGCCTAATATCCTACAATAAAACGTCCATTATGCAAACGGTACTCTATCTCTATCTCACTTTCTCTCACTCTATCACTATACCTACCTCTCTCTTCATGTTCACTTCACGAATACTAGAATATAACATCAATAAAATCCCATCTGAGGTTTTCCATTGTGAATTCAATTCCCAACTTCTATGTGCTTTTCTTATGTCGTTATTAAACGTACAATATATATATATATATATATATATATATATATATATATATATATATATATATATATATATATATATATATATATATATATATATATATATATATATAGGCCACGTTGAATACAGATAAGAAGGGTGTGAAGTTAGGTTCCATTAGACGTGCAACGTATCGGTATGAATGTCGCTTCGACAAGGAAAGATGTTATCAAGGTGCCATAATTACATCGTTAACTATCGACATTATCCCACCTTGACAAAACCACACACAGAGGGGGAGAGGGGGAGTTGGGGAGCGGGGTGTTTTAGGAGGTGAGATAAGCTGCCTGGCTCCTTAGAGGACGATGACGTATATATATACACTGATATCGCTGTGCAGTTGTTCTCTGGGCAAGACAAGCCAATGTGTAGTGATTAAGACGAGCCAAACCGAAAGATTCTTGGATATACCATACAGAGGAAAGATATACTACCAAGACATGTCAAGCAACGTTGAAATAAAAATGACCCTTACTTTGACCCCAACTACTTTATCACAACTATCTTCTTTTCATTTTTTTCATATAGAGTTTAACGATCATGCAATCTACTGATGACCACGATCTATTTGCGTCTAGTTGAATGAGATGAGTTGTTATTTTATTAGGTGTTTTTGGATGGTGGGAAGGAGTCTGTCTTGGCCTATTATCAAGGAACCATCCCAGTATTGACCTGAACGACAGAGATAAATCTCGAAAGAAACCTATTGGCAGGAATTGAACCCCGGTGTCTCCTGAATGACGGTTCATTGTGCTAAACACTCAACCTCTTGTCACCTCAGGTTTCATAGTCTCCTCTAATATGACATGTGACACATGTACCGTAGAGTAATAACCTCCTTAATCTATGCCTGTACGTAACAGTGCAGTTCACTAGAAAGCGCTACAGGCGTGCTGATTATGCTGCTGCCCAGCAGTCACTAGGGCCGTTCCAATTGTCTGGAGAGCCACAGGTGACCTAGACCTAGACTGACTGACAGGGTGACTGGAGACCTAGGCGGGGGGAATGGAAGTGTGCACCGGGATTTATTTTAATGTATAGCTATGAGAGTGAACTCTCTTGGTAGTAGCCCATATCTTTCGTCCATGGAATTCGAAAATTGGAAATGTCGTCCTGCCAAATATACTTCTATTGAATGAATGTATGAGTTTTAGAAATTTGAACATTTGAAAACGGACTACGAAGATTTCGAAATACAGTATTTTGAGATTCTTCAACGCACTCAAAACATAGTGGCATCCCGACTATTTACTACAAAAATATGATAGATTTTTTAGGTGATAGGTAAGCGAGATAATTTAATAAATATCATTTGAATTTATTGGATAACTTTTGGAGATATTGAGAATTTTCGATCAAGTTCTAAACAACAGTCTGTCAAGAAATTTACATGAACGTGAAAAAACTTTCAGTCAATTCATGTAAGCCTATATACTAACTCGAACAAATGTGATGACCATGTTTTCTCAAATAACGCACCAACCAACATTATATATTGTTTGGGGGTCACAGACTACAGAAGCTAAAAAGTTTAGCTTCTGTAGTCTGTGGTATAAGGATGAGCGGATGACAGATGTTTCTTCTGAAAAACTGATACTTCGCTAAATCAGTTTCCATTCGCAACAAATGTCTCACTCTACATTGACAAATGACACAAGTCAATACGTTTCAAAGCGTCGAAAACCATTTTGATCATTATACAAGCTAACAATCCGCCCCCCAACATTTGCGTCGTGACAAAAAACACCGTAATTTAGTCAACGTGCAGGCTATTAGTTAGCATCAAAGCTAAATCTTTTCTAAAGTTTCCTCACTCATTTACCAAATAGGCCTATGCATCGCTGTAACAGAAACAATCTAACAAGAATAATACTTCAAAAACTTGGAAAATCCTTCCTCTAAGACAGGAAGAAATAAGAGAACCACGACGACGAAGACGTCGACGAATAGAAATAAAATTAAAAAGAAATAAAAATTTAATTACAAAATTTAAAAGCATTTTCGTTTCGTTATTGGGTGTGTGTATATGCTCGGTTATATTTCCCCGTTCAATTAAGCGCTATTTTAATTACCGAGTGGTTTGTGGGTGAGGGGGAAGCCTCAAGGATTGCGCGGGGGGAGGAAGGGGGGGTGCCGGTAATGGGGTGCGGTATGATATTGTGATCTATTAACTCCGCGCGTTCACGAGGTAATGACACTTGTGACTTGTTATTTAGCCTCGACGTCGGGAATTATATTAACACGTTTCCACACAGACGTCGAGCGTCGTTGTCGACTCTCTTTACTGTGTTCTACATAGAGGCGCCGGCTTGATTACCAGGACCGCTGACACGAGAGAGAGGGAGAGAGAGAGAGAGAGAGAGAGAGAGAGAGAGAGAGAGAGAGAGAGAGAGAGGGTGAGAGAGGGTGTGTGAGAAAGAGAGAGAGAGAAAAGAGAGGGAGAGAGAGAGAGAGAGAGAGAGAGAGAGGGTGTGTGAGAAAGAGAAGGAGGGTGTGTGTGAGTGTGTGTGTGTGTGTGTGAGAGAGAGAGAGACAACTTCGTAAAGCTGTTTTTGTTATTTTACGTATAAACTAGAACATTACGAGAGTGTTTATACCTGACGATCACTTGAGAGTTTTTGAAAGCACAAGAAAGATAATTGGAAAACGTGATTCTTCGTGGTTATAAAAATAACGTTAATGCAACGTTCTACGGATATTATGCAACTGAAGTGCGCGGAATATAATCAACTATTAAAAAATTTCTATTAAAAAGTACAAAAAAAAAATGAAAGTAAACCATCTATTAGACTACACGTAGGCCCTATACAGCAAAAGTAAGATTGTAATTTAACTGGCGTCCAAGTATATCCTATAATTGACGATTGGCATTTATAATTGAATATAGAAGTAGAAACTGAAAAGCAATACATTTTAAAACTTGGTTCAACAATATCGCAAAGAAAATATTTTCTCTCGCAATAATTATATTTTCACATAGTTCACGTAATATAGGCCTACATATTTTTTAAAATTGGTATTTTGTTGCTATTTGCCTTCACTCTGTAGCACTCGTCTTATGGGAGAGCGTTCGGGTAGTTAATCGCACACCGATTTCACAAGTACGGAAATTTGAAAAAATTCTGTACTGGCGTAAAACTAGGTAATTTCTTCATGAATCACATAGAAAAGATAAATTCACATTTTAAAAACTTCGGTCGTGAGAATTGAGAGTATGAGCGTTTTATGAGTATGCCGCAGACAGAGGTCTGCGGCTTCTTCAGTGATAGTAATATCAATATTTGAATGATGAACAACCCTAAAAAAAATGTAACAAAAATACTGTAATAAAACTGACATGCTCCCCTCTCGATTCGTCAAGTTTACGTTCTTCAATAACTACAAATTCAGCATGTCATTATGAAGTAATTTCTGCGATGCAGATGAGTTTTTTTCTTACACATTCAAACTCAAGAGTGTTTACCCCATTTTCTTCACGATTTAATTAAATAAAATCTGCAATTATTGTGTGCGTGTGTGCGTGATGGGGGATGGACCGCGATGGACTGATTCGCGGCAAACAGGGAGGGAGAGAGTTGGGGCGCGATGAAAGAACCGACTGCAGATAGAAATCAAGGCTTAGACAAGTGAATGCAATGAGGATGTCAATACGCTACCCCCCTCCCCCCACACCTCATCAGAACACCCTCAATAGTCGCACCATTCATACGCGCTCATTCTCCTGCATTTACGGCTATTCAATTTCAATCCGTCGAGGATGGAAACCAATTTTCTCTTGACGATAAAGTGTACTTTACCGAACAAATACGGCAAACCAAAAGATTAGTTTGTGATTCTTTGCGACAACAAGCGGTGGTTTAATGTGATTTACAATTATAGATGGCTGGGGAAAAAACAGATCTTCGTTAGTGCCGCGAATTTATTTAAAATCTTCATCTCATTATTTCATGTCGAAATCTAAATAATTTTACACTAAAATCTGTGAACTCGCAGTTTGAAGTGGTTATGTCATTGGACCTATATACCCAATGGTCATCTTCACTGGCGTCGGAACCGGGGGGGGGGGGGGGGGGCGTTGCACCCCCAACTTTTGGCCAAGTGGGGGCAAGGGGAGGGCAAGAAAAAGTCTTGCAAGACACATTTTGTCTCGTTGTTTCCTGTTGAAACCCACTTTGTTAAAATTAACTTTGTTAAAATCATTTTGCTCGCAATTGTTGAGCTTGTAGAGTCTTTTAGTTTTGAAGTATTTTCGTTTTAAAGTCGCTACTGGGTTGGATCCAGTTAAAAATCAATTCTTCGATTATTGTTAAAAATTGAATGATACATGAAGGTAACAAATGTACGAGAAGGGCATACTAGTCTTTTAAAAAATTGTGTAATTTTCATAAGAATAGAGCTAAAATGTTACTTTTGGGTTTGGGTTTCAAAGTAGGGCTCATTAAAGGTGAATATATATGAAAATATGAAAAAAATATCTCAAATGAATTCAACCCAAGTTTATGGAATTTCATCTACTTTGTGAATATTGTGCAACCAATTTGAGACTATGTTTTGCAACTGTTGAACCTGAAAACTATACAAACTGAATATTTTTTAATTAGGAAAAGGGCAATAGCTAGCGGCGGATAATGAGAGTGGACGAAAATGGAAACAAAAATACTGACAACAGTTAACATGATAAAAGGGAAAACTTAAAAAAAGAAAACTTTTAGACGAATCATTTCAAACAATAGAATGAAGATATGTTCGGTTTGACTCAGGAGTAAAAGGAGTACGCGAGTAAAAAGAAATAAATAACACAAAGGACTTTTTCCAGGATACGAAAAGAGTCTTTGCAGCTTAAAAAGTAAAATCTGACATCCAGGGAAAAAATTGCTTCCTAGTTTCCTCAAAATACATGTAGATCAGACAAGACAGTAAACTTACATTCTACCAACATTTACATTCTTGAAAAAAAATAAAAAAGTTACATTTGCACCATTTTTTGCTAAGTGCATTTTTGGATAAAAAAATTTCAAACAAATTCCTATTGAGTCAGGTACCGTAGTGTTCCATACTAATCCCAGAAAAAAATGGATCTGTCAACTCATTTTCTACTATAATATGACTATGTATCGTAGGTCTATATATTGTATTATTATTAAACATTACAATATATTTTACTAATTATAATTTAATATATTTAGATGAGCGAAGCGAAGACTCAAATTTACCGTA
Organism: Brachyptera putata; assembly: GCA_907164805.1. Classification (NCBI taxonomy): domain Eukaryota; kingdom Metazoa; phylum Arthropoda; class Insecta; order Plecoptera; family Taeniopterygidae; genus Brachyptera; species Brachyptera putata. The sequence goes on from OU015464.1 coordinate 16,925,116, forward strand.
CTTAAAAAAATGATTTTTTGATGGCACTTGGCAGGCACATATGTCATCCACTCATCCTCTATCTTGATACTGTATAGTTTTGAGCAGCAAATAGTTAAACCATTTATGAGAAAAATAATGTAAATAATTTAGAAAAACCCTATATAATTGAATAATCCAGGACAGCCATGATATACAGCCATGATATATATGATACAGCCAATATTACACACATAAATTCCAGAGTTTCACATGAATCGGACGAGCTCTATTGAAGATATATTTTTTAATCAATTAATAGAAGCTATTATGAAAACCATTGAGGAATTAACCAGAAGAACCAAATACGTAGATCATAAAACAAATGAAATAGTCAATAGGTACCGTAAATCAGAAAGGCAGTGAGTTTAACATATCCAAAATCAAGGTGTACAGGTCTTCCCATTACATATCACATCAAATATCGCTCATCTTATGGAGCATTTTTCTAGTATAACACAATTTATACAATTATAATGGAACAAAAATACGGAGGAAAATTGAAAGTGGATGAATTGAGATGAGAATGAGTATGGACACATGAGAAGGATGGGTAGAGAGTGAAAACCAAGGTAGGAGATTCGAAGAGGAACAGTCGGAACAAAGAAGAAAAGAGGAAGGAAGAGGAAAAGAGGAAGACCAAGTATAAGATAGGAAGAAGTGATAACATTGGACATGGAAGAAAGAAGGAAATCTAGGAAGAGAGCGAAGGACGAAGAGTGGTGGGACGGTACGTACCGTAAGTATGGAAATATGGATGGTACGAAAGTATTGAGACAGGTAATAAATGTACAAAAGAGGAACTTACTAAAGAAGTTCTACGGTAATGGTTTCATACACGCCACGACCCCCGGACAATGTAAAACTGTTGAAACAATATGGTAAATGAGGCCTACTACATTACGGAAATATCTCGAGTGGTCCTAGAGAGAATGTTCGGCACTGATCAAAAGTCAAAAGTAGGCATTGAGATCAAACGAAGGTTAAATAAGAGGAGATAGATAAAATTGTACATGCTGGCAGATAACAGATTGAGCTGATAATTTGGTATGATTTGGTACATAATTTGATACATTTTTTCATTCTTTCATTGCCAAAATTGAACCCTTATTTAAATTTACCATGGAATTATACGAAATTAATTCTAAGTAAACATTCATACGATACATTCATAAGACGAGCAAATTATTTCTATTACGTATGATTGTATCCTCGAAAGAGGATGGTTGTACACCAAAATAACAAAAACTAATATGACAATTTTCTTTGTGTAGCTGTGGTACATTTAGTTTAGGGTATCATGATTTTTCAGGACGAAGTTTACTACAAGAAACAATACTACATCTTTGAAAAGTGTTAAATACTTGAGGTTGCAGCGGAATGATGTAATAACTGAAGTTTATATTTTGTTGGTAGTTGATCTTCTTTTCAGGGTACAAATATATAATGAAAAGTACAAGAAATATGCACTAGTTGTTTTTGAAACCGTTCACCCGATTTTCATACAACTTGTCAAATAGGTCCAACATTGTAGTCCCTACACCTCAAAGTTCAAATTTCTTGGATGAAAAAAAATGTTCAATTTTCATGCCAAGTTATTCTTTGACGTATATTCCGAATTTCAATATACAAATTCTCAAAATCGACCCGACTGGTTACCCCAAACTCGACAGTTCCACGTGAAGATATGAGAATGACTAAGAAAATGTCTTACGTGGATTGGTTTTGACTAGCGAGCTGTGGATAGCCAACAAAGGAAACAAGAAAACAAAAACAAACAGAGAAAAACTCAAAAGACCTCAATAAGACCCAATAAAAATGGAAGAGCCATCTAGCCGCAGAGTTTGAAGTAAAGCTGGTTCTATGCTGCCAAAGATATTTAGCAAGAATGCTTCAAATTATTGTGTCTTACAGTGAATATGTTACCTGTATTCTGAAATGTTACAAAATGTCAAGAGTGAATAAAATGAGAGATGATGCAAGTTATATACCGTATCTTGGTGTTTTACCTTAGACACTGACCTGTAGATAAGCAGGCCACCTTTTTCTGAATCACTAAAATACCCAGAATGCAATTCCGCGAAACTCAGGTCCTTGAAGGCGTATTTTTTACCGCAACTCCACCTCCGAGGTTTATGATTGATATCAGGCAGTAAGCGTCTGCGCATTGAATTCTTAGAAGGAGTACAGTCTGTTTGTTGTAGCTTGAATTATCTGCTCTTTTAATGATATAGAAAATGCTGACTTGCCACGCTTTCAACAAATTTGTCCACTGTTAAACCAAAATGCTGAAAATGCAATTGACTCAACTTTTATAATAATAAAGGTGAACAAATTGCAAGTGTGTAACAGTAGCATGCACTAATCGACTCTTAATCCGATAACAGTTATTTGAATCAAGTGGTTTACCTTGCACGCCTCTTCGACTGCATTTAACTGCGCCGTGTACAGCACCGCCTGCAAGTCTGCGCCAGTGAACCCCTCGGTTCGATCCTTGACGACCTTGAGGTCGATATCGAGCGCCAGCTTCATCTTCCGGCTCTGTGCCTCGAGGATCTGCAACCTGTCGTCGCGACTCGGTAACGGGCACAACACAGCTCGATCCAGCCTGCCGGGCCGGAGTAGCGCCGGGTCCAGGAGGTCCGGGCGGCTCGTAGCGGCCACGACCCAAACACCTGGCCGGGATGAAACAAATGCAGTTGACTATTAATTTTATATTGGTATGTGCATAATGAATAATAATAGACTTTATCACTTTTATAGCAATCATTTTCATTTGACTGTCAACAGTAGCTTAAAAATAATAATTAGATGAGCGTAGCGAAGATTTTTACTGAACTCTTACGGAACTTTGTCTATCCTTTTTTTTTTTTTTGTAAGCACTGCACAGGTCGCAGGGTTTGACCGATCGACATGAAACTTTTTTTTTATATGCAAACTTATCCAACTTAGAACTGTATAGTTTTGAGGTCTAATCGGTTGGACCATTTTTGAGAAACATCATTTAGAAGTTTCTAAAAACCCCATAAAATTTGGCTGAGCGGAAAAAATTGAAAAATTAAATCTCTTCAATAAGATTCAAATTTTCCACAGATGTGAACACAAGAATAATATAAATGAATGAAAATTTGCTTTGATATTCGGACCTGCCGTTTTGGAGAAAATAATATAATAAATGTATTTTATTCATCGGAGAGATAGAAATATTAGTTGAAAAATGTTGCATTGTCGAAGTCACGGCTTTCTAGATTCATTGACATCGGATGAAGTTCATTTCAAATGATCGAGGTTTGTAGAGTTTTCGATTATACTTTATATAGACATCTCGCTCATCGTACAACGTACATCCTGCGTTTGCCTAGTGTATAACATTGGAGTCTTGCTAATCGATTGTTGCACCTTATTAGAAATTGTAGGGGTGTGCGAATCCATATTTTTTATTTCGAACCGAATCCGAACGAATCTTCATCACAATGACCGAATCCGAACCTGAATCTTTTTAACATGCACTGTGGAGCGACACTGTTACATTGTTATACTGTGGAAACTGTTACACTTGATCCAGGAAATGAAAATCTTATTCCAGCATTCTCATAATTACCCCTGCATAAAACATTTTATGCAGCACAAGTCTAACCATTTTAGCAATTGTTCTTCAAATTGAAAATACACTCAACAGTCTAGGAAACTAGGAATAGGCAGATATTCGAAATTTTCCAATCTTTTATGTTGGACCAAATACAAATCTGAAAGTGGATTCGATTAGAAAAACATGGATTCGCACTGTTTTTTTTCACATGTTTTTTTCACTTTAAATACACATTATGAGTCAATTATTTCCTTTCATTCACTAAATACATATAAATTACGTATACAAAATACTTAATAAACTCGATCAACTATAAAATTAAAATCTAAAACTTGAAATGGTTTCGAGAAAAGTCAGGTTAGAATGGAAGCTTAGTGGAAAGGTTTCTTGACTTTACAAGCTTTCTGAATCAGTTCAAAGAGTCACAGATTTTTTTTTCACTGTTTGAAATTTTCATGACCTACATCTATCATCAAATTTATTATACTCTCCTTTTGTTACAATACATAACTCAATCAATAACTGCTTACCGACAAGCGATTCGACACCATCAAGCTGCGTTAACAGCTGATTGACGACACGGTCCGTCACTCCTGTGCTGTCGTGTCCTCGCCTCGGAGCCAAGCTGTCAAACTCGTCAAAGAATAACACGCAAGGACGCGCGCTCTGTGCCCTGCAAAGGTGAAACGTTCAATCTTAATATGTATATCACTTTTTATTGTCTACAGCAGATTGAAAATAAGATTTGCTACATCAACATCTTGCTCATCGACTATTACAAAATGTATTACGGTATTTATTCATTAATAATACGTGAAAAAAAAAATCATTCCCTTTCACCACTCATGTTGGAGGCTTAAGTGAATATTTTAATAATCTCTTCTGGTTACCTAATGATGAAATCTAGACCTATGAATTACGGATAACATCGATTCCAAAAATCCAGAATCGATTCTGTACCATCCAGAATCGATTAAGAATCGTTTTTGTACTAATTTTAAAAAAAATCAGTGTACATTTTACGTTTTCAAATATTCCCGCGCTGTTTTCAAGTAGCTAAAACTGTTGCATATCGTGTTATGTCAGCTGTACTGCTCTGTTGGTTGGGCGCGCACAAGGTCATGTAACCATGGTAACCAAATGCCCCCCCCCCCGCACCCTCACATTTTTCTCCTATTTGCCAAACCACACCCTCCTTCAAGTAAATCATCCAATGAAATTTGCATCATTACAAAAACTCTCGATCGTACACCGACCGAATGTCTCGGTCAGGCGAATGAACCTTCGAGAGTGATTTTTTGACAGTCGCCCATTATTTAATCATAAAAGAAGATGAAATATTATTAGGATTAAAAAGTAAAGGATGAAACGAAACAACAATAGACCGTAGACGGTAACAAATTGACAATACTGGATGATTTGATTATTATAAAACAAAACTTAGAACACTCACATTCACTCACGATTGAAAAGTCAAAAAAAGACGCTCACGGCAATAAATCGACTGGAAGTAAATATATCATTTGCATAACCCTAATTAATAATTATTGTGACAAGGCATGGACAAAGGCGTATTTAAAATTCAATCAACCAATGTCATCATAGTGGGCCTACTTATATATCAATCTCCAATGCAATTGGTGACACAATGTGGCGAGAGGGGAAAGTTGAAGTAGGGAAGGGCTACAAAGAACATGTGCGCGCGATAGTACACGTGCTTCAGTTGACGTAAATGCTGGAAATATGTACAGTTTCGTCAGAAAAAAAAGATTCTCGATTTTTAGATTCGTTTGGTATAGGAATCGATTCTCGATTAATCGATGTTATCCCTACTATGAATGGTGAAATGAAACCACCACCTTAACTATCCCTCAAAATACAGTGTACTGTGCTGCACAAGTAGGCCTACCTGAATCCATTTTGACAATGTACGAAAAAGATCACAATAAGTTTGCTTTTCCATTTGTAACGAATAGCTCAAACTCTGTCCTTCATATTTATTTTTTCCTAGCCTGTCAATGTCACTGAGATTTACCTATAGAACATCATATTTACAAATTATTTTATTATGATACAATGTTCTCGTCCCTCTTTCATTCATATAGGCCTAATTTTTACTGATTCGTTATTTCATAACACCCTTAATTGAAGACCTATACAATAGTATAAATAAATTATTATCTTTATTACTTCCATACATATATTGAAATTAAAAGCAAATATTTAGTAGACATCAAGTTCTACAAAACAAGAATACATGTACGTACTTATAGAATATATTTCTGACAGCTTCCTCACTCGCGCCGATATATTTGGACAGCAACTCTGGCCCCTTCACACTGATGAAGTTGAGCCCACACTCGTGAGCCACAGCGCCAGCCAGCAGCGTCTTGCCAGTTCCGGGTGCACCGTATAGTAGCAGCCCCGACTGTTGGCGCAGCGGACACCGGGCAAACAGCTCGGAGTATTGCGACGGCCATTGCAACGCTTCGATCAGCGTGCGTTTCACGTCGGTCAAACCACCGACGTCGGCCCACGAGTGCGACACGTCTTTGTGAAGAGTGACGCCGCGCAAGGATAGCGGCACGCTGTTTGACATTGCTTCGACAATGTCGCGATCTTCGAGAACGAGTTTCTTTCGATCTTCGACGAGCGTTCGTTTCCAGCCTTCGAAGATAGCCTTGTCGACCATGTCGGCCACGTCCTGCAGAACGTAGCCTTCGGCTTTTGCCGCGTGCGACGTCAAGTCCAGTGAACGTAAACTGCTTGTTATCTGGCCAGTTTTGAGTTTGATTATGGCCTTCAAGGATTCAAGTCGGTCATCCTGCCAAAATAAACGTTATTTAAAGAATATGCATAGCAAATTACGGAACAAAGCTGAGAAATAGAATATCTGAATTTGTCAAATGGTATTGTATTTATTCATATTTTCTCCAAAATAATCCGATCAAATCATTAAAAAAAAAAAACTTTCAGAGTCTTTCTTGCACATCAACGATCCATCTCTCACATCATCCATCAACCAAGAATTCTTCCCCATCACAATTGACAGAATACACTGAAATATTAGTTTGTTTGCTAATATTGGTACAAACCTTGTTCAACTCGGGTATCTCCAGAACAACCTTGAAGAAATGTTGTCCGCGGGGTGCCGCAATCGAGGGACTTAAACCAGCCACTGATGAAGCCGTTGCCAAGACCACAACGTAATTATAACGCTGGACGTCTCCAATGGCTTCTGCCAACATCTCGCCCATCCTGGAACATGGCAACAACCCAAATGGTTGAATTCAATGAAATTTTACTTGATTTGTATAAAATCAAGATTGTATATAAATTTACAAAATGTCTTCGTGAATCTGTCAAAACAATTTTTTATTACGATTCAAGTCTCAGGTCTTCTTGTACTTACTTTATATTGGTCAGGTAAAAGTTATAGGCCCATCACAATGAGAGAAAATCACACTATTCTCCTGCGCGGTTAATTTGTTACCTGTTTAATTTCATTCAAGTCAAATTCAAATCAAGCTTAATTGAATGACCAAGTTACCGGTACGCAATTTACGGGATGACTGCTTTACAGGATTTCCCAACAATTAACTTGAGCCAACTACAGTGATTCTTAAATCATATTCGTTAAAAACATCATGAGCGTAACCACTCCTACCTAAAGCTGTAAGCTTCCTCCGCGGAATGTTCCTCCTGGTGAGTCGGCACTCCGACAAGGGCGTCTACATCGTCCAATAGAAGCACCGACGGTTGATGGTAGACACATTCTGCGATCCACCGACTCAACTGTTTCTGTACGCTTTCCACTGTCTTGCCTTTAAGCTGCTTGCACTGGACCTCCACGCGGTGTACGAAGCAAGGCAATGTCCCCACCTCGCGGCATAGATGTCGAGCCAGTGTCGTCTTGCCGGTACCCGGACCACCGACAACAAGCACGTTGGACGAGAGATGCGATCGGTTGAGGGGAGTTGGTCGAAGATGGAGGCTCATTTCGAGAGCAGACAAACCTTCGGCGACTAGTTTACTTGTGGCCGTTCTACAAACATGGGTAACATATTCATCTTTAGCTCTTTTATGATAATCGACCACTAAGGTGTGATGATAAAATATTGAACCAACAATACAATATGAAGCCAAGGCCTTAACTATTCATTAGGCCTATATTTTGAAATTTCGTGTTAGAAAGAAAAACATCTTCCGTAATACGTAATGTATTATAAAACTACATAGATAGAAACTACGGTACATATTGTTTTAATCGCTTTGGTAGTTGCATCAAAACAAATATATAGGCCTAATTCAATTGGCAAAGTTTATTTATTTTTTGTCACAATAATCCTGAATATAAATGAACAAATGAATTCAAATGAATACAATGAATAAGAATGAGGGAAATTTTTAAATGGAAAGTAGAATATATTTACCCAAAAAATATTTCTGAGTTACCACTGGTAGCAGTAGAATCTACATCCAAGAGAAAGTCATCTTGTTCTTCTCGACTTCTTGTTTCACCAATTACTTCAACCGTACACCACTTCAGTGAATCGGAATGCAAAATCGTGTACTTCAAATCCGGTAGTAGCAAGAGACGAACATTCGTGGTGAGATAAGTAAATGTGGACGTAATTGGAATATGAACAACTGCTTCTGAATTTACCAAAAGCAGAGAATTATTCGTTAGATTTGACACAAAATCTCGGAACATTATATTTACATCCACATTTTTCATACAACTGCCATCAGCTATTACTTGAATTTTCTCCAAATCTTTTGCTTCATGTTTTACAATGGACAAGTGCGATCTTGATCCTACAGTGGCCTTCAATGCTTTTCGAATCTCGTCTGAAACCATAATGCAATGATGTTCCGAGTATGACACCATCCGGGATAAATGTTTTTTTGTTTTACGAGATAAACCTTCCCAAATATCTTCTATAACATGCAACCGTACATACACTGAGAGTGAAGATTTCTTTGGATGTAACGAAGAACTTTCTTGACCTTTGATATTCAGTCGATCACTTTCTTCATGTTCGTCAACAACTTTTGTATCGATAGAATGTTTCACTTTCGTCAGTTTACATAAAACTATTTCTTGTTTACTGTTCGAGCCGTCATACTCTGGCGGTAAATTACGTCTGTGCACGAACGCGTTGAATGGCTGAAAAAGTACCAGATCGGATTCTTTGGTGTCTCTAGAATGGTGCAACTGTAACGGATGTATTCGAAAAGGCACAGACTTGTCCTTCCATTTGTACATTTTTAAAATTGATATACAAGATTCGTTAACATCTATAGAATCACCATTTTTTATTTCTTTGACATTGCTATAATTCGTTTCCAGAAGTGTAACAGAAGAAAGCATTCTCTTGAACATATCCCACATACTATTTGCAGGTGAGCCAGCCGACTGACTTAATTTCATGCCTGTGTTCGTTATTCCTGAATTCATAGAAACGCCATTAATCTGCTTGGCAGTCTCAGTTGCTAAAGCATCAGTTGGTTTATCGGTGCTTGTTGCCTTTGAATGCTCAAAGACGCTTGGCTTATTCGTCAAATTCCCGCTTGGAGGTTCAACCACAAGGTCAGTAAATGTTTCCAGCATTCCAGCTTGATAGTTTGGCTCTATAGCATCTGAAATTGGTATATAATATTGCGTATATTGCTTCTAATACAGGAAAATCTCAGGATGGCTCAGCACACTAGCGACTGATCTACCGGTCGTAGTAATATTATTACTGTATTGGGGATGCTGCTGATTACCATCAATGATCAAACTCATGAGCCAGTAATCGATTGAATTACAATTATTATTCACAGAATTATCTATTGATATTTTGAAATACCATTCAATACTTTGTGCTATGTAAAATGTGCTACCATACTCAAGAGTCTTATGTACCGGTAATTATTTGGACATGTATTGAAAAATATAATTATTCAACTATAGGACTATATTTTTTGTAATTCTTCCTAAAATAATCGACTATTGATTGATCATCATACAAAATTTGATTGATTGAGTCCCTCTTTGACTTTGAACGGCAACCTTGAAAATGTATCAAATATTATGACCCTAACAATAACTCATTGAATAGATAGGTCTACTCAATGAATCCACTATTTAAAATGAGACACACACTTATATCGGTAGGCTAGTGGCTATATCTGATTGTCCAGAGAACAACAGCATTAAGCTCACTTACCAACACGTAGAGAAAAGTGTAAGTTCTTGGAGACCCATACGTTGAGGATTTGTCCCGGCCAAACAACTCGTACCTGATCAAGTAAAGACGACTGTACTATGCTCAAACTCATTTCCTGTAAATGAAAAATTTCACTTTCAGATGTTTGCCTGTTGTTGACTGTGGTGTTCCCCACGTCAATCCGATACCATGTCAAATCACTGAAAGTTCGTCAGCTTGAGAGGTTATCCAATCGAATTTTAGTGTACACTTGCAGGGGCAGACAAGGGTGAATACCCAGGGCCAGCAAAATATAATCATATTGTGAACGGCCGTTAAAACCGCAATATTCATCAATTTGATAGGGTCCGAGAGGTGATTACAAATAGGGGTCTACAGAGAAAGAAATCAAAATAGCGATGTACACTTTTTCAAAGTTTGTACAATCAAACAATCAAACAACAATTATAGAATAATATTTTAAAATCACAATCCATAAGACGTGATCTATGAAGGAGTAGGCCTACAGTATTAATTCATGTAGGTGTAACACTGTAATGGCTAATGGCTGTATCCCGTATCCCCCATAACCAACATGGGACCAAGAGGTGAATTTCAAAAATCTAGGGCTGAATTCTAATGGCTCGTTTTCTTCCAGTACTGAGTCATACTGCCCTTCTACATCCTTTCCATCTGCACTACTATCCTCTTTTCCTACCTCTTCTAGGCATATGCCTAGAATATGCCTTCTTATCATCCCATGAGTTCTCTTTGTTGCTCTTTATCTTTCATTTACTTACCATCTTCCAATAATGGTACACTAACATTTTTCAATATGATTCCTGAAATTTAGAAAAAAATGCTCCAATACCCAATCACCTACACATCACTGAAATACTGTAGGTGCTATAGACATACCATAATCTCCCAGTCGTCTGTTGAAAGAACACTGACATTTATTTTACTGACAGATGTAGCACCAGTGAAACTTGATACAAGAACCTTCTCCTTATCCTTCAGACCCAATATATGAGCGTATGTCGCATTGATGCCAATGGAATGTTCATCACTATTATTATATGATTGCGCACTCCACGAAAAAAATGCAATATTGCAGTCTCCATAACTCATTTTCAAACAAGTCTGAAACAATAATACCAACAATAAGAGGATAAATAGGCCAAACACAATTAACCGAAAAAATGACTGGCTCGCACACAGCAAAGATTCAATGCAAATAACAAATGATACCGGCATTAAGTATACAGGTTAGATACTTAATGATACCGGTACCTCATATTTTTGAAATATGATAAAATATCACTGCATGACAGGGAAATAAATTGATGAAGAGAATTGTGTAGCCTACTATATCAATAACTGGATGGTTCAATGGTTATTCCTGTGTTCCTGCTTTTGTCTGTTGAATTTACGTACGTCTACATGGTAAATTTGTCATACTCGATAGGCCTACCATCCCTATTTATGCAACAAAAAATCTGAAAATGTGTTTTTTAATAGATAAGACATTAATTATAATGAAAGAAGGCACCTGAAGCATAAAATTATTATCCTAAAATCAAATAAACACTTCTGAATGAATGAATGAATGAATTGTATTGTTTTACGGCGCTTCAACAGCGAGGTTATTCGCGCCGAATAAACAAGTCTTCTAAACAGTATGAAATCACAAGAATATCGATCACAGTCAGCCATCTTTGGAGGTTAGGGCACCAACCTTGACCACTAACCCCTGAAACCATTTGGTACCGAGTAACAGAAAATTACCAGTTTGTATACAAACTCAATGGCAACATAGGTAAAATTAATTACGCGTAAGGTACCGGCATTGAATTTGTAGGTTCCGGTACTGTGTTATTTTCATTGAAAAATCAAAAACTAAATTATAAACGAATAAAGAACTGTCATCACTCTTCTGATAATGTGCTAGGTCATTGGCTAGGTCAACAGCATTGGGCACAGGTCACAATCAATGCCTAGACCTCTTGGAACAGGGTTGGCCTGGCCTTAAGGGGATAGAGTGGCAGAGCCCTGGCACTGATGGCCCTGTGGTAGTGTTACACCTGGTAATCCTGCTGGGGGCACTGTTATCACCAGGAGAATATCATTCATCTGCTAGAGCACTGTTGCGAGTGAATGCTGCTAGGAGCGTTGTGATCAGCCAACTTGGTGACATGTTGGTGATCATAGGCTCTATCACATGGTGTCACCTATATAGAGACTACTAAGATAGGGCCTAGCGGATTGCAGATGATGGAGAGTCTAGGCCTAGGCTTGAGTTTCTTGACAACCAGCTGGATCAGATGCCTATAAGAAGGACATTATAATTGACAATATCCTAGAGGCTACCTACGCCATTGAATTCCTACGCCCCTCATAGGCCTGTGAATAATTATTTCTTCAATTCCTTCAAGGGTGACGCATTTAGGAATGAATTAATGAATGTAATAAATGTATGTATGCGTACTCAGTGCCTAGGCCACTAAGTAGGCCTAGGCCTAGATAAATAGGCCTATGCCTAACACTACAAATTCAATGCCTTAGGCTTAGGCCATTGAATTTGTAAATTCAATGCTTAGGCATACCTGTGAACTGTTGTCATTTGTCAATCTCTGCAACCAACGTTCAGGAAAGTACAGAAAACAATTTTTCTTGGGTATAAAATTGATTGTAAAAGCTTCTTCTTTCATTCTCTTAAATAAGATACACGTAAGATTCTACTTATTATAATGATAAGTTGCTGATTAGCAGATGTCATTCAGTCAATGTTGGATACAGTCACTCGGTATTATTGTCGGTGCTTTAGACCACCGCCCTATAAAATCCTACAACAGAAACAAGTTCCCTTACGCAAGCCAGAATGCGCTTCTAAACTTCCGCAAGGTTTCAACCAATCACAGTAGACGTCTGCGGCTCTGCCTCTGCGCCAGATAAAACCAACTGTCGTTTTACGAATTTCAAAACAGCGTCCGTACCGTCAATACCTCTCGATCCAAATTTAGATAAAGTAGACCAAGCGGTATTCAATTTCTCCATCCACCGGAATTTGGTATGTACTTACATTTTAATCTCTAATTATCTTGATAATTTAATCACGATACCAGTATTCCTAAATCATGGGCTGAAAATAACTGAATTTTTAGGTAGCGGGATTTAAATGCGGGAAAGGGCTCGCCTCCCCTAGGCTCCCCATCTTGTGCCTTTTTTATTTTTGAAATAATTTTAGTGTGCGTCATAAGCCTAGCCTTGGATTTACCTTAGGCCTAGCCTGTGTTGAAGTAGGACTATACATTGAGAGTTTTTGTATTAATAAGTGTACTAGTCTGAGCTTATCATTAACCTATAGCCAAGTTTGCCCAGGGCCTAGAGGCCGAGGCACATGCCTGGTTTTCAACCTAGGCCTAGGCCTAGTTGAAATCGAGGCTTGTTTTAAAAATATTAGGCCTAGACCTATGGCACTGAGTGGGCATAACACATATGCCTATCTTTAGTGTCCTAGTGATCTTGTGGGCATACCATAGCAGGCCCTGAACACCCAATGATTTTATAACTTGGCCCATACGCCTAGCCTAGGCATTAATGCCCTAGGCCTATTCGGTTGAAAAAAAAACCTGACACAAGTGCTTTTAGCAGCCAGTCTCATAGGCATCGGCACTGAGTTTGTAGTAGGCCTACTACAAACTTGATGACCTAGGGGTGCAAATAACAATAATATTCATTATTTCCCATGTGGTTGGACTTGGCCCAAAACATGTCCTTCCTGCTTGTTTTAAAGCTAGGCCAAGTTGTTGATTAGATCCATAGCTGTAGCATTCTAGATACAAGAACACAGTTTCACTACCGGGTTGAGGCCTGGTTGAGAGTAAGCTATTCTGGTAGACGAGAATTGGCTTAAATAAATTTGCCACAAAGAGTGTCAAACTACCTATGCCTACATCTAACCTACCCTGTTATTTATGTACCTACAGTGAATCTCCGTCATGAATCAGCATGGTAATTTGCTTGGTCCATCTGCATTATCAAGGCGAGGAGTAGCGACAAGGAGTCAAAATAATAATATTTTGAACATAGCAAAGAACAAGCAGCTACCAGTAAATGGCACTGATGCAGTGATGAAAAGGAAGGCAGATTTCTCTCCATCCCTGTCAAAGACCACAACTAAAAGATTGGCCTTTGGAGACTTGACAAATAACGTAAGTCTCCACATTACTGTCACAATATCTAGGCCTGCATTTAACAATGTAGGCCTATAGGGACAACATTACATCACCAACTTAGCCTACTGGTACGTAAGGTAAAAACATAAATACTGGGTAATGTATTTGGTTGTCTGCTTTGAAAAGTAATGCTGGTGCAGACTAATTCTGGTAAAACACTACTCATCTAATTTCCTGAATGTGGCTAAAAGAAACAAACTCGTATGCAGTTGTTTTCATTATTCCACAATAGGGAGTAGGTCTAGATAGATATGCACGTGCATAAATTGTCTTACGGATGTTTTCCACTGGAGATGTTTTCCTGGTTTCAACTAGGGCCTATCAAGTATATGCCTAGAGAAGAGAATGTAATTTTACTGTGACACTGAGCATTGCCAATTGGTGTTTGATTTTTTGTGTTTTCTGAAAGATCTTGTTTATATCTTTCATAAAAAGTTGCGGGAGGTTGAGCATTGTTGGTTTTTATAGTTTTTAACTCACTTGAATCTGATGGTTTTTGCATGTTGTTGGGAGGGGGGGTGCTGTAGGGGATGATTATTGTTGGTTCGGTTGGAGGGAGGGGTAGGTTGATGCCGTTGTTGGGGACAACTGGAGGGTGTAATATGTCAGTTAGGTTAGTGGGGGAGATTGGGGGAATTGAACACAACTAGGCGTGCTCAGTGTCTCGGTAATTTTACTGAAGAAGAATGCATATATTCACTGGGCACTCAAGATTCAGTAGTAGAAATAAAATTCACTGCTCTTATTTTGTGTTATCAAGTATTTTGCCTATCTACGTCAGGTAGCTTGAAAAGTTATTTTGTTGATTTTGATTGATCAAACCTGTTTGCCATTTTTATCTCAAAACTCTTGTGTCTTCAAATTTATATGAGCACATTTTTTGTTTTTATAGACTGCTGGGAAAGCAGCAAACAATGCCAAGAAACTTGCGAAGGGTAAAACGATTAAAAGTATTAAAGCCAAACTGGTTGGAGACATACAAACGAAGCCACAGATAATTGTTAAACAGACCAGGCCATCATCGATACCAGAACCTGTGGCCATTGCTCCCAGGCGTAGGTCTGCAACTAGCAATATAGCACCTCGAATAACGTTTGTCGAGTTTGGGAAGCCTGCGACAATCACCAATAAACCTACATCAACTGCTTGCAAGGTTGAAGTTCCAAAGGCTGCTATCAGAGTTCAAGTTGAGGCGAAAAGAATTCCGTCACCGAAACAGGCTGTGAGAGTAGAGATAAGGAAGGAAAATGTTTCACCGCCAGTCAGCTCGGGGTCTTCTTCCTGTTCCAGCAGCGCGGATAATGCATTGTATGTAACAGCAAGAGAAGTGCTGTCGTAAGTTAAGATATTCATTTTAAAAGTTCGGTGTGACTGTAAAGTAGGTGGTTAACATTATTGGTGGTAGTATTAGTAGCCACCCTATCCATACATGAATAAATACATTTTCATTATGAATAGTTCTAACTTTTATTGCATGAATGGTTTGTTTTTCCTAAAAGCAATGGATAGAAATATTGCTATACATCATCTTCAACATTTTGTGCTGGTTTGCATGCCAGGGCTGTATAGTACACATATATATACCGGTATGTGCTCAAGTCTGGACATGCGTCCCAGTAGCTGTGTTGTAAATATTCATGTTCCGGTATAAGTTGGTCTAGGTAGTGTCATTTTGACGTCTTTGTGCACTGTGCTCATCAGGTAATATAAATTTTGATAAGGGGTTGGGTAGATTGGGGATGCCATTCTCCAAAGTTTGGATATTCTGGCTGTGACGTCACCTGATCCAACAAAGTCTAGTTTATTTATATCAAGTAGGCCCTATCAACTTGATTTTGGTGTCCTGTGGCAAGTATTTCAAGATATAAGATTATATGTCAACTATTTGTTTGGTGAAAAAAAATCTTGAAAGCTGTTCGTAAGCTAGCTAGTAGTATCTACTTGTCCTAACATTTCACATTATGAATTAAATGCTCATGTCGTTCGTTTACTTGTCCCTTTGACGTCATAAAATAACATACAATCAAGTGGGCTGTTCATTTGTGATTTTTAAAACACCAATCGGTCAGTTCTAGGTGATCTCCGATAAGCCACGCGTATTGTCGTTGATCGAACAAAATAGTCTATTCTTGGTCTAGATTAGGATACTGGTATACCAAAATTTGACTTTTAAACATTTGTTATTCATGTTTCAGTCCTGCAGATGTAGTTGCCGTCCAGAGACCTGCACCGCTCGTTCCTAAGGTACCAGCAAATGTCAATGATTTCGACAGCGAGCACACGCATGACCAGTTCCAAGTGTCCGAATACGCAATGGACATCTTCAACTACCTCCAAGAACGCGAGTCAAAGTTTGTCATCGGCAACTACATGGAAAGGCAGTTTTGTCTGACGACCATGATGCGCTCGTTGCTCATCGACTGGATGGTCGAGGTGCAGGAAACTTTCGAGCTGAACCACGAGACGTTGTACCTAGCGGTCAAGCTGGTCGACCTCTATCTCACGCGGGTCACCGTCGTAAAGGAAACGTTGCAACTTGTTGGTGCTGCCTCTATATTCATTGCCAGCAAGTTTGACGTAAGTTTTCACGCATCCTTGTGTTTTATCGTCTACCTACCTATTTCCAAGGGACTGGCCAATATTGAGGCACACATTGCCAGTGACTTTCTTAATTCAAACTAGTTGTCACCATGCACCAAGTTGCTAAAATCTTTAAAAATAGAAAAACTGTTTGAATTCTGTTTGCTGGCATTCTTAGAGTGGGCTTCTGTTTTTCCTCCAGGAACGCATTCCGCCTCTGATTGAAGATTTTCTATATATTTGTGATGGCGCGTATACACATGACGAGCTGGTCAGGGCCGAGATGAATGTCGTGAAAGTGATCAACTTCGATCTTGGCATTCCGCTGTCTTACAGATTCCTCCGAAGATATGCCAGGGTAAGTACAGTACGGTACCGCCTTTGTTTCCAGGGTTTAGCTTACAAGTATAATATAGGTAGCTTGTTATATTTACGAGCCTACCACCTAGTATTTAATAAACGAGAGACTTTTATTCAATTAAATGTTCGTCTTGGCTAGGTTTTACAAACTATAAGAAGTAGGGAGGCCTACCTAGTTACACACTTACCGCTATTAATTCCATGTACCTGTTGATATAGAAAAATGCATATATATATCGAGATGCAAACTGTATTATGATGGATGCTTTGCACAAGCACTTGTTGAAGTATATTTAATCAAATTTCGTATCTAGCATCATAGAGTAATATTTTGGCCCACATGCCAACCATATAGTGCACCTAGTGGATTTAATAATTAATACTTTTGTGTAGATTAGTTTCAGTATAGTGAGTACTTTCAAATGTTTGAATACCTTTGGATAACGACCGATTCAATCAATCTTCATACATATATACGGTAGGGCGTACGCCCCAAACTTGCACCAATAATTAATTCACATATGGAATTAATGAGCATAGGATATACATGTAATGTGTTTGTTTCCAGTGCGCCAAAGTGACGATGCCCATTCTGACGCTGGCTCGTTTCGTCCTCGAGTACTCCCTCATGGACTACACGTTTGTGACGTACTCTGACTCCAAGATGGCTGCCGCTTGCCTCATGATTGCGCTGCGCATGAAGAAGATTAGCGGGTGGACACCAACACTCGAGTACTACACTTCCTACAAACTGGAAGACTTCAAATCGATCTTGCTCCAGCTGAATGCCATGTTACACCGAGAGCCCAAGGACAATCTGAGTACGATTCGAAATAAGTACTCTCACAAGTGAGTCTCTTTTTTGTGATTCTTTTGGTCTTCATTTTTATTATTATTTTGAATTATTTATTGAAAGATGAAGTTAAGAAATACAAAGGAAATTTTTCGATTTTTATATATTTTCTATAGCAAACTTCTCAACCCAGCTACAGTATTAATAAACACCAAAAATAAAATATCAGTTCAAGTACCTATGTTGGGGGATCAAGGTGACCAAGGCATTATGAATGAGTTGGTGGTATAGGATGAATGGTTACGTATTTATAAGTATTTTTTGATAGTGTGAAGGAGTCGGTTGTGGCCTGTTGTTGAGGATCTGTCCCAGTATTGACCTGAACGACAGATGGAAACCACAAAAAAAAATGACAGAATGGTCGACTGTGACAGGAATCGAACCCCGGTCTCCTGAATGTAAACAACTCTTGAACATAACTAGGATTTACTGTAACTGTACTTCTTGGTGTTTTGCAGGATCTTCTTCGAAGTAGCCAAGGTCCCACTCATGAGCAACGTGAGGTTATTGAACCCAGAGTTGCCTGAGAAAGTTGTGGTGTTCTAACTGTATCCAGTCTCATCTCAGTACACCTTGACAGTGCTTACCTCAAAGCATAACCTACAATATATACCTATCCAATATTGTCGTGATTTTACTCGCATTGTACTATAGTATTTACTATTTAGTATTTATATACTGTAATGACTAATTTCAGTCGGACCTGATGGCATAGGGCCTATCATTAGTTATTAAAATAAGTATTACACATACAAATTAACTTCATTTACGAAAGTTATGTACATAGTCATATTTACGTTGGGCATGTGCCTACTATTACTACAATTTTTTTTTATATTAACTTTTTAATTTTTAATTCTTTAGGCTATGGTTACTATGATTTTTATTGTATTATGTACTACTGTATGTGTTTAGTTTGTTGATGGATTCAATATTACATACTTGACGTGACCACTTGATTTAATTTAACGTCATATTACACCTAATCAGTTGGAACGTTTGCTTATTTTATCCAACTACTGTACCTAATTCTTTTCATGTCTAGAAAAAAATGGCTTGGGGGGGGGGGATTTTAAAATAAAAAGGATTGAAAAACTACTATGGATGTGAATGTGGAGTATTATGTACATAGGACCACTGATGTAGCACTACCATTTCTGTGCCGTGCTATAAATCCAGTGCACAGTCAAATGTACTACGCCATGGAAACTGCTATCTGCATGAACTCAAAAGTCGATGACTTGGATTTATGCTGATTGTAACATGCTACTACCTTGTAGATTTAATTAAATTATTGATAACAAATTATGCCTTGTTTACTGTATTATTTTCATAGTAGGTCTACAGTCCTATGTATCTATCTATAAATCGCAATGTAATGAGCTTGCATTAAATCTTTTGCACTAGCTTCACTAAGATCTTTTGATACAAAACCTTGAATTATTTTATTTTTCAATGAATCCACAATAATTGCCAGTACTATGCTAGTGCATAGTTGCTATGTAGCAACTAGCCAATTACTAAATGGCCATCTGTTATGTACAGTAAAACCTCACAATTGTCACTCAAGGGACCAGCCAGATGAAACCATCCATCCAGGAAAATGTAATATTTGTTATGGGAGTAGGGTATGACACAATAAATGGACATGGGAAAAAATCTAATGTGCAGTACTTTAAAGCAAAAAATCATTTTGTACTATGTATTGACACGATGATTTTATTTGACAAATAAAGACAATTATTCCTATTCGGTCATTTATTAAATTTTCTTTCAGGATTACGGCCATGACTACCAATAACGTAACGGGATAAGCAACTTGATCATTTCCTTTCGCACCATGCGGTAATCAAAGGGATGCCGTCATACTCAATTTACTGGTAGTATTATATATTGATTCATAAAAGTAATACGTGTAATGCACTCTGTGAATCCAGCTCTTCCCAACTGTATTAAGCAACGTTGGAATACGTTTCATTTGAATTAGCCAATCTAAATTTTAAATACGTGTGTAAGAGCATTTGGACCCCTAGTCAAGAGCCTTACTGCTACATTTACCAATTGATAACTGGATAATTACTTGACATCTACGAGAAAGAACAGAAACAATGCAAATACTCAACTATGTACTTTACATTGAAATACCAGCCGAATGCGTGCGTTTAGATTTGAAATTGCGAATCTCAAAAATGTACACTTCAGCGCGTCACATTTTTTGCTTCCATCATGGTGAGAAGACGTCCAATGTTGAAAGTATATAACTTACGCCATGTTGCTTATCCCGTTACGTTATTGGTAGTCATAGATTACGGTATTCAACAACCTTCATCCAATTTTACAAATGTGTGGTACAAACTTCAAGCCTTCTTATTGTCCTCTGACCATAATACCCCATTCACACTATGATCACTAACTGCAGTTACCAACATAATGTAAACGGAACGCAGTTAGCACTAACTGACATCAAGCCCTAACTTTGTTCTGTGAATGCAGTTAGAGCTTAACTGAGATCAAAATCCACCGCCTTTGCGAAGAGCATCATCATTCGCATTGTCACATTGTTGGTTCAAAGCAAGGCCATCTATATATTTACATCATGTACATTATATAGATGGCCTTGTTTAAAAACAGTTAGGGATATTGACAGAAAATCTGTAAATCTATAATACGCAATATGAAATTAAGAGTAAATCAAACACGAAGGTGGCAGTGCATGACGTCACTAACAACCCTTTCATCGCTATCAGTGTGAACACCTTACCTCAGTCATTGACAATCTCAATGTCTCAGTTATGTAATGTAGGCCTAATATAAGTCTTTATTTGGTCAATTTTTGTATGATATAATATGATGATAGGTATACAACGATTGCACAAAGTAGGCGGGGTTCACTATTAAAAGTGGTCTTCCACCCAAACCTTCCATTAATAATAAGTAGGTAGTTACAATAATGATTATATATTTTTTTTTTAATGTTGCTTAACGACCCCACCAACAGCTAGGTTCTCTGGGGGTGCGGATGATAATGAAACGGTGAAGAGATGATAGATGAAAGAACGTATACAAAAACCCATGCCTTATGCGGGACTCGAACCCACGCCCAAAGGTGACTTCAGTTACTACCGCTAGCGATAATTGACTTAGCCACCGGGGCGGCTAATATGATTATAATACGGTAGTAAAAATTATGATACAAATTAACAATGACTAAGAGAGTATTAGGAATACATTAGTTATATATGAATAATGGTAATAAAATAATGTATCAAGGACTAATAATTATAATACAATGTAAGTTTATGGTAAAAATGAGATTAAGGGAATCGGTGTAATAAGTGAGAATCGTAATGATGATTTTGGGTGGTTGAGGAATTAGAATGTGACATTAGGAGGTAGGAATTCGTGGAGGGAGTAGAATGCCTTGTCAACGAGGAAGGCTTTGAGAGAAGATTTGAAAGCGGTCTTTCACGTCGCCAATCCTGCAAACCATACTTCACATCCCTCCGCATCCTGACTCTTTCCTCCACACTCATTCAAGCAGCAGTCACCTTCGCACGCCTCCATCCCGAGCAATTCCATCTCAACTCGTCAGTACACTCCCACTCCACCCGATCCAACCTTAACATCTGCATTCCTCCCCACAACGGTATCACCCATGATGCTTTGCACCCAGGTAACTGCAGTCAGCTTAACAGTAGTTAATGATCATAGTGCAAACGGGGTATAATAGAAGCATATTCAACACAAGTTGCCATGTATTCTGACTACAGTAGGTAACTGTGAGGGTGTCGCAGCATACCCAGTGTTGAAGGTCATTTCCCCCTATTCGCAAATAATTGAGTTGGTAGTCCCTAAAGCAAGCTGACAAAAAATATATTATTTTGACATGATTTTGGACTACCGGTAACATGCAACATATTTAGACGAACGTAGCGAAGATTTTCATTCCATATACCAAAAACATTTGGGCTTGTTTTTGTTTTTTTTCGTTTTTTCGTGTGTAATTTTGTACGCGGCATACAGGTCAGGAAAAAAGATCAATCAACTCAAAACTTTTTCTACATATTGGTGTCACACCAGAATAGGTTGGGATTGTTTTTCAGAAAAATCGGTCAAATGGTTTTTCCGGAAAAAAATTGGAAAGTTCGGAAAATCCCCATAAGAATAACCCAGGGGGAAAATACTTCAAAACAAAATTTTTTCAAACGCTTTCAAATTCATACAGAATATGAAAACAACTATCATACACATTTTCAATAATTTGTGCAACAATCGGAAGAGACATATCGAAGAAAACGCAATAAAAGTATACCTTTCATCAAAATATATCAGGATCAAAACATGTAATGCAAAGTGTATACCGGTATGTGACAAGTTGCTCTATAAATAGCAACAAGTTGCAGGTAAGGTTTCTCAGCGTTTAAAGTAGTCCAAGGTTTGTAGATGTAGATTGAGCTGACAAGAGTATTTTTCAATTCCAGGTTTCCATACTTCTACGCTCATCTCACAACGCACATTCAGCGTTTTCATAGTTATTGTGAATGCATTTAACATTTGTATCAAATTCATCATTTGTACTACAGTACCGTAATTGATTCTATTCGTGTTGTCCTTTCTTGATTTTTCATTATGTCACTTGGCAGCCAATAAAATATTTTTAGAGAAACAGGTTTATTTTTAAGGAGAAAATTGAAATCAATTGGGTTGGGTATATCAAATGAACACTACTCATATATTTTCTATAGGTTTATTATCATGTCTGCATAGATAAAATATTCAACTCACATGATCCAGAAAGTAGAACTAAACATTGTGCGCAGACTTACATTTCACAAATCTAGTCGGTATGTACTGTAGTTGGAACCTACCTATTTTAGTATAGCACCTAATATCACATTCACTTCATTATTTTATATAATGCCAAGTCTGTCTACTTGAAAGATGCATCTTTATAGATTTCATATAAACACATCTTATTTCCTCACTGATCTTGAACTTATTATTTTTTTATTCCATTGTATAATGTGAATCTAATGACAATAAAGACTCACCTTGTCTAGATCAAGTAGTGAGACACAGGACAACAAATACAGTATAAGACTGGGTTGAAGTATTATTACTGAGTACAGAATTGAACAAAACCACGTACAGCATTTATCAGTGCTATTAGCTGCTATAAAGAGTCTATTTAGTATTTACCATTAGAGGTGTAATTGAATAGCCTAAACAGTAATTCAGAGTGTGACACCCTAGCAACCTTGCACGACCACAGTCAACTTTAAAATAGATAATACCCCTACGTAGGCCTACTTGACTTGAACCAAAAACAACCTAGAATCAGTGGATGATGTAAAACTAAAAATAATTATAAAATATGTAGAGTAATAATAATTTTGAATAAATTTTGACATTGAATAAATACAAACAATCAAATACAACAAAAATACAAGATGGGATTTTACGACTTATAATTTAGAAGGTCTAAAAGCAGAACGGAGAAGAGTAGAACGGATTGTCCGACGACCTTGTCGACGAGTTGAGACGGGGTTTTCAATAGACTGTACTACTCTTAAAAAGTACCTACTGCATGTATAATCACGCCTTCGGAAAAAGATTTATCCCTAATAAAAATTGATTTCTTTATGGCATGGTCTACCCATGAATGATTTGAATTATTCACAACCATTAGAACTTCAAAATCACTTTACACTATTATAATGATGACAGTACATTCCAGCTTGATTGCCTAACAGCCACAGCCAACTTATCAGTGTACACGCGCTAGTATTAGGCTTATTAGTCGTATACTTTCAAGGATCAACGTAGATTACAAGCACAGCATAGCTTACGTAAACTAAATGATAAAATCAACATTATTTCACAATAGAACTTAAATCTATGGTAACTGTCCCTAACAATTGAGCAGCGAAGTAAAAACCCAAGACGGATGGTTAACAAGGCTAGTAGCATTACGGTTCGATCGCTACAATTTAGTTAGCTTATATCTACTCTATATCTCTCCTATTAAAAAAATACTATATATGGCAGTGGCAGTCACGATTGTACTAGCTACAACTGGAAGAGGATTACAGGTCTCGGTTGAGCTTCCTTGTTTTGAGGCGAATGCAGCGAGGACAGGAACCAGGCCGCCAACAATTCAAGTGAAAACATGCACCGCACTGAGCACATCGTGTGACCTTACTCAGCTGCCACGGGTAGATCACTTCTCGTACAGAACAAAGCTCGCAGACGAAACCGCGAGCCTGACATAACTGGAAATAAAAAGAGAATTAATATTGTGATATGATTAGATGAGGTACGGAAATAGCATGCGTAAGCAACGGTGATGACAAAAGTTAATTCACTAACAATCAGTTGGTTAATCTGTTTCCAACTATTGCTTACTCCACTAACTAACAGTTTGTAGAACTGGATCTAAGAAAGAGACTTCATTATTTGAAACTTGTAAAATATTATTATCATCTTTGTAAAATATCATGTACCGGTAATATATGGAATATAAAATACCATAGATACCAGTAATAGGTTTATTAAGTACCAACATAGACACTATAAATGTAATACCAAGACTATTCACGCTTACGGCACAAAGGCGGTAAATTTCTCGTACATACTCCAATCCCCTCGCCTATGTCTGCATTTAATATGTAGATCGTAGATCCGAATGCTAGAATGCGGTTCAAGCAAGCTGGACTGTGTACAGAGATTGGCTCACCCGCTCCTCGCGCTTCCTGGCGTTCGGAACTGCAGTAGGCCTTCATACCAACGACAGGCATAGACGAGGGAAATGGGTCAAAGAATTTTCAGTTTTGTGTAAGCGTGGAGTGCCTAAGTAGTATTTTTTGCCCATGGTAGATAGGCGATGGATCAACATCAAAAATGAATTGACAAGTCTTCCAAGCTCAATAAACCATAGGACTATAATGTAAGTGTGGTAAGGTAGTATAGTATACATATTAATCCACTTTACAAGTAGAATGCTACTTCTTGATGCTCATACACTTCACTTCAAAAATATTCCTCTAGCCTTACATGACAATCGGCTACGTGTTGAGATGCACAAATGACTAGCTCTCGGAACCTTGTTGCCAATTCTCCACTTTTAACTTGCACTAAATCTTGCATTGAATAAGTGTCTTGCTCAGCTATCAAGTATGCAGGCTCTTTCTGCAACCTTTCCTGCAATCTGCAAAACATGAAATCGTAAAAATATTATGAATGACTATAAGTTATGAGTGATAAATCAAACAAATTAATCTAATTCAACTAATTTACAATACTAATTTACTCATTTAATGTAACTAAATTGACAATCACAGCTGAAGACATATTTTATTGAGGCCTATGACAATGTATTATTTGCTTTAGATTTCTTACATATCATGTCTGTAGGTCTAGAGTCTCCCCTATCTTTTTAGTAGGTCCGACTCAATGTAATAAAGTTCTGTAATAATTACTTATTTTTCACGCTGTTGACCTATTCAATGGAAATTAAATTAATTTTAAATGAAAATGATTGTAATAAAGCAAATTTACATACTCTTCAGCAAATCTGCAAGTAAGTACAAAGTCTTTCAGATAGTTCAGTTGAATTCGTAGTTGCCGAGTGCGCTCCAGTTGTCTTGCTTTACGATAAAGACTAGGATTTAAATCACCGATCCGGAATAAAGGATCGCTCATCATTTGGTCAAGCAGGCGGTACGAGAAACTAGAAACTGGGCACCGCGTGAAATCCCATTTGACCAGCACTCGGCCAGGAATCAACGCCAGCTGATTCGTGTGGCAGCCCGTACAGAAGTATCGACCGAGATACTCGCAGTAACGAAACTTGTGCGCGTATTCGGGCGCGACTTTCATGCCGCAACCCGCACAGCGAGAGTTTTGTTTCACCATTAGAATACGGCGGCTGTAAATAATAATACAAAATCAAGTAACTTGGGACAGGCCAACATTTGAATTTTCTGATTTGAGTCTAATAATTTTCATATTTAATTCTTTCATAATCAGATGATGAATGAGAAGGTGAAATTCAATGTGGTTTCATGAAAAATAATGAACAAAGAATAGCCTACAAACACAAACTTTTAGTACGCTTGCACATCTATCCAAGTATAACCAGCATAGTCGTATTCCAAAAACAGACTATGTACCAATCCATTTATTGTTAACAATTACGGTACTATATTGTATACTGAAACACACCAGCACTGGTACTCACACAGGTGCAGGATGTAGAGTGAATATGACTTGAGGCCTGGGCGGAGCCCACTCCACAGTTCCCCTAAGTGGTGTGGCTTGCCGCATGTCAGAATCCTCTGCTTCGTCGGGACTAACCGGCCAGCTTTTCGGAAGTGGAAGTAACTCCTGTGGAGCATCCTGCTCTGATACCAGCCACTGTAAATCCGACGCTCTTGGGAGTTGTTTCTCTTTGAACTGCCGCAGAAGAGACAACGCCACTCCCTCGGCCGAGACAATTGAATCAGTTAGAGCATCCGTCCCGGTACGGAACGAAGACTGTTTGGATAAATCAGCTTCGGAATATAGAGAGGCCATTGACATTGATAATCCAGAGTGTTTAAGCTGGGAGAGATTCTTCACTTCATCGACTTCCATATCGTCTACGTCGTCAGTGGAAATGCTGTCTGAAGTGGTACCGGGAGAAGATGAAGTTGGTGTATGTGGAGAAGTGTCAGTAGTAGTATCTGTTTTACCGTCGCTTAGTAAAGATGTCCCCCATATGTGACGTTGCTTCTCCCGCTGACACTGTCGGCGGCGAAGTCGTATTCTCTGCTTCAAATGCTTGATTTCTTCGTCACTTTCGTCACCAACCCCGCCAGTTTCTTCAACCAATCGCAGCTGTCGATTGCATTTCACTTGCTCTATGGCTGCAATCATAGCCTCAGAGATGCTGAAGTGGGCATTTTCTCGATCAAGTTCAGCTGACGGCCGTGCAAACTGACCAGATGACAGAAAACTTGTAAGACTTTGACCTTCGACGGGCTTAGGAAAGAAACCTACTGACATTGGAAGGACGCTACTTCCTCCGTCCTCAATAAAACTCTTCTTGTAAGTTTTGAGACTACTGTCAAGTTCGGGGGCAGATCCAGTTATACGAGGTCTTCTTGGATTTGGTTCATTTATTGGTAATTTTGAGGCTGACTGAGTGACCCACGGTTCTAAACATGACACATCAGTAGATCTCAAATCCCACGTTTTAGCTGTAAGGTTTAGCTCGGTCGGACGAACAGATTGCTTCAGGCTCGTACTACTCTCATCACTCGACTTGGAACCCACATTTAATGTATCCGAACTTCCACTATTCATAAATGGTAAACCAATATTTGGCTGTACTACATCTATTTTATCCAGAATATCATTTCTTCTAACACTTGAAGCATGATGTTGGTCTAAATTCAACTTCCTACTGGTTGACGGCTTCAATGAATTTACTACTCTCGGTTTCCAGCTTCTATTTAGCTTCTGACTGCTTGATCCATGTTCCACTGCAGACTTATTATCTGACTGCAAACCTTTGTAATCAATTTTCAGGATGCTTGGGGAAAGCATAGATTGCGGCTCTGATAAACCAGATTTTGTAGGTCTATTGACTGCAGCAGATTTCTGCATTTTTTGCTTTGTGAGACACGTTCGAAAGGAATTGCTGTTTATTTCATGCGACCAACTGGTACTTCTATTTAGGTTTTCCGAGTATTCAAATGTAGTGAGGGATAGAGAAGGTGAACTTTTCCAAAGTTTAGAACTGATGAAACCAAATCTCTCATTTATCAAGTCCTTGTGGGATTCCATTTCATTTGTTTGTACTATATCTACTTCACTAAGCATATTAGAGTATTTGTTAGCTGAAGCTTCATCAGTCTCCCACCTTGCACTATCTTCTGACAGTTTTGTTCGCAAAGTTTTCAGTCTTTTCGTGTGCCATGGTGCATACTGCGTTTCAGGTAACGAAGAACAGCGTCGGTGAGTTTTTCTGAATGCCTTTACATTCCACTTTGTGAGGTACTGTAATAATAATAATAATACCATATATTTGTAGGAAGATAAATTCACTGACAATACAAAAATTGATTGAGAAGATAGGCCTATATTTTGAATTTGAGACAAATGATGACACTTTTTCATGGCAAAAAAGCAGAAGGTCACAGCAACATACCATGGTTATGGTGATACTCAACTTCAATTTATTGGGTAATATAAAAAGGTCACTTAGGAGTTTAACCAATGTATGTACCAGTAAGCCTATATATATAATATATATATATATATATACATGGATACATACATTTATAAATATGGTACTTTGTTTGTTTGTTCATTAGCAGTAGGCCTACATACCTACTCAATGCTTTTCGAATAAATACAGAACATGAATACATGAATATGATTAGCCATAGCAAACAAAACACTGCTCAAAAATTGCACTGTCCAAAGAGCATTTCATGTTGATCTGAGATTTTGAAATGTTGATTCCAAAACCAACCATCATTTGAAATCCCGTACTTAGATATACACAATATTAAATTGAAAACAATCTTACCAAACTAGGATCAATATCTGCAAGAATACTTGATTGATTTTGTTCCACAGCTTTCAGACAGATAAGTGTTGCTTCTCCATATTTCTCCTGAGACAAGAATGCACTTTTCTTGTAACACGATGTTATATGTGATCTATCAGACAACAACCACGACAGCTTCTGTGATAACGTATGAGCTTCCAAACTATAAAGACACAAACCATTATAACGTTATTATCTATTTCAATAGGGTTGATTTATAAGGTTGGTAAATTTACTGAGACACTGACCACGCCTATTTCTGATTTTTTTTCGGGGATTTTGGCGTTTTTCGATAGATATTGAATATATCTTTTCAAAAAACCCACGGGACAGTATGAATTCAAATAAATTAAAACTAAAAAACTTACTTAAATACGACGATGTCAAAACCGAAGCATAATGTCGGCCATCTTTGAAAAATTGAAGGCATAGGCCCTACCAACACATGAAAGTGCACAAAAACTGACTGTGTCGGAATTTAGAAAACCATAGCGTGTACGTGGTAAATTAAATAGGTAAAAACTCACGTGCATGATGTGTAGAACTTCTTGGTTTTGGGGTCCACCATGCGCACATATACACAACTCATACACGCAATTTTGAATAAAAATATTAAATGCACTCGATCCTTCTCAAAAACGGCACGTTCCACCCCCCCCACCCCACCCCCACGCCGGCTTCAACCTACCCCCTAACCTAACCAAATAGCACCTCCCCCCCCCTGCCTCCACGCCGGCATCAACCTACCCCCTAACCTAACCAAATAGCACTTCCCCCCCCCCACCCACACGCCGGCATCAACCTACCCCCCAACCTAACCAAATAGCACCTCCCCCCCCACCACCCCATGCCGGCATCAACCTACCCCCTAACTAAACCAAATAGCACCTTCCCCCCGGCCCAACGCCGGCATCAACCTACCCCCCAAACTAACCAAATAGCACCTTCCCCACCTTCCCTTCCATCAACCTACCCCCTAACCTAATCAAATAGCACCTTCCCCCCCCCCCCCACGGCCCCACGCGGTCACGCCGGCATCAACCTACCCCCCAACCTAACCTCAATGCAAACCCACCTCACTTGTCACTGTCGACTTCCCAACCTCCCTCAAAAACGGCATCTCCCCCCCCCCCGGCATCAACCTCCTCCCCTAAGCTAACCTCCCCCGCAACCCCATCTTCAACAAAAACAATCAAAAACTCGGTGTGCGGAGGTTTCAGGCACAACCAGTAACACGTAAATCGGCATATTTCTTGCAGGGAGAGTCGCGATTTGCTGAACCAAGTATTATGTCTTGCAGAAACAGAAAATGAACATCGCGTTTTTTCCACATTTTTTCCCTTTCGTGTCACAACTGTTTTCCCACAAACATACATAAAATCCGATCTCAAATGGCACTGTTTCATACACTTAGGGCATACGACCTCCTTTCTAAGTACACCATGCTCTCTCAGCCACTCTAACAACGTAGCTTCAATCGCTACAATAGAAAAAAACTGCCACACAGTCAAAACACACGATTCGCATCCCATGATGGTTGCTTGTCAAATGATTTATGCGTAATGACCCCTGATATGTGGTAATGACCAACATTTTCCAACATCCCCTTGAATGACCTCGGTACAGTAGTAATAATTTCACCCCATCCCCCTTTAAAACCACCTGTACCCAAGATTCAAATACCGGTATACAGTTGGCAGAACTAAAAACCACCATGATAGAGAAGAGAAGAACATACATACATAGAGAAGAACAGCTGTCAAAATCCAGACGTCAATACAAAAACCATCATATTCGAGTAAGTTTAAAAACTATAAAGACCAACAATTCTCAACCTCCCGCAACTTTTTCTGAAAGATATAAACAAGATCTTTCAGAAAACACCAAAAAATCGAAAATCCATCAGCAATTGGCGATGCTCAGTGTCACAGTAAAATTACTGAATATATAAGTTGTTGACTTGCTTGTGCCTACTTCGTTAGTAACGGGTGTCGAGTACACTCTAGTGGCAATGATTATAACTCATTTCATCTTCGACATTTCTCCCATGTGTAAGACTGGTTGAGATGCCCTGTTATTCATGTCTTGTCATGGTGATCAAATGTTACACATATGTAATATATAGGGCCTACTGATAATAATAATACTCAAACTCTGTTTCCAAATAATTGGGTCAGACACCATATTTGGGGCTAAACTTTTCAAAACCGGCTAGCTACGCCTGGCGTTTGATGGCGTTTGGCCCACTGGTAAAAGTTTAATTACGGGCTTACTGCATTTTCACCCAATGGTTAAGGACGGGCATAGGCCCTAGGCCTATTTATCGACACTGCTTTCACATTTTGTATTTACCTTGTGTATATCCAGGCCGAAGCCTTTCCTTTCAAAACAGGTGACACGCTATCGGCAATGTCATTTGAGGTTAGAGATGGCGAGATGGCCAATGAGGGCTGTAGCCAACTGAGTCCTTGAATAAATGACCAGTAATCTGGATCTCCCTGTGAATAAATTATAATTGTTTGGGATAAATCTGGGCCTATGAACTTTTACTAGGCCTAGGCATTGAACTCAATGGCCTAGGCCTACAAATTCAATGCCTAGGCATTAAGTATACAGGTTAGACCTGTATACTTAATGGCCTAGGCTTATGCTCAAGTGGGTGTAACACCGAGGGCCTTACATCGTGATTGAAGTTTCGGCAACCATGAGCAAATATCTTCTCTATTGCATTATGTAATCTATTAAGACCACCATAAACATTCCACACATTTGATAATTGACTAATTAAAAGGCCTTCCACGGTATCTTTCAGGGACTGGAGTAAATTCTGACAGTCGACAGTTACCTCTTCCGACATCTTTCAAGTGAGGACTGAAAGCAAAGATGTTCCTATCTCAAAGCCTCAAAGACCTTCAGTTCACTCCAGAAAGAGATGGAAGAGCTTTGATCTAGATAAATCTTTGATATAGTCGATCGGTCGAGAGTCGAGACTAGAGTCGATAAAGTAGCATCACAGAGGAATACTTGAATTTTGATAATATATGCGATAAATATTAGATAGTTTTCATGGTTTTCATATAGCATATTTCAATTGACAGTATACAAGACAGTATAACATAATGAACAAACAAATTACTTGAAAGGTTTTTATTGGATGAGCGAAGCGAAGACTCAATTTCACTTGACCCGAAAAAAATGTACGTTTTTTTTTTTTTTTGCGCTCTACAGGTCAGACGAAAATTCAAATTCGATTAAAACTTGGCATGCCCATGTGTCATCATCTGGATTGAATCTCATTAGTTTTCATACGCAATCGGTTGCACCACTTCTGAGAGAACTAATTTTCCATTCTCCAAATTACCCATAAGAATAAGCCAGAGAAAATTTTTCTTAAAAAAACGTCCTTCGAAAAATTCAAATTTTTACCAAATTTCAATATAATAATGATACACATTATTTCGAACTTTCACTGAAATCCAATCAGTCGTTTAGGTATAAAAAATTATTCAATGACATTTTTCCACATCGTTTTAAAGCTACCATTAAGAAAACCAATTAAATCCAAGCAACAAGTGTCACCAAGTTTCAATCGAATTTGAATTTTCGTCTGACCTGTAGAGCGCGAAAAAAACAAAAAAACAAACAAAAAAAATGTACATTTTTTTCGGGTCAAGTGAAATTGAGTCTTCGCTTCGCTTATCCAATTATATTGAAATTTGGTGAAAATTTGAATTTTTTCGAAGGACATTAATTTTTTTTATAAAAATTCTTCTCTGGCTTATTCTCATGGGGAATTTGGAAAGTGGAAAATTAGTTTTCTCAGAAGTGGTGCAACCGATTGCGCATGAAAAACAATAGGATTCAAATCAGATGATGACACTTGGGCATGCCAAGTTTCAATTGAATTAATAATTATCATTTATTACTTTACCATATACCATAGGCCTAGATGGGAATATGTTGACATCAAATGAACAAGATAAAATATAATACAATCGAAGTTTTAAATGTGAACTAAATTTCCGTATGAAGTCTTATAAATCTAATTTGAATATGACAAATTCCATCATAATGGAAATTCAATTTTGACAAATTGTGTACTTTTTAAAAATGCACTCACATTTTGTGGGGTTTTTAGCTTTAGCTTTTAGTTACAACTTGTTCAACAGTCCAAATCCACAGTAAAAAATAGACTTGTGTGCTGCTTTTATTCTTACCATAAGAACAATTTTTATTTCAACCGTCACTTCTATTCTTTGATTATTATTGTTTTCCAATGTTGGATTACATTTCATTGATCTTGGCAAAACTAACTGTACTAAGTGCACAAATTCAATGCTATTATTTAGGATCATGAAGCTCTGTAGATCTGGATGAAACGTGGTGACATGGTAAAATCCTATCAGTACCAAAGAATACCGTTCAGCTGTTTATTGCTAACAAAATGTGTACCGTAGATGAGTTTATCTACATTCGTTAATAATGAGCCTGATTCTGTTTGCAAGCAATACAAATAAATGATGAACTATAATTGAGATATAATAAACAATAATAAACAATGATTAGTTTGTGGCAGTTTGAAATAAGTGCGTAAAAATAGGTTCGTAAATGCATTTCTTTTACACCATTTACAATTTATCTACGTACATTGCACTCGTGTATGTGAAATCATAAATACAAAAACAATTGGAAACAAAATACCGTACAAGTGCATCTACAATACGTGTTTCAAATGCATACATTTTTGTACAGCCCATGTCTATATAGGAGGAAAAAGATTATAGAAGGTATGGTACACAAAATCTAGATGCTGATCATACATAATCTTTATTTAAAAACAAATTCAGAATGAACAAATTGTGTACATACGTTTATGCTCATTTACTCGGTAGTCGGTACCATGCTAAAATCTATTTACGGAGTATTCTTACTACTGTAATTTGATTTACTTGTTTATTCCAATTATAGCAAAGTGATGAACAAATATTACAAACATAAAGCCATGAACACATAATGTATAATCATTGGTATAATGTATATAATACACCAAATACAATATAATATACAGGTTTATACTGCACCAGTAGGCCAACTGTTCTGAATCTGAATGTGTTGCTATCTCAATATTTTCAACAGTTTTAAGTGTGTGTTAACTTTAACCTACCTGATACAAAAATCAAGATTGTCTTTCTGATACAGTAGGCCTATTCACAATCAATAATATACCATCAATTCATATTTATTATCCTAGATAATTTGTCAACATTAAGGTTTAAAACATAGAATGGGGATTA
Organism: Brachyptera putata; assembly: GCA_907164805.1. NCBI lineage: Eukaryota > Metazoa > Arthropoda > Insecta > Plecoptera > Taeniopterygidae > Brachyptera > Brachyptera putata. The sequence continues at coordinate 16,958,839 of OU015464.1, forward strand.
CGTTTCATATTCTTCAATCAGATGGCATAGGCCTACTTGCAAATGGTTTGCAATAAATATGAAATACTAGGGCCTACATTCTGAAAGAGCAATACAAGTTGGTTGTTCATGAATCGATTGACGATAATATGTTATACAGATAATTACAGTAGGCCTAGTTCACATATCTGATATTTATAATGTAGTAAAAGTACAGTATAGGTTTTTAAAGGTATGCAATGTTTGATAGTAAATATTTCTCTTTCAAACAGTTACGTGAATAATACAGTTCATTTGTTATAAAACATTTATGTAGCTCCAACTATGAAAACATCTGTATGAGGAGAAACCTGAATATGTAAACCATTCAATTATGTACAGTGTGTAAGAAAAGTTATCAATCATAGTGACCATTGTAATCCACCATGTGACCAAAATGAACCTGGAGAATTAGAATGAATATAAAGAATGAAATTCAACAAGTCATATTACAGTAACAATTCGCAGCACGTTAAACGTATCTCTCTGTAGTACATAAATGTATGCGAACATGCTGTTGCTTCTCTGTTGTGACAAGTGAATGAAATAGGCCCTATCCATTAATTTAATAGAAGGTAGATTTCTGTTAAATTGGGAAAATCTGTAACAGTTCACAAAGCAGCGTTTTATTTTGCTTCGTCAGATCTAGAGCTACGGTTTAGTGCACCTAGAACAGGGTACTTACCAATAAATGTTTTCACTTTTATTATCATAGATTTGCAGTATCATAACCGTATATCAATTTATTGCAGACTTGCAGTACTTCACTGCACACTTGATAACGACAAAAAACTACAACATGTTAAGAGTCTTCTATCTAGATCTGACTTTGGTATACAAGTTCATATTGTATTTTAAGAACAAGTTTATTCCATCATAACACTCAAAGCTTACTTTAATCTCAGAACATGGGGTCTCTAGTTACATTGAAAAATCACATAGGTACTATTATATTATAATAATTATTTCCAGATGATTTGCAATCAATTAGCATAATACAAGTATTATATATACCGTATATATATATATATATATATATATATATATATATATATATATATATATATATATATATATATATATATATATATATATATATATATATATATATATATATATATATATATATGTATGTATATATATATATATATATATATATATATATATATATATATATATATATATATATATATATACATCACGTTCAAAATTCATTATTAATATACTGTTCAAAGAAACGTAATCATATGGATGGAATGCCATATAAATTGAATGATTATTGATTCTACGAAGTACCGGTAATAACTAAGAACACATATAGGTTACTCGAATTATTATTTTAATTGAATATATCAAATTGTTTTAAACTAGGTTAAATAAACGTTGAATAAGTATGAAGAATTTGCATGAAATATTGCCTTATCACTAACGAGTAAAGTAGGCCTAAGTAGATACATATTATAGGAAAATTCAGATCATAACTTCAAAGTCTGTTTGACGAAAATTTTACTGGTTAGGTAATGGGTTTAGTTATATAGGCAGTTAAAAGGCAAATGTATGGTGCATGGGTTCAACACTTTCTGTCAACGAAACAAAAATAGAAAGTAAAATTATGATGACATCTAGATATGTTTCAAGAATATAAACTGCACACATTGGTTAAATCAGTTGAAGGTTATCAAAACCAGTAGTCTGCCATAAAAAATCCAAGCATCTTGTAAACAACCGAAAGTTGAACTTTGATAGGCCTGTTGGTACACACATAATAAGATGAACATTACAGTTTGAAAACAAGTTCATAATTTGCCTTCCAAGTGCCACAACTAATTTATAGAGACCGTTTGAATAATATACAATATTTATCTGTCATTACGTTAACCTAAAGACTATCCTATCACATTGTTTACTTTTATATACACTTCACTTCGCCTTCATCCAGCAGATATAAATTATACTATCGAAGATATTTAGTACACGAGTAATAATCACTTATAACTCTTGTTATATTTTACACATAGTGTACGGTACTTCAATGCATCCAAATACCTATATTTGGTAACTTACAATCAAATTCTTACTTCTTTGCCATTCCTGCTATCCGGTTCAGTTTTGGTTTATTCGTGGCGAGAAGAACATTGTTGTTTTGTTGCGGGAGTAATGGTTGGTCTTTTTGATCCTTTATTGGCTGCTCCTTGGCACCCCTGAAAGAAAATCAAACCAACTGCTTCACCACATGATTTAGACTTACAGAAATGTTTACACAAGGTACACAGATACTAATACGTGCACGAATTGCTAACTCGTAGAAATTGAGTAATTACCACTGTTCTTATTCTTAGAAGGTGGCTATAAGTAGCAACGGAAAAATAGCAGTTGTTATAAAAGCACTGTCATCTAAACGTTTTTCTAATATTTCTTCCTAGGCTACCGGTATTTCAATACATTTGATGTTGTTTGATTACCGGTATGTATTTACATGGGACATGTCCTGGGACATGTGCTTTGTGTAGCGTACACATGTTTATGTGTAACCGTAAAATTACTGTAGGCCTACCGGTATTGTTGTATATTTTTGACACAGTTCATACTGCAGTTATCACTTAATTACCCTGAAACCTAAGAAACTTGAACAATAAAAAGTCGGGTTACATATATGGCATATTTTCCTATTATTTTTAGTAGCTGAAAAACATATATTTTCAACTGTTTATTTTTTAATTTTGAACTTGAAGAGAAGTTTGAAGTTCGCAAACTTCTGAGTCTTAACGTCAAGTTTGAGTTGTGAAAACCAATTCGTGCAACTGTATCTCCAACAGATGTATAACTCAATACGTACTTAAGTAATACATTCATTTTTTTAAAAAAAAGCATCAGAACTATAGGACTACAGTATTGGCATTTCTAAAATTCATTTCAATAGGAAGAAATTGAAAAATTTCAAAAGACGCTATAGGAATTTCCCATTTTCAATATAATTTCCCGAAGAAAGTGCCACACTGGTTCGACTCACAAATAATCCTGTACTGATCTATTTTGGTTTACAAGATAGTAGATACCAATGTCCAGAAAAAGTTGATAAATCCACAAACTAACTTACAAGTAGCGAGTCAGATCCTCAATATCGACCAGCATTGAATCCTGCTCCATATGAAGATCATCACGATTCATCAGGAATTTGACTAAGCTCTCGTTCAACACTAAAATAAAAGTATACAACATGATTAATTTGAAATATATAGGCCTACACATATAAATGTAAAGAAGCTGCCGGTACACAGATTATTATAAATGACCAATAACATGCTAAAAAACTAAAAACTAAATGCTAACTTGATTTTGCTTTGGGTTTATTATGCCTATTAGATTGTTCATTAAATTTTCTTCTTTCATATATCGATCGTATATTTCTAATTTGACCAATACACTACTAATGGGTTCAATAATTTGACTCTCAATGATACCTGAGTTTCAATGATACCTGAGACTGCAGTTATGAACGTTTGTAGCATAAAAAAAAGTAAATACCCTAGGTCTACATTTGTATATTTATATTTTACATACTCTCTATTTGAGTGTGTAGATCGTTAACAATGACTTGCAGCTGCGCTAGATTCATCTCGGTGAGAATTTGTCTGCTGACTCGCCTACGGTCCTCTGGGAATGGAATTCCTACCTGTTGGTTAAAAATAAACGTTAAATGCAACCAATAAGATAAGAATGCTGGAACTATGACTCAAGGCCAATTACTATAATATTTATCAATGACTTCCTGAATTTGAACGATAGCGGTGCTGAAAGTTGACCAAAACCTACTTTCAGTGACTTGAGCTCATTAAACAGTTTCTCTAGCATCGTAAGTCCATCACAACTAAGGGATGCAATGTTTCCATCATTAAATTTAAATCGAAGTTCTATCAAAAGCGATAAAAATATTTTAAACTACAGACCCATTCGTTTCAACAATGACTACGAATATAAGGGACTAGACATTTAATATGAAAATGACTGTGGAAATTGTGGAAATTGTGTAAAAATTTGAATTTATTCAAAGAAAATATTTTTTCTCAATTTTCTCCTCTGGATTATTCTCATGGCATTTTTACAAATTTAGAAATGTTTCTTCTCGAAAGCGATGCAACCGATCCTCAAAACTAAACAGTACGCATCAAGTTAGTTGATCTCAAAGCCCAAACTCCAACAAAGTTTGTGCTTTTGTTTGATCTGTGGCACACATAGTGAAAAATAAAATATCAAGTTCATTTTTTCTAGTAGGCTTACAGCACGGTAAAATTAAGTCTTCCCTTCGCACATCCAACAATTAGGTGTATACCGGTAATGTATCAGATTATACTACTGTATATTGAATATATATTATGATTATTATTGACGTGAAAACGCTATAGCCTTTCAAAAGCGCACCTTCTCGAGACTAGACCGAACCATTTCGGTGATGGGACTCTTTTTCTGGCGCTGACGTTCTATTTCCATCTGCATGTGTGCCATTTCTTTAGCCTGCGCAAGCGCCATTCGCGCTTCAGCTTGCAGTCTTGCTTGGCGGGCGAAAAAGTCGGCTTCAGTCATCGGTGTAAGGTCGGGCTCTTGACGTAACGGTAGAGTGAGCATCGAAGTAGATGGGCGAGTCCGAACGGGTGCTGATGCGTTTGGTGACTGTAACATGAAATTGATAAAGGATTAAAATGTAATTGATAAATTAGGATTGGATAATGATGGAAGTTGGACAGTATATTCTTGTGTATCGTATTGTGTGTGTATTGTGTGGAACTACATCAAACAATTTATTTTGTAATTAATCAACGATGATGTAGGCTTTTTTAGATCAGAATGGTACTGTTACATCCAAAATCTCTCACGTACTGGCCTCAGTTTCTAGAATTGTGATGCCCCATCTTCATTCATTACTGAATGTGTATAGATGAAAACGTTCTTTGTAAGACATTCTTCGTATGTTTAAATGTTTACAATAAAATTCTCAATTCTTATTTCTTATATCAATATCCCATCTAGTCTCCTTTCGATGTTCATTCCAACATCATAATTTTCTGGCAACTCTAGACCTTACCTGTGACTGACTTGAATTTGAAGACACTGATAATGAATTTTTATTATGCATTTCATAGTTCTAAAGCACATTTTATAAGAGTTGAAAGTTTTGATGAAGAATAGTAGGCCTACCTAGTTTAAAAATGTTTTACTGATACCAGCAGTGATTTAGGCCTAGGCCTATACAACATTATTTTTCATTGACATATTAGATAAAAAATTATTTATAAAATGGATAGAAAATTATATAAATGAAGAATAAAAGATTCTGTATTCTATCACCAGAATTACACTGAGAAGTGAGAATAGACCTATCTCTATTTGTAAACCTCGGTAAGCTCCTGTTCTTTCTTTTCCTTCCATCTAATTTGTTATAAAGAGTAAATTAGATCTTCAATATCTCAGAAATAGATAGCAATTGGACAAAAAAGTCCTCGAGTGCCATCATATAGGCCATCCTCCTAGTACACGCATCAATATAACTAGCATATAACTAGCACAATTGAGCTAACACCAATGCTTTACCTTTAACGGGAGTGCGTAGTTGCGAGAAACAATGGTTTTCTCCATGCCAAGTTTAACAGGCGACAAAGTTGGTTCAGTGTCCGAGCTAGGAGACTCTGTATCCGAAACTGTCTCATTCATGAAACATATCTGGAGGTTCATTCCTGGAAGTAGAAATATGCATATTTAAAGAGTCAATACTTGAAGTCTACTTGACGTTTCAGTTTCACGAAGTTTTTCACTGGACGGCTTTACGGTATCTTCATTACAGTGTTTATAAGTCGTTCCTTAGTGTAGATACAAAATCTTATTTAATTGTAAATACTAAGTATTAAATAAGAATGGATTAGACTGACATTGGTATCTAAACTAATCAACAACTTGAATGCTCGATTTAGGCCCAAGTTAATCACGATTTCGTAGATGGGTCAATATGTGTATAATATATACGCTGAATACGTACAAAAATGTTTTTTTTTTACGTAAAAACCATGTACAGAACTACAATATGGTAATATTTACTAGTATTTAAAAAAAATCATAGATACGTAATAGGCATACTGAATGGTCTGTCCATGAAAAACTTGGCCTTATAAATCTAAAATATTAAATTTGATTTAATTTTCAAATAAGATACCTGTAGGCCTACATCACAGTAGGCCTAATTGAGAATGTTGGGTGAACATGTTTTTCATTTGTAGACCTACTTGTTGCTTACATTCTCAATGAGTTTTTCAATAGCTTTGGTTGATGTAAAAAATTACATTATAATTTCTTTCATGAAAACGACAGATTGAATTTATGTGAAACTTGATGTCTAGGCATATCATTATTAGGCCTATATTGGAATTCCATGTAAATTTGAATTTATTTGAAGAGAATATTTCTGTACTTTGTACTTCCGTTCGACCTTTGGAGCGCGAACAAAAATCAAAAGTGATGTTTCAGTTCAAAAGAACTGAGTCTTCGCTTTGCTCATCTCTCAAGTATTTTCAATAATAGGTATACCGGGTACTCAAGAAGAGACTAAGAAAGCATTATATAGTATGTACCAGTTGTAAGGAACACCAGGCCTCTATGAATAAGTCTTGATACAATGTAACTATTATTACCACTCTGAAGTCTCGCCTGCAAGCTCGGTTTTCTACCCGGTCGCTCTCCTCCGTAATACTCGTCTGCATCGGAACCCATTGCCAAACGTTTTCGAATCTCCTCTCGGTCATTTCGACGCTGCAAGCAATGGATAAAGAATCATTAATTTCTAAAACTAAATGTTCTAATAAAATACATTGCAATTATAATAACATATATATTGGTCTTACAGTTGGCATGAGCTTATCATCATTCAAAGTTATGACCTTGGTAAATCTGTCAACAATATCCTCTTCATCTTCCGAGTTTTCAGTCTTTGATGGAATCGTTACCCATTTCATCTTGTTGTCTACAAGAACGGGCCATTTAAGCTCACTAGATCTATTTGAATTACGTTTAGTGAATAAGTTATCATCATCATCATCATGTTGCGGCAGTGATAAGTAGCTTGATACAAGCGATGACTTTCTCAATGATGATACTAAGTTGCCAGATAATCGAGTAGTTTCAGCCTTGAGGTTCCCCACATTTTCTGACAGTGCAATTGTCTGAGATTTCAATGTGTCTGAGACTTTGGCAGATTGAGATTTTACGTTCTTTATAAAGTTTTCCAACATTTTGTGGCTGGGGTTTTAAAGCTATTATCAGTAAAGAAAATAACGAAATCTGCTAGGGTATATTTTTATTGTACAAAAATATTTGCATCTGACTTGTTCTGGCTACAAAAGTAGGGTTAGGTGTCAACAATTAAAGCTGTTAACCGATTTGAGAGTATTATTTTTAGCTTATTAGCATGATTTAAGCAGTACATAAATTACGCTGAAGAAGATATATACTCATTTTGATGAATGTCTATCAAAATTAAAATGATTTAAAAATAAAATACAAGTCTACTATCACTACAAATATAATGGCACTTCGTAAACACTTCACAAAGGGATGCCAATAGTGGCATCATCTCCTTTAAATCTGACAGATCGCGCAGCAAGTGGCGTCAGAAAGTAATGTTGGTTGCATATTTCTCAGGGGTACTATTGGATTTACTATTAATTTCTTATTTTTACCATTTTTATTATTATTGTAAATAAATCAACAGTGACAAAAAGTATACTAGCTTTGAGAAAATAAAAGAACGATTAACTGAATAGTGAATGGAATATTACTCAAATTAATACCGTACTATAAATAGCATTATCAGTTTTTCGTTATGTGAACTGAAACGGACTTATGGTTTGAAAAAAGGAGAAATAGTAGGCCTAAAATACGAAATAGTGGAAATAAAATGTATTTATTCAATATATTCTATTTATTTACTCTATGCTTTAAAAATAAGTGAAAATGATAAAATAGTAAAAAGTAAATAGTGAAAATAGGGGAAATATTATTTATTTATTCAAACTTGACCTACCATTATTTTCAAATATCTGATTGTTTTCATAGAAAAGTTGCTTCAAATGGAATATTTTCTGAATTTTCGAATTGAATATTTTCAAAATTTTGCGAAGAATTTAAATTTAAAATTTGTGAATAGATGTTTCAAAATTGCTTGAAAATGAGTAAAAACTTTTATTGATATATTCTCAATTTATTTTGGAGGTATTTAAACATTTTTTTATTTGATATTTGAATATAATTTAACGTTTGGTTGAAGTTTTGGAGAGAATTTTAAACATTCTGTGTAAACTATATTCTCATCATATTTTTTTTGGAAACGTGTTCGAATTATCTGTGTTTTTTAACAACTAACTGTCGGATTAAAAATAATGTCAATGAACATTTTTGTTCATTTTGTTCAATATTGTTTTTTTATTCTAAATGTATTGTTCTACTGTTTAGTTGCAAACGCTTCCGAAACTACATATCTGATTTGATTTTACCTTCGAGTAAGTTAGTTATGAAAATTATTTCATCATAACAATCATTATTGCAGTTAAAATAATATACATTTATATTTTATATTGGTACTGATTTGTTACTTTACAACACAATTTCAACACAAATCAATTGATCAATTTCAATTTCAATTGATCAATCAATCAATTTCAATTGTACACAATTTCAACACGTTTTATAACTTTCGTTAATTCACGGGTCTATAACTATGATCATGTTGCAATGAATTTATGGTGAATCATTATTTTTTCATATATGTTTACTTATAACGACTCCACCAACTGCTAGGTTAATTAGGCGTACTGTTGATATTTGTAGTATTGTTATGCCTATCTAGACACCATTTTGGATTCAGGATTGCCTTGTAAGTAAGTCTTGATATAAAATCCAATTTGTTTTCGCAATGTATAGCAATGCATCGTATATTCCGTTATTTAATGTTTATCTTTAAAATTAATCGTATATTGTCAAACACGTAGGCTTCCATGAAACTGACCTAGTTCCTAGCTTGAGGCCATCAAATCCCAATACGTGATATTATTCGATACCATATCAGCAATCATTTTAGGTTTAAAGAACGATAGTTTATAAAATTAAGTAAACCGAAACTAAAATAGACATTCAAAATAGTTATTCATCTTATATCCAGAGTGCCGTATTTATCAATGGGCACTTTTTAGAACGTCAAGATTATATTTTAATACAAGAAAAAAAATCAAAAAATCAAATATCACACCTTAAGTTGCAAAAGTTGTTCTTGAAAAACAAATTTGGTTCCATCAATCACATTACATTATCACATTATCATCAATCACATTAATCACATTATCAATCCAACTTCGTATAAGAGTTACCCTCATTCTAGCCTGTAGTTATAGATACCGGGTAATAAGGTCTTTGGTTCTATCCTATTTCATCCAATAATCTATATGAGATCAAGAAAAACTTAACCATCCGAGCGTATACATAGGTATATCGTGCAATATATCTAAATACAATTGATGATTAAAAAATAAATTAAATAAGTAACGAAAAATGAATAAGAATAATCTATTTAATTTCACAATCTTTCACTTCAACTGAATTTACTAATAATGAGACAGCATACACAGATTACTTGTATCCACGAAAAAAGAAAGCAACTAAATGATTGTAAGAACTTCTGTAATTACATAATATCACTTCACTTGATAGATTCAATGCTTTTGAAAGAAGTAGTTACATTTCTTATCTTGAACCTAGTCCTTACAAATCATGATACTTTCAAAATACCACATTTAATGGTGATATTTGTGTTTGTTAATTTGGTAGATAACCTTCTACTTTCGTGAATACAATTATAACTATAATATCAAATGTGGTTTGGTGCAAAACGCATATTCTGTCATTTGGACTTTGAATTGTTGCACTCCCTGGATCCCTATTCTTGAGATAAATGAGATGTGAGAAAAATCAGTGAGAAAACTATCTCATTTAATAATGACATATTTCATCTCATATTTTATGTGAGATACTCGTTTTCTCACTCATTTTTATCTTTCTCACATCTCATTTATCTCAGGAAACTATCTCATATAATAATGACATATTTCATCTCATATTTTATGTGAGATACTCGTTTTCTTACTCATTTTTATTTTCTCACACCTCATTTATCTCAGGAATAGGGGTCCTGCAAGGGATACAGTTCGCTTCCACATGACTCATTGAGGATAGATGTCAACGTGTATTTGTATACATTGTGAAGTGTAGATGTAGGCTTCATTTGTAAGTTTAATGAGTGTACTGTGTTTGACCGTTTAGATGTCATACGGGGGTAAGAACGCGGGTTAATGAGACGATAAAGGGATAAAAACCATGCCTTATGCGGTACTCCAATCCATAAATCCTCGACCTGACTTATTTTCTAGAGCGGTGCCTTAGCTGAATAAGCCAGCGGAGGTGAGGCCGGTGGTGGGGGGAGGGGGGGGGGGGGGGGTGACAGTGACACAAATTTTTCTACTATCATAACAACGTATAGGCCTACTCGACTTGAATACAAGAGATTTACATTTTTTTTTTTTTTTTTTTGGGTGACACTGACAGCGTGGTCATTTTAATGTTCCTATTCCACAACACATGCGCGGATCTTCACGGCTTCATCTTTCGTAAACACATACACATGTATAGGCCTATATATAGGGTGTGTAAGAAATCTCTACCCAGTTTAGTGAGTCCGAGTCCGACCCTTATTATTTCCAATTGAATAATTTATATTTATGAATAGCTAATAGAATACAAGACAACTGAATCTTTATATGTAAATTGGTCGACAATTAACTTTTCATTGTCTCTTCAATAATTCGTTGCAATTTTACAGAGCGTAGTTAGATTAACATCGGGAGTTAGTTAGTGCATCGAAGGGCAACGCCAATGCATCTCCCTGCAGATAATATATGAACTTGGCAACTTTGTAATTAATGTGCCAAAGATACAATGAGCATGCAACACTTATTATTAGAAATAAACAGAGCAAGCAAGGGTATACGGTAGATCAACGCCTTGGATCTTTATCAAACTCAACATAATTTTAATAATTTGAAATAAGTCTGCTTGTTTGGTTAATCTTTGGGTTAATTTAAACTTGAAGTTGATGTGTCAACGAAGTGAGGAATAAAATAATTCATTTCAAATCCTCGTTATCTTCGATATAGTTTGTCCAGAGCTGATGTAAGATTCAAGGAAAATGAGAAAATTATGTAAATTTGCGAGACTGTTTTTTATATATAATGCATTACTCCGAAGCGAAGATATATTACGCTGTGTACAGAAATTTAAATAATATAACGTCTGAGCGTTTTGAGCTGTGGCTCGAACATGCGAAAACCGAGTTAGTGTACAAATTTAAAAAGTTTATTATCATAATTGAGTATGGTAATAATGGCGGAGAATTTATTCGAAATCTCTACGTAAATAAGAAAAAAAAGGTACGTATTAATGAGAGTGAAAAAATACAGTATTATACATTATATTATACGAATCAATATTTTTCCATCATTATGTCAGGCTATTATGAACTTTTCATGAAATCAAAATATATGTCTCTTTATTCTTTGTAAAGATAAAGCGCATAATTTTGAGCGTAATTCATATTAATATATATTCTATGTTGAATTTACTTTTTTTAACAATACAAATTTAATTTCTTCGTCAAATAATTCAAAGTTTTTCCTACAGTATACTTTATTAAATTTAGGCCTATACTATACTTCTACTATACCGGTAATTTAATTCTCATAATCACATCTATTTTGAACTAAACCAATTACATTAAACAAATTGACTTACAATTTCCCCAATCGAATCTAAACTCTCCGACGTATCATAAGTCAACGTGTATAAATCCAGCAAAAACCTCGTATCCTTTTTATAATGACGCCTGGCAGACTTTAACATTGCACTTTGACACCGTATAACACAAACTACGCCATACTGTCACTTACACTCACTCAAGTACACCAACTAAAACACATGAAAGAAACTATACTTCCGGATGACTTCCTTCCGACTACCGGAAACACACTTGCCGTCACTCTTTACTCGTCACAACCGAGTCCGGCAAAGTTATCAAACTAATAACGCTATTCTATACGATGCAAAGCTATATTCACTTCAAGACTTGAAGCAACGGAAGAAGAAGGTTCCGATCGACCGTCTCTGTCCCTCACAACTTGGCACACGGGCGGTTCGCACCTTCTTCTTTCATGTTTACAACTATACACCGCGGCGAATAGTTACGGTTAAGTAGAACTTAAATAAAAAGCTTCTTTTTTCACACATCGGTGCTCTAGTATGACGATGTTGTAATATCCTATAGGTTTTATGTTGGGGGAAAGTTTCGATTTAGTGATTCGATTTATTGACGTTAATGAAATGAGTTTTTAAATGCAATTACTACATTTTTAAGTGCAGTTTGTGTTCAATTCAGATATTTTTTACCGAGACAGGCAGTGTTTTGAAAAAGAGAGAAGTTGATAGTGATGCGTTTTGGGACGAGTGACTTGAAATTGTTAAGGAGTAGGCCTACATAGAAGGCGATTTAGCGAGATACCAATTTTTGTGTGAAACTTTCAAACGGTGAGAGACGGCAAAATTCCCTTTCCGGGGGAAACATAGATATTGGCATTACCTTCAAGAAGGTAAATTTTATAACTATCAACTCGTATCGCATTGTCAAACGTATAAAAATCACATCGAAAAAAAAATAGCAGCTGAAAAGTCACATTTTTTTCAGCTGTAGCTTTGGCCATGATGCGATAATTTGAAATGATGTTTTTTCTCAGACGATCTTGAAGGTATTAAGCATATCTGTGGACTGTGCTTCCCACGTATTATAATTTTGATATCTCACACCGTTCGAAAGTTAACACCAAAACACTGATATTTCGCTAAATCGACTCCCATATGCACTAATACCATGTTTTATCAGTAACCGCTGTTAGAAATACTACTAACTGACATCAAGAGCTAACTGCGTACAGAACGAAGCTATATACTACAGCATTCGATGTCAGTTAGTACTAAATGCTTTCCGATCACATTATGTTGCTGATCTCAGTTAGTGAACATGGTGTGAACGGGAAGGACCAAACGTTTTTACTGTTTTTATACAGTGTATAATAATCATGCGATTATAGCAAATAGCCACAACTTATTTTTTCCGTTTGTGTTGGTAAAGTGATGTGATTCAACTTATGTTCTAACTGGCAAATTATTTGATAGAATATGTTTTATTTATGGGCGCAAAATGTTATCTATCTTCTATATTATTATGTAGACCTGTGAACAAAGAGTAGAAGTCCGTTTTCTGTCCGTTCGATACCTGGTAAATCCTGTGCTATATCACAAAGTTAACTTGTACTTTTAGTTCAAGTTCTACACCTAGAGCTCACAATAAATTGATAGGATAATTATATAATGTGACTTCAATCAAATTAATTTAATTTCGATATCATTTACTTCAATCGAAAGTTTTCAACAAAAACGTTATATTTTGTACACGAACTCCTGTCAAATGTCCGTCAAATGTGCTCTATATAAATAGCTGTAGAGCCATTATGCAAATTAGAATTAATAATTTAATTCAAGTCCGACACAATGATAAGTATGCTCTAATTTCAATAATGAACTTAGTTTGCTTCAATTGCAGTTGCTACGTGCAGTACTGTATTATTATTTAGCAATACACGTTCATTTCGCATAAATACATGCACTTGTCATGTATAGCAATCGTAAAGCCATACATGTTTTATTATGTGATTTATAATATTCAGGGATCGATATTATCATCGCACACTGCAAAATTATCTATTAAAACCGTTCATTCAGTCTTCTTGTTGAATGAAGTTTTAATATAACAGAAGAAAAACATTTTTTTTGTGCGATATTCAAGGGATGAGCGAGCTAGCTTTTTAACTGTTGTTATCTAGTATTTTTCCACCCAGTATGATATAAAGTTGAATCGAAAAATCTTACTATGATAATCAAGTTAGTTTTTTTGTTGTTGTTGTGTTTCGTTGTTGGTCAACAAGAACAACCATTAATTTTACATTTGTAAATGTTCTTAGATGTAAAAACACATTTTTTTACCTCACTGAGTTGAAAGGACGCGTTTCGCATGATTAATACCGTTGTATAGTGTTCAATATTACCAAAATGATCACGCTAATTGCAATTACCGACTATTACTACTTGAATTAGCTATTTTTTAAAAAATCCTTGATTTCATCACTATTTCATCAGCTATAAATAGATAACCATACAAACTGGCATAACAGTGTCGATAAAGTAGTAACTAGAGATATGGAAAGTATACAAGTGTTTATTGTACTCTTCCTGGTTATGAATAAGGATAGAATGCAATTAAAAAAATAATATCATATAGTGTTCAATTTTACCAAAATGATCTCGCTAATCTCGCTAATCCGACTATTTCTATTTGAATTAGCCATTTTTTAAAAAATCCTTGATTTCATCACTATTTCATCAGCTATAAATAGATAACCATACAAACTGGCATAACAGTGTCGATAAAGTAGTAACTAGAGATATGGAAAGTATACAAGTGTTTATTGTACTCTTCCTGGTTATGAATAAGGATAGAATGCAATTAAAAAAATAATATCAGTAATTAATAGACTTTCACGAAAATTTTCGAAAGATTAAGATCGTCGTAATCGCCTACCAAATAAATAAAATGGAAAACATTCGGAAATTGTAGAAACTTACTGCATCTTTGAGCGGTCAACATTTTCTAGAACTTGAAAAAAAATCTAAAAATTGTGTTTTCAATTGTAATTTTTGTTATAAAATATCACTGGTTATCAAAATTAACAGAGCTACACAAAATATAGTGAATCATTTTAATAACGTTAACGGTTTTTTCGTCATTATTTGTCTTCTTTAGTAGCCGAGTGTTCGAAGACTCGCTCTTATATATATATATATATATATATATATATATATATATATATATATATATATATATATATATATATATACATTGAATTTAACGACGCACTGTAATGATAACTCAGATCTATTGGCGTCGGACGGATGATTAATCAGATGACGGAATTATGAGATGAGAGGTTTCTTGGATAGTGGGAATGTAATATTGTGCTCTTCTCTCGCGTTATCTCTCGTACATGAACAATATAAAATACCAGATCATTCAACAACAACTGTTATTTTTAGGTTTGTTTTATTGGCATTGACTATTTTAAGACACTCGAGAATTCTAGTGTACTGCTGTAGCATAGGCCGTATCTAATTTATCCTCGACGTCGATATATTTCAGAAGTTTTTTCGTTATTCAAAACACACAGCTGTAACTGATGTTTCGATATAGTATTCATATTCGCAGACGCAAACCGAACCGTATTTTCATATTGTGGATTTTTTACTTATTCGATATTCTGCATCCAACATCTAGAAATATGAATACAGTATGGGTATGGCAGAACTGACATATGGATACTTCTTTACATGAGTGTTGGTGAATCGACACTCCTGTCCGTATTGCTAATGAATACGAGAGACGGTCGAACGAAACCGCCAACAGTATTGCCATCGAGAGGTGCAGATAAATGCGAATGCCTGTATACGCGGTATAAGTTGAAAATATAAATAGTGGTATAAGTTGAAAATATAAATAGTAGGCATGTAATGTAATGTTGAAGGAAAAGTATATACGTAATTGAATATTTTGTGATATTCTTATGAAAAAATGATGCATTTTAGTAATAATGTTTTAATCAAATGATACAAATAAAAATGTAACCTCTAATTTAAAAGCACCAATATACACATGAACATTTTTGAGGAGTTTTGTGAAAAGTTTAAACCTAATAAAGAGTAATTCAATTGTTATTTTAAAAAATCATTTATATCCTCCTCATTATGTCATTACCGGATGTTTGCTTGTCAAGCTGATATATTCAAATATGAATAAATTGTTTTGAAATTTAATTCTCACATCATGTAAACAGTTGTTGAATAGAGTATTTCGATGACCGTTTTTAAGTTTTTTTTTCCAAATATTATCCTGAGCAAATTCTTGAAGTCGAATATATATAGTATTCTATAAAATATAGAATAATCCAAATATTTTCACAAGCCTCTAGGAATTAAAAACTATTTTATTCATATTCAAAGCAAAATCATATTCCTCTTGATGGGGTCGTTATCACAGTCTGATGAACCTTTTTACATTAAAATTATTATCACTATTATCATGAGATTTTTGTGTTCTTGCACAAAGCAGAGATTTTCTTCTGCATGCAATAGAACGGTATAATATAATATGAAAACACATTATATATATATATATATATATATATATATATATATATATATATATATATATATATATATATATATATATATAAATATATACACCCGCAAAAGTTTCGTTTATTCACTATCAATTTATTTTGATTTACAAGCGGGCTCAACTACCATCTCGTACACTTTCTGAAACTATCCACTAGACTGAGCCACGAGTCTACTTTAATAATAATATATTGCCAATAACAACTATAAATCTAGACTTAAGGTATACTCCTTTACCCAATCCTACTATTTATTATCGAATTTCACCTATTTTATCGAAATCCCATTTCTTTGCAAGAAAACCTCGCTAGGAGTTATATGCTTGTATCCAAGAAAGAAAAGCTCGACAAACCAAATACTACCATTATATTTGTATAGTACTGTGATATTTTTTGAGTACTCTGATTTTCAGGGAGATTTGTTATTATAAAGTGATACTACAAGTATTAGCGGTCTTGACCGTATACTTCTCTGTGCTAATCTTCTAGGTCGTGAGTGAGTGGCCAACCTCCATTACTTTAGAAATCACTCATTCAAACCTATGAAACAACTAGACCGAAAATATTATATATATATATATATATATATATATATATATATATATATATATATATATATATATATATATATATATGAAGAACTGTAGATAATCAATTAAAAATTCTATTGATTTATTACTGGTGATAAAGTTGACATTGTTTTAATTTAAAAAATGTATATGCCAAATATCTCATTCTATCGTTATTTACCTATTTCCTATGTGTGTGTGGGGGGTGGGTGGGTAGGGGGGAGCGTGTGTGTGTGTGAATGTTGGCATCTACTCACCAGCACCGTGTGACGAATTACAGAAACAACACGCCACTAATTAAAATTGCATTTAGGTTATACCGTCTACCACTATCGATCGAACCCATTCATCACAGTCACCGAGCTGTACTTGCGATTTTTTTCACGAACAATTCCATTTTTTAAACAAAAAGTGTCAAAAATTAACAAAGTTAGTATAAATCATTTTCTACTTTTTTTCAATATATATGCCGCAGTAGACTTCTTGAACTGGGTATGGTGTGTACGACTCCACTAGGAATAGTGTTGGAAACTAAATGAAAAGCAGGCTATAGGGAGAACTCGACGAAGAGAGAGAGAGGGAGAGAGAGAGAGAGAGAGAGAGAGAGAGAGAGAGAGAGAGAGAGAGAGAAAATAACATGAAATTTTAACTTCCGTGCGTCACACGATTTATAAAGTGGTGTTACGTGCATCACGCTCATGCCCAGCATATACACTCTTGAGGGTGTACGCGGGTTCGAGGCTCGACGCTGGTACATGGAAACATTTCCATGCTAAACAATATATTTATATATATATATATATATATATATATATATATATATATATATATATTTTTTTTTTTCATGTGAAATGGTTATATAAGATCAAGCAACCGCTATACTCACACGAATAAGGAGGATTGTTATAGAGTTATTGGAAAAACACACAGTTTCAATTTATTTTTTCGTGATATGGAACCTGAATCGATATATCTCAACTTACTAGTGGCGGTCCTTCCTTATGAAGTAATATTCGCAAGTTTCAATCTTCCATTGGGATGTCAGAATATAGGAATCTATATACCGACTATCAATACACATTCTCTTATCCAAATTTAAATGAAATAATCATGAAAATTGTGACCATAATCGTAGCATATCTAAAATAATTCCATAATCATAATCGTATTCATAATCATATTTATTCATATCATACTTAGAAATACCTTAGCTTCATCCGCGAGAAAATCCTCAAAGAAAGGATCGTCAGGATCATACAGATCGGACATGTCTGAATAATTTCACTCGTGCGGTCGGTTACGTTAAAAGTCAGATCGCTGTTAATTTATTGTACTTATCGCACACATTTCTCTCTCGTAAACTTTAGTAATATTTCGTGTTAAAAAAAAAAACACGCCTGTA
Source organism: Brachyptera putata (assembly GCA_907164805.1). Classification (NCBI taxonomy): domain Eukaryota; kingdom Metazoa; phylum Arthropoda; class Insecta; order Plecoptera; family Taeniopterygidae; genus Brachyptera; species Brachyptera putata. Next base: position 16,977,249 of record OU015464.1, read on the forward strand.
AATTCAGTGCCGCGTGTTCACATGACACAGTGTGTAAAAAACGGGCGTTATACCATGTCACATTATAACAGTATTACGCGAGTAGAATGTACTTTTCTCACTGCAAATCCAAATACACTGCTATATATGCCATGATACACACTCACTGATAAACGAATTTACAGAACTGATAATGCGTGATATTTTTAAAGAATGGTGATAAGATATCTCATTCGGTGCTATTTACTTCTGATTGATTCAACTCTTCGTATTTGAATCACTATCATGGCATCGCATTCAAAGAATCAAGTAGCGAAATTTCTCAGTGGGATTATTTTCCACGTCACTATTATTGTCCAATTTGCATTCACTCAAACAAATAAAATAAAATTGGCACTCCTTGTTCTTTGTAACAATTCTTTCATTCTTTTGAAACTATATATTGAATAAATTCTCAATGAACAGAATGAAAGAACGAAAATTATTTCACATCCCTCATAGATAAAATCACATCTTTTTCTCACATCAGTTGAAGACAATTTGACAGTCGTATTATGTGAAGTAAGAAGAGATTTCTAAGTATAGAAGTGATTCAACCAATGTTTGTAAAAACAAAGAACATCTGGATCTAGCTCTCTCTTCATCAATCTAATTTAATTTCATCAAAAAACAGTTTAAAACTTTACTCATTATTCTTCTGTGTCGTGATGGGTCAATTTCACAATGGATAGGCAAAGTTAGTATACATTTGCACAGCTGAGAGAGGTTTGTATGAATTCGCGAGTTTCTAGACTCTATAGTATTTTACTACAGCACTTTACGAAAGTTCCTGTCTCCGAAAGTTCCTGATTCAGAAATACTTCTCTGTGCAAATGTAGGAGAATTTTGATGAACGAGCAAAGCAATTTAAAAACAAGTCATACTGATTGTTTATGTTGAATGTCGTGTTCTAATGTGTTTATGTTGTAGTTGAGCCAATTTATTTGAAAATTTCATCAAACTTGTGATCCTAATCAGTAGAACACATATTTTACAATTGTATTAATAGTTGATGCAATGCAGTGTTCATCAATTTGATATAAGTTCCAATCAGTCAATAACCAAATTAAAATGAAACTTTTTCTTCAAATTATTCAACTTGAAAACTGTCTTGAACTATACTTTCTTTTCTTAATTCCAAATTCATCTGCTTCGTCAACCCTACGGTAGCTATTACCTACACAGTGAAAAAATATTTCGAATCAGAAAAAGTAGTGCCCCAAAAAAAGGAAATATTAAGTTATCAGTGCAACCCTACTTGTGAGTGTAGCTTGTTTAAAATTGTTCGTAACACCTACGGTACATTTTTTTGTGAATTCAAGCTTAAAATATGTTCTATCAGAGTTGTGCAGATGCTTTTCACCTCTTTTACGATTGACTCCGTCTAGACTCGATAGAAAGTACATTAATCGGTATTGCATTAAATTGTAGAAAAGCGTTACTATATCGAGGGTTTTCTTGACAGATCTGGGTTAGCCTTCACTTAAGCCCCACAATCGTACATTTTCATTGCATTTACAGTTGCTGGGGGGAACAATAATTCCTGGGGGCATTTCTTATAGATATCTTACCAATTCCAGACTATATATATATATATATATATATATATATATATATATATATATATATATATATATATATATATATATATATATATATATATATATATGTGTGTGTGTGTGTGTGTATAGGGCCCATGTGCCTGTGTGGGTATGTGTATGTGTGTATATATCACTGAAGTCAGACATTTTTCCAGACCTGGATGGGAATTGCTATTCATCACGATAGCCCAGCTGGATAAAATGTGTATAGAACATACCGCAAGGCATGTTATAGAGCACATGAGTTGAGTACAGCTTACGATATGTCTTCACTTGAGGGAAAACTCGTTCTACATCAAAATAATCTGTGTTGCGACACAATAAATACCTGCTAGATCTATATTTTCAGATCATTTTCCAACCATAATTTCCTGAAATATTTTGTAGCTACAGAACAGTTTGAATATACAAGTTAGATTGTGAAAAGATGTATTTAAAAGAGCAATAGTTCTTGTTTTTTTCATTTATTAATTAATAATACATCATTACGTGAATAGCCCTTATTATTTTGAGATATTTTCGAAATTAATCATCCGATCGATACAAATTGGCTGGCTCGATATTGACTACATTGTTATTTCTTCATTGGACCGAATTTTCGTACAAACTTTCACCCTTTCAATTTTCAACTAGTGTGCCAACAAAAATCGAAAAACAACACACGTAGGTAAATTCCTTAAACTTGCAAGGAGTATCACAGTTTGTACACCCGAAACGCACTCATATCATATCTCGATTTATTATCTCAAAGTAGGCCTAAAAAATGACTTCATACCAGTAAATATATGTCAGTTTTATTCACATCTCTTTGATAGATTTTCATTCGTGATATTTATTTTCTACTTGAAAAAGAAGACTGAAGAATACAAGATAAAATAAAACTGTGTGCCATCAACTCACCCTTCTATCTTCTTCCTTCGCTGCTTTCAAGTGGGACTCGATTGCATCCAGATCGATCATCGGCATAGCTGTTTCGATGTTGTAAACGTCGAACCCCCCTATACACAACAAACATATAAACAATATAATATGTGTTAAATATAATTGCAACTAAACTGCATGTAATGTGGTAACTGATTTTTTTTTATTTACATCGAAAAATCTTGATTAAAAGTCCTTGATACCCAACTATGGCCAAGTATTAGACGATACTGAAAGTAGTGCGGTATTGGAAATTGACGACATTATTGTAGGGATGTTATCGGACTCAATTATGAGCCCCAAAAACTGTATGCGCATAGTGAAAGTGAATGCGAGTGAGGAAGGAATCGAGCCCCGCAGGGAAATTCTTGTGAATTTATCTTTTTAAATACGATTTTACGGGTTTGGGAACAACACGAAATTTCTGGAATTCATGAATTCTTTAGTGTGGCGAGAGCTAGTTTTGCTGAATGGCTGATCCAAGAAAATAAAACGCTAAATTAATCTGTATCATTCGATAACAATGCTTTTCGAATAATAACATTTTCTCCACCCAATAATGCATAAGTAAAATAGAATACGATTTATGGCATATTATTATTAATAGAATTTTACAAATGTGCGCCGATAGCGCCCCTTAAATTTGACGCCCCAGCAGTCACCGAACGACCCTTATTGGAAGTTCCCTTTCTCCATTTCATTGTATTGTCATTGTTAAGACTGTTGGAATGTTGGAAATTTACCAAATTTACAAAAATTGTAATGAATAATTTATATCTGAAAAAAGCGACATTATTGTAGGGATGTTTCTAATCCTCTAGAGAAGGAAGATGGGTATTTGCCAGTTATAATTTTATAAAAATTAGAATTTACGGATATTACCTTGAAGAAAAAAATTCTAGTCACTCAAGCTAACGAAACCAGAAAAGCACTACAAAAATGTAAATCAAGCATAATATGAGAAGAACAAAGAATCTGTTTTCATATATATTTTTTATTATTGGTATTTTTATTGCAATTCTAGTCGACTTTATTATTTATTATTTTTGTATTTTCGTGTCAAATTGGAGGAAAACAATCAGTTAATTGGTTCTGTGGCACTTTCGCAAGGGAGAGTAATTTAGTTATGGTGTAAAAATAGTAATAACAAAATGTAATGAATATAAGGATCTTCATTTTTTTTCAGACATTGTACTCATCACATTAAAATGAGTATACATGGAAACTGTTTCAATCATTTTTTGTCTCTAGAAACTATTTTTGTCAGATTTAGTATTACGAGGAGCTCCTGATTACAACTTGTAGATGCGTTCACATTAAAGACGAGTAATATATTATTTTTATAAGATAGTTTTTCGAAAAATAAATAATTCAATTCAGAATACCAGAATATTCTTTGGTTTTATTTAATATGCTCTCATGATACATAACAGCATCTGTGGTTCGCCACTAACATAACGTCACAAAACAAAATTCTCAATTTCCATCCCCTAATATAATAATTACAGCTAACAAATTATCCGGCTCATATCCTTCTTTATGGTAATCATCCTATTATACGCATACACACCCACCTACTCTCAACGCCTCCACCCTCATTCCCCAAGGGTAGTAATAACAAAGTAACGCGAAACGCGAGTAGCCTAATTATTATTAGCCCCGCGCTACAAGTGGAAAACCACTCCCACAGTTTCACATTTCACTATTTACGCACATGTTGCCTTTGTAAACAGTAAACCCAATGACATCTGATTTGATTGTGGTTTAACTAATATTTGGTAAATATATTATTATATTACATTATATTCCGAGTACTGCATTGCGTAGATATTATGTTGACTATACTGTGTGATGGTCGTTGTATAATTTTGTAAAATTTATTATAATTTAGTAGAAAGTGAAAACATGTTGGGTAAATCAAATAAAAAAATGAAACCATGTAAATATACATGCATAATTATTCTAATGAAACATTCTACACATATATGCTTTAAAAATGATTAAAATGTTATTTTTATCTGGTGAACATATTCCAAATGATGTTCATTGAATAGTAATTTTCTTACACAAATCGGGACCTTTTTTTTTCAAACCACTAATAATTTGCAGTAAAGCAATACGTTGTTTTCCCTCTCTTCAATAATCAAAATGTAGAAGAAATTTGGCGCTGAATCTAAATTTACCATTGCAGCAGACTTGTGATCACTATCACAGAGTTTCTGCAAGTAGTTCTCATTATCATTATGTCTATACAAATAATTGTGCGTTTTGATTGCATGTGTAGGCCTACCCTCCGTGACAATTGATAGCGTATAGTTCGGGACCATCTTTAAAGTAGAACTTCCTCTTTGATAGATGATAATTAGTTAATTTTATTATATTATTTTCAATGGTCACAGGAGAACAACAACATACTATTGTTGCATATAATATTTACGAACAAATACTCGAGATATATTCGAATACACGAACGTTCGATTGTTCGAACATATTCCATAATGGCCATTCTGAAAAGATTTATCATCGAATATTCTCCCTAATATATGAATGTAGATCAGTCGACTTACCTAGCATCTCCGGCGAAGATCTCTTCTTCTCCCTAGCCGATGGCATCGAGCGTCTTCCAGCCATCATGATGTCACGTCCCCGAGGTCCGAACTCGCGTCTCCTCACTACACCACCCGTCATATTCAACGGCAAAGATATCTCCGATACACCTTTCACACTGCCAATACTGTGACGGTTCTTCTTCATACTGTAATTGATCTCCATCTTCTCCTTCTTACGCGGTATAACCGAATCTTCATCCTTCTCTTTCTCGTTTGACGTTTGGTTTTCTTTGATGAATTTCTCTCTATCGTCAGTGGCTCGGTTTGAATCGCCATGTTGGATATTTTCTTTTGAACACAAATCTTTCTTTTCGATATTTTTCAATAGGACGTCACCTTTGATCACCTCCGTCATTCCTGTTATGTCTTCTGTGACACTGGAGAGGAAAGCGTCCTCTAGTTTACCAATGGGAATCTGTTTTGATTCATCCATGGAGGCCGTCGCCGCCATCATGTAGCTCATAAACTCACTTTCCACAGTTTTAAGTGGCGTGATGGTCTCTTCTAAATCATCTAAACTTATATCCACGAAAGAGTTTTCCTTGAAAGAAATTATCTTGGCATGTTTTGAAGACTTGTGATCAAAGATGTCCTCTTTGGCGAACGCATTTTGTATGTTTTTCAAGTCTGCATTTAAAGTTTCATTCAACTTTTCATCAGCTAAAGCAGCTTCTATGTTTTCAATTTCTAAGTTTTCTGCTTCCGTGACTAGATTTGCGAAGTTCTCTTCTTGAAGAATCGCTACATTAACGGATTCTGTTTGAGGAGAAAGAGCTTCTTCTCTTTCCAACTCTAAAAATGCAGTTTCTACGCCTTCAATCTCTCGTATCTCTTCCTTTTCGCGTTCCTCTTCCTCCTCTTCTTCTGGAAATATATTTTCTATAGAACCTGCGTCCACAAACGCTGTTTCTACGTATTGCACTTCTGGGTAAACTACGAATGCAGTTTCTGTAGTGACTGTAGCAACAGACGCACTATAATTTCTTTCAGTAAGTTTAGTTTCTGCACATTCAGCTGCAGAGAAAACCGCATCTAACGCCTCGTTTTCCACGAAAGTAAATTCAACGTTTCGTACAACCTCATTTTCTGTGATCCCATCAACATCAAACAGAGTTACAATATTGTCCGCTTCTAAAGAGATAGATTCTAAATCTTTGTCATCGACAAACGTGAATTCAACGTTTCTTGTTTCTGCACCATTGATGACTACGTCATCAATTAGTCCTCCACCAACAATTCCTTCCACTAATAAACTCTCTATGTCTCCTTCAAGTGCACTAATACTATCAACGACTGCCTCTGATATCTGTACATTAAATAGATTCTCTAATCCTAAAACAGGCGAAGTAGAATCAACACAAACACTTTCATTGTCCCCCTCTAGTGGAATATTAAACTTTGGTTTATCATAAAACGCTTTTTGGAAGTTTTCAACACTATCCAAATGATTCACACTGTCAATCTTTGATTCTATGACTTCTTCTACAATTTCCGCACCAGCTACATCGTCAGCCTCATCATTGTTGTTGTTATTGTTATTATTATATAAATTATTGTTATCTTGTTCATCGACAACGTCCTCGTCAGCGTCGTCAGTGTCGGAATGATGGAGTTGATGGGCGAGATGCTGGAAGCCCGGGTAATTGGGGTTGACGATGCCTCGGCCGGAGACACGGGGATGCAACTCCCCCGGACAATTACCGTCGTCCGACAACGAATCGGAATCACTTAAGTCTTCGTGACTGAAACAACGGTACTCGTCTCCTTGCGGGGATACGTCCAGAGAGCTTGAACTCTGCTGAGCGTCGGCTATAATTAGATAAAACAAACAAACAAAACATTTCGTAGGTTTAGGTCAGTTTGTTGGCTCCGGTAGGAAGCTAATTGGAAGCGAGGCAGAGTGCTTGGTCAAATACTAATAGAGCATTCCCATATTGTTTAGCAGACCGGTAAAATAGGTATGGACCTAGCTGTAGAATGCGTTTAGAATGACAGGAATGTGACCTGGATACTTGATTCTGTGTGTAATCGGAGTCGGGATTATAAATGAAACAATAAACGCACAGCAGATTGTGATTATGTAATATTAAACTGTAGTCAAGACATCACAGTACCAATGTGTTTGACTAGTGTTGTATAAATAGCTCCAGGAACTACTGGAACTAGGCCCTAGGCCAGGAACTACAGGCCATTATACGCTGATCAGAGCTATGAGTAGCCGAATGTGAAAACATCTTCTAGTTCATATAATTTCAAATAAAGTAGGCTCCACCCATGCAACACAAGTAAAATTGTAAAAAAATGCAACATGAACAGTATTAAAGTATTTGTTGATCAATATTCTTCGAATAGAATCTATAAAATAGTATAGATAAAAGTCCAAAAGATGAAGCTCAGTTATGGAAATATTTTATTCAGTAGTTTCCGATTTTGTGTGCGCCATGGACTGAATTTAATTGAAATATCATCAATTGTCATCATGAAAATTGATAAGCAGTCACGAAAATTCACGAAAAATTAATATATAATAACGAATCCAATACGAGACCAAAACAGCGCGATTTGTAATTTATTTTATATTTTCAATTAAATATTGAAATATTTTACATATTTGCTTCAAAAATGTATCTTATAATTATTATTATATGGCTTTAGTTTAATTGAATCGCATCTCAAGAAGACACCATTCATCATGTTGCACAAATATGTTTTTAGACGATTTTCTTGAACATTTTCTTGAACAAAAAGTCACGCCAATCGTGAAAATTCACTCATTTCGGGCTTTATTTTCGCTCACATTGCTGGTGAACGAGATTGAATTTAGAATAGGGCCTATAACTTTAACAGCTATCTTGATTGAATATTATTTGAAAAGTATATTCTCAACAAATTTTATTTCACAATTATACCATATTTTAAAATGGAAAAACTCTTGAATTATGATTAAAACACTGCGGATTCGATCTTCTGTCTGACACTCAATATTAAACTTCTGTTATAAAATGTTTCACAATTTTGAAAAGTTTTCAACAGAAATTGAAGTTTTAAATTTATAGTTATTCGAATGTTTACCGTCGTAATCGCCAAGGCTGTCATCTGGCGACGACTCCGACAAGAGATCCGACGAAGCGGAGTAGCTGGTGCGATGCACACGCTGTTGAAGCTGCAACTGTTGCTGTTGTTGTTGTTGCTGTTGAAGAGAGACGGCGATGTTGTTGTTGAAGTTTGAGCCGTTGTTGGTCAAATGATCTTTCAGTAAAGTAGTGTTTGGTGACGTCACATAATTGCTGGCCCATTGTGTGCTACACAGAACAATAATTATTGGTGTAATTAAAGGTGTAATCGTTTGATCAATACAAAATTAGGTAATTACTTTCAATATGGCGAAAAATGATCTAGTTTTTATAATTATCGTTCAGATAAAGTATACTACACATTGTAAATTATACGAGTTATGGGATATAATTGTGAGTAACTTTTATATTAGTGTATGAATTATCCAACATCATAAAAGTACTTGTAGTTTGGTTTTACTATATACTTGTGTTCATGAGAGATGACGGCGCGAACCAGCTGCGCGCTACGTGGGATAGGAATTTCGGTCGAAGGGAACCTCATCTCTGGTAGATCCAAAAAAACATATACTTTTTCAATACGCAAATAATAAATGATTCAAGTATGTTCAATGTACGTTCAATCATTTAACGAATGGGCTTATATAATACAAAAACAGAGTGTATCGACTTTTAAAAAATCATGTGTTTATGTCCTTTTTTTTATTAAAAAATATTAAAATTGAAATTTTCCTGTAAATAAATAATAATCAACTGACGTATAATCTCAAATGATAATACATTTTTTATGCTTCAAATACAGCTACACACACGCACTTGTGTTTTATGCAGAGAGTTTGAATTAAACTGCAGTTTCGCCGACTTTACCAATAAATAGCAAGCTTTATTGCCACCATACTAGTCATAAACATTAACGAAATTGTACATTAATTCAGGCTGGCATAAGCGTAGATACAACTACGGCAATAACTTTGCATTTAAATTAGTCCAGTGTACTGACGCAAGAAATGTTATATTAATTTTCACCATGCTTTTAGAATAATAATAAAGCATGATCAAATAGTTTAATGTATTTTTTTAATTCATACTTCATATTCTGGCTATGTGCTGGCGACATGAATATTACTGATTATTCATAATATTGACTTTTTTCATTGTAATACTGTAAAATATAATTGGGAACGAATATGAACTAAAATCCATATATTTTTTCCATTTTATATTCGCAATAAAGCTGTTGATTGGAATAGGTTGATTATTGACTCATGATGTTAGTCTTCATAATTGAAAATTATGTTCGAAAACACTACAAAATAAAAAATATAGGAATACCAGTGAAAGTTATAAATCAAGGGATAAGATTTATAAATCAGCATTTTCATCAAACTTCATACACAGTAAAATTTATTTTCAATTTAAAAGAGATTAAAACCCCGTATTTCATGTAACAACAATATGAAAACCAAGGCTATAAATATCATCCCACAAACCCCTCTACACGATTCATCTATATGAAATACGTTATTATTCAATTCATGTGGAAAACAGAGCAGATATTCAATTGCTAATGTGGCTTATAAACCATGAAATACGCTGCTGTATTCGGCCACACAAAATACTACACGTCAGTTTCATGCAACGCCTGGCTAGCCGCGTATCCGATCAGATTGGGTTGAACATTCAGAATGCGATGGCTCGTGAAATTGATACAAATCTCCAGAAAATCTATAATCTAGCGAATGAAATAAGATATTTGGAAAATCGTGGAGACCAGAATATATATACCTGTGCAGTGCTGTGGTGGAGTCGGCTAGTTTATCCTGTTGGTTCCTGTTTCTTTCCCCCTGGGACACGTTATGGCTGAAAAAATATGAAAATGTAATTGTTTATTTAATTGAACTGCATGTTTTTTTTTCAATTTGAGAGATGCAATCTCTGATGTAGGGCTTGAATAAAAACTAGAAGGTTGTTTCTCTTCGTTGATACCTATGGATAACTGGAAAGTTAAGTAGAATGAGTGGAAGTTGATGGAAGGTTGACTGGTTTGGTCAGATGGAAAAGAGACTTTAACTTTTGGTTCAAGTTTTTCTTACTTGTATCCACGGAAGAATAAGGTCGTCTACAAATGGATAATCGAAAAACTTCGATAATTATAATTATAACGATTGAAGATCTAGTTTGTATGAGTTGTAATGCATTCCTTATCGTAACCCAACTCCCTCTGTACAAATCACAATACCCTGAAAATACCACAGCAATACAAATATGATGATGATATTTGTGTTTTTTTTTGTTTTGGTAGACGATGAGCTTTTTCTTCTTTAGTGAATGTCAGTATATAATACGTAAGACAAAGTTTCAAAGGGTCAAATTAAAGTAGCTATAGTCATCAAGGCTATGGTTTCCAGGCTATAGTAAAAGGATTGTAGTTGAATATAAAATAATATAATAGTCAATGCTGTTAGAATTGAATTTCATCAAAGTAATAACAAAGTGAAGCGAATGGTTAATCTGGTATCAAAGAATGTACTACATGTTTTAATAAGAGCCACTTCAAAGAGAAAATCCACAGTAGAATTAATCCCTTGTGATTTTCCTTCTGTAAGAAAGGAAAATGTAATATTTTTAAGGAAACTTTGCGTCTAATGAACTTATAAAAGTCCTGAAATTCTAAAGCTGTGCTCATTTCTGTAATTTGAGGGCATGAAGCAAAAGCACTTAATTAATATCAAAAACCTGTTGTACTTTGTAGTTGTTTTAATACTTAACGCCATGTTACACCAAGTTGCGTAATGAGAAGTTCTATAGAACGTGCCAGTTTATTCGCTTACTTCAGTTCATTTTACTATATTTTAGCTTTATCATAGACCTTTGTCCATGGTTTTATGATATTTTCACAATATCTACACTTGTTAGTTTAATGTTACAAATTAAAATGATGAACTTTCAGTATTTAATTCAATTTTTAAACTCTTTTCGAGAAGGCAAACTTGTGACCTTATACGAATGTGTTTGAATCATTAGCATCATTTTTGCAATTGAGAAAAGGTTGAGTATATGAATGATGGAAAATAATTGGTAGACTACCTTCTTCTTTCGTGGATACAAGTGCAATTGTATAAGCAGCTGTTGTTCTATACGGTTGTATTTCAGATACACACAAATGAATATAAGCTCTCTTTTATTTAATCGAAATTGTTGTTAATCTATTTTCTAACCTCATTGATTAACTCTGTCTCGAAACGAGTTCACCTTTTAAGTAGATTATTCTCGTATTCACCGCAGTTAGAAGACCTCAACTAATGCAAGTGCTGGGTATCGAAGTACAGACTCCGGCAACTAGTCGTAACTATACGTCACGCCGTTAATTCGACACTGACATTTATATGTAGACTCTAACCAGCCATCAATGTACAGACTGTTCTGATTACAGTGTATTTTACGAGACTTTCAGATTTCCTGTAATCATATTATCCCGTAGCAGTATTTACGATATGTTTATCAGGTTAAACTCTTAAAGAGGTTATGGCTCAAAACTCCTATCCTCTATGAACATACATTGTTCTTTATATTTTCGATATTTTCCGATAGATTCACTTTTATAACACATAACTTACTTAAATCATACTCATTCTAATACTACAAATTTGAGTTTAGTTTCTTGAATTGAAAAATTGAAATTAGTCTGTGTGTGATTGAAATTATTTGATCGAAGTCATGTTTTTATTTGAAACCTAAGTCTTGAAAGAGTTTAGGCGCATACAATATTAGGTATTCTAAATTCAATTAATGTTTACGTCTGATTCTAGTTAACGAACATAATGGAATATCTGTGATACCAAATTTGACCGTTTACGTGATTGTACGAGTATAGATAAAAAGGATGAGTATGAGCATATCGATACATTTTATTTCACTTTCACTTTCTAGTTTACTTTAATTTTTACTCCAATTTTTTCAACCTACTCTTTTATTGAATGGAATACATTGAAGTTATAACTCGAGGGCTAATAAATTAACCATCAGTCATTTTTATTGACGAAGAGATATCTTCTATTTACTCTCATTGAAATCTTTATTCCTCGATTCTTCCTCGATTCTTCTTTGCCTCCTTTCCTTACACATCCTCTTTTCTTCTTCTATTTAGCTAATATTTATCAAACTTATTTATACAACTCTCATTCATGTTCATAATAAATAGTTGATACTGATTATGATACTTTCTAGTAACGAATTAAATACTGAAAATTGTGAATCAAATGATTTACATGGGACATAATTCTCCTTACATCATTCGTCCATATCGCAATAAATCTATATATAACCTTTACGAGTAGAATTAGTGGATATAAGCTTATATATATAACAAGTAACGGGCAAGACTTGCCGTCACGCTTTGGGGTGACTACCCTCTAAAACCACTGACATCGTCTACAGGGATGATCTCATCACATGTTGTGGTGAACGTGGTACGGTACCTCACCCACTACGGTCACATCCTGACTTATCCTACGGGAATAACACCGTATATTCTAGTACTTACATGTGCAATCGTGGTCCAGGGATCTCCGCTACACTCTCGGCTACCTTGAGGCGCATTTCTTCTTCCTGGAAACAGACAAGGAGGAAAAAAAAAATAGATTTATCTAAATACATTAGAGGAGTGTTACCCAATTTAATGACTCAATATTCATAAATACTTGCCACCAATATCAATCTAATATGAGATAGTATTTTTGAAAATGAAACAAATATATCCCAATATTATTCAACAATATTACTTATTTCTGACGTTTTCGTCTTTCTAACTATTCACATATCTGGTAATGCTCAGAAATGAGTTGATTTTTTTTGAGTACACAAAGAAAGTGAGCTGTTCTTATTTCATAATAAAAAAGCCGCTTTCCGCAGCTCAGTTTTTAGTAACTGAAGTTGCCACTGAGTGTGGGTTCGAGTCTCGCATAATGAGTAAGGTTTTGTAAACGTCTTCTCACCCATTTTCACATCACAGTTCCATTATTACCCTCATATGCCTACCCCCAAATAACCTAGCGGTTGTTGGAGTCGTTGAGTAAACAATAGTAAATCTATCAATATTACAAGAGAACAAATTCTTAAAATAATTATTAAATTAAGACGGGAAGACGAAAAATCACATTAATTGATGTCACATTATTGGAAAATTGGTCCATTCGGCTATATAGGTTCAACGGAATCCAGAATTACGAGAATATTAAATGAAAATAATGTTAACCAATCAGGGTATATCTATCAAAGTGATCTATACTCTAGCGTTCAAGTATGTAGACAATTAACTCTTATAAATAGGCTACAAAATGAGAGTAACGGTAATTGAAGACTCGATCTGTTGACTTTAAAGTAATGTTTTATGGGTTATTTGTACGTGACAGACTAGACATCCATGTGTGTGACCAACACGGAAGTGTAGTTGTGCATAATGCATCACCGAAAGATACGTAAAGAGTTTGATACGTCGTTGAGGCTGCGACATTATTCATACACATTGGAGAAGTGACTATTTTTCAAAAATCAGGTGCGTGATCGCATGGAACCACAATGTTATTTTACTAGGAAATACGAACATTTACTTCAACAAAAAAAACTTCAATAGACTAGATGAAAATTCATAATATACATTTATAATATATATGATATATTAATAATCACTCAGAGTTTAATAATGTACATTATATGTAATAATACAATATAATTCAATATATATCCATTAAACCGACACATGGGGAAGAAACACCAATTAATATTCAATATCTATAAATATTTAATTACCATTTTGAAAAATGAGTCGAAAAAGTTATTCATACAAGAGTTTTTCATCTTTCTCTCACATATAAAAAAATAAAATCGTATTTAAAATGACGTATTTGGAGAAACGTCGAGTACGAGGAAATAAGTGTTCAACAATCAAATTATCCTCAAATAATATCAAGCACGACGTGAATCATTACAAGAGAAAAAAATAGAATTACTTTTCTTGCTCATCCATATTCACACGCAGCAAAATTTCAAGAATTATATCATTTTCAAGTTTCAACAAAGTGATGTCAAAACAAAATATTACCAAGTAAAGGATGATGAAATGGTTCACGTGAACGAATTGAAGAAAACCCGGCTCCTCCACGCGTATAATATAACACAGCTTATTTACCGCATGCAAGAGATACGACATGCACACGATATGACTGAGAGATAAAACCGCTTGATAACTCTATATCGAATGACATCTCTATAATTATCACACTCCGAATTTAATTTATAAAGCAAAACATGGAATCGATACAATCATATTAGTCGATACAATAATGGAGAAATTCGTAGAAGTCTATAAAAACCGTTTGAAAATTCGTTATGAAAATACAGCAACACTTCCAATAGGGAAAATCAAATAAGTCTGATGCCCCAGCTGGGTAACGACAATGTGGAACTAACCGGAAATATTCTGTTATATTATACGTACATTATAAATATATACTCATATTAGGCCTGGATGATGAAATGACCATGGTGTTTTGAACGTATTTCAAACAAAGAAAATGAGAAGTGAAAAATATGTAATGTGTGTATTTCAACAAGGAGATTCAAAATAGAAAGATTCGTTGTTGCTGGTTTATCCTTCTTCTCTGTGAGTATAATATATAGGATCTAAAATGACGCTATATGCTGTCCGATGCCCTTGAACTTGAGTTTGTGAAACTTGACATTTGGTGAAAAAGTGTATAGTTAGTTCTTCATTATATACATGAGTACTAATGTCATCATCAATATCATCATCGAATAATAATCTAGTAGCATCACTGACGATTACTGTGATTCTATAGTGAATTTATCATAAATATTTTCTTACACAATATAGTCCTATACAAGGTAGCATTGTATGAATTTCCAAAATTCAATGTACCGAACTTCTACACTCTATTCCACGAGTGAAACCAACAGTACCTGAAATTCAAGATTAATGCACTCTTTTAATCTCCAGCTTACATTTCGAAGCCGCTAAGCAATTTCCTTGGCAATGACTATTCGGTAGTTATTTATTTAAAAGCCCTATAGGCCGTCATCAGGTCTTGCAACGAACGACCTACCCCTGCTACCATCTATACGTGTGAATCGTCCTGGGATGAGAGGTATGGAGGCGAGAGACTCCTAGGGAGAAAGATAACAACTTTTATATTATCCACCAACCGTCTCTCCTAGGGTTTTTACAGCCTTCTAGCTTATACTAGAATTATTTAGTTAAGAATTTGGTGGTTATAGCTTTGGCAAAAACTCTAAAACTAGTGCCAGTACGTTCGAGGTTGAGTAAAACCACCCTTTTAGTAGATAAACATTACATTATTCGCCAATATAGGAGCAAATATAAAATGTATGTCTTTAATAATTTATGAGGTTTGTGGTGTTTGTTGTTTTATACCACGTATATCGGGGTATACTGGGATGACTGAGATACAGTCTCACTGTTACAAACAACAATGGTCACAACAATGGTTTTCATCGATCACGATCTTGTATAGGGTAGTCAGTTGATATGATAACGATTATCAGTCATTTGTTACGTGGAAGAAACTCTGGCAAAATTATTAATTTTGATTTCATCTTTTCATTTCTTACATTATTCTTATTCTGTTATTTGTACCACATAACACGTTGATAATATAATTGGAAATAACCTGATTATGTGATAATATTAATTTTAAGGAACTTATTCTTTCATTTTTGCAATTGACGTAGAAAACCCACACAAGGTTGGCCTAATATAGTTCTAAAATTGAAACTAAGAATGACAACGTAGTATCGTTCGGATAGGATATCTCTAGGGCGACGTTACGTACTATAAAAATGTCTTATGAAAAGTGAACGGAAGTTTTTTTGTCAATTAATAAAATCTTTCTATTGTCTGTGCCCAAGTCATGTCTAACGATGGATAACATTTGTAACTGAGCAAACCCAATTTAGAATCACATAGTAACTATAATAATATGAAAATAATATGGATATTGAAGAAAATAAGATATCGTATGCGGATGAAAAAATCTCCATAAATTGCCTCAACTTACGTGACAGCTATTTATATATTATATGAAATTGACACGAATAAGGGAATATATTACGTCATCAATCATTATATTATCAAAAAGTTTAATATAAAAATCTATGAAAAACCTTCCATACTTTCCGCGTTCTTTTTTGTATGCAACGAGCATTATTACGATCCCCT
The DNA here is from genome assembly GCA_907164805.1 of Brachyptera putata. Classification (NCBI taxonomy): domain Eukaryota; kingdom Metazoa; phylum Arthropoda; class Insecta; order Plecoptera; family Taeniopterygidae; genus Brachyptera; species Brachyptera putata. Next base: position 16,993,726 of record OU015464.1, read on the forward strand.
TACAGCCGTTGTGCGTTTTACCTTATTCTCCATCAAAAGACGTATTTAAGTATAAGCTTTGCAGCATCGACCGGTGAATGTTTGGTTTATCATCAATCGACGTCAGTTAAACTACTTTGTTTGGCTATTGAAATGTTCGTGTCAACTGAACAGTCTGAAGAAAGACGATCGTTTCAAGAACCTATTTCTTTATCATGTTGGCAACACAGGAAAAGGAAATAACTACATGAGAAAGCCTGTACTTGTATTGTTATTATAATACTTATTGCCATAGCAACTAGATCGTGCGAAAATGTTGGTGGTTTCGATAAAAAAAAAACTAGGAAAACGTCAAAAGTGAAATTGGAAAGGAGGTCAATTTGAAAAAAACACACTTGAAATGGAATGGAACTGTTCTCCCCATCCGAATACTTTTGAAAATGAACAATAATTCAGTATACCGAAAAATCATCCCGAGAAACAAGAATTCATATTGAACATTTCAATTTTAGTACAATAGGTCCACTCAGAGATAGATCCCCTCACGGCCTCAATAGTATTAACAGAAACATGGCATGAACTTCTTATATTCATGGACCATCGAAATCACAACATAGAATTCATCTCTATCTTGAGAAGAAGAAAGAAGAAAGAAGAGAGAAGAGGAAAGAAGGAGGTATCCACAGAAAACATCAACAGCGATACTGAAGTAAGTAAATATAAAACTATAAAACAAAGTATTTAAAATGGATATACTATAAAATGTACCGCACTAAATAAATATATAGGTTAACCGTACTTTCTATAGTTCAACCATAAAACAAATTATTCAAGAGAGCTGGAACCACTGATGAATATAAAATTAAATTCACAGACGTCAGTAGAATGTCGACACTCCCGAGCTACTTTAGTTGTTAACAGGGGAGACGGTTTATCGCAACCTCCATCATTAGGGGTATAGGATAGCTGCATGTAACGTCCATTACGTACTAAATTATCTCAATTGTTCTTAATTATAAGATATCAAGATAATGGGTTTGAGTTGAACGTGAACGTTACTGCTATGGTTGAAGTGAATAATAGTCTTCTTTCAATCATCACGTCATGTTGTTGCCATAGAAACAATAAGACTTTCTGAATATCTGAGCAACAAAACGTGAGGAGGTCGTTAGGTGAAGAGCTTTTCTTAATCATTAATATGCAGGTACACTTTATCAGTAGTAAACAGAGAAACTCAGGCATTACTATTATTTTACTTATATATAACAAATTTATGCGTATAACATTTTTAACGAAGAAGATTTTATTAAGTAATTTCAAATCACATCACGCAACGATTAACAATTTGATTATGAAAAAAAACTCATTTTGTTGGTTTTAATTCTAAATCACGGAGTACTAATACTGGTAGAACCTGAAAATTTTCCTCTAATACGGAGTCATTATTTTGGTTTTTATTACAAACTCGCTCTTCAAGGGTTTTTCCAAAGCAATGTGTTCATTTTAAAAATAACTTATACTTTAAACAGAATCATGGTCCAAATCAGCGTTAATTTCAGTACTAATGAACGAATTAATGTAACGACTGTACAGACTCCCATAATTCTGAAATACTATTTAAAAGAGCATAATTACAAGTTTTTACATTCTTTATGTGCATTTCCACCCTACCCCCCATCCCCTGCCCCCTACCACCCCCCCCCCCCACTGATACTATAATATATAATCCTATCTGTGACTCGAGTAACCATTCCTTCACAATATATTTTCCAATTCGACCTCTACGTTGTAATAATCAACATGGTTTCAACAATGAAAAACATTTCCAACGGTTTTATTTGCTTTTCGTGACAAGTAACGCAAAAATGAACGACTTTTGCCGACATAAGATTCGCAGTTGAATCCAGGTTGAATAAATCATGTGAAAATAAAATATTTCGATATGAAGTATTTGAGAACACAGTGTTTAAGCTTCTGTCTGACAACATGTATATATATAGATGAAATGTGATGTACTTTATAACCACTTATTCTTGACGAAATTGTGTTTTGAAAAATGGAATAAATTACTCCTCCCGTTCAGCACGTCACTACAAGCCAACTCTAATGTCATTCAAGTTTGGGAAAATATTCGCAATAATATTCACTCAATATGAAAAATAGGAAATACCGTTATTCTTTCATAAGCAATAGTATTTGCCATTCATCCGAACTTCAAATACACCTGTTTCGAGATTTGCCGTCGAGATGTGCCGTATTTATTGATACATGTTTCGTATATTCTTTTCTAATATTAAAGTTACACAACTGGAGAGGTGAAAGCATAGCATTATTTTTATATAAATAAATAAAAACTCTAACGAATAAAAGCTTTTCTCTGACAGTTTTATGTCGCTGGCTGAGTTATAGGTGGTATATTGCATCAATATCAATGACGTTGACGTTTTCAAATGAAATATCAATAATCGATATTTATTGTACCTATATATACATATATATATATATATATATATATATATATATTATATAGCCAATCTAAAAATGGGTAGGTTAGGGATATACGCCATCAGTAGTTGTGAACATCTAAATTATTCATAATAATAACTTCATTGTCCTATAAACTGTTATGTACTCAACTGTTCGTAGTATCATTTTGTATAGCATATTGCAAGTATTGTTATAGATATGACACAAACGTAATGTATTTTTAATTCGTTTTTAATGCAATCGTCAATTTTATTCAGGAGAATGGTGGATCGAGACTCATAGAGTTAGTGTGGTTTCCAGTGAAAATGAACTTTCGGTTGATTTAAACTGCAATGTATTATGTTGTTTCGTGGGGTTCATTGTGGCGTCACAATGACTGAAATTACATTTTCTAAAACGTAAGAGCTTCTGTTATATTTTGCATTCCGTTTCGAATTGAAATCGATATTCAAAAGGAATATCCATTAGCAAGTATTGTCATTCAACGTAATAATTTGAGTTGCATACTTTAGTTTCTCTCTAACGTTACATTCTGAAAATATAATCGATTATTCCATTGAATGATTAGGTGTAATCGTTCACACTGAAATCACAAAACAAAATGTGTTGTACCTTAACCAAGTTTCCCTTGTTTCATCTACCTGTATTGGAATATATGAATTCACTCTTCTGCCTCTAGTGTATATATATCTATATATAATATAGTCATAACAGTGATTGCATAATTTCATCAAGTATAGAAACGGTCCACAGAGTTGGGACATGATGTGGAGTTCTATTTTTTAGGTTGAAAGTAAAAAATGCATTCTGTTCTACTTTTTGGGGGAAGGGTACCCCTTATCCCAACCCCAAAAAAGTATCATCCTGTTTATACATTGTGTTTTTTTTTTAACTTTTCATGCCCAACAAGTATATGGACTGATTATTACAGGACTACAAATTATTTCTCGTTAAAATGATATTAACCACTGTCAACATGGTTTAGTAATAGACCTCGTAAAAACTAAGACATAGAGTAACTTAATTAACTCACTAGAAAAATATCATTGGTTAATGGTACATGATGCTCAATATTGTCATAATTTCAGAAATAGATTGCAACATCCGAATTTAGGAAAAACTTGCTAACTCACTTGGTCGATTTCATAGTCATTTGATAGTCATGCTCATGCTCATTAAACTTTAAATGTATAGTTTTATTGTGAATAATGTGAATCAACACCTCACCACCTACGACCGTGTTCGAATACCATATTCATTCTACATTTCGTTTTCATTATTTTATGAGATGACCCTCATACAAAATAAAAACGGACGTATCAGGATAGTAGAAACGTAAAAAAACCTATATCATACATTGTAATACACAGTTGTTATCATTGAAAGTAGATCATTTCCTCCTGCTCCCCTAATAACAGTTCGTGTTCACAAGTTTTATACTGCTGACAGTAATAGCTTCTGGCTGAAAGGTATTGTATATGGAAGGGCTTACTCTATGTAACACTGCCTTAGGTAATGTTATAAAATCCAGACATATTATCGACTTAAACATATAAAGTAAAAAAGGGGGACGAGGGTTAACTTTCCAATGGCTTCGCCTATATATAAGCTGGGGTTTGCAAAATATCAAGTGATATATATATATATATATATATATATATATATATATATATATATATATATATATATATATATATATATATATATATATATATATATATATATAAAGACACCTGCACATGTAAACTGATACCGTATCTTGACTTCAATATTAATAAGATGATTATGTTTTGGGATGGTCGTCTAATTTAACTGGCGATTTGTAAAGCCATGGTGATCTGCTACGAAAAGTCTGTACAAAAATAGCAAGAATGGGTTTCTATTTTTATTTTATGGATATACTTCATTTGGATAGTGTTTAGCGGGTCGAAACTCTCATACGTCATTACTGGAAGATGCAAGAGACGGTCGATTGTCGTGAAAACTTCTGTAGTTCAACGACGCTGCTTGGTGTGTTAGAAGACATGCAATAGTTAACTGTTACATTTACTAATGGGTTTTTGATGAGGAGTTTGATTTATTATTTATATGACCCAGCAATTTGGTGCAGTATTATTCATATGAATAACACAAGCATCTTGGGATGCAATAAAATGCAAGGTGCATCATAGCCATGTATTTTTATATATAATTCGATTCGAACAAATGTAATATGAAAAGGCCCAAATTTGGGCATAACTAAGGGGCTATAACCTGATCCTAGGGACTCTTGCTCAAACTGATACCTTTATATGAAGAATAAAAAAAATAAAGAGACATGTGCCTACTCTTCATGAAACAAAAGTAGGCAGGCCTACTTATATGGAAAAACCGTTCAACCAATTTTTCTGAAAAAGAATCACAATTCCTATTCTGGTGTGACACCAATATATTAAAAAGTTTCAAGTCGATTGGTCTTTTTTCCTAACCTGTATGCTGCGTACAAAATTACAAACAAACAAACCCTCAAAAATTACAAACATAAAAACAAAGCCCATTTATTTTCGATATGTTAAATGGAAGTTTTCGCTATACGCTCATCTAACTAGTCTGCGAGTAAAAAACGTGGGAGCATTATCTTATAAGTTGAATGTAAAAAAGCTAGTCCAGCTTCTATAAGCACGATGACTGGAAGATGATGTAATGAGGTCATGCCAGTAGTATAATGTGGAATGCCTCTATGTCTACTGTACCAATCTATTCGTAAATACCACAGTCAACTCTCTGAATTCGGAATTCAAGAGAAAAATTAGAACCAAGTTTTTTCGCTCTAGGGAAACGCTGTAATTACTACTAAAATAAGCGAGACATTTTTCAACCAACATCAAAATAGCTAACACTGCCTTCTGAATTGGTATGACGTTTGTACAGCAAATAAATAAATACTACTAATCGTGTAAATGTCCATGCTCATTATAAAATACAGTGTACTGCGTACAATGTCCATGCTTACAATTCTGAAGATGTTTGATATATTTTCTGATATGTATCTAAATTTATTAATTGAAGTGTGGTAAGCACACAATTTTGTTTTAATAACGATAATCTTCTATAGGTTAGCATACTTCACATTTTTTAAGTTATCGACCCCAGCTCAACGACCCCAACAGCAGCTACGGTATACAGGGGTACGAATGAGCAGGTGATGATGAAACCATGAAGTTTCATGGATAAGTGAACGACGCTTACAAAAACTCATGTCTCATGCAGGAGTCGAACCCACGCTCAATGTTAACTTCACGTTCTATTATCGTTCTATTCTAATAAATCGGTGCCTTACAGATGAATGAGCCACGGAGGAGGCCTATTTAATGTAGATTTGACTTTTAAAAATGTTTTTCAAGTTGGCTATAGTAACATGATCAATAAATGGATAATATAGAAATTATAGTCTGTATGCACACAAATAGCTACAGACTTTGCCGAACAATTAGTTATAAATAATAAATATACTAACCTGAATTCACGTACTTATTTCTAATGACTAAGTTGATTATCTAACTTGTAGACGTTGTTACGTGAAATTGGTTCTCTAACGTGCAATTAGGGCGATCATCCCTTCAGTCCGATATGCAACAAGTTTACCTTGTTCGTGTTGTAGTTCTAACGTTAACTAGAAAACAAACTATTTATAAGTATAGTGTCTTTGTGCTACAAAGTTGAAGTAATTTTCTGCGACATTATTAGGTGTATAGAAATTACAACAATGAAAAAGTTGTATACAACTATAATACAATTGTCTGAGATTAAAGTCTCCACATTTTCTTTGAAGCACGATTACTTCATCCAGATGTTGATTCAAAAGCCTAACTAAATATGATGAATACCCACTTAACAAGAATTCACATATATTTAGATTTTCCGACCGTGTATCTCTAATCATGAACGAACGGGCGTTTTGACCCGCCTGTTAACGTTAATTGGTAGCTTAGCTGAGTTACCGAATTAACCTCATGAATCCACGTTGAACGTCATTCCACACATGCTGGTGGTCCGAACATCCGTAAGCCCTGTTCAGTAGACTTCACGATTGAGTGTGTCAACCCTTCAACGCTCGTGGAATTACAGCTCAAGTTTATATGCTAAATCAGAATGTTAACTAGTCAAATTAAACTAAGCTTAAATAACTCAAATCATCGATCAATCTAGTAGATGAGAGCATTTCGTACATTACCAGTAAGTATAATGTATTACTGGAGGGATCATTTTATTGCGGTGTCGATGATTTATGTGATACTGTCAACGCAGTTCACATAAATGTCGATATTGCGATGAGATTCTCAAGTAATCCGTAGTTTAGGAGAAAAAACACACCTAAAAGCAGTATTATTTTCTATTTTTCCCATGTAGAAACACGTCTACTACTCCTAGATATAGATTTAGCGTCATGAAAACTGTTTTTACAACCGAAACCATGCCTTGTTTGTTTATTTAATATGTTAGGTGGTGGTAAATGTCTAAAAAGAAAGGGGTGAGAGAAGGGTGGGTTGGGGTAAATGTCTGAACCTAGAACCTGTAACTGAACTATGTTCGTAGATGTATATATAAGCTGTCAAAACTTGTTGAGAAGTGGTAGAAAAAATATATAAAAAAGAGTTTTATGAGTAAAATAAATCAAAATGGGGGGTAAGGTAATTACTTTCCTCGAGTTTTCTTAAGCTGGCTGAAATATTAAATAGCTTGACACTCTTAATCAAGTGCGATTTCAGGGTTTTATAACTTTTTGGAGGCTGACATTTTTCTCATGTTCTATAGAGAAGTACTTCAAATTAATACATAATTGACTTTATTTGTAGGAATTGTACCGTATAAATACCTCGCATTATTTACAATTTGTTCACATTCCAGATTTGGTTGAGAACATTTTTCTATTTCGTCGCGATATCATTATAGTTTGGGAACAAAATGTTTGGAAAATCTTCATCAGGAATAATAATTATTACTATATTAATCAACTATAACTTATATGTTATCCATTTCCATTACTATATAACTCATCTTACCCAATATCTATATTTCCATTATATCAATGGTTAGTGGAGGTTTGTTAGTGAAGTTTCAAGAATAACTCTATAAAACGAAAAAAATATTCAAACTCATTTGCTAATTCGAAAATAACATTTTTCAAAATAACATAGAATTAATAATCAATGACACCACTACAAAACACTGAACTTATACTGTCGATGACTCAAGTAAAATTCCCCGTCCACTAGTCTACGTGCAAGTGTCAAACTTCTTGCAACACCCCTGTCAACAATATCAAGCATAACCCCTTGTTCATTTCACACTTTACATACAAGCAATCACCATTTTAATTAACAATCTCACCCCCACACTCACTCCCACACACAAGACAACCCCTCATCCTTCTTGACATTCAGATAGAAACTCCACGCGGCAGTGATTTGCATAGAGCTCTTGCCATCAACAGCTGACTGTCAAGTATCATTATGAATATGATATTTCACACATAATAGAGACGCACAATCGAGATACATGGGTCTGCCTATGTTCAGGGGCGGAACGACATTTAATGATGGACATTCATTGACTAATTGTATCAGATGAACAGTCATTCAATTTGACTCGTGGATATTGGGATGGTTAACTATTATTACATACTTTATAGAGCCGCATCCTTCCTGTCATCGAAACCACCAACACCCTTGTTATGATCAATCAGTAGTCTGTTGTTCACTGTATGGATATTGAATAATACTCATTAATTTGACCAACGGTTAAAGATGACGATGTATTATACAATTTGTAACGAGATAGAATCATATCAAGCGGACTTTAGTTTTCCCTTTCCCATAAAGCTCTATTACTAATGGAATAATTTAATAATTGATTACATAGACTTGGTGTCTGCAGTTGGTACTGCTGTCTAATAGTACACATACGTGAAATATGACGTGCGAACGTATTTAAATTAATTAATTGAATACTTTCGAACCAATCTCTTACCATATCGGATTCTGTGGTCCAAATCTTGTGTCCGCATGTTATACAACCAACCTACTACCGACACTACTCGCCAAGTTCACTGCGGCGAATTGAACTACCCACCAGACCGTCCCCCTCTCCCCTCCTCCCTCCCCCGCGCACTCTTCTCGGCCCACCTCCAGCCCCGGCACGCCGCCGCCGCCTCTTGCCTTACCCATCACTGCATGCCGCCCCACGAATCCTCGCGCCGCCGATAGTTGGCACCACTGATCCAAGACATATGACACATTAGCGCGCGCACACGCACACACAGAAAAGCACACATGTATGAGAATAATGAAAAATGATCACGGGAGATGTCTATTTGATGATCCTATTCCATTTATAACTATAAGTCGTTGACAAATGAGGCTAATATTCAAGCACACACGTGGAATTCCGATGACACTTTGCTTGGTAGATTTCCCGTATGACTCGTGTTATAATGTTTGATCAGTGTTTAGAGAGAAGTGAGATTGAGTGCAAATTGCTCTGGAAGAGTCTGAAATGAATTGTGTATGGGAATAGAAAATAAGTCGTTTGAGTAAAGAACAGATTGAGTCTACAGATACGGGTACGTATTGTTGAAGAAATTTAGTTATTGATTTTTCAATTTTTCAATATGGTTAATTCGATTCAATATTTTGTGTGACAAAATAATTAAAACATGAAAGCTTAATTGTAAATCATTTCAAGTGTAGACATGAGACAAGTTTAGTATTAATGTTTGACTCACATTTCAGTAATAAGTTCCAACTAAATCAAGCCAACTAAGGTTGATGGCAGGCACTTAAATATCGTAGATGGTTTCGTTACTTTAATAACCAATAAAAATACACAACTTCTCATAAAACTTCATGTAAATACAGGCTATATTTTCAGTTATTTTAAAATACAATCAGGTCTTCAGAGTTGGTAACCGAGTTTATATCTCGAATTATGGAAAATCATAGTTTCTATAATTATTTTGTACGAGCAAATAATCTTAACTTTTATAACTCAAAATTCAAACAGGTCAATTAAGTTGCAATGTTTCATTAGACAAATCCCACTGGCAAATACAGGTGTACGTACTACTTGGGCTTACTTCCCAATAAACTTCTCCGTCTCGTAGAAACTCCGACGTCGAAACAGAAACCCTGGATAATAAACGGTCATATGGGTTCAAACTTACCCATAATGAAACATATTTCATTCCAAAACATCTCTATAATGCTTACTACTCAGCTACACCACGTTTCACCTGTGACTTTACGATCTCTCATGCAGAACAAAATCGATACGATATCGTTACTACGACTTCACCGCACGAGATTATTAGATACGAAGCAGTTAGTGTGCGATCCCCCACACCGCACACACACCTGAGAAACATCTTAAACTACTAGCTGACGTCTGGTACGCAGTATGCTCAGGAGATATGTCATTCGAAGTATCTTGAAAGGTTTATGGTTCGCTGTAGTTTTTTTTCTTCTTCTTGCCTCGTGAATGTAATTTAGCCGAAGTTTCGACTGTGAGCGGGACGAGCAAGTACATCTCGAGGCGAGAGATAAAGCCGGTTGAGACGGTTATTGGTGACATTCGTTTCCATTAGGCAGCGCCACCGTATAGGGCCTACGTCGAACAACTTCAGAGTACGCGGAGGGCGTGTTCAGGACTCAGGAAACAGCTTCACTGTTAGGGAAATAGAAACTTTGTTTCTTTTTCACACAAGAAGAAGAAAATGTGAAATCTAAAAGCAATAGAACATCGTATATTGTATCAAGCCTAGAGGTATATCCACGTAAAGCAAGGTGGCGGGAATGTGAGTTGGTATATTTCGAGTAAATTGCTGTCTTTTATTTGCCGATGAAGAAGTTTTGTTGTTCGATGCGTGGGAAGGATAACAGACGTGCGGTAAACAAACGGAATGAGAACGCGGAGACATTGAACGTAGTCTATGGTTATGAAAATCTCGATAGAACCCGTAAGATAATTTGAAGAAATGATGCTTGTTTCGTTTTATACGAGCGAATCCATGAGAGATAGTATAAGAGAGTTCTATTTTTGAGTCTAAAATAAATGAGACGAACAACAATTTTACTTCGGAAAAAGTTTCTCAAATGGAAAAAATGTCGAATGAAAAAATGAAAATTCCAGTAGTATAGTCTTATATTCCCAACTTTTCTTGAACATACCCCACCACTCACCGCCCGCCCCCCACCCCCGAAAGACTTTTCCTGATTTTCTTCGATTGGTTGCCCGATCCACGAGAGAAAGAAAAGAAAATTACATGATTGTTATCAACTTCCAAAATCCAATCCTACCGATGACACAAGGGGTTGGATTTCTATCTCGAGACAGGTCGGGGGTGGGTGGGTGAAGGGTGGAAGGGGGTTGTTTGAGTTGGTGCTGTTTCTTTACTCAGTTTTAATATTGGCCAGAGTGTTGACCATATGGTTCTCGACATCACTACGTCAAAGATATCTCTCTCGCGACGAACAAATATTGACCGACTCAAGTATTTGAAGATGGGAAATAAGCCCTCTACTTTTATTGCTACACTGAAGCACAACACTATCAATCTTAGGGGTGACTTTTCTGGTAAATATATATATATAACTTTTCTCAAAGCAACATGTTTACCAAAACATATCTGAAAGTATACGAGATAAAAATAAAAGTATGTATTTTGATTCTTTTTCTGAAAATGTTAGTATCAAATTGTTTTAAAGATTAGGACGAAAACATATAAAGATTGAAGATAAAGGTGGTTGAATTATCATCCGGTTGTTTTTCTACATTTATATTTTTAGTTTCGTTCACAGCCAATGATTGATTATCTATGACTATTAAATGATAGTATAAGATAAAATTCACTCGTAATGCACAAGTAATATTCCAATCATTTTCTATTGCCATTTAAATACTATTTTGATTGTTCTTCGGATTATGTCGTTCCTCTCTTACGTAGGTTGTTTTTGTTACGTACACCAATTACGAACTTTGTCGTGTTTTAAAAGTTCACGTACTATAAATTTCCGAAAACATACATGCATCCCATTATTTTATCTGGGTAGGGACATGTCATATAATTAGTACATGATATACAAAAATGTTCTATCTTTTAAACCAACAAAGCATTTTTACAGTGTCATCTTGTTGAAAAAAGTATCTTCATTTTTTTTTAACTGTCTCTTTCTTTTCTTTCCAGCTGAGTAACTCAATTTAGTACGTGTATTAACGCACGCCGGGACTCATTCCGGCATCGTCATTCCACCCTTCTAGTTACCGTCGTAGCTACCGATGTCGGAGCGACTCCCTACCAGTGATGAGCGAGCTACCGACTACTACTTCTCAGGGGGAAACGGCGCTCCGGATTGAAGGCAATTGTCTCGGCAGGAATCACAGTCTGCCACTTTCACTATTCTCTCTCTATCCCTCTCTCTCTCTTTTTCTCTCTCTCTCTCTCTCTCTCTCTCTCTCTCTCTCTTTCTTTCTACTTCATGACTTAGTCCTAGCTGCTGTGGCACGTAACGTAATTATCTACCCTGAGTTCACATGAGTTACTTTCCTATGAAATATTGTGTTACTAAAAAAAAAGGAAGAAAGGAAGAAAAGAATTGAAGAAGTGAAATTGTTTTTTGAAGTTTTGTCATGAAGTATGCCAAGTTGATTCTTTCCAGAGATCATTCGTGAGATTACAAGCTTTCTGCGGTAATCTATATTATTTCTAGACTTCATTGCGCCAACGATATTTGTACTATAGTATATGGTACGATAGTAGCATATCTCACCATTCTACTTCCACTCATACACCATTCCAAATATATATAAACCTTCACCTAAACCATACCCTTTCTTTTTGTACTACCCGCTCATTCGTACCCACATACAACCTCGATGTTTGTCGAATTATTAAGCCCATCAAAAAATTATTCATTGAGAAAGAAAAATCATTGGAAACAAATCATATATCTACGTCAGAAATAAACAAAGGAGAATCATTGAAAACAAATCATATATCCACGTCAGAAATAAAGAAGTGAGAAAGTTTTTTTTTATAAAATATTGAAAACTAAACTTTTCTTTTATAGAAACTTTCACAAACCTTTACCTTTAAAAATCAGGAAAAAATTGTTTCAAGATAGAGAGGCATTTTCTTACATCAAACATTATGACCAAGACCACCATTAATTGGAGAGAGAGAGAGAGAGAGAGAGAGAGAGAGAGAGAGAGAGAGAAAGAGAGTTGGTATTCCAAGAATTGGTGTCCATTTCTCTTTTTTTTGTCGTCTTTTTCACTAAATTACGGGCTACTCAAAGTGGATTTTGTCGTTGAGATGGTTTGTTCTTGCGTAGCGGTTTTGTGTGTGGGTCGACATGGCAGCTCGCCTCCTAGCTGCGTGACTTGGTTGCCGTTTGCGTGTCGTCGGCTCTATGCTTGGGCTTTTCTACGGCAGTCTATCTCTCTCGTACAGGATAGCTATACGACGACTCTGACGACTTCGTCGACGACTCTGACGACGACCACGACGATCAATAAAGAGGACACTGTGGAATACTAGATTACTTGTTGTGACAACAACCAGAAAAAGAAAAGAAAAGTCAATGTAGATAATTAAAAAATGAGAAAAGTTTACAAGCAATAAATGTCAACGTTAAGGGTTGTTAATTTGTAGAGTTATTGCGGTCGAGGTTGAGTTCGACGACGGTTCGATAAGTCATTGCAAGTCTATTCTGGATACATTTACGCCATATCTCATAATCTGGATCAACTCGATCAAAAACGAACTATATTTATCTTAATTTAAATTGTATCAAACTCAAAGCTGCGTTGTGACGATTTTTGGGATAGCTCGAGAGCGGAGGTTCAACTTTTTGACTTATTTTTTGACTTTGAGGAGGCTGAGAATTAGATCGAATCATACGACTTATGACTTATTCAATGATACACCGCGTGATATACCATATATTTTTCTTTATATTACTTGGAGGCTATTTTTATGGAACTAATTTTTATTTGTTCATTGAAGCGCTCCGTGACCTAAGATGATGTAAATCTGCAAACTTCTTTATACACATGATGTAGGGTTTTTATAATGTTGAGTGATATTGAAAAATTGAGCATTCATGAGAAAATCTGAATCTTGAGTGAGTGTACGATAATTATTGTCGGTACAAGAAAACGCAATATATCGTGTATGTGACCGGTATTGGCTATTCCAACAAACATAGTATAATATAGGCGTTAGTTCGTGTCTCGTATAACACCCTGTATATGTGAACGAATTATTTAATTATTTTTATATCCATACAACTTTTTCATTGGTTGTACATTAAAGAATGAGCAACAATAACCAATTATCTGCAGAGTTCTTATTAGATAGAACTGTTAACTGAGTTTGGAGGAATAGAGGTAAATTGTAGAGGAGAATATGATTTAAGGTCTGTCAGCTGTCACTCAGAGCACTAGAGAAGTTTCATTATTCTCAAATATTCAGAATATGCATGAGTTCCTAATTACTTATGAACATTTTAGAAATTTCGAGCGACAATTAATTCACAGTTAATAAACTCGCGTAGTACCAAGGAGGAAAAATTACTCTTTTTCATGAAAATTTTTTACTCAAGAACTTATGACCACATTTAAGCAAGATTTTAGAACTACACATATTCTGTGTTAAAAGCGAGAAAATATTTAACATCCTTGAATCAGGACAACAGGTTTTTATAATAATCCACTGTTGGGCTAACAGTGTAGTGATAATATTTTCATAATTATAAAAAAAGTTAATATTTTAATAAATTGCAATTAACTGGATATATTTCACAATTTTATCAATCCTCCCAATTATTCACGGATCCTATACCAAAGATATATATAACCGAACTGGACTCTTTATTTTCAGTTCGGTATCCAAAACATGAGTATGCGAAATAAATGTTTTCCCTCAACAATCTTTATTCTTCTTCTTTCTTGTCTACATCGCAATCTCCATATCAACATCTTATGTCCATATTTCTACGGTCAAAGTCCATTTCCATCGGGACCTCATGAATTTCACTTCCCCCTTCTTCTTCCAGTCAGGATTGCCGTTATGACCAACTGGTCTCTCGGCGATTTATGCCATGTCTTTCTCTATAATATGCATATATACGACACGTGTATGGGGAACGCCATGATTCTCTTATATTTCCTTCCCAAAAGCGAGAGAAAGAAAAGTTCTTGATGGAATAAAAAAACATCGTATTCTCCTTATACGTGTTGAAGTGTCACACTCACGTTGTACTCAATTTCATTCAGATAATAATTGTGTTTTTTTTCACCTTTCCACCCCGAATCCTACCGTTTTCACCCGTTTTCACCCAGACAAGGCCAAGAATTCCTTCTATACAGTTTTTTTTTGAGAACAAGATCGGATGCAATACACAAGGGAAATCATTGTAATAGAATCACCAAATGTAGTTCCAGTCTGCTTTATTTCTTCTTGGGAGCAGTAATTCGTTTCTTACTTTTAAATAAGTTATTACAATATTCCCGTCCTGTATATTATGACATCCACACGATACATTAGCTCCCTCATCTATAAATCAGATATGTACAGCAATATTTTAAGATAAACTCTTTTCAATCTCATTTTACAAATGGAGCCGATTACAATAATGATTACACATCTCATTGATTGAATTGTTTCTTGTCAAAGTACTCATAACGACTATCCACAGTCACGAGAGAGCGTACTATACGAAATGATCGACCCGGGACCTCTTTCAGTTTGATGGCTGTTGTAACTATCTCTCTTACACCTCAGAAGAACGTCATTGCCGCGTCTTGACACGACGATCATATAGCCAACTACAACTGACGTCACAAACTCGAAACCACTATGCGTGAGATGAGATGTTTCGTGTACCAAGTTGAACACAAAATTCGTGTGACGTCATTATGGAACGCATACTTGTTGCCTGATTACGCGTGTTCAACTATACAAACTTAACAAACGCATAAGGTTAAACGAACCTACAGTAAGATGACCTCTAAGGTCACAAGGGTCGTTACACAACGACGTCGGTGCGTGACCGTCGCGGCGCGAGGACGTCGTTGTCGCTCTGGGGAGCGATTACCGTTTGTAGTTTGGACACTATAACGAAGAGAGACTCGACAGGCCTGAAAACTTTCATCCAGGTCGAATGAAGATATAAGCCGACCTCGATCCGATAGCCGGTCTGAGTAAACGAAACCACCGTTCGCCGAATAAAAGTTATGCCATTTATGTTCGTTTCGATTCGAAAGCACACACGACAACAAGTATATACGTTGACGATCAGTAGTAAAAATAAAGATAGAAACAGGCTATTAAGGTATACAGCGCCGTTCTGTATCATTTCGGTTCTTCTTTTCACAGTTTCGGAAAGGAAAATGGGATGCAATAGGTGTTAGATACCGTAGCCGTTTATGTGCAATACGTTGATCTCAATAGGTAAAGTGACCATCTTCTTTTCGTTAATCTCTTGCACATTAACAATTGAATAAGAAGTAGGCATTGAGAAATAAAAGTCTATTGGCAATCGACAAAGTTGCATGGTAGTTTGGAAGTTGAAACGAGAAGAGTTCTTGAAACCCATGAATATAAAATGCGTAAGAGCTAGCCGGGGATGTGAATGTGGAAATGGCGAACAACGTTTATATATGCTAGGAAATGGTAATACTAACATTGTTCTATACCGTAGTAACAGTACAGACGGTATCTAATTAAATATAGAAATTGAAGAAGATGTACGAGTGTGTGAAAGATGAGGGAATGGAGGGGAAGCTATGAATTATAGAAACGCAGCTAGAGATATCGTGCTGAGCGCCCCAGTAAAATAAGAAAGTTGATGACAGCTAGGGGATAAGGTTTGAGAGAGTAGGTGTTAATAAGAACACCTAGCAAATGATAACACCTACATAGTGTGAGATTTAATGATATTTCCAACATATGAACATAATTTCGTTTGGGTAGTTTATGAATTTATTAAAACGACTTAAAACCCCGTGTAATTCGTATGTTTAACTCGTTTCATTATTCATCTGACTTCTCTTATTATAGTGCACGTCGGGTAATTCCTTCCATATAAACTTGAAGCTATTGTTTCCTTAACATGATTTCTTAATGTGGTTTTCTGCAGAGTGAATTGTTAATCGCCGGAGAATCTTATTGAGCTAAACTCGGCGTGAAACTTTATTCGCGGAGATGTTGTTTGTGGAAATGTTTGAGAAACTTTACGGTTTACATATTATAAGTGCATTTGGTTCTCGACCTAGATGCTGGGAAGCTTGATGAAATTATTACGTAATTCTTGACTCACAAACAGCGACGATCGATAAACAAAGTGAATTAGTTTTATTCCCTCCAGTGAATATTAGATTCATATAACAGTTAAAAGTTGAGAGTTGAGAATATAAAATATTCAAAAAACAATTAGAGGAAATTATCTTTCTGACCCTATTATTTGTGTGTGTTATATCTGGAAGAAATGGACTTACTCTGACATGTTAGTAAAAATACATGAGGCCAAACGAAGTTGTGTGGATTGCATTTGATGCCTTGAAATGAACCGTTTGTAAATTCAAATTTTAAACTTCTTGAGGTTGATAATTTGTAAATTTTCAAATTTTTAACGAGTGATACAGGCCTATGTATTCCGTTCATTTTAAAAATCTATAAAAATGAATTAATTTAATGTGAATAAATTGATGAGAATTTATGAAAACAATATTTGTCTCTTTGGATAAATGAAATGAAACTATTCTGATGTGTTCAATACTACTAATTTATAATATTGGTCGGTACATTCACACACATAAGCTCTTGTATACCTTCTAACCATAAACTCTATTCCCTTTTACATACACTCTCCCTATCACCTTTCAATCCCCAGGGATACTCACAAAGTTTCTCATTACTTAATTAGCACGGAAATTGATCGTAACAATAACTTCTGTACGCAGCGAGATTTAAAGCCTCCCAGATCAATTTACCAAACCAATCGTTATGTGATCGTAAAATTGTTATAACAAGCAATTTCAATATTTATATGGGATTTTAAACGGATCTCTACTACATAATGATACCAAAGGGTAACATAGTTTAACACTAATCTGACTCACGAGGCATGTGAAGTATATATAGGGAGAGATGAAGAGAGAGATAGAAGTAGTTTTGCATGAACCCTAACGCTTAGTAAATCGATGAAACTACGACCCCAGGGCCACAGTTCGAGCCTCTTCTGGTGTAAGGTTATTTCCATTCTATTACGTACAAAGAAATATTTCGCCATTCCAAGGCGTATGCTACGAGTTAAAAATGCATGATCCTGACGCTACGGGTGTGCATATTAAGCATTCCGCCAGATTGCATAGAGTGTTCTATAACTTTCCGCGACGGCTATAGAACGTAAGAGTGAGAGAGATAGAGAGAGGTAACGTTCTATCACTTTCCATGATGGCAATATAGAGTGAGACAGTGAGTGAAGTTTTATGAAAGTTGTTGGAAAAATAAAAACGACGTAGATTATTTCATATTACAAAATTCATAAAGACTTTTCACGTTTTTTTTTTCATCCAGGTAGATTTTTTTATACACTCATACAAGTTTTGGACAAATGACGCATTATACCCGCGGTGTTATTGCTGAAAGACCAGGATGTTGTGACTAGAATGTGAATTTTTAAACAAATTTAAAATGTTCAGAGGGAGGCTGGAAGTAAGATGATATAAAAATAGCGCGTACCAACAATATATGCGTTCATTTTACTAATTTAAATGTTGCAGATACATATTATATCCATCACGCACTTGCGGTGTTAAGCAAAGAAACTCTTATTGATAACAGACTTCGATCCCGGTTTCCGGTTCGATTTCGGTTTGATCCGGTACGACTCGAAAATGTACAGTCGTTGTACCGTCAACCAAGCAGAGTGAGATACCTTTCTTGAGTGTTTCTCAGTGATAAACTGAAATCGAGATAATGCGCTAAATAAAAGATCACCGCCGCTTCACTTCCATCAATTCCCTCACAGGTTAATCTGGAAGAAAAGAATGGCAGATGTGGTTCATAACTAACTCTTCAAAAATATTGAGTGTTGCCTTTTTTGTATATGTATCATTTCATTAATTTGTGCTCAATCAATTTAAAAACTGTTAATAAAAAATGAAAAGAAATCAATTGAATCGAATTTAAATTTGGAAAGTAGTTCGGCACCTTATGGCGCGGGTAATTCTCACACAGATCGTTATTCCGTCTATAGACAAATCTCTTCTCAGCATGTTAATGTATGAAAAACCTTTATTGGTCCCTGGCTTATCAGAAAGATAAAATATATATAATAAATATAAAATACAATTATTATTATTATGAAGTATAGTTGAATAAGTGAGAAAATAAGTGAGAAATTGAAATTGACAATTGAAATTAATAACAGTTTCACAGTTTCTACAGTTTCATGAATTGATTTAATAGTAAATAGAATACTGAAAAATGATAGTTACAAGTAAAGTACAGCACATTGTCCCAATTGAAACAATTACTTTCGATTAGCACTCTTCTAAAATAAAATAATGGTCCGAATCAACTCCCATATGAAAACTGCATTACGCATAATGTTTATACATTATACATGTATATATAATCTTTAAGAGTGAAATACATAAAATCCACTTTTAACACGCAGCCTGTGTTGTTTTTATGACTGACAATGAAAATGTTTGGGTATTTATTAGTCAGACGAGACGACGTTTACTACCCCTTTGAGTGACAGAGGGTGGAGTCTAAAGACTTGTTATTACACGATGGGGATTATTTATGTCGTGGGGTCGTTCATGTCAGAACACAATTAGCAACCCGACGAACATATGCCAAAATATCACACTTACGGTCATTCTGAGAGGGGAAGTGAGTAGTTATTACGATTGATAATAACAACTTATGGAGGGAGGAATAAGATTCAGATAACATCATCAATATTTATTATAATTGGTCTATGATTGATTGAGTTAGGCATGGATAATTGAGTTATCATGAAATTCATCAGACATTTTTCAATCAATTCTATGGATTACCTTATTATTTCATAAAGAGGCTATTAAAAAATTGATTTTGTCATCAATTTGAACATCACGACACATTGAACATGCGTGTTTGAGTAAATGCACATAGTGCAAACATTGTTATGTTTCAACAAACAAAGTATTGAAAGTATTTCACCAACCTTTTGATCGCTTCATAGTGAGTGCTTTTATATAATGTTGATTTACTTGATTAAGTAATTCACTGTCTCTATTATAGCATATGTGAATATAATATATCGCACTTGAAAGGGGCGTGGTTATTACGCAGGAATAACTTATTACACACGAGTACAATTATACTAAAAACCTATAAACATTCTGATAAATAATCACACACTCAAATTGGAAACTCCTAATTATGATAATATCTGTGTTTTTTTATAGTCTTTGTGGAGCCGGGTCGACCCTAGTCCACGTTTCTGCCGTTACGTAGTTCGCCCACTAAGGCAGAGAGCAGGCGCAAGTAGTCGCAAATACGTGACAGCTAGGCGGGACTAGTCGATGCTCGATATAGGAGGTTGCCATGGAGATCGCGACCTAGACCCCTTCCTTATATAGCTGTGTACAAAAGTAGCCGCAAAGTACAGTGCATAAAGTGGTTTTACTGATTTCATCGAGTAAAGGATTAGAAAAAGTGTGAAACTAAAGGCCTTTAGGAGAGATGAGATGAAGAGAGGTAGAGATAAAACAGGCGGTAATTGAAAAATAATTTGGTGGAGGTGCCGGGTTTTATGTTGATTGGTTTTTAAGTAGCATGAAATGTAGTTAATTCTGAGAGGTTTCTGATTCGCGGGAGGAAATAATTACTCTTGAGTGTCAGCTGCCCTAAACGTCTAGTTGGGGGATAAGTTAGTGGTGGAGGAGCCGTTTTTATAGCATCGATTAAAGGATAGAACATGTCAGTGATTGATTTTATTCTTCGGAAGCGAGTCTTATACGATGAATAACAATAATTAGACCACACATTTTTTGAGAAGAAAAATTGTAAAACATTCATGGTGGAGGTGCCAGTTCTTAAATACCCTCACTTATTTTTTTCAAATGGATTTAAAATTTGATATTTTATATTATCTTATTCATTCATGACAATATATGTATATACTGTAACAATACTTTATTTCTGTTTCCATGACCTGGCACTTCCACCAAATCATATAATACCTCACAATTTTTTTAAATCTACAGCAATGAAGACGTTCACTTCAAGTATTCAATTATTTAAATAATTTCTCTAGCATATGATAATTCCTTCACCTTTGATGCACATAATGTCAATAACCGCTTTCTTTTCTTTCTCTCTTTACTCAATTGTTCTTTACGGTTTTCTCTCTCGTGCTTCTCTCATTCGAACGAATGTTTTACTAGCTGAATGTGGATTGGATGTGAATTATATCACCTACTACACCGTTTTGCTGATGGCTTTTGACCTTTCATACATTCGAAGCACGTTTTCAAGACAGAACATTAAATATTGAGAATACGAGAATTTGTTGCCCAACTACAAATATTTGTTTTAGAAAAACCATTAAAATCTGTTTTTTGATAGGCTTATTATTAAACAGATTAAATTCACGTGATGGGACTGATATTAAGCACCCCTTTTATCAGTTTATTGCTAGTATAAAAACAGGCAGGGTTGTACCACAAAAGAACGATGTGTAGCAAACTGGAGGAACAAGTGGTTCATACACGACTTTTTAAAAATTTCCAGTTCTAAAATACGTATAACTTGAATCAATAGACAAATTTAAGACAATGAGACAGAAAGACGCAATAATTGTCGTTGTATGATGAACGAGGAAAAATGAAAATTTAAAAAATACGAAGTAAAACTATTCATAGATCAAGAATCCATTCGAATTCACATTAAAATATTGGTTTATTTCGAGATATTTTTGCATATTTTTAAAAGTATTATTCTAGTGCTATATTTCGAACATTATTATTTAATATCGACAATCTCAATTTTCAACACTGGGAAATTGACGCAAAGTTATTGTTCCCCAATCAGGGCTGAAGAGAAAAAGATTTGATCGCTCAGACAAGGACAATCTTACATCCTGAAGAACAAAGTTATTTGTCAAACAGTTAACTAATACAAATTCCACTGAAAATAAACTGGTTATTCTCTTGAAAACCTGATTTCATACAAGAATTCATACATAATGAATATTTTGTATATTACATATAATATTATATAGTCTCATAAGGCTGTAGCCATTTTTACACCGTGAAATAAATCTTCGCTCACACTCATCGAACTACACAATTAAATGTATATTCTCTAGCAAAGCTGTCATCAGATAATTTAAGGTAAAATATTGTTTCGGAGTTATTTGAACTACTCCCGTATTCCATAGCTGTATAAAGCGACTAACCATGCAGCATCTGTAAAACCACCAAGTACGAGCACCTGGTACCAATGACCACAACGCTAGAAACTTCGTATATTGTTTTAGTGTCATATTTCTGGGTCAGAGGGTAAATACGTTTTATACGACAGAGCATACTTTGACTTCATTGTAATTAATTTATACAAGAAGAGAGTATATAGACACTTTCCTCGCATATCAAACGGTAATTTACTGTCAGTTTTTGTGTGTCAAAGGTCGAACAACTTTATACAGCTTTTATGGAAATTCCACATGGATCAACGTCACTATTCATAGTATATATGACCGTCATTCAAGAGACCGTGGTATACGATTTTCACATAGATTCGAAGAGTCAAACTCGGTGTTTGAGTCAATAACTCAGAGAGTCAATAACTCTTACAATAAACCACAGTCGATAAATCAACTGAGAAAACGTAGTAAATGGAAACGGAAAGATGAGCGATATGTTTATATTATGGAATGTGCTCGACACATTCCGTTATTCCAGTTTTTCCAGTATTCAAAATGGAATCTTTGGTACGCGTAAATTCGTATTTTCTGTTCGAAATTAACGAAGTATTTTACTTATTTTTTCTAGCTCAATATCAAAATAAAATCTATCGTAAAATGAATAGGACACGGGTTTCAATCATTCGAATTACAAAAGTGGTGAGACCATTGATTTGATTCGATAACAAAATATGTTTGTCAATGGATAAAATAATATTTGCCTTGTATTTCATAATAACACAATGAAATTCTATTTGCAATCGTGGAACCGCATTTCAAATATAGGTATACACAACCATATTCAAAGCAAAATTCTATCACCCATGAGCAAGTGATTATGTATCCCTTGTAATTCCACTAAATACATTTCTATGTAAAACCATAATACGAAATGAGGCATATTTAATATAGTTTAATGTCAGCGTTAAGTAGCATAGCACAATATGGACCCAGCATGTATGTGTAGTATGCATCGAACTGGTGGTGCAAGGGAATTACTGCATGTAGTATGCATCGGAACAAAAGGCACAGAGGATTATACGGGATTACAGAGCGAGATGTTCAGAAGAGAGAGAGAGAGAGAGAGAGAAAGAGGGAGAGAGACAGAGAGAGAGAGAGACAGAGAGAGAGAGAGAGAGAAAGAGCGAGAGAGAAAGAAAGAGAGAGAGAGAGGCAGAGAGAGAAAGAGATAGGAATAGAGTGAAGGGAGAGAGAGGGAGGAAAAGAGACAGAGAGATATGGAGATAGAAAGAGAGAAACACATGTAGCTAGCACAAAAGAGAGGTGTTACACATTACTGATAAAAGAATTAATAAAAGTGGCTGCTAAGTAAATAGAATCCGTTTTAAATAAATAACAACGTTATAAATTTGTGAATATATATTGAATTAGATTTGGGATAAATAAAGAACTCATGAAATGTTATAAAATTATTATCACAAATTGTTGTAGAAATTTGTAAGTTAGACCTCTGCAGTGTGATCAAGGCACTATTCGGGACATTCAAGAGTCATACATATTTTTTTAATATCCCTTTTCTATCAATACATATTCCAGAATTAACTATGAAATTACTAAAATTGACTTTACTAAATTCGAAAAGTGACTTGTAGGCCTATATTTAATGCACTTTATTATGAAAATTCATCATACCTAGAGGAATGTATGAACTGTGACATAAAATAATATAGCATGTACGTAAAAAGCATTAAAAATATATTATAGTCGCTACAATTGTAAAATAAAATAATCCGACTCATTTATCATCAGCAAATTGAAATGCAGAGTATTATAAAAACGGAGTTATAAATAATGCAGTTATTCAAAAGAATACGTAATAAACTGTGCCATATATGTAGTTCTGCTGAAAAGAATGAAAAAATAGAGAGAGAAGATATAAAAAGAGAGAAAAAATATATTTTTTACAATTAAAAAACATTGAATAATTACATTAAATTTTTGGAGGAAAATTTAAATTAAATTTCAATATTCATAATTTGCAAATATAATTTGTATATGGAAATGTGTTGACCTGTATATGAACCTACATGATACATACTAATAGGGAATTCAGCCACGTTACAATATCAACATTATTTTGTTTATTTTCTGAAAAATAATTTCCCAATTGGATTATACATTCCAAAAATATATTCGCCTCATCAATGTTTATATTTTATATCAAATTAATGGAGTGAAGTAATTGTTTCACCAAGTTTCATAAATTGATTTCAAAAGAGTCAAAATAATTTTAAAAAAACATTCAAAAACCAGAGGTGTATGATCGTAGTGAGTATTCCCCTGCCGTCGTGGATGGGCCATTGACATACCACAAACGACATACATGACATGCACTATTAATACCATTTTGGCGGCGTTGTTTGGCGGGTTTCTTTGGGTCGGCGTTGACCCGGTTGGCGTCGGCGGCGTCGCGATCAATGCCTATCCTAAAAGTGACGTCATGACGTCGGTTTGCAGACAGTGCGGCGTCTTGGATCTCACCTTGTCCCACAAGACGTTACATATACGGTGGCTTAAGCTAACACCAGATGGGAGTATACTCAAGATAGGTTAGGGTTAGAGTTGGCAGAACCATCTGGGATAAAACACCCTTAAATATCCCCTATGTTCCAGATATATGACATAGAAAATGCGGGAGAGGAAATTTATACTCGTTCGTTCTATATAGAGGGAATTTATTCCGTGTTCCCCGCAGGCTTTCGGGATCTCGAAACAAACTTTATGCAACTTACAAATTGATAATGTAATTTAGTAGGAAACTAATTGCGCTGTGTATACATTATTATTCCATACTTCATCTATACAAATGGTGTACAGTAAATTTCTTAGAAGCCTTGGAACTAGTAAGATAATAAAATAGGGGAATGCTTTAGTGAAAAAACGTTGTGTGAACTCTTAATTAATTTTATAGCAAAAATAATAGATCCAAGACGAAGTTTCGCAAAGTGATTTAGAATATACGTTTTTAACATTCATGAATCTCATATAGACGTCCAATTAATGAAAACTAATTTCAACAATTTCCTTTTTGGCAATCCATTGTTTTTACGCTTTGAAAGTAATAACATTCCTCCACGTATCAAATGAAGTGTGAACGGGGGGGGAGGGGGCACGGACCAGGAAATTACCGCATTGCCAGAAGACATTTGGTCATAATTTCTGGTTTAATCGAGCATTTCTGTTCCTGGAAAAGATCTCTCAACGCGACGGAAAAACGTAATATATTTGAACAAGGTGAAGAATACTGCAGATGTTGGATGAACGAAAACACATCGTGATCTAACTTTTAATTAATTTTCACTGTTCAGAGAGTACCAATAATACATTGTTAATATTACTCCACTGTTATAAGTAATTGAAGAAAAACACCAAAACGGCAAACCAATACAAAAACCAAAACGAAGCAAATTAATCAAAGCTAAAACAATATTGGTTTGATTAAGTTATAACATGGATGGAAATAATACAGTTTCGAGAGGATCTGTTTCTGAATCGAAAATTTAATATTCGCAATGTGACGAATGATAATACAGAGAATGTTTTCAACTGGAATGTAGTTATTATTTTATTTTTCTAGTATTTCTAATCAAATCTAAACTCCGTAAACTTGTATCGCATAAAAACGAGGACAATTCAAAGCAATTCTTATTAAAATGTAAATAAAAGTTGTGTGTGTACTCAGTTTTTGCTTTAAATAATTCACACAGAAAGTTCAATGATAAATAAAAGCCGTTTCCCAACTTCCTAAATTACGAAACATTTCTATTCTTACTTTGACCTAAAACTTGGATCATTTTAAATTAATAATAAGCATATACATGTTAGTACAGTGTTCCACATCACGATTTACTCCTACCGGTGTGTACACATGCATAATGTATAGACCCTTCTAAGGTTTACCCTACCTCTAACATGTTCCGTATATTTCTGTAGTTAGTATACTCTCTTGCTAATTGATGTTTACTGTTTGTCGTATTTTTCTATCACCACTTTGATGGGGATGCAGAAAGTTCGTTGGTTCTCTTCTATTTCCGTTCGCCTGTTCTCCCGTGATAACTAAGGTATAAACCAAGGTTTAACATCGTAGACATTTACAATTGTAATAAATGCTCTTAATAATGTTCGCAAAAGGGGCGAAGGAAAAATATAGAGCATCATGTCCGTTTTTTTTTTGAATCGGAAAAAGGGGTTATATACATAGTCTGCTTATTTGACCTTTATTTTTTACATTGCCATTGTTGCAAGTGTTTTTATTATGTCTGGTTTTATTTACAGTGCGTGTAGCAATTAGGATAGCTAGCGTGGAGCACGCCATACGTTGTGTAAGGAATGGTTGTAGTAGGCGTAGGGGTGAGGGAGAGGGACGGGGGGGGGGGGGTAAGTGGAGGTGCCATTGATGGGCCAACTTGTATGTGCAACCTCAATTCAATACCAGCTTGGTGCGCGCAACGCGGAATGCCGCTAACATTAACATCCCAGCTCAAATTAGCAGTCATTAGCCAGTTTCAATCAATGTCAGGTCAGATATAAATTATTACTCGACTTTTAATGAAAGTTGAGAAAATAAATTAACTTTTTCGCGTTTTGTGAGAGGATATATATATATATATATATTAACCGAAATACAGAAGTTGCACAACGTGGAATTCAATTTAGAAAACACGATACAGGAGTGCGTTGTTGAGGACGAATGCCTATACCGCTAAGATCAATTGAGTTGGATGAAGAGGGGAGGGGGGGGGGGGTGAGGTTGCGAAGGGTAAGGGGTTGATGTGACGTAAGGACATGTATGAAGGATTGCATTTATGAATAACGACCAAAGTGGGGTTTCGTGTTCATCACATTTCGTGATGGAAAAGTCGAGACCTATGAGAACGGTAGAAAATATCTCTGTAATTTATCAAAACTGTCGGCGTTTTTTTTCCTGTTTTGTTAGTTGCGATAGGTCAATAACAGACACAATTAACTCAAATTCTCAAATTAATGTACTACATTCATTTTCTTTTTTCCTGTTTCATTTTCTTGATGAACACATCTTCCATATACTGATATGCACCGCGGAAACTTCCAAATGTATCAAGTCAGTCCGTGCTAATAATCTAGTTTAAATAAAACTTTTGAGTTTTAAAAAGAATATTGATCTTTCAAATTGAAACAATTCCTAATTTATTTGTGAATATTTTCATTCAGAATTTACATAAATATAATTCAATGTGTAGTTTCAAATTTTCAATTCGTATTTATAGACATTTGAATGCGAAATAAATTAATTTGTTTACTATTATTACATCAATTATCTTTTAATATCATACGTCAACTATTAACAATGAATGAATGTGTAGTGTTAGTTTACTACCACACTTAAAACCAAGGAGAACACACTTTCACTTTCGATCTACATTCTACACAGTCTACATGTAGTGTAGATTCTCCCTTGCAACTCTTAATCGTGGTTGCCCGTAGATTACATATAATGACTGCACACGCAGATTTATAATACCAGTAATACCACCACCACAGTATAACAAAGAAACACTGACGCCATTCAAGTAGGCCGTAAAATGTTTACGAGTACAATTTTCCTTAGTCGATTATGTTGGTATTATGTTTGTATGACATGAAACGTCCATTATCTTAATAAAAGGTACATTAGAGGCACAGTGTGGGCCGCTTAACAAATTGCTAATGTATTTAATTCTTGGCATTACATGTTTATTTAGCAATGTTTGGGAAGGTATTACAATATGTAGTTGAGTCTAATTCATTATAGTTATAACTTAATAACGCACTTCGTTAGAAGGGTATTTTTTTTATTAGCCATTAGTCTCACTTGGAATGGATATTGTTGTACCTATTACAGCACTTAGTCTTGACTATTAAAATATTATGTTTTTCTTTCTACCGAATCAGTGGAGAAAAAAGGGAACCTGGTTCATCATTATTTTCACATCTTGATAACAGACTATTTATTCATCATTGTGGGCTTATTAACAACGAATCAAAATAATTGTGGAGTCAAAATTCGAACCAATTGGTACCTATTGTTGTACTCTGTATGGTTCTTGGAATTAAAATATTGATATCTCAACTGCTCAAAAGTTATTACGATAATTCTTATATTCATCATGGAGTTCCATTCCTTATGGAGCTCTAAAATACGGCCGGACGGGTTTTTGAAAACAAAATCCCTCCAAAAGCATAAAATATTTATTGAACGTATATACGTATATGATACACATGATAACATATTTTCATTGAGATTGGACTAGCCGTTTTGATAAAATTATTACGTAATGAATAAATTTCCATCAAATAGCTTGAAATAGCGATCATCCTTTATTCAGTATCTTGCTCATGATGATTCGCGGCTTTGTTGGCTTGACAACTTGGCAGTTTCAACCAAGGTGTGTAGAGTTCTCGAGTATATTTCATATAAGTCAAGGTGAGTAGTTTTCGAGTAGACGTCATACCAATATCGCGCTCATCGTATAACGCATATGCTGCGTTTTCCTAGTTTTACTCATTTGAACTCATAGCGACATTTTGATACAATTTTTCCTACCACGGATACAGTCTATTGTTTCATCATAAATAGAATATTTCAATTTTATATTTCAAAATTCTGATTATCAAATAAATCTGAATATGATATTAAGAAAGTCGAAGATCTACTAACTGATTCTAATATTAACGTAAGTATCATTAAAATATACAGAAAAATACGTAAATTGAGCATATTTAAATACCAATCTTCTAAAGTATATATAATATGTGAGTATATAATTTATATGAGTATATATATATGTAAGCAGTATGTCATATACACGAGATTTTTTCATGTGTACCTTCTAAACGTAAAAATGAGCTACCAATAAATATATATAATGCACAGCTAAAATCCTACTTTCTTCATATTTCATTTTCATACGTCGCTTTATTCGGAACGTAAAGTACGAAAAAATAAACGACCATGATACCATCACAAAAGTTTACCTAAATTGCTTTATATCCGTACTTCATAATGATCTATGTTTCTACTATTATGTATAATATACACTTCCATAATGGAAGATATACGCAACCACATTCTACTTTTCTGTATAAAAGCAAACACAATAAAACTAGGAGTAAAGTCGATATGATTAATCGTGTTCTGAATAAAAGCAAAATAGTGATTATTCATGCACTCTCAAGATATATACTAGATAAAGCATGTATACGTACGAAGAGAAAATGTATTCCATCAGTTTCTAAATGCTACTATAAAGGATCATAGTTCGCCAAGCCAAATCTTATTCAAATAAGCGAAGCAAAACAGAAAAATAAACATTTTCAGTACCAAGTCTATCGTATATTTGCAACGAAAATATATTGAAGTATGGAAAATGAACCTAAAATCAAAAACATTCAGTTTATGATTTTTTTTTGTTCTAGCATTATTTTGATACCAATCAAGTTATTTTCAATTGTTCCTAATCAGAAAAATACTAATTGAAAAAAGAATAATTGAATACATACAACTTTCGGATCTAATTATTTTATACCTTATTCACACTATCTTCACTTGAAAATGTTTCATAATATTAAAATATTATTTTTTTAAGAAAATCTACTGAAACAGAAGTATCTTATATGATGCAGTTCGTTGCAGTCGTTCCTTTGTTAATCTATGTAATTTGTACACACCTAATCTTGTTTTCATATAATTCTATATCTAGAAGATTCATTTACACAGAGAGAAGTTTTTAATGCTATAATGCAGTTTGAATGTCTGTACTAATAATGTCGGAACTTTTGAGATGAAAATATGTGAAACATAATATTTATCTCTCTTTCTTTTCTTTCTCTCGCTCTCTCTCTTTCTCTCTCTCCGATTTCTTCAGATTGTGTTCTATCAACTGCAGTTAATGTGTGACAAGTTCAGTTCAACACAAAGTTTCCGTGGTGTTAAAGTAGTGTTGAACGACGCTATAGAAAGCGAGCAAGGTGATTGGTTGAATAAAAACTTTGATTGTTGCTGGAAGAGCATTGTTCTGCACTGTTTTTTTAAATGATTAAACTGAAGCTATCTCGATATTCTGAAGATTGTCATGCAATTTTGAAAGTTTTCAGGTTTAACGAGTTTGAGTGGTTTTCCGAAATTGAAGTGAAAAATCACAAATTTTAAAACAATTTGATACTCTCAATCTCTTTTCAATATAACCAGATGTTCTCGTGGTTCACCAAATTTGAAACATTGAGAAATTTTAGTTCAATAATTTCAATTTCATTGGACCAACCGAAATGAAAAGAGTTTCAAGATCCCCGTACGGAGTATTATCATATTCGTTATTAATATTGTAATATTAAATTGTATAAATTCTATGAGTAAACAGTTTTGTATGAAAAATATAATTTGATACTCTTTTGAAATTTCAGTGTGAAAGAGCGAAGAAAATACCAAATGTATACTGTTTTCAATGGGATAATCAACAGGAAATTAGTATAATAATTAGATGTTTATACAAGTATCTTGATATCTACAAAAATAATATTTGATAATGTTTTTGTTTGTTTAAGTACCGTTATGTATCCCTAATACACCCTAATGCACTATTGTATCAACTTTTATTTTCCGACACTATCCAAAAACCACTCGAAATTCAGTAACATTTTACAGTTCGGTCACAAGTCTTTGGACCTCGATAGAAACTCCATCTCTCCAGAGAAGTTATAGCCTACTCTTGTTGGTACAGAAATACATGGTTATTTTGTTCATATAGAACAAAGATACCCAGACGTTGTTCCTTCATAGAACACACCACTCTAAAGCGACATGATACTGCACGATATCAATTACGCTGAAGTGCAGTTTAATCAAATAATGCAGTTACTGCATAGAACGTGTTCAACTTCTCTCGAAGTGGCTTAAGTAAAAACTCAAAAGATGAATTCATGATTGAATGTATTACCTATATATATATATATATATATATATATATATATATATATATATATATATATATATATATATATATATATATATATATATATATATATATTCCTGGAATGATTGATTATCTGAAATGATTATTAATTTACTACGTATATTATCATTACTTCGTGTACAATACTGAATTAAATAGAAATTATTTTGAAGATTTTACGATATGATGTGATGATATAATCATGGCAGTTGACAAGTAACCCATATTCCAACCATTGAAAACATCAAAAATAAAATTCTTCTGAATAAAAGAAAATGAACATGAACGTTGGAGAAAAAATTGTGAAGTTCTTTTTTTCCTACACGAGTAAATTCTGAAGTGGAAGAAGCAAGCTATAAAGCAAGCAAGAAAAGAAGAAAAGAAGATGAAGAAATAAAAATTGAAGAGAAAGAAGATTTTCTAGAAAAAGGATTGAAAACTTTTCTCCAACAAGACGTTTGAATTGTTCTTCATTTCTTACCTTATCACTATAATTTCTAAAATGTGTTGAATATCTAACTAATTATATAGGGTGGTAAGATCGCCCTTGTGCTGCCCGTTCAAAATATCCTA
Source organism: Brachyptera putata (assembly GCA_907164805.1). Taxonomy (NCBI): domain Eukaryota; kingdom Metazoa; phylum Arthropoda; class Insecta; order Plecoptera; family Taeniopterygidae; genus Brachyptera; species Brachyptera putata. Next base: position 17,025,254 of record OU015464.1, read on the forward strand.
AACTTTCATCCTTTGCCTTCATAGTAAAACAATGGCTTTGTGTCAAGACTTCGATGTTAATATAAGAAAAAATTGCATTGCTTTCAATTTAAGATACATTGAGAAAAAAGCATTAAATTAATTGCGGTGAAATGTGAATGACAAATTGTAAAAGGTACTAATGGTATAACTCATTTTTCAGAATCATCGTTCATAGTTAATATGTAGTTTTGTAATCAAATATACGTTTAGAAGTAAGTTTACATTAGTGGAAGTGCCAGGTTTTCCCTTAAGTGTGACTGTTATATATTATATCTATTTTGTTCAAAATACCTTCACAGCTTTGACGTCCATATTAGCGACTATGAGGACAGTAACATAAAGCATTGAAATAACTGTGTACTTAACTGGTCTCAAAGGCAACATAAATGACGACGGTTAATTAATAATTAATACTGTCGATTAAGTAATTAAGCTTGAATATGACGAAGTAGCTTACGATCTGCATCGTGAATTATTTATCATTGTCTCACTGACTAGCCCAGCGTGACCGACGTCAGTTTCTTGAGACGCTTTTCATTACCGACGCTTTTCATTACCGACGCTGCCGACGCTAGATACGGTTGTAGCTACCATCTAGCGGCAAAACATCAAAGCTCGTTGGAAATGTTTCATTTTTCAAACACAGGTGGCTTTTGCGCTCGATTCATGTCTTGCGCAAAACAACAGCGCAGGATAACGGAAAATACACAATTAAAACTACCCTCAGGTAGATGGCACCACATGCGTTCAGGTGGAAACAGTATCAAAGAATTGCCGCTTGGTTGCGTCTTTCGAATACCTCATTGAAATTGTGATTAAGCAGAAAAAAATGAGTCTATTCAATCTGGAATCGTAACTTTACCCAACAAAGAACGAACAGACTTTTCACACAACTATTGATTTTAAAGGTACAAAGAAATGTGTGTTAACTTGGTGTGTAAATGAAACCCCACGACAATGTATAACTGCAGTGATTTGATTATTACTTTGAATGAGATGAATTATTGAATCATTGCATTACAAAATAGGTCAACGAACATAGCTGGTGCGTGAATAAATTTCAATGAAGTAAAACGCTAATTAAAATTTCTCTAACAATATAATCTTTTCTGAAAACAGATCAAACATCATAATTACAAGTCGTTGGTTGATTATTATGAATATTTTGAATATGAACATTCCGAAATGTAATTTGTATAACAATTAGTTACGATCCAGTAAATAATTTTTTTGTATAAAGCAGGCAGTTCAGAATGTGACAAATTGAACCTATAATATTATAGTCTCTACGTAGTAAAATAAAATGAATATCGAAAATCATAACGATAACAGGACATAAAAAGTATCATCAATTTAGTCTAGTTGTCTGCTGTAAACACGAATTAGTACAATTCAAATGGATTATGCTTGTACGTATAATCTAATCTCTTAAAATGTTCCACGTTAAAGTTCCTACGAAAAACCTTTCTGTACATTAGAAATATATCTCAAACAAATGCAATAATCCTATGCCAGCTGCGTCTCGAGCCGAGTTCTCAGACGAAATCCGTTTAATCCTTGAATTGTCTGACGGGAAGTCTCTGATTCGAAGAGTAAGAAAAACTACTGTAAACGAAAACGGAATCGTAGAGCTATAGCATAAGAGAATTAAAACAAGCATTTCGGAGATAAGAGCGGTACGGTTAAAAAACGAACAGAAGGAAAATTATATTGTGAAACTATTTTAACGTTTGAAGTTTGATGTAGAACTAGTAAAAAGCGTTGTTAAAGTTGGGTGATTATAAAAATGAATTTTATCGTGAAATTTTACTGACTAAGTGTCGTTGTAAAGATCGTTTTGATAAAAACAGGAAATTAGCCTGCATAGAATAATTTTATAGCTATATTATGAAATCGAATCTTCGTGGTATTCTTTTAATTACTCAGCTCTTAACTTTACCTGAATGAAGTACATAATGTTATCAGAAAGATTGAAATAATACCGGTAATTGAATTGATCATAATAATAATTCTTATCGAACATTAGGTGATTTTAAAATAATGATTGTGATCGACAAATGAATCAATTTTCCGATGATTGCTCCATTCCTAATCTATAAATAAAATGATGAGTTGATAACGGTTGAACATAAAAGCAGGGTGAAAAGATCAAGTACCTGTTCGAATCCGAGAAGGATTTGAGCAATATTAGCCCAGCACAAAATACATCTTAATTCCAACATTTCGTACTCGAAATCCTACGAGTTTCCCGAGGGTCGATTGACTAACTCTTTCGACAACTCGTTCGACAACGATATCATTCGTTATCTCTACCTAACTGACAACTAAATACCAACAAGTATTTGACTTACGTTAACTTGTCGAATAAGTTCTCGAAGAAGATGATCGACAACGAATTACACAATAATCATTTAGATTTCGATCGAGATGAGATGCGATAACGATCGACAAGTGGAGTGAATAAGTCACACAATCAACCCACTAGACGACAATCGAAGTATTTTGTGCCCTGGCACTCGTACTTTCACTTTGTGCATTCCACGAATGTAAAAACTCATTTGAACATCTGCTTTGTTTGGACTAATCCGCTGATTCCATTAAGCTAGAATGTGTGAACATTTGCCGAGAAGTAGATAGTCACCGGAAGCGAGCTGATGTGTGGAATAATCATTAACTAAAGATCAACCATCTTGAAGCGTCATCTATCTATGCTTATCCAGGTCATAGCTTGCTTCACTTCCTCTGCCATGTTACTGACTTCACGAGTGGGTCGGTAGCCAATTGCCTTGATAGTGATCGTGAAATTCGATCTATGTGAACTAACCTGCTCGGCTAAGAAAAATATTGTTATTTTATGTGAAAAAAGAACTATTTCAATAACATCGTTAACTAAACATTAGGTTTTTCATGTTATACACTCAATTTAATTTAAAATTGAAGTACCATGAATGTACAGTACAACCCATCAGCGTATATGAATCTAATAGCCTAACAAATGAGCTAACGAGACACAGTAACTCGACGTGTAACATTGTATCGGATATAATTTACACTTCGGCTAGACGAAGTTTCAAGAATCACGACGAGCATACACACGAACACATCAAGGCAATTGGTACCCGACCCGCTCTCTTTATTGACGTTATCCACACATGAGCTTAACGCAGTGGCTTAACGGCATTACCGTGGAGTAAGCTTCAGGTGAATGCAACATTCCTTGAATGCTGTGTTCTAAACAGCAATGTTATCACATTAGCAACAACTGCGTTGGTTTAATCCTGAGATGTGTAAGCTCAGTAGCGTGTGAAATGTTTACTTAAGATTGCATATTGACGTAATGGCTCCTTGTCATTCTGGCATACTGAAAGTTTCATTTTGGAATGATGTTCACATGGTTTTCCTTTTGAATTGTGGATTATCATTATCATTATTCTATTCTGGTACATAAATAAACTTTCATCCAGATTTTCATTTATCCTTTTATTTTATCGTGTTTCCTCATTTTTCATTCTTATTCACATTTTTCAATATATATATATATACATATATATATATATATATATATATATATATATATATATATATATTTATATATATATATGAAATAATTTTGCTCGAACTGTATTCATATAACAAATAATCCAATCGCGCAGATCGGACAATTACACATTTTTTTGTTCAGTGATTACTATTCATACAAATAATTGATACATTTAGATAATTGCCTTGAATCACTGATCAGGCAGATCCAATTGGGAAAAAAATGAAATTGAAACGTACCAAAGAGAATCAGTTTAATTCATATTTCATTTCCCCCATTCACTGACATATATATACTTCATTCATGTAACAAAATAAATTAAATAATTATAAGAAATTCACCATAGCAAACTAGGAATTGATACAGATTGTCAAATCGTCTGACTCTTTCAACAGTGAGTGCCACTACCATAACTTGAGAGAAGTCAGAGAATGAAAGAGCATCTTAAATTGCTCCAAATGAGTGTTTTTTCAGTTGTTTTTCTCAGACATCGAGTGTACTAATGCATTACGATACAATGGCCATGTCGCAATAAGTAAGCACAATGAAGACAGCAAGAGACAATGTGAGGTATAACACGTGGTGACGGGTCGAAACATCTAAACGGCAATGCTAGTGGATACGGATGACCGACATTCGATGCTTGAATTTAAGTACAAATACAAGAGTGTTGATGTTTCAAAACACCCGATCACTAATGCGAACAGATAGGGGAAACCGACAATCGCAACATGAAGAGTGAAAGGTGCATGAAAGCACACGTCACAGATGAAAACACTTTCGAAAGAAAGCAAGGAGCTTTCCATTGTCTTGAGGTGTACAGCTGGCGCTCTCTTGAGAGGGATTCGAGAGTCACAATGAGAGGTGGTATCTTATACTCTTTGATAGAGATGATGAAAGATATCTGTAAGGAATTGTGTTTAGTGACAGTCTTGTACAATGCCGTAGTCGCGGTGTTACAATACCAAGTCGTTAAGAAGGGTGTTGACAATGAGAGGAAGAGAAGCATAAGAGACTCAAGTTAATTGAGAAAACTAATGCGAATGTGTTAAGAGGATTGGAAATAATAGTTACTTCCATTTTAGATATGTCTTGATCTTCAATATTCTTTATTGAATGAATGGAACCAAAATTAGTTGCAAATGACAGATTTTGTGTTTTTTGTATGTTTTTATATTTTATAATGAAAATATTACAGAAGTGAAAAATTAGTAAAATTAGCTTACTCTCCCATAATTAAATTTGATACGTTCCCGAATCCATGAGTGATCCAATAAAATAATTGTTGTTTAATTGATTTAAGTATTGATATTTCAAACTAAATTTTCCCTCATTTTCTGTAGTGAATGTTGAAATTATAAAAATGAGTTCTCATTTTGGTGTGGTTTGAAAACACAATTCTTTTTGCCTCCCAAAAAACGCGTATATCCTCGATGTGCTTTATAAAAAGTTTCTTTCATGCAACCACGTAATAAATTATAAGCAAACAGAAAAAGATGTTTTCCAAATGGAAAGAAACGCACAAAGCTAATTTAAATGAGCAACTCGCTTGGACTTCACAAATTACACGCCTTCTATGGTACAGAACGAAATGACTTAATTAAACAATCCTTTATATATAATATCATACTTAATACAAAAAGCTATGGTTGGTTGCTTTAACTAAGCATCAGTTTTTAACGAACCGCATAACCGCATAACCTCAAAAGAAAATCACTCCAATAACTCCCTTTCTGACTAACCGAAACATTCTTTTATCGCGTTGAAGTCAAAGTCAAAGATGTTTCCGCCTCCTGGCTTTGTCGAGGGAAAGAGGGTATGGCTTTATATATAGCCCTCTACCACTTATATCGCTCTAAGTGGTACTATAATAATGGCCAAATTACATCTGAGGAGATTGTCTTTATAAGCTTTTTGAAGAATAGTTAGTGTACAGAATTCTGTCTTAACTTAAACGAACCTGCGTCCTACACAACGAAATAATAGCCATCTCGTCCAATCCAGATGATTCGGACTCGCACGTTCTCGTTTTCATTCGGGGATTAGATCCAGAATATCTCTCTCGTTTTGAAGAAAAAGAAGATATTTCTTTGGAAGTGAACGGAACGGATTCGGATTGACTTTCTCAAAGCCAAAAAATGATATAATATATACTGTTATTCAAGGCATTTAAGCGTTATATCTTATATATTGGTTCAACCAAGCAAGTTCCAAACGATAATAGAAAAATGGTATAGTGCATTAAAATCAAATATGATAATAGTAATAGGCATATAGGAATAAAACTGAATTGGTATAACTATAGTAAAAGTGATTATAATTATTCAACTGCGTTGTATTTGTATTTTTGTGGGTGAATTCGTTGAACGGTAGTCACTTCTTTGTAATTTTAAACAACTGGATCAATGTATTTCAAATATATTTTCTGTATTGACTAAATTATCATAGAAAATAGTCTATGGAAATAGTACATCTAGTCCGTCTATATACGTGTATATCTGTGGTATATTCCATCATCTTGATCAAGATCCATATTACAAACTTTATGTCATATTCCATTAAATATACCCCATCATCCTAACGATGATTTTATTTTTGTTCATGAGGATATATAAGGAAATTACACATATTCATATTAATCTTATGATTAAACCTAGAATTTATTGACGTTTAGGTGAAATTAGATCATACTTTTTTAATACGTGGATCCGCCTTTACAATGTTTAAGTCGTGGATTATGTTAGACATTCATATTTTGTATTCATAAATTTCAACGTATTTACTATTGTTGATTGTACAATACGCTTACATACAGATAGTAAGGCACTTGTTTTTACTCCTAGCTTATCTCGTGCTATTTGAATTTTATTCACATTTTTCTACATTCAATTCAAACTCGTCGTATAATTAACCCACTTGATTCATCATGTACATGTGATCACGCATATAATCATATAATAGAAAGTCATCGAAGAGAAAATGATCAGATAGCCAGCTTTTGGAAAATATATGGTAGCATATCTCATGAAAATCCTTTACGTATGCTTACTTGGGCACGTGCTATGTGAAACCATACATTCTGCAAGCACAAAGCAAACTGTAAGAGCAAAATACCGTAAAATACGTTTGAGGCACAGCAAGTTATTCGCGTATGTAATATATATATATATATATATATATATATATATATATATATATATATGTGTGTGTGTGTGTGTGTGTGTGTATAAAAGAAGAAAAAGTGAACTTTAAAAAAAAACTTGAAGTGGAAAATAGCAAACTGAATTCCTCAAATTCTAAAGCTCCCCGTACTTCACTTTAAGTTCCAACTTGTGATATGAAAATAATTGAAATATGTATTAAAAAATCGATGGAGTATGAATGTTGAACCACTGCATCATTGTGGCTCAAAATCACAAACCAAACAATTCCTAGTATTGTAAAATACGTAAAAAATGTAAATACACGTCTTTTTTTACGTATTTTTATTTTATTACCGTCTGCGATACTGGACGTTACTATGGTAACAGGTTGAAGTGTCAGCGGCGTCCTGGCGCCATCATATTGGGACGCAATCGGAAACTATTCACCGTGTAAAAGTACAATTTACTCAGATATATTCGAGTATATTCCAAACGCATCACGGAATTGAAGGGCAATTCATTGAACCAAAGCGAGATGGATTCAACAGTCTCCAAGTAAATAAAGACTTTTCAAATTTATTTGGCTAGACTCAAGTTTATAGAAGAGTGTGGTCTAGTAAAATGGTACGCTAAAGTCGGTGGTAAAAAATCGAAAGAAAAGTACGCAACTTGAAAATGTATATCAACGGAGACAACGAAACCGTGAAAGCTTTAAAGTTTTAAGTGATTGATGGTGAAATAAGTAATTCACGACAGAAAAGCTTATATGGAGGTGAACTCGCATAGAATTCTAGTTTATTTTCTTCGCAGACGTTACACTATATACTTTAAAGTTGGCCAACTGTAAACAGAAACAACTTATCATATTTAGAAAGATTCAACTAGTTCATATTTATGAAGAGTTATGTTGTTATAACTGATCTGAAACTTTTCAAGAGACAACAGTGACCACCATACTTGAACCGTTACTGTCACAATTTACCTGTCACGTGATGTAAATATACTTATATCCAGTGAAAAAGAAGTTTGTCTACCAACATGACAAACAGAAATATTACAGCTACATACGAATATAAGTGGTATTTTTAAGGTATTATGATTCTTCAGAGTGAGATTCATCATGAGAAACGCAACTGCATCTTTAGAAAAGTGTAACATGTCTAAAGGTACAACGTACGTTTTGAAGTTTCAACTATTATTTAGTTGGTACACATCATCTGCTCTCATGGATACAACTATATGTTAATAATTCTGAACAACTTGAATCAGAGTTCAAATCGTATGATAACAATAAATAACACGAGTGCATCAAGTAATCGTTTCTACTTGTTATGACGTCGAAGAAGTCTTGTCAATATCAGTAAAGTTTGCCGTAAACTATAGGATTTTCTTATGTGACATGGAAATAGGAAATTCATGAACTAGAATATTCGCTCCCCTTTCTCGTCCTATTTTCACTGCCCCATCCCTTCTTCCCCATCATACCCACTCCTACGTGCAAGCCGGACCTTTGTCTGGCCGGATGTAATCTCAACCCGGACATGATAAACTGAATCAACAAAACCAAGAACGTCGACCCGATCACACTGTTTATTGGAAACCGAAATGAACCAGACTATTCATATACGTTTATTTGATTATCTATTTTGGATATCCTCTATTTACATCCAATCAAAATAAAATGTGATCGACTTCCATTATAGCTAACGTGGTTTATATTTCCTCCGTTGCGTTCAATTACAGTTAAATCCTTGGTGAAATCGATCAAATACAAGTTCTTCCCCTCTTCTCTCTCATATACCCCTAACATTTCCCACACTTATACTCCATTAGGTGATTGTTCGCACTTTAATTAGTAATTAGCATAAACACGACCTTGCACTTATTGTGTCTAACTGAACGCTCTCGTTTCAGGTGTCGAGGTATTATTTCAGCTCAATAAATTGTAACCTCTCTATCGGGGTTTTGCATTTACAAACCACGCCAATTCATATACCGTTGTGAGTGAATTCGCAATTGAATATTAATCATCGATTGCTGTGACTCAAGGGGAGAAAACACAATCGAATGAGAACGGATCTATCTGTATTTAGAATATTTGTTATTCGTATTATATATTTATTTGTCTCCATATCAAACCAAGTGAAGTTATATTTGTATGCATTAGTATAAAAGAAAGTCGCTCTCCGTAGCTTAGTCAACTAAGGCACCGCAATAGAGACTGATGCCAACGTTGGACGTGGGTTCGATACACGTACGGTAAATGTCCCTTTACATATCACTTTTCATAGTTTCATTCACACCCGTTCATTCGTATACCTTCAAATGACCTAGCTCTTGGTAGAAATGAGCATCGTGAAAAGAATGAAAGACCGCCGTCTACCAATATAACAAACACTATAGTATGAACCTTGTTTTTCAATATAAGTTATATATAATTATTATGAATAATCTATTATTTATATAATGTATATTTACTATATTATTACTTTATTATTTTATATATAGTATTTGTATAGCTATTTTGAAAATCGATTTATTCAAGACAAGGTCAGGTCGTTTAGAAGCGTTATAAGTGAAGGCATTGATTTGACGCAGCGAATTTCTATCACCTAAAATATTACTTTACAATTATTTTTTCGATAGGCGACCGTATTCCCTATATGTTGTTCTTATTCATAGACTCCGAAATAATACGTAATCAACCAACTTTTAATTGGACTACGTGTTAATCCCATTGAACGTGACGCAAACGCGACGCAAACGCGACGCAAGCATGTAGTAAAAGAGACACAACGGTTGACCCATTAGGGTTGGAGTGCGTCATACATTATTACACAGTCATCAATGTAATGGTCGTGGATTACCTCTTCATTGAATGAACAAAGCTCTCAATATGAATAGGAATGATGTTATGACTATAAACAAGTTAAGAGAGTGAGACAGAGGTGTCTGGCTGAATTATAATCGAACCAGTGCTGAATTGGAGTTTAGATAGTTACTTGACTGATGATTCATACAAATGATTGAAGTACAGATGGGTGAAGGAGTATTGAGTGATTCAACAACGATATTTATTTAAATGGACGGATTTTTAATTAATCTTGATTCAACTTCTATAAAATCCAAACTTTCAATTCACAGAACGTATCAAATTCCTGAAGTTTGTTCAATTGTTTTTCACAAGAGCAACATAAAATGAGGAAATAGTGAGAATTTAGAACATGATTATTTGTTATCGGTTTTATTTACCTATACAAATTTATTGTGGCCATGAATTGATATTCAGTTTTGCATATCATAGAATGTATATTGTGTAAATGCAGATAATATATTGATGAAGACTCATTATTGCCAATGATATTCCAAAACCAATTATAAAATTGAATTGAATGATAGAATATCATGACACCAACTCACATTCTTAATAATCTGATCAAAGTACGAATGAATCAAAACCATTCTTTATTATGTCGAACATGGTCATTTTCTTACTATTCTACCGTGAATATTAAAACATCAATCTATTTAATGTTTTGTGTGGATGTGGAATAGGTGCTATGCCACAAAATCTCTGACTTTTAGTATTTCGTTTTATTATCAATATCATACTTAAAATAAATGTACTTATCTAACAAGTTGTCAAGTAAAATTGCTTTAGAAACTGAGTGATGTCTTAAAATTTACGAATCTAATATTTAATATTACAAATGACACTTGTAAATAAAGAAGATAGATATATCTTTTCCAAGAGAAAGTTTCCTTCTAAGAGCAAATACCCCGAAAACCTCAGGGGAAGAAGTAAAACCTAAATGCCTAAGTGCAAACTTGTAAGTTGATGTTCAAAGCTTAAAAGTTCGACTGATGACGGGTGAGGAGGGAGGAAGAAGGGAGGCGGAGAGGAATAGGAAGAGATAAGATCAAGGGAAAACGTATGTTGAAGCGTCGCGACGACCCGACTGGAGCTTACGACGTAACCATTCGACGGTGATATTCTTCCCAACAAGTTTGACAGTATGACGATTACCTCGGCATTAGCACGATGATGGTACACTAACAAAGTTGACTTAATATCGTAATGAACAGGCTTTGTTACCATACGTGATGAGCGTACATTACGGCAACATGGCTTTATCAAAGATCATACACTTTACATACAACTAGCTGAACGTCATTCAGAAATAGAAACATAAGAATGGACAGGAAAAAAATGTTATTATAATTCTTGTCAAAATGTGACTAGACTAATTTAGTCTCTACTTAATTAGTAAGAACGTTAATTGGATTAAAATTACGAGAGTATCTCGCATTAACATAGTTCAGTTACGTGCTGGGATTGTAAAGAAGGATCACGAACAGGAAGTAAAAATCATTCGTAGTAGTCATATTAAAAGAGACATTTTGCGTGTACAGTCAGAAATATATTTTTAATTAGACCAAATTAACTAATCAGCAGGTAGATAGTCGAGATTTGATATACAAATTTCGACGATCGTAATATCTTGAAAATTTAAAAAATGACGATTTAGATCGAGAAATTGAGATTCCGTGCAATACACACAAATTAGTTGAATTGCAAGTTCAACATTCGATCAGTAATTTAGAAGAAACATACATACAATACAAGTATCGAGATACTTTATTTATAGATGTTTATGAACATCGTTGAAAGTTTGATAAAAATATCATTACTCATAATAAAATCGAACTATTCCTATGAGTATCAAAAACTTTTGTACACCATACAATAGGCTCTATAAAGATGAGCTAATCGGCTTTTGTTTTATATATACTATAATATACTATCACATATTTCAATATTAATATATATATGTTATATAATATATTATATTAAACCATTATAATACAGTTATAATACAGTTGATAGCTCAGTTATATTTCAAGAAAACTTCGTCAAAGTTGAACGTAAATCCAACAGACCGATACAACTTCCCCACATCGATATAATTACCACTTTCCTTGTACAAGGTATAGCCAGGCATGTATCTGCGGCCTATCAGTTAACCGAAGCGCGGGAATAGATATTCGTTGGCGCTAGCCACAGGAAGGCCGTGGACGCTGCTGCGGTATGAAGGAGTTTGCGGTCGGGTCAGATTGCGCGGACTAGGACGAGAGAGAAGGCGAGAGTAAGTTATCTATCCTCTGAATAAATACGACAAGGAACTCCCCGTTTATTGAATCCCATCCCAACTCTTACACCAATTGTAAAGTTCTTCGCGTTAGCGTATACATAGAAACCTAGTCTTCACGTGAATACGAAGAGAGATAGAGAGGGTGAAGGTGCGAGAGAGAGATTTTCTCAGATAGAAAGATAGATGAAGGTGTAGAAAGAGCCGCAGGTTGAATTAGGAAAACAGCCCCGAGGAGAAATGGGTTTACTCCAGACTACCAATGCGATGGATGTTACTAATAAGTTTACATTTTGATCACGTAACGCGTTGTGCAGCCTGCAGATAAATAGATTACATGCTGGTTACGCTTGGTGATGTTAAACTTGGCTTAGTAAAGAACACAAGCTCATCACTATTATTATATATTGTTGAAGAGAAATCATTTGCTCCGAGGCTTCACTCTTCCTATGGAGTAAATGTAATTACGAAATGAGAATCTATGTCGAATTTGTATCCTGAATAAGCCTATCTTAAGCGACGGTATATTTAAATAATGGCTTACGCATTATTCATCTAGGTAGAGATCTATTCAGAGCTAACTGATAAGCACGTCTTTAGTATACGATGGATCTATATTACTTCTGAAAGATAAATTCAAGACTTGGTGTAATAACATCGTGCTATATTCCAAAACTACATGATATATCATGAAGTAAAGTCTTATCCGATTTTGACATCTTTGCATTTACCGCTCTGAATGTGTAATGATTTGTGCGTATACGGGGTATATCTGAACTCTGCTTACGCTTATATCATCTTTAACTTTAAAGCTTCTTATCAATTAATCATTGGTTCACTGTCACCCAATATATTCATTATAGGCATATATGATATCAGTCACTATCAGGATACATACATTTTCCCAATGTTCAATAGTAATAATTATCACAAGTGGAATTGACTGAAATCATGGACATATTTGAGCGATAAAATTGCTAGTGCTTTCTAGATATAGGTTAGAAGATTCAAGATGATTTCAGTAAGATTCATATCAGATTGTGATTCATTTCTCCAAGAAATTAAATGAAGGGAGTTGTATTTATTCAATTCTGAAGCATTATATATAAGATGAGATATAGATCATAGCTCCATATATATATATATATATATATATATATATATATATATATATATATATATATATATATATATATATATATATATATATATATATATATATATATATATATATATATATATATCCTAATGTAAGTAGTTAGATTTTAGTACCAGTGAACTTATCACATGTTATTTTGAAGGAATTGGTCGTTTACACGGAAGTACTGTACAAGAGCGATTTGAATGAGTTTCACTCACGCGAACGTATGTGCGCTGATTTGTATTGCCTTATTCGTATAAGAATCCAAAATTAAAATATTTTGAAAATATTACGTGTTATTATTGATTATCCTATTAAGTGATGAAAACGGTGGTTGAAAATGTAATCTGAACGCTTTTCCCTTCATTATAATACTTTTCTAATATAGGATCCAAACTAATCCTCTTTCGCTCTGAAACTGTACATATACATTTTCTGTTGTCTTTTTTCCTCAGAATTGAAGATACAAGGTTTTCTCTAATTTACTAACCAAACTTTCACCCTCCTCCAACATCCATTATTACAAATTAGGTTCACCCCAAGAATCCCATCAAATATTCATATCGAATACTTTGCTGGGTATACAGTGGACTGTGGAACTAGCTTCGTACAATTTCTTTAATCTGTACAAACAATAGAAAATGAGCCCACAAACCGTCTCTTGTAAAATATTAGCACAGCTCGTTTTGATACTAATTCGTTTTGATGCCGAGTAAATGGCCACTTGTTGATGAGAGTTAATTTGTCGCGTGGTTGTTCACGTCACTAATCTCTTTGATTCAGGGCCAAGACAGCATTTAATCTGTTCGACAAATCTACATGAGCTTTAGATTGGAGACATCTAGTTAATACATTCTGAAAAATATATCTTTTGTTATGTTATACTATGAAACGCAACATTTGCGTTGAAAGATTTTATAAAATGTAATAGAAATCTACACACCTTTATAACAGTTTACTCGAATAGATTCTATTAATTATGCAATAATTAGCGGATTAACTTGCAATCGCGGTTTGTTACATATGTTGATTTCGTACTTCAATTAATAGTTAGCGTATTAGTACTAGACTAAGATTCGTAAGATTGACTGCAAGAGGAATAATATATATCTAGAAGAGCATTCGACTCGGAAAGTAACAGGGAATGCGCTTCTAATTGCAATGGCCAAAAAATGCTTGCAAAATCCAATCAACAATGTAATATTGTCAATCTCATTTTTGAGAATATGTTTGCGCTCTATTTTGTAACTGTTTAACTTTACAAACGTTCCTATGAGTTCTTTTCTTAGCATAACAGCAAACCTTCAACGTTTACTGTCAAATATTTTAGAATGTAGGATATATTATGAAAAAATCAAAATCTCGGTTCGGTTCGGTTATGTAAGAACGCTATACTATCTTATACTTTTATTGAATTATTTTGTTTTGTTTATGTTCCTACAAACCATATAAGCTCACGCTAACTAATTCCTTTATTTCGTGTCGACGGTTAGTATAGTGGAAACTGTGCCATAACCACCGTATAACACTACAGTAAATAAAACAGTGAGTCCTAACTCATCTACAAAGTACAACGAATGATAGACCACTTTGTACACGTCAACACTATATCTATCTGTATATATATATATATATATATATATATATATATATATATATATATATATATATATATATATATATATATATATATATATATACAAACCCACCCATTCGACTATTTCTACACAGAGTATAACACACGTACCACATACAAGTGAAGATAAAATACCGCCATTAACGCAGCTGTTTGCCCACAATTTTTCACCACATTTCCACCTTTTACGCGCGACCCCAATCATTACCCATTAAACATACCTCTAGTCTGGGTATAGGTATACCCCACATGGGGCGCTGTAATCAGCAAGAGTAACGATAAACGGGAATCACTAGGGCTCTTTATACCTAATTACCTGAGAGTAATCGGTGATTAATTTGCCAAGTGAAACGTACTTTGTGTAATGAAACTTTATAGGAAACAGTAAATAATATAAAAACTTAAAGAAGATAGAGCGACATTGTTGGCTTATAGTTTTAGAACAATTGAAAAAGTAAATATTTCAGTAGAAAGGTAAGGTACCGTACGATGTTATTTTTGAACTTCATACAATATCATTTATTATTCATCATTGAAATGATGTTGTTATGTTAGATGAGAGAGATAGAGAGATAAAGAAAGAGAGAGAGAGAGAGAGAGAGAGAGAGAGAAGCAAGAGAGAGAAATAAAGAGAGGGAAATACTTTTAAAACAATATACGGATGGATGAAGAGTGTTGACTGAATGCGACTCTTAAAAATTGGTCTCTGTCGTTTTTTCTTTTCTCTGTCGTTCCATGATATAATTACGAAAATTATACGTGACGTGGGAAGCAGTCTGAGGCAAGACAGCTTATAGTGGAAAAAGAGATTTTTGTTTTATGTGCCCAGTTCATTAGGCTGGTGTCTGTGATCATTTCACCCAAAAATTACATTTCCACCTTAAAAATCGGCTGGATGCAATTTCATTTAGGCCTACATTTTATATTCAAAAGTTTTTTTTTAGAAAATCAGCTTTGAAAAATATGATTACGTTCTACAAGATTTGTATAGAGTCTAATCTTTTTTATTCGATCTTTAATACCTACAATAATGACATTTATTTCAATAATTATGAAAAAATTATACATTATATTCATAAACCAAGGGAACAAAAACTTAAAAATCCTATTTTTAAACCTTTTCCACTTTGATTGGTGATACCTAGCATTTAGCCAATGCACCATTATGCCCCTTGTCTCAAATCGCACCACATATAGATATTATCACGTTATCTAACAACGAAAAAATAAATACCATTTTCTAGTATACATGCTAATGATTGTGTTGAGGTAAATATATGGCAAAACATGGTGATTGGTTGAAATCTGATAACCATGACATTAAAATGAATTGCGTTATATATTCACGCTTGATAGATCAGTATACAACGCAGTCCAATCAGAATTCTTACAGAAGATTTATTAATTCGTTAAATTGTTGCTTTACATTTTCTATACTAATCTCACATTTTACCAACACGCATTTGTTTTAGGCTATTTTAATGATTAATTACTTTCTTTGTTGGGAAATGAATCGATATCAATGTCAAGAAGTTTCAAGCAGCACGCAAGGTATGATTCTTGTCGTTCTTGTTCTTGTATAATAGCAATATCATAATAATATATGCAGTAACTTATTAAAATGAAGCGATTAAACTGGCTTGAAAATTCACTTGAACATATTTGTACACGCAAATAATTTCGAGTTTTTACAATACGAATCTGATGAAGAAGGGAAAAAGTTGAATGGACATGAAAAATACCGAGTACGGAAAGAATTACGTTTCACTCTGGTGTCATGCGTTCGTATACTGGAACTAACGAAACAGGAACGTCGTCTACCAACTGAATAATTGTGAGAACGTTAGTACTTGTAAAGAGAATCACTGCCAAGTTAGAGTTGTGAAATTGAATATTGAGCGCTTTTAAAAGATGTATATATGTTACTAATCAACTTATTATAATTATCATTATAAGACTTCATTTATTTTCGTCTAGACATAGCATTAAATACAGGAACACAATTTATATTATAATTTTCAAAATTATACCTAAATTGAGAAAAAAGTAAATCGGTGAGGTTCAGATACATGAGCATCTGCTCTTCCTCCTCAACGTAAATCTAAAATACCGGTATGAAGAAGAATTGAACAAAATGAATTAATCTTAAATATTGTCCTGAAAATTCATTTACTCTCAATATACCACAGCTATAGGGGCCTACAAACAATAAGTACGATATTTGTATCAGATAGGTTGGTAGACGATTATATTTTCTTTCGAGAAAACGAGGATATGCATGCAGTGTTACAGTTGGCAAAAAATGGCCATAAATGTTTGAAGGAAACCACGGCCACTTATATATAATATACCATCATACCATCATGATACCAAATTTTGTAATCAGTGGTAATTGTTTTCAATTGTTGACAGAGTGAATTCAGAGTACATGGGAGTTCACTTGTAGAAATATCCATTTTTAAATGACAGCTTTAGAACGGTATGAGATATCAAAATTCAAATGCGGGGTAACAAGACATTTCAAGACGGTATAAGTGAAATTATTCAACTTATATCGTGAAATTGTCAAAAGTATATAGGCCCACTTCAGAAATATGTTTTTCAAACAGTATACATTTGACAACTATGCGATGTGAGTTGAATCGTTATAACTTATCCAATCTTGAAGGAATTGAAAATATCCATGTTCACCCCGAATTATAATTTTGATATCTCATTCCTCTAGGAAGTAATCACAAAGAACAGATATTTCGCTAAATCCACTCGCACGCACAACAATAATTGAACGACTGAATTCAAAGAAGGCTATGAGAAATTGTCTATATACAAAAAACTAATAATATCGGGTATATCATGACAGGCTTCAACAAAATACGATTTCAAAATAATATCTATTGTCAGTTTTACATATACCAGTGATATACTACATATACAGCTATATACAGTGATTTTATTTTCCCTTCTTTGCTTTTCCTTAATATACGTAATCCTGACAGCTAGTCCTACATGCATTTTTATTATTAAGGATATTTTAGCAGTGAATAGAATATTATATTACCATTGAATTCAACCCTTACATAGATTTTCAAAATGTGCTAATTCAAGTCGAAACTCTCAACCTAATCTCGAATGCAACTGAAAATGGTTTCCGATTTTCTCTTCTCTCTCCCACGAGATTTCTCGATCACGCTCTCGCCTCAATTTGAATTTAGCTTACCCTTCAGCTTTGCCTCGCGCTGGGCGGGTGTAGCACAACTTGAGCTCTCGTGCACATTCCCTACATATATCGCCTTCCTTTTACAAATCACCAATCCGTTTCATGTTTCTCTAACAATTCTCAATAAAATTACAGACTCTCGCCCTGTTGGACGTCTTATATGTAGTTTTTATCACACATCACATACAGTCAAGTAGTAAAATTATTCACATTATTCCTCTTATTGAATCCCGTGGTATAATATATTTTGTACCAAGCTTCAGAAAATATACGTGCGTTATTCTTTTTTAGACAGCAAAACTGTTACATTTTGACACTATACATCACACAACCACGTGTGGCTGTTCTAGATAAGATTTCCAACGAATATTTTCGAAGAGGTAGTTCTCGATTTCCCGATACATTTTCAGTACTTCCGATTCGCCATTCTTTTTTCCCGCATGTGTGAGTTTCTCTCCTCTATCTCACTCACTCTATCTAGCGCCCAATTCTGTTACATTATTTATGAGGTAAGTCTTTGCAGCTTGCATCGGACGTCTTGTATAGACGACGCTGTGCGCCTCGACGCCTGTTCTAAAACACTACTCTCTCTTCCCAGGAGGGGAACTTGGAGAGGATGAGAAAAACGGGTGACTGTGTATTCCCAGTTCGGACGAAATATTTCTAGTTTCTATACAAATTATACCATACAGAAGCATCCTAAAATTATTTTTTATGAAAGAATTCGTAGATGCTTCCATCTGCCCATATGACACCTTCTCACACGTCGTAACACCTTGCATATGTGGAAGAACGCCTTTGGCAGTCAGCAGGCTTGGTGCCGTGTTAGCATCACATCAATTCCCTTCGCGTAAATAATACATGATTGCTGACAGGCGTGAGCTAAATGCCAAATAGAATCATGACGCAGTGGGGCGCAGAATAAACCCTGCCGTATACCATGGGCATAATATCGAACTAAAAGTGAGATAGCAAGAATAACACCATATCCATTCGAATCTCTGTGTGTTTTGATAATAAAATATGAATTTATGTATATATATATATATATATATATATATATATATATATATATATATATATATATATATATATATATATATATATATATATACACGCCAAACCATTATCGTAAAAAGTTATTTGTAGTATGTGGGAGTGGAAGTTAAAAGGTTCGCATAGACAATAAGTAAAAGAGGAAAATTACTCACGTGATATGTGAACATGGTAAAGGCGAGACCACGGCGGTAAAAGGAGGGTACAGTGCGTAAACCTTGTAGACACTTGGAACAAAGGGCCAAATACATGTGAGGCAACACAACCGAAAGAGTTGTATTTACACTTACTTCTTGGAGACTCGACACTCTCAAGTGCCATTAGTTATTAATAGAGGGAACGGTCGTTCGGTATATTCGTGGAATGGGGTTTATAAAACGCGGCAAAGTGATTAAAAAAGACAAGACGACGTGAAAGTGTTTGCTGTAAATAATATACAGAAAAATGCAATTAAGAAAAGAATAACAGAGGAAGATAAGTTGCGACAAACTGAGTTAGCGAATAGCTGGACAGAAGAAGTGTTTATAGGGGCCTGTAGGGGTTAGATGAGCAAAGAAAATGGTTCTTCATCATACTAGACTGAAATATCCCTGGGGAGGATATAAGGTATAGAAGTCTGAGATAAAAGAGATCCAGACGCACAAAGGTGATAATAAATATACTGACACGAATAAACATTAAACGGTTCAAGACGATAATGTGCCAGACCTTCATAACTCGAGATGCCAGCAGGAGCGTCGTGAATGTTGCAAGAAGTTACGTCTTAATTCACAAAGGCGAGTAAAAAGATTACTAAGAACTAATGGATAGGGGGGACCAAGAACTGTTGAATGAATCTACGACTAGCACGATAGTGATTAACTCTATTAAAATGTAACTCTTACAACAATGTAAACACTGGATACGGTCTCAAAGTTTCTCTAGATTTGACAGCGTGATTCTATATAGATACTAACATTAACAACTACAACTGCACAAAATACACAGTCATTTCGTTCGATCCAACACTAGTGTTGTAATTGTGGTTATAAGGAACTATATGTTGATTGAATACATTATCAATGTTACTCATTGGTGCCTTATTTTCTTTCCCAAAAATTTACTACGATTTTGAACAAACCTTCAGAAACATTAGAAACGTTCAGAACTTTCGAGGTAAAGCGTGTGATGTTTTAACGATCTACATACATGTAGCGTCCAATGCCTTGGGGTGAACGATTGATCGGTATTGATAAGGATTTGTGAGAATTGACGTTACAAATGCTATACATATATATATATATATATATATATATATATATATATATATATATATATATATATATATATATATATATATATATATATATATATATATATATATAGGCATATATATATATAACTTATATATATATATTCATATATATAATGTGGGTTTGTGTAATGTAGCCACGAGATGGCATAAATTGTTATCCTAGATGATTGATGATTCAAGATTACTTTTTCAGTACGTGTGAGTTTTTCACAATTTTCTTCGAGTTTGATGTAATTTGACGTGAATTCCGCAACGAGAAACGGAAAAAGTTTGTAATAATGTGATGTTATTTATAAGAACTGGGTGTATCTAAAAACTTCTGTCATGTAATTGAACGAATGCTCTGAAAAAAGTGCTCTTCCTAGTTCTTTATATACTTTATTGCATGATATGGAAACTACGTCAGAATATTCTCGTAATAATAGAAGGAAACTGATTAATGTTGCTAAGAATAAGACAATAACGAGTTTTCTGTCATATCACTGTCATATTTTATCTTATTTTTTGTACGAAGAAAACAAATAATAATAGTTAGAACCGAGTATTTGCAATAGTATATATATATATATATATATATATATATATATATATATATATATATATATATATATATATGTATAAACGTGAAATATATGGCATTTTGTGCATATATAGACCAAGTTTTGACACCCATTGTCACAGGCACAAAATCACATTCGCAATCACACAATAAATGTTCGTTAATTATTCATTTAATTCATTACAAGTTATTTCAGTACAGACCTTAATTTTCCCAATTCTTGATTCTACCGATGCGATTAATTTGGGATCTGTTTTTAAATATTCATATATATATATATATATATATATATATATATATATATATATATATATATATATATATATATATATATATATATATTTAGATACCGGTATGAATATATATTCACAAATCCAATGTATATAACTATTACGCGTATGTTTTGTCATTTTCATGACTTGGTTCAACATATTCCCTGACGGTAATATCTTTCCAAATCGAGCCATTTTCTATACAATTTGTTGTAATCGCATTGCGGCTCACATCTATCCGCAATTTATTCGATACATTTCCACAACAATGGTGCAGTAAAAACCGTAACGAGTTTTATATCAGTTTTATTCTATACTCCCGGTATAGTTTAGTAGTTTTAAATTTGAATGGGTGACCTGAATTCAATCGTATACATTATCTATGGTGAAGTAATCGTTCTGAATTGTAAATTGCCGAAAGCTTGAACTGATATAGAGGTTGGTGTGTATTCTATGCAGTAAATCCATTTTTTGGAAAAGCATTTTCCGATTTTCTGTGGTGTGATTCAACTGATGGTTTCATAAAGGTTTGCTCAATTCAATTACATCATTTGAATGAATAATTCAGTATTAACTCATTTTCCTGTATTTTTTTCCCTAGATTAGGTCGATATCCCAGGATGTTGTGAAGTTATGTTCAACTTTTGATTATATTTTATATTTTATTGCGGAAAGTGAATCAAAATTAACCCTGAAATTGTTGATAACTTATTTATAACAAGATCGATAGTATCATATATATTATAGTATATATTGTAGAAAATATTTCTTTTCTGTATAATTTCATGTAATTATAAATATATTTTTTTTTCAGGTTAGTGGAAAACTATAACGGAACGTTGTTTGAAACACTGATCTTTTTAAACTGCCAAGAAACTATGGTATTTTCTACCAGCCTACATGAGCTCTATAGCTGGAAGCACTTAACTCAAGTGGCGTAACATATTCCACGGGGTGGATAAATTAGAAAAAAAAAGAAAAACAAAAATGTGCATTTCAAAAACACTTTGCTTGAAGCTCGAAATGCAATTCCGACCTTATACACTTTCTCGTTCTCTTTCCTCGACTAACTCTACTTTATGAAACTCGGTGCTCTTTCCGAGACAATTCTTTGACTACGGACCAAGAGGTGACATTATTTCGATTTATCTTTATGTAAAAATGAGCGAAAAAGTTTTTCATATAGGCTATATATATATGCGAGGTAGTTCTTTAAATTCGTGAATTGTGTGAAACAGGTGCTATATGGAATATGAAAAAGTTGAACACATTTTCACTGTAAATTTCTTCATATATACACAGACGATAATAAAGATGCTATGGAACTTTAGACAACTAGAATTTTCTATTCAGAATCGCCAGAAAACCTTTTAAAGCATTTCCGCGCATTGTTCAAAAGACATCACTTCCTCTATTATCCTCTAGAATATATGCGGTATATTCTTTCTTTGTGTTACTACATTATTACACTTCGCAAGTCAAAGAAACTTGAATTACTGTTCGGTTATTACGTCATCAGTGGGATAATATTATAACATGTGGCTTGGAATTCTTCAGAAATGTCCAATTGAATCCCGCAGCTTTTCCAGATTTGTGAGAGTTACACTAATGGCACGGACACTTTATGTACTTGGCTGGTCTTACCTTCTATTAGTCCGGTAAAACGTAATCAGTACGATGCTTCAACACTTTCGACTGCGATATAATCTGTGAATGGAGAGAAAAAGATTATAATATAATTACACATAACGGCACTATGAAACAAATAGGAATAGCCATATAAATAAATTACACTGTTTTGTATTGTAGCCGGTGGTTATTTATTAACGATCATCGAATATGTCATCACCTTGGTCACCCAAGACGAAACATAATTCTAATTATGAAAACATTACATATGACACGACACTAATTGAACAAGGTATATACATACTCACGAACATAATAGTTAACACAGCAAATGTAATGGGTAAAAGGTGTATAGTTCAAGTTAATTTAACAGCTTGGTTTATAGAGTAATAAACTAACGAACAGATAACAATAAACGACAAACCCTTTAGTCCTGTAGAAGACTATTATCCAACTATTTACACCAATCTCTCTATCTCACTCACTCTCTTTGTTATCGCAACCAAGGTGTATAGTCACACATCGAGAGTAAAGCAACGCCCCCCCCCCCCACCCCACCTTCACCCTCACTCCACCGACGCAAAGGGAGTCCACGAAATACGTACGTGTTTAGCGATTGTAATTGAACCACGGGGAGCTCTACGTAAAGGTGGAAGAAAATGGAGACACAATATATATTTTAAAAGTAAGGAGCTCTTTCTGAAACACTTGGGAATGTAAATGGCATAAATAAAATTGTGTATTTTTCTATCGACCGATTTTCTTGGATGCTTATGCTTGTAAAAATATAACCTCGCCTTTTATTCAGTGAAATAAAATATTATAACGTACATTACTTTGTTCTTCATGCGAGAAAAGGAATATGAATACTTTAGACATTTATTGTACACTGTTCCAGTATATTATAGGTCGTCTAGACTCTAGGTTCTACATTACCTATACATGCGGTGTGGGGGAGGGGAGGGATCTTTGGTTTCTGGACTCTGGACTCTGGGTCGAGTAGTTATGTATTGCTATAAACATCACTCAATCGGATCGGAAAGAAATCAATAATTGAAATAGTTGGTAAGAATTCATGAGTCCACGGTAAAACTCGTTTTGGTGGACGTGCCGGGTTTATTCATTTCATACACCATTTCAGATCTACTCGTATAAAATTACATTGTTACATTCATAATTATATTTTATTATAACTGAGCACAATATTGTTTATTATAGTATATAATCATTAATATATTATTGTACACTTCTGAATGATGATCATTATTTCGCTTCATTAATTTAGGCTTTTTAGTAGTGAATGTTCAATCGGCATTAATGAAGGCCGAAACTTGGAAAATACTGAATAATTATGTTGTTATTTCTTTTGAATTCAGTGTATCTCAAAAGTGGAACATATATGGATAAGTCTTGTGATATTAGTCGAATATCATTTCACACTGCACGCATAAACGCCATAGTATAACTTCTGTGTTTAAACATGCCGCATTTTCAAATATAGATATTTCAAGTTCCTATATTGCACATACAAGACATGTATTAAATTCTCTTTCCATTCCCTCATGAAATGAAACATTCTTTCATGAAATGAAAGTCCAATTGTTTCTAATTCATTTGATGGAATAGTGGAAAATACATATCTCCAATAATATACTTTATGTTATCATGAAGAAAGCCAACATATAAAACTCTGACATTTCATATTCTACACGATTTCATCCAAACACTTGTGTACAAACATTCTGTTCTTGACGGCAAAACCACCTTTTTGACAGCCAACGAGATGGAACTGTTTTATTTTCATGTATTGGTAGGCTATCGGAAAAGAATTGACCCCGTTCTACGATTGAGGAGTGTGAAAAGGCGATAGATTTCAGCCAAATGTTCACTTCTTGGTACTCAGTTCTTAGTGTCGGACTTTTCGACGGTTTCTCTCGTTCTCACGGCAACATGGAAACACTTCGTTTGGCAGACTTTTCGTGCTTCAAACTCTTGAGCAAACTAGCTAATCCAAGACTTCGTATAAAATCCAAACATTCGAAAAAAAGAATTCAAACTTGAAATGTTAGAAAGTAGAAAGAGAAATAAAACCGTGAAGGTAGAACTATGCTTCGTTGTTGAGAAAGTTCACGTACAATACGTATAGACCCATACAAATACTGTTATAGCGCATCGTTTAATGTTCAAAGCACCGATCATTAGCAATCCAAATTACTGTATAATCTTTCAAAAATAGAAAAGAAATATCAGCGAAAATCTAGATAAATATTCAAGTTAAGCCTCATTGCAAGAGAAAATGCTAAAAGATTAAGCGTATCTTAATTGAAAATGAAAATTCAGCTAGGGCGTTAAGCCGCACGCATTGAATATTTGGAGCTAAAGCAGGCTTCCAACCTACATCTTATACGTTAGCAATTTAATGCTCAGGCGAGCTTATTACCTGGGCAAAAGTGCTAATGGACTTTTCTCCTCTCATTTCCCGGAGATAAACGCGCCGCGAGGCCAATGTTCTAATTTTACCTAATACGAGAGAAGAAGAAAAAACCTATATATATATAGTATCATCTGATAATATTGTAATTTGTAAGTCTCATGCTTTACAGATGGTAAAGGCAACTTTCTGTTGCATGTTTTTGCATTTTTAAGTGTTATTATCTTGAAACAAAGTAGTTTGTCCATGCTAATGGGCAATTTTCCTCGTTCTAATAACTATGTTGTCTTTTGCGTACGTTACTTCGTCTAAGGGATGGGGGAGATTATGGTTGCGGTGACGATAGAGATATGAGCGTCGCGACGCCCCTCTCCTCCACCCCCACCCTTCTCTATCTTATCGTGTTGCTAATTATGGCTACTGATTACCCGCACCTGCTCAGCTAAGTAGGCCTCCTCGGTGTTGTATTTGTTCTGGTGAAGTTATTATCGATGTGAGTATCATTGAACAATGTGTAACAATGTTGAACAACAGTGATCGTTAGTTTTATGGTGGCTGTGTGTAGTGACTGTATTGTGGGTTCATGTAATCAACAATAGAAATGAATGTTTCATTGCTGAATAAGAAATCTTGTTTCGATGGGAATTGGAGTAATGGTATTTAGTTAGAGCACATACCCTAATCAAGGTGTTTTGATACACTGTAGAGAGCATTTATCATATTGTTTATTGAGTTAGAAGGAGTCTTTGAAATATAATAACTCATGGCAATATTCAAACATAATTGTATCAAGGTATAACTAGATCTCACAGATCTAAGTATACAAATGTAATGTCGTTTCAATTTGTATACCTTAGTTGACATAAGTTTAGACTCAAAGTTCAAACTTTCAACAAAGTTTCACGTATCTGAAATTTACCAAGTAAGTGAGTTTCTTGGAACTGTGAGATCTTGTATATATATACTCGTGCAAATTTTCCCGTAGAGAATTTCATGTTTCAATATTCACTTTCAATCACTCAAATAATCACCTCTGGAAGTGTTTTGATAATATAATTTTATGAAACGTTATATTCACATCATTTAAGTTATTTCCTCTCTATTATATCTGACGTCATTATCAAGTATAATTCAGGGACGTTACTTATACCATCTTTGGGGTTCTTGCTTTCGTGTTAAGAAACAAATAATAGTCGTTACCAACAATAGTTCGTTGTTTTTCATTGACAGTTACCATCTCGTAATGTTGTCGCCAGTTCATTAATTAACTAAGAAATGCAAACAACAATAGTAATAAAAACCATTGTGCGAGATGAAACGGAAGACGTTATGCTGTCGCCTGTCTTCACTTTCTTGCCCGAGTGGTAGCGGGTCGGCACTTATGATCGTTAGTGTTCATGAATATAGGACAGTAGTCGCCGGAAACGTCAACATTTACGAAACGAAATACACCAAATAGTTATTATAAGAACACGCAAGTCTGTGACGAATAATTATTAATTAACTGGAAGGGAAACTTTAGTCGCTCACGAGGACTAGTGGTATTATGAAGTTCAACTCAGAAGTAGAGAATGTCAGGGTAAACTTTGTAAGAAAAATAACTAAATTGTTTCGAATTCCATTTGAATTTTCATCACTTAAAATGCTGAATTCGCTTTAAATTTAAATTGTATGAAAATGCGTTATACCAACAGATTCATTATTGTACTTGCAAAGGCGACACGTGGAAAAAAAGATGGGTATATAAAAAAGTATTATCTACTTTTTTTTTTTTTTTCTAATAACATCGAAACTTGATACAAAATCCTTGTTCCCCTATTAAGGCTAAGGATGAGAGTAGGATCGTTTGGACGGGGCACCACAAGGGCGATCCTACCACCCCATTTTATTATTATTTTAAATTAAAGCAATGAACTTTGACACCAGGTCTACGCTGTCTGTGACCACACATCTTCGCCGCAGAGAAAAGTCTTTAGTTGTCGAAAGTCCGGAACACAATATAAACTGTTTTTGCGATATATCCGGACACTACCAACATTTGTATTAGGAATAATCCAACCACACGAATGTTGATATTTTTCACTTTGAACTAAGTCTCTTAGGCAATGTTCGCTTCTTCCAATGACAGCAGGTGCAAAGTTCATCATTATACAAAGGATAAACTATAGGAGTGACAGCCCTCGATATAACTAGGCCTATCATTCTACTAATTAAGGTCTACTTTGTAGTTTAATTTTATACCAAATTTCAGTGTTAATAAAATTCATCTGAAAATATCATGCTTGTAAACTATAATTAAGAAACCTCGTTCAGACAGCCCACTTGAAAAAACAGAAACTCTTCATTTTCACGGTGCTAAACGATCCCATTAGTGAGCTAGTTTATGTGGGGGTATGAATTAGTGGGTGACAATATGAAACTATGAAGTGATTAATGTTTGCTCCGTAATTGTAGGGGTTACTTATTGAAATTATTTTACATGTTCCTATATCCGCATAAACTCAAGTTTCGATATAATTGCAACCACCAATACACACATTTCTAACATTGTGTTGCAATATGTTGTAGTGCACGTTCTCGTTAGAGAATTATTCAAACAGTAAATAGAATAGAGATGAAAATGTAGTTAATTATTGTAACTAGTATTTGACCCAGCTGTTTTGTTCGGCAAGTAGAATACACGTAGTTGAACAGCTATTGTGTTATATAAATCGTTGAATTATCGATCAACTAATAGACTCTGTACTATGCGACTGTCCTACAGCTAGTACTGTAATACCGTACGACTAGTCGAAACTCTACTTTATTATATGTTAGAGCTTTTGAAATAGTTATACCATATCCACGTTTTGTTCAGCGTGAATGATTACATTTCATATAAATACTAACACGTATTCAAAACCAATAGTACATATGGAACAATGTTCTATAAAATATTTTATTTGATACGTTTTATATTCTCTGCCACATAATCGCAGCTCGAATTAATAATTATAATCAATTAATTAATAATAATTCATAATTCAAATGATATATTATAAGACATTTTGATCCTAATTATTGCCATAATTACAGAAAATACTAAAATATAGGTGTGTCAAAATGTATTCAGTTTATAAAAGACCAACGTAGAGGAAGAACAGTTTTCTTACATTTCAATACAGAAGTACACTAGCTGTTATGTTGAAATAGTTCCCAAAGGATTTGCTTGAAAACATTTACAACACGTTATGGTTCTAGAACCATAGTATCACCATGTATTTTACTCGAACGTGCGGTACAGAAGTCTTCTTATCTTTTGCACGCCAAAAAAACATTCCTTTTTGCTCAAAAACGATTCTCTCAAGTCTCAAGATCCCATCTTTCGACGGAGAGATGAAACGAAAACTTCTTAAATGGAACTCTAAAATGTGTAATTATATACATCGTAGAGTGTAAGACTGAAATAGATGCTTGGCTCATTTGTCATATTATTTGTATGGTATTTTTCTTCTGGAATTATTAAAATATATTTATATCCATCTTATACAAGTTAGTACATACATTGAAAATTTTCAAGATAAACTTCATTGAGAAAATATATTCTACAATATGAATTGCATCAGAAAAACGCACAGTCATATTTTTTCGCCCAAGATACATTAATTTAAATCGATATAAGGTCACATTTTCACAACATTCCGGTGAAAAATCAAATATTTTTCCACTCTGGTAATGCATGTAATTTAATTGTTAGGATGGACAGGCCTACCTATAAAGATCATTTTCTTCAACTGCTCTGTTCTTAATCTCTTCAGTGACACTAAACGATTTTTTTCTTGCATGAACTTATTTTATTTAGTCAACTGAATGATGAAAAGGCTTAAATTTTGAAGATTTCATGTAGAACAATTGGGAAATTACAAAATTTTGATATATCTCAAAATTCAGCCGTGCCACCTGCTCATGTGTTTCGATATTATTGACCAAAACATTACAATTCATCGACTAAATGCATCGAAAAATTCACCAAAAATGCATCGGAACTTGATATCATTATCAACTAGATAGAATTGACTTGAGAATAATTTTTCAATAACACAGGTTTCCATTCGTTTTCTTCGCCATTTATTATTTATACCATATCTATAATCAACATCCAATTGCCTCATATATATATATATATATATATATATATATATATATATATATATATATATATATATATTACATACATTATATACATTATATATAGTATATACATTAATTATTGTTTTATACTATAGTATATATAACCATGTATGTAGCTGACCTATTTCATAAAGGGAACGTATAACATCTAAACCAACTCTTATTTCTATCATTAAAAAGTTTTATTAAATTATTCAGTTGTGTATCTCACTTCAGATATATAAACATCAAACCGTAATGTTCAATGAATTGGATAGGTACTCCAGCCGTTAAACTTTAAATTGATAATATTTTTTTCAAATAATTTGAACAAAACAAGCTGAAGTCGATGGAAATATCATTTTTCAATTCAAATAACAATTCTATTGCGTTAAAAACCATTCTCGTATCCAGCAATGAAATATAGAATTGATATAAACTAGATATTTCATGTTGAGAAATTGTTCTAGATATATAAAAATGTTTTTCATTGGTGATATCTTTCAGTTTCTGTTTCTCGTGGGACTGAGCTCTCTGGAGCCGTCCAGTTCTGTTTGTGTATTTACGAGATATAATGTGCGACAGCTGACTGTGTGTGCGTGCCCGTGCGTGCGTGCGTGCGTGCGTGCGATGTGTGTGGATGCGTATATGTTTGTGTAGGTAGGCAATGTGTATGGATAGAGTAGACACATGGCCAAGCAATGCGAGTAATGCGGGATCGGCCATCTTGAAACGATATTGCGGCCTCAGGGAATAGGAGAATCTTCCACTTGACTTTCAACAAAACGAAATTATTGGACGAGTATAAAACTCACTTTAGATCTCTACAGCTATCTATTTTTAATAAAAAAATCTTAAAAAATACGATGTTGGAATTTTTATTTTCTTATATAAAAGTTCTAACTATGGTGAAATTCCTAAATTCAGGTTTTACTTTTTATAGGAATAGAAACAGATATCTTCTGAGATATTATACGGTGAAAGGTAGAATACAGTATGTGCGAATTCTCCAAATACACATAACAGCTCGTATTATAATAGATTTTATGTTCAAAGAATGAGTTATATAAAAAAACATAGTTGAAATATGAAAACTTTTGAAAACACAGAAAGCAATATCAAAAAAATGACTTGAGAATCTAACATTCCATCACGAAGAGAAACGTAACTGGTAACTAAAATCATAGTCGCTTCTCTACAGAGCCAAAGCCTTCTTTTACCGTACTTATTTTTTTATGGAGGAATTTTCAAGTTGTTTAACATGTTCTAGTAGGCCTATTTGCAGATTGAAGTACAATATTTTCAAAATAATCATCGAAATAACATTTGAGAGTAAATTTGTAGACGCATAGGTCATTAATTGATGGAATATTACAATCGCAGAATATTTGTCCCGTGTCATTTCTATATTTTTGTTGGAAGAAGTAATTATACACCTTTTTTTGTGTATAGAGATTCTAAGCACGACAATGAAGAAGAGTATGACGCATTTCCTCACGGTTTAAAATACCTCAAGAAATTGATACAACGAGAACAGAATTAGAAGTACGTAATAATTTTAAAGACAACATATGTTCCAGATTAAATAATCGATACGCACAGGACCCAAGTTTATTACATGAAATATTAATATGCGGTTAGTATAATATATTGAGGTCAGTACATATAATATTGTATATCTAAATACAAGCATCGGCGTTTCTTGTTTCCTTGCATATTTTATAACTCAATCTGCATACAATATTTGCATTACACACTCTGTAATGAACTCAATTACTGTTTCCATTTCCCCCGATACATTGCTCATTACTGCTTACATTATTGAGAACCAGATGTGGGCTTACTTCACTTTAATGATCATCATTTTATCATGAGCTGCATCATAAAAATATCAAGAAAAACGCTATTTTGACTCGAAATTTAAATATTATATGATATTATATAGGATGATTTATATGTGTTACCGCCATTGTGCTTCGAAAACTAGTCTTCATATATCATAACGTAAAGACGTATGCAAGTGTTTTCTACTTTCACGTTAAGATAGGAACGATGTCCGGTATGAGGGGTGGAAAACCCTATGCTACTGCCACATCTTAAAGGGGAACATTAGTTAGTCAAACGTAAACATAAAACCAAGTTTTGAATAAAAATGCGATTTCTGCTTACTCATAAAAGAAATGTAATTTAATGTGTCGTTTTTTTATGAAATGAACTTATACGAGAGATTGTGCCATGTATGCACGATGTAATTTAAAACTGTCATGACTTTACCTTGATAATCATTGTGTTATACGGGTAAAAATATGATGAAGAATAAATTACACTTTTATATTACGAAACGGATGATGCAAGGGGAGGAAAATGGAGGGTGTTTTCTTTTTGATACCTCGGCTCAGGAAGTAAGAGGAGATAGAAAACGAAGCAACAGCAAGAAGTATACGAATATATATGTATGTATTTACCGGAATACGGAAATAATTCCGTGTCTCTGAAGTTATTGTGATTGGAAATAGGAAATTGTGGTAGGGTAGATCTCGAAAGAGCGGAAACCAATTCATAAGTAGATTAGAAACAGAACAACGAACATTTTACTTTGAAGTTACGATATTGAAATCTCGTACGAAACGATATATTCAACGTCCTTCTTTCTTCCATTACATATTCATTCAAGAGGAGTTTCTGCAGTATATGAAACTTGTATTTTAGCTTATATGTTCAAAGAATTCTGACTACATTTTCTTCCTTCATTCCAACACTCATAATACTGAAAGAGTCATATTAATAGTAATGACATATAAATGTGAAAACATGTTTATACGCCACATAAGTGTGCTTCAAATTAATTTCTACACACATACATATACATATATATATATATATATATATATATATATATATATATATATATATATATATATATATATATATATATATATATATATATATATATATATATATATAGACATTTATATTTCATTGGGTGGAATACTTTAATTGTGTCTATATACCATCTCATTAAAAATATTTAATAACATTAGTTACGTACTTATAATTATTTCTCCATGAAGAATATATTCAAGTAACAAATATCAAGTCTTAAACCAACTTAATAGGTAGGTACCCATTTGATTCTGACAAAATATGTGTAAAATATAGTATTATAGACCTATTGAAGTATCTCGAATATATATAGAATATAGAAGGGTATAGAATGGCTTCTTATTGGTGCTAGAGGGACTATCTCGAAACTTTAAGAAGAATGTTTGATAAAATTTGGTGTTGATGTAGTAGAAAGCGTATTACGCGATTCAATAATTATTCCTAGAAATCATGTATACAGATAATACAGTCGAAATTAGCTTCAATATTTTAGTCTCAATTTAGCTTCATCTTCAAAATGTTATTTATTTGTATGTTCGTATCCATTCTGAATTTAAATTCAATTGTTAATCTGTGTCGACTTGGGCAACCCAATGTACATGGGGCATAGATCTAATTACAGATTTATATATAGTGTATTTCTTGTGTTTTTAATTTTACTATTTTATAGATGGTATTACGTAGACTTAGTATGAGAAGACGAGATGACGTTAACTGTTTTAATGACTTTCTTGTTAATTAGTAAATTGCACCCGTAGGTGTTAAGACCCAAGAGACCAATGAACTTGAATACTTTGAAAATAGTCGTGATAAAGGGTCTCGCAAATATTTAAAATAGTCGTTAATTAGTTCTGGTAGTTTTATAGTGAGAACAGATACACTGGGGAGCTAGTGGCATAGTTTACAGTAGAGAAGATAGGTACTAGTTTAACTTCGTTTCAGTTCTAAAATATTACAGAATTATTACGTTCTAGTGTTTCAACTTTGTTTGCGCGTATTCTGTCAATTTTTTTATACTTGTGGGAACAGGAAAATATAATGACAAATGGAAGTTTTTCTATTGTCTCGTTTGTGCGTTTATTCATCAATTGGGTTAAATTAAGTCGATTGCGCCGTATAAACATAACGAATCAAGTCAAATATAAGTAGAGGAAACAAGCTTGAACGTAATTAAGTCCATAGAACGAATAAAATTACAAAACGTGGGGAGTATTTTGATAGAGGTGTTTGGTACAATTTAATGCTACAATTCGATTGTAATTTGATGTTATATTTTCAGAAAATATGTATAATTCAAAATGAGTGAGATGTGACTTGAACGTTAACTGTAACCTCATTCCGCACAGGGAAATAATTGTTGAAGATAATTTCGAAAATAAAACAATCTGAAGGCAAAAACACAAAATACAAAACATAAAAATTTAGCTTTTGTCATTAAAATCACAAAACATTATCTTCAATTCACTATTTATATGAAAACATTTTCCCAATCTTTCTTTCCCCAACTTGAACATGAACACGTACCAACAGGCCATTAACACGAACTCTATAAGATCGTTGAACAAAATGGCCGTGCGTTCGAGATGAAACGATGTATTTACGCCAGCAGGTTTGAACTCTATTTAAGACAGTGAAGATCACGGTACCCTATACTTGATTGTTATGTCACAACGGGGAGAAGGAAATGTTGTACACGCACATGCCTTTGTGTCGTAACGTTACATTACTGAAGCCATTCAACGAAGGTAATTGTCTTGAGACAAGAGAAGTACATATACGAAGGGTTAAAAACTCTTTATCTGGCGGTCGTTGTGACGTTTACATATATACGGTTAGCGTTGGACTTGATAATGTAAGGGCGCTGATGACCAACTGTTTAACTCGAGCATTGCGGTTCAACTATACAACTTGACGATTTACATAACGCGCAATTAGGGATTTAAGTTAAATTTGAAATTATAATCTGGATCACCGAGTTGAATTGACCTGTTGTTTAGTTAAAAAGATCTAACACATTCACGTAAGAAGTTCGATCAATAATGAATTGTCTGTGAACTTTTTATTTTATATTTTGTTTCATTAATCAGAAAACAGAACACCGCAATATAATCGTGATTTGATTGTTTTATTTAAATAACTTCGAATTCACATCCTTTTTGCAATACAAATTTCACAAGTATTTAACATCCAATCTACATAACAGTACGGGTACATCGAGAGTCTATTCCAGGTTTTAATCTGAAATGAGCTCAACGACAGAATATAGTACGTATAGGCATATGTGTGTGCCTGCGTTTGAAATGAAAATTACAAATAAAGGTGGAAAAGTTTTTTTAATGAAACTGTTTAGAGGATTATCGGGAATTGAATCGTTGAACAAAATTACTCTGGAGATTGGTTACACATGTTTCTATGAACAAAATATTTGTTTAGTAAACTTACTGAGAATTACGAACTTTGAGATTATATATTAAAATGAGAAATAGTTGAAAAAAAATCAATTCATCAAAGTTTAATTCAACTTGAACCAGCTGTTAAGGTTATTGAGATTGTAATTGATTAATTCATATTTCTTTATTTTTTACCCAAAGTAACATTTTATATGTGGTAGAGTCTCAGCACTACGTACAGATAATATTTAAAACAAATATAAATTGAACCAAGTGCCTGCATTATCAACGTGGAAGTTGCTCTAACTGGCAGTTTCAAGTTGTTATCACCATGGTTACCTATGTTGTTTCCTCTAGTTCTAGGATAAAGGCTAACTGGACTTGGTAATATCGGGCATGATCAAGGTAAGTTAGTCAACTATTGTAACTTATAATCAGAAATATGATTGTGTCTCCAGCCTCTTATATATATATATATATACAGATACATCAGTTATATCAGAGATATCAGTAACAGGCATATAGTAATAAGATCGAGCAATCGATAATGTAGTTGTTAACTGAATATAAATCTCACCGTGTGACAGTACAGCTTCAGATGTATATCGCGTATTTCTTGAAAAAGGTCCAATGTGTACGATCAGATTGTGTGAGATTGCTTCGAAGCTCTACAATTAGATTACCGAACGAGAAATAGATACTGAGAGAGTGAGAGAGAGTGAGAGAGAGAGAGAGAGAGAGAGAAATCAAGAAACGATACGTGTTAGAGTACATACAGACTGGACACGGAAAACAGGACGCAAGAACACTTCAAATGGAAATAATATAAAAAAAGAAACTTGATACAAGTTTCTTTGACCGTCTGAAACCTGAGTCTTATCTCTTCAATCGCATCAGTCGTGATTGGTGATTCGTTCTATCGTGAAAAACATGAACTAGTTCAACACCAACAAAACAGGAGACCTGATGTCACACGTGTTTGATCTTAGACTCGTTTTCTAGATAAATATTATGAAAGTTGAAACAGCAGAGTACATTTTGAAATTGAGTTTGTTTCGACTTTCCCAATTCGCACGTTCAGATGCTCTATTTCTCTAGAGCCTTCTTGATGACGGTCTAGTTATATGGAGAACCAGGAGAGAAGCTTTTATATTTCATTATTACTTTTCAACATTGTACATTTTTAAATTATTGCAGGAGATTGAAAATTGAAATATAAGAAAATGTAGAAGATATTTAAAAATACAAACTCTACGTTATTTTTCATATGACACTATGTGGAATGTATACAACTTCTATCAGGCTCTATAAACTACGAATATCACAAAACATCACAAGAAAACAATACTGTAAGTCGAATAACATCCATCTATTTTACTTCCAACTCCCAACCCATTCTCTAAAAACAAACCCATGCCCTCTCATTTCGTACACACTATTTCATTTTCAATTGAAGCGTCTAATTTCCACGTATTCCACCAATTCCACAGCCTTGAGGGTATACACCCGTCACAACCCCAGCAACCGCCTTGCAAGTATCTCATCCACTGCCTTCTTAATTGCCTGTGCCATGCAGAACTCATCGCCATTGTTATCTGGGGGATTGGAAAAGCCGTCATCAGTTGCAGGCGAACGATCGCATCACGGGTGTAGCAGACAGATTACATAAAACGAGATGAGTCGAGTCGAGTGTGTGGAGGAAAGAGAAGATGGTGGAATGAAATGAGTCTACCGTATTCTTTAGTACCACGTGTTATATTCTAACCAATCAGGGATCAGATATCAAGAAACACGAGTTGAACATTGTTTAACTTTGTTAGCGATTGACGCGGATTGAGATTTGGAGGTAACAAACGATAGTTTCTTCTATATGTAAGTAGGACCGATTGGGAGTTTCGACCCAGTAATGCTCGTGCAACTGATGATAACAAGTGAGGTAGAGCTTCATTTACTTCGGCTCGTGTCAGCGTGAGGCGCGTTTGACTAATCAGTGAGCAGCCATGGCATCTCTTTCGACATGCTAACGTAGATTAAAAGACGTGTCATAAAGTGTACGTGAGTTTTTTGTTTTTTAAAGACTGGAACGACCTAGGACTGAAAACATTATCAGCGATGCGATAAAAGTTTTTAGTACATATTGGAGGTCATGATCCAGAAAAATGTATTATACAATATATTAAAAAAGTAAGGTTTAATGTACTCCCTACTTTGCATTAGACCATGACATGGAATTTACCCTCTTTTATTTTTTGTTTCTGAACTTTTCACTACCTGTAATCAATAAGTATTATAAGGATATAGTGCTATTTTGTTTCACTTCAAATCTCATTTTCCGGATTTTCAGAGAAGGTCACTTAAATAAATTCCCATTCTTAGTTCTTCTTAATCTTCTTAATATATATGATATATTTTTAATATATATGACCAATTAAATCCCCGGCGGAGCTTCTTCCTCAGATGACTCAAACAATGTTAATGAGAGGCCCCAATCTACGCCTGAAAGCACCTGCGAACCTGTAGGCTATCCGATACAAAGCTACTCGAATTCGTAGGCCTACTTGTCAATGCACCACAATTCACGTATTACAGATGAAAGAGAATAGCATAACAACGTGGGATAATGAAATCTGTTTGAGATATTCGATTTGAGAGAGTTGCGTGACATCCATTGTTAATGACAACGATTGAGAGGCACAATTCGTATGTGACGTAAATAACTCCTTGTTTCGTCAAACTCCCTAGAGACTTTGTGACTCTGCATAAGATAGTACACAAAGAACTGAAACGTCGAGGATAAGCGAGCTCTGGTTTGAACATTTAAATTTCAGTCGAGCAAAATGATATTTCATTATTTTTATCAACATTGAAAACTTGACATAAAGTCATTATTCACCCATTAAGAATAAGGATTACAAAAAGGTATGATCATTTGAATGGCGATTTTATAAGAGGAAACACCATAATTTATTGTGGCTCAGTTAACGATCTGTTACTATACCTTAATAACGAAATAAAACGAAACTACCTTACCAATCAATAATTTTTGTTCGGGAAAAGAAATAGTTGGTCTCCTTATTTATATCTCTTCATTTCTTTCAGATTGTTTTTCTCCTCTCTTTACGATTTTTTTTTTTACCACTAATTCCAACATTTGTCTTGCCTTTGCTTTTAATATTTTACTATTTTATTCTATTAAAATCAATTTATTTGATCATTAACATTCGCATTAACATTTACATCAGCATTTAATTTAGTCACTTTGAAAATGTCGAAACACACTAATCAATGAAAATTGTTTTTGAAATGGTATTCCTTTTCTATCCTTGATATTCGTACATCATTTTTTTCATTGTTGGCACAATGGTATTTCTAACTATCTGTATACCGCTACTCGTTTAGTTTACTTGAACGGGGTTTTCGTTAGGGATTGTACATCACTCGAACTGTGTGATGCTAGAAAATGTAAATTACTCTTCCATTCATAACTGAAGCATATTGTCGTAGTTGTTGATATCGCTCGTAAAGCAAAATGTTGAGTTCAAGATTATTCGTTTATCCCAACTCTATGACGTGAGAAGAAGAAATCAGAAAAAAAATCTTTCGGGTTTACAAGTCGAGATTCCGTTTTATGAGTCTACGTGAACATTTTGGGTAGTATACTGAGTAAATGGATTGACTAACATATATTTACATAAAATCCAGATTTGTATTTTAAACATGATGTAAACAACAACAATATTGTGAGGAAGGGTCCAAGAGAAACAGTATGCTGCAAGAAACAGAAACTTATTGCTTTTGAGTTTTGACTATAAAAACATGTTTCTTTGAATATTCTATACGTCAGCTTCACTCTCAGTTTTCCATCATGACATATGTTTCAAATTATGAAATCGATATGAGAAACCGTTTTGTATGAATGGGAGAAGTATAAGAATAATCCAAAATAATCCAGAATTAATATATTTCTGTATTGGTCCCCCAATAATTAGGTTATTTGTGGGCACGAATTGAGCGAGTGATAGATGAAAGATATCTACTGAAAACCCATACCTTATATATGCGGAACTCGAGCTCACACCAAAACTGAATTCAGTTTCTAAAGCAATGCTTTAGCTGACTGATCCAGTGGGGAAGCAAGTTTTCTTATAACTTCGATTCGTCTTATTTTTTAAAAACCAGTCCGATCATTTCTTAGAAAAAAATATAAAAACCCAATTGAATTAAATTCGAATGTTCAACGTGTTTTATCTTCAATGTTTCATTCAATCATGTATAAATAAGCCGAAATAATCTCTACATCGGTATTACATAGAATCTACATAGAACATAGAACTCTTCACAGAAACCCATAACTCGTTCTCAAACAATGTCACTAATACCATTCGCCTGAATGGTTCTGATAATATATATTTTAATGCGTGAGGCTGGTAGACAGCCGCCAATACTCGTGACTAGTAGTATAGTGATGGTATTGTGTCGAATGCTCGGTGTTCCGTGCGAGTCTGCAACCCACATAACTCTGTTTTAAGACTAAACACAATTTAACGAGTCAACGAGCTGGAATTAACCAGATAAGTACTCGTATTATCATCGGCTGTTGCAACTAATGGCTTTGTGAGAGATTAATGAAAAATAGTTATAATATTTGGTGAAGCTATGAAGAAATATTGAAAAAATAAAGGTCTAAAAGTGATCGATTATTAATTTCTAATATGGCATTTTTATTATGGGAAATATTTCAGGGATATTACGAGCCCAATAAAACCGTATATACGTTCAAGTGAATTGTGAACTATATCGAATACATATTTTATTATAACAACAAAATTGTGTCATTTATGGAGACGATACAATTATTTTCCATTTTATTCAATCGCGTACAGGTACGTGAGCATGCAGATAATGTATACCAATTTCGTGGTCAAAATGACTTGCAATGAAACAACGAAGTAAATTTATATATTCACCATAAAAATAATGTATATTTTCAGTACGTAGAGACTATAACAATGACAATAAATTGTACTGCATTTCCACGGTACATATACGGTATGGTCAACCTACCAGATAATAGTCAGTATCACCCTGTACTTTAAATCTTTGATAATCATCTATAAACTTGAGGGTATACCGAGCTATACAGAGTTCCAAAGGCACTTAAGTACAACTGGTCGCCGTATACGAAAGAGAAGTATAAAATGAAGTGGCTCGAAGTATTGTTGACGATAAACTCTGTAGGGTGTAAAACTGTATATGTGAAAACCTAAGTTAGCCTAAACTCCTCCATCCCGACGTCATTCAACCAATTGTGAGCGAGAAAAACTGGCAACGACGTGGAACGAGGCGTACAATTGAACTCACACTTGGTCGCATTTTAGACAGGTCGTCGATTTAGTCACGTTCGAACGCACTCGACGCCTGGCCAGGTCACGCACGGACACCATCGCCGACCGGGCCGTTCCCGAGGACGCCGATCACTCACGCGTCTGACCACCCGGCGCAACGTAACGTCGGCATCGAATTAAACGCGACGTTGATTTCTATTACTGATTATATTGCCTCTGAATGACGGTACGTTCGCCGTATTCACTAACCAAACACTGACGTTTCGATAGGTGCAACCTGAACTATATCCCAGACGTATTAAATCTTGAGAGACCGATAAAATCTCAAGATATGAACAAATGCGTGTACTTAATTTGATAATATAATCCATTAGGTTTGCGATTTAAGTTAACTTCTCTGTGGGTGTACCGATTAGACTTTTTATGCACGTCGTAAAAGAGCATTAGAATTATCTACTTATGTAACGATGCGATTCTAGCTGCTATAAATAAGTTTCTAGACCATACGTATACATGCTTAAACCGACCTCATGCAGTATTAACACCATGAACTCGACCTCGTTTAAAAGTGATTTCGCGAACAATACAGAATTTACACGACGAAGTAAGAAGACTGAAACGATTTAATTTATTACCTGATACGATGAAACCGCGTATAGAATACGAAATACGTGTACGTTCTATACCAATTTTCGAAATATATGGGAAAATATATGGGAAAATAAGCATGGGAATGTATTACGATGAATTTAACCAACGTGAAGTTATAAGATTGAATTTTAAAACGTTTTTTGTTCAAATTACTTCCAAAAGTACCTTCAAAACTTCCAGTCTGCGTTGGCATTGATCTCTCAATCGTCTTTGGTAGTTACGTATAGACTATCCACAATAAAACCGCTACTGCACAGATAAGTTTATAAATTAAACGATTTTCAAAATTACGATTTCAAATACAACAACACTTCATTCACCATCATTTATTGTATGCTAATCGAAATTTTATTACTCCTTTTAGATAAACTCAGCATTCGTGCTCCAACAATTGCACTTGCTAAGATCTAGGTTATCTTCCTTTCTCAGTACCCTATCGTTAGGCTATTCCCATGTGCAGATAAAGGGAATATAACACACGGCTTTCTTATTCAGGTTTAGTATAATACATTACGTGATATGGTTACGTTTGTATACCTGCATCCCACATGAGATTATATGTTTGCATGTAAACAGTAGCCAAGGTGTTAAGTTTTGTGTCTGTTTGTTGGTATATCAACTTGCCTGGTGTTATCGTATAATTGTAATGGCCATACACTGTCGGTGGTAATTATAACTGTTATATTATTCACATACGTGGTTGGTGGATGTGGAAGTTGGTACTGGAGCAAAGGTATTCTATAGAATTATGAAACTCGAATAGAATTTAGGGACTATATGTGTTCATGTTAACTGTTGTGAATTCTTCTTTTGAGATAAGTGTTTAATACTGTGATCGATTTTTTTTGACTGTGTGAAATTTGAATGAATGACAAAATTCAGAAATGTTGAAATATAAGATGGTATTTACGTTAATAGTTATCAACTCAATTTTCCAATATTATAATATGAACCTGGAATCGAAATGTGTGTACTTTCATTGATAAGTATACGTTATTTCGTGAATTAATTAATCAATTCGTTGGAATAAACCAATCACGCAATTTGTCAGTTTTCCACTGTAATCTACACAAAACAACTTCTACTTGTTTGCATAAAACAGCTTGTTGATGAATATTTATATTTTATAGAGACGTCGAGGTTTCACACACAAATACATTTACGCTCCGTTATTGTGACATTGTTTTCATTTTAAAAGTATTTAAATACGCTCTCTCTATTTTCATTAAAAACAGTTGTACCACGACCTCGAAATAGTGCATAGTCGTCAATATAACGAAATAGCAGTTTTTGCTGATATAATTATTTTCGAAGGGCATAAGATATCAAAATTATGAAGCCTGATTCACAGTAATACAGTTGAACGGTTTTTTCCGCCCCGGTTAGTCAGGTGAAAAACTTTCCGTAACGTTTCTGATTGATTCACGTGATTTACTGAGACGGAAAATACTGTAAAACATATAAATACGAATCGAGTTTTTTACTATACATTCAAGTGATATTCATTAAAATTAGCAATCGTGAATCCTTATATTTTAGAAGGTATGAATCTAATAATATAGAAAATTATTTAGAGACCAATATGTCTTCCAATTGAACGATATAAGTTGAATCGTTCTTATACATGTTTCCTTCCGGAGATATCGAAAACATCTATGTTTTTGGTGTATTCAAATTTGACATTTCGCATACTCTCATGATTCCAAAGTTCTCACGATTCCGATTACAAACTGTTATTACTATAACCTTGTTGCAAAAAAGTCTCCGTTTGAACAATGTAAAGTTTTGAAAATAATTCAATAATTTTACCGATGGCTAAAATTATGTGCCATCGTTCACATGGGAATACATCGTTTGATCTTTGATACCGTTTCATATCACACTACCATAAAAGTAATATAGTATAAATAGTAAAAATGATAGCGATAATAATCTGTGGGGTTTGATATGCTTTATACAACCAGCGGAGAGGAAAATGGCTAGTTCTTGAACTCACTCCGTTCACAAGTGTTAATATATATGGTAATGAAAGATACCCTGAGTGAACCATTGTTCTCTATAAAGTTCATAGCAAACCTCGATAAAACTATATATAAACTGACCTTCCCGGTCGGCCGTCTCCCCCATATATTAACACTAAACGCAGGAGGTGTTGATCCACCAAAATTCAAAGAACAAACGGTACACTGGGGTAACTGGGAAATGAAGAGTGACTTTTTTTATTCTTCACGATCATATTTTCTGAAGCTGACAAAGTTGACTCCCCGAGTTTTATTTCCACTAGTCACGGCCCTTCACTCAGTAAAGACTTTTTTTATTATTATTTTTTCTGTCGTTTTCAGTCTTTTTACGATTACTATGAGTGGGTATAATCAGGTAATTCACGTTATGTGACACTGGCATTCACTTAACATGGCTTTGTCCAGTATCAAAGAGCAATCTTTGTGACTTCTTTATGTTTTCTTTTCCGAGGATTCTTCCAGAGAACGAAATTTTCTTAAAGAGATGGTTTCTCCAGTTTTATATATAAACTCACATTTCACTTCGTGTTTATTTTCTTCAACTAACTAATATCAAGTTTTGGGGGTAACAAAACTATTTAGATTTGACGTGAATATGAGATTGAGATGTAAGCTTTATGGTGTTCAACGCACTCACTACAGGTTATTCTGTTCTACTTGCATGCAATCTATAATATTTACGAAGAAAAAAATGTCTTCGTTGAACGATCGTAGACATAGCATAAAAACGTGGGATTAGCAATTATGAGAACATACACATGCAACTACCGTAGTTTAAATAATAATAAATATTACATATAAGTACAACTTGTATCCTCAGAAATAAGGACCTCTTTCAAGTATATAAGTGTAAAAACTTCAAATATTCAACCTTCTCAAAAGATCCAGTTGCATTTCTAACTGCACATTTCATCCTGTAAAATCATTGGCTGTCAAAATGTCACAGCTACTTGAATATAACGGTGTTACCTGTGCACGGGTTCTTATTATATGTCGTTCTTCTTTAGTGGGTATCAATCGATAATAATAATTATTTAAGCGACTAAATTTCTGAAATTAGTATAAAATCAAACATTTGTTTATTTAAATTAGTGGCATTTTTTTAAAGAATTGATAGCTCACGTTATAGCAGTAGCTTCTATCCCATTTATTTCACGTTGCATCTTAATTTAACATGTCAAAACATCTGGGCTTGATTGTTTACATCGGAATGTCTAGCGTAACTTTAATGTCACCAGTGTCTTTTTGTCCAACTATTTGTCACACAGTTTCATTGGTAAAACGTTAACCCACTCTCATCGGTTAGTCTTTATGCTCTATATCTTAAGAGGCTGGAAACCTCCAAGCGCTTATCGTACCACTACTACTAC
Organism: Brachyptera putata; assembly: GCA_907164805.1. Classification (NCBI taxonomy): domain Eukaryota; kingdom Metazoa; phylum Arthropoda; class Insecta; order Plecoptera; family Taeniopterygidae; genus Brachyptera; species Brachyptera putata. The sequence goes on from OU015464.1 coordinate 17,069,153, forward strand.
GATAAGAAGTTCGAACCTTCAAACACGATGTCAACTCTGATTTACTGAGGCAATTCAACTCAGTGATCCTGAATTCAAATATTTACGTTTAAAAAGAAAAAAAAAGAGAATATAAAATCTTCTAAATCTATTCCCGATGTTTTTATTTCTTTTCTATTAGAATTGAAGTTGATCGAATTCGATACAAGCGAATTCGATTAATGCGAATTGAATATCTTCTGCCACGAAACAAGAAGACATTTCTAAGGCATTCCAGAAACCAACTTTAAAAGTCAAATTAACTCTGAAAAGCAACCGATCGAAGAATGCAGAGTCACCCCCCTCCCCTTGCTGTACGATTTCTTTTGTCACGTGGTACAGGGAAATTGATTATGATTGGTTAGATGATTGAATGTGATCGAAGAGGGTGATGTGATTCTTTGCGTTATGTTCTCGCATCATCTGGTGCCGTGTTGAAGGAACAGCGGGGCGCCCTCTCCCATCTCCACTCTCCCCTCACCACATTACCTCACTCCACTTTTACACGACGTCGCAGTCGGGTAGATTCTATAGGCGTCGCGACGCTTTAACAAACACAACCGTTGGCAATCAATCGAGAGCGTTTGCATGCTTTAAAAGTATAATTATATACACATTGATTGAATTCACCTAAATGTCATTTGAATAAAGGTATGGTCTATCCCTACGGTTGTGTTATTTAAATTTTTCGTAATAACGATAAAAATCGGTGAATTTTATTCAAAATCATGGTTGAATTTTATTTAAACAATGTTCTAATCAAATATACGCTTATTTCGCTGTATTGGGTTTCTACGAAAATTAGTTTCAACTGAATAAAAGATTTCATTTGTAGTCGTATCGTATCTCGTGGTAATTAGTTAATTTCGTGACGTATTTACGTGCTCATTGAATATTTGATTGTAATTGGTGAACATCAGTTGTTTCTGTCAAACGTGAGCTAAACGTCAATACAATGCGGGTTGTAGTCAAGTAAGGGGGGTGAAATTAATGACATCAAATGTGGTCGACATAAACGCGGGTTTTAAATACTCGTGTGTTTTGTTTGCTCACAACAACGGAACCCGACAGACAAATGAGCGAGTTAAAAAGAATATCATAGCGTTGTTGAAATTCCACATTATAAGCTTTAAACAGTAATTATTTTTGCATTTGGAAATTGTATGTTTAAATTCAACGAAATGTACATTATTCATCTAGTGACGCTTTATCTCTGTCATTTCGACCTGGACCTGTCTCTCTCTCTCTCTCTCTCTCTCTCTCTCTCTCTCTCTCTCTCTCTCTCTCTCTCTCTCTCTCTCTCTCTTGCTGCAGTATAGCCCAGGTATATGCAATATAACAGAATGAGACGTCCAAGTCAACCTTAGACTAATGACTATAGTTCGACTGATTGCTTTAAATTTGAAAAGTGATTAATGATCAGTAGAATTAATATACGAAAAACAAACCACTTTTTATGTGTCATTGGATAACCAATGGATTAGTCCTAGCTAACTTTGATTATAGCTATTGTACCGATAGCCATACGCTACGTTAGCGATGAGATTATATCTATAATTCAAAATTCTACCAATACTCGATTTTATCAAATGGGCCATAATTTTTCAATTTTTGATCTCCAGGGAGTAACCTTCTACATAGCACATTTGAAATGACCATTTTGATATCTGAAGACTTTTGAGTTAGCGTGTATAGACAAAAATAGGGATTGGAAATTCACATAGGTATTGCATTTGCTTAATACGTGCTTTTGAACTGGTTCATTCTAATCGGAATGAAAGTAAAAATAATTTTATATAAATTGCTTTCAAAATCCACAGATTATCGTGGAACGTATTAGAATCTAATTAGGTTTGCCTGTTTTAACATTTGTAGTCCTAACTAATTGTATACAGCTTTTACCACAAAATGTATTCGTTGCTCTCATTTCATAATTTACAAAGGATTAAGTGTCACTGATTGGTTTCAATCTATTGACATTTATGTCTATGCTATGTGTGCGTTGATTCAATAAAGGAAAAGTGTTGAAAGTTAATCTCATCAATATTATACAGCATACAGATTATGACAGTTGAGCCGTTAAATAATTTAGTAACAATATGGATGCTGGATCAGTGAGCCACTTATAAATAATTACAAACCTATAACCTATAAAACCTAAATGCCACCTTAATGTTGTAATGAAGTACGGATCAGTGGGCCACTTTGCCATGAATAATAACAAACATATAACTAATGAAACTTAAATGTCATCTTAGTTTTGTGTATACTGGAAATGTGTATGCGATGAAAAATTGCCAATCATATACGTTGTTCTAAATTTTTGAAATTGAGCTTAATATAAGGTTCAAGATTGTTATCTCTGGTTAAAATTGTTAGTAAATATTTCTGGTAATTGAAATATACATTCATTTTCGTTTCATTTATTTGGAAAATGATATGAACCTGGGAAGTAGAAATGTGCGAGGGTGCCTCTAGTTGACATAATATTACTGTGAAATGTCTCAAATACAAAGTACAAATCCGGCGTTGGTCTATTTTATATATTCAGCATGAGTATAAAATTCACCGTGTATTCTCGACTTGACATTTTATAGCCCACTACTTTATATGCAACTTTGTATTGGTTCTTCGAGTTCGTCCTGTCTCTTTCTTTTTCTTCACAATAGTTTCGAATCTTCCCCCATGCTCTCTCACTGTCCTTCCATCTTCACAATGGTTCCAAATCTTCCTTTGTCGTAAAAAAATGCCTCTTTATTGAAGTATATTTGAGATTATTGTATAAATGTAAAAGGAATACCGCATATATGCACTTGAAAAAGATTTGTGGTGAATCAAATATGAAGCTAAAATACCGTGAAACTTTAACTCGACAGATTTGATGTCTACCAGACATATTTTAAGAGCATGTTTGACCTGTGAGAAATAAATGGAAAACAACAGAATAGTTCCCAGTTTAGATTGATCAGTGTGGGAGGAGAGGAGGCAAGTCAATGCTGAGGATGCTCGAATTTTTCTCTCTTATTACTAATAACTCATACATTTCTTTGGATACAATTTATCAATATGTGAATGGAATAAAATTTTATACGTCAAAACATGACACAAATTACGTATTTACACAATTGATGAATAACTCAAGACTCCAGACATTTACAAATGAGAAATTGGATATTGACTTCCCACTAGTGCTGAAAAAATTGATATCACTATAATACGCCAAGAACAGGTTTACAAAAGTACTAAACAAGATAAGTGTTAATCCTGGTGGTGAATTCAAATAACATTGGTATCCTAGCTGATCAACTAGTTTAATCTTGGATTAAGTTATTCAATAGTTTGTTGATCTCGCCTAATAGTTTAGAAACTAGGATGTGTCTTACTCTCTCATCTTTTTAACACAAATTACTGTTTCTGACTTATTACGTAAGGGTCGGTTTTATCAACTTTTTGTTATGCTCAATTTCACATTAATTTCTTAACAGCTTGGATGTTAATGTGACTTTATTCTGTTAATATTCAAATTTCAGTATTCATCTCCACATTGTTATTCAGTAATTCGGGCATTTAGTCACTTTAGCCATAATGGACATATATTCATCAAAGCCGAGATGACCAATTAATATTGAACCAATATTAATATTTTCATCCACCACATCTAGGTCACTCGCCTCTTTGAAGTCGGTGCCTGCATGCGAGCTCTGATTCTTTTTTGTTTTTATTCATTCCATTTTCAGAACTATTATTGTTCTCTTCTCTTTGTCCAACTATTTTTTTCATTTCTCTATATCTTCGCACCAACATTCTTCTTTCTTCTTTATACCCATGTACAATCTCTCTCTGATATAAAAATATACATTCAATTCGATATTGTCTTTCATACTGGTACTTTGAATTTATTTCTTACTGGAATTATCAACACGAGAATCTAGCTAGTAATTACGCGTTCTTATTTATTTATATTCTTATTCATTCTAATTGTGTTCAGCAAGAACTAACTCTCAAAATAAGGTTAACTGGACTAACTGGATTAACTGGCGTTAATAGAATACTGCAATTGAATAGTCCTACTATCGATCTCGTGAAAATATATAAAAGGAAAAATAAAATAAAGCGTGTAACAATTTGATAAGATCACGACTGCTTTTCGATCCGTGAGCTCAATCATGTGACATTTACAACTCCGCCGGCTATCAATTCATCTCGCTGACAAGTCCGTATAGTGACGTACTTGCTCCGGCCGGTCACGTGATGCATAACGTATTGCGGGTAGTATCAGAAGAACTACTCTCTCGTTGGCGGGGACAAGAAAGAAAACTGCTTTTAGCTTATCATCGGTCTTGTTCAGCTTAATGGTGCACAGAATTTCAAATGAATCTTCAAGACGGACGAAAAAAATATTCAAAATAAATACATTATATACGATAATGAAATGTTATATCTAGCAAAAGCATTCAATTGAGGTAAATGGCCATAATGCTTAACATTTTGTCAAAAGTTTGTTATGATAACGTTTTTAAGAAAACAATAGATACAAGAAACACGAGTTTCGTACACAGGTTTGTGTATCGAAATACTGAGAACGTTTTCAGATAAGTATTACGATGTAAGGTTTTTACAACGTACTGTATGATGTTTGGTTATTGTTTTGATGATAAAATATTGTGAATTTATCTAATTCCACTCCGAAACCTTGAGATATCATTCAAACATTCATGTGAAAAACTGAAAATAGTTTATTATGTTTATTGAACATATTTTTAATGTGACTATTTATACATCCAATTAATCAAATTATACAATTACCTTATTTGTTTCATGTTGTTTTCTACTGTCATTTTATTTTGTTCTCAATTTTGTTTTTAAAAAACCAATTATAAAATCTCTCATAAATGTGCTATAGAAACTCAGTATCAAAACAAAATACAGTAATCCATTTTGTCGTATGTGAGTGCACTATCTCAGGATAATTTCCATTATTTCGTTCAGTATTTAGTTACTGCTTCGTTAAAATAAATGTATTCTCTGAGTATATAATTATTCCGTATAAGATAGCTGGTAGCTGGTGGTCGAGAGCCGTTATGTCATGATGGACGTGTTTAAATGTTATTACACTCATATCGTTATCCTTGTTATCTGTTTGACGTCATCATTTTCCGTTATTACGTCACGAGTAACGTCCGAATTATGAACGGGATCATTCTAGTTCTGGATTCTAAATGTCATAAATGATCTGATTGAAGTAGATTTACTATGGGAATTTATTTATGATATATGTTTTACATCTCCAAGGAGGAATTAACGATAGAACTTTGTTGTTATCTGTATACTGTGCTATATTCCGATTTGACTAAGATAAGTGTTTTCTTCCGTTCTCGCGAAGAATATCCCATGTTTTTCAAAAATCGAAAATGTTGTCTAGTTTTTGTTCATCCAGCTTTTATTTATTTTTGTAAATTATAATCCTCGGGCATTCATTTCAAATTTTGAAAATTAAAGATGTATTGACGAAAATTTTGACTCATTAGATGGTTTGAAGTTTCATCGAGATTGAAAAATAAGAATTGCCTAAACTTAAGATATTTTCGAAAATTTGATTTCAATTAACAACAAAATAGTAACCAAATTTTGAGAATTAATTATAATGATCTGAATGAAAATCTGGGTAATCGTTTCCGAATAGGTTACTTAGTAACGGTAGTTTGTCAATGAGACAGAAGAAAATGGTACTACTTATAAACTCGGCACCTCCACCAACAGCTTCAGAATACCTTTCTACAAATCTCTAAACCCCAGTGTCTGGCTTATATCACATATGAATCACAATACATCTCAGAAGAATTCCTTTGTGTTCCTCTTCATATATAAAATATCTAGAGAATATTACGACAAAAGTTTTCCATGCTCGCCGTCGTCTCACAAACAAACCCAAGTGGCTCGACTTCGTGCCTAGACAAATTTAATTGACACTAAAATGCAAAATGCCAACACAAGGGTCACATAGGGGCACTGACGACTTTTTCACTATTGTCATTTCCATTCTAGTGTACAGTCGTCTTAAAAAGTAATATCATTCTTTTATTTTACATTCTCAATATGAAGATATCAAACTTTATGCCCGCTTTAGTGAATAGGAACTCATAAACGAGCTATTTGAATGGCTGTGTGGAAAAAGTTATAAAACTCATTCATTCGGAATCTTCAAAACATAGAGTAGGCTTTCAAAGGTATGGAAACTTTTCTATAGGAATTCATGGATTGTTTTGTATAGATATATATATATATATATAATACTGCTGCTTAACGACCCCATCCCATCGAGGTTATGCGGGGGTATGATGAGCGGTTGATAATGAAACGATGAAGTGATGATAGGTGAAGGATGTTTACAAGAATCCATTCCTTATGCAGGACTCGAACCCACGCCCGACCTGACTTCAGTTACTTTCACAGTGCGATAGTTGACTGAACCACGGGGGGTGGCTATATTCATATATATTGCATATGGTATCCAAAGAACAGCCTACTGCATATACAAATTCTCTCACACACTACATAACTCGCATAGACTTCCCACGAAAAAAAATGTAACCAAAAGGAATGTTATAAAAAATACATATACCTCACTTCATTTTCTTATGATGTTGGCAACAAACGACACTTTATCCCACGCGACAACGTCAATCACCCCACGAAGACATTATTAGAAGTGACGGTAAATTCTCTATCACACTTTCGTTTCATTACAATGAGACATGTTCTCTTCCATGAGAGAAGAAAGAGGAGCAGGAGAAGAAGAGGGAGAGGAAGAAGAAAAAGAAGAAGAAGAAGGAGTATACGATATTATAATGAGATATTCGTCGGGAGAGCAGCACGTGAGACTGGATTGTGGAGGAGCGTCTGTTTGCGGCTTGCCCCGACGGCGTTAAGATTTACGATTCACGAGATCCTGCGTAGCTTTTACTTGATGGAGTTTGGAGGGTGGTGTAGGGGGGGGGGGTTGAGAAGGAGAGGGAGGGGGAGGGGGAGGGGGAGGTTATAGTGGTGGGTAGAAAGCTGCTGGCCTAGCAATGGACGTCTGATATAGGCTATAGAAAGCTGTTATCGTGATAAATGGTTGAAGCCTGCGACGTGAGAAAGATGGTGAGCAATGTGGGTTGCATAACCTTCTCTCCTACACGGGCAATACATGTGTTACTAGGCGAGGATGACGGTGGAGGTACGCGTGATGCTGTTTGATCAAACGTATGCGTGGATGGAATAGGGGAATCCGGGACATGAAAAAGCCTTTACAAATTTAAAATTTAAAACATTAGAGTACTTTGGTCAGGTCAGTGGTTGCAAGTGAAGCGTACCTCGGGTCGACTAATAAATTTGAATAGTGTATGATAATTATACTTACTATATGCTGAGAAAAAAATCAAGCAATTAGTCTGAGGGCACTGAATCTTATTTAAAATTCATTGTTGATTAAAGTAATTCTATCATGGATTAATCGCAGAACTAATTTAATCTTTTAAATATTGTTTCTTGGGAAAATAATGTATTCATATTCATTTTTTCATTATTCAGAACCTATTGTATAAGTTGTCATATCAATAATGCAATAACCAGACATGTTGACTTCTTCAAACAACCCCTACCAATGGGGTTCAATTTTCCGGAGTACAGGTGAACGAAATATGATATATGAATAACAGACTTCCACAATGACCCATAACTCACACAGGGCTCGAACCCACATCGATCTGAATTCAATTTCCGAAGTAGTGACTTAGTTTTATGACCACAGTTGGGTACCTATATACTCCTAAGGCAAAGTTGATTCCGATCTCTCACTTTCTTGGACGACTACGCTGTACAAACAGTTCCGATATCCCAAAGACCTACTGCGGAATAAGATTATGTAGAACAGATAAGGACAGAATGAATGATTTCTAATTCACATGAGTAGGTAGACTTGTGAAGTTCACAAAAAATATTGATTTTTGAATTTACATTTCATAAAATTCAAATCAGTTTATATAGACGCTGAGTTGCAATGAACTATATCATACGCTGTATAAAGAAACCTTCACAAATTGCCCCAATTTAATGTTTAGCGCGTAAACACTTTTATAACTTTCTGACGAAATATTTTTTGAAACTTATTTCAACATAAAAGCACGTACCTGCAATGAATAAATATGAGCTATAGCTTAGTTATGTAAGAATCAAAAAGGAGGAAATTAAAAAAGCAGTCGATAGATTTCATGCACTTGGGATGATTGTCGTCATCATGTCATCATCTTATATTCAAAGACTTTCATCGCCTAATAAAGCAGATTTTCTACCTTGAAGGCACGGAATAATTCCATACCCCCCTTCATTTCACTCTGGAATATAAGGGAAACTAACCGGGAAGATTGCTCTGGATGAAGAAGGAAGGATTCCTGCTCGACGAGCACCCACTCGATCACCATTTTCCTCTCGCGCGCTCGTTCGTATTCTCTGGCATTCGAGTCCCGGAGAACAGGAGATGAGAGAACGTGTGCATGGACGCACAACTGAGCCAGACGACTGACTTTCCACTGCCACATGTATCATAACTTCATTTTCACCTCCAGCACGCGTAGAGAATTCAAAATTGCTTTCAAGGAACGTCATTATGGAATTGCCTTTAAACGTGTCATTTTTATTGGCTGGTATAGTTCGTATCCAAAATAAATTATAGCATCGAATTTAGGAAAATTAATGTCTTGCGTTATGAGAAACTATATTTTCTAATGAAGACTAGAAGTTATGATTCAATTAAGCTCTACGAAAAATGGAATGTATTACTCAGAAAAAAATATAAAATGCCATTGTGAAATAAAAACCATCAGTTTAACTCAAACGTGCCATGAAAACGAGTTAATCTTTCCGTTATCATTGTGAATAAAACCAGACCTATAAGCTAAATTATCAAAAGTGATTTATATAAACCAACCCTTTTGCGGTTTAAAGAAGGATAAAATGCCAGAATATAGTTTGAATTATGATACGTATTTCACTTTATCCCCTGGGATTTATTTGTATCTATAGGCTTAGCAAAATGATTCTATTTCTCTCACACTATGCCAAATCAAAAATGATAATATCATAACGCAATTTTGAAAGCTTTAGGGAAAATTCAATATTGTGATTTACTATCGTAGGTGGCTGAATGAAATTAGTGTAACTGTTGTACTCAGTACCCCCAGGCAATTAAAAATGTATTACAGCCAACAACATCATTATACCCAGAAGAGTAGAAAATAGGACTCTGAAGTCGTTTTTCCAACATTATGGAAATGTGAGTGAATTCTTCTTCACTAACAAAAGTTTGATTATCACCTACTCCTACATTTTGTAGCTTCATATAACTGACATTGAGTTTTTCAGAAAGTTGTACATACGAATCACTCATTTTATGATACGAAAGTTGAATCATCAAATTGCTTTTGAATTAAATTTTATGAAATTTATCAACATAATTCGAAACAAATTTATATTTTTCGTGAATTATTCCAGTTTTCCATTCATTTATAATCAGATTTATTGCTTTTTGTATTACAATGTGAACACGAATTCAACTCAGCACGTCGTCAGAACTCAATTAAAGTGTTTCAAAAAATATTGTCAACAATAATCTTGTTTAAGCAAAGTTTTAAACGAATCAAACCTTTCTAAAATATTCGATAAAATTGGCGTATAAAAAAATGAAGAGGCCACCCGTCACGTTTTTTCCACTAAGTTTCCTAATAAAAAGTGATGGTTGTCATAGGCTCGTGAGTATGTGCTGAGCACCACTCAATCGACTATAAAATAGCATCGTGCTTTTCTCTTCCCCTTCCGTTTCTCTCTCTCTCTCTCTCTCTCTCTCTCTCTCACTCACTTTCTTTTTCCACCCTCTTTCAGTTGCCATCACACCTTCCACCCCTTGAGGAGAGACGTGAGTTCAACTCAGCTCACTATCAGATGATAGTAGGATTTGTGAGACACAAAAGAACTGTGTAAAGTAGAAACAAATGGGTTTATGTAGCTGTGTGGGTACCAGTTTAAGAATTAAAATATAGCTAGTTTTTTCTTTTCAATTATTTTGATGCTTCACTGGTTAAATGGGTTAATATTTCGAAATTGTTTTTTTTCACTAATTTGTTTCTATTTAGTTATATCTGAATAACTTGTTAGCTTGAATTTGATTCTATTTAAAATATGCAGAATTCTGAGTAATCCCGGTGTAATTGCCCTCAAGTATACTCTTCTTGTGAAATATATTGAGTATTATTCGACTTGAATCTTATTTCGATATAAATCCCAATGTAATTTATTGCTTGGGGGCGGTTCATTCTTTATTTGTGATATTTATACGAATTGAAACTTCTCTCCAAGTTTGGTATCAACGTTTGAAAAAGCACGATTAAAAATTAGGTGAGTCAAAATATTAAACATAAATATAAAATTAGGAGATTAAACCCAATCAAGAAACCAAAACTTTATGAGTCTTAATATAACATCACATAAGTCTATATATTGTTCTTGTTCTTACATTCCGTTAGTATCTATTCTCACAGAATTTCTCAGTGCATTTTAGTGCATAACACAAACAATAAGAAACTAAAAACATTTTAAAAACTTGTATTCACCGCAAACCCAATTGTGAACAAAGCTTTTGTTATTTAACAGTGAACAAAGGTTCAAACTATAATATGTTGCAATGAAATTTACGTCATCATGAACCAAGCAAAAATCTACCTTATTTGCGGGAATGATATTTCAAATCCCACTTCTGGAACCAAATAAGTTTGATCATGAATTAATATTTCACTTTAAAAGCTAGATTACAGAAACTCACATAAAGTCACTTCAATTCATTTCATTATTACACCATAGTGAATTCTTCTGAGATGAATCGTATTCACATAAATCTTCACAGATACGTGCACGGAAAAAAAGTTTGTTGGCCAAATACTTATTTGTAAAACTCCGTGAATGGTAGAAAATCGCTTCAGCCACAAACATTTTGAATATTTCAAATATGTTGTTGTGTAATGTATTTATAATCGCACATTTCGTCCCGAAAACTAATTGACCACTTGAGCTATAGAAAAATAACATTGATGGGCCTATTTGTGTGTTTATAGACACATACGCGCGATCTTATTCTTTCGTGTATACCAATTGAATGGAAATTTCCGTACTTGTTACATTGGGGTATAACAAAAAATACTAACTAGCGTACAGTTTCTTCGGTGAGCCTCTATTTTATTCAATCAGAACAAAATGAATTTCAAAATTTTATATTTGAATTTCTAAATTCCAAATTTAGAAATTTATCTCCAATTTAAAATTTTCTGCCATCGAAGTCTCTGGGGTCTTGGGAATATTGGGGTCATAGAAGTCTTGGGTTATTAAAATGGAAAACACGCATATGCTACTTCATATCCGGTATTAACAACGCACTGTAATGATGACCAATATATCTATATTGACTAAGTGAAACCACCAAATAAACACAGTAAGAATGGTCATCATGACGGAAATCGAATCCCGGTATCATGAGTTACGATTCAATGCGCTAGCGACTGATCTCCTCGTCTCAGTTTCTGATATCAATTTTGTATGCCTGCATTTTCTTTTAAAGTTGTTTTGTCCACTAAAAACATCACTTTATATAATACAGCGCGCGTATTATCGAGTATTCTGTACAATCTGCTAGATGAAAAACGTGTACTAAGTTATTTTTAGATAACAATCGAAACAGATATAATCTCTCCTTCACATAACGCTTGAAAACCACTTTAAAGATGGCTAAAGCTAAAATGTCAAGGTCCTTCGAACTCCTCTAGACAAAGTGACGTCTAAAAGGTCACGTCGTCTCCGCGCTTCGGGCAAAGGGGCCAAAAAGACATTGGGGTAGGATGGTGTGTTGATGGTGGGGGGGGGGGAGGATAATTTAATAGTTCAAGTGCATTATGCTTCAAGGGTGTACTACATTTGGCACAATGCTTCACAGAGAATTAGATTTAACTTAATGTTCTATCATGTATGAGCGTAATTATGAGCGTAATATGAGCGTAATATGAACGAAATGAAAATTAATACGAAAACAAACATGATAACATCAACAATAAATGTGTTATGTATAATATATTGTTAGCAATGTTGTTATGTATGTTTTGTGGTGCTGTCTATCTCTACACATTCAGCAAGAATATGCTTGTCTTTTTACACTTTTTTGGACTTCTCTTTGTCGCAAAGTCACCAACTGAATAATACGTGTATACGTTGCATGTACAAAGTAGAGATTTTTCAGAAGTTGGTCAACTTTCAGAAATGAACAGTAAAACTACTTTGTCTCATTCCATTCCACTGCATTGTTTAAACAAAAAGAAGCATATAATACCGGGTAAAACACTGTGTAAGTTTTGTATACTTTAATATTGGTTCACCAACTTCTCCCTGGCATTCCACAGTCTGATTCCGAAGAGATTTGTATGCTTCTTTGTTATTCAGTACGTGATTATTGCACCATAACTGGCAACATCGTATTAATTGGATGTCCTAACTAAACTGGTTATCTCGTCGGTTTGACTTGCACACGTATACAGGTATCGTTGCCCTACCGCCCCGCCGTGAAGGTATAAAGCTATTGCTTGGCATAGGATTATAATTCCATGGGGAACAAACAGGAGCAAGCTAGGAGATCAACCGGGACTCAATAATAATAAGTTAAGGATAATGTCATGCCACAACGCGGATAATCAGGTTTGGTTATGGAAAATATCGCTGCAAAACAAATATGTTACGTTCAGATTCTATACAATAGGGGTTATATGTAATTTTTTGCTCTATCTAGAGATACCACGTTAGAGCGAACAGTGAGAGTGACGAATTTTTGGTTGATATTGTTTGAGAAAAGTGAAGCATTCATAAATGTGTGTATGGTAAATGTTCAATAATGCTTATTTCAGGTAACAATAACTGGATGATTTGTTGCCATGGTAGCATTGAATTGAAGAACTAACAACATTCATTGGTGAATATCAATTTAGTGGAATATCGTTTCTGCCTTTGTCAACAAAGATTCGCTAGAGCTACTTTTGAACGAGACTGCAGTATTGATCGAACTTCATTATACTTTTAAGTGAATAAATGGATTTTTGTAGATTATTTTAATGAACGATCGCACTGAATAGTTCTTTTTCTTCTTCACTTTTTAATTGGCCTTGCATTTTGTAGATATCCTTGTTGGCCACACTGATTAGTTGGAGTAGAAACACGAGTTACAATAATGGTGGAGGTGCCGAGTCAATGCACTGCATGTATGTGAATTGGATTATTCTATTTCACACGCAGATAAGTAATGAAGGAGATAATGAAATAATGAAGTGACGATAAGTGAAAGGACGTATACCAAAAAACGTATACGTAATAACGACGAAGGACGTATGGGGAAAGGATGGACCCATGCCGTTTACGGGACTCGAACACACGCCCAACGGTGACTTCGGTTCCTCAAGCGGTGCCATAGCTGACTAAGCAACGGAGGGAGGCAATGGATCTTCGTTCTCATTACAGTCCCTCGTTAAACCCGATACAAATCTGGAAAATACGTGATTTTGAGTAATTGTGAATAAGGTTTAATGAGGATTACTATTCTAAAGTTATGATTGTTCAGTAGAATAGAAGAAGAATACATTTTAATTCAAATAAATGAGCTGTCTACTGCCAATCAGCGGTCTCGAGGACACAGAATAATGAAGTACGAATAATCAATTAATCGAAATAAACAAGTATGAAATTATAATAATACAACAGAACAATACTCAGAGAATGTTGACAACATTCGACGTTGATTAATTCGTTCACGTATTGTTGTATATATTTTGCAAGGAGAAATAAAACTCGAATCAGAATAGTATTGTTGAATTTACACGAACTGATCACATCAAATGAAATCAGTACAGATTATGTTCATGGTGGTATGAATTGGCCGCCAGCTTGGGGTGTGTTCTATTAATCACAATAGAACAATGTAAACTATATCGTTGAAATATATAAACTACCCTAATATTATCAATGCTTCAATAATCTGACGTAGTCGAATGAATATACAACCTAATTATATAGAGCATTCGAATATAATAAAAACTAGTCTAACATAACTGTTTTCTCGACACATTTCATATTATAAATAATTGGTGCCATCCATATCGATAGTTATTGACAGTCGTGATATATCGACACTTATTTGAAATTGTCCATTATATATTGAACATTTCACTGGTATGGAAACATGAACACATTATATTCCTCAATCTACATGTAATGTACTATAGTAGTAGAACATTCCAATCGAGACTCTGAAGCGTCACTATAACGTAATAGGAAAACGGTCGTTCTGAACTATCATTAGTGCAATACGTTAGTTTGTTAATGTTTGTTTGAAATCATGTGTATTTTTAGGCGTGGTTGATGTCTTTTAAGCGACATTATGGGGTAGATGGGGGAGTATATTATCACACTCAAATCTCGATGGAAGCTGATGAGATATATAGAGAGAGGAAAAACGGAAGTTATTCGTATTGATTTACTTTTTACCGACTTGCTCTTTAACCCCCGTATATTCTTATTACAATTTACGCCGACATCTTCTGTAGGATGGAGGGGAGCGCGAATGCTATAATGAAATGAATATTTTACCAAAGGAAGTTGTATAGAATTTTTTTTTCATTCAAATCACGATGAATAAAATGTATTTTTCCAATTCTGTCGTGGAAATTATTTTATTAAAACCATTCAACATCATCTAATAATGTATCTTCGCTCGTCAATTATCATTTTACATTGGTGGAAGTGCCGGGTATATGAAGAAATGTGTATAACATATTCTACCTATTTTAGTGTTGACAAAGACACATAGGTTTTAAAGGGATATGAATGAGCAGGTGTTAATGAAACTAAGGAGTGGTGAAAACTCCAATTTTGGGCAAAACGTAAAAAAACTATCCATATTCAATTGATGCAATTCGCTATTTATTAATAGATTGATAACTATCATTTACGTAACGACCCCAACAACTCTTGGGTTATTTAGGGATATGCAAATGAGCAGGTGACCATGAAACTATAAATAGTGATAAGTGAAATAACGATTAAGTAAACCTATACCTTATGCGGGACCCGAACCCACGCCCAACTGTGACTTCAATTTCTAAAGCACAAGTTTATCAAGCTACGGAGGGTGACTACATTGAAACCTATACAATATTATTTTGACCTAGAGTCTCTAGTAGAGATGCAGCTACGTTTTATGTCCGGGTATGACTTTCAACGCAATGCAGTGAGTTGTTAGGCCTTCTCTATAAAGTAAGCAGTTCAACAATCATTCAACACACTCTACCTCTGCAACTATCGAGTGTTGGTGGGTCGACACTCCTGAGCAATAGTGATAGTTTAAGTAGAGAATACCGATTGTAACCACCAACATTCGTGTCGTAATTGGCGGTTTCTCGCGTGATTGGAAGGGAATGACCATTTATGTTGAAATTCTTTTTATATTCCATGGTCTAGGAAAGCTGTATACTATAACAGTTCATGCAGGTAAAGAGTATTCATATAGATTTAGACATTCACATTTGCTGATGGATTAAATTATATATATATATATATATATATATATATATATATATATATATATATATATATATATATATGCTAGTAAAGACACATTTGAGTATTTTCATTGATTACTATTTTGGATTATTGAGTCGTTTTATAATAGAATGGTAATCCATGAAAATACCCGAAAGATGTCTTTATTACCAAATAAATGTAACAGTGAAAAAGTTCGAAATCATCCATATATATAATTTGAGTGGTAGTTTACGCCTTTTCTACTATAGAAAGCTAGCACGTGAACGTGTCTACCGTGGTGTGACTAGAGTAAATGTTGTGTAATTGCTATTCAAAATTTAATCCCAGAATCAGCTACTTTTATTATCATCCTTCTTTTATTGTATTACTCATTTAATTTATTTTATCATCCTTTTCTTATATATTTATATTTATTTTTATGTATATTTATTTTATATTGTATTTTCAAATAATTAACTTCCAACGTTCGTATACAGAAATAATACACCATCAACTTAATATATATATATTATGCATGTGCAATGAAATATGCTTGTTGTTACAAACTCTGAAACAAACATATTGATGAACACAGATTTCGTCAAACCCTCTGATTACTTCATACACAAATTCGGCACTATTATATGCTGTATAGTTGTTCAGCAGTTCATATTGGATCAAAATGGTTTGTTCCAACTAGTTTTTTCCAACTTCTATTGATCGAATATAATAAATAATAAACTCGAATTGTGAAATATTCATATTATTACACAACGTATTGAAGCAACAACGTGCGTTAGGCGTACAATGAAACTTGGTTGGTGAAGGGACTTGAAGGAGGTCGAGGAATCACATAATAAATTCCAATTTTAACTTTCGGTTTTGAGTTCTTCAGTACTAGAATATTTCTAACCCTTTTTCATTTCAATCAGGGATCAGGCAAAGAGTTGAAGTGAACCGGAATCCAATCGATCGAAGTGTAATGCCATTGGTTAGTGGCATGTTACAGTATGGCTGTACTGATACTGTGATTTAGGCCTACTGTTAGTTTTTTGTACGTGTCTAATGAACCTTGTAAAATATTTTGAAAGTAGAGTGTTGACAGGTATCAGGCAGACAGAAAAAAAACATTTTACTTTTACTTCAAGCTCTACATTGGCTGCTCTACATTGGCTGCCCTACATTGGCTACTCGATCTACATTCTTTCTCCTATCCAGTAACTTTTTTCCTTGTACACAACTATACTCCAATTCAGCGACATTGGAGAAACCGATCTTAGCGGTCGGGAATTTCGATCTCGCAATTCTCTTTCATCTTACACATCTAAAAGAACAGCTCTTTCGTTCCAATTCATGACGTCATTTCCAGTCCATTGGTCAATAGGTCAATAATGACTGATGACGACGTAAAGAGGTGATAAGTGCATGCACAGGGAGGATAAAGAAGTATAGAGGATGTGGGGAGGGAGAGAATATTCCAATAATGGTTACCATAGCAAAGATCTGAGCCATTTGGCATGACATCAGGAAATTCCCTAAATGGAATACAGCCAAAATATATAGCCCTCTGTCGAATAAAGTATTGAAGCTTTACGAAGTTAACTCTTTAATTTTACCAAATTGGTTTTCTGAATTGAAAACGTTAACCCATAATGAGTTTTTCATCTTTATATTTTCGCGAAGAGACGCAGATTTTCTCCCTTGTTTCGATCGATTTATGTTGTATAGAGAAAATACGAGAAAACACATTACTTTGTAATACGGTGTCTTATATATACGAAAGCGCGCTTCTCATTAGTGATAACTCCACAGTTATCTTCTCTTCTCTTTTCATTCGTATCACGTCTTCAACTTTCTCGATACATTCATAATCAGTCTTTATAAGAGTTGTTCTCATTAAGTCTTCTCATACTCAATGGTGGGTAATCAGCAGTGAGGTTCTGATTGTACGTGCTGACTGAGAAACTAATACTCCTTTGTTTGATCTTAATGAGAGACTGGGAGGATGGGGGATCAGATACAGATATTAATTTGTAATCTAGAAATCTAGAAATACGTTACATACATTATTAAAGAAATCAAAATTAGACACTGTGCTATTAAATGTATTCTTAATACGGGTTGGTTATAATTTGGTATATATTTGAGAAAACAGCTGGGGCTCAATTCTCGCTTCGAGCTACGATTCCGACTTGAGTTTCTTGTATTTAGAAGGCGGATTGCTTGGGATGTTTTCAGGTTACCATATCAACTAAAAATGTGCCGGCTAAAAATTTTGTGACCAGATTTGATGGACGTTATTATCCATGTATTACAACAATGCATGGCATCACTTGAAAAGATACTCAATGATATTATAGCTAATGATATGAAATAACTGCCTTCTCTTAGGACTAAAGAATACCAAATATATTCTTCGCTCTAATATGCTACTCTGTTAATTATAATAATTGTTAGACTCTGAGTCTATGTGGCTTATAAATCGTGCTAGAACACTTTGTGGCATGCCGTGGTCGGAAAGTCCACCACGAAATATTCGTACACCGTACACACATAACTGTCACCCAACGACACAAGTCTTGGTAGAATAGCGTGTTAGAAAGATAAATATTGGACCAGACAATTTAATACCGCAGACGACCATTATAATATACATAAATAATATTCTCTCATGTTATACAAGTTAAATCAAACACTAGAACCCAATCCCGGTTTTATCAATATATTATAGGAAAATATATCATCCTGATATGACTTACATTATTAGCTTTTCAAGCTCGAGTTTTACTAATTAGGAAACTAGTTTAGTGGGTAGTTCCAAACTAAAGTTTCGTACAAACTGGTTGAACGTTATTTGCCCGCCTAGTAAACTGACACGATGTTGAATTTCGAGTTTGCCCTTATAAATTATTAAATCAATTTATGATACTCGCTAACGAACGTGTAGCAAATATAAATTGAACGTAAGTTGATTAGTTTAGTTAATTACAGTTGAAAGTGTTCAAATAGTTTGAAACTCAATATTGTCACGTCATAGTGGATTAACGTACTGCGATAGTGGATGATTTGACTCTTTGATTGAAAATCTATTTAATTATAATACTGTGTTCATTTCACTCAGTTAATTCGATTATCAAAAGGTAACTGCTGTACTGGCAGTATGAATTTATAATAATACAAATATGAAATTCGTTACTCAGTTAATTATACTAGGATTATGAACAATACTGTGAATGGCATTGTTGTCAACAATTAAACTGAAAAATGACAACAATTGAGATGTGAGTTCTGAATGTACTAGTTAAAACTAGGATAGTCCAACAATAATAATATGATGTATTTTTCTGCACGACAATGTGCATAAGTTTCTTCAATAAACGACACAAAAATATTCATTTCGAAGGCATTTTACTTTGACTCTGTCCGTTGACTTTACATTAAGAAGGCAGGGCAAGTTACGACTTTCATTGTTGAAACCATTATTGCACCATGGACAGACGTTATAATGGTGAAAAACAGGGTAGAGTTGTTCAAAATATGTACTGTACTGGACATTTTAATTCATTTACTTAACCAAGGTGCATTGAGGGGTGCGTTCGGTCTTAGACGGCAATCCAACGCCTCAATGCGTCTTGTTCACAACCGATCAAATGAAATTGTAATGAGTGAACTACACATCAATTGTATGATACAATATCATGAACAATTCATGCGATACTAACACAGCCGTCTACATTGGATAAGACAGTATTTTCTAATTAATTGAATAACAAGGGCTGTGAATACGAACAAGTGGGACGAGTATTCTGCTACATCCATAAATGTAAAAAAGATACAGCTCGAATTATTACTTGAAATAATCTTCATTTCATTCCATATCCGTACTCGACTACAGGTAAACATCTATCTTGATAATATTACATCGAGTAGGTATTATATTTCTTTTTCTGGACATTGATTTAGTACCTCTCTCATCTCATCATATTTATCTACCGCATCCTCCTTTTTTTCTCCCTGGAGAGATCAGTACTGCCCCTCCTCCCCTGCGATTCCTCTTTCTACTTCCAGCAGGAGAAAGAAGACAGGATAGACAAGAGGGGTAGTGATGCAACCGTCTCAACAAAGCACATCCTCATTCTTGTAAAATGTCAAATAAAGCGAATACGTGAGAGATTTTCGATGAAATTGCATATACTCTTGTTGCTCTCAATATATCTTCGTTACTTTTTGGTCATAGAAAGAATAGCAAATACAGGTTATATGTACGTGTGTTTTCTTTTCCGATTTTTTTTTTAACAAAGAAGAAATGATCAAGTATATATAATAAACAGAGTCTTGTATTGTTAAGACGAGGACGATAGATCAACGTCGATGAGTTTGATTTGCTTTTCTTACTCTGAAGGAAGAATATCGATTTAAAAAGAGAGCTGACAATACAAAAAAATACAAAAATATCGGTCGTGCTAGTATGAATACGTACGAACTATAAAGAGAACTATATCATCTGGTGATGAGAAATATTAATAACACTGAAATCGTTTATAAATAATACTCGTGGGTGCTTTTCGAAAGTATTTTCTAATCTGGATGTAACATCTCGGTAAAAATGTAATCGCACAAATGGACCAATCTCGTCCATAAGCATTCTGTCAAGAACATTGTGACGTAATATCCACGATTGCGTGCACTTCATTGGTCAAACGAAGTTTCATATTATTCATTCGGCGTTTCATTTTTCAAATATTGATTCTATGTTTCTAAAGATATATGTAGTTTTCAGCATGAAAATCAATTTCTTCATTGTGGTTACAAAGCAACCACATATATGTATAATGTTAACCTATCCTGGAATGCACGATGCGATTTATTTGTACAAAACCAAGAATCGATTGTATGAATTATTATAGTTGAAATATAATAGCTGACTATTACTTAAGGTATACAAAAACAACAATCGTAATCTAGGGTGAAAGCAAGTGATCCGCTAGTTATCGCCTAAACTATTGACTATCAGTTCGTACAAACGGTGTAAATGAAACAAATAAATTATCATATCAGTGGGAAAGTTTAACTGACTGATAAAATATTATTCAAGTTTTCAACATCATTTAATTACTTTAACAAGTATTCCAGAGTTAGCCTATATTGTATGGTTAGTTGTTAACAGTTTACTTTAATGATATTGCATCACAGGGTAATATATAACATGGTAGATTCCACGGGGAATTTCTTCACAGTAATCAAGATGTTCTTAGCAAATTGGTTTTGGTTAGATATAGATACAGAAGTCTTATATATTATATACTACCCAGTTGCTTTAATTCATATCCTTAGACCGAACCACACATATACTACGCGGTCCATTTCCAAAGCAAAGCTAAGATTCTGACTCTTCGATCTTCTGGATTCTGCATAGGCCTAATATATATGGTTGAATTCATGATTATTATTATTCAATTCATAGTCAATCATTAATAATGATTATTCATGCATAATTGTCATCACAACTGTAAAATTCTTCTTGCGTATTTTGTATTAGTCAATTGTGCCATGTATTTGTTTTCTTTCCTCTTTCAATACTTGAAGATGTTTTATAATAATTCATAACTTATTTTACCTGCAAATATTTTTTTTCTCAAGTTCTTAGATTCAGAATTGTATTGTAAAAATATATTGAAATAATAATCTTATATCATTTATCCTGATTGAATTCCTTGAATTTTTATGAATTAAAATTCATTTCACAGGAGAGTCGTGTACATCATGGTGATCATAGTGAAGGCAATTATAAAGTCAACACACAATCATACTTGGTGTGTTTTTTGGTATTGATAACACTTGTGACTGTAAGTATACTATATAATTAAGGATTATAATCACGTCTTACATGATTCGTACTATAAGCGAACTTGGCTGCGGGGTAGTTTGGCTATCACACTTTATAGTTTCAGACCTTATAATCACTTTGGAAAACAGGCTGCTGCGGCGGGCGTCCCAGGAGCTAAGCCGTGATAGGATGGAGATGATAACAGCTTGGTGTGCGGGGGCTGGGGGTGGGGGGGGAATCGCAGCCACGACTTAATACGCATTGAACAGATAACAAAAGCCAAATCGAAAATTGCCAATTAGTTTTAGAACGATAGTAGGTTCACATTATATGTTCGATAAATAAAATAAGTTGAAATGCAATTCCGAACGAGATTTGTTTATTCGGTAAATACAAGATATGTTTAATATATATATAAGCATATACTATTTTGTCAATGCTTTTCATTTCAAATACGATTGTAAAAGTAATCCAAATATAAAATTCACTTTATAAACTAGAATGTCTGTTGGTTTTATTAGAAAATCACATAAAAAAAGCTTTCATATTGTTCAAGAAAAACTTGACATTTTCTTCTATAATGAACAACAATAATATAATATAATGAACTATAATGAACTTATAATAATGAACTTCAATTACACGACCGAATGCACACATGTGAATCACATCAATTATAATGACCTAGAAGACCTTCCAGACAGGATGTTATTATTTCAGTATTATATCGACTTATTCCCAGCCAATGAATCTTCCTCTGTCACCATTGCTCACTCCCTAATCATCCTGAGGGCAATAAAATAGGATAACTATAAATTACATGTGTCTTTTATAACCTTATATCCCACTCATAGTTCATCCCTAAACCAACCTGGATCGTGTTATAAAGGTCTGGGTTGTGGGAATATATACTACTTCCATGACACACGAACATAAATCATAGAGCATGTCACTGTTCACGAATAAGTTACACTTTTATGAGATACTTTCTATTGATTTTATGCGCGAGACTCGAATGAAGTTTCTATGACTTTTATATAGAACTATATACAAAGACGGTCGGAAAAATATAATTAATGGATCGATATCTTCTTTTATGAAGAATGCATGTTTATAAATTGTATTCATTAGTGAGTTGGTATACTTGTCTATGAAAGAAAAATGGCATCTACCAACATAACGAACGCAAAATATATCACCGTTATATTTGTATAGCTGTGGTATTTTAGGCTATTTTGTTTTTTCAGGATGAAATTCACAAGAAGGAACATGGCTGCTTTTTCTATAGCTATGAATCCTCGCATCAGCAAGAAGATTATTTACCTACCACAGTTTCGACGATTATTTAGTTGGTGGACGATCTTAGTTTTGAGGGGGTTTGAGTTTATAAGACTGTGAATATATGACAAAATGATAAATATTATTATGATATGTTATGAGAGAAACAATGTGTGAAACAATGTTGAGGGATTTTTACAATTTTTTATGAATAAAATATATAATATATACATATATATATATATATATATATATATATATATATATATATATATATATATATATATATATATATATATATATATATATATACAGATACCTCACATTTGAAATAATACTCGTTGCTATATTGAACGACTGCCTGCATATAGAAAAAGTTGACTGATACTTCCTATTATCAGGCTAGAACGGGGCATGTGGAAGTATAGCATATAGGCACAAGGCGAGGCGGTCCACCCTATTACCTAAATAGCTACTTAATTGCTCTCATTCTTCATCGTTATGGGTAGAAGTTTCTCTTTTTATAGCCACAAGCTTATATTTGTATTTTATGCGAAAGAAAGATGAGGCTTCTGTTGATAATATAGTATTTTTCTACAACGACTGTTACATCTCTATATAGAATATTAATAACACAGTTGTAAGTTCAATTAAACGTAGAGTATATTTACAAATTATTCAAGTTAAATTATTCAAGTTATTAACATTATCATTCCCAGAATATATGCAACTTTAACGTTATATCGGTAAATATTTTGTAGATCTTTGATATGTTGGAATATTATGATTTTTCAATACGAGGTTTACAAAAGAATAACCAATTTATTCTTCTTGTGAGATTAATCATCAAGTTACCGCGAGATTATGTTCTTTCTGAAGATTTCATACAGTTATTTAGTTGGTGGACAACCTTCAATTCTTTCGTGAATTCCAGTACACATTAGTGTCGCAAATGTCTTTTCTGAAGATTTACTTTTTGAAGATTCTTATTTACTTTCTAGATTTACTTTCTGAAGATTTTTTCTGAAGATACTTTATTTTCTACTTTCTGAACATTTTATACAGTTATTTAGTTGGTGGACAACGTTCAATTCTTTCGTTAATTCCAGTACACATTTAATGTCGCAAACTTCTTTGAAATAATACATTCTCACTAAAAACAGAATGTACACTTGCGGTCACATAAAACGAACGATGAAGCCACAATAATCCCGAAAGCAATTTTCTGACATCGTACGAACTAGAACTATAGCCGACAATGTATGAACGCACTCCATATATATGCATAGTTTCAGCGGTAAAATATACATGTCAACATTTCATCTAAATTTCAATTTTAATTGAAAAAATATATTTTATGTGACCGTGGACTATACATGTACTGTCTTTGTACTTATTTTTCAAAGTAAAGTAACGTCTACTAACATATGAAATGATGATATCAATGTAATGCACATTTCAGAACATAATAATGCTATCACGACAAGAGATAGTAGTTTAGAGAATAATAAACGGCTGGTGCACTAATTTAGTAATTTCTATATAGCCTTGTTATCGCCCATTAACAGGATTTAAACTCAGTTTGCGTCCATAGAGCAATTAAGCGGAGATTAGACTTGGCATTCGCCAGAATCCATATACTACAGCATGTTCACAACTAGATACCCGGTGGTCACGATCGACCGTCTACGCTATACAAAAAGCAGTACAGTTGATAGTTTCTAACTGGAAAATCTCCAAGTTGCGCGCCTGGTAAGACAGCAACCTGCACCACTCAGTGTTAATTCCGTGTACAGAAACATAATGCAGTTGTATAGTTGGAACCATCGCACTGGAAAATAACGTCATTACAATAGGGGTTTTTATATAGCATTGTTGAAGCATTCATGTTAGCAATTTCAATGCTGTACAAAGATAAGCAATAAAGAAGATTAAATATACGAGTTTAAAAAAGGAGAGATTTATGCAAAATAATAATTAAATCCCTAATTTATATAGTATTATGACCTTTGTTTTTTGGATGAATATTGTATGATATTCGCTTACATTACTCAAGAGTTATATTTGTCTTTCGTATAATCATACAAAATATATATGTGTATATATATATATATATATATATATATATATATATATATATATATATATATATATATATATATATATATCATTTGTTCATCAAACCTTATTGCATGCAGGCACTTTTAGATAGTTTTAATAAATACAATGTACGACTATCAATCATAGATCATATAATTGGTGGATTGAATATAGTGAATTATTAGTTTGTTGGTACGTATATTAAAGTGCAATCATGTAGTGTAAATATAAAGAAACAAGACTGACCACAGAAAGAAAAATATTATATTATATTTCACTAAACGAAGATGCATATATCCAGGCCTAACGCCTTTCGCTAACTTATTGTTATAAGGTAAATTTGAGTGGATAGAGGCTGTGCCTTGATATATACCGAATATAACGTCAATATAAAATGTCTTGTTGATAGTTTCCCAGATTATCAACCAACTTATAACTGATATAATAGTTGGCGTCGATGGAATCGCGTGTCACGCGTACGAGGAAAGCTTTTCGGTACACGCAACAGACAGACTGGCGCCACGAGATTTCAGCTACGCTATATGAAACTATCGGATGAATTTAGTCGTCAATTGAACAGAGTATAGACTATATAGTCAGTGAGAGCGAATTTGAAAATTGTGTTGAAGCGATGGGATTTTTTTTGTTTATACTTTTGAAAGAATAAAACAAATGTGAAAGAAATCCGTTGCTCCCCACTTAAGTCTAATGATAATAAATTGAGATGGATGGATGTTTGGGTTTTACGGCACGTCGACATCTAGGTCATTTTGCGCCGAAATAACAGATTAAGATCTTTCGCGGGACATCACAATAGTGGTCGTACCACCTTCAAGTTGATAACTAATTATAAATAATGTCGCATGTCTAAGTGAAACAATCTGTAAAATTGAACAAATTTGTTAATGGATAATAACCAAATCAATTTTTTGTGTTTGGGAGAAGATATCTTCCATCTTGTTGATAAAAACAATAATCCTGATCTTCTTCTGCTTCAGTGTATCGATTATTTCCTTATTTCCTTACAACTCTCACTTCCTTCGTTCATTTATTGACACCACTTCTCTCCAGATAGTGAATAATAAATATTAGGATGGAATTGATCAAAATGGAAAGATTGGATGTATGCGACGACTCACCTTATTACCGGTACACAATTATTCCGTACTGTGAATAATCGTAACTTTAGCAATACAGTGAACTAGGATATAGTACTTTATAGTTCGAATCAATTGGATTGAGTGAATGTGCATAATCACTTGAAAAGAGCCTATAGTGGTATACCAAAGACGATACTCACTAAAATCAAACATGACTTTAGAAGTGAATTTGTTTTTGAATGAAGAGAAGTTTTTGATGGAAAAAGGAGTGGAGCTTCCTTCTGAAAAATTTAAAAATCCAATTATGGGTACAACCACTTGAAAATCTTTACTTTTGTAAATACTACTAATACTACATAACGGCATCAACAATAGAATTTATGAACATTAAAATTCTTTAACAATCCTATTAACATGTATAACTTATCGGGGATTCAGAGTAAAGAATATTTTATATTTATATAATGATTTAAACTCATCTCTCATAAATTTAGATCAAACTCGAATGAAAAATGAGGACAGAGTCAAAGCTCTTTATATTAATTCCATCAAGTGCAGGTTTGTAAAAAAAGTTTTACTGAGCACCCTGAGCTGTTTTCCTTTCACACAACTCTGAAAACAATGTTTAAAAATAGTTCTCAGGAAATAGCAAAACGCAAACTAGAGCACCAGTAGTACCATGCACAAAGTAGGCTACATACAAAAAAATAAAGAACATTCTCACTTTATCACAATTTCATCTTTAAAAAAACCTCACCAAAACTTTCCAAAAATACAAATTACAAATTAAACGTTTCACTATACAGACAATGCTGTATGAATAAGTTATGAAGCCAGCATTGTTCCCATACTACTAATAGTGAAAGGCGTATCCATCAAAGTGTCATGTCCACCGATATACGTCATGGCTCACCTACCCACCTTTACCTGATCGACTCGAAACCAGCACAGCATTACATTAATGAAAAGGCAAAGGCAAGCATACCGTGGTGGTGCTGCGTCACTCCCTTGAGAGAATAAGGGAGGGCGTTTACGTCTAGAGGGGGAGAGAGGAGGTGGTGGGGGAGGTGGTTACATTGTAATCACACTGTGGGGAAGATTCGGCAGACAACATTCAAGTAAGACAAATGTGCGTCTCAAGTAATAAAGCACCTAACATCTAGTTTGTAAGACGTTTTGAAGAAAATGCCAGTAAGGCACAACTCGAGACCATTATTCAAGATACCTCAAGAGCGATGCTGCTTCTATCTAGCGGTGAAATGCTGGAGTGGGCTCTTGAGCCACATGTCCTTAATTGCAAATGGTTTCATTACGTGGATAAATGGTACAGTTTTGCAGACGTGGAGGGAAAGTAAGTTATGTTTATGTGCTATGGTTTCATACCAGGAAATTTTTAATTAGAATCTTTGAAAGTACAGGTAACTTATATATGTAGAAGAAACCAAGCATCTACAGATATCAGTAATTTGATATACAATTATAAGATATCATTTGGTGTTTTAATCAATTTCAAGTAGTGGAGGAAAGATTTTATTAAATCTATGTTATTTGCACTTTTTTATCTTTATATTCCCTTCTGGGGATGGAAAGTAAAATAAGCTATTTTAATTAACCGTAACTTGTATTATGTACTATGTAATTATATGTCACACTAGGCAAACGCAGGATGTGCGTTGTACGATGAGCGAGATGTCTATATAAAGTATAATTGAAAACTCTACAAACCTTGATCATTTGAAATGAACTTCATCCGATGTCAATGAATCTAGAAAGCCGTGACTTCGACAATGCAACATTTTTCAACTAATATTTCTATCTTTCCGATGAATAAAATACATTTATTATATTATTTTCTCCAAAACGGCTGGTCCGAATATCAAACCAAATTTTCATTAATGTATATTATTCTTGTGTTCACATTTGTGGAAAATTTGAATCATATTGAAGAGATTTTATTTTTCAATTTTTTCTGCTCAGCCAAATCTCATGGGGTTTTTAGAAACTTCTGAATGATGTTTCTCAAAAATGGTTCAACCGATTAGACCTCAAAACTATACAGTTCTAAGTTGGATAAGTTTGCATATAAAAAAAGTTTCATGTCGATCGGTCAAACCCTGCGACCTGTGCAGTGTTTACAAACAAACAAACAGAAAAAAAAAAAAAAAAAACGCACAGACAAAGCTCCGTAAGACTTGAGTGAAAATCTTCGCTACGCTCATCTAATTATTATTTTATCTCAAGTGGATTTCTTGCGATACATTTCAAAACGTGTACCTCTGTATGTTAGTATTTTCAACAATGAGATGAAATCACCAGTGGATCTGGATAAGTTTATATATTAGGAGTTCAACAAATTGACATATCACCAAATTGTATATTTAAATATATTATAAGTGTAATTGTTTTCAAATTAAGTATCTCAACCATCCCAATCGTGAACTTGACATATGTCCAAAATGATCACATCCGCTTTCGGTCATATCCATAGCTAACAACAATGTTTACTAGTGTTTGTTAGCAGTATGAAACAAAGTTTGGTACAGAAAGTTAGTGAAATATACAAAGTTGTTCGAATGTTAACGTGAATATTTGACCTGTCTATTAATTAAAACATGCTTCCAGTCTATGTGACTAATCACCATAGTCAGAGAGTGAGCTGTTCAGATTATAATTATTATTATATACTGGGGATGACATAGATTCAAGTTTCCACTTGTGTTTAATTAATAGCAGAGCAATTAATATTCTCTCCGGCAAACAAGAATCTATTCAGCATGTACGATGACTGACGACAGTTTTGACTGAAAATGACTGACACACATTTTACGGTCAAGCCTTTTCTGAAATTGCAGCATATTGCTTTTTTTATGAAATTTAAGTTGATATTTGTGAATTCATTTTTATATTATGCAATAATATTCGTACATCCGTCAGTTCTCATTGGAATGTTTTTTCAATAAATGAAATTGGAAATCCAATTGAAAACGATTGTTCAAGTTTGGCAATTCAACTATTTTACGAATTTAAATATTTTTATCAAAAAATTGACAATTTTATAAACTTCTTGTGAGTTTTTTTCTACATTTCTACTTACTTTTCTCTTCACTGACACAGCCTGAAGCAACAAAACTTTTCAATTTTCTATTTTCATGAAAATACGCTTCATAAAACCGTTTTTTTTCCTTTGAATCCACTTTGCATCTACTCCAAGCCATCTTCTTTCATAATAATTCCATAATAATGCGTGTCCCTTTTCGTTTCTTTTTATTTTAAGTTCGTTACACGTTTCGCACAAGCGAAGGGCGTTGGAGTAACTCTTTCCTCGTGCCTTTCCCGCCCGCTTATATCACCAAACTCGACACCATTTCCCCCCCCCCCCCCCCTCCCTCCCCCCATCCGTGACAATAAGTGTGTTTTAAAAGTTTTATCGCATTATTAAGCATGAAACTTTGTCAAAAGTGTTGTGTCAGAAAATATAAAGCATTCGTACAACGAGCCTCCCCTTTCATCAAATATTTAATTATCAACAGAAAGCATATTGTAGCAATAAAATGAGTCCGAAGTCCAGTAGGGAACAGAATCTAGAAGAACCATGGTAATTTTTATGAAAATCTTACTGTTGAAATATTCAAAATTCGAATCTATACCTATATATTTATATATATAATATTGATGAATTCTCTATGCAAACATTTGAAGAGAATGAGATTTCCATGTGCTCCTTGTGTAAGCTGGGATATCAAGATGCATAACACTAACTAGTATTTTATTCTCACACTTGTTCAACACCGAGTACTGTTGAAGAATCAAGGATTATACGTGAATTATCTAATGGCAGCTGAAACGTCGAGTTTCTATTACAATCTTGAACAATTACAATCTTAGTGAATACCAGTTTTAACTGAACTATATGGCGCTGAGTATTTAGAGTTTTCCCAAACAAGTCTCTGAAGAGCAGATCATTGACGGCATAGAGAGTCTATACGACGAGTGGATTCAAGGCTTGCTTGGTGATTGTCGGCTTGTTGCTTTGTTGCCTGTAGATAACTGGCGAGTAATCCCACAAATTGGAGAGCCCTGACAAGTTGTCTATCTCTCCAGGGGGTCCTGCTTGGAGAATTGTACTCGGAAAATTTGCCCGTCTTCAATATCTCAACATCAACAACTTCAACATTTCTTTATCCTTACTGATAGTTTTCGTGGTTTTCCTCAGTCACCAAAGTGACCATGAGATGTAAAAATCACAACCAAGCCATATTGAAAAATAAATAAAACAGAATAATGAATGAATAAATTGA
Source organism: Brachyptera putata (assembly GCA_907164805.1). NCBI lineage: Eukaryota > Metazoa > Arthropoda > Insecta > Plecoptera > Taeniopterygidae > Brachyptera > Brachyptera putata. The sequence continues at coordinate 17,099,413 of OU015464.1, forward strand.
CTGAAATTATGAATGCAATACAAAATACAGATAAAAAAAATAAAAAAAATGGAAAATAAAAAGTTTGTTTTTTTGGGGTGGTAGTAATGATGCACTTGTAAAGCCCCGTCCGAATGATGCTACTTTTCATCCATACCTTATGTGGAGATGAATGATTTTATATCAAGTTTCGATGTTGTTGGAAATATTGGTGGAAGTGCCGTGTTTCAGAAATATTCTGCATTTCAGTCATTTCAAGTTTGACGTTGGATTTAGATGAGGTTTGGAATTCGCTCTTGGCTTTCATTTTTATCACTCTTATTTCATGACTATACGAGTAAAAATTATTGAAATATTTCTCAGTCATAACCATTGACACTAAATAGTTGGCACTCAATCATTTCTTTTGTCCGTTCAATAGTTTAATCTACTCAAATTGTTAATTGGAAGGTATAAGATCATTCATATTACTAAGAAAAAACGAATAAATAATTTGTTTTCATGAAAATATTACCAGAATGTAAGCTGTACTTCAGGATCTATATGAAAAAAATCACAGTTTGCTACTGTCATGCGAAAACCTACACATATAAGTTGAGAGAGATGAAATGTTGAATAAGTTATGTATGGAATATTGTTAACTGTATATGTACTTTTGATGTAATATAAAAAAATGAAGGTATCACAGAATTAATAGAGAGAAATGTAAAATTCTATATGCCTATTTCATTTAATTTAGTACGAATCTATTAAATGAACCTTTGACAGTCGAACGATCAACATAAAACTTTTAGCAAAGCATCGAGAAGTGGAAGGAAAACTTGATCAATGCTTGTTCATAGAAAGGACCAAGAGGGTAAAGCAAACATTGTCATTTAACCCTCAAAGACACAACTATCTCTATAATGCTCACAAAAGCATGGTTGACGCCGTAATGGTCTAGTGAGCAATTCGAAATCGAGAGAAAAAACGATCAAGAAAAATACCCCCATAACAGTTTATAGAAAAGCAAGCAATAACGGGCTCCATCGGTTTGTGAAACAAGGATCTATAGGAATATTCTCGATAGCGTCATCCTTCCCTCTCCAACACCCCGCACCATCCGCACCTCTCTCCGCCGACAAATAGTGAAAACTGGAGCAATAAGTTGCTTCTACAGAGGAAAGTCACGATCTTCACTTTGCATACTCCATACAGTCTTTCTCCTCGTTATCTAAGAGACTAAAACTTTGTTTTAAATCGAACAAAACGGAACTAGAGTGATATAATGTAGTTTTAAAGAGAACCGTGATTGGTGAAAATAAGATAAGTGTTTGAAATATCGTTTGAGAATTGATTGCTAGATTAGATATTTAGAGAATTCGATGAATAATATAAAATGTGTATTTCCCTAATCTAGTTTAGGCGATAATCAAAGTAGGTCATGTGAGGTAGAATGTATTATAAATTATTATGAATATGGAGTATAATTATCGAAGAAATCAGTGAGCAGTGTAAGAAGACAGAAATACGGAATACGGAATAGTATTTTCAACATGGAAATGGACGACCATGGACAACCAAAGACAATAATTCTGACAGAAGTTTTTCATGGTTTTCTCATGTAGGTCAGAATGATACTAGGATGGTTCCTCTTACAACAGGCCACGACCGAATTCTTCCCACTACAAAAAAAGTACTTATAAAATAACATTTCATTTTATCATCCCATCACCTCATTCAAATGCCTTTTGTTTCACTAATCCTAGTTTCATCGATATTCCTCAGACTACGACGTTGATAAAACTGGCGCTAATTGCAATTTAGAAATCCCTAAATATTTTCCGCACGAGGTTTTCTAATCTTCTACCCGCATTACACTTATCTCCCTATCCTGACTATACTATTATGACATAATATGATTTATCTTTCGAAATGAGTGTTGTAAAATCGATTGTGTTTCCATTCTCAACAACACACTATAAGCTGTTTCTAAGAACGAGGATCATTTTTGTGAGCCTCTAATGCACTCCGTCAGTCAATGTCCATCATCGTCAACATTAAATTTGAGATAAACCTAAAACTCGCAAAAAAAAACATATCCTCGCGTTGTGAATAATAACGTAACAAAGGCCTGTTGGAAACTCAATGGAAATCCATAATGTTGTTTCAACGAAATATTATGTAAATAGAATAGGAATTTAACGCATAATCCTTGCAACGTAATGCAAATACAGTATATCATTTCAACTGATTCAACAAACAGTGACAAAAACAATGAAGTATAAATGAAAACACGAATATCAAACTGAAGAATACAGTGTTTTGTTTTGTAATGTGTTTATAGTTTTGTATAGAATAATATTTCAAAATGTTTGAATTTGATTTACATTGGAATGTCTATCCTGACGTGGTTTTCCGTAGTTTCTCAAAGTCTTCAAAGCGAGTCTTAGTCTTAGGCCCACCACCATTTTTTAAAAGTCTTAGGCCTACCACCATTTTTTTAAATTTATTATTATAAACTTGACATCTGCTGTTAGGATAAAGTAGCGTGCACTGCTTAAGAGACTTGATTCAAACTGGAAGATATCCACATGTGTGTGTTTAGTTTACTCTTAATTCCAATGCTAGGGATGTCTGGATACATCACAAAAACGGTTTTTACGTAAAGCAGCTAAGAGATGTCTGGATACATCACAAAAACGGTTCTTACGTAAAGCAGCTAAGAGAGCAGTTCATGAAATGAACTTGATTAAAATAACGAACATACAATGTCAATTCTTCAGAAAGGATTTTAATTCCATTTCATTTAATCCTCAAGATGTGTGAAGAATTATTTATTCTAATTGGATAGGATATTTGAAATATAAATGCCCGAAGAAATATGTGTACACTGTGGAGAGATATTTGAAGTAATTAATTACCGAGTTGGAAATCACAATCGGTATCTTCAAAGAGATCTTTGTGATTTTCAGTATGGCCTTATTTTCCTATCTTCAAGAACCATCTCCTTATTATTCCAGGCCAGACCATAGGAAACTCAGTTAAGTCCTTTAAAAGACTCACCACAGTTTTACCATAGAAGAATAATTAATGACTACAGCTCTAGAATAGTACTTAAGAGTTTTTTCCTCTCTCTCTCTCTCTCTCTCCCTCTCCCACTGTGCTTGTTTTCTAGTTACCCCGTATTTTGAGTACCTGATTTGCATACTCTCTTCATGCAAATCATTCACCGTCAATACTCAAGTCTTTCTCCTCTTCTATATACTCACTTCTTAGACTGCTTCATCAGCATCCACATCTCATTTCGTCTCACCACGAGCTTACCTTGCAAAATATCACGTTCTTAGTTTTGAAAAAAGTTTAAATTTCTTAACGGTGAAGTTGAACGAAAAGTTCGTACTGTCAAACTGTCAAACAGCACAAACGTAAGGCGTGGATAGGGTGTATAAAGATGATGTGAACAGAAGAAGTAAAAGATTAGATAGCTGATCGCGGATTGGTCGAGAAGAGTTGGCAGTCGTCTACCAACATAGGAATTGCTTTTAAAGATATTAGTATTCAGGAGACATTACATGATTTTTTTTAAAGGTGAAATCATAGTAATTCTTTGGTCTATTGTGAAATGTTGGACGAATATCGGTGGCAATAAAGAATTATGTGTTGCCCGCCTGGAGGTTGAAGTTTCAAACTGTGCAATCTAATTAATATTTCTCCCTCAAGATATTCGTATACCGTAAGCTGAACCAATTACATAATGATGACAGTGTTCTAAAATGTCTTTTCTCCTAATTGTAAATGAATCATTTGCTCGAGTTCATAATAAGTAAAACGTACACGTACACAATATCAAATTCTTGATTATTTATTATGAAATGAACAAGATTTCTGTAAACCTCAATTTCTGATAACTCCAGGTTATGTGAGTGAAGGACAAAACACAGATCACAGACCAAAGTGAAAAATAGAAGAGAAGAATATAGACAAATGCCATGGCCAATTAAAGATACCACAGTATTCAAGTGATTAAATTAACAGATTTACAGTATTGTTGATAAAGTTGAAAGAATAGTAATAACAAAATTAGAGAAGAAACCAATTTTGGCAATATCGGTCCGTTCTTGTATAATATCTATCCTGAAACCTGGAATCTACACCTCTCTTTAACTAGTGCATGCAATTTATTTCAAATTGAACGAAGAAAAACTGTACAATTCTGAATACAACTCTACGTGATATTCATCCATATCAAAAACTGACCAAATAACTATAGGTGAAAATATCAGTTGAAAAACGAAAAATACGCAGAAAATATCAGTCAAGTCAAAAACTATATATTTCGCGTTTCCGTAAATTGCATGAAAAAGCCTTGCAAGACATTACACTTTGCAAGTAATATCCCTCATATCCTTTCCAAGCCCACTCCATAACCATAACACATATATTGCATATCCATAAAATTGTAAAATGCTATGTGTTTGAAAATCTTGCCACATTGAACTATAAGTGGTTTTCAACCTGTAACGGTATCAACCAAGAAGTCAACAAAAAAAACTTGGGTCTTATCTGAATTTAGCTCGTATGAAAACAACGTAAAACGTGATACTGAAAGTAAGTGCTTGATTTACATCACGCGTAATTCCAATATCAGTCGCTAAACAATATTAGTAGATGGAAAAGTCAAACAATCCTAACCTTTAGCTAAAACCGTTTATACGAGATTGAACAGAAAAAACTAGCCCATGATGGGAATAGTGCAATTCCATGGGAAATATATAAAATATACAAAATATATGTGCGTTACTGAAAACTGGAAAGTTTCTTCCTTTTTTTAAAGTTGAATTGGTCTCTGTACAACGTGGGATACAAATTCTCTTACAGTTGAAAATAATTCACTATTATATTTCCATGAATTGATCCTTGATTAACCTCAAACCTTGGTAACAATTATCCATAATAATTCTTGATATTGAACTTGTGAAGTTTGTAGTTCGAAACGTTCAAAGCCAAACTTGCACGTACTAATTTAAGTAGTAGTCGAGACAAAGAGACGTTTGTCACAATCATGATTCTACATATACAGTACTAACAGCTCTTTTGATCTCGAATTAACCTTCCCTAACTAAATACATCAAATACACCTACGAGCGATGGTTATTTGTGGTCCATTACGTCATAGGGGAAAGGCTACAGGCAAGGGGTCATACGTATAACCTGAACCAAGAGCGAAAGAAATCTGGCCACTTGGGCACTTGGGCAGTTACCTATAGTTACTTAGTCAATCTTGAATAGTTAGTTATACAAAGTTGGTTATCTAGTTAGGAACGCAATCTTTACTATCTTTCAAAACCAGTCAGTCTTGTACTATTGCATGGGATTGAGCAGCTATCAGGCGAACATAAAATTAACTTTTAATTGTACGTTTTATACGTCATACGTTAAACGATATCAACCAATTAGATTATTGTAAGCGAACAGTGATGTTCATAAACCAGGATGATTTCTTGTATCAAACATATTTCCCATTTTCACAACATGCAGATTACAAAAATGGAAGAAATTGTTTTGATGCTCCAAAGAATAATTATTCTAATTAGGAAAATGCTACAAATTGCGTTTTACGATGAGCGAATTGTTCAAATGAAATGTAATAGTTATCTGCACACTTTGATAAACACTTACCACTTGTCAAACATGTCCGTCATTGTTGTCATTCAAAATCCGAATATTTTTTTATTATATGAATAATTTATGTTTCATAATTTTTATAGACAGTTATTTTCAAAACTTTAAGCACCAATTTCCCAAAATCTACTCAACATGTCTGACATCAACTTATCAGCAACTAGTCTCAGACAAGTCAACTCGATGGTTTGCCCTTTACTTCTCAATGGATCAAACGATATTTTTAGAGCACATTGGAGTTTGACTCATTTTCAACACCCTATTTAATTAATTACTGAAACGAAATATCTGAAGCAAATATATTACAGAAAATTTTATGGTATAACCATGGTCACCATGGTTATAATGGTTATAATGGCCACCACGGTCACCGAGAGTAGAAACGCATATAATTCACTTCCATATAGATATGTATTGCGCTAGAACTAATCATAATTTAGATGTAGCTCTACCACGGATCTACTTCAGATCTACTTTAGATTTAATTTAGATTTGTATCCAGTAGTAAGTTTGCTAGGTTACGTATAGCTTGAAATATTAAAGACTTGTTACAACTAGTTGGAAATATATATTTAGTTGAAACAAACTATTACTGACGTAAGTTATGATTTGAGAACACAATTTTGGCGGGTTCACTTTTTACAGCAATGTGTGATATCATTCGAGAGAAGCTATATCTATAGACCTCATTCCACATAAAACGGTTTCGTACATATTTATTGTAACAACTCTTTCTCAACAATATTCCCTTTAATCATTATAGTTTCATAGTTTGGTAGTTATAGTAATTATGTATCCACAAGTAATTAATGGGTTACAAAGAATATACTCAAGGGATTTCACGAATGGATTTATTTCAGTATTTATACTTGAAAAACTAGTTTGGAGTTCGTTCTAGTTTCATTAATTGAACATTTCAACCCAACACCAAATCCTACATCGCTGCGTGTCATTCCCTCAACAACTCAACCATTTCAACACAAGTTAATTTAAACCCTAAAATTCTTACTTTGTTTATAATCTTCATCAACAAGAAAATCTCTGCTTATTCCAATGTCCTTCACAACAGAACGAGATTAAAACCCACAAGCTTCACGCGAGTAAATTAATTTTTCAACCCGTATTCCGTATCAACCGACTACTTTACTGTTTTCACCCTCTCATTCATATACACGCCATACCGCTAAAGCTTTAAACCTCATCATCATTTCAAGCTTTGAATAAGAGATCTAAATATTTGCATATGACATACCGCACGTCTACACGTATTGCGGAGGTTATATATATATATATATATATATATATATATATATATATATATATATATATATATATATATATATATATATGTATGTATATATATATATATAATGAATACTCAATAAATCATGGTAATACAATTTTCTTAGTCAGGCCTCCAGACATATTTTTTATAATATCTAAACTTGATACAAAATCATTATTCCCCAATTGGGGCTCTTAATGGAAGCTAGGATCGTTCGGACGGGGAACCAAAAGAGCGATCTTACACCCCAAAAAATAATTATAAATAAGATAACTCATTCAACAAACAATGAATCATAAGGTAATAATTCCATGGTGGAGTAATCAAATTTTAGTTAATTTATTCCTTTTCTGCTTGTATTTTTATTTTTTCATAGAACAAAATATTCAAAAACAATATATATATATATATATATATATATATATATATATATATATATATATATATATATATATATATATATATATATATATATATATATATATATATATATATACACACATATATATATATGGGTGCATGTATGCGTATGTGTGTGCGTATGTATGTATATGCCTATATAGCAGCAGTAGGACCAGATTTACCACTGTAGACGTCGGTATGAATTATGACTTGACTCTGGCGCGTATCAGGAGAATATAATGTAGCAAAGCAGAGGAGCACTTGGGCATGGATAAGAGGGGTATAAGTTTGTTTTATGTGTCATATATCACGTGGAATAAGTTCCTTGAAACTGATGAAATCTGGTCGGCTCAGTGTACAGAGTATATTCACGTACGGTTGTCTACTTGAATATGGCGATTAGCTGAGTTTGTGCTATAAGCGATTAACGTTAAAAAGCGTAATGGGATATGAGATATGAGTGATTTGTCGGTAGATATCATCAGTAGTATGTGTTATGAAAATGCGATACAAAATATCTTGTTTGTTATTATTGTGAGAATATTACTAACAATTGGTAATTTTAAATAAATTCCATTGTTGCAATAAGCTTTCTTCACATAAAGCTTATTAGCTGACAGTTCTGTTAGTTGACCATGGTTTTGATAACTGGACAACAATGCGTTCAAATTATGTTCAACAATCACAACGATAGTTTTAGTTTGTTCAATCCTGATTTTTGTAGTTGCTATGTAGTATAGTTATGTTAGTAGTATAGTTGCTTGCAGTTGCCACATCATCTATCTTCATTTTTTTACATTTATTGTGTTAATATCTCATATGAACTTCAAGTTGAAAATATTCCGTGAAAATAATAAATCGCTAATGCTGAACGAATAAAATATAGCACTATAAATTGTACAGTTTTTTATTGATATAAAGTTTAATCCTTTTCATTGCGCAACAAATTCTTTACTCTTTATTCTTTTTTACTTTCATAAATAGCACGTATACGAAATGCTTTTCTTCTCTCTGGTAGGCCTACCGTACCACCTAAGAGTGTTCAGCAAGAACAAAAAAGTTCCGTATTGTTTGCTTCCTCGACTCCTGTGTATGCATATAAAGGAAATTACGAGCAACGTGTGAGAGACTCTTTCCAACCCTCTTCGCCGCAATAATACGCACGTGATTGCTATATCGTCACAGATTGTTTCCCTAGCAACATTTCCTGTATGAAATCTAAACATCCGAGCGTTCGGACGCGTATAATGGGAGTGTAACCTGAAGTTTGTCCCCGGAGGACGAAAAGTAGAGAGAAGTTTTTCCATCAACACCGTATATAGTGGTCCCCCCAAGTATTGACGTGTAAAAAAAAAGATAGAACCATTTTCTCAGCTGACTACTATATCCAATTTAAACCGTGTCTTCTCTGATTAGTTCCTTCCGATTTCGTTTACGCGCGTTTTCACAGTGGAAAACAGGATTGGATGACGTCGTCGTCCAGAGTAACGCGGGGGTGTTGGAGTTGGAGGAGGATATTGTAACGTGATCGGGAGACAGAAACATTTGGCGGGTTCGAATTCATTTATTCCCAGTGCCGTTGGTGAGGTCACGATCGACGCTCACGACGCCAAAGGGTTCATATTTCTTACGTCGTGGTGCACGCGGCGTCATCGGAATCTATGTGATTGGATGAGAGTTGTTCGGTCGGCGAGTGGAAAGAGCGTAGGGGAGTCGACAGTAGCGTGGAGATGAATGATGAAAAGTGCTCAGTTATTGATGGCATGGTGTAATGTTGTGGAGAAATTGATTTGAAGTCTGGTTTTGTCACTGGTAGTTAGATAATAGAAGTCAGAAAGAAGGATAGTATTGGGAAGCGTAACACATATCTAGAGGTCAACGAATGAAAAGTTTGAAAAGTTTGAAAACGAATGAAAAGACCATGATAATGATGAGAAAGCAACCAAAAGCCAAGTTTCAGTATCAACTGATATTAGCTCCTAGTTCAAGGTAGAATGGTATCACATTTTGCATGGTTGTAAGGTTTTTTGTCCTGGTAATTCCCGTGAACCAATCAGAAACCTTTCTGGCTGACTCAAGTGACTTCCAGGAACAGAGAAACCATGAAACTATGTTACTGTAAATCAGACTTTAAATACGTGAACTTTTTATAACGTTTCGGGCTGGTTTTTACTTCAGTTTGAATATCCTTATAGTGATAATTGGTGTCATTGTTCATAATTTTTGGAATTCTTTTAATCATTCATTATGAAAATATTAATTTTCGTAATATGTTTCATAAAGTCTACATTACAGAATGATTTTGTCGTTTTGGTGTTTTAAAAAGTTAATTTCCAAACTTGGTCTCCACTACAGATTTTCAAGATGATACCAGTTCCAGTTTTACGTTGGATTTGTCACAATGCGCCACTGAGTGTGCATATCAATACAAGTCCAATAAATGACTAGCCAAGTTACGATAGTGAACCAATCAAACTGGAAAGCAAAGTCTCTCGAAGGGCTGGTTGAGAATCGTTGAAATAGTATGGTGAAAGTCTCTTTCCTATTCGCGACTTGGATTGCTGAAGGAATCCTCTCTTTATACAGGAGCAGTGTTGCGCTGAGTGGGATTACCTCGGGGCTATACAGGGTTGAATTCGAAATCCTCACATTGTATACCTAACCACTTGGCGGTGGAGTGGCGTGGGAGGGGAGGGGCGAGGGGATGAGAGGCAATGAGCCGGCCACAATAATCCTCGGGATTATGAGTCCTGTGCCCAGATATGTGTGTGTGCGTGTGTGTGTGTGTGTGTTCGAAATGCTGACTTGTTCAAAAAAAAAAGAATTGGAATTTGGAAAAAATATATACAGTTATAAGGGGCAATCTGAACCTTTTTCAAAATATTATTATTTTCATGAAAGGAATCTATATGAGATGAAATTCTGAACTTTCACTTGATTAAATTCTCGAGAGTACAAACAGTTACTTATATCGAGTAGGAAAAGCGACCGGTTTTCATTATTTCCACAATAATTCTACTAAAAATTGTTTATTATACAAGACAAGAATTTGTATCATTATATTTTATTATATTTTTCCCTGTTCAACTAATTTGAAGTAATGTACTTATTAGGTATGCATTCTTTTCTCATCTCTGAATTCTAATTGGGATACTTTTTCTCATCTATTGTTTCAAATTCACCATGAGAGAAAAAAATGAGAGAACTTAAACTCAGTTAACTTGCCTTTTTTTAAAATGGTTTTTCACTTTGAATGTTAGTTGAATGTATGTTAGTTTGAAATTTGAATGTAATTTTAGTATTATACTAATGTTTTTTCGAACACTATCCAGATTTATTTTATTAGCAAGCAAAATAGCATGATTACATAACCAGGTTTTCACATTTCAGTGATAGGATAAATAAGTTAATCGTGTTTTTAACACGTTCCATTTATTAGTTCAATAATGAATATTATTTCAATATAATACGCTTCTAGAGCAATCAGATAGAAAAACACAATTCAGTAAATATGTTCTAATTCCATATTCGAGTCTATTGGTGAGTTCGAGCAAATATCTCCCGGATCTAATGCAACTGGCAGCCTAGAGTTTCGGTCCGCTAAAACTCATGGAATGTCAGATAATCGAAAGTACATAGGCCTATTATAAATATAGTCACAAAATCGTGACTAGAGACAAAGCTTATCTGCAGAGGTTGTGAAAATACTCAAAAGTACATGCAAATCCTGTTTCATTAAGCCTACGTGCATGGGTGGCTACATGCATATATATATATATAGAACGAACAACACAGAACATTCCACCAAATTTGTTTTCTTTAATTCATGCAATTACCCACTCCTAACTAGCTCGCTCCAAACCAGAGGTTAACCACGAAGAAGTGATTCCAATATATGTCAATTCTTTTTTTCTGAATTCTGAACTCTTTGATTATTTATTATCCTAACATATTCTAGATGTCATAACACATGGCCTAACACTGAAAAAAAACATAATGCACGCTTCCATTATACCGAATAGATAAATACTCTATGAATTCCTTCATTCATCCAAAAATTCGTTCAATATTTTGGAAGTTGACTTTGTTTTTTACTGAAGACGATTATGTTTGTACGATAAATATTTCTTTCCAATGAAAACTGATTTGTAGTCACGGTAAAAACCAATGATATCATATCCATATCAAAACCTGTGCACACACCTATAGAATAGAAACCCCCAAGTTCTTGACATAATCCATTAAGACAAGATCATTACAAGGAAAGTGTAACTTATTAGTCAACTTCTCACACCCACCTAGATCTATAGTTAAGTTTCTCAAGCTTAGTTGGTCAAGCCACCACCGACTACTAAATGCAGTCCACGCAATACAGTTGTCGTAATTGAATCAACCGTGGCCATGCAGCCGGTGTATACGTTGTTAGAGACATGGGCGTTGGAGAGGGGGGCAATTAGGACTGTGTGGTCTATAAGGTCTCATCGGTCAGTAAACTAGTTCATTGATATGCGAGACACGCAACGACCACCCGAGCATGGTCCAACAGTCCAGCTGCGCTCCTGACTACAACGCCCTCCTCCACCCTCCTTGGAGAGAAACCGAACTAATAATATGATTGAGGGATGTAATATGTTCCACAAACGAATCTCTCTCTCTCTCTCTATCATCTATCATTTCTCTCTCTCTCTCTCGGTTTTAGGTTGGGTGTGTACAAACTTTGAAGTAATACAGTTATTAAGTTGGGTATTTTCGCTTTCGTTTTGATAAAGCGATTATAGCTATCTGTATCTCACATAACACACTATATTGTATACACGTGACATTTATCACGGTCACTGAGATACTCGAGATGACTTATAAGATACACTTTCATTGTTATCAAACATTATTCTTCAGTTACAATCTACAATGTTTTTCGCAACAATTAGAATTACAATTATGACTTATTAAGTATAGACTGGACGAATAGAAATGTGAATGATATATCAATGTCCGTACATTTAATTATGCATATAAATAAAATGTATCTAATTCGACGTCACTCAGTAATGGAAGAATCATAACAAACAATGACCACCAGTTGATATTTAAAAATAAAATAACTTGCTAGTGCTCCACTAGTCCACTTACTAACTTGCTTTGGCTACAAATTGTCATCGTGTATTAGGGTTGAAGAAAGTTCCGTGTGCAACTGCTATTTAATGGTACTGTATTCAGTGTTTATACAGTGTGTTTTCAATATTCTAAGGATTATTAAAATAATTTTCTCAATTCAAATTCTTGTCCTGAATTTGGTTTAAATTTCAAATAATTCTGGCATGTAGGCCTATTGTTGATTCTACGTAATTCGGAAGAACAAGGTTGAAGTGTGTTAGGACAATTTGTGAAGGTGCCATGTACTTTAATTTAATCCAATTATTATTTAATTAATATATAAATTTCCTGAATGTGAGATAACATTCTCAAACATGGATGTAAACTAATCGAGATGTCTTAATTATCTTAATTACGAGTTTCTCTGATATAATTATGATGGAATAACAGTCCGCAGTTCAAAATAAATTGAAAACTAAATATATATCTAATTACTTTATTTTAAGAAGAGGCACGAGTCTGCTCTTCCTGCGCTCTCTAATTAAGAAGTAAAAGGAGAGCTTTCTTCTCAGCTTCCAGCATTGGGCTTTCCCTGTACAGTCACTACCACAGAAATTCACCCCCTATATGCGTGGAATAAAACCCAATGGAAAATATTAAGCTTATTGAGTTTCCTCGAAGACGATCTATAATTATATTTCCAATTTCCTAGAATTGTTAATAATTTTGAGTGATATCTTCCTTTGAAATATATGATAATTAGTTGAACATAGCGAAGACTTTTCATTTCACTTACTGGAAAAAATCAGGCGGGGCTCATAGGGATTTTTTTATACGACACGAGGTCAATGAAAAAAGCCAACGGCTTGTAACTTTTCTGAACAACGGTAGGTAAAATTACCCACCAAGAATAGGTTAAACTTGAAGATAATATTAAATATTACATCTATTTCACGATACTTTATTCTTTCGTTTTAATTCATTCATTATCCAAAGTGATCTTAATAACGTTTACCTGATAAGTGAATTAAGCAATAATCAGCGAATCAAATTGTTATCATCCGTGTTTACGTATGTTATTTTCATACATCAAGTAATAAGTGATCATCAGTTGGTACAACCGGAGTGGCGGATATGTATGTTTATGTGTGATGTTTGCTCAAGTAACGTCACAGCTGAATTCTTTCCAATTTTGAAGGATAACATGACTATATTATGGCGGTGTAATAGCCAATAACGGAGTTACTGTTGTTGGTGTGCTGCCTCTTTAACTAAACTAAATTACTACTAAACTGAACGCTTCAACTAAATGAATCTGAAACAACTTAATCTATCTCCTAACCTAACCAACCCAAACAACCTGACCTTATAAACTAATACAGCATGTGCGCACTGTGCACAGAAGGCAGTGCATGCGCGGACATATATTATGTATAGGTCTATAAGAAATGTAACCTACAGTACAATTCCAATGCTCAGACATCAAAATGGCTTCACCCAAACAAACTTATACCTGAACATAGATATCCGCAACACCGGCTCCAAGCGTCATAAAAAATAGCAGCATCTTGATTAAAATCCAAAGAGAAAAAAATCCATTTCTCTACTGAATATTTCAGAAGAGTCTAGAAGGTGGTAGAAAAACACGTCGGTAGGAAAATATTCTTCTTCGCCGACAAAAGTGGATGAAAAGTTAGCAATAAATAATTATTTATCTGATTGTATTATGTACTATGTAGGCCTATGTATTTATTATTATGTATTATGAAATGAAATATTATTGTTGTATTGTATCTTTTGCACGGTGGATCAGCTGTTGTAATTGTTATAATAAATGCGATATTCGAGTAAAAATATACTTATTTTAGGTATATTGAAGTATTTGATTTTATTTCGTATTATTCATGAGAAAAATACTTAATTACATTATTTTTCTCTTTTATCAAGTGATTAATTAGTAGGTTGATTCAACCTGTCACGGAGTGTACCTCGATCCTCTGGAGTATGTTAGCGTAGGTAGGCCTATATATAACAAGACTCTACAAGCCTACCATTTATAACACCATTGGGCTTTCTCTTCCAGATCCACACAATATTCGTAAAACAAACACGATCTGGACCTATACACACACACACAAACTCACCCACACACTCGAACTACACCATATATTCCTCGAAGTCCCGAACAAAAATCCTGGATAGGCTAGCTTGTCTCTTGTCGTGAAATATAATATACAGACGTGATAACATTTCTATGAATGTGAAAATAAGAGGTAGGTATTATTTATGGAGGTTTATCAACTTTTTAGCAGCAGAAAAGAAAACTCTAGAGAGTTGGAAAATGAAGTTTTATTATTGTTACATTTTTAAACAGTCGGAAATTAGTAAGATGAAATATGATATACTTATATACACTAGAGTTAGATGTTGTCTACCAACACATCAAATACAAATATAACGAAGTTTACAGCTGTGTGGTTCTGACTGTGTAGGAAAACGTAGGACTTCTGAAATGAATATTGAAAAAAGACAGTGAGGCAGTTACATAATTGTTTTACTTTTAACTCAGGGTAAATATATTCCATTACGTTACATTGCTTTCCATTACATTTGATATAAATATGTCTATATCGCTCATACAACAACGCATGTATTGCGTTTTCATAGTAATAGTAATCATGATCTATTTAGACTTCACTTGAACAATGAACATCGCATCCCCCTGAACGCAGCCCGCAGAGCAGCGGTCGCGCCAACATTATGTGTATAGAAAGACGGTCGCGCTATCACTAGCAGGTATGGCACCTCTACCGGTTCTTGTCGTAGTTCACTCTAGCATAGAAAAAGGTCGAATTTTGTCATATACTACAGTGTCTGGATTAAAAAAGACCATTCAAAGATTATTCAGACAAGATTTACAATCAGAAACACAATTACATCTTTCAGAAGAGTTATAACTTGAAAGTTGTTGCGAGTTTCTCTATGATTACTCTATGATTGAGTATTTAAAATAATGACTCAGTTAGTAGGCTACCTTCAACTCTCGTCGATGAAAGTAGTCATATATAGTCCTACATAAATATTATAGTCGATAAGTATTCCTATGTGGTCATTCATATTGAAAATATTTGTTTCTATCCGAAATGATTTGAAGTACTAATTGCATGTCTTCTATGATCACTGATGTCAATTTCTAAACGATAATTATTTTCAAATTACAGTATTTCCGAAGAGACGTTAAATAGCTTTTACAAACAAGGACTGTAGGACTCTTTGGACTTAAAAACTAGAATGACAAAAGAGCAAAAAGTAGTTTTGGAAAATACGCATTTTTTCAGATTCAGGGACCCATATGGGAATGTACTTGGAACAAACCTTTTGAATCTAGAATTTATTAATTTGTGTATTCAAAAACCTACTGTGCCTGCACTATGAAACCTTGACGGATTAAATTATATTCTGGTAAAAAAAAAGTTTTTGATGGAGTGAATTTAATTGAGCACGAAATGCTCAGAATAAAACGTCTTCGAAAATCAATAATAATCTCGAGTATGTTACTAAAGAATTACTATCCATTATTACGATTATAAAAATAAGTTAAAACGTACGAAACGATATTCATTCAGACCAGAAAAATATTTGAAGATAAAATGTCTTCCTTTTATTAATATTATGGTTAGACCTTATAACTTTCTCAAGAGCGTACTTCTCCTCCTTCATCTTCTGATAATAAGTGAAGGAATTCCGCGTAGATGACTTCAAAGGAACGGTTAAAAACCTCCTATCGCCAATATTAAACCATACGACGAAGCCTCCAACCTAACCGTCTTCATGGTTTAGTCTGTCCCACGTGGGTTGTTCGGGGGGAGGGGAAGGTTTGGGGGAGTGGAGTACGCCCTTGCCCCTATATACCCCGCATAGACGTACTGACATCACAAAGCTATACGAGTTTATTGGATTCCGATAGGAGAAGTAGTCAAGTACGGGAATCCTTATTGACGGTGACAAGGTTATGAGCGCCGCTATAACTTCAAAGGGAGAATTGCACGCAAGAAATTGCTTACCGTATCGACAACTGGATCACTCATTTCAGAGAGGAAATCCCTAATGATCAAGAAATAATGCACTAATCCTGATAATTTAATTTTCTAGTTCAATTGAAACCTAACTGCTGTTCAACTGTCTGATTATTTACTATTGTAACCAAGTCTCAGACCTGATTAAAAGCTTACAATAGATGTTCGATGAATAATCACTTAATTATTATATTTTTCGAACAGTTTCAATTTTGGTGGAGGTGCCGGGAAAGGCAAATATTAACTCTGTAAGCTGTACCTTGCAATCAATAGAAACCTTATACTTCAAACATTTATCTAGATCCATTCAAAACAAAATAAACAAAAACTTCGAATGAAGTAATAACTCACAATGTTTTCAAAATTTACTGTAATTGTTTGATAATTTGTATATACGTTTTAGATAAATGAGAGGTAGACAGAATTTCAAATAGATTGTAGGATAGCACATAAATCTGTCAAACTTGTTGCAAAATGAGCTTATCTTCAAAATAAATACTTGATTACAAAATGAAATGAATAGTTCGATACTTCCATCCATTAAAACTATCAATATTTAATTCATCATTTTTTTTATGTCATAAAGGTCATTCAGAAATATGATTAATCACTTATTGTTCAGAAGAGAAAATTTAGAAGCGAGAAAAAAAGTTTCCTGTTCATTAAAATGTGTACCGTTTAATTAAGCCTCAAGGAAATTAGATTTAATCCTTATTATTTTCAAGTAAATTACTTTCAGTAATTATACTAATGACTATTGACCTTAAAATCTCATTAAAGAGAACTTATATTATTCACTTAATTAAAGTCCACGTAAAATAAATTGGAATGTCTCGAGAATTCACAAACCTATCTTATCTCACTGAGTATAGTATTAATGCTGTCTACATCAGAAAATGTAATTATTGGAAATGGTTGGCGGATCGGTAAAACAGGCGGCTACATTTTCAGCCTGGCATTTAAATTACTCGGTCGGAATGTAGGGAGGATAAAGGAGCACTGGAGACATGCGATTAATTTCATATTATAATATTGGCGCGGATATAAGGTGTCGGGTGTAAATGAGAGACGGCATGTTAAAAGGTAATGTTGAAGGCAATTAGTTCATAATCACATATTTATGAGAGGCTACTTACTTGAGATGATACTAGAATTATAGAGATAGTGTAACTAGTAAGAATGGGTTCTGAAATGAATAATCTCAACAATGTGTAAAAAAAAATATATATTCTAGAGAATCGATAACACCAGAGAGTAATCACACTTACAACAATGGGTAAGTTTTAATTTCATTCTTCAAATAATTGTTGAATATTTAAATTTACTTCTTTACAGCACTGCATAGATGGGTGAAAGTTCAAATCCTAAATCATGCATGCATCAGGGAAACTATTCTATTCCTTAATCTCATTTGTTAGGGTCTAATCCCAATAAGAATCAAACTGAAATCTTTCATAAAGAACAAAACTTGTGTTTTCAGAGTAAACGTTAGAGAAAAGCAAATATTACGTGTAGACTCTTGTTGCAATATTGAAGTATACCCAAAGCTAACAGCAATATTGAAGTTTACAGAGTCAACATGGGTCTAACTTCTTCTGATGTTTTGACCTGACATGGACTTTCATTCTGGAATTCAAGTTGGAACATGATGTGTTTAATAGACACTGTCATTGAACCAACATATAAGAACTTACTATTTACTATTGATTTTCTCTATATATCTCGCAATCCCTCTCTCTCTCTCTCTGTCTCTCTTTTCACGATTAAAATGAATGGAATGCATATACCGATTCTCTCAGTCCGTTGAATTGCCGCCATTTAGATGTCTAGTCAGTCAGATACGACCACCTCGCAAAGTATATTGGCTCGCATAAAAACGTCAAATAATGTATTTTTATGCGGTGAGGTTAGGCAGGATATCAGATCGTTTAGTTAGACTGCTGAACTTGACTGCTGTTTTTAGGTTATTACGCACTCACATTTGCAGTTATTGTACCTTCCAGCCTAATGCTGTTTGTAACTTATGAGATAAAAATTGTACGAAAACACTGTATAATGAATATGCATATTTATATTGGTTTCAATATCAATAGCTTATATCTAACATTGGATTTTCTTTATTATACCTGAAATATGGTGAATTCCATCAAATTTAGCATAATCTACAAAAGGAGATTTTGAGAAAAATATATGTTTTAAAAAGAGATATTTCAAAAGTAAAAGCATTGTATGTGAGAACAGTTTCAAGAACATTTTTTCAACTCCTTATGAATAATTTAATTAGAGGGTAGGACTACTCTATTATATTACCCATGTATTACTGGATAACACAAACTAATATGACTCTTGATAAAAGTGAGTC
Source organism: Brachyptera putata (assembly GCA_907164805.1). Classification (NCBI taxonomy): domain Eukaryota; kingdom Metazoa; phylum Arthropoda; class Insecta; order Plecoptera; family Taeniopterygidae; genus Brachyptera; species Brachyptera putata. The sequence goes on from OU015464.1 coordinate 17,118,275, forward strand.
AACCTCGATTTCGTAGAAGGAAAAGGTCCGGTGGTTGGTCGATGGTTGTTGGAAATAGAAATTTTTTCCCGTTTTGTCATCCGTTGATTGTGAGAATGTTTTGTCGTGGTTTTGTTTGATACTCAATTGGGTAAAGTCAGTTTAACATCTGATTTTCCAAGAATGCATCACTTCTTTTCTAACACAAAACTACCTAGTTCAACACAACTCCTAAATAAAAGCCCGTCATCATCACAACTATAGAAAGAGAAACTATATGATAATACCAACCCATTCATCCAAAATACCACTCAATCTTTTTCATCTTCTCTATCTTATAATAGTTTCATCCCTCTGTTTTTTCCTCTACTAAAAGCAATCAGCGTATCGTGTCCTACAAGTCGCCAAACAGCGATTCTGTATTAGCGAACTAAGCTGTAAACTGCATTTCGAAATTGACTCCATTTATCACGATCCGAAACAGAACAGAGTGTGACATTTTCTATAAACGATTCGCGAGCAGGAAATGGGAATGAGTTTCGTTATTACATTTTCAGCTTGCATAAACGTTGTTTAGAGAATAGGACGACAATTGCCCCGGTGATCAGTTATGATGATGGGATTACCTAATATGAAAAATAAGGTACACATATAAAACAGTGTCACGGTATAAAACAAATCATCATACTAATCTACAGATGAATATTAACAATATTATGATGCGATAAAAACGTAGATAGTAAAAGGATGAAATAGAAAGTTGTAGAAAGGATACCTGAAATCAATCCCTTCAATAGTTGGCTTTGTGAATTATAATTTCGAAAGATCAGAAATCTAATGGAGGAACATAATCCATCCCTGCCGTCTATAGTTCATATATTTATATGGATAATGGATAGAATTTCAAACTTTCGATATCATTTTCTGAGAAAAAAGCTACACAATTAATTGAAAATACTGGAATCATTGTAATCAAATCACCACATTATCAGATATAGTTGTAGCGGGTTGTTTCACATCTGTTGAGAGTTTTTATTTGCGTCAAGCATTTTAGTGCATTAAGCCACAGCCCACAATGAACAATTATAGCTGACTGATCAAGGGACTAGGTTCGCGTCGTACTGACACTGGACTATAGATTCTTATATTGTGTTTAAGTTTTTTAATATGACCAAGGCCCGGTATTATCAAGTCCAACTAGCCCTTATCTGAGAGTTGGTGAAAACCAATAACATGGCCATGATGATAACAACTTCAAACTGCCAGTTTAGTTCTCATTCTCACGTTGGTAATTCCAGCACTAGAACGTCAATTTTGAAACTGAAAATCCTTATACTTCAATTGGCATAGCGCATAAAAAAACGACATTTTTATGTCCTCATTTCATAACTTTTTTATGTGAAGGCAAAGTCATTGAAAAAATCTGTCACGTCAAATAAGGGTTGGATTATGGAAAGTATAAGTAGCTAATAATAGTACGTTTTTTTCATTTGCCATTTCATTACGGAGAAGGTATATGATTTTGTAAAGTGATCGCAATTCGTTCAAATATCATAACAAATATCAGGAAAGCGGAAGTTGGTTTTCCAGAACCACGCTTTCGTAGAAAAGTGATAAAACATGCATTATAAGCATTATCACACTCGCATAGAGCCACCGAGTACAGCTAAAGCAGGGAGATGAATAGGCAAAAAATATATAGTTTCGCAAAGTAATGCTTGAAACAGATTTGTATGCTAATGGCAGTATTTTCTTGCTCACCTGTCTCTACGGTATTTATTACTCGCGATATAAGAGATAGATAGACCTATATCCTACATTTAACGGGAATAAAAAGGGTATTTGCAATAGGAAAAACAAGAAGTAATCAAGAAAAGATGTGACTAAAACGATGTCGACTGGAATAAAGAAAACCTAGATTTCGTATATTCATATCTGTATTCTTTTTATATGAATAAATTTAGAGTATTTTTAGTAAACCTGGCTGTTTATTTGATTCTTTATCAACCATATCAATCGATGAATAATTAAATGTTTTGATTGAAATTATCCACATAAGTTTGTATCACGATATTCAAGCATATCAATTCTCAATTTAATTTGTCTTGTTTATTTAATAATGCATTCATTCAGCTTAGGTCGCTCACATACTTTTCTTCAATGTTGATAATATTTGTATCAGTTTCCCAGTTTCACGACCCCATATATCCTAGCTGTTGGTGGGATCGTTAGCTCCATTACCTAGTTTCACGTAAAAGCCTTCACGGGAGACGTTGATATTCCAAATAGAACTAGGCCTACCAACTTCATCGATTGCTATCAAACGTAAGCAATTTACATTTTTCTTTGTTCTCTCCAAAAACAATTCTCAAAGAACAAAATTCGAAAATAAGTCTGGTATAACACAAACTAAACCCACACTGAACTAACTCAAAACAATATAATATATGAAAGAAAGTTTCTGTTCCCGAACTAAAGTTGTTGTCCAAACAGGAACTATAGGCTATAGCAGCATCCATTTGCTATCCTGAACGCAATTCCTGTAAAACCTTTTATTGTGCCCACATTTCACAACGGTAATGTCCCGTATAGTACGCCGTATCAACCACAAACGGTTGAAAAAACTTTGGTTGAAAGTGTGGTCAAATCGACATTAAAATCAGCCAAACAAGGACTCTAAACGTGACATTATTATCGAACACTTGTGGGGGGGGGAGGGAGGGGGGGAGGGGAACGTTCGATATGACGATGATACGTGCGTTAATTAATAATAATATCGAATTTAATGTATAATTTAAATAGAGAGATGATAATTTTGAATGATCAATCTATCATTTATCCATGTATTCATTTATTTACTCACAATAGAGAATTCAAATTTCAGCCAGTCATTGTGATAAAGCTTAACAATATTAAACTCAAGTGGTAATTAAATTAAATTATAAAATTAACATACAATTGGGGAACAAATATTTTATATCAAGATTCGACATTGATGATAAGAATTGAACTACTAAGTTAACCATTGTCTAGATCGATTGAAATCCTTATTTTATGAACCTGTACGGACGAAATACCATAATTTCTTCTAGCATGCATTAGACCTAGACAGGGTGGGCCTGTTGGGTGGGTTAGGGGAGGCAGCGTTCGAAATGGCTTTCAAGGTCGTATTAATATTATATTTTGTCAATTTGAACACCTTTAATAGCTCAACTTGATATATTATTATAGTAAAAACATATAATTCAAAAATATAAAAAAAACATATTTTAAGTTTCTGCAAACACATGGCTTTGAATTAATACTTTACCCGACGTATTATATCATTTCATATAAAAAAAATATTCCAATTGTAATAAAAACTGAACAGAATTTATAAATTATAAAAAATGTGTACCGAAGTATTGGACTTACCACCACGACGTGTGCAAAGTGTTGCGTCGGAAAGTCACGCGAAACTGCGATGTGGCAAAGCAAGGTAGAAGCGAGCACGTTGCCGGTAGCGCGCTGCTCGTCGACGGTAAATGTGCTTCCCTCTAGGTGACACAGTCAACTGAGATGACTATGTGTAGGCGTCGCTGGCGTCGTTCGGCGTAGCGTGACAGTGTGACGCATGCGTCGAAAGAAAAACGGTGCTCTGTGTAAACTACCACTAAAGAACTAGACTGAATGTGGGTGGATGAAAAGTGAATAGTATCGTGGGATGATTATTGTGACGACTAAAATTCAAAGTTGACGTGGATAATCAGAGGCTCCGGAAACTTGATCTGCTGTTGCAAATGAATGTATTTAGGATATGAATTAATAATAATTTGATAATTATTAATAAAACAGAGCGTCAGATTGATAATAATTAGTAGCACTTGAATGACTAACTACCCTTCCACATCTGCCCGACGAACTTGTTATTTTTTATAAATTACAAGCATAAGCCAACTATTTTGTTTCTAATTTAAAAAATCAGTGATATAAAACAAAAGGTACCCGGTAATACCCTAATCGGTATATACTTCACGAGAGATGAAGGCGCGAACCACCCGTGCGCAAGTGGTGTGCTAAAGAAGAGACGGACAATCGGAACCTTCGTCTTTCGTGGATAGAAGCATCTTATCGATGTCTATGGTCAGTGTACAGAAATAATAAGATAGTTTCTGTTCATATCAAGTAAACAAATGAACGTTTAAGTTCCTGGAGAAAATTTTGTTAACCGATTTCGGATGACATACATACTTCCAACAAGTATAGGGAAGCGCAACATATATCTGGATGGCAGGGTTATTGATGTGATCAAAAACTCAGTGACCATGGTGTTCATTAGAAAACAACCAATTTGATCAACTTTCAATAACAACTAATTAACTGAGCTAGATATCAAAATGAGTATTTGGGCGATGAGTCTCCCAATTAGTGATTAAAACAAATTTGAGAATGGAGTCAAAAAAGTAAACTAATCGTTCGTAAGAATATTGAAAATTAAACATGCTGCTTGTTAATAATAATATATCAAAATTATCAGATGAGCGTAAGGGAAATATTTTGAACTAATGAATATTATTGTTGTTGTTGTTGTTTGCGCTCCATAAGTCATACGGAAAAATGAATTGCGATGAAACAATTGCATACTCATGTCATTATCCAACTTGGTACCTATTATTGTACAGTTGTGGGGCAAAATCGATTGGAGCACATTTTAGAAAAACCATCATGAAATATTTCAAAATCATCAGAATAACTCGGAGTGTAGAAAATTAAAAGGAATCATCGAAAACTTCTGAAATTCAACTGAATTCAAATCACAAATTTGTGCTTACATCGAACCAGCCGTTTTGAGATGAAAAATAATTGTGTTGTCCTCTAGATAGATTAAATCCGTTAAAATGAAGAATCGGTTCAATCAATAAGTAGAGCTGCATAATGAAGTCAAATAAAAATGAAAAACCAATTTGCACACATTGTTGTTATGATTTAGATTCATGATTATATCCGTAGATTTTTGGCAAAATCCGTAGGACCACTTATGAGAAAAACTATCACATACTTTAGCAAACCCCATGAGAGTATAGCCCAGAAATAAGTTATGGGAAGACATCTTTGTGAAAATACGCATAATTACAAAATTCTGCATGAACCGATTCGCCGTTTTGAAGAAAAAATTATAGATATGTTTTTCTACAACACAATATCAATCAATATGATCAAAATGTGTTATTAATTAAAGCTACATAACGAGCCATTTGCTTACAACAGAGGTGTGTATATTTCTACTAGACTCAACCATGTAATTCTAGTTACAAAAGTAGGAAAATTGAAAAAACTTTAACCAACTCAGACCTACAGTCAGAATGAATACACTTTGCGAAAATTTAGTTATTCCTACAAAATTATAGATTCATTTCTCTTTTCAATTATAGTCAGAGGATTTAAAATATTTTGTGTTTTCTCCATAGTGGATTCAATTTGCCTTATAAAAAAAATGTAGACGTTGTACCTCTTTTGATTATAGGCTAACAATCAATACAAAAAATCTCTTTGTCACCATCAGTTCAAAATTACAATTATTATTCATTGCAATAATTTTATATTTACAATTATAATGTCAAAGAACCAGAGTCTGCTTCAACATAGTAAGGACCGAAGAGATAAATGTTTTTTTTTTTATTGTTTTAGATTCTCGTGAATTGGTATTTTTATATCATCAATCTTATACCCTCACACTTTATTTAAAAAAGTGAAGTTATTCAATATTTCAATACTCTTCAGGAGTTATGGCATTAATGAAGGTAGCTTTTAAAGTAAAATCAATGCTCAAACACTCAAATAATCATTTTATTTAAACATTTCAAACCCAAAAATAATTTATAATATTAAGTAATAAGAACGAATACATAATCTATACATACATACATTACATACATACATTATACACACACATTTCAGACATCGATTCAAGTACTTGACCATTACTCCAACAAAACCAGGCTCAATATAATATGATGTAAGCTCTCCAAAGAATACTCTACTTTTATACATCTTTCGAAACTTATATGCAATCTCTTGGTTTTATATAATAAACTCCACATATGTAATAAGTACCGCATACCAGTGACATGGAAAGCAAACAAGTCAAATCAAGTAGTGTAATCAAGTACTGTACCCTCTCCTTGTACGCCAAAAAAATAGAGCCAGAGGTTTCAGTCGGTCTCTGATATAACATTATCTACAATGTTTGGCAGTAATTAATGAAAGAACTTGTCAATCGAACTCTGTGAAATCAATTTGTACTAACATTTAGCTTAGAAAAATAGAAAGTATTTCACAGACAACTTTATATTGTGTCCTCTACTTCTACTTGCTTTGGTTGGTCTTCTTTTGGTGGCATTTTATTCAATAGCTTGGGGCCAGCAAACACAATCCCAACAGCACCAACTGGAGCAGTGAAAAGTATTGAGAGCACAGCTATCGTAAGTACTTGTCTGGCAAGTTCAATAACTTCATCGCTAGCTCCGTTATGCAGAGCGATGTCCAAAGCAACTGGACCTAGTGCAGCCTAGAACAATCAAGTGAAACATTACTTCATAAATATTCATTATATTTATATATTGGCAAAAGTATTCATTTGTCAATAAATTGGCATGTTTTCATGTGTAATAATCTTTCAGTTATATTCAAACCTTGAGCATAAATTGAAGCAAATCAAACGTTCATATAATAAGAGTTTATTACAGACAATTATGACGATGTAGACTAGACCTGGATTGGATTTTTTTGCACAGAATGGAATTTTTTTATTTTGGCGCATTAGAACAGAAGTTTAAACATTCAATGCTGAACTGTTTATAATACTGTCTAAAGAATCCAACAAACTTGAATTATCGAAAACGTCATTGAAATTACTGTTTCCCAATAAAAACGAAAATTGACAAATAATGTACAATGACGCATGCACACACGACTAACTAGGCACAATAATAACATTGTAAAATCAAGTAAAGTACAATCTAGGGGCTTACCTGCACAGTAGCCTTGGGAAACCAAGCCACAGCAATAAATAGCCTTTCTTTCAAGTTCAGTGTACCACCCATGGTAACAATAGCCACAGTTATCACACGAATCTAGAAGAAAACAGTTTGTAAATGAGGTAACGTATTGTGAAACTTCAAGAGGTTTCTCATACTGATGAATTTACTATCAAAGGGAGAACTACTGTATTTCAGAAATTAATTTTGAGCAATAGTCCATTAGATGAGCACACCATGGATTTCATATCGATTCATGAAAGGTGGTTACTAACATATTTCTTTTGTCCACAAATTAACGTACTAATTATCGTACTATATACGTATATAGAAATGGATCAACTACTATTTTTATTTCTCCTAATACAAAGTTAATCTAAGTACCGGTAGGTATCTAGGAAAATTGTTAGAAACTTTTCTTGTACTTTTCTAAAAAATATAGAAAATGGATTCTTTGCATAAGTTAAAGAAATTATAAATGTGTTTTCATCTTACAATTAAACCAATTAAAAGTACAGCCAATCCCAATCCAACAGTACGACCATCCAGTTCAAACAAATTGATCTCTGTTCCAATAAGACCAAACAGAATCGGCTGGAATATTAGCCAAATTATTGAGAAAGTATCAGCAACAGGATTCTGTAACAAACATATGAAATTTAATATCACTTCAAAGTATTTTTATTTTTATTTTATAAACTGAAAATGTATGGTTTATTTTCACATACATCTGCCTCATATTTGGTACCGAACATTGGAACAAAATCGTAAATAGTGTATGTTAAATATTCAATCAATTTCTTATTCTTATTTCTACTTCATATCTAGTGTGTATTTGTAAGAAATATACGTTCCGTAGTAATTGCGGTCCAACTATTCGACATTGCTGTCAATGTCACAGATATTAACCAGTACTGTACCCGCCTGTCCCAACAGTCCCACAGGACCAAAATAGTCACAACTCTAAATTAGATTTAATTTCCTGGTTCCAATTTCATTTTTACATTTCTACTTTGATCAACATTCACAAATTAAAAGTAATGTATAATAAAGTAGTTTACAAATCACATAATTCACATTTATTGAATCAGAAAAGAATAATAATTAATGAAATACATTGAAATTATATCTCACTCATGAATAATGAATTATTTTAAATTGTAATGGTTGAATGGTACCAACCCAATGCCACCCAGACCTAAATACACTATTGCATATATCTCATTATCACTGAAATGTGATGATACAATAGTAATGGAAAACGAAAACACTACTCACGAAAGTACTACTCCACCCTTGCAGCTTCCATCCGCAACAAGCGACAAATGCAGCAACGATACATGCAAGTGGTCCGGCTCCTGAATAGTCTACTAATCCGCTTCCTATGACGGCAAACAATCCACCGCCACCGACCATGAGCGCTCGTCCAACGGCAACCATGGCCTACAATATATCAAAAATAGTATTATTTGCACCCCCATTGAGAGAAACAGCAATCATAGAATCTATACTCACATCATCTCGGTGAGGGATGTACATGGAGATGATTCCCCATCCAATTCCAAAACTAAGACCAAAAATTATTTCTAAAGGTCCCTGCAATATTTGCTGGGTTAAATTACCTGCAAAGAGATAAAATGAAATTAAGTTCATTTCCATTAAATCTGTGTCCATCAGTAAATTCTCAATACGTATTCTGGTATTCTGCACACTATACGTCAACAATTACGAAACTCTTAAGTACCTCTTGAGTAGACCCCCTTAAAATGGAAAATATCTATCAAATACATAATTCTAAAATAGCGAAAAAAGTAAAAAAAAATCAAAAATATATATAATTGAAACTAAATTCAACTTTTAAAAAAATGATGTATTGTCAAGAACATGATAATATGTGCATCGACTAATATAATAATAGGCCTACGTTGAAATATTTTATATCACTGTGGAAACTAGAAAATCACCAATATGCTTATAAATAATAACCATTTACCTTGAGAAAATATTGATCCCAGAACCACGCCAAAGCCAGATATGGCAATAATATCATCAATGCTGGATGCTGCAATGACTAATGTTGATATGCCTTTATCTTCTCCATAGCCCTGCTCTTTAAGACCTAACAGAGATGGTACAACGACAGCAGGCGACACGGCTGCTAGAACAAACCTAAACAAATTCAAAACTAAATTAAGAGTGTGTTTCACTTTTAGAAGAAATATTAGACCTAATAGTTAAACTCTCAAGGGGTGTCACCCGCGTAACATTTTCAGTGTCAATGTAACACGTAAACAATTGCAGTGATTTTCTCTCTGAATCCAAGTATCCAAGTAATGAAATTGATTCATATCACTGAGAGAAGTAGGCCTATTGTCTATAATATTGGCGATCCATAATAAACATTCATGTTAATTGATTACGTATCAATTGTACCGAACGATCCATGATAAGATAATAACATATAGTAAAAATACCAGGTATTACTGCTCCCTATAGCTCATCCTTCCAACTTTGTTACAAATATAATTGGACTCATTACCGTAGCATTTACGACAAACGGTTATACTATACAGAAATGAAATAATAACATATACCAATGAGTAAATTTTTGTGTTCACTGAAGTGATCGATTCGTTTCGGTTTAAAGTAGAAATATCTTACTAACCCTAGCAGAAATCCCCATAGCCACGAGTATCCAAGAAGAAAGTGAGACACAACTGCGGCAGTGATCGCTTCCATGATGCAAGGTCCAACGGCTAGTCTCAAGACCACAAAACTAAGTCTCCGAAGTGCTCCAGCGTCTAATCCAAGACCAGCTTTGATCAAAATGACAGTCATAGCCGTTTTCCTGTAAGTACAAATAAACTTCGTAGCTTAAATTTTACTTCAAAATTAGCTATAGGTAATGACTAATGAGAATACACACTTTGACTAAAGTATTAATCTGATATTGGTATTATACGCATACACTAAGCTTCCAGGCTAAATCACGTAAGTGAGTCACTGATCACTTTTATCCTAGATCAGAATGACCTGGTTTCAATCCTACATAAAACATAAATTAATTTAGCAAAGTGATGAACAAATTACAAAATTCTATTATATGTTTATCATCACTCACTCATTCCCCATATTATAGCTATTAATTGCCTTGTTAGGGCAATACAAATGTTTTAGCAATACTCATACAAACCTCAAAGTAGAAACAATATCGACGTAGATCCCAGACATCTCGAAGTAATTAATGTTACGTAGAATAATGCCCATAATAAGCATGCCAAGTAAGGGCGGTAGTCGAATGAGTGCAACAAGCTCCCCAGCAAGGTAGGAAAGTATGAACAATGCGATGAGAGTGAACAGATTACTGTCTGGTGCGGCATTCTCTTCGAATAATGTGTAAGTCACGCCCCAAAATAAAAGAAGAAGGACCATATACGTCACGAGTGTGATTGGACGATTTAATGAAGGGCACAAGGATTTTGGGGAAATGTTACGTTCCATCCATTGCGAGCACTGAGATCTGTTTCCTCCAGCTTCCATGTTCTCCTTGACTTTGACGCTTGTTCGGATTGTGGCATCTTCCAAACTTGCAATATTTGTGCCTTAAAATTAAATTATTACATTCAGGTTGATTTTATTTAACCAGGTTAATTTTATTTTTCACTACAGCCATCGAGTTGGTAGAATTAACTCAATGCTAGAGCCGTCGACAAAGATCTAGATAAAAATAATTCTCTCGTCTACGTATCATCAAATAAAATTATAGTATACGCCTATCCTAGAACGGAGTGATCGGTTGAGTGTAATTTCCCATTATTTATGTGCGGTGACTTCATTCAATAGATCTAATTAAAATCTTCGGTACCGGTACTAGATAACACCAATTTCTGGATAGAAAAAATTGAACACTGGATGCGATGCACTGTACGACAATTTTACAAGTCATTGAATAATTGATTTTGATGAAGATGCGCTCGGATATGCTCGGAATTCACAACAAATGTTTAAATCAAAATCATAGTATAAAATAATATACCGGTACATATAATATATAATACATAATATATATATATAGTACATTAATCATAGTGTACTACTGTGATACTGTGATACCTTTTACTTCAATAACGATGAAATAATCTTACTGTTAGCGTCACCCAAAAAGGCTAGGATAGTATATTATTTATTTTACTACCATCTTTTTAACTTGAAATTGTGTTAAAAAAAAAAATGGTATCATAACCTATAATTTAATTTTATCTTTCTCCATCATACCCATATATTGACACTTAGAATACAATACTGGGCACCCTTCAATCAATTCAACATAATTATACAAATTTAATACTGTACACCATTCTTTACTATAACGAAACTGCGTAACTACTAAGTTTTCACTACCTGTGGCAATCATAACCCGCGACTCTTCCGACAATGAATTAACTGACATTTTGCTGAATGCAGCCAATTCTTTCTAGTAAACTATATTGCTCTAAATAGTGTGATATAAATTATAAAAATAAGACCACACTAGTAAAATAGAGAGCAAATTATCCAGTCAAGGCTCAACAGAACTGCAGCTGCTGACCTATCGAGGTCAGCTGCTGGTATGCAATTGAGTTTGACGCCGATCAGCTGACTGTCAGATCCAAGTGTCAGACTACAGCTTTCCATTTTGTTTGGGTTACGCTTGATTGCCTGCCATTGGCATTAATTAACATGCGTGAACTATGGAAAACTACATCATGCATGGTTAGTATAATTACTAACCTTGAATATTACGTAAATTATAAGATATTATAGTCAGAAGTTACCGAAATGGAAAGAATTATCAAAATTCCTTTATTAACCATAATACGTCTTTTTGACCATTTTCTTCGCTATTAATTAATATCATATTTTTGTATAATTAAAATTAATATTTGCGCTCTTGGAGCTATTATTAATTTCCGCTATCAATAGCTATTTAATTAAGTACTATATTAATAATTATTTATACACTAGTTTATTTGAAATAAAAGTGCAAATAATTTGATATCTGTTTTCACAATAAATATCAATTATTACTGTATCTATTCCCTTCAGATCATGTTTTGCTTATATATTCATGCAGATCATTTGCATATATTCCTTAGGTAATTAAACTCAATTGGGTTTATTATTTACTATATTAATATGTGTAGAACGTTAGAAAAATTACGTGCTAAAACTTGAAACATTATTGAAACCAATAAACAATAAAATATATTTCAATGTTAGGGGGTCACTTATATCACAAATTAGACACCAGCTATTAATTTCGAAATTAATTATGAATTACTAATATGTTTACTTTCAACCGTATATACGGTATTAGATAACAGGCAAAGGGCACATACAGATTAAGTTTGTGCAAAATCCGAATTGGATTATTCATTGTTTTTAATGAAATATAATTTTCATAATTTCTGTGAGTCGCGATTATTTGAACAGCACTGTCAAGAAAGTTAACATGAGAAATAAAAATATTCGATTCTCTAAGATGAATAAGAAAATTTAGGAAAAATCATTATGATTTTCTAGAACAATTTCGAGCACTGCTCATTTTTTCGATGAGACATTTTTACGGTTTTTTTTGTCCTATTGATTATTTGATGAAAGTTTGCGTCTGAATTATATAGCACTATACACAAACTTTTTTTAAATATGAAAATGAAGGAAACTCGTTGATAGTCCATCGTAAAATTGCAACTTGCAAGTTGTATCATTCCAATTACTGAGACTTATCACTCCATTATGTATACAGACAAGCATAAAGGGATAAATACATTGAAAGGTTGGCAACACGCGCATTAATTGATTACAGGTAACAACCACGAGCTATTTTATAGGCACAAACAAGCGAGCTATTTAATAACTGCTTCGAAAAATAAATATTTCCTCTAAACTAGAACAGCTATACTTCTAGAACCACTACTACTGTGCTACTATACTACTACAACTAGGACTACAACTTATTCCTTAAATGTTATTTGGCCTGGCCGCCCTCTGTAGCTTAATCAACCAGGCACTGCTTTATAAACTAGTCACCGCTGGGCTTGGGTTTGAATCCCGCATAAGGCAAGGACGGTAAACGTCCTACTCCTTTCACATTATCATTCCCCAATTTAATTACCAAGGCCCCTTCGTACCCCCAAACAACCTAGCTGTTGGTTGTTTAGTTGATCAAATAATAATCTTCATATTATTCCAATATATCAAGCTGAATGAACGGATACCAGTACGAAGACTTCACCTGACACATGAAATTTGCCTCTGTTTCTCTGATTTTTTTTTTACGCACTCTCTAGGTTGACGTATAGTTTTTGTTGACATACTGATATCTAAAATAAATAATAATATAATAATACGGTATTATTATTATGTCTTTGAGTAATATCATCAATCATTTCAAGTACTCACCAATTTTCAGTGTTATTTCTTCAGGTAAACTAATATATTTAATAGGATTGATATTCGTTTGTGCAACATCTTCGGAATCCTTACTTTGAATCATCTTCAGTTACACTTTTGTTTTGATATCGAATCCGTCTGAATAAATTGATAAGAAAAAAATGATAAGTTTATTTGCAGGATGATTAGGCCTATAGTAAGCCTAGTTAAACAACAGTGTATGAATACATTGAACTGAGATTCTGCACACACCGATACAATTAACCTATAGCTATTTGTGAGGTAGTTAGGCAAACAATAGGGTCTTCATCTCACAACAGTGCAGCTATCGGTAGTAGTAATTATAATACCAAGTTTTATTTTTAATTACAGCTCTATATATGAAGAAAAATCCTGAAGTATATCTAGGTTTATCCAATTGGTTTTAACTCCATGACCTAATCTATGACCCGTATATTTTTTACAATAGGATATCCGGACCTCGTAGTAAGTTTTAGTGAAGCGTTAAGAGTTATCAATGTCACAATAAATACCTTCTCACATGATCTGCTGCTGTTCACTTCAGATGTCGTAATCAGTAAATATCAGCTATATTCGACTTTACACGCCAGGATGTAATAGTGTTGTTTCCATTGTTTTATATATTTGTATTATCACTTTATTCTTTCATTTATCGTACAGAGCATAAATGTACATTACGGAAATTACAATGAGAATACAAGATGCACAAGTGGGGAGGAGTCTCTAGCTGAATTTGTAAAATTTACAGATTTATCAGAAAATGAGAATTTAAATTATAGTAAAAATTGAATACATGTAAACTTGGAACACATTATAATTTCTGAGTGACAATAATAAGCCTACAATAATGATGAGGTGGAATTATAAGAAAGTATCAATAGAATAATACAATGTTATGACGTAGGTATGTAATTTTACATATTTGAATAATATATATACCATGCTAAAAACATAGTGTACAAGTCATTCAGTTTTGCATTTAAATATACATCAACGATATATGCCTACGTATAATATACATATATATATATATATATATATATATATATATATATATATATATATATATATATATATATATAGGGGTTTGTATACATATATATATATATATATATATATATATATATATATATATACATATTATATGTCTACTAATATACATAGAATTATTTGTTCATTCTAATTAATTACGTATATGTACCAGGCGTGGGATTCGTGTGAAAACTTGATTAATTATCATGTCATCATTTTTTAAGTTTTCTAACGTTTATTTCAATTACGGTAGACCAATTTTTTTCGGATTGTTCATAGTTTGGTCAATTTTTTCAGTGATTAATAAATATTTTTAGTTTAAGTAGGCCTATAAGAAGATTTAGAACATTTTTGAAAGTTTTGTATCTTCCTCTATATACTCCTTCATGCTATACTTTAATACTCCAGGTATAAATTTAGAATTGTAATTTAATTTATGAGTGTGTTATCTATACACGTTTTAGATGTTGGAGTAATGCGGATTTAGTAGATTATTACACGATAATTAACCATTAGAGAAAAGCAGGTTTATGTAGTGATTTTTGCGATTTCAATTGGTTTTTGTTCAATATAAGCTACTAGTTCATATCAACTCCAATGATTCTGTGAGTGGTATTTGGGAAGTTTATGATAGAATCATCAATAGTTCTTGGATTAATTAAATAGTCAATAGACCCTATAGAAACCTAGAAAGCTAGTAGACTGCTGCTAGAATAGTAAATAGCCAATAGGAGAAAATATCAATAACGTCCTAATCTTATTTCGATAAAATTATTATGTAACAGTTTGTTTATATCTTTGAATTATGATGATGTCCCATAAATTACCAAGTTTTATTAAACGTAGGCTTACTTATATTTTCAATATACAATGTAAGTGGCACTATAGTGTTGTATAGACCTTACATGATATTTTATTTTATTACTTTTTTGTCATATTATTGGTACGACTTGATAATAATATGTTCACACTTCATCTCGACTAGAAATTATATTGCTTGTAATTGTTGTAAACTTCTTACGAAAAACTAATATATCCTCACTATTATAGTGTCTATTTTATTTATCATTCATATTTTTGTGAACTTCAAGTTCATTAACTTTAAATTAGATGCGCCTTCCGGGTTGTCACAAGATGCGTCGTACTAAACGCGCAGAAGTACGTCGCAGAAGATTCAGAAAGCTGTGGAATTTGACAGTAGTCAAAAGTAAAATGGCAGCCGAAATTAAACCGTCACCTACGGCCGTGGGAGATAAGTTTCATTCCACCAAAAAACCAGTGCTTTTGTCGAAATTAGAAGGTTTAAATGATGATGTGAATGCAGCTGTTCTAATTCCGGGTGAAGATGGAGTTATCAGTGTATGTGATGACAAGTAAGTTGCCTCTAATATTTCGTACTGACGTCTGCTCAAGTTGGGTGAGACCTTGGCCTAGGCCAGTTTTCGAGGTCTAGGACTAGGTGGGGATGTTAACAAAGTGTCAAAATCTTTAGTCTAGGCATTGCATTTGTAGTAGCATAGGCCTACTCGTTTTAGACCTTAGATCAAGGCCAGACCTATCATGTGTTTTGACTTAGCCCAACTAGACCAGGCCTAGGCTAGGTCATTGAGTTTGCCTAACTGTGAGTTCTTTGTTTCATTATTTGAGGTTTCTGACTTGATCTCATTTTGCCTAAGCCTGAGCAGGCGTAGGCCTTGGTTAGTGCCGCAGCTATAATCTGTGGGCTAGGTAGGCCTAGCCCTAGGCCTATCCTTAAAGTCGACTCAATTATTGCCTTGTAAATCAGTCGTCAGCAGGAAACCAAAAATTATTGCCTTGTAAATCAGTCGCCAGCAGGAAACCAAAAATTATAGTAGGCCGAAGTAGGCCTAGGTATAGACGTGGACGTGGGTATATTTGTGGATGCAAATACTAAAGACATAATTTAGATCATGGCTGCAAGGACCTGAAAAACTTTGGGCCTGGCTATTAATTGTTGGTCTGGCAACATTGCCTCGAAGACGGGAAATCTTGTGTTCAAGTAAACTGTATTTAGTCGTGTGACGAGTCGACAATATGAATGTCAGTAATAGGCGTGCAATGAGTAAATGAAGCTGCAAGCATTGAGTTTGTGTACTACAAAATAGGTAATTTTATTTCTTTTGTGTAGGGCTACGAGTATTTAATTCAACAAACTTTCGTGTGCTTTCCTACATATGATGAACCCTGCATTACTGATTGTTCTCTTCGATGTCTAGAACTGTTCGAGTATGGTTGAAAAGAGATTCGGGCCAATACTGGCCAAGTATCTGCCATTACATGCCAACTGCAGCCACAGCTCTATTCTACTGTGTTGAAACAAGACAGCTATTCATCGGAACTGATAGCGGCACCATATCTGTAAGCACTTGCAGATTTACTAAATAAAGAATCAAGTTGATAATTTTCAAAGCAAATAAATTCATAAGAAAACATCTTTCTCATTGAACTTTCACTTGATATCAATTCAGAATACATACGGTACGTATAGTGTAATTTTAAATTTAATTTTTGTCTGATTGTAGGAGTTCACGCTAGCAGTCGACTCTAACCGCATGAATCACGTGCGCGACTATCCAGCTCATCAGGCCAGAGTAACTACCATCGTATTTGCGCTGAACTGTGAATGGGTGTTGAGCATTGGTAGAGACAAGTTCTTTCAGTTTCACTGCTCGGAGACAGGACGCCGCCTCGGCGGTTACCAGAGTGAAGCTTGGTGCACAGCTTTACAGTATCCTTGTGTATATTTGTCATGGACTGCATGCCTGTTTCTTGATAAAGTGGATGATGTTTTGTTATCATCTTACTATGATGTCACGATGGTAGCGGGGGAAGGGGAACTACGCATTAGCCAACTACTACCAGTGCTTAAGTCAGGTGTAGCTATAAGATATCGAAGCTGGCTCGAGACTCGGAGCCAACCAAGTGTAGCTCAACTATAGAATAAAGAACCAGCTCAAGTTACAGAACGGAATTAGGCCCTCGACAAGAATATATCATAGAAAAGTGATTTTAGATATATGTCGATAATAAAATACATTGAATATTTTCATTAAGATTGTTAATATTTTTATTATTTTCTTAGCCTTATATTTCACAATATTATGCAGTTTTCTATGGGTGAGCTCTGCTTACCTAGATAGCCCTGACTACACGACCCTGTTGTTTGCTGAAAATTTGAATGTCGAGGCTACATTTTGCTGGCACTGTAATCTACAGGAGGTCAATGCCTCTTGGAGGCCACTTGCCATCATATAGGCCTCATATGGTTATTTATCTCCTTAATTGGAATACAATCGACTAATATTGTATCATTCATTTTTTCCATATTACATGGAGTGCGTATATACTTGTCTTCTAGTTTTAGTGCGTATTATGTCAGTACCCTACAATTTTTTTCTCTATGATGCATTCAAATGTGATTGACCACTTTATGTGACTGCAAATGTTTATGTAGGTCTACATGATGAAATATGAGGGAAGTAACTGAAATTAGAGAACACTGATTCCATGTGTACTAGGCCTATCAAATTGTGGCATGACTAAAAAAGTATTGTTACAATAAATTGAAATTATCGTAGGTAGTTAGATGATCTATAGTCTATATATTCCTTGACGCAGTCTTTTAGATTTGATTCACAGTCAAAGTATGCATTTGTTGGTGATTACTCGGGCATAATAACAATGCTGAAGCTGGAAAACACCGGTGCAACAGTATTCACGACCTTGAAAGGTCACACTGGCAGTCTGCGAACGCTAGCCTGGGATTCTGAGAAACAACTATTGTTCTCGGGCAGTTTCGATCAAAGTGTCATCGTGTGGGACATTGGAGGACAGAAGGGGACAGCGTACGAATTGCAGGGTCACCAGTAAGCTACCTAGATTAGATCATGGATTGCTGTATTTTTTTTTACATATAATTTAAATTTTGTATGCTTGCTCGTTACTTTCAGTGTTTTTTAATTAATATCCAATATCAATCGTTACTGATCTCATCAGTATCGATATTGAAACATCTTCAGGAACGGTCTTCTGATATGGAAACAAAATTATAGGATCAGATCATCTGAACCATTCTCAAACATTTATTTCATTTTGTAGCTATATGAACATTCTCATAATTAATGTGGGTTCTGTAGACCACTAGGCCTGTAAAACAACAATAATGAAAAATTGATCAAGTGGAAATAAAGTACTGACACCTTATTGAGTTATTGTTGTACCTAGTGCACTGACCAAAGAGACGGATAATTGAGTTGATTTCTAAAAATAATTTCATGCCTCTTGGTAACCATTAATATGTGTAATCATTTCTGATGTTCATTTTTCTTTGGCAATGTATATGTAATGTATATGTGTATTGCTAGTCCCAAGTCGGCCTACATTCACCTTGAACATCATCGTTACGCAAGTAGCTAGATTCAGGGTCAAACACTGATCTGTATTCACTATACTACGTACCATACTTGCACTGTAAATAATTTTGTACAAACTATTTATAGAACAGCTTACAAGCGTTGTGTTGTATGGTGTATGGAAATTATGTTTCTGTGACTTTTGTCGGTAAGTTGTTTGTACTGTAATTCTGTGAATAACTCATTAATTTTGTTCGACAGTAACAAGGTGACAGCACTGTGCTATGCCGGACTGAAGCAGCAGCTGATTTCCGGAGGAGAGGATTCCGTGATCGTTTGCTGGGACATGACCCTGGAGAGGAAAGAGGTATGCTTTCCTGTTATTTACGGAAATTAATAGCATAATTACTTATCAATAAACATATTGCTAAATTCCAGTTGAATGAAAATGATACAAATACAAGTAATTTGGTATTGACAGTTCAATTTTTGTAAACACAGTAAGAGTTCAATTACATAATGTATAGAATGATAAATTCAAACCGTCATTGTAGATGAGTGAGTTGTATATGAAATCAATTGTTTTCATTAGACACCCGAGTGGGTGGAGTCGGACTTGTGCCAACACTGTGGACGCCCCTTCTTCTGGAACCTGCGTGCCATGATGGACCAGCGCCAACTCGGTCTGCGCCAGCACCACTGCCGATTCTGCGGGCGTGCCGTCTGCGACCGGTGCAGTGCCGGACGCACGTCAATACCCGTCATGGGCTTCGAGTTCGACGTGAGAGTCTGCGACCCGTGTCTGACCACCCTCAAGGACATAGAGTAAGAATACAATCTTCGTAACTGTTACCAATCGTGTGTCAATCACAGCTTAACTTGAAAACATTCTTAAATGCTCATCTGATTATCTGTATTGGGATATGGGTATTTAGTTATTAAAATTGTTGCTTGAGAACATGTTAACATTTATATGAATGTCGTCTGAATGGCGCGATTATTAAAATTGCATATGATGGTTCTGTTATGGACTAGCATATGCTAACTCAACTATTTTTATATTTTTTATTGTGTTACGGTAATATATTTATGTGTGTATGCCTAAATCTAATATTAGTTTGGCTATTATAGACATTGTTTTGGGTTATGCCTCGCCTTATTAAAAATGTTCAATATTTACCTGCATTCATAATATCTTCTTTATTCTTGTAGGCCTAGACCCTATTTACATTAATTGATCCATCTGTAAAGCTTTAGACAAATGGGATATCATATTCATTATAGGGTTTTTATAGTCAATCCGTTAAGTGCCTTTAAACAACACTAACTTACTTACATTCAGGATTATGGATGGCTGTATTTAACACACTCTCACTGTCTTCAATACTCAATCGTTTGTTGTCAATTTTTCAGCCACACCCCAATGGCGACGTTCCACGATGCGAAACACAGCATCTCTTTCATGGACCTAGACGAACCGCGCAAACGGCTGTTAACCGTCGGCCAAGACCGACTCATCAAGCTCTGGGATATCTCGGCGTTGATTGCGTAAAGCTCCCTCCCTTCCTCCTTCCCATACGTGTAACTAATACTAACCGGGTGGAGAAATTTTGTGATAACAGATAACAGATGGTACGTGCTTTATAGGTGGAATATATTTGAACTATTGACAAATGTCCGGCATTTGAATGTGCAAGAATCAAGTTATGAGTTAAATGTTTTTAAAGCACTATATAGTACCTTTCGTTTACACTTTTGATAAGTTGCTATTTTTGTACAGTTTTATGTTACTGGTATTAGAATTGATCGGAAAACTAATGCATTGATTTGTCTAATTTATGGATATTAGATGTTGTTTGTTATCATGCAGACCAAATCGAAGCACGATTGTTTATAGACTTTGTCCTATTGAATTCATCTCGAGAATCGCAGTATTTATTAAACGATAACAGGTTTCTGATTGTCGCACTACCTCGGATATTCTCCCAAAAATTGTCTTTTCTATGTCGCCCAACTGTATTAACTAAACTTTGTGTAATGTCGAAAAATATGGCAGCCTTAAAAATGTTATAACTGAAGACTTGCATATCTTGCATGTAGCTTACATACAACGTGGTTCATTAAATACAAACTTCTAAATGCTGATTTGGTTCGAATAATAATTGCTATCAACTAAAATAGTCCTACTGGATGTGATTTTTTCCAATAGACTTGATGAATGAAGTAGCAAATGAAAATGTGTTGGCGTAGGCTTAGCTTGAATACTATGCATACTTGATTCAAGGTAGTCAATAAGTACTAACCCAAAGTCACATTATGTGTAAATAAATGTGAACTGTTGCTGTCATAGAGAGCACGAAAAGTCCAACTTGAGAGGTACAGTATGTATGTAGTATGTATGTACCAATAGCCTGTACTGATGTGTTCAGTATGTGTAAAGTTCATCATTTAAATTAAATACTGAGCATTGATGTAAATTGAGGGATCAGTTAAATGCCTTTTCTTTTTTAAATTGCGTGTAACATGGAAGATAACTTTTTGTTATCCTTTGTCCCATTTACAGTCGATATGAGTTTTTGATGATGTTAATTCACCATCTGTTGTTACGTTAAATTCGAGCAGTAGCCGTTAGGCATAGCCCACTGGACAGCGATTAGTTTACCCAGCGTTACAAATGTATGTAGAACATCATATTTGATCATTTAAAAGTACCTTTCTAGAACATGATACGTCTTGCAGTAACACTTCACGATATAGTGAAACCTCTATCTTTCATTTTTTGTGGAACGAGGACAAGTAGACTATCCTTGTAGGATAACGATGCAAGTAAGTAATTTCAAGATTGGTTATGTGGGGATAGGTAAGGTTAAGAAAATTGTAGAATCCGGAAAGCGATGGATGTGGGAATGATGCTTCGAGGTTTCATGTATTGTCATATGTCTGTCATTGAGACTTGAACACAATTTTGGAAACAATCTTAGAGTTCTACGTTTCTTTTGAATTCTTATAGGTATAGGCAGATTGATTAGACTAAATCACAACTATTACAACTATATATTATAATGAATCACATTGTATGTAGTGATGAGTAGCCTCTTGGGTATTTGAACAATATTTCTTGGCAACCTAAGATAAGTTTGTAGGCTTTGTACATTCATTAGATCTGTGTGTGTGTGTATGAGAGAGAGAGAGAGAGAGATAGCAAAACTATGTGTGTGTGAGCTAATGAGCTATGAATGTTGGCTTATTTGTTGAGTGTTTAATGTTCATAGAGAAAGTAAATCAGTACAAGTAATAGAAGAAGTATATATTAGCTATATTGTACTGAACTTGATGGATAGAATTTTTATTGTTATTTGATCTAGGTACAAGTTATTTTTGTCTACAAAACGTATTAATATTTTGTTACGAATAGTACTTCGCCGACTTGAGATAAAGAAGTTGGGGCGTACACAAGTATAACACAATTAACTGTCTTGAAAATATATATATTATCAACTGTTTATGAAGCTACGAAGGATTATTCTATAGTAATGCATCTATGTATGGCCTACTATGCGTGTAATGTATAATTTCTTCTACTGTATATGACAATTGGCAAAAATGTCATATGTGCAATGCCTAGTTATAGACCTGTTTGAATCTTAGATGAACTTCCATGAAACTATTTTACCTGTTATTACTAAAAAGAATGAACTGCATATATGTTAATTTCTGATAAATTGAAATGTTATCACTCAATTATATTTACAAATCTTTACGATGTCTATAGATGTATTGTATACGTATTGTTGATTTGTTATTGGTCCCATGTTCCATTAGGTGGGCTTATTTTGGACCTAGAGTGGAATTTTAGCCAATTTTGTTCCGTGTTTCTTTTTGGAGTTGAAATTGTTGTATACATAGTTGTATGATACTAGCTACTAGCTAGTAGCTATGTAGTTCCAATACAGATGTTGCTTCGCTATTTTGTATTAACCAACAGTCTATTCTGTAATGTCATGTGAAATAATGTTGCCATCTGTAATCTATCGATGGACATGTGTATTACATTTTGTGCCTGCTTTCTAGCTGGAACTTGATACAGAAGTAATTTGTAGTACGTACTAGAATAATAGTAGGGCCTACCACCTAAAATTGGAACCGAGACCAAATACAGTATCTAAGTAAGACATTGTGTGTGCTTTTCAAATTTCAATACAGTAGAACTAGAATTATTTTTGTTTCTTCAATTTTATTATTATTAATTAATATAATTTAATTTAATTAATAACACTAATTTAATAGTAAATGGATATAAGACTACTGAAAAAATATATATATATATTAAAAATATTTATAAATTAAATAATATACCATTGCAAGATAACACAAAATACTGATGTATAAATAATATTGTAAAAATACGCAGATGGTAACATTCTGGTTTAAATACATACTCCGTTGATGGCCTATGAAGTGATTGATGGAGTGTGAATAATAATTTAATGATGGATCTTTAATTTCTTATGTTGTAAATTGTTGTGGAAGTAAGTGACTATTTCTGCCTATCAATTTATTATAATAAAGTTACTAAATTGTATTAACCTTGCGTTGCATTAATAATATTGCATGTAATGTGCCCGTACTTGAAAATGCTTCACTCCGTTAAATAACCATTACTCGTTATTGTTAGTGATTATTTTGAGTTCCAGTTATCTGATAATGACCAAGAATTACACACGAACTCAAAATATTAACTCGGACCTGACTAATAATTTTATATACGGTAACGTGAATTGGTATTTACAAATATGTAATTGCAATTGCAACCTTTTAGTTTTTACACTCATT
This sequence comes from Brachyptera putata, assembly GCA_907164805.1. NCBI lineage: Eukaryota > Metazoa > Arthropoda > Insecta > Plecoptera > Taeniopterygidae > Brachyptera > Brachyptera putata. The sequence continues at coordinate 17,141,961 of OU015464.1, forward strand.
TTTATTAGTTCCATTACTCTTGCATAACTGCGACGTGACAGCTGGGCAAGAATATGAATTTGAGTCGACGCAGACCTGGCCGTCAAAGAGTTGGTTACTAGGACACGTCAATACTGTTTTCATGCCATCAATGCAGAAATAATACCGCCTGCACCCGGACGTATGGTCCTGATAGAAACCATTGAGTGAGTTTCCGCAGTCTGAACTGCTCGGTATTACATTCTGCGCAACACCAGATACTGAACACGTAAGAGATGATTTATATACGACACATTCTGTTCCATCGAACACCTTACCGTCACGGCAAAAAGACACTGTGTCTTGTTTTTGATTTAAACATTTAAAATAACGACGGCAGTCACTGTTTGTATCTGCAAAGAGACCATCTGCTTTTCCAATACACCCGTTCACTTCTGCTGGACATTGAAACATAGATTGTTCAACGCAACGACGTCCATCGAATACTTTACCTCCACCACATGTGATGGTGGTTATTTTATCCCCATCCATGCAGTAGAAATACTTGCGACATCCTGTGGATTTATCATGGTGATAACCGTTCGGCAAAGCCACACAATCCTGAGACGTGAATGGGCACTTATAAATTGAAGGATCAACGCACTCTTTTCCATTATAAACGTACGTTCCAAAGCACAGGTAGGTTATCTTGAGGCCATTTGAACAGTAGAAATATGAGCGGCAACTTGATCCGGAATCTTGATAGTAACCATCTTTCTTATTTTCACAGGAATCGAGATCTTCACTCGGACAGGTGAAAGAACTAGACGAAACGCAGATTTTTCCGTTGAATAGCTGATTGTCTGGGCAGGAAAGTAGTGTTCGTTGACCGTTTGAACAATGGTGATAATTGCGACATTTTGAGTGTGCTGATTGGTCCTGATAAAGTCCAGTTTTCAGTCCCAAACAACCGGACCATGGTTCAGGACCAATACACTTGAACTGGTTTTGTTTCACACAATTAACTCCATCCCATACATGACCTTCAGGACAGGAGCTCCTAAACAAAACCCTCCCACTCGAGCAGTAGAAGTAATTCTTACACGCACTGCTATAGTCCGTGTGCAATCCATTATCTAGTGAAGTACATTCGGAAGCTATGTGCGATGTGAATGGGCAGTCGAATAAAGGCGCTGGGACGCACATTTGCCCATTATAAAGAGTCCCCTCTGGACATGATCTCTGGTCCACATTTATACCATTCATACAATAAGTATATTCACGACATGCCGAGAGAGGATCTATGTGGTAACCATTCGGCTGATTGGCACAATCTACAGAGCACGGTGTCGATTCAGCAGGGGTGCAGTGCTGACCGTCAAAACGTAGACCTTCAGGACATCTCAATGTAGCCACCGTTTTCCCACCACGGCAGATGAAGAAACGTCTACACTCGGTATCTGTTGATCGGTGTGCACCATTAGATAGACTGGAACAGCTATCAGGGAACAGGATCGCAATGGCGCTGCTTTTGGCAGGTTGACACATGATGGACGAAGACGACGTACAAGTCGTACCGTCATACGACTGGTTTGAGGGACAGCCAAACATTGCAGTTAGTTTGCCACCAGTACAGAGGAACGAACGTTGACAGTTGTGACTGGTATCAGGGTAGTGGCCATTTACTCGTCCCGTGCATAAAGGCTCATAACAAGTATTTCGGCTCTGCATGCAGGACTGCAATGAAACAGAATTTAAATAAGAAACTTGAAGAAACCAGCAGCTTACCTTGTTCAAAAAATAAAATCATCAAAACATATTGTACAGTAATCCAAATAATAATTAATTTATAAGTAATGCAAATAATAAATGATAAGAAGGGAGTGCAAATAGTGAAGAGAAAATCAACACATTTTTATATGTATCACATTTTTTATATGTGTAACTTATTTAAATAAGATTTGAATTGAATAAAGAATTATGAATATTTTTATTGTAGGCCTACTATATTTACTTTTTTCTATTCAAACAACGTTCTTGAACTGTTTTCAAAACTTACCAGTTTCTCTTTGTCGAATGTTTGGCCTCGAGGACACAGATATTCCATTCGCAAACCATCTTCACACTTGTAATAAGCTCGACACTTCGTTCCCGGCAGAATAAAGTAGCCATTTTCGACACAGTGTGTTTCTACGCAGTCGACTTCCGATGACGGCATGCAAGCTTGCTCGGAGAAGCTGAACGAGAGACCCTGGCCACATGAGTGCGTGCTAGCCAAGCTTTCTCCTTCACATCTGCGAAAAGAGTTACGAAGTGAATATTTTGCTACATTTCATACACATTTATATCTCAAGTGTTATCAGTTTGGCAACTGATCGAGTTGATGATAGCTTTCATAAAAAAGTTTTCTTGGTTCTTGGTGTACATCAATTGTTGGTGGTTACAGGTATAATATACAGAAGTATCTTCAAAAAAAATCTTCTGCATCATGGGTACGCTTTGAATGTGAATGTCATACTGTACTTTTAAAACTGATTCAGATGATTTCAAGTAACATTCAGTAATGAACTGACTATGTACTAAAAATTAATTTAAAAATGCAACAGAGACATCTCAAATCCAGCTTTAATGACTGTTAATTTCTCACCTATAATAGTTTTGGCATCTAGTAGTGTAATTGGCGTAAAGCCCGCTTTCCTGTTTGCGACACACTTGTGATTGTTTTACGTCAACATTGGTTTTGTCAATACAAGTTACGTTACTTGCTTCTTCACATCTTGAAGTTTCTTCTTTGAATAAATAACCTTCCAGACATTTGTACACTTCTCGGTGTCCCTGATGACATCTAAAACAAAAATCATTGCTTCATTCAACTATGGATTCACTTCGATAAATGTAACTGTAGCCATCCGTCCGGATTAGGATTTCATCCGTCCGGATGAAGCCGTCGGACACGGCTTCAGAGTAAACTCTGAAGTCAAGTTTGGAGTAGGTCAAAACTTGTGCTATCAATGGGCTCTCCACTATGAATATTTCTATGAACCTTGGTAAGCTGCTGTTCTTTGTTTTCCCTTTTCACCCAATTCTTATATTTCAATAAGTTAAGCGTGGGTATGTGTTTGTTCATTCATATTTATTAGATGAGCGTAGCGAAGATTTTTATTCCATACCCCGAAAAAATTTGGGCTTGGTTTTTATGTTTTTTTGTTGTTGTTTTTGTAATTTTGTACGCAGCATACAGGTCAGGAAAAAAGATCAATCAACTCGAAACTTTTTCTACATATTGTTGTCACACCAGAATAGTTTGGGATTATTTTCAGAAAAATCGGTCAAACGGTTTTTCCGGAAATTATTTGGAAAGTTTGGAAAATCCCCATAAGATTAACCGGGGGGGGGGGGGGGGGGGAAATATACTTCCAAACGAAAATTTTTCAAAAGCTTTCAAATTCATACAGAATATGAAAACAACTATCATACACATTTTCAATAATTTGTGCAACAATCAGAAGAGACATAACAAAGAAAATGCAATAAAAGTATACATTTCATCAAATATCAGGATCAAAACTTGTAATGCAAAGTGTATATGCGACGGGTTGCTCTATAAATAGCAACAAGATGCAAGTAAGGTTTTTCAGCGTTTGAAGTAGTCCAAGGTGTGTAAATGTAGATTGAGCCGAGTATTTTTCAATTCCAGATTTCCATACTTCTACGCTCATCTCACAACGCACATTATGCGTTTTCCTAGTATTTATATTTGGTTTATAGTGATGCACTGTAATGATAACTAAGGTCTTTGACATCAGGTGAATGATTATTGAGATGGGGGTAGTGGAAAGAAAACGGTAATGGCTTACATTGTGGGAAACATTTTGGCGTTTGACCAAAGTATAAAGTCCCAATTTTTAAGACCGAATAAGAATAAATATCAATTTTTTATTTAGGGCACCATGTTGCAATGGTTGTATATTTTGTAACTCTCCCTCTCCCTTCACCTCCCTTCCCTTCTTTCCTTGATGAATTGCAATTGACGTACCTATAATAAAAGGAGCAGGAAGCAGGATCTCTGAATACTGCATTGCCATTGTCTGGGCACGAGAATTGAGACTGTTCGGTGGTGCTGGTGACGATAAGGGCCGCAGTATCTTTCAATGTACTTTCTTCTAAACTGCTAGCTTTTGTCAAAACCTGCAGGACAGAAAGACAGTGTGTCATTAATTACATATCAAAATAGGGCAGTTAATCTACTTAATTTTAATTCTAAGTTCCGGTAATTCTACTTGATTTCTGCTCGAAAATAATTTCACTTTTCTATTTTTTCCGAATATTTTAAATTACGTAGGTCTTCATGTAAACCTAAGACATTAGCTGAATGGAATGCTGGACAACATATTTGTAACTCACCCATAATGCGTCTTCCCTCTTAGATCGTTCTTCTAATACTGGAACGCTGCTTATCAATGGCAGTACACCTGCAAACAGATATCATTTCTCATTACACTTTAAATTTCTTACATGTTTTAATCTAATGGTTTTTATTTCTAGTTCCTCACTATGTTTGATAAATTCTACATAAGTCTTAACTTAGAGCAAAATAATGCACAGCATCGAGAAAGAAGTCTTCATCTCCAAAACCTCAAAATTTATCATCATTAATAAACCAAAAAGTTGTTAGACAACAGATCAACACAGAAACAAAAAATGTTCAGTCAATGAACAATATTTGTGTCCTCAAATTTTTGGCTTATAGAGAAATGTGTGGTGAATATATGTGTGGTGAAATATAGAGAATAAATTGGCAAATAAAAAAAATCATACATTTTCCCACCCCTCACGCTCACTCAAGAAGAAAACAAATGCATTTTCCAAGTTCAACAATCATTGTTTCTGACTATTGATATACTATTTATTTTAAGTTCTCCATTATAGATTTGCATGGGATCATTTTAATTCAATAATTACAGAACTGGGGTTTTCTTTCTTCTTTCAAAAACTAATTCACATATACCAACTCGACTAATAATAATTAATGACAGACTAATTAATTATGTTAATGAGTTATTAATTATATGTCTCTTATGTCCGAAGCGGTTATTACAGCACAGTTATGTTGTTACACGAGTAGACAGGTGTAGTAGTACAATGAATGATGTATCAATAAACGTGCGCGCGCAGAACAATCGTGACTTGCCATGTGGAACATCCTGGTACACTTGTACTCACGAAAAATGAAGGTTCCGATCAACTGTGTACCCTATTCCACAGAATTATCGCACGGGTGGTTCGCGCCTTCATCTCTCGTGAATACACGTCTATGAAACGGACGCACGCTACACATTGTTGTGGATTATTAATTATTAGTGTCAAAAGTGCGAGTTTGTTTGTGAATAGTTCGTGATCGTTGAGATTCAGAAAAACAGAATCCATGCGAAACAATAATAGAAGCGAAAATATGCTGAATTAAAAATGAGTAAATGTAATTCAATTAAAATCGTTATAGTACAGAGTTGAATATTTCAGTTTTTTACTGATATGGATTACTTCCCACAATTTCAATTAATATGTGATATTATAAGACAGTATCGCAGTAAAATGTAAAATCTGATTTTAACGAGTACATGGAGATGACCCAAAAATCAATTTAAATTTACTTCTATCAATATTAACACAATTAAAGAATATCATAATTTGTCATCTTCTCATCGATTTGGGGTAATACGTTTATATTTATCTCATGCTTATGAAGGAGTGAATTAGTTAGCTTCAGACCATTATACAAATTATTTACATTAAAATACATTCCGACTATGGTTCTACATGAGATTTATAAGAGAGAATTGAATATATTTTTGAAATTAGATGTATGACTTTCTTGTTTCTTGCATGTCATTATCGAATCATTCAAAACGACACTCATTCGTTCATTGACATTCAAAAACATTCTTTGACGTCATAGGCATTTGTCGTCATAAACAAATCAACAAGTTGGCCAATATTTTGCATCCTGCATTTCGTTTCGAAGATTATACTGACTTCTGTTTAAATATTTACAAAATAATATTATTCATAAACTAAATCGAAATATCTTCATTCTCAAAAATGGTTGGCTGTTTTCTCAATTTTACGTGAAATATGTAAAAAGCCAAGTAAAATGAATCTTACTTTGATCAAATGTTCGTTAACATAAATTTAAAAAATAAGAAAATGGAAAATGGATTACTGTTGTCGGTATAAAACTTCTTTCAGACGTAGGAGTTCTCAAAATATATTCAATAAGCAAAATGTAATTTTCAAAGTAAATAATTCTATTTATATCGCATAATCAGACATGTTTCATAGAGTCGAATAAAAAAGTAAATTATCATCAAAACATAAACTACAAGAAAATTCATGATTGATAATTCAAAGATTCTTTAAATATATAAGTTATTACAACCACTGATTGTCACTCACGTCCCAAACAAATGAACGCAATAATTCAATCGAATAAATACTTAACAATCATTGAAATTACGTACAGAAACACTCGCTTAAACACGTCGGTATGTCGGCACATACTCTTTTATTACCAACATTGACATAGGCCTATATCTTCTCAACCAATAAAAATGTATGTGTATATACTAATATTCAAATGCACATAACACATCATTTCCATATTGGTTAGAATCCGGCTTGTAAGTAATGTTGTATGTTGCCATCAAATCCGGGTTCCAACAACCCAACATTATACATACAACCAAGTCTTTCTTGGATGGGTATAATATATATATATATATATATATATATATATATATATATATTTACCCTTGACCCCCAGGGAACTTGCTGTATACTGTACACTTTAATACCACTTCCGTCTGCAAATCGATTAACTAATGGACATCATAATAATTATCAAGTTGGAAAAATTCTTTGTTGTGATTTTTTTATTCTATATTATTATTATTTAGTTCCATTACACTTGATGACCGGAGGTTGGAGGGTCGAAACCATTGATCGTTAGTAGTAATTGGTGGGAGAGACGGTCATTCGGGAGAGCCAACACCAACGGAATGAAGTATACAATGATTTATATATACATGCCGCGGTGAAGATCCTGTTGCATATGTTTGTTTAATTGCGGTAAGGTTGCGATACTTCTTCATGTTCTTTATAATCGTCTCGCGCTAACTACATAGCACATATATTTTTCGTGTGTTTAATTAGTGTGTGTACTTAGACTTATTTGGGTTTACCCCAATCACGAGTAGATGTATTATCGTCTGGATTCTATGGATTCTCGTGTGGGTAATTTATTTTGCTAATTGTTATGGAACGATGGGAAATGATTATATAGCTGATGATAGGATAAAACGACCATGATTGACCATGAGTGATTTGTTTGGAATTTTTCAAGGGTGCACATATTAGTTATTTAAAATAAAATACGAAAATTAGTATTGCCACTTGTGTGTAACGTTTGCGGGATTACAGTGATAGCTATAAAACAAACCACATTAAATAGAAACGTATTTGTAACAACGATGTACTGTACACATAAAACAATGGGACAAAACAAGAGCAGAACAAAAGCATGGTTTCGATTTAGCCAAATATCAGTTTCTTGGTTTGGTTTCTTCTGAACGGTATGAGATATCAACATTCTGGTATGAGGGAAAAATAGATTTTTTAATACCTTCGAGATGATATAGCAATAAATGAAAACAATCTAAGTTATATCACATAATTTTGACAAATATAGGCCTACAGCTAAAAACACAGTTTTTCCGTATTCTCCTGCATTACAATTTTGATATCTCATACCATTCAAAAGTTATCACGAAGAAACTGATAATTCGCCAAATCGAGTCCCATGCACTCTTAAAGACTGAATGTTGATCATTACAATGCTTGTTTTAGGGCGGGTACTCTAAATGGAATCACTTATTTGAGCTATTTCACAATCGCCAATCTAATCGGTCTGAGGTGCTAAAAGTAGAGCAATGCTAGTACTGCCATGAACAATAGCGGAACAGTTCGACTAGCTTCAGGCATCCAATCATTGTTGTCTTCATCGGTTCAAGGAGATTGACGAGAATCCTTCTGTTGATAGACCACTTTTAGCATTGACAAGTTATCTGAGCTTCAGTAAAACACAGCTTTTTGATCCGTTTAGACAACTAATCAACGGTACTGAAATGTGGTCTTCTTAATTAACTACCCTCTTAACTACCAAAATTTCCAGTCTAACCTTACAGCTGAGTAGATTATGTGGTTTCTTTTTACTTTTTTATTTCATCTATTACATAGAAAAATGTTTTCTTTAATTGAATTACAGAGATAAGTAAAGTAAATGGTCCCCATAAAACAATTATATATTTTAATTAATCAAGATGTTTCCGCCATAGAATTTATATTAAATATTAATTGTTATATTTTATTATACCATCTAATTTAACTCTTGATAGTATAATAAAATTCCGTTTATCGGCAATGATTAAGATTTAAGATGTTGTAAAATAATTTGTTTTATGATAAGGCAGCTATACAATAAAATTATAGTTCAGTGACGAGGTTAGATGATATCACGTGACAGTTAATAAATGATCGGGCAAGCGGAAGTTGCAACTCAATTCGGATAAACAATTTTTTTCCTATTCTGTTGGTTATTGTTATTTTGTCTGAGCTCGGGTGTTGGGAATTTGATTTATGCGGCTCAGTCGAGGCACAGCATGCTATGGCAGTTCGTCTAATGCGCTCACGTGTTTTCACCTCGCGCAAGTGTGATGAATAAATATATCGTATCAATACAAGGCGAGTGTGCCAATAGTCTAATGTATTAATCCGGCTTCTTGTCAAGTTAATAGGTAAAGCATTTCTACATCATTCATGACCTCTATTATGTAGCTGAAACATAATACACTTGGATAATGACCTTCCCTACGTCTAGATCTACAATGTTTGTTGTTCTTTTTTATAAGCATGCAGTTGCAATCGATACTCGTAACTCGACACATCTTTGTTTCGATGAATCGATGTATCAAGTCTCGGTGCATGTATGTACGATTGCCGTACGATTTCAAGCCGCATGAAAATGCATCCTGGCGAATGCACCTCGACATTGCCGCCAGCGAAGTTTCACATTTTGTCCGACTTTTCAAAAATAGTCACTTTTGAGAGAAATCACCGGCTAATGCACCTCGATATATCATCATCGAATTCGATACTGTGTAGTTTTGAGGCACATTCGGTACAAACTTTTTTCTGAGAAGAATAACTTCGAAATTTTGAAAACCTCCGTAAGAATAACTCCAGAGGAGAAAAATGAAAAATATTTTCTCCAAATATAGATTCAAAGTTCTGCGGAATTCAAGCATACGAATGATATGTACATATTCTAAAGTTCTAGGCCTACATAAATCTGATAATCCGTTTTAACGGTGAAAATTATTATATATCCTACTTTGTCTCACAATTATTTTAAAGGTATTGAGAAAGCTATTTTATTAGCTACACAAATTTTAAATCATGAATTTTTATCATCAGATAAAAACAATTAGATTGTAAAACTATTGAAATTATCAACAGGGGAGTCAGGATGGCAGTGTATTGCTAGCTTCAAAATCAAGTTGTATGTGAAGTATCTTTTCAGTATACTTTTCATATCAAATCTCGCTCATCTTACTGCGCTCATCATATGCTGCATTTTCAAGTTATTTATAAAATCTTGATTTCAAATAATGTTAAATGAATACAAAATTATGTCGATTCTCGAAATTGGAAGAAAAAATTGATTTTGTGTGTGTATTATCGATAAATCACTCTTCTTTCGACTCAATATCGTGCTTCGATGTCACACACAAATTATAAATAATCAAGTAACTTGATGTAATACCTCGTAAGACAAACTAAGACAAAGAAAATTATCATTAAAATAATATTTTATTGGATTTATTTCTTGAGATTGTGTTTATTCTGACATTAAATCCCAAAATTATTCATTTCCCGAAAATGAAAGTTCAAACCTTTGTAAATAAAGTTTGATAATAAATCAATATTCAAATATTATTCGTTTTGTTTGGTTATTATTTTATTGTTTTGACGCAAATTTTATTTTATAATTTATAATTTTAAAACTTCCCATAAGGTATAAAATGTATTGTGTACTTGATACTCGAGTTGATATAATTACAATATTATAATATCACATATCATACCATTTATGATTCTTCTTTATATTATTATTGCAAATTACATTTTAATAAATTGATATATTTTTATAGCATCGATATTATATTCCTCAAAGTCTTCACCGCACCTCAGAATATAAATATTTAATTTATTTATTAATTTATTGCAAACTATGAACTTATAACCGGTGATAGGCTATAACTTGCAATAAAACTGTATTTGCTTTACTTGATATTAACATACGTGGTAGTTGTCACACAGTAGTATAACTAAATAATTCAACTTCTCAAGTATGTAGAAAAATTCTCACCAAGAACCAAAACTGTTGTTATTGACATCATGTTTATAATGTTCGTGTGATTGTTCTTGTTCACAATTTCACTTCTATCACCGAATCACAAAGTTCATCTCAAAGCACGATAACGTAAATAAATTAATTAATAAGTTAATAAAAAAGTTAATAAATTATGAAGCAACACATCAACCTCCAGGATTTTTATATTTTCAATTCTAAAATCGAACTGAGACTCCGATATGAACAACAAAAATACTCAAAAATATATTTTCAATTGTGTGTAATGTTCAACTATTGATACATTAATTGCAGTACTTGAGCCACCATTTTTCATGAATGTAATTGTTTATAAGAAACCAGTGTAATAAAATATATAAATATAGATATATGACTATTGTTTATGTTGTTTGCGAACCAAGTGAAAGGTCACCATGTTGATTGACACTCGCAGTCTCACACGTTTCAATCCTCGTGACAATTTTACACTCAGTCAAATATGTCACAAAAATAAAATGTCAACTCTTTTTAAACCAACGAATCCAACTTTTATTGTTAGTTATATACGTCTATATGCACCTTCACCTTCGTCACCATATGTTGTTCACCTCGTCTTTCTATATGTTACACTGACCGGATCCAACACACAACACTTCCCATATATATAGGCAAATACCTTGGTGTATACTTGTAGCCACGAAAGTTGAAGGTCCCGAGTGACCGTCCCCCCTATCCCACACCACTAGCGCACGGGTGGTTCACTTCTTCGTCTTGAGTGGTCACTTGTATGTATACCTCAAATGTAGAATGGAGGCAGTACCGAACGAGGGTTCTTGTGTTTAGTTAGTATTAGCAGTTGATGGTTTCGAACTGTCATTGAGGTACACGATGAAGAAGCGTGCCTGTGGTGCATGCTATTAACTATTAAGAGTTCTATTATACGTTGTTCTTGAGGTAATGATGATGGGAATGGGATTTTGGTAAAAGTAATTTGTAAAATAGTTGGGCGACGCCTACTCTTTGTTTGTGTAAGTAATGTTTTAGTTATGAGTATTTTACTATTATGGCATGGTAGTTGACTGATAGAGTTGGTCTAGGAGAATTGTCTGATTAGAAACACATATACTATTTTCTTGCAGCCAGACCTGGTATGTTGTAACCCATGCGGGCGTTGTTGCGCTCAACCTAAACTTGATCAAACAAAATTGATCTAATCAGCCTAAACTAAACCAAACTAATTTAATCCAACCTTTAACTAAGTCAAACATAATTTTCCTCAAAGTAATAGTTATGTCGCATAATAGTGTACAACAGACTTGAGTTGTGAATATAGAAACTTCGAAGGAATTGTGTATAACGAAGACGAAGAAAGAAGATTCCATTCTGCCAACCAAAATGACTTTAATGAATCATTCATGATCCATAAACTTATTGATTTACAAGTTGGAGTTCATTGAATAAGTTACATTACAATTGACTATCTCCTTTTACAATGTTGCCCAAACGACCCCACCAACAGCTAGGTTATATGGAAGTACAAAATATGAGCAAGTGATAATGCTATAAGAGTGATGATATAGGTGAAATGATGTTAACAAAAACCCATACCTTATGCAGGACTAGCACCTAAGGCCGACCGGTTTCTAACGCAGGTCGTTCCTTTACTGAGTCCTGGGGGGCGGCTAATTATTTCCTTTAGGATCACCCTTGTAGTGCCACGTCCAAACGAATTGCCATCCTTAGTATCAACTGGGCAACAATGGCTTAGTTTTATTTTCAATGCTATAATGAGAAAAATAGCAGATTAGAATAGGCTAGAATTCTGTAGAAGTTTCATCTAGAAGCGTCTTTGATATCACTTAATGTTTTGGTTTTTTCAATAAATGTATACGGCTTGAGTGTCACGTGTTACCGATATGCTTTTAATGCGTTCTGAGAAGAAACTTGTGATTCTGGATAAAAATAGGTATGAAGGTTTATAAAACTAACATTCAAAATACAGAAGACGAAATAAATGTTTGAAACAATAGTATCTTTGCTAGAACCCTCATTAACTTTGAAATCAATTATAATGATGTAAAATGAAACTAGACAATTACTGGAGTCAGTTTCAGTTACGCTCCAAGTTATGTATGTAGTGAACCCTCTCGTCTACTTAATGCTACCTCACCTTTTAACCTTCTAATAGCTTACTAGAAAAGATAAAACCACATACTGTGTGGATAGCAATCTTCGAGGAGAACGAAGGTCTAATTTCGTAATAATTCTCTCAAAAGCAGATCCGGTAAGAAATTTTTTTATGTTTTGACCTGAAATACGTAAATCATAGCAAATCACAGCTTTCAACTTTTAATTCATGAAAATCTTGAAAATTATCGGTAGTGAGGTAGATTGAAAAACGTGTTAGGTTTTCATTATCTATATAATCCAATAATTTAGGTAGATTTACGAAGCAAAAATTATACCATTATTATTACTTTAGTGCACACGCAAGATATTTATTTATTTATACACAAATAAAGAATGAACTACTTCATTCGAATCCCGAAATAAGAATATTTTTCAGCCTCTCTAAATCAACAACAGTTGTCAGGGACGGCAACAATCGTCCCCCAGGACAACAGGTCCAACAGGACAACATCCAGTACGGCCCCTGGAACTCTATGCTGAATGGCTCTCCAGGGTCCGTAGATGGTTCGCCACATTACCATTTATTGGTTTTCATGGAGGAAGAATCAAGGGTAAGTTACAGACCGTTTTCTGTACGGGACATATGCGTTGTTACGGGCTTGACTCGACAACGTATCATGCAACGAATTTTACGTAGTACATTTATGTACCAAACCGTGGACGAAAGAAATACCACATACCACGTATAAGATACGAGTGGTCTGAGACTATCGGAGACGAAGAACTTGAGGGACGAGAAATTCGATTATTTATAATACCAAGAACACGAACACTAAGAAACCCTAACTGTGTGTAGTTCAGCTCTAGTTGAGTTCAACCGTTCAATTGAGATTATCAACGGTTAGCGAATGTTTTGTTACCCAATTATCGCTAAGGATAATAAGTTAATCGAATGGGGCCAATAATGATCCTGCCACCTCGAAACAAAATGGGCCCAATTAATTTAAATGAAACTATTTTACCGAAAGTGAATATTAAACTTAAAGTTAAGGTATTATAAGCAAACCAATTATTTATATAAGCAAAGAGCAATCTTCTTACAAATATTTTCCACGATTCATCTTTCTACTTCTCTTCGAAGTCTCACTTTCTTCTTCTATATCGTTATTATCTATTTGTATCGATTATTTCCATCAACATATCTTTACAGTCATCAAACTCTATCATAACACATCTCGCCTTCTCTGCAGAAATATCTATCAGGACTGAATACCACTCAGGAGTATTCTTTTGGTAACATCGTTATCATTGAAATTGTTGTTTTCCTCACGAATGACGCCAGCAAAGCTGATCCTGATGACGCGTCTTCCTCCATCTCGCCGAGTATTGATGACACGACCTTTCCTCCGTCGTGACTCCCAATTCCTGCTAAACTCTTCTAGGGGTCCAAAAAGATCGCAGCTGGGTCATAGGTCAAACTTGGGAGGAAAAATATTCTCGCATCACAGAGATGTTGAATGTAACCTTGGTCAACCCGGAGCTTGTGGCTAGTGGAAGATGTTGTAAAAAGTGTGGACATCACTTGAAAATGTGGATTGTCAGCGAGAATGCGCGCGCACGTTGTTGTTGTGTGAGTAAAAAACTAAACTAAATATCGTCTTTTGTGTCCCATAAATCTTGTCGTCGTATCCAAAGAATAAAAGTGTTCTTGACTAAACGGATGTAGATAATCATTAGAAAGTATTTAACAGATCTTGAGGACATAGAAATAATGACATTGTATATTTCTTTTGCCACTCGGATTTCAAGGGAAATAATATCATTTGTATATACTCTTCTTTGAACGAATTCACCCTTGTGGTAGAATAGTTTGAAATAGTTGAAATTTGAAGAAGATACTATATATGCAATAAATACTATGAATGCAATAGTTTAAGTTTCAAGTATTATTTCAATTATGTCAAGTTCAAGTAGCTGTTTGTAATACTGTGTTTTTTTTGGTATTTCATCATTTCTGAAAATGTCATACCTTTCCTTGTCCCGAAGAATACGAAGAAATTTCTCCCTAAGTTTAATGTAATTACAATGCAACTTACGACTCCTTATGGAAAACACCCCTTGGCAATGAATAATAATTATTATTAATACATATAATCTATATAGGGAAATGATGAAATAATTCATATATAATTACAGTGATATTCAATCAACCACATAAGACGTATATAAATATAATTAATTAACACTAAAAAGTGTGAATTAAAGTGTAATAATGAGTTAGTATGTTCAATGAGCAGTAGGTCAGCGTTGATCCAAGGCCAAATATTGTATCGGGCAACCAGGTGAGATGACTGCCTCGGTTCCGGCTCAAATTCACTGCTACTACACCGACTTGTACCATGATGTCGTGCGCAAGTTCGAACACTTTTATATGTGAACTTCGTTTTACATAATAGGATAACAACTTACCAAGTACCTTTTGTACACATACTTGAAGTACCACACTCGCTATAGTTCAACGGCCATAAATATCAGTTCAACATCTATAGTGTGTGTGTGTGTGTGTGTGTGTGTGTATATATATATGTGAGTGAAATCCGGGAGCAATCATAACTCAATATTTAGTATGTGAAGAAAGACACCCCTTGGCAGTTTGTTATTGTTGCGTCTTTGTGCAAAATGCAGTTGCAGTTCAATGTCAGGCAATATGACGTGATACTGATGACAATGTTAATAGACGACGCACTTTCCTCCCGATTTTCCGACAGTTAAATATTTATTTCTCAACGTGAGTCGATTCAGCGAAATATCAGTATTTTGATGATGACTTCTAGACGGTATGTGAAATCAACATTCGATCTAGTACGGAGAAAACACAGATATTTCAATACCTTTAAGATGGTATAATAATGTAAAACCATTTAACTCATATCTCATAATTGTCAAGCGTGTACAGGTAAAAAAATGATCTTTTTACCTGTATACCCTTATAAGTTTTGATGAGTTGAATTATAAGTTGAATTGTTTTAACTTATACCGTCTTGATGGTATTCAACATATCAGTGTTTTTTCCGACTTGGAATTTTGATATCTCATACCGTTTGAAAGTTATCACAAAATGCTGATATTTCAAAAAATTTACACCCTATGCACTCTCAAGTCCCATATTATCAGTCTAATATTTTCTTCTCTGAGCGATTCTCAATCTCACATACCAAATAATAATAATAACAAAAATAATTTAAATATTATTGACCATGTTTCTCTTAACATTGGTTTTTGTTAGCAGCGGTTTTCCCATTCTTGTTTTTAGTCTTCTCATATTATCACATTTTTTTTTCTAAGACAAGAGGTGGTCACAAATGCTCTTAATTCACACAAAAAGTGGATTAAATAATTAATTGGAAGTACCCAAGAACCGGTATCTATAGGAAGCATTTTTGTTACTTTTTGTCTCGACTATTTTTATTATATGGCCGAGTCCAATTAATTAAGAACCAGCATCTGAATTACATTCATACGTATATAAAAACATCGCATATATATATATATATATATATATATATATATATATATATATATATATATATATATATATATATATATATATATATATACATTCTACATTCTACATTTCACATTATGTATCAAAGAGCATGAGCATTACAAGATCCGGTATAAACTTAGAAGGGCCGACAGTATCTATATCCACCCATTTCACCCATAGACATAGAATCTTATGGACAACTGCAAAAACAACTGAGAATAAGCAAACAAAACCAACGATGTATAAATTAAAACACGTTTGTGATTGATTGATCGATCGATCGATCGATCGATTGATTGATTGATCGATTAATCGATACAAATATATAAAAATATATATATATATATGAGAAAAATATGAGAATTCAAAAATAATTGTAACTAATAATTCTAATACATGTAGGCCTATATATGTACATATATAATAAATTAAATATATGTATATATATATATATATATATATATATATATATATATATATATATTTAATTGTTTCATATATATATATATATATATATATATGTATATTTAATATATCTCATCCTTCAATGCGAGGGGAACACATAGCGTTTTCCTATAGTTTATATTCATTCTTAATATGGCTAAATTAGGGCCATGTGTAGTTATATTCGTAGTCATCCAGGATACAATTATTTTGGGATAAGAGGAAAGTTGAGTTTTTCAACTTCAAAACCAAATATTTTCAATTCGATTATTTTCAAGAAATTACAGTAGAATAATATAATATAAATATCTGGTCTACACCTATACATGGCCCGATAATACGTTCATTTTCCGCAAGTTCGTGTTTTCGCAAGTTCGCAAGTTCACACTCCGCGAAATGTGTGACGTTACTTGAAAGTCCAAGTGGTTTTATTAGTGAAGAAAAATGTCACCCAGATTGCGTTCTCGAACCAAATGTCAGTATTAAATTTTGTGTGGCCCATTCTATAAGTTGCTATGATAATCTGTCAAACAAGCTACCTCCCTAAACAACTTAATCCTAATCTACATTTTAAAATATCTCAATTGTTAATCTCTTAATATTTGCTCCAGAAGACCCGACAGGTCTAGGATTCTTCTTGAGGTCGTGAATTGATCACAATATTCTCAAATTATCGTTCCAAGTAAATAGAAAAGGTGAAGGATAATCCATGTAAACCATTCCCTTTCCAAGCGCCATTTTGAAACCTTTGTTACATTTTTCTACTGTAAACAGAGATTAATGACAGATCGAGTCGAAGGAATAGTTGTGAGGATGCATCGTGTCTTGTGGATTGCACGCCCCTACACAAACATCGTATGCCGGTTCTAGGTCCGGCTTTTCTTATAAAAGGGTGAACAATGAGTTCTCGAGCATATATGAATACACACACACATATATATATATATATATATATATATATATATATATATATATATATATATATATGATTTTAAAACTGTTCAAAAATTACGACCTTCCCTGGAAATTGAACCCGGATCTCAGATCTGGTGATCCAGAATATTAGATCTCCAGATTTTGAAGATCCGGCTTCGACTCCCGGGCGAGGTCGCACTTTTCAAACAGTTTCAAAATCATACTATTATATATAATAACCTACTGGTGGTTAACCAGAAAGTCGTTGAAATCATATATATATATATATATATATATATAGCCTATATATATATATATATATATAAACTGAAAAATATACTCAGAATGTTGTTGTCACAAAATAACAATATAACAACAAATGATTAATTATAAGAAAAAACTTCGTCATAAAAATAGTAAAAAGATAGAGTAGTAAAAATAATATTATTACCTGAGGAGAATAATATCATATTAGTAGCATGTGAAGAATAATTAGATAATAATTACATAGTAAGAAATGCATATAGTATAGAGACAGTGTGTAGAGCATAATACGAATTGCAAATATATCTAACAAACAAGCACGATTATTTAATAATATAATTATAACAATTAAAACTAAAAAAAAAAAAAAAAAAAGTAGACTATACGCTTGTTTACCCGTCGTACAACGAACTTTTTATTTAATTAGAGCATTCGGTGGTAAAACAATCAAGTCGGAATCCGTTATTGGTTCTTATCTATCTGAAAGATACCTGATGTCAATAAGTTGCCCCATACCGGTAATATAGGCCTAAGTCATAAGTACAAAATAAATGCACAGACACAGTCGGATAGGTCTACCGTCTATACAAGAATCGCATAGAATTTGGTACCAGAATTACAGACACAGGAATAGTTCTAATTGGTACTTAGACTAACTGAACGTTGTAATGCCGTCGAATAGTTATTATTTTACCAATCTTCACCTAGTAACATGAAGATTATGGGACTTTAAATCAAAGGTTTTTATGCATTTCGTTTTTTTTTGATATCAAAAAAATCTAGAAACATATCTGTAATTGATCAACAGTTAAACTAAGTTATTGTGTTAACTCACAAATAAAGAGTACTGGGATACACTTTTCCTGTTCTAATCTCAAAAATAAACAATATACCGGTAAGAAATATAAAATAAAATTGCATTGCATTAGAATTGATTAGTCCTATTACAGTTCGACTGAGAAATAAAAGTAGAAATTAAAATTATTTAAACTGAAGAAGAGTTTGAGGAAGTATTTAATATATTTATCAAATGAGTAAATTTACTAATATTTCACTAAATTGATGCTTATTTTCAAGATATTGCTTTTTTGTACCCCTGTCACTGAAAGTTCGATACACGTGCGAAAGAAGATAATCCTTCTAGCCGGATGTGCAAAAAGGCACGTGTCCCAAGACATTCCTCCGTATGAGCTTTGGAATCTACCTCGCATAGTCGCATCACGACATTCACCTTGTTAATCGTGTGAATCGAGATAAACAACTGAATAGTGAATACCTTCTTGTTTACTTGTTGTTTTCTTAATTGCTACCAGCTTGAATACAATTAGGAGGAAAAATGAAGCTGACAACAAATGTTTGTATCCTACAATCTGGTTCATTTTCTCAATTTTGTTTTATGTTCAGTATGAACATGTGACATTAGATGAGAGATTGGGAAAACGCAATAATGAAATTAATATGAATTCGTCTTTCGTGATTCATATTTAAATAACAATGTACATATCGGCACACTCGGTTCCAACAAGTCAAGTAGAGGACAATAGACGACCAAGCTGATCCCTGCATGAGTATAGTGATAGTCCTGCCAGTTGCTCTCGTTAGTACCAACTGATAATTATAGTTAATTGAGCAATAATTAGCGAATGGACTTGTTATCACCCTTGGTTACGTACATTATTTTTTCGGCCTTGACTAATAATTATCTAATTAATATTAATTAATCACATCCTACTTTTAAATAAAATAAATGTTGAATACTTGTAGATTGGTACTCAATTATACATAAAATACAACAATTTAAAATTTTGCTCCATAAAAATAAAAACGTTTCGAAATTTGAGCGTATAGAATAAATTATACTTCTTAAGGAATTTAAGAAATATTTAAACTGTTCATTATAATAAATTATTCCGTAGCACGTGTTTTCAATGTAAATACAACTAAACATCACTTAAATATGATCATACAACCCTTCTGGCGCAAACAGTTTACGTCAGGAGACAGCTATACTAGCGAACTTGCGTCAGAAATTTGAAGTAAATTGTAGGCCATAGTCCTGTTTCTACCCGAGGAAAAATTCCCAAGATCAGAAAGAATATAACGATTATAAAACAAGAATGATAACTTCACCCGTGCGTCATAACATGTTCTATAATTCAGAATTCCTAGATTTAATAGTTTCGTCGAAATTCCACACCTCCGTAATCTTATGCTAAGTACACATTGAACTGTAGATAAGATCAATTACAAAATAGTTTTTATTGTACTACACGTGAAATTCCGATTCCAAATTCCGAAACTTCCGACTATTCGTCGTAATACGTGGTCAATCGTATTCGTTATACCATCAACATTCGCGGCGATAGATACAATGCCTTACAAAATATAGGAGCAAGTTAAAATCACCATGATATGTTAAGTAATAGTACTTCCGGCTCTTAATCAAGAATTAGTCTAAGAGATAAACTGAGAAATAGCAAATGAAGCAACGATTGTCCCTGAGCATGAACAGGTCTCATCATATACACGCATGGAATATAATATAAGCCTACGTCATAAATAGCTTAAGGAATGCTAATGCCTTGGAAAATAAAATATATTTTGAATAACAAAAATAGTGTTATATTAATTCCTTTTTTATATGCTGGGATACCCCAAGATTTGAAACACAGATAACTTATTTGTAAAGAATTATGTTATTATTTTTAATTATATTGTATGTAGACATGCACTTGGAATAATTAAGAAAGAAACGAGAGTTTATTTGTGAGATTTGCAAACACAACAAATAGTCGAACTCATGAACTTATCCGAGCAGAAGAGATGATATTTAATTATTTCAAGCGATTGTTAAAACTTATAGTACAATAGGTGGACAACAGCATTCCCCAAATTGTTTCTCCAAACAAAACATCAGAATAAATATGTTTACCCACAACTTTTCTAGGTGTTGACGCTAACCTGATGAAGCTCCTAAATAATATTTGTATATATATATATATATATATATATATATATATATATATATATATATATATATGGGGTTTTAACGACGCACTGTTATGATAGCGCAGATCTAATGGAGTCGGATGGATGATTAATGAGATGATGGGATGATGAGATGAAGGTTTTTGGGTAATGGGAAGGATAGTGGGAAGGAAGCGGTCATGGCCGACTTATTGTAGGAACCATCCCGGCATTAGCCTAGACTTCTCTTCAAACTCGTGATTGTGTTTTAGTATTTTTGCACGTTTTTATACGTATAGACCTACCTATTATGATTATCAAATGTTTTATCTATTTTTAAAGAATAAGATCTCGAAGATTAAAGAAGGAACGTGCTGCAAAACTCACTCTGCAGTTACGTTTATTATAATTCTATGAAATAAATAAGGAAACAGTGCAATACAAACAAAAAATAGAATGCCATGAACTAAACATTTTTTGGCGATTTCAACGCTGGAGTGATACATGATAAATACACTAACCTCTTTTACCGACTCCATCTAACCTCGATTTTCTTCAATCTTACGGCCAACACAAGAAGCCAGTGAACTATTGACGCAACCTACGAACACTAGATAGCGCCAGAGTGACGAGAGATATTTCATGTTACCTGAGGCAAGGTAGCTGTACATTGACACGGAGAACAAAGTGACGCAGGTATCTCTAAGGCTTAGGCAGGTGCCGGGGCCCGTTTATTTCATAGCTATGCGGTGGTTATCAGTTTTGTGATAGTGTTTCGTAAAAACCTTATTGGTCACCCTATGGATTAATTGGATATCTCACTGATTATTATCATTACTAATCGTAAGTACTTGTGGAAATGGTATATATAGAGTTATTATCCAACATGACCAGTTGTTTTTTTTATAACAGATTATAATATCAGTTTTACACGTCGCTCATATTTTTTATTAGATAATTTTATAGACCATTATTTTACCCTGTTCCTCTCTTACTTGTAGACATAATGTGAGTCTAATCTTTTCTCTTCTAAATACATTTAAAAATGGGCGTTAGGTCTGAAAACGAACATTTTTGACACTTGCTGTCGTGGTGGTTTACATAACCGCTTCGCCGCTCCTGTGAACGATCAATGTTTATGCAACAGGTAGTCTTGTGAGGTGTTTATCGTAACACTAGACTGATTCAAGCCACCCCGATCCGACTTCATTATCGAACCTGAAATCATTAGCCAATTAACTGTTTTATGTATTAAAAAAACACGTACGGTAATACGTATGTGAAGGTTCTGTGCTACTTGAAAAACATAATTCGTTCGTAATATAAAAAAATATAGGGAACAATTACAATACATAAAAATATAATACGAATGGAATCCCGTAGATTTACATGGTATATTTATTGTATTATAGAAGAAATATATTATTCAAATTTACACTAAACACAAAATTGAAACATTATAGGCCTAAATGTATTTCTTGTAATTTTTCGTAAAAAATGTCTAAGATTAAGAACTCGAGAAATTGTACGATCTACAATAAACGAAAAGGAACCATGTGTAAGCGATATCCTGTGAGACGAAGTAACCCATTTCCAGGCGTTCACTCTTTCATTATTATTATTAACCGTGTGTGGTAATTGGCCCACTCATATAGTCTCTCTCTATATATGCGGTCAGCCGGCAGAGAGACGATCTCTCTCGCTATTTAGTATTTACCCTACTTGGTATTCGTTTTAGTGTTAACTAAGCCTAGTTCCTGTTCGTAGACGAGAACTACGAGAGGTCATCAATTGGCATGCATTACCTTCATTTCGAAACTCAATCAATGATGGTTACGGTAGGATGGACTCACTGAGAACAGAAAGTTTTAACGGATATGAACTATTCGGGAACTGCGCTACAATAACGTTTTTATTTCTTTTTATCAGCCTGTTGTGTGTAAATCAATCGAAAGTCTGGGAATGTTATCAGAAGTGGGGAAATATTATGTCTATATTTATGACAGTTGACACTTTTAGGTTATCAGCTGTCAAATAACAGCTGATTTTATCGATATTATAGCGTGTTCATATCGGCGTGATGTATTGGTAAAATAAGATGACTATTTATTGTTAAAGGATGTGCACGGATGGTTGCAATCAAGTAGTCCGATGATTGGAACAATGGTCAACTACAGCCAATAAGATATAATAATTGTGCATTGTTAGATCTGTCGCGATTTACTGTCGACAACCTGTGGTTCCAGTTGGATGAATTGATGATAGGTCTAGATCGTTCTCCTTAAAACAAACATGTTGTTCGTCATAATCATAGTCGGGATAACTGTCACTACGTCTATATCTATAGTCACATCAGTCGGTGTAGTTGAAACATATTTATGTAGAATTATTTACGAAAAAGTGAATAATATGTGTCAAAACCGACAACTAATAATCACGGGTAAAGTAGAAGGCACTTGCACAAGGCTTTAAAATGTTTTAGATATATTAGTTCTTTTTTGTTTACTTATACGGGACTCTAATGAAACCTAAGATCTATTGACGTCAGATGAATGTTTGATGAGATAAGGGTTTCGTAGGTACTGAAAAGGAAGCAGTCGTGGCCTATATTGTTGGGACCATCCCGACATTATCCCGTCTACAGTTGGAAACCACGAAAAATACCTGTAATAATATACGGTGGTGATGGTAATCGAACCAAGACCATCCCTCAACTCGCGGATCACATAAAGAGAGTGAAGCAACTGAGCTAAATGTGCTGGTTCATTAGTTTTAAAATCCGACTGGAATGATATTTTCAAGGTCTATTGGCGTCATTGAATATAATGAATTACATTTTGGGAAGATGCGTTAAACTTGAAAAGTTATTTTATTAAGGATATTTTAGACAATTTTAGACAATTTCAGACCATACTTTCAGCATATAATTGAACATAAAAAGCTATGATCTAACCACACTCAACACTTTACACAGTAAAGTGTTGAGTGCAAAGTGAAGTACAGCACAAAATAAAAACGTTGCGCGTCTTTTATGCAAAGATGTAAAAATCGATTGGTAATAACAGTGTGATGTTATAAATTTGCAATAGTGATTGAGATTTGTTTTTTTTCATCATGATTATCAATTGTATTATTTGCTGAACGATTCCACCAACAACTGGTTACTTTGGGGTACGAATTAGTTGATGTTAGAAGAATGATGAAGCAATAAGCAATAATACTCGAACACAAGCCCGATTTGACTAAAAGTTTCAAAGGTAGAGCGTTCTTTCTACTCATACAATCATTTTATACTGATACGATGATTGCCACAATATATTTAATGTCAGTCTCAATTTGATATATTAATTCAACCTTATCAAAACTCGTTTAGGACCATATTCTTATTTTTCAAGATTCGGATGGTTTGAATAATCTATCTTTTTCTACAATCTCATCGGTGACGGAAGGGGGAGCCACATTCCCATACATTTGTTTAAAATAAGCTTGATGGATAGTTCATAGATAGGGTCACGGTCATTGGGCTCATCGTTTCCTCTTCGCATGCTATACACCTACATACCGAACAGACACCCTACTAAAAGCCACACCCTTTAATAGAATCAAATCGAGATCCTTTTATCACTGCAAATAATATATATAATGCTAAAGCAAACAATGGGAAGCACTGAGCGTAGACCTAATTCTTTGATACCCACTCGTCTGACTGTATAACTTTCATCGTGAAAATGTCAATAAGCTTAATTGCATTTTACTTTTTATACCTTCCCATCGTTAAATAGAATGACAGTCATTATAATAAATTATAAAATGAGGTTTTAGAATATATTTGTTTGTCATGTCAAGCTTGAAAAAACTGATTGATAAAGTGTAATAAAAGTATTCAACCGTGAATTGATTATTATCAATTGAATGAAATCTTCTTGAGGCTGTGTATTATATATTTTCTTTAGTTGGGAAATGAACTGTTTCGTTATCGTAGCGCATCATGAGATCGATGACAACGGTGAGACAAATTTATTTTCGTACGTTATACGTACATTCTTCGCTAATTGGTTCCGATAAATTGTGATGCACGCTCGAAGATTATTCATGCAGTCAGCACATGCATCGATATTATAGACATCGATTCGTGATTGTTGGCGAATCGAAACATACAACCGTTTCGTGTTTATTGATAGGGGAGACTGACGGTTGAGACCGCCAACACTGCCTTGGTTTGCAAACTAGGTGGACGAGCGGTTCCGATTGTCGGTCTCTGTTATGTAGTAACCAAAACGCCCGAGTGTTTCGATCAGTTAATACTGGAGGATCGAAGTAGATCACTTTATAAGGAAATGTTTTACACGCTAACCTATGTGAGTATCGTTTCAGTATAATTTTATATACCTGTCGATGTTGTACCTGTAACGGAAAGACTTTGTTTTAAGCAATACTGGAATTCGTGAAAACCGTTGCTAAAAACTATTAGTTTACAGGTAATAATTCCCCTCAAAAATGTAATCCCCCTTCAGTAATATTATCTTGAAGCGAACTCTTGTATTCTACGTTGTTATATTTAGCCTGCGTCTTACCAGTAGGCCTACATTTTTGCATGCTCGCTGCACAGTAATTATTACTTTTACTGGGCTTCAATTGGACTTCGGCTTTCTCAACGAAGCCCTATTTGTGACAGACGTCCTGTCCTGTCTAGACCAGAGACTCACGATTTACGAGATTCGCGAGTTCGAGTCCCGCTAATTAATGAATGTTGTTGAGATCATCAATCTATATAGGCCTATCATAAAACATTAATAGTATTCGCTAATAACCTAGTTCAGGGTTCTGTCGTAAAATGATAAGTGCAGGGTTCTATATCTCTTTAGTCCATGGTTTTATCTCCTATTCTGGAATGGAATGGACATCGCCGTTTTGACACCAATATAGTTTGTATATAATTATTTGTTCCTTTTGTCTTTCACCGCATAGGAAGCATTAGTACACTAGAGCCTGTTTACCGTACAGTTGTTCGGGTAAACTCGTAGTCATGTGTTATATTGTGACACATTTCCCACACGTAAAAAAATCATTATAAACTTGAGTGAAATTATATTATTCTGTACGCTAGCTAGATACTCTGAGTTGTAATTGCTGTGTTTTGTCCGCCATTTTTAAAAGTATAATCAAATTGAGTTAATTTGTACTCGCGTTGAACACTAGAAATATAAAAAGCAGTAATCTGTAATGCGTTCAATGATGAGTGATTTTCTTAAATTAATTTTTCCTTCCAACTGAGAAGTTACTATAAGAAATGCCTTCATTAACACAACAGTTACAGTGAGCTGGAAAATTGTCGATTGTATTTGGTGAATTTTGAGTAAGAACCAACCAATCTTAAATCACCAAACACAAATCACGAGTCACAATGAAAATACAATAAAAATATTCTACAATATTACAGCTAATATAATTAATTAATTATACACAAATACTTATTATTCTTTCATTCTTGCAACAAAGAGTGACAACCAACTTGAGAGAAATCAGCAATAAATGTGGAAATATGTTTATAATTATTATTAATTACGTAGGCCTATATAAAGTCGAACATATTATCCCAGGATAATGGCTGTGAGGTAAACACATTAAATCTACTTCCTGTATTTTTTGCTCAAGTTTTTTTTTCAATAAAACAAGCAATTAGATTAGGTATTTAGGGCAACCCCCACACCCTAACCCAAGTACATTTTTCATGAGTGATCGGTTTCAATTTTGAAAACCGCAGAGGTGCGAGCAACGTTATAAAAAAGCACAGCTTGTTTTAGGCTGCAAACTCACAGAAGCGCGTACATATTCGTAAACATTTCTTCTCTCGAAAGAACTCGTCGGTCAAGGTTGTCGATATACATATAGCGGGTTCAATGACCATTACGTCTATGTCTACTTTACCTACACTTGCTGTAAAATGCAACGTGTGTGCACTGTGACTATCACAGCTTCATGTTTTGTTGTCAACATGTCAGCGAATATGATTAGTATGGTTTTTGGAGGTGTATAAGTTGTTTTATAAACAATGGTAGAAGTATTAGGCGCTATGCCAAGTTCTCACGGCATATAGCGGTAATATTTTGAAATGTAAAAGTAATCCAGTTCATAAACTAATTACAGGGCTGAACCCAACGCCTTCATTTTTTTTGTCTTTAATGTAGATTATTAATTCAACAAACATTAAATTATTGTGTGATCTGATGATGCCCTTCCAAACTTAACACAAAAGTCCTACTCTCCATTTACTTTGCCGTCTACAAGCATTCATAATCAAGTTATTTGTATTTAAATTATCCGAATAAATATTTCGTGAGCCTTGTTATTTGCATAAATTATTCATAAAAGGATTATTCAATAGATTTCTTCATCCATGCATGTTTTAAAAATAAATTATAATATATACGGAATCGGAATGTTGTCCTTTACCGAATTAATTGTTCGAGATGTGAATAAATCCCTTGTCTCATTTTCTTTATTTTATGTACCCGCGGCCGCCTCATATACAACTTCATAATATAAATGATTACAAGTCAAATTTACCGTTGAATTAAGAGTTCATGGGATTGGATTTAGCGAAATATCAGTGTTTTGATGATAACTTTTGAATGGTATAAGAAAGATATCAAAATTATTATACGGAGGAAACGAAGATATTTATATAACCTTGAAGATAGGATCAGTTAGAACTATTTGTCTTATATCGAATAATTATCACAGGTATACACAGCTAAAAGAGTAAATTTTTTAGATGTTACCCGAGAAAATGATATAATCCAAGGTTCATAATTTTATTTAACATAATTCTGAAGTTATTGCAAATATCTGTGATTCTCCCGTATTAAAAGTTTGATATTTAATAATCTCATAATAGGCCCATGTCTTTCAAAAGTTATCATAAAGATATTTTTTTTTAAATCTCCTATCTCCTAAATCTCCTGAATCACTATTAACTGTAATGTAATGCATGTAATTAACTCTTTTTAATTGCCCGAGTAATCATTTAAAAATGGTTATGAATTAGGCTCGAGTATTGCGTTCAGAGGTCACTCATCGAACATTTTATTTCATGGTTGGGAACATTCGGTATACATGTCGATATAATCTATGACAATTCTAGCCATTGTAGGATCGTTAAACACCTGTCTCTAATTTACAGCCTTTGAAAAATCATAATGCCGACGAAATATAATTTCCCGTGGGCACGTGCTCGATGGGAAGGGATCGAGGCAGTAAGAAATTACATAATATTGACCTACACACGCCTCTCTTTATTTTCTATCGTCTATAAACATTAGAAACAATTACGCATACCCTACAACGACGACCTTTATTAATTTGAACTAAATACACACCCCCCATTCATTCTCTCGTTCATTGTTTACAAACATAAACGAATAAAATATAGTTTGAACATTAGAAACAATTACGCATGCCTCACGACAATGACCTTGATCAATATAAACCCAATACACACCCCCCATTCATTTTCTTATTCATTGTTTACAAACTGAACGAATAAAATACTATTGAACATTAAAAACAATTACGCATACCTTACGACAATGACCTTCATTAATGGGTAGTCACTTCCTTCGACTTGACCGATTATTATTCGAATAGTAAACACTGGAAAAGGGCGATGAATCACGGAGTTTAGACAATACGCAAGGCCAAACTTACTATCAATGATAAACCAAATGGACACCGCCATTCATTTTCTCATTCATTGTTTACAAACGAACGAATAAAATAAAATCAAGACTGATAGATGTTGATATTTGTTACCGCACATTATTTCTATTTGTATACAAATTGCACGTTTAATATAGTCATGGATGTTGTTGAGCTATATGGATATTATAATAAATGGGCTGAATATAAAACTAAGATATATTTAAATGTTTCAATTAAGTGGATCAGTAGTCATAAATTTTAAATGATGATAAAATATTTTGATTCCGTTCACTATAAAATAAATTGTATATAATGATGAAAATAAATTTAAAATTATATCAAAATTGAAAATTTTCAAATATTTCTAATAAATATGAATATTATTGCAATTTTATTATTTAAATGGTTTTCGAAACCATTTGGTGGTTGGTGGTGGTGGTACCAGTGACAGCGATGAGGTTAGATAATATAGATTGTATTATATTTTTTCCTTGATATTACTCAATTTGAAATTGAATACACTCGTTTTATCAGTTAAATAGCAGTTCTATAAATACTGACTAGGCTCAGAATGCCATCAGAATACAAGAAATAAAAAGTGTATAATTTAAAATACAAGAAATTTGGAATATTAAATTACAAAACGAGTTATTGAGAAATCATGCCAGATACTTGAACGTCTAAGGAAGCCACAAGAAACCTCATTCAGGAGTGTCCATTACTGAAAACGAACCCCTGTCCCCTTGAGTGTCGATTCAGCACGCTAGCTACTGATCCACCCGCCTCAGTGGATAGGATTAGATAGGATTAATAGAGCAAATCCTATCATAAAGAGGTTTCTGATATTGTTATAATGAATATCGATCGTAAACTTGGTCACTTGTCCACAACGAGCAACAAAGAGAGTATACCTTCTGTTCTGTTATTATAGCAAATTTGACCCTGAAATATAAGAATCGTTTGTTAGATGGCGGTTGAGTGATTAAAATATGACCAGCGAAAATTCTGCCCGAACATACATTTAATACACTTTCAACTATTTTTCTCCACTTCATGTCTAGTTTTTGTATTTTCTGGGTTCGCAAACCCAAACAGACAGTTCCCCCTGATCCACGTGTAATATTTTCGTTTTTATTCATCATACAATCACTTGTAAACTGTGATCCTATCCCTTCACTTTCAAAAATATCTTTTGAAATCTGCCTGTCATCACTTCTCATTATTCACTCGTCAGCCCCACATATGGGTTCGGTACACCCATACAAGTACAAGACATGCATACGTGTGTGTACTCGCTATAAACACTCATACATTATAGTTCATATATAAAGTTATACGATTTCCATTTCGTGTACCCTCATTTGCTTCAATATAAAACTAATCTAGGCTAGATACTTCTACAAACTTCGAACACGAAGAAAAAAAATGACATCATTATATTCTTTTCAGTTTTAAACTTTTCCTGCTCTCGACCTGACAAAGAAACACGCATGATTTGAGAAAAATGTGTCCAATCATCACGGTGTCTTGAGTGACTTGCCTAATTGAGATAATCTCACGCAGTCACACGGTCGTATTGTGCCTCGTGTATAGTGTTTGTACTTGTATACTATTCACTATATGTTCAGGTGCTTGAAAAATACTTTAATTTTAATTTCGCTTCAGAATATAGCATCATATACATATATATATATATATATATATATATATATATATATATATATATATATATATATATACATTCATTTTTATATATAGAATTATATATGTTATAATGTTGTTCTGTGGGCTATTAATTATACTTTTTATCACAACAGTTTATGAAAAAGCCAAAAATATATAAGACCTAAACTTACAACAGAAGAAAGATAATAACCGAACATTTAATTCGCCAGGCAGAACCACTCAAATTTATTTCTGAGATTTCGTGGATTTCTATTTTCTAGAATTAACACCGTTGTACTTATACGAAAACAATACAAGAAACAATGGGGCCTGAAAGTCAGAGGCCATACGATCATTATTACAGCCTACATAGTACATACACTTGATGCGTATCAGCGAAAGACCGATTATTTATCTCATATCCTCTTCTTTTCTTCTTTCTAGACATTTAGAATCAATTATAAGTTATAAGACTTCCTATGCACGAGAGGTGCGTGCTGCAGACGGTTCAGTGCTACTGGTTCAACAGTTGCAGTGACTGCCATTCAATTAAATGATTAATAGACCTACTTGAAAAAGACTTGTTTTAGCCTAAATTATAGAAACCCCTGTTGACCGAGTCTGTAACGCTCTCGAATCGGTAAGTTCTTGGACGTATTACGTTATCAATGTAACTTATTCTCGAAAAACTTGAAAGTTGTGTGTACTAGAAAGATGCTGTTTCGCCAACTTGCACTCAAAACATACGAAAATGGGGTATGCATACTGTTTGGCAGGAATAAATCAAATCTTTATTCAGGTCTTGTGAATTGTATAATTAGTCATTTGTACTTGTATAAGTTGTGAGTTGTGAGTTGTATAAGCCTCATCTCATCAATAATTCATACGACACCAATAGATCTTAGTTATCATTCCACTGCGTCGTTAACTCAATATATTATATATGAATAAATAAATAAATAAGGATATGGATATTTGTATATCAATCGTCTATGGTCAAATGTACCTCTCTACCAAGATGCATTGAGGGTTGCGTTGGTTACGCAACCCTCATTGCATCTTGCTCTCTACTTTCATAGTACTCCATCCAAGAACTATATAATACTTAGTCCGTTCTCTTTCCGATCTTACGGTATCTTTCTTGTAAAATGTCGATGAATAGTGCTTGTCATTTGCGCTGGAACTGGAATTTGTATTTGACTGCAAACTTATTCAATTGGAAACAGTAGAAGTAAACAATTCGTCTTCCAAAGCCTTAGCATTCAGTCACATTAGCTGAACAAATGTAGTTATTATGCGGTCATTAGCTTTTTAGCAACCTGGTTTGCCGAAACTGATGTGCATGCAGTACAGGCGAGGTCGAAATGCTGTGTTGTACACGGAAAAATGTAGCACATACAATCATATATGCAATAGAACGTAGTGGAAACGTCTGTGGTGGAGACGTGGAAACGAGATTAAAGCTTACTGTGATATATATGAGACAGTTTTACAAAAAAATATTGTTTTTTTTACTGCTTGCGTAATAATCTTGGATGTGTGTCTTACAAAAAATAAAAAAGGGTAAAAAGAAAGAAAAAAAAAAGGAAAAGATTAGCAGTTCTTAGTCACTAGTTTGAAAGGTGAAAAAGTGGAGGATTTTCATATAAAATTTAATTAATATCAAGTTATATTGATAGCAGGAAATATCTGTTTTCGATTTCGTGTTTTTTTTAGACAAAATTATGCCACACCTAATACCGTTCGTTTGGCTCATACCTGTTGACGCACTGCTTCGAAATTTGAAGCCAGACAGGCGTTTTTCGAGTTCCGCTGTAAGTTGCGTTATCGTAAACGTTCGTTTACCTATATCATCACTTCATCATTTCATCACCCGCTCGAATTCGAAACTCAATAATTATAATCTAGCTGTTTGTTTGGGGAGACTGAAGAGCGTATACCGGAATAAAGTCGGCTCGGTCATGTGACATGGGCTTCGGGGTACTTTTCAATGGACTGTAGTTAGGGTTCAGGTGAGGTTGAACTATCAAACCCATGTTACACAACGGAGTCCACTTTATTCCAGTATAGGCCTATATGCTCTTCAGGCGCCCGTTTGTTCACCACCGTATTTAAAAAAATCGTAGATCTCTCGTCATATTGGTTTAGTAATAAACAGTGTTTTTATTTATGGAAATGTTTCTTTTATAATTATTTGTTTTTCATTTAAAGTGGACTTTACTGAAATATCATTATGAATATAAAATCTATTCGAGAGGAGGTAAAATACCATTTCTATGTGAAATAACTTCAACGATCCAGTAGTAAAGATGAAAATTAATTGAAAATTAATTGTCGAAATAAAATATAAACCTGCCATGGTGATTACACATAGTGATTGTCAATATATTTTGTTTTAAACCATTGTTTAAACGGTTGCAAGAAGAAGGCGAAATACTTTTCAGTTTCCCCAACGCCCATCTACCTAATTAGTATGCGTTATGCAGCAGACTTATCCGTCATGAATATTAAGCATCCCTATTTGTCTATTTGGCACTGCTTAGTAATGAATTATATGATCGAGAGAGACGGAAGATAGTATATTTCCCCCGTATAACCTAGCTGTTGGTGGGGTCGTTAAGCAGCGATAATATATTTGAGACTTTCAAGTACTATTGGTATTTATTATAAGATTAAGAACTTTTGAATATAAAGGTGTCAGTAAAGGATTAAGGGGGCAAATGGTCGAAATGTGGGATTGAAATTAACCTTCATTTGTTTATATCATGGATTCACACATTTCTGTGGTGAATTTAGTGTAAAGAGGTGGAGAGGTATCGGTCGTGACTTGATATGAAATAACATGATTTTTGTTACTGTAATCTCGAAGGGTTATGCCTACTCGCGTACCATATAAATACGATAAACGATATGAACGATATAATACGATAAAATAATGTACGATAGCATATGATAAAATGAACAAAAGTCACAATTAATCTCATGTAAATAAACACAATAGGTCGATTTGATGGGTGACGTCCAGAATTTCACCTCATTCCTATTTCACCTCATTCCTATTTCAACTCATTCCTAGCTCACCTCATTCCTATTTCACTTCATTCCTATTTCACCTCATTCCTAACTCACCTCAACAAAATGAAGCCTAACACGTCTTTTCCTATTTCGCCTCATTCCTATTTCACCTCATTCCTATTTCACCTCATTCCTATTTCATCTCATTTGCTGCTTCACGTGCTTTTCAATGCTTTTCAATGGATGAGGTGAGCTAGGAATGAGGTGAATCTGGACGTAACTGATTTGATGTAAAAATCGATCCAAATTTATAATTATTCAAACCTTTTTTTTCGTCTTTTATTGCCTTATTTTATTCGATAGTTCAAAAACTTCAAACATGTGGTTCTTCAAATTTATGGTAAACAAACGGAACCTTAATTTTGTATCACGTTTTCGTTGTTCGTATAAACAATCTCTGCATCATGTATGAGATGACGTCACAGACGTCTTTACATAACGAATAAAGGAACACAAGACTATAATCGTGTTATAATTTACTGGCCCTTCCTCTCAAGAAGCATCCGCAAACATCACGGTGGTCTCAAGATTTCGTTCTTCATGTTCGCGTCTGGTACATAAATAAATGAGCAAACAATTAAAAAAATTATTTACTCATTTGCCTATCATACCTTTATCAGACGAGACTTTTAATATTCGTGCTATACCATAATTCACTCACGTGGATGAATCGCAACCACAATTCGCTGTTGCTAATTCATATGGAAGACGGTCGATCGGAAGCTTCAACAATAGTTCAAGAGTTTGAAAGTTTGCTCATCTCTGTCTGTTCTCATATCGTGTTGTCTCTGTTCCTCTCATACGTTTGACACGTGTACCTACGGGCACGCGAGATCGGAATGCAATCTTTCAGGTTTTTACATCGGACTCCTTCCATATAAAGTGTTCAGATAAATCGGAAGAACTGTTTGTTGACCATTAGCTGGTTTGTGCAGGTCAACTTGCAACCTGCATCGATGTGTGAATCATATGTGGATCTCTTTTATCGCAATGAATGAAAACGATGACGTAGAGAACAGAAGAAAACGCGATGATCTTGAAATGTGTTCATTCGTTCATGCAATTTGCTCTAATTATCTAATGTGATAGATCACAGAGGACTATACTTCGTATTCAATATGGATTTACAAAAACGTTCAGGTACCGTAATTGTTATCAACGTGGCCATCCATCAACTATAGAAAACTCGGAGGATACTATTCAGAAAAACTTGGAACGATAATAATAAAAAGAACGTCAACCAAACATACAAATATCAAAATGAGAGTTTAGATTGATTTGTTAGTGATTATGGCAGGCCAATAGGGCAAATTTTGTATGTACTTTTTTTAACCATTATTCATTTTACCATCTGGCATTTATTTTGGTTTTGTTGTTTTGTCAACTTTTTCTTCTATGCTTGTAGTTTTACGGTTAATAGTTGAGGAGGTAGGTAGTATAATAACATGTACACCGTTTGAATGAAAATAAAAATGAAACGTAAAAAGAATTGTTAATGGACAATAGCCATATTATCCGCTAACAAACGGGCGAAGGTTCGAATCACGCCTAAGGCTTGCTTCGTAAGTCCATTAATACGCGTGAAACAACAAATAATCAAAATCATTTTATAAGCGTCAACGTAGATTAGTGTTAGCAAAAAACAAGTTCAGTGAAAAAAACATATATTCAAAAATTTGAAATCTCTCCGAGTTTATCACAATTTTATCTATAAAACTGCAAAGTTAAAGCAGACCATGCATGCAATCGATTGAAGAGTTTCTGAGATCAAAATTATCATCGTCACTTTCTATATCAGGCCTGTTATTTGACTACATACTCCAACAAGAGCAACAGGTAGACCATGAGCAATTGGAGATGCAACGTCTTTTTTGGATGGAGTGACAAAATGCTAAATTTGGTAATGTCTGCGAATTGTGGGGAGCTAAGCTCTCAAATACGCATTCTTATAGTCTAATTATCATCAATTTACCTCCATTCAACTTATAAGGTATGTTTGAAAAAATTGAATATTTGAATAATATTCAAGAAATAATTCAATTATTTCATTAGATGAGTGTTAGCGAAGATTTCCATGTTTGTTTGTTTGTGGGCACTGCACAGATCGCAGGGTTTGACCGATCGACATGGAACTTTTTTTTATACGCAAACTTATCCAACTTAGAACCCTATAGCTTTGGGTCAAATCGGTTGGACCATATTTGAGAAACATCATCTCAAAGTGTCTAAAAAAAAACATAAGATTAGGCTGGATATGAAAAATTGAAAAATACAATCTCTCCAATATGATTCAAATTTTACTCAAATGTAAGCACAGAAATAATACACATTAATACAAATTTGCGTGTAATTCGGACCAGCCGTTTCGAAGAAAATAATTTAATAGATGTTTTTTATTTATCGAAAAGATGGAAATATTAGCGGAAAAATATTGCATTGTTAGATTCACGGCTGCCTAGATCCATTGGCATCGGATGAAGTTCATTTTATATGATCAAGGTGTGTACAGTTTCGCCCATCTTACAACGCACATTCCGCGTTTGCCTAGTAAGGTATGAAAAAAATCATTTTGTACAAAATGTATATATCTTTTTGTATTCTGTCATGTTCAAGTTTTCCTCATGATCTCCGTGGGGTTCGAGATTATAGGATCATCCTAACTTGATGATTCACTGCCTTCTAATTATTTGTTAGACTACCCAATTTAGAGTACACATTTTTCCTACTTCTTGACAAAGCAAGTGCTGCTTCTTCCGCATACGCAGTAAGACAATATAACACGACACTCAGTTTTGTCGTCCACCAGACTACCAGAATCTTGACCTAGAAAATGATCAGAATATAAACGTCACCAGTTTTCAACAACTGTCAGCAGTAATGATCTTGTTTTATGTGACGTAATTGCAGTTGGGCGCGTGCCTGTTTTCCTCTGTCACCTGTTGCATCTTCATATTACACGTGATCCAAATACTGTTACAGTCTTTACAGGAGATTCAAACTGCGCAGTACGATTAATTATTGCACGTATAAATGTTTGCTTTGCGCACTTTAGACTCATTTGTACTGTTTTACGGTGCAGTATTTCACTTTGCGGTTCTCATTAAATTATTTAGTCACTCCTTTTACATTTGCTTTTTTCATATGCTTCATCAACTTCATTTCTAGTTTCCATGTGAAAACTATAACATAAAAACAATGTACACTTAATAATTCCATACTCCAAATTGCAATGACCTCATAGAAAAAAAATACACGTGCATTCTTTTAAGAAGGCAAACGAATTATGACCGAAACTCCCGATCTTCTATGTCAAAGGATAAGCAGAACAATGACAGAGATGGCAGTTTGATGGGATCCTTATTTCGCCTTTTTGTATTGTTTCATAACTTTATTTGATTCACCACCATCAGCTTGATTATTCGGGGGAGAGGGGGGGGGGGGTTATGAATGAGAGTATGATATGTGAATGATGTTTACTAAAACCCTGTCTTATGCAGGATTCGAACCCACGCCCGACTTGACAATTCAGAAGCAGTGTAATGTACCATAACTCCGATTCCTTGCTGATGTCAAAAAGACCAGTCTAAGACCAGGTTTAGGAAATAACCGACACTGGTTCTCTGGATGCCTATAGATATATACGAAAATGTAAATAACACTAAATGTGCTATAACAATGGTCCTATTTCCGGTATCCGTTGTTTTGCTATAAACATTCTCTTTGTTTGTTTCAGGAAGGGTGAAGCTGCTTCATGCATGCTGAGCTATGGTGATCGTCACAAGGGTGAGTTTTATATTACACTACTATTCTATTGATTATACAAATTATATCTACTCCAACAGTCCCAGTCCACATATCCTATATATCTGATCCTAGCAAATAGAAGTACTATGGAGATCCAAAAAGTTTCCAGAAATAAATTATTCGCATGGTGCAAATCGGTATTTATTTATTTTTCTTGTTGAATGTCGAATATTGAGCTATTGGATCTCAATTAATATGAGTATAGTTTGTTCAGGAATAAATTGTAATTGTATATATAATTGCGAATTAGGTTTGATCATAGATTTTGATCTTTTTACACATATTTTCATTGTTTGCTCTGAGACATGCTTGAATGCTGATAATTTATAATGATTTGAAAAATGCATGCATTTCTAATTATGAAATGTGCTATGTACTAAATCAACATTCGAGAATCGTGATGCTTAATTCCATTACCGTACAAGTTTTTTAGTCAATTAAATTGCAGCCAGTCAGGGTAGTCATTAGATTACCATATCCAAACCATTAGAAACCAGTAAGAGAAGCCATTACATTCGAGCGTGCTGTATGGTAATTGTGTACCTCCAGCTCATCACAAATTTCAACTCGCCCACACCAGTCAATAATACGTATGTGTGAAGAAGACATCGCAAATTCCAATAGGGTATCCACTAATTCATTAATCAAAGAATCATTAATTATTCAATTTTATTACCTCACCTGTAATAGTGCAATTGTAGTGCTTGAAATACTAATTAAGATTAGGTAATTTTATTATTTAAATCAAAATAAAATAGAGTAGAATAATATAAATATTATATAGGATAAGACTCTCATAATGATTATTTTCTCTTCAAGACTTCAACAAATCACTTTCAAAATTTGTAAAAATATCAGTTGTTCTCAAATTAATTTAGAACGAGGTCAACATTTATAGTATTCTTTATTAATTCTTAATCCAGTAGCTATGTCAATCAATAAGTTGATTATTCTCCAGCGTTTTTAATTAAATAATAAAGATAAGGTACCTACTAGGAAGTTTTGCTGTTACAGTTGTTTGAGTAGAACACTAATGTTTTCGCTTCGCTCATCTCATACTCATCAAGTAATTTAATCATGCATGCATGTGCTGGTATAAAACGGTGCAAAAACAATTTCATCTAGGAGTTGACGTAACCTCTAAGCTCTAACCTTGAACTTGATGGTGAAAGCCTAGTACACACCTTGTGATAATTATACACTAGGACAAGTAACTGGAAAGTAAACCTTTTCCTAAAAGTAAAAATACATTAGAAAACAAATAACATTAATAGTCATTGATAGTCAGCGACTAGTGCAGACTGGACCTACTTTTATTCTGATATCATAGACCTTGAATACAAATCGTAAGGAATGTAGGAAAGGTGTAAGAAAGTTTTAGTTGAAAATAGATGTACTTACTGCCTCACTGGTGCAGTAATTCAGTATTCAATAATATCAATAATTGAAGAAATCAACTGTAAAAATCAAGATGTAAAATCAACTTGGCAAATAAAGCATCGAGATTGAAATTACAAATTTTATCTTCAGTCATAGCTACTTATAGAATTGAGTAAATTGTGAAAACTAGTTGCTATAGTGATAGTGTTTGAAAATTGTATTTTTTAAATTGAGATACCGATATTAAAAATCATTTACTGCTAGAAATTATGTAGTGATGTTTAAGAGAAATTGTTTCTCGATTTTTTTTTTATTTTCAATTTGATTTGATGTAATAGAATTTTTTATATATTTTATTCGTTCATGAATCATGTTCACATGCATGAAGCTACAAGTGCATAAGACATTAGGTCTATTAAATCAATTCACATGTTTTCCAAAAGCAGCTGACAAAGCGAACGCTCAGAGCTAGCTCAGTTCTGTAGTATTTTGTAGGGATAAAAAGTACCAAGTCTCTCTCTCTTTCCCCATCCCATGTATCACAACTGCATATACCACATTTTATTGAACTCATATAAAGCCTAACTTACCATACAATATGAATAATAATATATATATATACATAGCATCTGCTACATAATGCTACTGGTAATGATATGCACAATGCTATGCTGCAATCGCAAAATAATTAATATCACCATGAAATTGATAATTTGGTCGTTAACTAGTTTTGCTTGCATATTTGTTATTACAGGGAGACTACATTTGGATTGAACCGATCTCGAGCAGGGAGTTCGATGTGGCAATCGGAGCCCGAGTTATCTCGGCCGAGGGGCGTCGCATCCAAGTGAAAGATGACGATGATCAGGTGAGATTCATTCCAATTGAACTATTTTGAATGTGTTTTTCTAATTTCAATCGTGATTTTAAGGATAAGCTTACTAATAGAACCGTACCTAACTGAAGTAAAAAAGTGTCATTACATAATAGCTAATGTTATTGGTTTCTTCATTTTCATTTCAGTCTTTTGGTGCCATTGTACTATTATGTATTTGAAAATCTCGTAGCAGTAAGGTCAAAGACAGCATAATTACATACTGGTACCAATTTGTGTAAAATTTCCTATTGTGAACTATGGAGTAATCGGTGGTAGTATAGCAAATTCTAAGACGTCCTTCATCATTGGTCTTAATTATTTTTTGTTGTTCACTTATTATTATTTTATGATCTCTTCTTTATGTTTTCTTGAAATTTAACCAATATCTGTACACCTAAATCGTTGGATTAATTTACTTTTATTAGTAGTTTTTTCATTTGTATTCATAAAATATAGATTGACTTTATATATTGTTATTTGTTATTGATATTTTGTTATAATAAACAAATTTTGGCTTATTTGCAATTTATCATTCAAATTTATGTTTGGAATTATCTGATTTTTCTGTGTACCAGTATATACAATCTTGTGTGCAAGACTAATGATTATTGGAGAAGGGAGAATGCAAGGAGAATGCTAATTCACTACCTCTTGTGTCAAGAACAAAAATCTAGTACCTGTCTGTAACAATACTGTCAAAAAGAGATAGTTAATTAGCCTTCTAGTATCCAATCTATCGAATCTTTCTCCAATCTTTGTGCTCAATCTGTTTTTATTTTCCTAGTGAAAGTGAAGATAAGAATTGTAAAAAATTACGAATGTAAAACAATCAAATTACAAAAATGACTAAATAATCTATACACAATTATGTACACTAACATAATTATGTAAGTCAGGTAATCAATGATGATTTATAAAAATTAAAACATTCATTTTCAACTCAAATTTTTCTAAAATTTAAAACATAAAATGAACCAAATAATTAGAATTGCAGATGGTTTACCAATCACTCAAAGTGAGGTGGTAACATCATTTTTTCCGTTAACCAGCACATGCAGCGCAGTGGTTAACGCGCTCGCTTCATGTGATCCGGGAGGAGAGGGGCGTTTCAAACCCAGTTCGATCCCCGCCACCGACCATCTTTACAGTGGTTTTTCATGGTTTCCCTCTGCAGTCTAGGCTAACACCGGGATGGTTCCTACAATAAGTTGGCCATGACCGCTTCCTTCCCACTTTCCTTCCCATTACCCAAGAACCTTCATCTCATCATCTCATTAATCATCCATCCGACGCCATCAGATCTGCGCTATCATAACAGTGCGTCGTTAAACCCAATATATATATATATAGTTTAAAATATAAAATGATGCAAATAAATAGAATTGCAGACAGTTTACCTTTTAGGTATAGTGAGGTGATAGCTTTATTTTTTCCGTTCATATTTACCGATTGTGTCGCAGGAACAATGGCTCACGCCGGAGCGGCGCATCAAGGCGATGCACGCCACTTCGGTGCAAGGGGTGGAAGACATGATATCGCTTGGAGATCTCCACGAAGCAGGAATATTGAGGAACCTTCTCATCCGATACAACGAGAATCTTATTTACGTAAGTTACTAAATACATCATTAGTTGTTACTCATTTCCTTAGTGATTAATTCGTACAAAAATATACACGTCATGTTAGTGATTGACGTAAAGTTTGTTCAATTTTTTTCCAATTTAAATCTGGGTTAATGTAGACTTTTCATTTCAAATGTTGACCATAATAATTTTACAAATTATCATTCGAAAAATCAGTTGTATACATACAAACCATTCCATTATGAACCAGCCATTGTAATACTCAATATACTACTACAACAATATTAAATTATCATAAGAATTGATCTATAATAGCTTAAACTTACAAAATTGCAATGTGAAACGTTGAAATTAAGAAATGTTCAACGATCGATATAATTTGGTATTTTGTTTACAATTTATGTATACTGCTATCACGATGTCACGTATTCTCATTTTAGACCTACACCGGATCCATCTTAGTAGCTGTCAATCCATACCAAATTCTACCAATCTACACAGCAGAACAAATCAAATTGTATAAAGATCGAAAGATTGGCGAACTACCTCCACACATCTTTGCAATCGGTGATAACAGCTACACGCATATGAAACGCTTTGGTCAAGATCAATGTATTGTGATCAGTGGGGAGAGTGGAGCCGGTAAGACCGAGAGCACGAAGCTGATCTTGCAATATCTAGCTGCAATAAGCGGGAAACACTCGTGGATTGAGCAACAGATTCTAGAAGCAAATCCAATTCTGGAAGGTGAGAAAAAATTCAGAAACATATGATGCCGTGGTCTATTCGTGAAAATAAAAGTACCAGGGCGGTGCTAACTGAAAAAAAAACATTGATCCCAACTCGGCAGGGGAAGGGGGGGGGGGGGACTTGTGAGCCGTAATATGCCACAATGTCAGTTCTAGGAGATTCTAATTCGAATATAAAATAAAAATTATATGGTTCACCTTTGCATCTAAAATAGTAAATACATTCCTTTCTAAGGTAGTGCAAAAATGTTACAAACTGACTACACTACATTACAAGATTCTATCATTATTGTAAAGTATGACATTGCAAATAAATATTGGCAGATTCCATCTATTAGGATGCATCATTTTCAACATTGTTCGTTTACAAGTTAGCTGGTTCAACTTAGCTTGATGTCTTCAAATATGGTTTTCAAGAAAAAATGTACTGGGGCGTGTCCTGTACCAAAATTAAAATACCAGGGCGCCGCCCCGGCCCGCCCTGGCCCAAATACACCACTGATATGATGGAGGGAGGAAAAATGCCGACTTGAAAAAGTAACATACTTGAAACAAATCAATGGTAATAATATGATGTGTGGTAAATTGTAAGTATCTCATTTCAGCCTTTGGAAATGCAAAAACTATTCGTAATGACAACTCGTCGAGATTCGGTAAATACATCGACATTCATTTCAACCATCAAGGTGTTATTGAGGGTGCTAAGATCGAGCAGTATCTCTTGGAGAAATCGAGGATCGTCTCACAGAACAGCGATGAACGGAATTACCACGTCTTCTACTGTCTTCTGGCAGGATTGTCGAGAGAAGATAAACAGAAACTAGATTTGGGTGATGCTTCTCAATACAGATATCTCATTGGGGTAAGACATAAAAATACTCATCATCTCAATACAAGACATATTTATTATTTAATTTATGTTATACACAAAATGCATTGAAAAAAAAATACTTTGAAAAAATAATTAAAGTACAATAATTATATTGTGGGCTATCAAGGCTTTAAAAATTAGCTATTACACTACATAGCAACATTGATACTTGGGCATCAAAATGTAAGTACTGTATGTGTACTAATTTGTCACATAAAATTTTAAATTTTAAAAGTCATCTAGGTAAGCTGCTGGTTTTTGTCAAATTCTCTCACCACATAATTCTATTTGAAGACTGACCAAGATGTTGAACAATTATTTGAAAGATATATTTTAATCAAGTGAGATCAGTTATTGTATATAAGATCAATGTAAACCTGAAACACTCTCTTTACAAGTGTATTGAAGAGAATAAACATATTGAATTGAGTAAAAAATATGTAGGCCTACCAGTATTGAAATATTGAAAAGTGATGCTAGTAGAAATGTATTTCATTTCAACAATATCTTATGATGAAATATGTCATTGTAGGGTGGAAGTACGACGTGTGAAGGGAGAGATGACGCGGCTGAATTTGCCGATATACGATCAGCCATGAAAGTGCTGCTGTTCACTGACCAAGAAATATGGGAAATATTCAAACTACTCGCCGCATTACTTCATACAGGAAACATAAAGTACAAAGCAGCCGTCATAGGTATGTAAATAATAAATATAGAATAAATTATAAGTCAATAACTGTAATCTTGTCTCATACTGATACCGACATATCGTTATGATTTTGTATACAGAAGTAGTTTTCACAACCCTGCTATTTACTTTTAAATTAGAGTATAAGTGTAAATTAATGAAATTTGTATATTTTATGTCGACAAGGGTGAGTTTTGAGAAATTGGAAGTATGTCATTTCATATAGCTTCAAAAATCTTATTTGCTGATGTATGTGGTGTTTTTTTTTAGTATTATACCGTACCCTACTATATTTAATTATCCTTTTATCACTTAATTCTGTGCAATTAAAAATTGTTTTCATAATTTTGTTAAATTAGTCAATTTTATATATAATTTTGTTCAATTAGTTATATCAATTATAATTTTTATTTGTAGTAGCCATGACTGCATAATGTGTTTCATAATTCTTTGGAATCTTTCATTCACTAATTTTGCATAGCTTCAATACAGTAAATTTGCAGACACTTTTGAAACAAGAGGTTTATTCATCTGGCTTAGTTGAAAATATCTTACCTATTTCTTCAGATAATTTGGATGCAACGGAAATTCCCGATCACAGCAACGTTCAACGGGTAGCAAGTCTTCTTGGTGTTCCAGTGCAACCTCTTATCGATGCTTTAACCAGGAAAACAATATTTGCCAGCGGAGAAACAGTCGTAAGTGGGGCGTAATTCATGACAGTACTTATTAAGATCAAGCGTCTAGCAAATTAATAAATTGATAAGAAGTCTACATCATGAACAAGAAAATTATGATGGACAATTACTCGATCTGTGCAACAAATCTGTGCATCCGTAATGAAATTCATAATACATTTTTGTCAAGGTGTCAACTCTGTCCCGCGACCAGTCAGTGGATGTGCGAGATGCGTTTGTGAAGGGAATTTATGGACGTTTGTTCATACTTATCGTCAATAAGATCAACAATGCCATCTACAGGCCGAAACGAGAGACTAGGAGTGCCATTGGTGTTTTGGATATCTTTGGTTTCGAAAACTTTAATACCAATAGGTGAGTTAGAATTACAGCTACAAGAACTCAGGTACTATTATCATTATTATTAATGATTAATGAACAAGTTAAATTAGCAGTAAATTCAAACAGCATCAATTAATTTTTAAAATGGTGACTCAAACTCGTTATATGATTTGTGACCAACATACCGGTAATTAGGATTTTTACATTTTTTCAACTGAGAACTAGTAATAAGACAATCAAAATGTTTGAAAGCCTGTTAAGTCTGCATATCAGTATGATCAAGTACAAAATTTTTAACAAAAGCAATGCCGCTATACAATAATTTCAATAATCAGTTGTTGACCAATTTGAATCTAAACGCTACAACTTGTACAACATAAAAATGAGAATAAAGTTCAAAGAGTATTTAAATTTAATTAAAAAAATTCTCTTCTAGTTTTGAGCAGTTCTGTATTAATTACGCTAACGAAAACCTGCAACAATTTTTCGTGCAACACATCTTCAAGCTAGAACAAGAAGAGTATAACTTGGAAGGCATCAACTGGCAACATATTGAGTTTGTTGACAACCAGGATGCGTTGGATCTGATCGCCATCAAACAACTCAACATAATGGCCTTGATCGACGAGGAGTCCAAGTTCCCCAAGGTAAGACAGCAAAAGTTCAAATCTCATCGAACTGTACATTAC
This sequence comes from Brachyptera putata, assembly GCA_907164805.1. Lineage (NCBI taxonomy): Eukaryota > Metazoa > Arthropoda > Insecta > Plecoptera > Taeniopterygidae > Brachyptera > Brachyptera putata. The sequence goes on from OU015464.1 coordinate 17,186,755, forward strand.
AAATACTATTATAATCTATATATAAATAATCTACTCAAGGTATGCTAACTAGAGAAATAGATAGAAAACAGTGAAATAAGTATCGTAGATAATCGAAATAAATTACAGTTTTCCTGTAGTTGTAGAAGATTGGTTAGGTGTAATTTAGTGTTATTCACTACTAATTGGGTTCGCTAGAGCTCTACGGCCCTTTCTTGCAGATGCCAACTGCTCCTTTTTGCCAACTTGCTCCTTTGATCCCATTGTCTGACCTGCTTATGCCACTCCTTTCAAGGTCACCACCACCTTCTTATGCCTTGAGAAGTCCACTGGCTCCTCTCCTCTGTCATTCATCTATTATACCTTTGTCTGTACTGCATTTAATAAACTCTTGTATGTATCTTTCAGGGTACGGATCAAACCATGTTGGCAAAACTCCACAAGACTCACGGTAATCATCGAAACTACTTGAAACCGAAGTCGGATATCAACACTTCATTCGGCTTGAATCACTTCGCTGGAGTTGTGTTCTACGATACTCGCGGCTTCTTGGAGAAGAATCGAGACACGTTCAGCGCAGATCTGCTTCAAGTGATTCACATCTCGACCAATAAGTTTCTACAACTTTTGTTCGTTGAAGATATAGGGATGGGCTCGGAAACGAGAAAACGTGCGCCAACGCTTTCGACTCAGTTCAAGAAGTCTCTCGACTTGTTGATGAAAACACTCAGTAGTTGTCAGCCCTTCTTTATTCGGTGCATCAAACCCAATGAATATAAGAAACCAATGGTTAGATTATTATATTATTAATTGAAAAAAATATGCTACTCTGTGAGGTCATTTCACTTTGTGAAATACACATAGGCCTAATAAAAAAATTTTAGAATGTATAATTTTCATTAGAACAATTTGTTCTTTAAATTTTGGTTATACATACTTTTTGGAATGCCTAAATAAACTCAATATTTGGTTGAAATATGTAATTGAATGAAATACGATCTCAATAATGCATTGACCAAAAGTAAAAACTGTGATAAAAATTAAATATTACTCGTCAACACATTGTAATCGGGCCTGATAATGTATTGTTCTACATATTGTATTTCTTGTGTACAGATGTTTGATCGTGGGCTATGTTGCCGCCAGCTGAGGTATTCCGGTATGATGGAAACAATCCGAATACGACGTGCCGGCTATCCAATTCGTCACACATTCAACGAGTTTGTAGAAAGATATCGGTTTCTCATCTCCGGTATACCACCATCACACAAGGTAACAATTCAACAGATATGAATTAAGGCCGTAAGCATTGATGTAATATACAATATATACTATACAATAGGCCTACTATTTATGTACTACACCCATGTGTTACATTTTGTCCTAATAGTGTATTTATATTTGCTTGTATTTGTGATGACTAGACTGATTGCCGAGCTGCGACCTCCAAGATCTGCCAGGTTGTCCTTGGACGTTCGGATTATCAACTGGGCCATACAAAAGTCTTTCTTAAGGATGCTCATGATCTGTTTCTGGAACAAGAGAGGGATCGAGTTCTTACAAAGAAGATTCTTATATTGCAGAGATCTATTCGAGGATGGGTTTACAGAAGACGGTAAGATTGTACTGCATGCTTATTTGTTGAGTAGTAGGGAGTAGTAGGGTAACTTATTTGTTTTTGCATACTTTTTCGTACATTCAAATATTTTACAAATGAATTACCGTAGAGAATTGCATTAGTTATTATACTTTATGCTACTGAAACATAAAACATAATACGCTCGCATAAACTGTCTTCAGAACAGGTAGCACCATAGCAACTTGTAAATTTATACAACACCATCTCTCTTCAGTGCTTTTGTTTTACACGGTGGGTTCAATAAAAAATACAGTCGCAACTATTACGCGTGGATTACGCCACAAAGACCTTCGATTACAGAACTGAAAGTTTCTAAAACTGTGTTATCAACTGTTATATTTTAAAAGGTGTTAATGAAAATTAAATTGAATATACGTATTCTCATGAATTAACATTAAATACTATTTATAAATTTGTGTGTGTGTAAGAACTGGCTATTTTAGGAGGGGCAAAAAGATACTCCTTCAACCCCTTGTCATATCTTAGGAGAAGGGGGCAAGCACCCTCTCTGCTTCCCCCCCCCCCGATTTCAATGCTCCTGTGTACGATTGGTGCAATGAATTTGAGTTCGGGATGTTCTGAGAGAAGATTTGAAGGAGCATATTGAGGGATAGGAGAGGACTTGACTGAAAATGGAAGATTGTTGTTGAACACGGGACATAGTCGCTTGGGATTTTTGAGGGGGGCTGGAGTAAAACGCGGTCCACGACCATTTTAGGTCTTGGCTTAGACACTTCTTTTTTTAATTTATATGAATTATGTGTGAATTTATTTCATGTGTGTACAAAAGTTAGTTGGGTCTATATTCCTGCAGTCTGGAATTGCTCTCAAGTCTTAACCCTATGTGATTTATACCTTGTTAACAGATTCCTAAGAATGAAAGTGGCAGCAATGATCATTCAAAAGTACTGGCAAGGTTATGCACAACGTAGACGCTACCAACGAATGCGTGTTGGTTACATGCGTCTTCAAGCGCTAATTCGAGCTCGAGTATTGTCACATCGGTTCCGACATCTTCGGGGGCACATTGTAGGACTTCAAGCTCGAGGACGAGGTTTCTTGGTGCGCAAGATGTTCGGAGAAAAGATGTGGGCCATTGTCAAGATACAATCTCATGTGCGAAGGATGATTGCCCAAAAGAGATTTAAGAAGATAAAGGTACGTAGGGCTTATTTGTAAAGTATTGGTTAGAATAAGCAATATAAAACTGCGTTTAATGAAGTTATTCAATCAGAAGTTCGAGATTTTTATCAATAATTTAAAACACCGAAATTAAGTTATTTTCATTCAGGCTACTCTATGTATTTGTTCAATGAAAACCAATTTACAGCAATCTAATAATTGTGATATCTGAATGTTTCAGTTCGAGTATAGACATCATATCGAAGCACTCAAGTTACGGAAAAGGGAAGAAAGAGATCTTAAAGACGCTGGAAATAAGAGAGCCAAAGAAATTGCGGAACAGAATTATAGGGTAAGTGAACGATTGTTTAAGAATTAAGTGTAGACCTATTCAATATAAATTTGTGATTCTAATATGTTTTTAGAAATTAAATAAAGGAATTAAATGTGTTTTCTCTTTATTGTGAAGTATAAATAAATATATAAATATATAGGCCTATATACATATATATATATATATATATATCAAAATAGGGTACCTAGTTTCAACATTAAAATCTATTTAATGAATGTACTCTATTGAATTTAATAATTTTAATTAACGATTATTCATTATTCATTATTCTGTAGAACAGTTATAACATTTCAGACTGCACATAATATATGTATATTTTTTTTAATAACATCTAAGTTTGATATAAAATCACTGTTGAAACTAAGGCTATGGTACATACTACATACATATATAATATACATAATATGGTTGATGCATAATATAATTATGCAACAGTTCTTATAGCATTCTTGACAAATATGTTGAAGTAACATTAATACGGCTGTAATGCATTTGTAATGTTCTTTTTTATAGGATCGTATGATGGAGCTTGAACGCAAGGAAATTGAACTTGAGATGGAAGATCGGAGACGTATGGAAATCAAGAACAACATAATCAACGACGCTGCTAAGAAACAAGATGAGCCGGTTGATGACAGCAAGTTGGTAGAAGCTATGTTTGACTTTCTTCCCGATTCAAGCAGTGAAGCGCCAGCATCTGCAAGAGAAACATCTGTCTTTATGGTAAGCCACTGCTGTCACTGCAAAACATACAAACATATTTTATCTTTGTAATGTTCTTGACCTACCTCATCCACTCAAAAGTAGCAAACATATGTGCAAACATATTATATTATTTGTTCCAGGATTTGCCAGCGTTAAAGGATTCCCATGAGGTGATCAGTCCGATGCAAACTGCTCCGGAAGACGAAGAAGATCTATCGGAGTTCAAGTTCCAGAAATTTGCTGCAACATACTTCCAGGGAAACATCACGCACCAGTATTCACGTAAACCACTGAAGTCACCACTCTTACCGTTACATACTCAAGGCGACCAACTGGTAAGCAAGGAAATAGATTAATTGATTCAGAAACTCAGAAATACATTCAATATTATGAATACAAGTGTACCGGTACTTGTAGAAAGATGGAAGAAGTGTACAATATTTATTTAGACTTGAAATTATATTCAAAATTGGACAAAATTTGTCTACTATTCAACCGTTGTATTTTGAGCAGAATATGTCAACTTATCCTTCATTTATATCATAAATCGATCTCATCAATCTTTCAATCAATCTTTTTCAATTATTTTCAATTATTTTATATTGCCTATATTTGTACCATGTATGAATCCAAAAAGTTGATAGAGTAAACTGAACATCCCAAGCAATTATTCTTTTACTCTAAACGCAATGAAAGCATCCCATCTTCGTTTTGTTCCGACGATTCCCTATACTTTAACACAATGTATCAAATGGGCTCTGATACTTTCGTCGGGCTTTCGTTCCATTTACACTTATAGAATAAGGGCCCAGTCTTCATATATTCATGCAAAATTGAATGTTACATTTCTAATCTTATGGTTTCTCGTTTGCAATTAATTATACCAGTACCTAAGATTTTCCATTCAGAAGCTCCTAACAGCTACACTTCTCAAATCATAATCTAACAGCATTATATTTACAATTGATTTACTAACATTGTTTTGTCTTCAGGCTGCTCAAGCGTTATGGATAACAATCCTACGATTCACTGGAGACCTTCCCGAACCTCGCTATCACACAATGGATCGAGACAATACTTCTGTTATGTCCAAGGTTACTGCCACACTTGGAAGAAACTTCATACGCAGTAAAGAATTTCAAGAGGCCCAGATGATGGGCATGGATCCGGTAAGTCTTGTTTAAAATTGAGCCATCATTGCGGTCACTAAAGCGTCTGGGAAAAAAATAGACTCAGGAAAGTATCTTTCGTGCTACTGTTTTACTTCAACTGATCAAATTTGGTTGTCTAGTCATAACAACAATTCTTATATTTTGATACAACTAATTAGAGACAGTTTTCCAAAAAAAAATATAATTATAATATAGGCCAATTCCAATAATGAAACAGGCATTCTCTTTCAACTGATTTTTGTTGGGTAAACGTGAAGATTTCAGCATTAAAAATTAATTAAATACTACAGTTTATCACAGGTTTTGCTATGTAAAAAATATATTAATTATACAATCTGCTATATCTATACCATACTAACTTACCGTAGTGAGAAACAAAAATTAACGAATCAGCTTGTTTTTTTTGTACCATAACTAATGATTAAATAATTAGTATTTAATTATGAGTTGGTACAACCAGCTCTTATTGTAAGCTGCTGTTAGTATTACGTAAGTCATTGTAGATTAATGATGATTTATTATTTTTCTCTAGGAGTCATTCCTGAAACAGAAGCCTCGATCAATTAGACACAAACTTGTATCATTGACGCTAAAGCGTAAAAACAAGTTGGGCGAAGATGTGAGAAGAAGATTGCAGGACGATGAGTACACTGCCGACAGTTACCAAACTTGGCTGGAATCAAGACCAACTTCTAATCTAGAGAAGCTGCATTTTATAATTGGTCATGGCATTCTCCGGGCAGAGCTTAGGTAAGAAATCTGGATGGTGGGGTGCTAGCTATATATTACTAAAAGATTACTTTTACAAACTTACATAATAATAGAGAATGTTTTATTGAATAAATTTCTTCAATGTTATAGGATCTAGATCAAGATTTCAGCATTAAAAATTAATTAAATACTACAGTTTATCACAGGTTAGCTTCACCTTCAAATGTATTGTTAAATTATTTTAAAAGATTTCCAATTAATTTACATCTTCTAGGTAAACTACTGTTTCATATTTTATACTGTCTACAACATATACTATTCCATCCAGTAGGGCCTATGGCAGTAGGTGAATCAATAATACAGAAATGGGAAAATGAACGAAGACAAAGATATAGTAACAAATACATTTTTTTCATCATTATCACAATCGGATATTAGAATAATCTCTTATTTATCTTATTGATTCGTGTGACTAACTAAAATATACTTGTATGGTAACTTTAGAGATGAAATCTACTGCCAAATTTGCAAACAACTCACCAACAATCCGTCCAAGTCTTCACATGCTCGAGGCTGGATCCTTCTCTCGCTGTGCGTCGGCTGTTTTGCTCCATCCGAGAAGTTTGTTAGCTACTTACGAGCGTTTATACGCGAGGGCCCTCCCGGATATGCACCTTATTGCGAAGACCGACTGAAAAGAACTTTCAACAATGGAACAAGGAATCAACCACCGAGCTGGCTTGAACTGCAAGCGACAAAATCGAAGAAACCCATCATGTTGCCGATCACGTTCATGGATGGAAATACCAAGACTCTTCTTGCCGATTCTGCGACAACCGCACGGGAATTATGCAATCAACTTTCTGATAAGATTACATTGAAAGATCAATTTGGATTTTCTTTGTACATTGCTCTATTTGATAAGGTAAATCAATGTTGTATTCAAGGAGATAGGTTTTTAATCATCAATTTTGTAGTGATTTTTATATTTGCTATCACCTTGGTACACAAAATTAATTCTGTTCCTTTTCCTTTGGACCAATCAATTTATATAGTGAAACTTGATTTCTACTTTCTAGGTCTCTTCACTGGGCAGCGGAGGTGATCATGTAATGGACGCCATCTCCCAGTGCGAGCAATATGCCAAGGAACAGGGAGCGCAAGAGAGGAATGCACCATGGAGGCTATTCTTCCGGAAAGAGATATTTGCTCCGTGGCACGATCCTACAGAAGACCCTGTCGCAAGCAACCTCATCTATCAACAGGTCGTCAGAGGTGTCAAGTTTGGAGAGTACAGATGTGATAAGGTATCAAAATAATATACTATCTTCTCTTAAGATGTCTATTTCTCTTTATTAGTTTTGGAAAAATTCAATTCAATAAAAAATGGAATAATAAACCAATACCTTACTTAGAGTTTACTATTGCAGATAACAATCAACTTAGGACTATAAATACTGTGGTGTATTATTTGTTTAATTATTTGCCTATGTTTGTTTAGGAGGAAGACTTAGCAATGATAGCCGCACAGCAATATTACATCGAGTATTCGTCGGACTTGAACAGTGACCGGCTGTACAATCTTCTGCCGAGCTACATTCCTGATTATTGTCTGGCCAGCACAGACAAAGCTATTGATCGGTGGGGTGTGCTAGTAGTCCAAGCCTATAAGAAGGTATATTACCAAGTATTCATCATACAAGGAATGGATAGCATGTTAACTGCAATGCCCTTTGCATTTTCAATTTTGAATTATTTGTATCATTTTATCTCATTCGTGAGTTGGTATATTTTGATTTTATTCTTTTGTTTTGTTTTGACAGAGTTATTATTTAAAAGAAAAGATTGCAGTCCTAAAAGTAAAAGAGGATGTGGTTAGTTATGCCAAGTTCAAATGGCCCCTCCTCTTTTCGCGATTTTACGAAGCGTATAGAAATTCTGGTAAGTATTTTTACCATTTTTACGTAGCATTTTTACTTTCCTGGAATTAATGCTGTTCTACTGTTTCAAGTTCTTCGTATTAATGATCAAATGTTTTTAAACCTCTAGGTCCAAATCTGCCAAAAAATGATGTAATTATTGCTGTAAATTGGACTGGAGTTTATGTGGTTGACGACCAAGAGCAAGTTTTGCTCGAGCTCTCGTTCCCAGAAATCACCACCGTTGCTAGTCAAAAGTAAGTGCAATGCTGCTGACTTGTATTTAATATCAGTCCATCACACATTTATCTTCTGTAATCACAAAATGTCTTGAATAATTTGAATTACATTTTTTTTTGCAGGACTAACAAAGTTTTCTCTCAAACGTTTACTTTGTTGACGGTTCGAGGCGAAGAGTTTACATTCCAGAGCCCAAACGCTGAGGACATAAGAGATCTTGTCGTTTACTTCTTGGAAGGCCTCAAAAAGAGATCCAATTTTGTTATTGCCCTACAAGATTACAAAGCACCTGGTAAATAATAAGCTATCGTATTTATATCAGTTGGGTGCACTATTTAGTATTATCAATATTACTACGTGATTTGCATGATGGAGTTAACCGTTTAAATATGATCTGTTCATGATTCTGTTATGGTTTCTGGTACAATTCTGGTACTCATGTTGTGTTTATTTTACATGTCATAATGATGCGTGTTACAGAATATAGAAATATTGAGTTAGCATGTACAGACAATTATTTAATAAAATATGATGAAATAAATAATGAAATGGTGAAATGGTCAGAGGAAATTTTACAGTTTGAGTAAGTTTAAGTTTTTAGTTTATTTTGAAAATTGTTTACGGAAATCTATTTTATTTTTAAGTGTATTTATCATCAGTTTTGGATCATAGTCCTCTATACTATCTCCGAAGTAATCGTTAATGGAGTAATAACATTTAACAGTAAAAAAAGTTTTTAGGATATGTATGAAAGTATGTATTGCTGATATGTTTTTTATTGATGATGGTAATTTGTTATAAAGTTTAATGTTTATGAAATTTTAGTTTTTTTGAGCGAATTTTGTACTGAAGCGATTAACATGGATATTCGTTTTAGTCCTTGTATTATGAGTGTGCACATCTGTGTTTGAATTTAGAGATTTAATATTTTTTTTTACACATAAAATTGCTTGTAACATATAAATACAGTGGAAGGTCAAGATTTCTAATTTTGGAATAGCGGTTTGCAGTGAGCCCTTCTATTCACATTCATGATAATTCGAATCGCACGTTTCTGGAGGATGAACATTTTATTGGCATGTGCTGAACACCCCCAGAATTCAATACCATACCGAAGGTGTGACTCAAAATTCGAGAAATATACCAGTCTTGTAGTAAGTGTATCTGTAATTGCCCGTATTGATCTAACTGCAAATAAACCAGAGTTAAGTTTTTTCGTTATATGATTTATGTGTTTTTTCCAGTTCAAGTTTTCATCTATTATTATTCCTAGAAATTTTGTTGCATCTACTCTTGATATAATCGAATTATTTGTGTTATTTATTAATGTGGGTACAGCGTCGATGTGATTCGATTTTTTACTAGAATGAAACTGAATAAAATTTGTTTTTACATCATTAAGTATTAGTTTGTTGTTGTTAAACCACGTGGTTGATTCAGCAAGTTTTGATTCTGCAGCCCTAATTAACGAGTTTTCATGTGAACTATGTGCTATAATATTTGTATCATCGGCAAACAGTTCAGAATTTGATATGTTGAATGGAAGGTCATTGATAAAAATTATAAAAAGAAGGGGACCTAAAATTGAACCTTGCGGTACACCAATTTTAATTTTTTTTGTATCAGATAAATATTTTTGTTCCGTCCCATTTTCTTCTATATGAGTTATTTGTACTTGTTGCGTTCTGTTTTTTAAATATGACTCCAGCAAGTCGTGTGCGGTTCCTCTTATTCCGTAATAGTAACATTTATTTAATAGAATATCGTGATTCATGCAATCGAAAGCTTTCGATAGGTCACAAAAAATACCGATAACTTGTTCTTTATTTTGTAAGTGACTCACAATTTTCTTTAAAAAATTTTCGATTGTATCTCCTGTTGATCTGTTTTTTCGGAAACCATTTTGACTATCAGATAAAATGTTGTTTTTGTCTAAAAATTTCACTATTCTTTTATTTATTATTGTTTCTAAAATTTTGGAGAAAGAGGGTAAAAGCGATATTGGGCGATAGTTGTCTACGAGAGACATATTCCCTTTCTTATAGATTGGTTTGACTATGGCTGGTTTTAACTGCTCTGGAAAAACTCCCTGTGATATGCAATTATTAAAAATGAAACATAAGGGCTCCGCTATATATTTTGAAGAACTAATGATTTTAGCTGTCAATCGTATCAATAGATTTAATATACTGGTACGGTAATGGATGACATGACCTAGAAAAACTACAAAAAAATGTCTCTTTAATGCCTGAACCAATTTATGCAAAACTTTGGGACAATTCTTATCACTTTTGTGTATAGATTCAGTATGATTTTTTAATAATTCGAAAAAAATATTTTTCATATTTTCCCCTTCTAGATAATTCTCATGGAGATTTCTACATTTTGAAATGTTTCTCGGAAGTGGTCCCACTATTTTGTCAAAACAATGGATTTTCAATTTGTATAATTACCTATGTACATACCAAGTTTCATCACAACTTGTATTTCCATTTGACCCGTGCAGCGCTAACAAAAAATAATTGTTCCAAGTACGGTAAAATTGAGTCTTCACTTACGCTCATTCATAAAACTTGAATATATTATGCAATTTTTAAATTTAAAGTAAGCAGTTTAAAGGCAAACCAGTTGAATATGACAATTCTATAGCTGTAAACTTTTTGCATAAGTTACGTGTATGTGTAATGGCACATACTATTGACCATTCTATATTGAGAGATATGTATACTGTTTTATTCCAGGTGAAGGCTCATCCTTCCTGACATTCCAGAAGGGAGACCTCATTATTCTGGAAGACGACAGTACAGGAGAGACAGTGATGAACTCTGGATGGTGTGTGGGAAGATGCGAACGTACGGGAGAGAAAGGAGACTTCCCTGCTGAGACTGTCTATGTACTACCAGCGTGCAGCAAACCACCTCAAGATATACTGGTAAGCTCTACACTTATTTTCATCCATCACAATCATAAGTTGAATATAATTGTAGTTGAATATAATTGTAGTTCACAGTTAATCTTTGTGGTTTGTTTCAGGCATTGTTCAGTTTGGAGGGAGCAGAGCATGGGCGTAAAATCAACGCACAACCAGTGAACGGTACGGAATCGCGAGAGAAACCTCACACTTTGGCGGAGTATTCCATGGATCACTTCAGGTTAGTCTTAATAATACACGAAAAAGTTTTGGAAAATAGTTATTGACAGGAACTTTTCTCACCTTGTGTCTCGAACTCAGTTGTTTGAGATATTAAAGCAATAATCCTTAGTCATCATTTTTCATACAACTTTCGCATAGATTGCATTTGATTTGTCAACTCATGGCTTTCAGTGCAGTAGATATAAATTCATGTTCAAACCAACTCAGTGAAAATAACTATAATCAAATTTCAGAATTAGTCTAGTTGGCAGGTATGGAAGTGAGAGCAATGAGCTGAGATCTGCTGATTAAGAGACGATAATAATGCACAAGGAACTAGAATATGTAGAGACGTAATTGAGTGAATATCCATCTTAGATCAACAAAATAATAATACTGGTTTCAAGCAGAATATGGAGGACAATTTATTCATTCAATAAAATATTATTTTAACTAATTAATTATAGACTAGCTAGTTTGATTATACTTATTGCAAATTACAATAATATTGGTAATTCTTGCCTGAAGACCTCCGCCAAAACGTACCATGTCCAAAGCACTTACTCTGACATCCGCTCGGCGTGGCAACCAAGACGAATTGTGGAGACATTCTCGAGATCCGATCAAACAACCATTGCTTAAGAAACTGCTTGCCAAAGAAGAATTAGCTGAAGAAGCAGTCTTTGCTTTCACGGCCATGCTGAAATATATGGGAGATTTGCCTTCTAAACGACCCCGCATCGGTAACGAATTCACCGATCAGATCTTTGAAGGGCCTCTAAAACATGTAAGTCAACTCACATTTATAATAAAAATGATATTGCAAAAATAGGATAAGCAGCGTTTGGTAAGAACTTAACCTAAAGAACAGGATTCTTTTTCGGGAACTCTAATAGATACGCATTACTTTTATTAAGCAGTAAGTTTTAACAGAATCAAAAAACTTTTTAGTGGTAACAAGGAACAAAATTTACGTTTCTTTCAAAGTTCCTTTTGAACAGATTGTACTTCAAGAGTGTATAATGCAACATTGAAAAGATTGAAGTTTCGTATGATAACAGGTAGAATATTTTGTCTTTGACCATTTGTCTCATTTGTGCTAATATTTTGTAGCATGTGACCAGTAACCAACAACCAGCAGTTTACCTTGAAATTTCGCACACTTTTTGTTACCCTATTCTAACCTGTTTGATTGCTTCCAGGAAATCTTACGGGACGAGATCTTCTGTCAAGTTATGAAACAGCTGACAGACAATAGGAACAGACTAAGTGAGGAGCGTGGCTGGGAAATCATGTGGCTTGCAACTGGGCTCTTTACCTGTAGTCAAAACTTACTGAAGGTAAGAAGCACTTATATATACTACACTTACATACCAACTTAGCAATTATTGACTAGAAATTGTGAACTTGATTAAGTATTGTTTTCATCTCAATGAGCTAGATTTTTCTTTATCTCAGAAAAAGATTCAAAGAATAACTAATATACTTTTTATTCATTAGAAAATATTATAAACAAATATTTTATCTTCGGTTATAGGAACTGACAATGTTTTTGAGAACTCGACGACATCCAATTTCTCAAGACTCTCTGCAACGTCTACAGAAGACTTTGAGAAACGGTCAGCGGAAGTATCCACCTCATCAAGTTGAAGTTGAAGCAATCCAACATAAAACCACACAGATCTTTCACAAAGTCTATTTTCCTGATGATACTGATGAGGTATGTGCTTGTATTCACGTTTGTAGATTTGAAGATTTGTGCAGATACCGCTACTTTATGTGAAATTTAGTTGAAAGTTTGGAAAATATGTCAGTCAATATGTAGTAGACATTTTGGAGCATAATTTGAAGCATCTGCCACTGTTTCTTCACGTAGAATGACATATTAAGTACAACCTTAGGTTACTTATAGATAGTACAAATAATGATCTGGAATTTCTTAGTTCGTAACATTCTCCTGGTGGTTGCAGACTAAACAATTTTTCCAAGTTAAATATATATATATATATATATATATATATATATATATATATATATATATATATATATATATATATATATATATATATATATATATATATATATAATATAAATTTATATATATTGAATTTAAATGTAGAGCCTAAGTGCAATAAATAATTTACCAGATTATTAAAAAAGATTGGTGGTGTTTGTATAAAAAGTACGTATTTACAAGCAATATAATTATAGTAAGTATTTATAGGTAGCATATTTTGTAGTATTGTGAATTGTATATTGTTTCATAAAATCTCTGATGCCAAGTTTTAATTGGTTAAAAAATTCATGTATCAAGTTTAAGTCCACTTCAAAGGCTATGTGAGAAACTTTGGTTTTTAAGTGAGCCTAATTTTTTACTGCATCTTTTTCAGGCTTTTGAGGTGGATTCTTCAACCCGAGCTAAAGATTTCTGCCAAAACATTTCACAACGCCTAAACTTACGTTCTAGCGAAGGTTTCAGTCTTTTCGTAAAGATCGCTGATAAAGTGATATCTGTACCAGAGGGAGACTTCTTTTTCGACTTTGTACGCCACTTGACCGACTGGATTAAAAAGGCTCGCCCTTCAAGAGATGGTCAGTTAATTATGAAACATGAAATGGTCTACAGATAGAACTTTGAAGAGTTACTTTTAAAACATAGAAAAGATGAAGCTACATCATACAGTTGCCACACAAGTTCTCTTTTGTACACAAATTATTACATCAACATTTTACAGTTGATGATAAAAATCAATATATCTCAATTGTTTGCTAATAAATCGATAGACCCATTTTTTGAAGCGTAGAACTTCATGTAGTACAAATACTTCAAAATTAATATCAAAAGCCTCTGTTAGCTCACGTTCGACGAAAGCGTTTAATTATCATATTGTAGTGTCACATAAGGCACACCACCTTACTCTCTATGTACCCTGCTTTTTATTCCATAGGAGCCTCTCCTCAATTCACATATCAAGTGTTTTTCATGAAGAAATTATGGACCAATACTGTGCCAGGCAAAGATCGTAATTCCGATCTTATATTCCACTTCCACCAAGAGCTTCCAAAACTTCTACGAGGTATGAAATATCATCGTGGCGACAATAACGTGTTTTATGTTTTCTTGAATTTTCAATAATTACACAAATATATATATTCAATTCCAGGTTACCATAAATGTACCAAGGATGAAGCCTCAAGGCTTGCAGCTTTGGTCTACCGTGTACGATTTGGAGAGAGCAAACAAGAATTGCAAGCAATTCCGTAAGTGGATTTACCATTAGTTACCATTACCATTAGCTTTCTTCGTAATCATTTTTTCCAGGTACAATCGAGGTAGATAACTACAGTGACCTAATTAACAATAATATGAAAATATAATAATTTCTCATGATCTGTAGGCAAATGTTACGAGAGCTCTTACCGGCAGACCTAATAAAAGTGCAAAACGCAAACGATTGGAAACGAGCTATTGTTGCTGCTTACAATCAAGACGCAGGTAATTACAAATAATTTTTTATTCAAGAAGTATTTAAAATTTTTAATACTGGTTTCTTATAATGGATATTTTTTTCGTTTCTAGGTACGAGCCCAGAAGATGCAAAAATCACGTTTCTGAAGATAATTTACAGATGGCCGACATTTGGTTCGGCATTCTTCGAAGTGAAACAAACCACCGAACCCAATTATCCAGAGATGTTGCTTATTGCGATTAACAAGCATGGTGTTAGCCTTATACACCCACAGTCAAAGGCAAGTATGATAGCCGCCCCGGTGGCTAAATTATTGCTAGCAGTAGTAACTGAAGTCACCGTTGGGCGTGGGTTCAAGTCCCGTATAAGGCATGGGTTTTTGTAAACGTCCTTTCTTTCACCTATCATCACTTCATCGTTTCATTATCACCCGCTCATTCTTACCCCCGTATAACCTAGCTGTTTGGTGGGGTTGTTAAGCAGCAGCAAGTATAATAACATGGCACGTTGAATAAGTAAAACCAGAAGCCTTGTAATTCCAAATACAGGTAATTGGAAACAAAATCTTTACTTACAAGATAACTAATCTACCATTTCACAAGCATGTTTCAACTCAACTTTTACTCCAACTTTTCAACATGTCCAGGTGCAGAGATCTCAACATACAAAGATTGCCAGTCATACACGAAAACACAAGCACTCACACAAACAGTCACGCACACACAAAATACACAAATAATATGGCAAGTTAATATTTACACTTAAGCATACCGTAAGGCCTGTATGTACCGGTACTGATATACTACTTATTCCTGAAGTTGTTTATACTATGTATCCTTCTTTAATTTCTCCAACATAACAAAAAAGTATACTATAATCAGCAGATACAAACGATCTCTGTAAAAATGAGCATTAAAATATGCGTATATTGATATTTTATTAAAATTTCAATTTTGAAAATCATCTACGTGATCATAAAGATACATAATAATTATAGTAATATAAACCATAAAATTAACAGTATCTGATGACGCTAGGACACGTATACGTTTTGTAGTGGTATTTACTCAACGTTATATGGAAGTACTATCATACTGTGATCAACCACATGTATTAGTTTATCACATTAGAAACAATACAAAATCTATTCACAAATCTATACCTATCATCTTATTGATATGTATCTATCTATCTATCGATCTATATTTTATTCATCTTCTACAGTAGTTGACTCAAAAATAAAGTAATTTGTTTTATCACATTCTCTTTACCTTATTTGATTCTAGGATATTTTGGTTACACACCCGTTCACGCGAATCTCGAATTGGTCTTCAGGCAATACTTACTTCCACATGACCATTGGTAATCTCGTACGAGGCTCAAAGCTACTGTGTGAAACATCGCTCGGCTACAAGATGGATGATCTGCTTACATCATACATTTCGCTCATGCTTACTAATATGAACAAACAACGAGGTACTCTGAGAATCAAGTAGGCTTACATTCATAAAACAAATAAGTACTTCCATCAGATTTGATCACTATCTCTGTTATTATCGTCTGCTACCATACTTACAATCTGTAAGTAGGTTATAGACCTAACTCGAAGCTATATTTTTAAATAATGCATTCTAGAATCTTGTGAGGAATTGTTGGGAAACAGTCTGAGTTAATAATACAAATGACGTGAGAAACTATAGCAACTTACCTAATGCCGTTTTTCAACTTCAAGTTTCATTAGCTCTGAACTAGGTAAGCTGCTGGTTCTAATTAATTATGAAGAAATTATATATGTATACTGTATTTGTGTCTTCAATTCTAAGAAGGAATATGGATATTATTATTATTTTGTACATTCTCTTAAATGTCTTCCAGTGCGTGAATCTATAATAATTTGAAAACCGTCACTTTTAAATTGTATTTAAAATTTAAAATGATGAAATATGTATTAACAGGCCATGGGACCAGCAACAAATATAAGATACGGTATTAAAGTAAAGATAAATAAATATTATGTGCACTTATGGATGGAACGTACCTATATAATCGAGGATAGCAAACCTATATAGCAAACTATGTATCAAAGTCAGAGTGCAATTTTATTATTTTTATATATTTGGCATTAGTCATCTAAGTAATAGGCCTACTCGTACATCAAATTGAAATTGTCCTGTCAATTCTCAAATATAAGATTATAAGCTATTTTTATTTTTTATTTATATAATTTAATTTTAACATTGCTGTCATGTTATTAAAGTATATAACAAAACCTTACAAAATATTGTAGCTGTATTCATAGGAAAATAGCCTGAGCCTTTAATAAAATTACGGGGAGTAATGAAGAGAGAAAACTGCAGCCTACCTGAATTGACGCTCCGAGCTGTAATTTGTTCATAGTTGCAGGTTATGTATAGAATGCAAATCCACACGTTTCAGCAACGACATTGATCAATAGGGTCAATTACAAAGTGAATCTCTATGCAATTACTCACTCTCTCTCCCTGTATAATGATACAGCTAGACTACTGCAAGAGATTCTATTAATTTGTGAAGTAGTTAATTCAGGGTTTATGAAATTAATTTGTGCAAAGTATGGTTCAACATTAAAATATTGCAGTTGATTCACTATGCAGTTATTTTGAAATATGTTATTGCTTTATTCACGAGCTAACAATTCCGTCCAAATAATTTATAATATCTGCTTCTGGAAAGCAGTTGAATTTTGTAGATCATTGAAACATACTTGTTCAAATGCTTTATATATATTTTGTTGTAAATGTTAAATTGATTCTATTGTCGCCCCAGTCCCATATGTCATCGATGAATGCAGTACGATGTAAATGAACACTGTGAAAGATAATCTGTATTCTGTTCATAAATTTTTCTAGATTTTGGTACTTTAATCTGATTTGTCTATTGAGCAAAATAAAAAACTTACTGATAAGTTGATATACAAATAAAAAGATTAAATCAATCAAACAAGAATTTTTGGTTTTGATTTGTTATGAATAATATAGATCTACAGTAGGCCCCTATCTATTATTCTGAAGGAAACAGGCCTGCCTTATTTCTTATAGTAAAGACTAAAGGATTTATATCCCTATATTTTTTTCAAAGGGTTTGAATATTTTCTCATAAAAACTACCGGTAGTACTATACCATAGGACTAGAACTAGAAAGTGAATAAAATCATTATATTTATTTTTATTAAATGGGAGAAAGAAAATTATTGTCATAAATATTGGCAAATAATGATGAACTTGATGTACAATTTGCAAGTAAATAATTGCATTTATTGGCTCAATAATATGTATGTACATTATTTATTTTGTTTACATGTATTCCCAATATGTCCGATATAATAAAGTCGTTGACATATATGGCCTTTGTAGTATTGTTAGCATAGGCCTACATATTTGCATAGAGTGTAGTTTGTCATGATTAACAATACTTATGCACTACCGTACTGACAAAATGTTTCATATTGATTGCCACTATTGTGTTCCATATTTATAGACCAAGGCCTACAGAATATTCAAGGAATCCAATTGATCAATCAGTTTTTTTTTTAATCTAAATTAAATCATTTAGGCCTATCCTATAATATACCAGTGTATATCATAAATTACACGATCTGAAATATATTTCTTCAAAAATATTTTGTGCTTCAACTTGAAGTGAAGATGCTATGTAAATGTCCAAACATTTGTGCACATTTTATGTACGATGAAAGGAAATATAGGCCTAGGCCTGAAGGTAAAAAGTACTCAACAATTTTCTCTGCATGACTCAAGTTAATTACGTAATTTATTAATGGAAATATAAAAAGTACGCTCGAATTGGCCGAGGTAGCCAGGTATAATTTTACAAGATACGGTACATTACTCAACTTTGATGCACACTAGCTTCATTTCCATGCTTATATATATAAGTAGCCTATAGGTTCAAAAACTGTGACTCCTAATAGGTAAATGGAATACCATACTGCATACACCTAATTATTTTATCCTACGGTACACATTGATAGTCAAAATTGTCCTTGGCTCCAAGTTTCTTATAGTATAGTACGTATCATATACCGGTAATTTATCAATTACATTACTCACTCTCAATAAAACCTTGTATTTCATAAATAATCATTTTCGTAAATTTGTATGTACAATTTTCTATTACATTCCTCCATGAGAAACAGGGTGTTGATTCCATGGAACTTCCGACATTGGAGGCATTCTACCAGGGGGCGTTCTCATAATATCGTCAGCTGGGGGACAAAGTGGCCTAGGACCCGGTTCAGGAGTGTACGTAAATGTTAAGCCAGTTGCGTAGATGATGCCATCATTTCTAACTAGCGAAACAGGGACCTGTGTTGGCTGACGAACCCAAAGCCACTCCCCACGGAATGACGATATTTCTGGAACCACACATAACATGCTCTCTTGACATCGGTACATAGTCTCTGCCTCGACATCACCGAACCACACTTGAAGATTGGGAGTGAAGTTTTCACCAGTCAGCTCCAACATGGCGACATCACCGCCGCCGTTAAGGTGCAAGCTATGAACTACTGGCACAGGCGTAACAGGTGATCGTACAGGTCCCATCCCTTCAAAAAACTGATACTCTGCTTTGTCTGTACTGATGATTGTCCAACAAGCTCCGTCATTAATCATCTCTTTATTTGGTTCCTTAGGACAAGGAGTGGCTTGGAACTGAATGATACGCTCTTGTGAGAGGCATAGGTACATGCGCTCGGTATCTTTCATATAGAATGCGCACTTATGAAGCTGAGAAACGGGGTCATCAGCTTCCAGAAGTGCCATTTGCTTGTCGACTTTACGTATGATGAGACGAGGTAATGCCATACCAGTTACGCTGCATACCAGTTTAATTGTACTACCGTAATGTACATAACCATCACGGACAGCAAACTCCTCGGACTCGGATTCATTATCGTCAAGAAGATGAATAGTAAATGCCCCCCACTGTGTAGAACTGGCATGGAAGTTACCGTTCTCTACGTGAAGATACCTAGTGCTGACTGTCTGAGAACGAAGCCTGTTGAACAGAGCAACTTTGGTACCACTCGCAATACACAAGTCTGCATTCTTTAAAGATTGCTTTTTCTTTGAAGGTTTTGATATGACTTTTATTCTTTTACTGTGAAATACACCTATGTCATGACCATTACCATAAAACATTTTGACTGAGAGCATGAAGTGCTTTCGTTTGTCCGAATCAGAAATGTATAACGTTTTCGCTGCACAGTATTGTTTGCCATTGTTTAAATCAAGTTGTTGCATATCCTGGTCCGAATTGCCGATACCAATAAATGCACACAGCTGTGATGCCTGTTCAGTCTCTCCTTCTCGAAGCATTTGCTCTTGACGCAATCGCCAACCTTCACCGAATAAATAAATGCACGGAGGGGGGCAGAAAAAACGTTTCTCGTTTCCATACGATTTTTGGGCCACTTTAGCGTGAAGGATCACTATAACCATATCACTTCTCTCACGTAGATATCTCTCCATGGCATCTCGAGTCAGGCGTTGCTCTTCTGGACGATAAAGCATTGTGCCAAAACGTTCAAACAGATTGGGTGGTGACGGTGGGGTCTGCATTCTATGAGCCATTGCAGGTAACCCAAACTGATGTGGCATTGTAGAGATGGATATAATTGATGTCAAGTGGTACGTGGTAGTACGTTGAGGAAATGCTATTCTCTTTGCTGTCTTCTAGATGTCACACACAAGTATCTACAGACTGCATAGTGAACAAGGCCTATGGCAATCGACTATTCCGCATTGGACCTGGAACAAAAATAAAAAATTAACATCAGTTAACATTGGATCTTAGACCCTAGGCCTAGATCTATGGAAACTATGGTATTATAGAATTTATAATATACAGCCTACAACCCTCGGTAATTTTTCCATCCCCCTATCCAAATTATACGATCCAATAAATACAAGAACCAATATATGTAACAGATGCTAACCTTACCCATTCCCAAAGCATCACCGCTTTGCTCTGCCTGACATTTCGCTTTCGACTTCAATACAGGGTAACAAAAAGAAATACTGCATGTGCTTTCCTATTGTTTTATTCACTTCATCAAAACCAAAACACTGCTACTGTCTCACACAATACAAAATCATTGATTTAGATCAGCGGTACCCCAGACCCTAGCTCACAAACATCATCTGAGAAACACCTGCTCATGATGAGAATTTCCCACGGCCCCTTTCCCACGCAAGTCGTCAACACTACCAATATAGAGCAGCTAATAATTCAAACATGGCGTACAAAATCTGAAATAAATATTCAATTCCACTTTTAAAAAAGTCAATTCAGTGATTATTAATATATATATTACCATATTTCAAAATTTCAAAAATACACCCTTGATGTACAAGACTTTAAAACTATGAATTGACACCATGTTGCAGGACATTTGCTTCACCTGTACAATTACAAATATAGACCGATCATCGCAAATGCATCATCGATTCCATTCATGTTATTAAAAGTGTTTGTAGTAATTTTAAGTGAATGATCAACTGTAATTGAAAAAATACTCGTGAGAAAGTACATTATCTCCTGAAATTAATCATATCAAATCATTTTCGTGAGAAAATTTGATCCCTTGTGATTCACATCTTACTACGTGCCTGTACTTCTTTGAACATGAACGCACAACACCACAACACAAATAAAATAAAATGTGGATAAAGTTGGGTATAATTTTTCGACTGATTCTTTTCCATATCATATATATTTACATGACGATGAATGCCAGAATATTAATCTGATAAAACGTATAGGCTTGTAATATAATACATAAAATTTGGCTGAATAATTCTTAGCGTTGCGGTACTATAATTGACCAATGACCACTTTGACAAGAAGGAATATCATACGTGCAGCCAACCGTGCAGGGTAGGAAACCACTATAACTTCATGATATTATTGTTTACTTGTCTTGTCCACTAACACTGCCATTGAGCAGTGCTTCCGAAGTTGCATATTTTCATGGTCTGTCGATTTTTTACTATCTAGGGATCTTGTCAGCCACATATTTATAATTAACACAAGAATAATGCGTATTATTAGGAGGACTTTAAATCAGTTTATTATAGTTCTCACGATGTAAGTGTAGCTATAGCTGAGTGTTTGCGTAGGCAAGATAATATGTCTGAGTCTGACAGGTACTAGACCTATTTGGAGGTTATGTTAGATATTCCACTTGGATTCCTCAATACTATACTATTTTAAATCATAATAAAGCCTAGGTAGCATAAATCTGATACTAGGCCTAAAGGATTCTATCAAGTAATCGACTTGATTAATTAAATTTTAATCAATATGCCTTACTGGTAACTTCGGCCTGTCTTTTATGGGGTTAGTTTTTTAAGGTTTTGGCATTATGGTTTTGAGGTACTTTTAGCAACTACAAACTCAATGCTTTTAGTGATGTTTAGAGGGTTAGGGCATTGATTTAATTCAACTTTCAATTATTACTGTAGGCCTATATTAATACCATAATTAATACTAGGAAAACACAAAATGTGCGTTGTCAGATGAGCGTATAAGTATGGTAATCTGGGATTAAAAAATATTCTGTCAGCTCAATCTACAGCTGCAGACCTTGGATTACTTCGAACGTTCAAAAACCTTACCTGCAACTTGTTGATATCTATAGAGCAACCTGTCGCATGTACACTGTGATCCTGATATTCGATGAAATGTATAGGGCCTACTTTTATTGCGTTTTCCGTGTTATATCTCATCCAATTGTTGTACTTATCATTGAAAATGTGGACGATGCTTGTTTTCATATTCTGTATGAATATTCTGTATGATTCAGAGTTTTTAAAAAAGTTTCGTTTTTCAAGTATATTCCCCCTGGGTTATTATTATGGAGATTTTCAAAAAAGTTCCGGAAAAACCATTAACCGATTTTTCTGAAAAACAATCTGAACCTACTTTGATGTGACACTAATATTCAAAAAAAGTTTGCAGTCGATTGGTCTTTTTTCCTGACCTGTAGGCCTAGGCCTATACCGCGTACGGTACAAAATTTAAAAAAAAAAAATTGGGCCCATTTTTTTTCGGTATGTTAAATGAAAGTCGTCGCTACGCTCATCTAATTATGAATATTAACATATTAATGAATTTGAAAGTTGAATAGGCAGATTATTTTTTCTAGACAGAGTATTCAATCATAGGTCTACGTCTAATAAATTACCGTACTTCTATGTATTGTAGCTCATTTAAAGCATTAGTCAGATTAAAAACGATCTGATCTAGGTTTAAAATACTATTACCACGGTTCCTTCAAACCTACATCATTTTACTAGTATTTCTGTTTGTACCTTTTCTTCGTAGAATTTTAGGTTTTGAGAGATTCAAAGGTTATTTTAGTTATTTATTTTAAACAAATAAAACTCAACATTTCTGCATGGTACTCATACACACCACCTGATATACTCATCAACGTACACAATATTTTCCTAGTTAATAGGTATCATCTATAAATATTAATTTTTAATTTCAATTGCCTACCTTATTTTAGCCTATGTCTTCAATTTAAATAATCCAATGATTCAGTAAATCAACTCGACACTTAGCAATTGAATACTTTTATGATGAAACCAGCTTCCAAGAGCAATGGCAAGAATGTCACTATTTCTCAAGTCGCACTGCTTAGTAAAAAGATACAGTAGAATTAATCTAGCTATCTAATTATTCTTTGACTAAAACTAGATTGTAATGATATGCTAGTTCATTAGCCACTTCCCCTACTTATCCCCCTCTCCTTCCCTTCCTACTCATTATATCCATTCTCTTATATTACAGAGAAAGGTGGCATCCCATTTTTCCCATGGGAAAATATTTGCCAACATAACTAGTATTGTTACAAGGCCACCTTTGCTATCATTTTAGTTCCCACCACCCCCACTTAATTAGTCTCACTTCTCTCTGGTATGAATGAACTGCAATGATAACAGTTCTATTGTTGATTTTCTTACAATCTCGTTTTTGAATATATTTTATTTCCAGTTCTTTACCAACTCACATTACATGACTTGGCAAAAGTAGCGCTAAACATTTTATTAAAATTCGACATTTTTGTTTAGGTATAAGTGAAAAGTACCTCAATAGTAGTAGTGCGCCATGGGGGTACACGGTTTGTGGAACCTTTTGGAACCGTCCGGGAAACCCGTGCCGTTGGAGTCTTTGGAGAACAAAGTGCTTGCTGTCGGTATCCTTTCAATAATCAAGTTTGAAATATTCTGTGCTAGACCTAATTGTCAACTACGTAATTCTCACTGTATTGTATTTCGAGTTTTTTACTGATGAATTTTCTATAAGAACGTGATATTAGCTTATTATTATTATTATTATTATTTACTATTATATTTATACTATATTATTATTTATAGTGATCCGAGATGGAAATTTAAAACAGTAAAACTTAATATACTTGCAAGTATAAAAAACACCGGGTTCAAGTCATTTTACATTTTTATTTATACGGATGAGTCAATCTACGGATCCACATAAAATTGTCTCGACACAAGTTAATCTGTATGAATTGTCTCATCATATTCCACTGACCTTAACGTCTCGTAGATGTGTCCATTTGGTTGCACCAACTTGTGAAAGGCTACCAAGACTCGCGGGGAAATGCTCTACCCAATGCACATCTCCTAGGACTGTTCCACCGCATCTGCAAGCTACTCTTCTACAAGATCAAACCGGTGTTTGTCTTCGACGGTGATGTCCCCCTCCTCAAGAAACAGACTGTTGTAAGTTCTTGCCTCAAGAAGTTGTTATTTTTCTCATGACCCCCACTCTAATTAAGCTCCTCATCAGTAAAAGGTTATTCTTTATATTATACTGGGACT
The DNA here is from genome assembly GCA_907164805.1 of Brachyptera putata. NCBI lineage: Eukaryota > Metazoa > Arthropoda > Insecta > Plecoptera > Taeniopterygidae > Brachyptera > Brachyptera putata. The sequence goes on from OU015464.1 coordinate 17,211,108, forward strand.
TCCTGTCATTGTGTAAGAATGTTGAATTATGATAATTACTTCACCTGTGGGAACTTGCATTTTATTTCCTTATTTAAATGTAAAAAGACAACTATTGATCAGTGGGTTATTCATGTTAATCAATGATATAGATTAATTTACTGTTAAAAGTATATTCTATATATGTACCGGTACTTGTACATTTCGTATTTGTTGAATTCGAGGAACTGGCACACCGATCGATACTGTTATGTTTTACCTAACTACTAGTTCCGTAAAACTCGCCAAGCTTTATGTGCATTACCATACGTGATTGAGTAATGTATGATATAAGAATAATATATAAGTTGTGATTTCCTGCCCCTCCCCCCCCCCCTTCCCCTTCTCCTTCTCCCATTTCTCTCCTCTGTTCATGCAAATATGTGATCATTCAATCGTAAAATTACTATTGTGTAATGGTATACTTCATATCATGATTATTTCAGGGAGAATATTCGATTTGTACATCTATCTGTAATGGTCATTGTTGATTGTGAAGACTAAATTCTTATCATCAATAGACTGTTACACTAAACTGGATTTTTGTCAACAATGATGGTAGCACTAGTGCCACCTAAAGGAAGGTCAACTGTAGAGCACTTGAGTTATAATTTGAAATTTGAAAGTCAGAATTAAAGAACGTGAGCAAAATTGATGGAACGATTCATTTGTTTTGAATTTGAATTTGAACTAGATTTCTTATTGGAAACTAATCAATAATATTGAAAACTAGCCAATAGACCAATTTTAAATAATGACAACTACTGTTAAAACATATTTTCTCACAACTGAATTTTTAATATAGTAGGCCTATATTTTATTCATCTGTTTATTTGTTATTTCTGTAAATCTATGTGCACTGTCTTCATCACCATAAGCTGTGCACCATCTTCTATGGCGATGTGTATTTTTGTTTGAATCTTTAGGTCTGTTACTGGTACATATTATTTTCCTATCCATTTTCATATTGCTTATTGACCCCACTAACAACTGGATTGTTCGGTGGTAAGAATGGTATGAATAATAATAAAACGATGAAGTGATGAAAAGGACTCTAACCCACGCCCAACCTAATTTCAGTTTCCAATGCAGTGCGTTAGTTGACTGAGCCACTGGGGCGGCTATTAACGGGTATATATGTGTGAACGTCCATTGACCATCTCTTTATTTTATGTACCAGGCTAACCGGCAGCAGCAGAAAGGTAAACTCCAGGATGATGCCGATCAAGTCAGACAAAAGCTGGCAAAGAATATTCTAAAGCATACCGCCATCAAGAAAGTTCTCGGCACAAACGTAGTCGAGCATCAGGCTCATCTTAACATGGCAAAACTTCAACTTGAGACGGACATGTTTGAACTTCCTCCCTTGAAACCATCTGAGGTTGGAGAAACTGAGGGGTGAGCAATCGTAAGATTTTCAGTTGAATTTAATTGAATATTGGTGTTTTGGAATCCTTAAACGACTAGGTTATGATGCACCTGACCAATGAGATGAGTCGAGATCGGGGCAGAATAAATTATGTCAGGAAATCAGGGGAAAAAATGGAAATAATGTTATTTTTAAAGGAAGACTGAGAGAGATACTGTAGAAACAAAAAAGTTTCTAGTGAAGGCATAAAAAAAATAGAAGAGTGTTGTACTGGAGCTCCATGTGTGCAGCAGCAAACTGATTCTGATCTCGATCCTCATTATTGACCAATCTGGCAATGGTGACAGTAAAGTTAGCTTAAATCTCCCGCCGGATTCAAATTTATAAAAAAGATTGAACCATTAAAAGAGATAGTGTATTTATTTTCCAGAAAAAGATTTTTTGATATTTTGCAGATACATACAGTGAACCCTTGTTAGTTCGAACTTACTTATTCCGAAATTTAGCATATATTTTGAACTTGAAGTTGGTCCTCGGCTATAGGTATAGGCATCTCAATGTTGAAGGACATTACATCCCTGGGACTAGATTTGAATGAATAATGCCCCTACTTTATTCCCTAATTCTGGAGAAAACAGGAAATCATTCTCTGAATTTGAGAAATTATAATTACCGGTAGGGGCCTACTCATTTCTTCATCAAATTACCTCCAAACACCCGCCCCATTTCCTGAGTATACACGTCATAGGTATTACCCGATTCTGTTTTTACGGCGTTCATGGCCCGCGAAACATCACGCGCAGTTGTATTAAAACTGTTTTCTATTTTTTCTGATAATTAAATAAGTTGTTTCTATTTCTATTTTTGCATTTTTATTGGAAGCCTATTTATTGTGAATCGTACTTTATGAAATACTTTATAAAAAAATACACGAATTTGTAACTAATAAAAGAATCTGAATTATAATTTATAACTTTTTTAATGAAGTAATGCATCAAGATCAGGTATCAGCCATTATAATAGCTGTATATTAGCCGTATTTACTAGGAAAATTTCTCCAAAATCACATCTCTAGAACCGAACCTCTTTCTTCCCAGATCCGAGATCGACTTTATGTCTTCGAGTGATGACGAAGATGATGAGGAGTCACCTTGTAAGCACATCCATGCTGACTTGCACTCCATAGACGTGAAGAGCGAGGACTTTAGAGCATTGCCTGCCGACATTCGTCACGACATTCTCACCGAGCTGAAAGAAACTCGAAAGCAGAGCTCCTGGGGGCGACTGCACGAGATGCCGGAAGTAAGTGATCTCACAACCAAGATGAAGTTTGTTGGGCTCTCAAAGAATTTTTTTTCAAGCATAATTTGTATTATTTGTAGAAGAAATAGAAATCTTCAAATGATTTTTCACAGAATGTGAACAATGAGGCTTATTTGCAGTGTGAATTATTAAAATGTAAAATACATTGCTATACAAGAGTTTTTGGTGAGTAGGATATTATTTAAAGAATATCCATTTGTGACGAATCATATGAGCGTATAATTGTTGATGATTATCATCTATCTTCAATCTCTGATATCCATCAAAAATCAATATTCTTATAATACAGGAGGTGACAAATAATACATACATGGATACCGACACGGTACAAGTGAAACAAATACAACATTCAGGTCAAATTTGAAGTCCTGAACCATCAACAATCAATATTTATTTGAAGTTTGAATACTTATATGTAACTGTTGCAAAGTCAACGTAGTTCTAGCCAGCTCCATCCTTTTCTTTGTTGTTAAGGAGAGGTGTTTCTGTTTCATAGGAATCTGGCCAGTTTTCAAGCTTTCAGATGAACAGGTTACTGAAACGTCGTAACTTCCAAGTATCGCTTGAAGAGGCCGAGAAAGAAATGGGCGGACGAACAATGAGCCTTGGGGAGCTTGGAGAAATGCTCAACGATCAAGGAGTGATGACCAATACCAACTTGGATTTGGGAAAACGTATTGCTTCTGATAGTACAACGCGATTTGTGTATATAAGAGGTACAGCACATGGTTATTCTAACTCTAGTACTTTTGCTCATTTGTGTACTTATTACATTGATATTAAAAAATTGTATTTTTCGCTTTTATCAATATTTTTATTTTATCACCGTACACAAGCCAGGATTTTGTATTTTTTGCTTATCGCAGTGTACTCTTGAATTGAAGACATTCTGATGAAATTATTCCATATGGACGGACCGACTATGTGCGTCACTATAAATTATTGTTGTTGTTGTTGCTGATTATTGTAACATTTCATTCTTTCAGAAGCAGCCAAGAAGACGCTGTTTAGTACTTCCGCAAGTAGTGATGCAATCAAACCGTCCGAAGGAGATAATTCCAAACAAAGCACTAATAACTCCATGAGTAATCTGCAGAACAGTAAAACAGGTACTGGTAATTCAAAACATATGCAACTATCTGATTGTTCAATTGAAGAAGAAGATGAATTCGAACAAGATTGGTCGTCTGAATCTGATACTGATGAAACAAAAGGTACAGTTATAGACAACAGTAAGAGTACATATGATTTAGCCAAAGGTTTCATGTTTGTAGCAAGTTCTCTCACCCAAGATCAAATTGATAAGTTTATCAATAAAAGTCATAAAAGTCCTCAAAAGTCGAAGAGGACAGGTATGTCAGCTGGCTTTAAAAGCAGTACTCACACCAACGTCAGCATCCCTGCAGAGGAAAGTATTCCTGGAACAAGTAACACTTATGTGCCAGCAACTGTCACAGAAGAGTTGGATTATATTGGAATTATTTCAGATGAAACGGATAGTGATGTTGAAGAAGTTGAAATAAATGAAGAAGAGATCAAACCTCCTCTAGAAATTATTATCAAACCAGATATTAAGTATGATATTGAAGATGATCTATTTGCAGATGTGTTTTTTAATATTGAACACGATTTAATTCAAAAGCAAAAACAGATCGAAGAGATAGCTCAGTCATATGGAGAATGTGTAACATCTAATCTTGTAGATAATGCAAGAAAGATTACTACTAGACAGGATGTTATAGTTGGCATAGATGAGATGGTACAGGGTCTCGTAGATCCTAGTATACAATATGCCAAGAAAACTAATGTTGAGCAATTTGACAGACCAGTATTAAAAGAGCGAATAGAAGAAATTGATTTAACATTAGTTCGAGAAGTAAATGAAAGAGCAGCAAAAGAGCAAGAAAAGATTGAACTGTACACGGAACAAAATAATGTGAAACATCTGGCAGGGACTATTTGTAATGATAAAGAAAAAAAAGGTATAACGGAAAACGCGGTTAATGTTATGAATGTAGACAAGTCAGTAATGCCGCTTTGCAATTTATATAGCAAATCGACCACAGACAAGCAAACTAATATTGAAAAAATGTATTCACCAAATGAAGATGAATCAAGCATTACAATAGAAGATGTACGTATAGTAATAGAGAAGAAGCAAGAAGATTTTAAAGCAATACCCAAGCAAATTATTGAAGAATGCAATGTTACTGCAGCGCCTCAAACAATCGTATCTCAAGAAAGCAAATCATACGATGATAATTCAAGTACGGTCTCATCTTTGCCATTAATTGCATCTAAAACTAGTTGTGCCAATATAAAAGTAACCAACACAGTTGACATAAAAGATGATATGAATGGTGGTACCGATATTGTTGGAAAACCATCAAAAGACATGACATTCTCTGAGAGCAATTTCATTTCGGAAGATTCATATTACGGTGAGCAAGTTGACGAAGACGATGATGTATCATTGACTCGACCTTCGACTTCCACTTTACCTGATAAACTTACAACTGTAGAATTGCAAGGAATGCAGGTTAGTTAACTTTGTATTATGTTAGTGGACTTGGTGCTATATGAGTGCTTACTTAGTGATTAGGTAGACCCTATTCTCAGTTCCATTGATAATGTTGGAGCTAACATTTCATAAAGCCAACCTGAAGTAAGCAGTAATCAAAATATCAGGTTTCAACTTATCATCAGTCAGACAACTACTAATGCTACTTGTTTTTTAAATGTGTTTTAGGCATCCTTGGAAGTACAGCATAATGCATTGTTATTGGAGAAAGGTAAAACGGAACGAATGGCAGCTAGCATCACCACTCAGATGTGTCTAGAAGCACAGGTAATCAAGTTATTTAGATATTAACAATCCAGAAGCTATGTGTAACGTGAAAAAGTTGAAATGTATTGTAAATTAACTTTGTAACGTTGGTAAAGTATGCAAATCTACAGAATGACGCTATTGAAATGTGCAATGATTTGTCTATTAACTATGCATGTTCATTGAATGTCACTACCGTATGTATAATGCTGTTCAATGCCGTATTAAAGCAGTTGAATTTTGCTTCAGGAATTATTGAGACTCTTTGGCCTTCCGTACCTAAATGCTCCGATGGAAGCAGAAGCGCAGTGTGCATTTCTTGACAGTATATCATTAACAGATGGGACGATATCGGATGATAGTGATATATGGCTTTTTGGAGGACGTAAAGTCTACAAAAACTTCTTTAATCAGAAGAAACATGTGATGCAGTTCACGTCAGGGGATATTCAAAATATACTCAGTAAGTTCTGTGGCCTTTTATAACAACATAATGTAGACTGTATAAAGAATTCAAGATACCACTGAATAAGTTATATGTCATAAGTAAGTTGAATATTAGTATACCACACCATTCTGGAGAATGATTTTTCAGTATTTAGCAGGGTAATCTCTCCGAATTTGTTATTTCTGTCCGCAACGATTTCGAACCGAAATTCCGAAAAAAGATGGTATACTGTTTTTAGAATTTTTTTACTTCGCCTTTGATTAAAACGGAAGAATCTTGACACTTTATCAACGATTATTATCAACTGACTTCTGGCCACTGGGCACCGGTGTCAGATTTTCGGTCCGAAATTGTGACAAACGACAGGGGAAAAATAAGAGTGGGAACCATACTTTATCAGACAAATATGTATATCCAAGCTCTAAGTAAGCTGATAATAAATTAATTGAGAATATATCATGTTTTCACATAATGTTGACAGTGTCAAATCGTATCCTCTATATTCGGTTAAAGACACCTTACAGGTCAACGCACATATCCCTCCCAAGAGTTGATGATAATTATTTAATAATACAGACTATTTATCCTGTATTGCTCTACTCTTATCTGGTGTTCCACTTGTTGTTCAGTATCAGACTATTTCTTTTCAGAACTGGCAAGAAATCAAATGATTCTCCTCGCACTTCTCACTGGCAGCGACTACACGTCTGGCTTGACTGGCATTGGGCCAGTCACTGCTCTCGAGATCATTGCTGCGTTCCCAAGTGGCACTGCTGATGATGAAGCTACCGTGATTGATGACTTGGCATTTGGGCTACGTAAATTCAGAGAGTGGTTTAGACAAGGAAGACCGGTAGGACCAGGGACGGCAAAATTAAGGAACAAACTGAAAGACCTGGAGCTAGGTGATGGTAGGTAATCAACTATGTAATTGTTATATAAATTTTCATATGTGAACAAAATCTCAATTCTTTCTGTTTTATAGTGCTTTTCTCAAAAAAGGTGTGACCGATATGTTTTACAACACATTTTACGACACATATATTGTACCTTGTATTCATTTAATATGGATGTTTATGGAACTATATTGATATACTGAGTATCAACCGACAACCTTACAATCTAGACAGATCTAACATGTTTGTTACATGCTTGACATGTTTGTCTGCTTGACCTGTGGAGATGCTAAAAAGAAACAGAGGAAGTTGCCGTATCGTTCGAGTTGAGGCTTGCACTTCATTCATCAAATAATATCAATTTGGCACATTCAATTACAGGTTTCCCCAGCTCAGCTGTTATTGAAGGTTATCTTCGACCAACAATCGACGAGTCAAAAGAGAAATTCACGTGGGGCAAGCCCGATTGGGAGAAACTGAGAGAATATGCAAGAGAAAAATTTGGCTGGACCAGACTAAAGTCGGATGATATACTTCTACCGGTGATGAAAAAACTTGACGAAAGAACAGTAAGTCTGTATTCACAGAACATTATTCAACTGCGTCATTTGTCAATAGTAAATTGAAATTAGGCTAAATTTCTTTGAATTAAAATTAATACAGTGAAACCTCGATACATCACCCTGCCTCCTGTATTCATTGTTATCCTACTTCTATCAATTATTTTGTACCTCCTATTCACCTAACTAAAAAAAAAAAAATGGCATGGATAGTTTTTCCTTGCCCTTCTTGATGAATGATGTGTCAGTGTAAATACAATTTTAAAATTACATTCAACTTTAGAGCCAAGGACAAATACAAAGAAAATATGTTTGTCCTGGTAGGCCTAAAGAGCATCTCTGCATAGGTGTGTTTAGAATCATTGTTGAATATTTATTATTTCATCAACACTAGATCATTTTCACACAGCATCCCAAGTAATTCAGAGTGGAGTGAGGTATTTATAACTGTGTACATGGTTTCAGACTCAGAAATCTCTGGACTCATATTTTCAAGTCCAAGTTAAACTTCCAGCTGGAGAAGGAAAGCTCAGTAAGCGTGTGCAGAAAGCTGTGCGTCGTATTGGAACAGAAGAAACAAACTCGGATGTTGAAGATGATCCACTTCCATTGAAAAAATCCAGAAGAAAAGCAAACATGGACAAGAATGAGTCCAACGAAGCAGCAAAATCTAAGTCAAAAAAGGGGAAGGCAAAAGTAAAAACAGGACAAGCGGTTACAAAATGTGTCATGCCACAATCAGATACAAGCAATTTAGCAACAAACAGTGAAGTTATTCCTCAACGGGAGAAAGATAGATTAAATGCACTTAAAAATAAGTTGAAAGCTATAGAAATGTTCCGTACTTCGAAGTCGGGACTGGATAAAACAAAAAGACCTAGAAAGCCTAAAAGGATAGAGAAGGCTGAAGCTGAACTGTCAGAAAGCAGTAGTGATTAAGAATAATAAAATAACTGCTTCAATAGTAGCCTACACAAAACCATAAATAAATGTAATCTTCTTGTAATTTATAAAAGTTTCTATTTTGCATTTAAATTTGAAAAGTGAAGTATCTTTTTCTTGCAAACTTATGGTATGAATCGTATATTCTTCTGTAAATAAATATCATCCAAACATATTGCATTTAACCAGGGACCCGAACCGGAACTCGCAAAACCCCGTATTTTTGGGGAACCAGAACCGGAACCTTTATTATTGATTTTCAAGAACCGGAACCTATAAAAATCTTGGGTTCTTTTCGGTTCCATAAAGGTTCCATAAAGGTTCTCAATACCTGATTCAGACTCATTATTTACTCATTTTGTTTATAACTTTGTGACCCAGTGTGAGGGGAAAGATCTGTCCCTGGCAGATGGACAAACAAAACAAAGTGTCGAAAACCACCAAAAGTAGAACCACTACAAGCAAGGAAAAAAACTATGAAACTATTTAGCAAGTGGAACCGGAACCCTTATTCACACTATGGTACCGGATCCAGAACCAGAAGGTTTTTAAACGTAGAACCGGAACCAGAACCGGAACCTTTATTAATTTCGGTTCGGGTCCTTGCATTTAACATTCTATTTATTTACCCTATTCAGAACACCCTCCCCCTATTCATGTAATCGTTTCAGACCCGTGGCATCTTGTCGACACCTTTTTTTTTCATTTTAATGATGCGTCAAATGGAACAATTTTGTTGATTTTTTTCATTATTAGGCCTATTATTAATATTTTCCCCAAAAAAATCAAAATGGTAATTGACAAAAATTCAAATCTTTGTAAATAGAATTTGAATAGTTTTTCAGAATTTTTGGAAAATAGTTGTCATTATTTTCACTTTCATTCTAAAGTGGTTTGATTGCTAGTAGGCCTACCTTCATATACCGGTATGCTTGAGAATTCACATGAAATAATGCTTCATTAATTTGTGTAAAAAAAAAAAAATAGGGTTGCTCTTCAAAGTGAGAATTGCAAACGACAAGGAAATAATATTGAAATGAAATGAATGATAACGTAATTGGAATCTATTTTATTTCTATTTGGGTAAATGAAGCCTTGTTAAATTAGGTAGGACCTACCCGTAAAATAAATAGATATAAGGGGCCTAGAACAATTCAAGCTGGTCACCCAAAAGGCCAAAAGACATTGATTCAAATTTGGATCTTCATGATATTGTTGATTATTGAAATCGAACACCGCAATTTGTACTTCTCTCTTCGAACATCCTTTGGAAATTCTCAAAATATTTGTTTAAAAACGAATATGTTTTCAACAATCGTGAACAAATGATAATAATGATGTGGTAAGAATTTTGTATTTCAACAGATTGATCAGTAGGCCCTACCAAGATGTATTGTGTTATTATTATCATGCGTAGGCCTAGTATATTTATAGACAAATCTATTGTCGGGTAATATAAAAATTTGTCATTCCGGACATGCATATTTTATATATAATACACATTCATCACATTATCCAAAAAAACAAAAAATACAGGTACCAATAAGAAGCCTGAATTTTTACAATACAAACATCTCTCCATCATTCAATATAAGAACAGAATTCAGCAACTGAGTAGAAGCAATTGTAAGAGCAAAAGTAAAAGCAACCAAGCAAAAAGAGTAAAGAGTTCAATAGATGTTTATTTATAACCTTGTTTGTAAATATAAAATAACTTGTTTGGAGATAAATTAAAATTATCAAATTCAAATCACTAGGCGTATTGTCATGCCAATATGACGGCAAAAATCGGATGGTGCCAGTGAGCTTGAAGAGCTCTATTAAGTTGGTATTGTAAAAACCAGTGTAATTCAAATATTTGACAGTTGAAACTGGTTGCAACTTGCAGTTAGCAAGCAAAGGGCGAAAAGAGAACGAGTAGTCTCGAAATTTAATCGGTTTAAAATGAATTCAACTATAGCCAACATTCACGAAAAGTTCACTTTACCTGACAAGTGTTCGGAGGAAATGAAGGAACCAATGTTGAAAATATTGAAAATTATGGAAGAAGACGTAATTGGGCGAGAAAAAATAAAGTGAGTAGGGCATAGAGGGTAAATATTATGGTCCTAGGGGCTTAGTCCTCGTCCAGTCCAACCGTGAACTCAATGTCCTAACTAACAAAGCTGGACTAGGACTAGGCCTAGTTACTTGATTTTGTCAGAATCAATGGCTAGATTAGGCCTAGAACTAATTGTTCAAAATAGGCCACCTGTTGAAGTGATTCAAAACCGTTTTAATGGCTGTTTGAAATTCTTAGGCCTAGGCATTGAGTTTATAACTATAAACTCAATGGCCTAGGCCTAGTAGGCTAATTGATTTTGTAAGGTAATTTACAAAATCAATGGCCTGGTCATTAGCTTGGTCATTGGTCTTAGAATTTGATCGAATTCCCTTTCGAATAGGGATGCTAGGCCATGGGAAGGCCTAGGTCCTTCAGTTCACAACTCTCTTAATTTTCATTTTGTTCTTGAGGTTTTGATAGGACTAAGACGTGCTTAAAACTAACCATTCAGATACGTTGCTTAAATCTGAAATATTTCCAGCAGAATGGCTGTGAATCCTATGAAATTACCGCGCTCTCTTGGAAATTTTAAGCAGTTTTCATTCAGTTGTTAGGTAATGGGAATGGTTCTAGCTGTTCTGAATGCATTAAAGCTCAGACTAAAACACTCTTTGAAACCCGGAGCATTATGAATCGAACTGTAGGCAATCACTTGGGCACTCTTATGCCTGCGGTCCTAGCCAGTATCGTGGGCCTAGGTTAGTAGGTAGGCCTATACTGAAATTTAAAAATTACAATTGTGTATGGTATGTAATTATGTACCGGTACCTTGGGCCTATATGATTTTATATTCATAATTAATATCAAAGTCATAGACAACACTACAAATTCAATGTCATCGGCTAGCTGCTGGGCCGATATATATATATTGAGTTTGACGACGCAATGTAGGCCTAATGATAGCGAAGATCTGTTGACGTCGAAATGGCGTCGTGCTAGGCCAAGTCTGAAACATTTCAATTTAGCAACCCATTTGAAAGGTCAATATTTTGGTAATATTACTAAGACACTGAGCATGCATTTGTTTTTTTCCCTACCTTCCCCACTAAAGTAACCAACATATCACCCCCTCCACCACCCCTCCCTCCCAAACAACATGCATTCTGAAAGATATAAAAGATCTTTGATACAACACCAAAAACTCGAAAATCAAACACCAATTGGCCAAGATCAGTGTCACAGTAAAGTAGGCCTAACCAATTTGTTAAACAAAGGTGGTTTAAGGACCTATGCGGCATTGCATATTTTGGAAATTAGTAATGTTCTTATGCTAAAACTTGTTCTCACTTAGGATCTAGGTAGGGTCAGACTGGGGTAAAAACTAAAAGCAACCTAGGCATACTTTAAAGTTTGAATGTTAGCTAATTATTGTAGCTAATTATTTGCCCATAAAATTTGCATGTATGCCCCTAGCAAAGAATTTGTGAACGCTCAAAAAGTAGTCGCCAGCAAACACGTGTAGGCTTACATGATATTGCATTAAAATGACCACTACGTTCCGCCTGAAAAGTGTTGCGATAACAAGGTTGTGTTGTATTCCACATTGTTTTTAATTGTGGAAATGCTACTACTGTACAACATTATTGGTACAAGGGCACAGATTATGAATTTACAATACCCGCACAGATTTTGCTCAATAGTTTTTCTCTTGAGAGATCCATAGAATTTAGCCAGTCCTGAGAAATTTAAATTGAACTGTATTAATATCTGTATTTATATATCTTTTGCAGAAGAGAGTGGTCGCTAGATGATTTCTCCATCGGAAAGCCAATGGGTCGCGGTAAATTTGGACGTGTATTTCTGGCTCGAGAAAAGAAATCTGGTTTCGTAGTAGCGCTCAAGACATTATTCAAGAAAGAACTCTCCAAATCAAGGGTTGAATGCCAAGTTATGAGAGAAATTGAGATTCAGTCTCACCTTGTACACCCAAATATTTTACGCTTACATACTTACTTCTATGATCAGAGGAGAATTTATCTTGTACTCGAGTTCGCGGCACAAGGCGAACTATACCGCCGTATGCAAAACCGTAAAGAAAAACATTTCAGTGAAGCTGAAGCTGCCAAGTACATTTACCAGGTGTCCGACGCATTACATTTTTGCCACCTAAACAATGTCATACATCGAGATATCAAGCCTGAAAATCTTCTTCTTTCTGTTGATGGAGATATTAAGTTGGCTGATTTTGGTTGGTCGGTCCATGCGCCTTCATCACGACGCAAAACCATGTGCGGGACTTTGGACTATTTACCTCCCGAAATGGTTGTTTCGGAAAAGTATGGCAAGTTTGTAGACCATTGGTGCTTGGGAGTGTTGTGCTTCGAGTTCCTGGTTGGAAAACCTCCATTCGAAACTGACGAACAAGAGTCAACGTATAAACGTATAACTTCAGTTGACATCATTTGGCCTTCAAATTTTCCTTTACTAGCTAAAGATCTTGTGTCAAAGGTAAGTTGTAAAAAATGTTACTCAACACTGTAGACCTGTGCCTCAGCCTTATTGTATAGATAAAGTCAGGTTGAGCGTGGGTTCTTGTAATGTCCTTTCAGTTTCACCTATCATCACTTCATCCTTTCATTATCACCTGTTCATCCGTACCCCCATATAACCTAGCTTTTGGTGGAGTCGTTGAGCACTCATTAAAATGAATAAAATATACATTATTTGTTTCTGGCTATTCAAAAAGTTTACAGAAGAATAATCAGTCTAATATTATAATGCCTACATTTGTTATTATTCAACTACCGGTGTAGACCTTAATGAATAAAAAATAGTTTTGAACGATTGAAAACTGAATGTAGACAAAAACAGTAAAAATTAATAATTACTGAAAGACATAGGCCGTACCCTATATCATTTTTTTTTAAATACTGCTTAGAAAATAATATGGTAGGTCTAGTCTCTACTGATAAGTGATAACAATAGGCTACATGAGAAAATAACTGTATTATTTGTTTAATTATTTAAATACAGTTCCTATCCTTTTAACTGGTGAGTTTTCTGACAGCAGCTGTACTGAGTGACTTATGAGGAGTCATTTTCCCGAAAATACAATAATTTGTACAAATGTTCTAGATGGTACATTTATTTACATTTCTCTGTTCATGTTCTCTCTCTCTCATTTCTCTTTTTTCAACACACCACAGGAAAAGATTCACAGAGAATAAAAGTGAATAACTACAATGACATGAATCTCCCGTCGATTTTGATTTGAAGAAGTACATATGTTCAGCCAATAGGTTGCTCAAAGCTAAAAAAAATAAGTTCAATACTATAGGCCTAGTTTGCCGTCCAATAGAAATGAACAATATTGTTTGGGTAAAATGCTGTAACAACTTGTGGAAATAAAGAAATTATTATAATCAAAACGCGTATACACCGTCATAGCATTAAGGTCATAGTAGGCTACACCAGATCAGTAGGCTAAAATGCGTAGGGGCCTAAGGTTAAAATGAAAAAATGAGTTGAAATTGAAGAAAATAAGTTAGGCGCCTATTAAAAAACAATTAACAACTGTACAAATGGTTGCTTAAAATATTAATTGATAAACTTGGATGTATCTTTTTTTACCATAAGGTTCACAAAACAGGTGAACAGTATCAGATGTAAAGGGATAGAAATTTGTTCACCAAGTACATGAACTAAAGAAAAGTCATTTCTTTGTAAAAAACTGTGTTGCCAATACTGTGCAGAATCTTTCAAAATCTTTAAAATTGGTGTTTATGTTTTTGTTATAGTTGCTCCAACGGAATCCTCTCAAGAGAATTGGTCTGCCTGAAGTGAAGACGCATCCATGGATAATTGCCAACTACCATCAGCAAACAAACCAATGAAATCACTTACTAGCCTAAGTTGTAGGCCTATAAATGAAATGATGTTAACAGGGGAACATAAATCTGATGATTGGCAAACATATGTTAAGTTAATCATCAATCATCTCAAATTAATCCAGATTTCTTCATACAAAATGTAAGACTGAGGCATAAGCTCCAAGCTATGAAAGTAGGTAATACATTTTGATTATTTGTTTTTGTTTAGTGCTGGATGTGAATATTATCATTCATCTCTCAACTATATTTTTAAGCCTTTCAAGTTTTAACTACGGTACTGTACTTTTATTGTCTCTGTTTACCTTAGTTTAGTTTTTATTTGTCCTTCATTAAATATAAAGAAATATCCTATAGGCTACATGTGTAGTATATTATATAAAAATGAAACACTTCTCACTGGTTTTGAAGGATGCGTAAAGATGAAGTTTATGGAGTAAAATATGTCGTTAGCGATTTTCTCATCTAGTTTGATGTGTACGTTATTTTTTAAAAAAAGTGACGTATTGATTTCGTGACAGTGTTGTTAATTGCATTGCACGAATATTCCCAAGATGTAGCTGGAATCGTCTTGTTTGAATACTAACATTCGGCATTCAAATTATTCAAACAGGTTTTTAAATTAGTTCTGTTTATTGGGCTGGTTCAACTTACTTAGTGTGACTAGATTACTTATAAAAATAAACTTTTTTCAAATAACTACAATATTTGTAATTATTGTGTGATAACATTATTTCTGTAGACCAGAATTTACTGACTTGTGGTTATAAAATTTACAGATGTTCAGCAATTTCATGCCAAGTAATCAACCTTTTACATTTTTACAGGTGACAAAATATATTGTTGGGTAACATTGAAAATTGCCTATGGGGTCAGCTAAACCATTCCCAGGGCTCCTTCAAATCCTAATATCACCATCATCTGATATAGATGTGTTATTCTAACCGCCCTGGTGGCTAGAATCGCTGTTGTAGAAATAGTATCATTGTTGGGCGAGGGTTAGAGTCCTGCCTAAGGCATGGGTTTTTGTGGATGTCCTTTCATCGTTTTATTATCACACGCTCATTTGTACCCTCATATAACCTAGCTGTTGATGGGGTCATTAAGCAGCATTAAAATATATATAATTATAGGGTTGCCAATCGATCAAGAAAACGTAAACATTAAGATAAATATTAAGAATTCCATTCGATATCAAAATTGTTGAAATATTTTTCAGGTCTGAACAAAACTTGATACTCTATGGTCTGAATCATGTTCATTTAGACGTCGATAATCTCTTAGTGAGGCGTAGTGATAATCTGCCTTTGCGTTGTGTTGACACGCACACTTCCAGCATCAACAAATGACTGACACCAACACCCATGGAGAATGTCGGTCGTGGCCTGTTGTTGAGGAGCCATCCCAGTATTAACCTGAATTACAGAGCCGGGGAGACAACAAAAAACCCGTCAAGATGATCGGCCATGGTGGCAATCGAACCCGGACTCTTGAATGACGTTTTAGTGGCTAAGTAGTTTATATTTTCCCCTCATTGATTCCTATTGCTGAAATTAATACGGCAATCGGCGGCGTAAATAATAAGCAATGGGAGTCAAGTGCATCTGGGTACATGAGGTCTGTGAAGGGTTCATGTTGTGTTGAATGATGACATATATTGTTGAGACATGGACAAAGAGAGACAGACATTATATCATAGATGAAAATTGTTACAAGCTTGTTCATTTGGCTTGTTGTTTCTAGTTGGTGATATTACCACTCTGACACACGACTGACAGCCCGCTGTTATAATTTTTTATAGTTTATACTTTAACACAAAAATGTCTGCACAATCCAACATCATGTATATCCATACACACTGTATTAAGGGTTCTTCAAATATGACAATAAACGATATTATTATTTATTCATTTGATATCGAAGTAATCAAAAGCAGATGAATTGATTCGATATCAAAAATCGATTGTTAACCCTGATATAAATATATTCCACCCGTAATGAAATTACTTTATAATACAAGTTTTCATAAAATAGTATGTATGCCTACCAGTAATTGGGTTTCACAGAATGTTGATATTGTTCTTATACATACATATTTCTACCAAAGTTAAAGAAATTTGGATCGTTCGTTTTTAGTAAAACAATTTTTATATTGAAAGATTATATTAGAAAATGACTAAATATGGATTGAGGTTAAAGTTTGTCAATGAAAAAGGGCTGAGGGGGAAAGAAAATTGATATGAATGAATAAGGAAGCCTTTATAATTATTTGAAAATCATGGTGTGTACAGTACATAATACCTTTCTAGTACATTCTTTATAAATATCTTGCACTTATATTCATCCTAAATTAATTCATATTAATTATTATCCTTTTATCTTGAAGTTATATTATGTAATTAACTTACTATTGACATCTGCAAAACTGGTTTTGTAAAGATTTACTGGTCCTGCAAGTATCATTAGAAGAAAATCAGCAAGTCTCTGGGCCACTGAGTGGGTTATGTTTGGGCATTGACTTTATAATAACTCAATGGTTTGGACCAAAGACCTTATTATATAACCTACAGTTGGTTTGGGCTAACCATTATTATTATTATTAACTCTTACAGTTGCGCAAAAATGCACGGTGGCAAGTTCCCTACCCTTGATCACGACATACTAGGTAAAAGCCTATAACTGGGAGAGTTGGTGCCAAATCCCAATGAACAATATATTTCTGGGACATGCTTGAAGACTATTGATATGAAAGTATTACTGATGTAACGTTTTTATCTTTTATTGTGAACATTCTTTTGTACTTGTATTATTCAATGTCATGAAATTTTTTGTAACCATATGTATATCAAAAAAAAAAAAGGATTTAGTAACAACATAGATATCTACTACATAAATGTTCTAAAGAATTGCCAGTAATATTCTGGATTTGCCACTCTGAAAATACCGCTTTCTCACAGCCTGCTACATTTTGTCGCTCTGCTGCTGCGTTTGGTTTGACGTGTCAGTGATAACGAAACGACGACGACGTGATAAAAGGAGGATAGAGCTATGACGATAATGTGAATGCGAGGCCGATTTAGGCGACATGTATTTCGTTGTTTGTACTGACGGTGTAATTAATTATCAGTAGGGATTATTATTACTCAAACGTTCCGATTTCTACCCGAAGTGTCAAACGTATCACAGTGTAGGCTAGGCTAGGCCTGGCTATTTAGTGAAGATGATTCCGACGTTATTTATCTGCACCGTCGCATCGCTGAGTCTGGCTCACGGATTTTATTTGCCGGGTCTGGCACCCGTTAATTATTGTAAAGATACAGAAGCTTATGAATCATGCAAGGTAAATATGCGTAGGCTATGCGTTCTTGCATTGAGTTTATAGGTTCATGGCCTTCTCCATAGGTAACCATAGCATCAGGCTAAGGCACGAGTTTAGGCAGTAAGCCCTTCAAGACTGGGATAGGCCTACTACAAGAACCAAAAACATTGCTGGTCCCCTCTGTTTCGTTTCCCCTTAGGTGTCGTTTAGGCATGTCGAGACTCGAGAACGAAGATTTCTTCATGCTCTAATCTTGAAAGCCTTATCTATCTCTACCTTACCAATGAATTACCTTACCAATGAAACCAGAATTGATGAATCATAAAGCAGCTATTTTAATTAAAATTCTAATAAATTCTATAATTTCTTCAATAAAAGAGTTCTGTCACATTATAAGCTAGCTAGGCATAATGTCTAGACAAGTTTGGGAACAGGCAATTTACTCATTTGATGCCAATGATACCATAGAGGAAGGAAGTTCTCTATGATGATACTGAGATGGGTCATTTGGTAGATCAGTCGCTACAGGTTCTGGGTGATGGCATAGAGGAAGGAAGTTAGTTTCCTTCCTCTATGGTGCTGGGTTGATGGCTCGAATAACTCGAATAGCGTTGTATTTACCACAAACCAAACTTCCTCATGTAAACATACCAATCATCTTCATTTTCTGCGGTGGCTCGTGCAAGCCAAGTTTCATCATAATTTGTGTTTTCACAGTTTACCTTGAGATCGAAACTAGATACGGTACAAAATCATTGTTCTGCAATTAAGGCTAGGCATACAAAAATATAAAACAATCCTTGCTTTTTCAAATAGCCCACAATTAAATTGAGTCTTTGCTTACGATCATCAATAAAAATGAAAATATATTAAATAGACTGAGTAAAAATGACCCACCATTAGTTGGGCTGACTGTGCTCTCATGGCCAGTCTACCCCTGGTATTTGTAATTGAACTGAATCTATCTTTGCAGTCTGATGTGCCACTGTACGTGAATCGATTGAACACAGAAGAATCAGTCATACCGTACGAGTATCACCAGTATGTATAAGTTGAATAGAACTTGACCTACATAGGCCTACATGATTCTCAGCCATTTATACTGTATTAATAACCATAATGTCCATTTCAGTTTCGACTTCTGTCAGATAGACGAAGCGAATTCGCCCGTAGAGAACCTTGGACAAGTGGTTTTTGGGGAAAGAATACGGCCGTCTCCATACAAGGTAAGGAACTAAGAAGAACTTGATAGTAAAGTTCTATACACGATGAAAGTCACTTACAAATAGAAAAATATGTCAGTTATATGTGTAGGCCTATAGCCATGGTATTTTGAGGGTCAATAATTTTTCAGGTCAAGATTTAGGATTAGAAACACAACTAGGCCTACCTATGTCAAAAGTGCAAGTTTTTAAAGCTGCAGCAAGTTTTGCTATATCTTACGAAAGTTTTCATCATTATTCAGATGGTAGAGGACTTTCTTCCAAGTTGTAGGTTCAAGTAGGCCTATGATATATTTTTAATTTACATGTAAGCCCTAATGGAGTTCTTGTAATAATTTTTGATCTCGTAGCATGAACTATTGTGTGCACCATCAATGACAGGATCAATATCTGAGAAGAATAAAAATACCGTATGTGTTGAATAATGTTATTTTTTATTTTAGATTGAGTTCCTGAAACCTCAAACATGTACAACAGTGTGTACTCGTTCATACACCGGTGGAGACTCCACTTCTGACAAGAAGCTTAATCTGCTGAAAAAAGGGATGAGTCTTAACTATCAACATCACTGGATTGTTGGTAAGATGATTATTAATTATGTTTATTAATTATTAATTATGAATATGGAGTAGTCACTTCTTTAACACAATAAAAAGCAATGGATGCCTTGCTGGACATCTGAAATAAGTTTTCATTATCAAAGGACTTTTTGTGCTTTGACAATGACCTTAGCCAGCAAGATTGCCAAGTCAACAGCAACTTTTTTGCTGCTGCGGCGTCGGACTTCTTATCACGTATGGTAATTGTTAATCTTGAAAAATAACAGTTTACATGTACCACTGCATTTACAGTTGCTATGGGCAATTTCAAATGCATGCTCAATACCGGTACATGAAGCTTGAAGCAGACAGCAAGAGCGATTTGATGTGTGCATTCGTGTTTTTGCAGCAAGCTTAACCTCGAATGATATTCTCCCAGGGTTTAACTTGATATTCTCCCAAGGTTTAATATCTCTATCTTTAGTTCTCACGATGGCAATAAAAGATTTTGTGAGAAAACGTGTTTCATTCGAAACGTAACATTCTCTATTGATCTATACACCGAGATTTAATATACTGTAGATCTCAGTTGAACAAATATTTAGTTTCAAGCATGTTTCTCGTAGGCCGGTAATAGCCAATGTTTTTGGACTGAAGCTGTGCTTTGTTTTGTGCGAGTGATACGCTATTATTGCTGGGTTGTCAGTTGTTGAAAATTGTTCATCTTAACTTCAAAAAAAATGACAAATATATATGATTCAATTCATTTTTCAGATAATATGCCAGTTACGTGGTGTTATCCACTTGATGATGGCTTACAGTATTGCAGCACCGGTTTTCCAATGGGCTGCTTCCTACGAGAGAAAAGAGGAATACAAGATGCTTGCTCACTCATCAATGTATGTTGAAACAGCAATTCAAGTTTAATGTACAAGTTTACTTTATGCATTTTGTTGGCACATTATACTAATAACATACAAATTAATTATCAAAATAATTGGGCCCTACTAGGGTATTAAACATAACTATTTGTACCTACTACGTAGCCCTATATTTAAATTCGAATAGCATTTTATCCCTATATAATGAGTAATTACTAAGTAGGGACCTAATTATTATTAGTTTACTATCCAAGAATAAATTTGTTTTATTGTCCAGGTAAGCTGTTGGTTTACTGATCAAATAAAAATATTATGATTTAGTTTGGTGGAAAATGTTTAATTCATATTATTGCAGGCCCTCTACAAGAAGTCAAACACCTTCTACCTGTTCAACCATGTGGATTTGACAATAACCTACCATACAGGTGAAGGCACTGGTGGATTCCAGAGCAATGGCGGTAGAATTATATGTAAGTAATATTATCCAAATGTTTAATATGCTGAAGCCTAGTCCTTATTTTGAACATAGAAAACAGCCCACATACTTTTATTTTTTGCGAGTAGGCCTACAGGTATTTTCATTGTTCGAGATGATTCTCTATCAACACTTTTAGATCAATTGTTATGTAAATTTTTAGCGATTTTTTTCCTAGTACGGTACCTAATTTCAAGTAAAAATGTCGTACGCAAACTCGGCTAGGTCTTCCTGCGGATATGGCATTATTTACGTAATTGTAGGTCCTATTTATTAATACCGGTAACGTAGATTGTGATTGTATCATTTGCAGTATAGCATTTTCATTCATACTTTCAAATACCTTTGCTAATCTACGTTCCTTATCATCATATCGTGGCCTATCAGTCAAATTACCTTCCTACGACAAGCACATAGTAAACCTACATAGTAAGACCTAAATAGTTTAATTGTAGTGTAATTTGGAGTTAATATAGTGCTGTATTATAGTATGAAAAAGGCTTGCCCTTCAGATAATTTAAAAAAGTAGACACATATCTAAAATGAGGTATGTAATTTTGTAAAAGGTGTTTGATAAAATAACACAGAGTCAATGTATTAATATACCGGTAGTCAATAGTACGGTGATAGGCCTACTACGTGCCATGTATTTCAATTATGTAATGCTACGACCTACGAAAATACTAAATCTACAACTTCCTCTCATAATATTACTTATTTTATTCATTTTTAAATTTAAATACGTACCACGATTAGACCTAAACCTATTCGTGTAGGCCCCTACATTGTTCCTAAAATGCTTTCAACCTGCCGCAGATTATCACAAACTACTGTACACCGGTAGTTGCAATGATAACACTATTGAATATTGAATATTATCAATATTTTTCAAGCAATATGATAATCGATTCAATTTCTGCAATACGTCAGAGCTACTCAATATGATTATTTTCGATCATCAAAATTATCTTTCATTCCTTTCAAAACTTCACTCATTTCTGTTCTTAATAGTTCCTGCTATCAGTATCATTGGCACAAAATTATTTTGTCTTGCCTATTGGGAACTCTCTAAAGCCAATAAGAAATGTTTTTCGTTATGAAACCATGAATTCCATGATGTATTGCCCAGAATGATGTGATATATCCACTGACGGTCTAAACATATAAGTACCGTACCGTATAAACTAAAGTAAGCAAACATTACTTTATAGATATTCTGGTAAAACTTGAGCCTATTATGAAATACAATTTTTATTTAAACGTTTTAGACGTATTTTCAATGTTTCTTCGACCTTTTCATATTTTCAGTTGGTGCGTATGAATTCCTATGAAAATTTGAATGAATGAATGAAATAAATGAACGACAAAAAGTTAGATTCAGTCACACTATTGATTACTACATTTCGTATGTTGGCGTGATAACAATGCCTGCTTTTGTGTTGTTTAGCTGTCAAGGTAGCCCCACACAGCATCAAACACAAGGATCCGGCCAATCCTGACTGTACGTCTCGTGAACCCATGGAGATTCCTTACGAGTATTTAAAACCATCGGAAAAGCTGCAGGTCACGTATACGTACAGCGTGAAGTTTGAGGTACAAATGGCTTCTGTCGTAACATCCAACTAACCAATTAACATTCTGCGCAGAAAACGCGGCGGCAATTTGAAAAAGCTATGCCAAGCATATTATTATCAACACGTCGAGTGAACTTGATTTTTCATCCCAACATGCACTTGCTCTCATCACTCAATAGTCATTCTTCTCTTCTTAATTTCTCTTATCATCAGATTTTTTGTAATTTGTGCTATAATTACTAATTGACAATGAGACACCAAACATCATGCCTAGTCAACACCGTTAACCGTTTATACCTTATACATTTATCAGTGAAATTACCAGTTTCAATGTCACATTATTACGTGATGTGTTGATATTATTGGAACCTTTAATATTTATTTTTATTTTATTGTTCTTAATCAATTTTAATAATGCATTTCTGTTTGTTTCCTGAAGCCAAACAACACGATAAAATGGTCGTCGCGCTGGGATTACATCCTCGAGTCTATGCCGCACACGAATATCCAGTGGTTCAGCATTCTCAACTCGCTGGTCATAGTTCTCTTTCTCTCGGGCATGGTCGCCATGATCATGCTTCGTACGCTGCACAAAGACATTGCGCGATACAACCAGGTAACCAAACTGTTTGCTGCTGCCCGATTACCTTTACCCACGTTATCTCGGAACCTAGGGATAGGTAGTTTTAATGACCTTTTTTCTTCATTAACATCCATTATTATCATTTATTATCAACAAATTAACCAACATTAAGCTTCTATTTACTACTACATAATACAGCATTGAACACTATGGTTACAATACAATAAGATCTTACATTACTCATGAACACTAACTGAACAGGAAATTCAAATTTCTCACATTTACCCTTTAGAAGCTCATTAAAT
This sequence comes from Brachyptera putata, assembly GCA_907164805.1. NCBI lineage: Eukaryota > Metazoa > Arthropoda > Insecta > Plecoptera > Taeniopterygidae > Brachyptera > Brachyptera putata. The sequence goes on from OU015464.1 coordinate 17,234,321, forward strand.
AAGTATTCTGAATTTTGTTTAATATTGATTTAAGAGTAGACCTACGGTACTATTTGTTTTTTCCCATTTGGACTTTTGAATAAACGTGAATAAATATTTCATAGATTGTTTCAGGCAGAGACCGCAGTTGTAGCATCGATGACTGCTTTGTTTCAAATTCATTTTAGTGATTTTAATTTGTTTCTATCTAAACTCACAGTATTTTATTTGAGTAAAAAAAATCATTGAGATCTACTGTTCTTCTTCAAATGAAGCTGCATGAAGCTGCATATCTAGTTAGTATTTAGCCATTGTATGATCAGTGTTGTATGTTTCTTTACGCAGATTGACTCGGGTGAGGATGCGCAGGAGGAGTTTGGATGGAAGTTGGTGCACGGGGACGTTTTCCGTCCGCCACGCAAGGGCATGTTGCTGTCCGTTCTCCTTGGCTCCGGAGCTCAGCTGTTCTGCATGGCACTTGTTACGCTCGGTACGAATCTAACGCATCATCTTTTCACTATGATAACAAGTTAACTAACTAACAGGTTGAAAATACGTACGTTAGGGCTTACATTATTTAATTTTAATAGTGGATTATGTTCAGAATCGTGTTGAGAACGTAAGAATAAATGTACCGGTAATTACAATGACTAGATTCATCAGTAAACAATGTAGAATATAGTATGGTCACTGATTGCCACTCAAACGTGCAATATTGATGATTTTTGTTACTTGAAAAATGGTGTAACTGGGAATAATATTTCTCTATGAAGAGATTTTTTGTTTCAATTGTTATAATAAACGTTTTTATTTATTTATTATTCCAGTGTTTGCATGCCTGGGCTTTTTGTCACCTGCCAATCGTGGCGCGTTGATGACGTGTTCGATGGTGTTGTTCGTGTGTCTGGGAACGCCAGCCGGCTATGTATCGGCACGCGTCTACAAGAGCTTTGGCGGTGAGAAGTGGAAGTCCAACGTACTGTTGACCTCGATGCTGAGTCCGGGGTAAGTCGAATTAGACTGCTGTGTACATTTATAGAATAAACTGAAATGAAAGAGGTAGAGTAAACTTGTGTCCACGAAAGATGAAAATCGTCCAACAACATGATTAACAGTAATATCACTGTTATATTAATATAATTTTGCCATTTGGCATTTTCAGGATACTGCTAATGTTATTATTCGGGGCAAGGTTTATGGTGGCTTTTGACGAGGTTGATTTGTGAAGTGTGGTGTAGAAATGCAACTGCATCGTTCAAAAATGTTGAATCCTTAAACTGGCAGAGAATTACGTAATTACCAAAGTTTTCCCAATTAATGGTATTCAGTTGATATACCGGTACAGTAAACCCTCGTTAATCCGAAATCGAAGGGACCTAAAAAAAATGATTTTGGTTTATAAAAATTCGGATTAATCAAAAGGTGATTTTTCCCGCTCAGAATATAGTTAATTTCGTATTGCGCGCTAGAGGAAGCTGTGTCACCGGCTGAGACTACGTGATAGATCCGTTGCTAAGGGCCTCGCTGATCGTGTGTACTCGGCTATCTTCGTGACGCGTGATCCTCATAGGGCCCGTTTATATTGGCGCTCGGCGGTCCCGAGTCGGACGAACTGTTCCGAGCTCAGACTTCGTCAAGGTCGACTGCATTCGGTACACAAAGCATGGAACAGCTGAGCATGCTTCCACTCATTCTTACGCATCAAATAAAAATGATGGAAATTGGGAAAACAGTGATAACTTCACGGAATTCACTCGGATTATTTCGAATTATCCAATCCGAAATCAGTGTTGAAGCAATTGAAGGAACGAAATATTAGTTCGAATTACGGTTTAACCGAAATTCGGATTGACCATATTAATTAATATTGAAATGCCTTTACCTTCAGCTGGGGACCGATTTCAAGTTCGAAATACGTCAAATTTCGGATTAACCGAGTTTGGACTAACGAGGGTTTACTGTATGAGCTTCTTGGATATAAATACGTAGGTATACTTGTAGTTGTATCCTTGAAAGAAAAAGGTGTCTACCAGCATAACAAATACAATTACTACTGTTCTATCAGTAAGAAACGCAACTGTAAAAGTGTTGATTCCTTGAAGATGCAGTAAGAAAACATAATTTTCTCCAACATTAAGGATGATATCCGATTATGTACGTATTTCATGTGACTTCATTTACAAACTTTACGAAAACTGTGTACAAGCTAGAGCTGTCTCTTATTCCAGAGTCGTGTTTTCGTTGTTCTTCGTCATGAACTTGATCTTGTGGGGCAAGGGAAGTTCGGCAGCTATTCCGTTCTCCACGCTTGTAGCGCTTCTTGCGCTGTGGTTTGGGGTGTCGGTACCGCTCACTTTCATCGGGGCGTACTTCGGATTCAGGAAGAGGGTACGTAGACCGGTAGTAACTTGCAATTTTCAAGAATAATTGACTCCTCCAAAATATTTCGTCATTTCTGATACTTTGACTCTTCTTACCAATAAACTCAACTAAAATCGATTCTACATCCTGGTTGGTAGCTTTTGAGATGAATTTAATATGTTTCCGTCTTTATTAACGAGTGTGGCACAGTATAATGTTTGTTTCTGTTTCAGCCGATTGAGCATCCAGTGCGAACCAATCAGATTCCTCGTCAGATCCCTGACCAGAGCATTTACACTCAGCCCGTTCCTGGTATCATCATGGGCGGAGTTTTACCTTTCGGCTGCATATTCATTCAGCTGTTCTTCATTCTCAATTCTCTGTGGTACGCTTTACTCTCATCACTTTTTTATCAATGTCGTAGTCGTATAACATCACAATAACTCAGTTACCTATACTTATGTGCTCCTTTATTACCTGAAGATTTAGTAATTTGGCTAATTCCTCATCTTTTGATGTGTAGATTGTGGGCGTAGGTCTACACATCTTTTATACTATTGCTTTGAAGTTATAATACTATAAAAAATGTAGGACCTATAGGTGAAAGGTGAACTTATAATTCAAGCAGACCGTAATATCTTTCTACAATATCATTTAAAATTTAAAAAAATGCGCCTGTTGAACCTTTAACTCAAAATATAAGATTTTCATTTGTATTTCATGCAAAATTATTAATAGTAGCTTGACGTCTATTAGTTTACGTAGTTGAATATTATTGATAGGGGCCTACTTGATAACATTGTGTTTTCATTTAATCAGCAAATTATAGTAGACCTAATATTGACAATCATTGTTTTCCACATAGGGTTTGTACTATTGTACAACAAATTATAGGCCTGTTTTAACTTGATCACGAACAATAACTTTCAATAAAGTCAGTAGAGTATGGGATGTGTAGAATACCTAATTGTTTAACGCAACTCTTGAGTAAAATGTAGCGCTATTGTGGTTACCCAACGTTGTGTTCAGCAGTGAGCATGCAGGCCTAGTATTTAAAGTTCGAACTTGAATTTATAGACAAATCCCAATGCATTTAATTCTGATGATTTACCGTAATTTTACTGTAAAGGCACCAACTCCAAGTACTCAAATGAATAATATGGCCTTTTTACCAAAAGTCGTTTGGCCAATCTGGCGATTAGCCAAACCAGTCTGACACACGACGGACAGCCCCCTGTTTATTTATTCAATATCGAATTCTCTTTCAATATTGAAATAATTGAATAGATTGATTTCGATATTGATCAAAAGCCTGATACTGAAAATCGATCGAAATATTGATTATGAAACGGCAACCCCATAGCTGTTTCACAATTCGACAGATGATAAACAATAATAATAAAACATTATTCATGATTCATTCATTGTAATAAATTATGACTTGCTCTTTTCTTATTTTAGTAATACGAATATTTGTTCTCAGGTCAAGTCAGATGTATTACATGTTCGGATTCTTATTCCTGGTGTTCGTAATTCTTGTCATCACGTGCTCAGAGACCACGATCTTGCTGTGCTACTTCCATTTATGTGCAGAAGTAAGTACCGCAGAACGTGACGGCTGGCTGTAGGATTCTGCTTCAGTGGTTAACAGACTCATAAGATTCATGAGTGGTAAAAAATTAACCAAAGTTCATCATCATTTGTTCAGTAAAAAAATTGAATCTAGATCACTCTTTTCTTTTTAGTTTTTGCTCAGTTCTTATATATTAGATAATAATATAGAAGAGAGGCTCTTTGACAACGTATTAGTTAATGCTATATAGTAGGGATAACTTCGATTATTCGAGAATCGATTACTAATCGATTCTACTACCAAACACTCTCAAAACCGAGAGTCGATTATTTTGCTATTTTTTTTTTTTTGTACGAACTGTACTGATTTAGCCCAGTTTACGCGAGCGACGACCGTACTTCGTACAGTCGTAGCAACTCGTGGTTGAAGGAGAAGCATGTGGCATCGCGTGCACATGACTATGTTATTGTGATTGGTTGTTGCCACGCAAGTCCCCTCTACCCCTTCCGTCAAAGTCCACTCGTATTTGCCGGTTCGTGTGAACATGAACGCTTGCTGTCTTCGTCTTCGTAGCAAACGTAAACAAACGGGAAGTGGGGGGAGTGCATTTGGTTGCTAACTTGCTAGTTGCTATGGTTACGTGACCTTGTACGGCTTGAAATAGCCGATCAGTACAGTGTATCCCAAAGCAACTGCAACCGCTAATAACAACGCAAAAACAGCGCGGGAAGTTTTGAACAAGTATAAATTGATACCAGCAACATTTACTGTACCAAAAATTTTCAGAATCGATTCTTAGTTGATTCTGAGGAATAGATAATCGATTTTGAATCTTCAGAATCGAAGTTATCCCTACTATATAGGGTAGTAGGCCTACTTATATCCATGAAATTAGAAGGTCGTCTACCAAATGAATTGATGTAAAAACTTCATCATTTGTAGATGATCTCCCTGCAGCTTTATACATCCAACGCTTCTGAAAGATTGGTTGTGTTTTTGATCGTAAATCTTGTCCAGAAAATCATTGATCCTCAAAGTACACAGCTGTACAAAATCACAAATATATATCACTGATCTTTTGCTACGTGTGTTCATTATGTTATGCATTCTTTCATTTTTCGTGGCTCATTCCGTGGCTCATTCAGTTAACGCATTATTTGAGAAACTGAAGTCGAATCGCGGTGCGGTCTAAGTGATAATACCGGTACATGTTTTTTTGTAAACATGTTCATTTTTCGTCCGCACATTCGTACCCTTGAAAAACCTAGCTGTGGTCAAACCCTAATCATGATCACTTTGGTATTACACACTAATGAATTTAGATCCAGTTGTGTATAATGTCCTTGCTTGCTCAACAATGTTTACACAGTGTGTGTAAGTTATTCACTTTATTAAGAGTATGACCGACACATGCAGCTCAGTTGTTCGTTTCATGCAATCCGCGAGTTGAGGGGCATATCAGACCTGGCTCGATCCAGCCACCGTCCATCTTTACAGGAGTTTTGCCACAACCACTTCCTTCCCACTACCCCTCCCATTACCTAGGAAACATTCATTTCATCATCTCATTAATCATTCATCCAACGCCAATATGTCTTGTTTAACATTACAGTGCGTCGTTAAACCCAATATAGATTAAAAAACAAAAAAAAGGAAAAGTATGGGCTAAGTACAGCTCAGAATAGGATTAGAAATTAAGAATATTTAAATAATCATCATCAAAAAGCAATATGTTATCATGTTTGTTCCAGGATTATCATTGGTGGTGGCGCAGTTTCTTAACAAGCGGTTTTACAGCGTTCTACTTGTTCCTGTATTGCATTCACTACTTCGTGACCAAGTTGAACATCGAGGACACCGCTTCAACTTTCCTGTACTTTGGCTACACGCTTATCATGGTATTCCTGTTCTTCCTTATGACAGGTAAGCACTACCAATACTAAAGAATTCTGATATAATACACTGAAACCTTTAAGCATGTTTTCGATTTCCAAGCTGCATTGACCAACATGATACAGGGTATCATGATCAAATTGAACTATTTGAAATATCTCCAGACTGAATCGGTCTAGAATTTCCCTGCTCTGATATTTTTCAAAAATTCAAAAAGAAATAAAGAATTTCAACTTGTCGTATCAAGTCTAAAATAGGCCTAATTTTAATGGTTAATGAACATTTGTAGACATTCAAAATGTAGTAATAGTATTTCTTTGCTGTTTTTATTTAGCGATACAAGTTGTCATCTGAATGAGATGACCCACGTGATAGGATCTGGCCTCGGCATAATGAAAATAAAAGTTTAGTCTACCTTATGATAGTGCTGACAACTCTATGTGTTTTCTTTCAGGCTCCATTGGCTTCTTTGCTTGTTTCTGGTTCGTCAGAAAAATCTACAGTGTGGTGAAAGTGGATTGAGTATATTTTTTAAACGCACAATTAACTGCGTTTGTGATAACGAACTTAATCGTGGATTAATAATTTAGGTTGTATATTAGTTCTACTGTATTACACAACATTACATAATTAAGCATAACATCTTTTACGAGAGTGATTATTAGTTGATATTTGATATTTCACATAACACAAGTCATTATCAGATCAAATCAAATCGTCTGTATTATATATCGATAAACTAATTTTAAAATGATTGTCTGTTGATCACTCTGATCGTATTATTATAATATGTTTGGTGAATAAAAATAGGAAAATGCTGAAAGCCAATATATGGTAGTTAAGTCAGTCTTACCTGCCTTCCTGACAATTGGGCTTCCTTATTCCATAATCAAATACCGGTATGTCATTGTGCTTTCTTCAAACTTATACAAGAAATTTCTTCCAATTTTTCACTCGTTCGAAACAAATTGGGTAGAATAGGTATCATACTACAGTATTAAGTAAACGGTCAAGATATCAGTTGATTTAAAGAATTTATATATTATTTAATACATTTTCGTTTTGATTAATTAATAATATCCTGTTTTCCTCATGTGATCGTAAATATAACCCAAAACTATCTTAAAACAATGGATGATGACATCTGTACGTCATTTTTTTAATGGTTAGGCAAATTTTACAATCATTATGCCATTTTTCCCTCGTTGTTCCGAAATCTTTTGACAGTGTTTGTCCTGTAATGTTACTCAGTAATTTATTAAAGTCTCCTTTTGTTTAATTATGGTAGACATCAGCAGAGAAATGTAAGACGTCAGCAAGTCGTCCATCTTGTATCCAAGAGAGGTTTCACATAACAGCTTCGATCCCTTAACCAAGTTACCGATCGTCATGTGGAAATATGTATTGCCCGAAGACCAGTTGGAGATTTGTGTAAATGGGTGAAGCACCAAAGTATCCTTGAAAGAAAGTAAAAAATTATTCTAACAAGTTCGTATTTGACTCAGCTAATTAAATAGCTATCAAAATAAAATAGTACTGTACAGTAATTATTATCGTTATTAAAATAAATGATAACTATTTGGATACACAATGGTCAGTCGATAATCTGGAAATATTTGTAGTGAATAATTTTAATTTAAATCAAATGTCAACTTGACTGCAGTAGGCCAACGTACCTTTGTTTGAGGGTGTATGAGTCTCACTCCATGTTTGCTCATTGCCACAATGATGACTTCCGGATAACTTGGTTCGGTGGTCTGTTTCACTTCAAAGAATGCCGAGCCGAATGTTGGCCAAGTGTAAATCACTTTCAGGAATGCTACCTTAGCATCGTCAATACTTATTCCTGTTGAATTATATTATTGGACATTTAAATCATGAAACATTATTTCAGTAGTCAATGGCCCTTACCCTACTAAGTAAGTATTACTAGAATATTTTGTGTTATGCTTGGAAAAAGTCATTCAGTAAGAGCAGAAAATTGTCATCATATTGAATATAAATCAAATAATATAATGTGGCACAAAGCTGTCTCACAGAGTCTCTCGTTTACCTTTGTCTTGACTGTGAGCTGCCATGATGGCCTTCTTCCAGTCGTTTGGGTTCTGCACTTTTACTAGATTGGCTGGTACAAGCTCCTTCAAAAGTTGCCTGTAAATATAAAGTTGAAACATGGATAGAGTAAATAATAAACCTATAACTGAAAAGTGAATCGTCTCGTTTACTGAGTTTATTCAATAAATAAGGGTTGCCGTCGGTTGCTGAAAATGAAATCAATTGTTTTGATGATTGATTTTAGAATAGAGTTAACCATATTGAGCTTTACAATTTACAGACCACACTTCAGATTTTCACCATTTATGTGGAACAGTAGTCTCAAAACTTCCATTGACCTTCTGATGGAAAATTATGGAGTACGGATCTAGTAATTCATAAAAACGTGTAGCTAATACAGGTAGGTGTACTTATTGTATTATTTTTCAATAATAGATGATAAATAATACGTTGAGTGTATGATGAGTGATATTGGGACAATAATTTACAGTTTTTTTACGAAGTAATGTACAAAGTTTACAAAGTAATTAACGAGGTATTTGAAGACGTAGAAGAAATTCATTTTAGGTCATCAAATAATTCCCAATCCAGTGAAAGAATAATAATTATAATTCAAATAACAGTAGGGCCTATCGCTCAGGTTTGTAGTTTATTTTGTAATGACTGTTGAGTAATATTGAAATGCTCTTACGATATTGACTGTAGTTCTGCTTCGCTATCCCCGTGCTTTACTCGGTACAGCAGGGCAGCTAGTTTTACAGCCTCCTGTTTGGAACATTTATGGTAGCCTGAAATTGAGAAGAATTTAATGTAGGAGCTACATTAGTAAATTAGGTACTAGAAATTAACCTACAACAAAACTATCAGTATCAAATAAGAACTAATGTAGACATTCCTACTTGGTTATGTGGAAGAACCTCGCCATTTCGTTCATGTAAATCATTTCTGTATTACTTATGTAATGAATAAAGACAATTACATGTACATAGTTATGGGGTAATTCTGTATTTCTTTAGGCCCTGTATACCTGTTACTCAAAATAAATACACTGTTGAAATTATATTTCACTTGAATTCAATTTTAAACTCTTGGAGACATTGGTACATTGTTTTGCGTATATAGATCGATGGGGAGGAAGACGGAATGGCTCACTGGCTTAGACATCCCAGGTAGCCCTGGGAACGACGGTAAAGTCACCACCTCCACCCCCCCCCCCCCCCCCCCCTCCCAACCCGACATCATTGGGTGGGGAGATCGAGTCGATTATAAAAAATTATATAGATCTCTAGTAGGCCTATAGTGTATAGAGTAGACCTATGCTCAGTGTTTTGATTCTAAGTTGAATGTGAAAATTCATTTGTTTGAGAAACCAAAAAAAAATCATGTGAATTTGATGTACCTATTTTGAAGCCAAAACTAAAACATTGATGAACATTGATGACTAGTTTTTCTCAAACATTTTCAGATCACGTACCCCTGAGGAATTTCGGTAATTCTTGCGGGAAGTGGAAAATTATGTCGGCATTCCGGTCCTTTCCTGGAACTGTGTTACTCCAGAGTTTCTTCATGAAGAAAACCTGATAGAGGAAGTTCTGCGTTCCTGAAGAATACAAATAGAGCAAGCAGATCAATACCACGTCTTTGAGCAACTCGCTACGCTGTATACTTCTCATTATGTTGGCAGCTTACCGTTGCGAGATGGGTGAGTCTTAACCATCCACTCAGTCAGTTCAGTAACGTAGTCGAAGAAGAAGTCACCTTCTGGTATCGAGAATACTTTGTCGGTTATCTTGACGAACAATGCAAATCCTTCGCTTGAACGCAAGCTTAGACGTTCAATAATGTTCTGACAGAAGTCCTTGGCTCTTGTATTCGAATCCACTTCGAAGGCCTACAATGTAAATGTATGTAAATCAATTGAACTAGTAGCTATGCTCAGTTGAAAATTTTTAAAATTCGGGGATGAAAAATCCAAAATGAGAAATATATAGACTGTTGCGATGAGAAAGCTCGCTTAAAAGAAGTGAAAGTATTACATTTCTTATTCTAGAAAAAGGCTTACAATATTTTATCCGTGGCAATGCCATTGGTAGGAGTTTTATAATTTTATGAAAAAAAGTCCATGACCCCCCCCCCCCCCCCCCCCCCCACACACAACACACACACAAAAAGATATATATTTTATATAGTAGTATTGGAATGTTACGGTAATACAGTCCAATTACGTTATGTATTATTTGTTACATCAAACCGTCTGTCTACCTATACGTACCTCATCCTTGTCGTCAGGGAAATACACTCTGTGGAATATCTGAAGTGTTTTGTGTTGAATTGCGCCAACTTCTACCGGGTGCGGCGGGTACTGTCTTTGGCCATTTTGCATCGTCCTCTGGACACGAAGCAACGAGTCCTGGGATATGGGTTTACGCCGCGAACTTAGGAACAACGTCAATTCCTAAATAGAGAAATGTACTCTGATCATTCGTTATCATCTAAAGAAATGGTCTGGTATAATTGTGAGCACCGGTATTAGAATTCAGAACGATTTATAAAAGGGTTTCATGAAAATAAAAACCAATCCCACATGCAAAACTCAAACCCTCACCCAATGTGACATGACATTCGAAAATGTGCATGATTGAAATTTTGAATATACTCATGGGATCATGTTGTAAAATTGAAATACATGTAGGGCCTATATATGTTTATTCGAAAAAAAAATTAAGATATTGTAACATATATGTTTGATTAGTTTCATGACAATCGGGTTAACGAAGATGTATACCTAGTTTTCTATTACATTTTACGTACCGATATGTAGTTTTATGTAGAACAAAGGAGTGAGGATAAGAGTGGGGATGAATCGTAATTGAAACTGTCTTTGTATATCTTAAGTCTATGATGATACTATGAAGTGATAATGAGTCAAAGGATGTTTGCAAAAAAGACCGTAAATTCAGAAATTAAAATGAGAAATTCAGTTGTAGGTGTACCTAAAGAGTAAACGAACCTTCATCAACGTCTGACTACAAGCAAAGAGTCCGGTTGCCAGCCACATGAGCTCCCAGCCACGCTCCTCGCTGAGTTTATTCCTGTTATCCGTCAGCTGTTTCATTATCTGGCAGTAGATCTCGTCTCGAAGAATACTCTAAACAATCCAATCACATTAGCGAACTAACTTGATTCAATAAAGTATGTAATTTGTTATATGTATATTGATACTGTACATTGACACCGAGCGTTTCGTGAAATAGGCCTATTTACAACAGAATAGTGGGTTATTCTATTATTAGCATTCTACCTATTACTATTATGTTATACTAGCATCGTGCATACAGCATATTATATATATTCTGCACAAAATTATTCATTATCTATCACTCAACTATTGAGGGATTCTTTAAAAACCAGAAAACTATTTCTGTGAAGCTAAAGTTGAATGTCAATACACAAAGAAAGGAACAACAAGCGTCTAGGATAAAAAATGATTCATAGACATATTTCATATTTTCAAAATACATACTGGTATGAAAACAACAATAAATTTGAAATATTTTCATTTTAGCCCCCTAGTTATGCCTACATTATCGGTGTATTATGTTAAGTCCGTTTAAACATAGAACCCCCCTTTCTTTTATCTGCAGGAATAGTCCTGATTTTATTGTCGTAAAATATAGCAATACAGTAGCTATATAAGGGCTCACATGTTTGAGAGGTCCGCTGAATATTTGATCTGTGTACTCATTTCCGTTACGTGTCCTATGCGAAGGCAAGTCACCCATGTACTTGAGTATGGCATTGAAAGCGAAACAGGCATCGGCAGCCAAGTCGTCTTGCGCAGTTAGTTTCTTTAGTAGTGGCAACTTGATAGGTTCACGGGAGTGGCGCCAGAGCTCTTCTTGGATGATGCGACGAGCCGAAGTTAAAGTGCTGCCTCGCGATATGGTTACATTTCCACTCACCCTAAAACATTGTACAATTTAGGCCATATAACATTATCTTGAAAAAGAAATTACCTGGCTGCAAATTCTGTTTTTTTTTCATAGTTAGTTTTTTTACATTTCCATAATAGTTATTTCTATTACTTTTTTGCTTCTTGGGAACCATTGCACTAGTTTTTTATGAACTTAACGTCCAGTGGTGGGAAGAAATCGATCGTGAGTTTGTGGCAAGATAGTTGGAAACTATTCCAATATTCACTTGATGACTGAGTAAAACTGAAAAAACTCAGTCAGAATGGGAAACTGACGTCAATGGAACACTGGTCTCGTGAATGACGGTTCAGAGTGCTACTGATCCATAAAAAAAATTGAAAAGTGAAGCATTTTCTGAAACATGCCCGCTTTTGAAACATTTTTTTCAATGAAAGTTTGTAGGCCTGTAGGCCCTACCATGTTTCAGTGCATCTGTTGTTACTTTTTATTTTTATTTTTCAATTTCACATTCTTTTAGTCTTTTTTCAAGCAAAGCTTTTCCATACATATTATTTACCTAAAGTTCTGACTGCCATATTCCTTGAGAGTGTGAAGTTTTTGCCTTGTGAGCGTCAAATTATTCACCTGGCTTGGCTGGTGTTTCTCCAAAACTCCATCCTTTTTTAATAGTTTCTGAAAAGTATTAACATATATTTAAATAAAACGCTCCTACTTGACCATGATTATTTTATGTATATTTATTTGTTATGAAGTAAAATGTTTGAAGTTCTCAGAATATTCCCCATTTAATCCCATCTAGCAAGTTTTTAATAAATTAACTATTTGTAAAGGAATGTAATGAAAGAAAATTTAAAAAAATATCCATCTATCATGACTGTGTGCCACACTTGAGATTGGGGTTATCAATTTAAAATATAATTATTATAAAAATGAATTGAAAAATTATAACTTTTTGCAAACTTTGATTATACATCAGACCAGTGTAGTGTTGGTGAATAACGTGAAACGTTGCAATGTTCAGACTTGGATTACGATAGAAACACATACGATAATATCAGACGGAGGTTCATACAACGTCGGAAGAATGTAAACGCTCTCCGAGTGGACTTGGCCTTGTTTGTCTGTAGTTTCGCAAAAACCTGGAGCCCATCCAGAGGACATTAGCGTCTGACCTGTACTTGCAGCATCCAGTAGTATGAGGTCCCCCTTCTTCATCGTCATTGACATACTGTCTAATGAAGAATTAAAACAGATTTAATACCAACTTGAGAACTTGTTTGAACTTTCAATATTTATCGTTCAAATTAACATTCAAATTTATGTAGATTGACATTTTCAGATTTAACATTATCTATGAGACCATGAAACCTGGGCTTAAATTGTACCACATATTATGAATAATTTGCTGGAACTATTAAAATTCCATGAGGAGTATTCAATGAGAATTGAAAAAATATGTAGAACCAACCTGTAGGATTATTATCGCGTAGTGCGACAACATATCGCGATCTTTTCTTCAGTCCGTCAATGAGGAAAGCTATCAGCTCTTGTAATTCTAATGCCATCGGACTTTGGAACACAAACTCCTGACCTTGAATTGTGCACAGCGTAAACGTTTGCGGTGGACTTGTTGAAGATCTGAAATAATAAAAGTGTAACATTTAACGAAAGAACAACCTCGAGTCATCACTTTTGATACGTGAAGTATTCTAATACAAACATCAAAACTGTCATTTTTGGCCTTTTTAAAGATAATTGTCTATAAGTGCTCAAGGCCCACCAAACTCCTTAACAATTTATTGAGCCCTATATATTTCACATTTTGGTTCATGCTTGCTGATGTATAAATTTAACCCGTTTGGACTTGAAAGTATAAAGTGTGTGTTGTAGATTTACTTGGGACATGTCAGAGAAGTTATCTCCGGATACGATAATTCCAAGAGCACTTGTTCTTGATCATCAACCAAGTACAGTCCTGTCCAGTTGACAGCAATAATGACCTTATCCTTAGGCAGAGTTGTACCTGAAAAAAAATAAAACGTGCAATATTAAATATTATATGTAGATGGATTTAACATTACAGTGAAATCTTTATCTATCGTTTTTCAAGAGATCAAGAAAATTAAACCATCCATGCAGGAAAATCATCCATCCAGGAAAATTTCTTCAGAGACATCCTTTTTCTCTCTGATAATTGACCTGGATAATTTTTTGGGATTCATGGTTCGTAATTTGTACGCGTGTAATTGTCGCGAAGGTATCACTAATAGACACTGTACCTAGTTATTACTAAGTACATGATTTACTTTAGACTTACCCGATATTCTGATACCTTCATAGAATTTAGAGAAAAGAAGTGACCACTTTTGTTTTGCATAGCTCACTACATCTTCTTTTGCTTTTATGTTTGGTACTTGTTCAATGACGTAGTAGCTCTAAAAAGAGAAACAAAGTTTTATATATTTGTGATTTAAGCCTTATAGCCTATATTATTAGTTTCACCTCATAACACACCTTTTTGTAAGCATCAGTAACTAGTTTGTGCCATCGACTAAGCGCTGACTCGGCTCCACTCTCGAGCATTTGATTCGGTATGTAGTTCGGAAGTACTCTCTTCAATTGTTGTGGATCAAAATTCAATCCGTAGTCAATGTAGTATTGTTGAGCTGCCATCATTGCTACGTCTCCTTCCTAGGAACCATTGATTAGATAACTCTTTCAATCTATTCATTTTTGAACTTATTCAAGAGTTGAGTTATCAACTTATACTTAATTAGAGAACCATGATTTTGTGCCTAGTTTTTGATGTTGATGAAAAATAATTCATTTTCATAGTTTTATATTAGGCCTACATCATTTCTTACTGTTCTTGACTACTTGTTATTGTTGACATTATATCAATCCTCACCCTATCACACTTGTACTCCCCGAACTTGGCCCCTCTAACGATCTGTTGATAGATGAGGTTGCTTGCGACAGGGTCCTCGGTAGGATCGTGCCACGGAGCAAATATCTCTTTCCGGAAGAACAGTCTCCACGGTGCGTTCCTTTCTTGTTCTCCTTGTTCTTTGGCATATTGCTCGCACTGGGAGATAGCGTCCATTACATGATCACCTCCGCTGCCTAACGATGACACCTGGAATAATTTTATTCATTCATTTTACAATCACCAATATTGTCAAAACAATATAGTGAAACATATTTGTATATTTTTTATCTGAATATAATCTAGATAGAGAGGAGTCTTACAAAATGTAGGAAAAATATTACTGATACCCTAGAGATAGGGCCTACTACTTGTAAATTTAAATAATAATCAGTTAATTACCCACATAATATTGGATTAGTATTAATTGAGAAACATTGAATGGATTGCATAATATCTCTCTGAAATCAACAATTTTTGTGACTATACCTGTCTTCTTTAATTGTTATACTTTATGTACCGGTATGTACTTCCAATGTTTATTTTATTGGTACTAGTTTTGATGTATCTCAGGTGGAATTTTTGAACTATTTCATGTTGTGCAATATTATAATATTAAGATTTTTGCATTAGTACGCTCTAGTTCTATTTGCGTACAAAGTGATAACTGTAAGGCATGAGTTCAAATAAGATAGAATATTAATACCTTATCAAAGAGTGCTATGAAAAGCGAGAATCCAAACTGATCTTTCAGTTGAATGTTATCGCACAGTTGATTTGATAGTTCAATGGCTGTTGTCGCAGAATCAATCTGTATATTCTTAACGGTCCCATCCATGAACGTGATTGGTACTGTCATCGGTTTCTTAGATTTAGTCGCTTGTAACTCGATCCAACTGGGCGGTTGCATTCGTGATCCGTTCTGGAATGTTCGGGTAAGTCTGCCCTCGCAGTAAGGCGCATAACCGGGTGGTCCGTCACGGATGAACGATTTCAAGTAGTTGACAAACATGTTGGACGGAGCGAAACAGCCAATGCAGAGAGATAACAGAATCCAGCCGCGGGCAAAGGACGGCTTGTTAGGGTTGTTAGACAATTGTTTGCAAATTTGACAGAAGATCTCGTCCCTAGAATAGATACCATGTTTGTAAATGGTTATTATCCTAATATTAAAAGAAGGTCAACATTAATTTAGAAGAAATCTAGTAAAAATTATCATTATATTTATTTTATATTTCTCTTCTTTATGGAATTTTAAAATAAGTACTATGGTAGTAATGCTATTTACAATAGTCCAGTAAAGTGCTGGAAGCACTGACATGGCAAGCACGATATGTGACCACACGAATTATTTAAATCTTCAGGACCTACCATTGATATTTAAAAGCTCTGATATTTAAAAAATATAAAATTACACTTTTCGTAGATAGTAGATGGGCTCTACTTTTAAATTTAATCAATTTTGATTCATTTTGTACAGTTACATAGTTGAAAATCACAATTTTTTAGATTTTTAGAATTTTATCAACATTATAATAATTGGGAAATTCATAAAAAGTTGACAATATATATTATCTTTCAATGTTATTCACTAGGTAGCAAATCAGCCAATAATCTTACCTGAGCGCAGATCGCAGAATACCGTGACCGATGATGAAGTGTAGTTTTTCAAGGTTGGACCTACGCGATTCAAGCCACACCTTATAGCTCTTTGTCTCGTAGTCGTTCAGTTTGCTCTTGTTTCGAATAGTCATCGAAATAAGCTTCCGTCTTGCGGCTGCCGACAATGGCTGACCATCTGGTCCCTTGTCCTAAATTAACGAAATGTTGGACGATTATTTTCTTGAGATAACTGTAGTTTATTAGATGAGCAATGTGAAGGATGTAAATTGCTTCTGCTTCCCTTCATTTTCAACTCTTTAGCTGCGCTTCGCAGGTCAGACGATTCAAGTGATGAATATTTATATGCAAATTCATAACTGAAACTCATCACTGGATATTACACAGAGACAATATGAAACCTAAACTTTGATTTGCCATGCGGGATATTATAACTGAACTGAAATAACATAAACTAAAACTAAAATGTTGGATTAACACTAAATATCCCCTCCCTCCCATGTACAATGCATTTATTTTTTAATTAATTTTAAAATTGGTCAACGTACAAAGGATTCGCCATACTGTTGTTGCGCTTGTCTGAACTCTTTCGTCTTGGAGAAGTTCTTGCTGAGCGTCTTATTGATTCTCGCCATAACAGGGGTATTGTCTTGTTCCTCCTCATCGAATCGAGGTTCAGCCAGGTCGCCCATGAAGCGTAGAATTGTGATCCATAATGCCTGAGATGCCTGTTGAAGAGAAAATGCATCGAGTATTTCATAAAGTTAGTGAACATGATCATATTAATGATAGTGATGTTTGTGTTCTATGTTGTTGTATCCATTAACAACATATGCATGATATGAAACTATCAACAGACTTGGTTTCAGACTTGTTTTAATCAAGACTGCACATAACATAAAATAATTCATTTTTCAAATGATAGGAAAATTAATAATAAAGAATCTTGGGGCTGCCCATACATTGAGATGTATGTTCGGTTATTGAGGGATTGTGAATAACGTTCACTCTCTCTCTCTATTTCTCTCTATCTCTAAGTAAATACTGGAAAATATAAACAGAGCAATAATAGCATGTGACTTAGCCACAGCACTAAGTCTTGCTGTCTATCGAGTATTGACTCTTGAAATCTAATGTCATATCAACTATCTAGCTTATCGACTATCGAGTCTGGCATCACACCAATTCTCTAGCTAGAGAGCTATACATGAATTTAAAGGCCTATATTCACGTTAAAACGTAGTATCATAAGTTATTGTAAAAATATCATTTTAAGTATTGGTCCAACTCTATTTTAATTAATTTAGAATCAAATTAAAAAAAAATCAGATCTTATGTCATAACACAGGTTATTTCAATGACAAATATGACGAAACTAAAAGTATAAAAGTTATATCATTATGCCCCAATTATTACTTAATATTTTTCAAGAAATATTCAATAATGTTTTCATTTTTGAGCCACAGATTAATGTGTAACCTAATACCTTCAATTCACATAAAACCTAATCTAGACCTATACTAAATTTAATGTTTATGCTGAGCCAAGAAAAGTGTGTAGGATGAATGGCTTATTTTTATGTATTGATATAGTCTACAATATACATCACTTGCGATGAAATCTTACCAGTTGATCTCCGTCCTCCGGCAAATCAAGTAGTGAATGTTTGATCGGTCTCTTGGAATAATAGTAGTTGATATTTCCACGGAAATAAGTAGCGGCGTACTTTCTGAAATTGTACTGCGATAAGTCTTCTCTTTCGGTGGGACTCTGCGGCATACCGATTGTCTCGTTACTATGCTTACCCGTGCCCATATCCTAAGATAGAAAAATTATTTATTTCGTTTTCTCATCTTCTGTTGTAAAAATAGAGCTGCTATTAAGTTACAGAATATATTACTGTAGTATTGTATGTACCGGTACTGCATATGTACACATATTCCTATAAACAAATAGTTCTTCACTGGATTTTTGAAAAACCTACCAATGTTAGCTAGGGCCTACGTGTTTGTATTAAATTATTTGTTGTGTATGAGAAATTAAAAAAGATCATAACAAGTCATAAATGAATATTCATCATTTCTTGTATTCCATGCCATAAACATACATTTTAAATTATAAAAATAAATAATATCTCATAATTATATATAAGTAAAAATATTGACGGACCCCAAACACTGTGTGTCCAGACTTGGATGTTGGAACATCTCCGGTGTCTTGTAGGAATCCAAACATGTCATCTACGTAGCGATTATCATCTGAATGATCACCGTCCAAACTCTCCAGCTGACTTTCGGGGTCTTGCATCTCTCTTTCAAGCTCCGCAACTCGTTTCTGTAAACAATTGGATTTTGATCTGAATGTGTCAATACTTTCTACGTCTAAAGGTGTCGAGCATCTGCTAGGCGTGTAAGATTTCACACCATTAACTCTCACAGTGGTAGTATTGAAAATGCCAAATTGATTTTTGTTTCATTTTGCTAATAAAGAAACAAGCAAGTTTATTTACGCCATCACAGAATTACGATAAAATACATGTACTGAACTCATAGCGTAATTGAATGTGCGAACAATTCAAATTATCTCCAATGCATGCTCGCTTGTAAAAAAATTGTTAGTCTGTTAATTGTTATATTCCCGTAAATTATACCTGGTAGTTTATTGCAGCAATTGCTTTGTAATCCTGCTTTCCAGCTCGCTTCAGTTCTGTTTCCTCTTGTTGTCGTAATAATAAGATAGCTTTCATACGGACGTTCTTGACCTACAATAAATAGTTACAATTACACATTTCTATCCAGAATCCAAGTTGATGATATGATCATTGACAGAAATAATTAGTCATTCAGAATGTCTCAATTGTGTGAAATACAGTGAAACCTCTATGCATCGTTCCCAGATCCATCGTTTTCCTGGTTGTATCATTCATTTTTTCTTACCCCACTCCCATATGAATAATCAATGCTAAATTTTCCTGGACGGATCGTTTTCCTGCATGGATGGTTTTATTTTCCCGGTCCCTTGAAAAACGATAGATAGAGGTTTCACTGTATCTGAATTTATAAAAAATATCAATTAGTCACAGTTCTCACCTTTGACTTTTCCTTCATCATTTTCCGTACTAGGTACCCGCGGCATCGTGCCTGTAAATTTAATGGTATGGTAAAATCATAAATTTTCCATTTGTGAAAGAAAATTGTGCTGTATCTAAATTGTGGTGTCTGTTCTAAAACTTGATTAGTACTGTACTAATCTACGTGGGCCTACATAAGCAAAGGGAAACTGAAAGTAATTTTTGAATATCCTTGATTAGTAACACTTTGTTCTTGTTTCTTATATTATATATCAATACAGGCTTACAGTAAACCTCAAAAAGTTTTGATAAGTTGGAAATGAATAATGATATAATGTACAAAATATGCATGATTTATTCATAAGAATGTCAAGGTATTTCGATTAATTTTGCTCTTTTTAATGTCTTCAGATACCCTAGCGTAAACCCACCTGGAAACCACCCATGGATCGTCTCATCGCGGCAAACCTGGCCTTGAGTACTCGAGACCGAAGCAACGCCTGTAGTCGAGTGTAGCCGTGACGCATTAGATTGTAATGCAATCGGGGTCCACGAGCGCGCCAGTGCTTCTGGAAGACTATCGCGGCTTTTCTGAGTCGGAGGAATCTTTAGAGGACAACATTAGTATTGGTTAGTATTGGTGAGAAGGATGGTTTCATTTTATAAAACAAAATTTTTGATAAAACACATTAGATAAATGTCATAACCAATTATTATTGTGAAAATTAATTACTCCAAGCCAAAAGAAAGATGTATTGTAACTAAGAAAAGTAATTAATAAATATAAAATTAAGAGCTTCTAAAATCATTTTAGGCAAAGTGCTACGTATTAATGTTATATTTCCTCCCTCCATTAAACTGTCTCATTAGTGGTCGAATAACCTTTTCAATTATTTACCTTCCAGTAGTACATCTTTACTATTGAATCATATAAATCTCCAAAACCATAGACTCCCATGCTGTATTTCAATAGAATAAACATATAGCCCCACAAAAAGTTAATTTTATTAGAATTCTTCAACGTTGTCATTATTTTGAACAAAGTTTATAGCACTCACAGTAGGCCCTACTGTACACATGAGTGTGCTAATTGCCTAATTGGGCTATATTTGAAATGAATAGTTGAAACTTGCCTTCGTCTGTGAACCCATCCTTTGATAGCCTTTTGAAGGATGAGAACACTCTTTGTTAGGATACGGTCTCGTTCTTGTTCTAAGATCGCATCGTGAGCATCTTTGAGAAACACTTTCGTGTGTCCAAGTTGCCAATCTTCGTTTGCCAATGCCCGTTGACATATCTTTGTAGACGCTGCTTTGCAGTCAGTCTGGAAAAAGAAGTATTTTAATGGATATATGGATGGATAATATGGATTTTATCCATATTAATAGATAATATTAATGGATATTAATGGATTTTACTGACCGGTATAGTAAATGTTAATTGTTAAGAAAGTGAGGAGGAATGCTGACTTGTATTTTTATTTTTTACTTATAGCATGGGCTTACATACCAAATGGTAGATGTATTTGTTATTGAAACTTTTTATGCAGTTACACTTTTTACGGAAATCCGTGTCCGTGGAGGCCTAAAGGTTTGAGGCAATATAATAATATGGATGTATAAGTCTGTAACTTTGTATAGAATATTTAGTAATCAATTGCATATTCCGTTCTACGTTGAAGTTTATCGGCCCATCCAATATTGCACCAACAGTGTAGTTGCAGTAGAGCCTCTTTACCAAGTTACTCTTTAGTACATTCATTATGTTAGTACGTTTTTATTGATCCCATCCATATGCTTCCTCATGTTCTTTAGTATCTAAGACAAGCTTAGTAAGGTCCCCTGAAAAATGCACCAAGTGGTTGCATGTATTGTAAAGTAAACTAGAAAAATTACATTTCTTGCTGGAGGAATGCCTGCTGCCAAGATTCGATACCTCTCGACAAATTCCTTGAACATGTATCGCATTGGATACCCTGCTTTTCTAATCTTTGCTGTTTCCATCATTCCCGAGTAACGAAGCTGTCTGCAGCACAGGGTTCTGTCAAATATCTGAAAAGTGTACAAAATGTTACTTATAATGTTTATAATGTTAAATATTTCACTATATATGTTGCATGCCAAGTAAAAAAAAATACGAATTTGGCAATTATGATGAATCAATTCTTTACGTTTGGTTTTTTCAGCTCATTGGGTTTAATGCATCGTACGAAGAAGGGATGACAATTCCCAAGAATCTTCATCAGTTGGTCGAGCGACTTTCTAAACTGCGTTGACAAAGTTCCTGCTTTCTTTGTGTGCGTCTCGTGACTAGACGCCAATTCTTCAACGAAAAGACTTTTCAGGAATCTGTTACTCGATACATGAACTAGCTGCTTCAAATCCTGGCTGAACGAATCACGATTCTTCTCGAGGAAACCTGTTGAACATTTTATGTGAGTGAACTAATGATATGAAGAGATTATTAATTGTCAGACATTGGAATAGATTGCTAACTGATCTGCTTCTATCAGTTATCAATTGATGAAAAATTATTATTATTATTTCACTCAATTTCATTCATGGATATATTGAAAATTTGCTCAAATGTTGCACGCCTGCTGCCATTCAAAGGCGAGTGATTGGCATATGGTATAATATACCACAGCCGCTGGTGGTACCTACCATATTTGTATTTTCTGTTTGGATATTCTCTTACCTTCCACATTGTAAAGTACAGTTCCAGCAAAATGGTGCAATCCAAAAGATGCCACTTTATCAGATTTGGGTTTGAAGTAGTATTTATCTTTTTGGTGAGTTGAGTGTACTTTTTCCAACATTGTTTTGTCTGTGCCCTTAAAATATTAAACATACTATTTAGAAATGTAAATTTCACATGGCGTTACAAATTTTAACATATGCTTAAAAAAAAGATATGAGTGGTGCTTGGTTTAGAGTCAGAAATCAATTTTTGAAATTATCAAATAGGTTTAAACTAATATCTGTAGCTACAGTAATTAGTAATTAATTACTAATTTAGTTGACATTAGGACCTAAAGCTTTAGAGACTGATTTAAACAATATAGTTTAATGTTTGGCCATGGTACCATGGTGCAACCTGAGCTCAAGTGAGATGGGGTTTAAGATTCATTTGACATGTAATCGGTAGAGGAGCCTTGTTTATATTTAGCAGAACGATGGTCGATATTATGCCACTTGAGCAAAACTGACAATTTGATTCTACAGGATTTCAACAGGATTTTCACAGCAAATAATTTGATCAACTTGACACTTGCGTATTTCATATATTGTTTTGGCATACCCGGTATGGTACTTTCAAAGTTTTTCAAGGTAAGCTGCAGGTTTTTAAATTTTGCATCACTCACAAGTCACAACAATATTAGTATTACCAAAAAACACAAATTACCTTGGGAAACTTCGACTCCTCATCAATTAGAGCCATTATGTTAATGGGCCGAACGCCAATAAGATTTAGAATCTCCTGATTATCTACAAACTCCATAAACGTCCAATTAATGCCCTCTTGCGTGTATTCTTTTTGCTCGAGCTTGAAGATGTGCTGCACAAAGAACTGCTGGAGGTTTTCATTGGCATAGTTTATACACAACTGCTCAAAACTGTTGTTGGTGAAGTTTTCAAATCCGAATATGTCGAGGACTCCAATGGATCTGGAAGAATCGGTTGTGGGATTGAATATTGTCGTGTTTATTTTCTCGACAATTAGAATGAACATTCTTCCATATATTCCCTTCACAAAGGCGTCTCTAGCTTCCATGGCCTGATCCTTGGAGTAGGAAGAAATCTGTTGAGGATAAGAACTGGTGTTAATTCATATTACAATATTGCATATTGCAATATTACAAAGAAGTTTGTCTTTCACAATATTGATAAATATGGTAAAATCAGTGACTATGATGAAAAATTACTTACGCAGCACTATGCTGTCTTGTAAAGAAAAAAAAATAGATGATAGTGGATTTCCATTCAGTGATTTAATGAAATAATTTCAAACCCATAGTACTGTTTAAAGGTATATGACCATCCAAAACTGTATTAATAACTCACCACTTTTTCTCCGTGAGCAAAAATTGTCTTCTTTGTTAGTGAGTCAATCATAAGACTTTTTGATACTCCCAACATTTCAGCTACCTTCTGTGGAATAGTATGATCAGGAATTTCTGAGGCATCCATGTTGGCTGTAAGAGAGTATTCATTCCATGTAAACATTAAAACCAAACAAATGCCAATGCATTGTAATTCTTTACAATTCATATTTTATAATAAACAGTGCAAGTCTAAGCAATAGTCTTACAGATAACAGTTCCTTTGTATTTTATATTTCCAAGGTGAAGAATAGCAGCAAGTAGTGTAAATATCTCCCAAATCTCTTCGTTGCTAAAGTTGAGAACTTTCATTGCACTTCGAATGACAGAAAACTCGGATGAATCATTTCGTCCTTCGCAGGTCAAACAATCTCCCTTGAAAAATAATCAAGCATAAATGAGTAGGTAGTCATTTTCTCTATTTTATTCAAAACTTGGCTTATCACAGAAATACAGACGGAGGTAAAGTCATGCGTACTATATTAGTTACTTTCAAATAAAATAGCATTGGTAAACAAAAGTTAATCATTAAGTACCGTAACTAATAATCAAATTTAATTATTGTTGCGATCGTGAACAAATCAATCGCAGCATTTATTAAGATTACTCAATTTTTCAATATAAATAATTAAATTACAGTTATCCACTGACCTTGGTAAGGTAGTTGTATTTTCCTGCAGTCTCAAGGTCTAGTTTCCGTTTCTCATCAATTGAAAGGCCTGCTAGCATGCAGTAGAAGATGTGGTAGTTGCGCTCACCACTGTTTTGGGACACAATTCGTGACTTTTCAAGGAGATATTGTTCGATAGAGGCACCTTCGATCGATCCGTCGTTATTGAAACTTATCTCAATGTATTTACCAAACCTGGATGAATTATCGTTTCGTACAGTCTTAGCATTCCCGAAGGCTGAAAGCAATAACAATTGAATACGCTAAGTAAAAATAGCTATGGCGTGTGCACTCTTAGAGGAAATTGTTATTAAATTGAACTTTGTTTTAGTATTTAAACCTTTCTATTGTCTGGTTTGGTTTCATTTTTAGTGTCCATAAAAACTTGATGACCACACCACTACTTTGGTGATGAACATTTACGACTTTAGGTTGCCCATACGCTGTTATATGATACCTGTAAATGACATTTCTTCCTTCGTGCCATTTAATAGAAATGCAATACTGTACTAGCCTTGAAAGTCAATCAAATAATTCGAGGTGTTTCAATTTCAACAACAAAAGTTTTAAAATCTTATTTCCAACTGGTTCATAATAGCATTACGAATTAGCATACGAAAAACTAGAAACTAGATGACATTCAGATTCACATAAGAGCTGTACCTTCAAGGATAGGGTTTGCCTCTATGATCTGTTGTTCAATCCACGAGTGTTTTCCGCTGATTGCAGCCAGATATTGCAAGATCAGCTTTGTATTCTCGGTTTTACCTGCTCCACTCTCACCACTACGAACAGTGAACAGTTTAAATTTTATTAAAAAATAAAGGCAACATTTACCGTGACATATAACTATTGGTACGGCCAAAAATACTATATAAAATAAGAAAAATGTTGTTATAGCATCGTATCACTCGTTTACCTTATAACAATGCACTGATTATGGTGAGTTTTCTTCATGTCTGAGAAACTATTGTCCCCGATAGCAAAGATATGCGGCGGTAGTTCTCCAATCTTACGATCTCTGTATTTCTTTACCTCATCACCAGTGTAGATGTTCAGCACTTGATAGGGATTCATTGCGACGAGAATAGACCCTGTATAAGACTATAAAATACAGTCATATTACTGTCACAATATTTATGTCAAGCACCAAACCATAGAGGAATAAGTATACTGTGGCAGTAACATTATTGTCTAGAGTCTACAGCGTAGATTCGATCAATTATTCTAATGAATGGAGCATCTAGATTTAAATATCAATCATCATTCATTTGAAAATTACTTATTATTCTGATACTTTGCATATCTTCAGAAATTAATACCATTCACTTATCAGAATGATAAAACTTTTGGACGAAAGTACATTTAGATGAAATGATTATAGTAAAGAGTTACTGCAAAGTGACTGATGAATAATTCAAAATTGAAATATTCATACAAACATACTCAATCTGGTAGGCCTGCTAATAAGACTCAGTTGATTGATAGATTTTCTAGAGAGTTCAATTTCAATATGACTGGTATCAATTTGTAATTTTTTATTCATACCCGCACCATGCATATAGGCCTACCAGCATTACAAATCAAAAAGAATCGTCCTTACGTCGCCTACTTACGTAAATCAAGTTCTTTGTGAATCGTGCGTGCATGTTTCGAAGAATAGTGTGCTCTTGGAGATCGCCTAATGTAATCATGTCTTCGGCTGTTTTGACTGACGTAACGTGCATCGGTTTGAGAACACGATCGTATGGAATAGACATTTCCTGTGTTATGGAGAGGTATTTTGTAGCAAGAACTTTGTTTTTACAGAACAAAATTTACTAGGCCTATAGTATATACTGTATATGTAATTAAATAACTACTCTAATTCAAGTGTATGTGGCTTTTCTTGGTTACCCATTGGGGTTATTATTTTATTATGTTACATAGCATCAGTGTGATTAGTCTGAAACTTGTTCAAAAATATATATACAATATTATTAATTTTTAATTTAAAAAACTGAATAAAATACATACAGATTTATTATCATAACCCACAATAATAGAAAATATTTGAGAGAATTTGTTTCTCTATAGCTCTTTAAACAAACTTTTTGTCTATTTTTACTTTTTAGTGTTAGGGTCCCATAAATAATATGTACAGCATTTTAAATTTTTTATATTATAAATTATATTACCACTCCATCGTCATCTTGTACTCTAATTCTCTTGCTGTCAGACGAAAGAATTTTAACAGCAATCGGCCCATCAAAATCTCCATTTGACATGGGCTTGAGCCATACATGGCTACCCTAAAATCGAATATGAAGGTTAGGATCATTGGTAGAATATTGAGTAGTCGTAGGCCTCTGCAGTATATCATCGTAATCAATTCGAGGAATTAAGCAGTAGGCCTATATTGACAAAATTCTAAAACAATGTAAATTTTAGTTTGTAAGTCGAGTAGTTTGAAAAGCATTTTGGTACCACTGTAATGTTTTAAATCCCCAATACTGATGTATTTTAAAAAACATATTCACAAGGTGACTTTTTTATAGTATTTTACTATTTGAGCATATAAATGACTGCATTTTTGCTACATCATATTTTACCGAATTCCAATAATTGATTTTCGAAAATAATTACAATTTTGGTTTGTCAAGTACATGCATTGCAATTTTTTTGTTACTACTGCAGTATTTTAAAACATCATTCCTGGTATAGTTGAAAGTAGTTACGTGCAAGTCTTGTTTATAATATTTTGAACATATCTTACTACATTATTGCTACATGTATGTACATCGTAGTATTTTACTGAAAATCAAAAACAACACTTACCATAACGATAACGTTTTTTGTAGACATTTTGACTTTTTTGTCTCTCTTGTATCAATATTAAAAAGCTTTACGGAGTTCTCTCATCCTGATTTATCCATTCAACGACCAAATTAAATATGATGTGGAATAAAATGAGTCTAAGGGCACTCCTTTCCACAAAACTAATTACACAAGAGCTTATCTGCAAAACAGATAGACCAAGTCTTTTATCATCTTGATGGAATTTGGTAGGCCTAATGATTTCCTTATCAAAACTGCTATCTGCATTATCAATATTATCTTTTACGATATCATTCAATAATCCAGTCACCTGCCAATAATAACCATTTCTCATTCATCATTTATTTTGTAAAAACTTACACTGATTTATTCTGTCCTATTACTGTTTGAGCATTCAAAGCCAAAAAGCACCGTATTCTGCTAGTGATACATCTACTGGTAATATGTTGTCATATTTAGGCCTAATTTAGAAAAGAATTATAAAAGAGTTACGTATGTCACATTTTATTTTTTCAAAGAGCTTTTTATAGCAAAGACTACTGTTGTCACTTAGAATAATTCACGCAATTATTCCATGATAGGTGAAGTTGAGTATTTGAAATATAACTCTAATCAAGTTCTGTAGGCCTACTATAAACAATATTTAAACTTTTTGATGTGCCGTAAGAGTTGACTGACCAGATTTATCCACTACCTCTACCAAGGTACAGAAGTACGGTATTGGAAGTAGAAAGGAATTATAATAGAATAATCGGAATAGGTAGGCCCTAAAGGTTGCATAGTAAAAGTTGAAAAGTTTTAAAGGTGCTAAATATAGAGTTCAGTATACGTTTAGTGTAATATATTTGTACCGTCAGAGCTAACATTAAGTATCGTAAGATTGTTGAACAAGTTTCTACTATGTACGTAATACTGTGATTACGTTAATTCTTAATCTGGTGTATCCCGGGTATTACTTTCAGGTCCATTAGAGAACTGACAATATTGATTAAGAAAAGAGTACGAGTACACTAATATACAATAATTTCTCAAACCTGAGTAATAGTAGCCATATAAAAGACAATTTGTAAGGAATAATTGAGTGAAGTTTTTAATAGCATAGAATAATTCACAAATACATCACAACAAAAAAAAGGCGTGTTGAACTAGACTAAAATAGTTCCTATTTTAATACAGTAGGAAAGAATTTAATGTGAATTTCTACATCATAAAGAGTAAACAAACCTGGACAAGCTAGTGATCACAATAAAGATAGGTCGGTCGATGTAGGTATTATTATGTCCCAAAATAAGTTTTACAAACATTTTGTTGGAGTAAATCATAGTCATCTTTTATTTGCGTTTCAATGAGTGGATCTATTAAATTATGCATGAGCTTAATCAGGACGTTATTGATTCTCTGTTTTGAAGTGTTCTCTTAGTTTATCAAGACCTCGGAACCGATGGGAAATTTGATTCTTCTCCTCTTTTGGTAGTTCTGCGTAGGTTTTGTCGTAGCCTGTTGGTTGAAAGCATGGGTCCCATCCAAAGTCTCGTGGGCCTCTTGGACTGACAATAATGCCTTCTGTCTTCCCTTGGAAGAGCAATACTTTACTGCCCTCCAGTCCCGACGAATATGCAAATGTGCATAAAGCATACGCTGACTTGTCTTCCCATCCAGCGAGCATTCGATGCAAACCTTCGGGGCCTAGTTTGTCCAGAAACCACTTTATGTACGGACCTGGAGAAATAGAAATTAAATTAATTAGAGTGAAGTTATTTACAGTATTGGAAAATTTTATTAAAATTTCAATAAATGAAATATTTTGCTTAGGTCCGGTTTTAGGAATAATACAGTACCCCGTAGGTCTACATCTGTAGATTAAGCGGCAACTAGCAGATTAAATTGTCATCACCCTTGGTTACCAATGATTACCAATTGCTTCGTTTTACCTCTCGCTCATTGTACTGCACACCTGAGTTTTCTCAGTGGTACCAACATTATAGAATTTATCTCTATATTAATTCACCTGGTAGACCTTCCATAGCATTAAAACAGAGACATGTATCCTCGATGATGACTGGACCTTTCACAATTCTTGCGGCCTCCTTACACTTGTTGATGCAGATGTCGTCTATTTCTCCTTGATATTCAGGTAAATCAATCTTTTGGCTGGTTACCTAAAAAAGTCGACATAAATAGTATTTCTATGCTTATCATTAAATTATTTGTGCTTCGCCCATTAATTTATATTGGGTTTAACGACGCACTACAATGATAACTAAGATTTATTCGCCTCGGATTAATGATTGACGGGATGATGAGATGAAGGTTTCGTAGAAAATTGAAAGGAGAGTAGGAAGAAAGCGGTCATGGCCTATATTGTAGGAACCATCTTGGCATTGATGTAGGCTACATAGGGATAACTAAGATCTATTTGCCTCGGATTAATGATTGACGGTATGATGAGATAGAAATTCTATAGAATAGAATTTTATATGTATAACATTTTTGCTAGTTTACATTGTACCACTGTGATAGCACATAACAATAATAATACATGCATGAAAAATGATAAATTATTGAACATTAAAATTCTGCAAAACCTGAGGTATCTGCGAACCTCGACCTGGCACTAGCCTCTAGCCCATAGGTGTTATACTAATATATTTGCTCTAGCCCATCGAACGAGTAACGACGTTTATTACAGCGTTTACCTAAAACATAGAATAAAGAAATAATTTTTGTCTACTAACACTCCCGCCGTCTTCTTAAATTCTACCCTAGTCTCTAGGTGTACCAACCAAATAACTCACCTCATGTGGAAATGATTTGCCTAAAATTGCTAAAACTTCTTCCAGCTTCTTCGCGTTACCCGTGACAAAAACTATTGGTTTTGACATTGTTATCGCTGTAATTGAATTATTATTTCTTTATGGTTAAATATAGAATTCCACGTTAGTACACAACGTTATCAACTAATGAGACATTGATTCTGCGATCGCCTTGAACGTAAACACACTAGGCAAACACACTAGGCATATTCACTTCTGAACAGGTGGCAGTTGGCAGCTCCGAATCGCCACCTACCGTTATCTCGTAAAAACTACGTACCCGCTGTATTTTCAAAGGATGACATTACTCGCTGGTAGGGCTAGGATGTTTATGACATATCATTTTAGTCTTTTTTTACATTTTTGGCAAATTAGATCTTTTTTCAGTGTTTTTTTTGCTCTAATTTCTTATTGTGAAGCCTTTTCAGCCGATAGTTGACTTCTCATTCATTTTTCAAATACACTTTCATTCAAAATTACTTGAATAAATTTACTTCCTTATTTAAAAATCCACTACAAGTGTACACACCAAGTTTGATTTTTGGCCAAAAAGGTGAAACAATTAGTAATCACAAGTAATTAGGCCTATAGCCCCCTACATACAGAAAAATCAATGTCAAATCAAAAACATTTTATAGATACTTTTTTAATTTGAAAGGTCTTTTTCTTCACTTTTCAAGGTACTATCTGCCTGTTTCAAAGGTCTTAAACATCCTAGCCCTACTCATAGATTTGTAGCATCCTGCATCATGGGAAACGATAGTAATTTAAGTACCTTACTCAGTGATAGAATGAATAGTTGTAAATATGTTTTCCTTGGCTGTATGGTGCCGATACCAAGCAGCTGAAAACAATGTTTTACTTGCTTCAATTAAATAAATACATTTCGTGAATAGATTGCTTATAAAAACCTAGGCCTATTACTATTAAAAAGTGAATGACTTGAGATAGTAAATAGGGTATATATTTGGTTTAATGAGGCACTATTATATCTTAAATGTTTTACCATAAGCGAAAAGTAAACACGAATGCTTTCAATGAAAGCAATTGGAGGTAAATAATTTTTAAAAGTACTAGTAACATGTTTCTTGTATTAGAACCCACCCTACATTATTATTGATGAATAACACATTAGGCCTAGACACAACATTTAAAAAGCAGATGTCTCAATGTTGATAAAATAAATAAAAAGATTAAATAGTCAAGTTCAAACAAACATTTGTCACTTTTTTCTCTGATCAGTGGATTTGATTCATTATGCAGAGTGCACAAATGGGCAGGGAATATATAGGGAATGGGGCTCAAGGATAAATATGGCAGTAATGAGAGAGTACATTTTGTTGGTCACGTAATTTGTTGACCGTTAGGCCTAAATTTTATTTTATCACTACTTCTAATACATAGACACATGCTTGCAGTGTGGTAGTTTTCCCCGAGAATATCATTAAGAATAGAGAAATCATGTACAAAATTAAAACTGAAACATCAACAGGTAGGCTAACCAACTAAAAGTATTGCAAAATGCATACTGTATCCATAATAATTTTGCAACACCTCTGGGAAAGTTATCACAAAGTTGCTACATATGTAGGGCTGTAATTAGGTAGCGTACCAACGAAGTGTGTTACTTTCCGCACCGCTCGGAATTCGTGACGTCGTATTAATATACTAATCCAGCATTTTGCAACATATATAATATATATACGTTTGTCGTTTGGTTGGGCACACATTACTGTGCCGGCAGATTCAACAGGATGTTTTGGCCAGCTGGTAGATAGGATACTTGACGCGATCGTGATAATTGGTAGGCAATGTCTTCTGCGGCTTCAATCCTCCTCAACTCGACTAGACCTTCACCAGCTTCACCGAATGACTTGGCTAAAAGTATAGCAGCTTGGGCATCTCCCTCTGCTGTTATGACAGCAGCCTTCTTCGATTGCTCGGCCTAGTTATAAAAATTATACATATAAGTTTTTACATCTAGGCCTACTGGTATAAGGCTACACATTTTTACAGTGGTCGAAATAGCGTACATACATTGAGATTATCTGGATGTATGTATACATACAAAATTATAAAACACTTTGGCCAGCACTTTACGCTCGACTGTAAAGCTACAAAAGAATGACAAACGAGAGGACTTGACTTCCTAAATTACAATTCTCCTCCAGTTCTCGTACAGCGAGAAAACCTCGACATTTCAACCAAACAATTTTTTCTTTCAAATTTGAGATCAAAAACGGTATATATTTCAATGCGTTTGAAGTAATTTGTTACTCTAAATTAATTGCAGTAATATTTATAGAACATCACCTTTTCTACGAGGAAGCGCGCTTTTTCGGCATCTTGTTGTGCTACTTGTTTCAACTCAACGGCTTGAGTGAACTCTTTTCCAAAAGTTAAATGTGTCTGGAAATAAAATAAGTCATTATTTCACAGGCCTGTGGCAGGCATAATAGGAGAACACATTGAAAGAATCACCTTCAAAACTTACAATTGAAATGTCGTCCAAAATGACACCAAACTGAGTTGCACGTTCCATCAAGTCCTCGCTGACTTTTTGAGATA
This sequence comes from Brachyptera putata, assembly GCA_907164805.1. Taxonomy (NCBI): domain Eukaryota; kingdom Metazoa; phylum Arthropoda; class Insecta; order Plecoptera; family Taeniopterygidae; genus Brachyptera; species Brachyptera putata. The sequence goes on from OU015464.1 coordinate 17,266,703, forward strand.
CAATTTCTCGTTGCGTGATTAATTCACCAGCATCAAACTGGGCCTAATGAAATTGCAGAACATAGTACATATTTAGTTTTTCATTTTCAACCCAATAGCTCACTCTGCTGAAATTTTTTGAATTGCGAGTACCGGTACTTACGACAACAGCTTTCAAGACTTCAGTCGTAATGGAAGGCAATACTCTCTCATCGTAATCAACACCAAGTATTGTGTAGATTCTAGGTAACTGATCTGGGATAGGTCGGAATAAAATACGGAGTGTGATATTGACGTTCTGCAAATCTGAGAAAAAAATAACATATGAAAAATGATCAATGAAAGAAGAGATAACAATACAGCTTCCCAAAGCATCAATGTTCCACCATGTTTATCCTTTTTTTGTACCTTAGACTAGGCCTACTTGCAGACAGAAAAATTAAACTTCTGAATAGGATTCCAAGGTGTGATTAGAATTTTTTAAGAGAAAATACACCAGCACGAAATAGGATTTGTATTCCAATAAACTAAAAATAAGCCGTATCATTTGACAGAACAAAAACAATGATCGTTATACCTTTTTTCCACGGGTAAGACCAGACAGCGTGGTCATTTCGTCACCCATTATATTCAATTATTTATATTACTTCTAATGATCAATTATTTAAAAGCCATAAATGAACAAACAAAACATCCAGTACCGTATATTGTAAATTCCTGTACCATACCCCAGGTAGCTTGCATGTCACATGATTAGCAGCAATCCACAGGTATTCAACTGCAAGTAATTAATAGCACAACATTCAAGTACCTGAAGCAATTCAAGAGATTATAAAAAATGGTGTATTACCTTTGCTTCCTGTGATCACAGGTACATTTCGAGGTCTGGAACGAATGTCGAAGATGACAGGTCGCTGAACCCAAGGAATAAAGAAATGTGTTCCTTCTCCTACGACGGTATTTTTTATTCCCGCAAACCGATCAAATATAACAGCCCTATGGCCTCCATCAACTAGAAAAAAGATCAAGTGAATCATTTTGCCTAATTAGACTAACGGTAGGCCTACCCAATATTAATTACAAGTTTATGTACGTAGCTATATGCCTACGATTCGTAACAGTCCACACTAATATCAACACATGTATTAAAATTATTTCAACGCCGAGTAAAAAAAAATGCTAAAGGCTCATTTTATTACATGGGAAACATGAGTCTAAATCAAATTTCAAATTATTACAGCATTTACTTCCCCAGACGTGAGCCAACATCATTATTATACAGCCTTCACGGTACACACATCTAGCGTCTGTACATACGGAATACGGATTAATGCATTCAAGTGAAGTGGATGGAAACTGTGATTGGAAAAGCCAGAAGACCAACAAGTGGGCCAGTTGATAAATTCAAATGAGCAGATGGTAGGCAAGAAAGTATCAACAAAAGGAAACCGGTCTGCAGTTCTGACACCTATGCATGACGTTATGGTGGCCTACATCGGTTTTCAAAGAGCTCAATATCTTCGCTACGTCTAATGCCAGTCTTTCTGTGACAAGCTTATAGATAGTTGTACCATTAAGTATAGGCCTATAGGTGGTTGTACGCTCACATTACGTCAAAAAGTATATATTCTAGGCCTAGTATGCTTACCGTTATATAATGCAGAATTAACAACCCCTCCGATCACTGCCAATCCTAATCCGGCTTGACCGATTCTGTTGAAGAATTGTGCTGCCATTTTGTTACTGCTTTTCCCTTTGGATCACAACTATATATTTAAATCTGAAATAACGGAAATATGCAATCACACACTTCATAAAACAGGCATAGTAACTGGGCAGACAGGCCTAGCCTAGAATGATAACGCCGGGTAAGCTGTGGGCATCAAGTATACAGAAGTGGGCCTAGTCCTAGGCTCACCAGTGTTTATGGCCTGCCAACAATTACGTCATACAATGTCTGAAAGAGGAATAAGCAAGGAAGAATGTGTTTTCGAAATATTCAATTAATTTTGAATACTATGAATGTGATTACCTGTGAGACTAATCTCTACTAATTGTCGTAAAGTACTTATTTCTAGTATTACGTATCTAGTAAAACGTGATAAAAGGATCGCGGATGGGCATTGACTACCAAAATCTTAAGAAGTAAATTGTGGTGTCAAGTAAATAGATTTGCTTACTGAGCCAGCGAGACTGTGCTTTCTTCTAGTTTGCAAAATCTGTCACTAGTTGCGCTACTAGTGGCAAATAAAAACAGCGGTACTGGAGCTGAGAAATAAAATTTTATCTCTACAAATTTGTATCTAGTGATAATTATGCGTACATAGTAGGATAATTATTATAGCTATTGTAATTTGTAGATAGCTGTTGTCCTAGGTATATGTAAGTATCAGTATATTTTCTATAAGATGCATTTAAATGTAGCTTGATTCCTTCATGGAACACTTTTTGTGACCGCAACCGTAACTTGCTAAAATAATCATCAATAAAAAAATATAGATATTATTCTAAAAATTTGGAATTACCTGTTATAGGGAATCGATAAATATCTCTCGCGTTGATGAATGAGCGAAGACAGCGAAGTAAGAAAGAAGAGGTGTATTTTACAAATTGATTGGTTAATTATCTGGAATAATTGAGTAGCAAATTCTATAATTATGATATATTAGAGATTTTCTCAAATTCCATTATTTAAAAAAGGCCGGCTCGAGCCTTCTCTAAAACTGCATACTGTCACTTTTACATGAAACAGTGAAGTATAGGTCTACTGAGTAGGCCTACCATTAGGAATCAACAGACCAAGTTGGACGAAGTGGAACGTTCGCGATCTGTGGAGATGTTTGATTTAAAAATTGTTTTAAAAAAACTAGAATTCAATTACTTGGAAGAAGATGGGAAATAGTTTGTCCTCATTCAAGTAAAAGCACTCTTTATTTTCGTTATTATTACATCTTCTCTCACTGTTATTAGTTATTGTATTCTTAATTTGTCACATTTCATCAGTTAAGTACCCGGTACTTAGTTATAAATAAACAAATAATATAGATGTGTATTTGGATGGCATGGCTCGTATTTCAAAAATTTCATTCTCATCAATCTTGCAGTTGTTATTGTTCATGATTTTCCTAAAAAACTAAACAAATACAAATAAATTTATTTATCCCAATAAAGATTGATAAAAATGAAACATAAAGCCGAAAATTATTAGTGCTAATTATAAAACATAAAACAAAAGTATAAAACAGAAAGAATTATTCATGACATAATAGGCCTATTCGGGTTCAATCGGTTTCATGAATATATTATAATGAAGAAAATAATAATGAAACTCTTTGTTTAAATAAGTAATTGGGTAATATTACCATCCTTAGAAATCACCTTACGGTCAACAGCTAAGGTCCTAATATTATCTACATAAAAACAGGCGATCTTATATTCAAGAGTTTGTCAGTTGTTTTATGAAGTTCCTTTTTTTTCTACTATAATTGTATTGTGTTCTATATTATTTTTCTATAATGTATAAATTAGGTAGTATATGTTATTATTAATTTTGTAATCTTTCCTACGAATATCGATCATTTTACTTTCATGTTGCATGTTATACTGTTACTGTGTCCAAGTGGCAACCGTATTTTCGGCAGTGTTTTTAATAAAAACTTATACATATGTAATTAGGTACAGTATGCAGTAAATACAGTATGCAAGTAATTATTTTATATATATATATATACATATATATATATATATATATATATATATATATATATATATATATATATATATATATATATATGGGCCTATATATATATATATATACATTATATTATATGTTTATGTTTATGTGTGTGTGCGTGTGTGTCGACCACATGCAGCATGATGAAAAAAACATTTTACGACACTTTTTGAGCTTTCCGCCCGTACAACCGTAACCTCACAAAACATCAAAATAGTTGAGTATGATAGGTGTTTTGAAGAGACAAGCTCATTCTCACCCCCATTCTTCAGGATAACAAACAATTTGAAAGGAATGAATATGAAATTGATAAAGAACGGTTCAAATTTTTGCACCCTCTCAAGCTATAAGGGATGAAAAGATTCCCTTTGTGCATTCTTATCGTGTTTGTATCGGTATTTCCGTCTGCAAAATATATCAAGAATCCCAGCTTCATATTCTATCGTTCTTGGACACGTTCATTCTTTAGTAAATTATGACGTCATATAAATAACTAGAACGAAGTACGAGTTACTTATATGAATTATTCGAAATCTGTATACAAAACTTCATTTGAAACAATCAAGTCACTGCCTTCTTACACGTGCAGCTAATTGATGTGGACCAATCGTTTTATGCTTCACTTGTTTCTATACCTGCTGATTCGTAGCGGTATATAGTAAATATATATATATTGAAAGGCTGACCCGATTCGTGTAACATTTTTGAATATTGTGTGAGTTATAATTAATTTCTTAAATATTTCGAAGACATTTTTTTTCCACGTTTTTACCACGGAGTTATTCTCATCGGGGGTTTCAAATGTTCAAAATGGGGTGTCTTTAATAGTGATTCAACTGATTGCGCCTCAAATTGCAGTGTACCAAGTTCCATCGAAGTATTTGTTTTACCATGTGGAGTGAGAAAAAATATACTTCATAGTTATCGAGTTCGATAAAATTCAGTCTTTGCTAAGTATTCTTACGCTCCTCCAAAAATAAAAGTAAGCATGCTATACTAATTTAGTGCTTTTATCCAGTTTAGTTTAGTTGTTCCTTAATATCATAAAATATTGATTATTGTTTACTTAACGAAACGACCCCACCAACAGCGAGGTTGTACGGGGTCATAAAATATTTTCTGAGTAGGTAACGCAATTTCTTTTTCTGGAGTCAGACCTGAAAATAAGCTGTATTGAGGGTTAAGTTGGTCGGCCGCTGTCTTCGCTATAACCTCGATATATCTTGCCTGGAAACTATTGAAAAAACGCATTTTTTCAAAAAATTCAGCACACCTTCAATTCTACTACATAATGGAATGAAGAAATCTGATGAAAGTCCAACTTGAAAAGTACTTATCACGACTCAATTGTTTATAAAAATCTTTTGGCTCAAATATTTTCATATTATCCACATTTTAAATACGTAAATGTTAACTCTTATTTTCAGAGTTGATGATAGTACGCCTATACTTTGGCCATCTATTGTCTTCGGAAGACCGAGCTGCATCGTGTTATTAAGTAGGTATTAGTAAATTATTAGCAACAAATATTGTCTGTACAAATTCGAGACCTAATAATCTGGCATGCGGTTAAAATTAGTGTAATTATGTAAATTATTGCTTGTGGTGAACCTGAAAGAAACGAAAAAACGTTTTGAACTTCACAGTTCAGTGGTCAACTGTGGAGCACATGGGCATCTTAAGCACGTGTTTATACTGATTAATATTCTCAATAATAATATCGTATTGTAAGGAAGAGTAAGCCATGCATAATAATGACTTCCGGACCAATAAAAAAACAATAAACTCATTGTTAATTATTAATAACGTAACATCTATCCATTTATCGAATATTACCCACTGTACACGACCACGAAGTTGTGTCCAGAATAAAATTTATGTACAGGTGTGTTTTCTGGTCCCTTCAAACTAATTCTCACCTTGAAACTGTGATTATTATTATAATTATATAAGAAACTACACGTTGAGATGAGATGGATAGGTGGAGGTAACGATCATAATGGGAGATTCCCTCAAGGTCATTTCAGTGGCGTTAGAAATAAAAGTCGATGGCATGCAAGTATAACCAGTCATAGACAATCAAAACACTAACCGGTTTGCTGGACTGGTTATGCAAGGGTAACAATGACACTAGTTCAATGTTGCTATTACCTAAAATTAATTCAAAAAAGTTCAATAATCGAATGAAATTGTCGAGAAATTATTGACCCTTTACAACAAATGAGTGTAATGATCTCGATTCTATAAAATGGAGTTACTGTAATTCTTTTTCCTCAGAAAAACAAGGATCAATACTGTTGGAGATATGTACTGAACCAAATATTATGGAAGTAAAAGAAGTATATAAGTAAATCTAGTTTTTAAAAGTAATGTAAATTTGATATTTATAATATATATAAATGTTTACAGACTTTTGATGGTGTTGAGCTGAAATATATTAAATTATTTTGTTTTTTCTCCAGACTATTGAAAATTTAGAAAAAAGTGTATTCGTTGCCAGTTTTCTGTAAACAAGGGTCAGCGAGTTCAGTAAATCTTACACAAAAATAGAAAAATGCATTTCTATGCAGTTGCGGTCTGGGCTCCCGTGTTTTGCTTTTGGCGGGTCACAGCGGATTCACGAAGACCGCGCTGTTCGTTTTTGTCAAACTGAGGGTAGAGAAAACCAAATCAAATCCAAATCCTCTAATTCCCATTTCACCATTCACCACTAACATCAGAACTAGTGTACAAGACTCATTAGGTTTTCGGAGCATAGATATTTGTTAACGTATACACTGATGACGGTACTGTTAAAAGATGCAGTGTATCGAATAAAATGTGTTGGTTGATTGTTGAGCGGGGGGTGTGAAGCGGTGTTTGGAAGAGCCGAGCAAGGCGGTCGTTAGCTGGCAGTTCGTTTGCTGCAAGCGCTCGGCACGGTTGCTTGAGAAGCAGTTTTGTGTGTATAGATGTGTGAGTGTGTGTTATTAATTACAAAAACATTACATAAAAAGTATACCTGAATAAGAAGTAAGTTTAAAAATGTGTTGTTGATACCTTTAAGTTTGATAAATTCAATGAAGTGGCTAGAATTGTTTTATTTACCGATGGAAATTAATAACATCGAACTAGCTGTGGTGTTATTTTTGAATCGAGCGAGATGTTTGTAGCCATTGCCGGGTGTTCAAACGTCAGATCTTTATCAGAATGTTTGGAGACCGATATATAAACTGTCTTTGAATGAATGAATATTCACATCGACTGTGAGAAATAATCGTTCGTTATATTAATACATCTTTTCGATGTTTGTAACAGTTTATTTTGGTTTCGTGTGATGCGCTTCCTGGTGTATGTAGTAAATGGTGGGGATCTGGGATATTATTGATTTTACGGTAGAGAGAAGTACACGCCTGCTAGTAGGCTTAGTACATGCGTGCAAGTGTTAGGAGAACACTAATCAATTTTGTTTTTAATTGTTCTCTAACTTATCTGAATTTAATTACACATTCTGGTGGAAAGCCGCTTTTGAAGTTATACCCGGAAAGTTGAACAGTGTGTGAAAGGTAGTCGTAGAAGGTGTGATAGCCGAGACCGATAATCGACAATCGCACGTGTACTTCTGGAAAACGACTGTATTATTGGTGACTTTTGAAACTTGAAATTTAATAATTGAACTGAATTCTTCCAGGAATTATTTATCATAGGATATACATCTGAAATATTTTCTTGGATTTTAAATGTTTGTGTGGTTTTCTAGTTTCTGGGTTGTTAGTTTGTGAGAATTTTTAATCTTGGACCATGGTTGGACCCGAACCTTGTGTTGAAAATGAACAAATAATTTAATAATTCATCTGAATCTATCATTATCATTCAGATTTTCTCGTTGTACAGCCGTACAAATCAACTATCGTACTTATTAAACCTATAAATTGAGATAGTTTATAAAATATAGAAACCCTTCTATTATATCGTGAATAAACATTTTTTTCATGCTAGATTTCCACTCCCCTATATTAATAAACCGATCATTAAAAGTGTAATATATTTTCATTTCGTCTTTCTGATGAATGCTATTTTTCCGTGCTTAGTGTATGGCGTAGTTTAGACTGCGACATGTCACGAATATTCATGTTTCTTAGGAGTCCTACGCCGTATACATGCAGTGCGACTGCAGAGATTTATATGATACACGATTGTCTTAATACCAGAGACGTGGCCCGCCTGTTTAGATTATTTTAATACCTACTTTGTACACGATGACAATTTCATACACCATTATTTAATTTGTATGCGGCTTGTGATCAACGAATTAAAAACAAACCGCTGCTACACACGATTCGAGAACGGCCTAACTTGAATTAAGGTTTATTAAAAAAAATATAAAGTCAACATAAATGGGTAGGATGTTTCAAGCTTGGAAAATGTTGAATTGAATGACGTATGTAGACTATGTATGGAAAGATGGGTGGCGATCAATATGTCCATGCGCTCTTGCATGGCCATGTTGCCCGCGACTTTTTGAATACCGCCTGCTATTTTCAGAGAAGTATAGTGGAACTATTATAGAAGTGTTGACCCATAGAATGGTTGAACCATACTTTTTAAAATTCTTGGCATAGAAGAATGAGTTCCCAATTCACTTCTAGTATATTGCAACGTAACTTATAGTATGTACCGGATACATACTACATAAACTACATACGCTACATATTATACTATGTAGTAGGTATAGTGAGCTCCAGTGTTTTGAACCCAAGTACCAGTAACATGAAATTCTCTACAAGGGGAAGCCTTCACTATTAATGTGATTGATATATATTTATTTTCCCAAATTACATTATTATCAATTATCATAAGTTCAACATTTGATAATCACACTTTAATTCACAATAAATGTACACATATAACACAAACATCACTTTGCTGCATTATAAAATATGTATCTATAATATTGCATTCAGCCGTATGTTTAGACTGAAAATTCTATCTGTCTTAGTCTTACTAAAAACCCAACGCTATTTTAAACGCAATATAGACGAACATATTGGACATTTTCTTGGACATACGTTGATTAATCAAATTTGATAACTAAATGCATGCCTCATGAGTGAAGGCGAGCACAGGAAAATCAAAAATCTCCATACCCACGTTCATGGTAGGAAATGAAAATCTCCTGCGTGATGATGCCAATCGAAACGGCCAAAAGTACTCGTGATTTGAGTTGAAAAAAAATATGCATAATCTAGAGAAATAATATTAGCGGTATTTCGTGATAGTTATATACCTCAGGCTACATAAAATGAAAATTTAAACTGCATTCTCAGTCATGATATTCAAAGTTAAAACAGAATTAGCCTACAAATGCAGTCGTAAATAATTGATCAATTTTCAGCTTTATTCATCTATTATATCCATGTTTTACCTCGACTAATCTCTTGATAGAAGTAGAACGAAAGGAATGATGTCCGAGGTTTGTTTCTACATTTCATCTTCATTCTGCAATAACACAATTCCCTCCTATTTCGATTTACATCTCGACTCGACTAGCTGTATAAGGAATATAGGTTTCATTTAAACTTGGAAAAAAGACGTCGTGTATGAAGATCTTCTATAATAGGGATGTATCCATAAGGTATGGTTGAGCGATTGTGTCTGAGATTGGAATGGGTGGAGATGAAGAGGATGTATGATATATTCTCCCGCGTGTGCGCATCCATTTTGCTTGCTTCCAACCTGTCAGAGAGAACTCACAGAACTATTCTTTTCTTTCCCTTTTGAGAGCGCAGGAGATACGTTGGGCGAAGGGAAGGAGGGGGATGTTTTTCGATCTTATGTTAACCCCACTCGGATATCTTATATACCTTGATGGAAGTAAATCTTATACGTAAACACACAAACCACCCCACCGACAGGAGACACTCACAAGGGCTGAGATCAAATTACGTATCGATGTCGATGATTTTATTGTATGTAGGCACAAATTTCTGAACATTGGCCGAAAAATAGTCCCGGTCGATTTATCAAAAAACTAGTTTGATTTAAACGGAAATGATTATTTCCAATCTTCTAGTAGTTTACAATGTTAAAGTTATTAATCTCTCTTGTATTTTTGATTCCACTATGTTTTATACAAAATATTTGATGAATGGTTCAGTCAATGTTGTTTTTAATAACATTGTTATTTATAGGTATAAATGTTTTTAGTTATTTTTTTTGGAAATTTCCTATAAGCTTTATTTGTAAATATATATTCCGTCATAGTTAAAAAATAGTTACCCATGTGTAATTTGATTATAGAGAATGTTAAAGAATGACTCCCAAATTTTATTCATGAGTGAATTTACTTTTTATTGTTAAAAAAAAATCCTCCAATTTTCAATATTTTATTTTATTGGAATTCTTTTATCAACGAATTTCATTTGAAGCGTCTGTCTACATCATATAATTCTGGGGCTTTAGCTTTGTAATATAAAAATACTTTTCTGCTTTCGCATTAAACAGTTAAAAATTCTCTTATGAATTATTTGCAACATCATTTTTCAGAATTACGGTCAACACGCTTATTATCAGTCCTACTCGCGGATATATTTTTGACATCGTTCTTAGTATGTCTATATAAGTTTTCCGAACACGAACGGCTATAACTGGGACTATTCCCTATTAATCCCCTGCTCTAAATATATGTGTGTGTGTGCATGTCTATATGGCCATTTGATATGCATCTCAGGCATGGCTAGGACATCGCGTGCCCGAGAGCAGTCGGCGCGGGCCGGAATGCTCAAATAGCATTTTATACCACGTTATACTAACTGAAATAAACCTAAGGCGGCTACTACTACTTTTAGAGAAATTCCAAATATTGCTTGTTCGAAATCGGCTACTGACGAACAACCCTGACAAGCATGCAACGTCGATTTTCCATCACACGACATACAAATACCGCGTACTTGTTAATTCGTAATAAAAGTTGAATAACTCCATTCTTGATTATAGATTGCACTTTTTTTTATTTTGCAGGTATAGCGTATCGTGCCGTCGTCACAGCCCCCGATGTGTTGAAACAAGCGTGTGGTTCGTGTGGAATTATAGAAGGCAGGGGGTCAATTATTTAACGTTGTTTACTCAATCGAGTGCTATTGTTACGAGAAGTAGTGACAGTGTCGACGATGATGGAGGGGCTGACGATCGTCCTCGTGACGATCCTAGCCACCCTCTGGTGCCCCGGTATATCGGGTGGTGGACTGCCGATACGGCGCAGTGTTGCCGTCATTCCCCACGACATTTATCCCGGGTATAGTATCAAGAAATTCGAAGGTAGTACTGGCGATCAATTAATGAATTATCGTCTCCTAGAGACGGGATTCTCTCAGTTTTTCACTGTGTTAGAGGACGGATTAGTGATGACTACGTCGGATTTAACTCCACTCGTTAATCGACCCGTTAATCTGGTAGTCCTCGAAGAAACACCAAACAGTACCGCGACGCATACCTTGCAGCTTTACGTACTCGATCGGCATGATATGTTGCGGTTTGAGAGTGAACTGTACGAGAGCGGTGAGATTCCCGAAAACGCCGAACCAGGAACAAAAGTAGCGTCAATTCCCGCGTTAATTGCTTCTGGAGAGGGTGTAGGAGGATTTCCTATACGTTACACGATTATAGCTGGAAATGAGGAAGGCGCATTTGCTTTGAAAATGAATGACGATAATGAGTTTTCGAATGTAACGAGCAGTAGTGGGGAGGCGGGCGTGAGTATTGTAACGACAAAGCGTTTGGATCGGGAGGAAATACCGGCTTACTCGCTCGTAATCCAGGCTGCAGATAGTAGAGGGATAAATAAAGCCCGTACTCAGGTTAAAATTGCTGTACTCGACGAGAACGACAACAGCCCGGTGTTCGCTCAGCGCATATACAGGTTTATGTTAGGGGACGGCAAGAAAAGTATTGACGATAAAGGTACTTCCGGTTGGAAGCGGTTCTCGAAGATCGGTACCGTGTCGGCAACGGATGCAGACGGTGATCACGTGGCATATCGCTTAGCGGTGCCTAGCAACCTTGTCGTCATCGTCCCCCAAACAGGTGACCTGCTGCTCGCTGGTGAACCTCCAACTGTGCCCGGTGAAGACTCTGAATACGAGATCACTATCGAGGCGCACGATATACGAACACCGAGTCGCGTTTCTAAAATTCCTGCCCAAGTTTGGTTGCAATATAATTCCCCGATCGAAGAGGATGACGTGAAATTACAGGAGGTCGACGTAGTTCATCGTATTGAGAAACGACGTGTGACTCGAGCGGTACGACCGACTAAGAGGATCGAGTTTACAGAGGCCGACGGCGAGACGGAGGGCCGTATTGTGTTTCAGCTTGAGAAGGAAACGGAGAGAGAAACGTTCAAGATTAGGGATGAGAACCCTTGGGTAACCGTCGAACCTAATGGGGCGGTGCGTGTCAAGAAGAAGTGGGACTATGAGGAGCTTGGACCCGAGAAAACTATCGACTTCTGGGTGACCATCACGAACGCCGGCGGAGGAGGTGAGTTTACTGGAAATACTTTTCTTTTCTATTATTAGGACTTAGATTAGGTTCAGAAGCTGATCATTAAAAGTGTGTACACTATTAATTCCCAAGTCAGTACCAGCATATTGGTGATAATCAATACCACAATAATTTCTAATCGATTACTTTTTTCTTTGGTAACCACAGACCACACGTTTTGGACCGGGTTGTAGACCCGTTTTGACGGGATGATAGGGAAGCAATACTTGTTAGGCCTATTACCCTTGGTTTCATATGCTATTTTTGCACCCCAACTAATAACTATAGATAATTAATACTTGATTAAGAGATCGTAAAGCTGGCTCTCAATGGTTTTATTAAATAATGGTCCATTTTAACTCGGGAGTGTTATACCATAGAATATTTTGAAACCGTTAGGGATTTATGGAATTACTTTTAGGTGTGCTCTTGCCTGTAGAGTAATTCCATGATCATACGTTCTTCGTTGGGATTGTGAGCCCTGCCCTTTATACCCCCAAGGCGTTTATGATTTAGTATATAGTTTCGATATTCGTCGCGATAATTTATACGTGGGCGTAGACGCTGAAGATCATGTTCGGTCGACATTGATTTTCATAATTAAGAGTTATTCAATCATTGGCCATGCCATACTATACCCACTTATAACTGAGTTGACTGATGTTAACGACTGGGAACTTCCGAGACGTGGTGTTAACGGAGAGGGGAGACGGTCGATCGCACTGCCAGCACTCGTGGTTGAAATATGTCATATTTATGACATTGTCAAAGCACTCGACAATGATAAGAGAGTGTATCCTGCCTCTCTTCTGCTTAGCAGCATCAGTCATTGGTCCAACTCGGATAAGAATGTTGATACTAGACTACATTGTTGATTGGTGGTCTCTTTTATTAAGGCGAATTCTGATTGGTTGATGTTATGAACAGAACTACGAGGAAACACCAATTACAACGTCAGTATATCGAGTAACCTAAAATACCTATAAATGAACCTTCAGCCTCATAAGTAGTATAGCTTGAACTAGATTGGTTATTTTTTCCATTTGTTCAATGTTCACGCGTTATTTATTAAATAATATATAAAATATCCACTGTGTTTATTATATGCCAAATGCATTACATTACCATATATCGATGTCACAAACATCTAGAAATGAGAATTAAGCTTAATAAGATTATAACTATATACACGCCCTGGAAAATGAAAATGTATTAGCCTCGTATACCAGCTATCATAATCGTTTAAGCCATGAATTTAATTAATTGAAACCAATACATTATTGTTACCTTTCCGTGCCCAATTGTCTGTCACTGTAAGTTGCTGAAATTGCGTGTTTTATACTGCATTATTGTATCTACCGGTATACCAGTTGGGTAATTTCGCCCATTCTAATAATTGATACGACTCTTGTGTCGATTTGACACGTCGCGCGTTTCGTTATTTACTTGGGCGTTTCTTAATTGTTACTATTCAGTTCACCAATATCTATAGTTACATCTGAACATACAATCGTGATATCATCCTTCACCATCAACCACTCATAGGGACAAAGAGGCTTTACATGTAGAGATCAGTGGACAATGAATTGTGATGACTACCATTATCAAATCACTCAGCCAATATTGCTGGTGGATGTTTTTAGTAGTTTTCAAATCGGAGTCGCCTAATTTTCGACATGTAACCAGTTCCATATAGTGCAATCGGACATACGATAACCACACCCTTTGCTTGCATGTTGCGCCCATTGTAGATTGTGTTCTAGACCCTGATGGAGTTATAAATATATCTACAATTTCTGTTGAGCAAATACGCGTTTCAACTTTGACCTTTACTTCGATCTCACCCCTCACTCGTCCTCATCACAGGTCGAATTCGAAACTCATCGTGGCTGAACGTAGAGTGTATAGAAGGGTAGGAACAGTCGTTCGAAGTATTGCTGTATTGACTATATAGTGTTGTTTTAATTTTGTAAAGTGCTCAAGTATTGTCGACGTCACTAATCATGCGGTTAGGAAAAACAAGTACATTTACGACTGAGCCGATATTTTAAAAGATATATTATACCGGTACCGGTGTATGGCACTTTTATTCTTGTTTTGATGATAAGTATTGTTTGCTTTAACGACTCACCGCAGCTATAGGTGATGGATTTTATAATAGCTAGGCCTACTTTAATGCACACGCTCTATATCTCTGGAACTTATACCGTTCAAGTCTGTGGTATACGTTGTTGTATTGGTATAACTTTACAGCTCCGCGGTAAACATTTCATCTATATAATAGTTATAGGGGCCTAATAGGCATAAAATAAATGTTCTCGTTCCGTCGATAAATTCAGTAAATTCATAATTTATCGACAAGACGTGTTTGGTAGGTGGAGAATTTGTAGTAACGATGTGTTTTGTTTGTTTAACGACTCCCCGTTTACGAACTTAACTGACCTCGAAGATGTATAGGTTTGGCCAATTTTGTTCACGGGACTTGTGCCATTGGACAGCCACGGGATAAAATCTGATCAAGATGATCAACTTGGAATGATGCAGAAACTGAAGTAATCTATTTAGTTACATTCCTTTTTTAATGCTGCTTAACGACCTCACCAACAGCTGGGTTGTGTAGGGGTACGACTGAGAGGGTGATAATGAAACGATGAAAGAACGTTTACAAAAACCTATGCTTTATGCGGGACTCGAACCCAAGCTGACTTCAGTTCCTAACGCATTGCAATAGTTGTCTGAGCTACGGGGCGGCTTTACATTACTTTAAATCAGCATAATTTATAATCATATAATCATTGCTTGTGAATTGTGATCACAAAATATTATGTCAAATATCATCACTCATTCTCTCTTCTTGAGACACATAACTTTCTATAAGACTTCTTATAGGCCTACAGGTAGTTCAGAGGAAGGCTCCAGGCGAAGACAGTAATAGGGCATATGGTTTCTCCAGGACTGAATAAGGTGGAACCTTGAAAATGGAAATGAGGTATTCTTATTCTCATTTGCTTATATATTATAGTTCAATTTTTTCTATCGTATTGTGGGTGTGCCTCTTCTATACAATCATTTTCTTTCTCGACGATTTATTTTTCTCAGAAATGAAGCGATTTGAAGCTTCTCGGTATATTTGTTTGTAATGCGTTTCTAATGGTTCCCCCTATTAAAAAACTTCAAAGGGCTGTTGTCACCTACTTTTCAATTAGTTATTATATAACTTTCGTAGATGCAAACTATAAATTCGTTTTGTTTACTTTGTGACTATACCCAATTTTATTCTTCACTCTAAATTATAATATGCATGGTGAGAATGCAATTCCATAATTTAAGTAGTGTTGAATATTAAATTTAACGTCTGTCTGTGTGGCTAAAAGCTTCGCTGTGCGGTCATAGGTCACTACAGTCTGACGACCTGAGAACTGTAAGTTTACCTCAACTACCCTTGTGGCTTTTACCAACCAGACCATGTTATAGAATATATGTCTGATCGTATATACTTGAATTTACGAATTTAGTTAATCAAACCCACAATCTGTTTTCAAGTCATGACAGTGGAAGATAATCGAACTAAAACTCATACATGGTAAATCAAATCTAATTATGGTACATTACGGTGCTTCCTACATTATTAATCTGTCATGTGAAATGTAATGACGTGAAATTAAAGTTGTATGTTATTTTTCCATCAAAATTCAATTTTGAATGACAAGAAAATTGATAATTTTTTGAATAATTTAAACAGTTCTTTAATTTCAGTACTTGACTGATTTCGGGTTTGAATTTGCGTTAGGTTGGTCAGCGTGCTGAAACGAGTATGTGGGTAATAAGGGAGAAGCCCCTACCCCCTCCCCCCCCCCCCCCCTGCTGTACAGGAAGTATACCTAATTAGACCCTGTATTATGGCCACGCTTTGTTTCTCACGCCAGTTCCCTATCCATAAAGTACAACATACTGATGCATACGACACATTTATTTTGTCACTTTCATTTGATCTCTACAGATTCATGGATGATAGCGCACTCAAGTGCATGAAGATATATTTTTTCATCTCTTTTTAGTTTTGACTGTAGGTAACTGTATGCTTATTGACTGGTCGAAACTTCTAACCGTTGCTGGTAATGAGCAGGAGCAGTTTGGTCGGACATGTCGATTACAAATGTTTTTCTTTGGAAACAATGCGCGTCGGTTGACAGTCTTGGTTCTGCTAATTTAAAACAATCAATAACCAATCAGTGATCCGTGTGATCGTGTAGGCCTTCAGATTGACCTCAATTGACCTCAGAAGTTGGAAGTATAATGAACACTAAAAGGGTGGATTCAATGTATGTATGAAGGGTTGGAAGTAGGCCCTATAAGACTTCTTGGAAGTTAAATAGAACTTGACAAAAGCAATGTTTGAATAGTAAATTGAGATCTGAAAGATTTTTTACGTATAGGATACAGCTCTAAGTTGAGTAATTCAATTTCAAAGGGAATAAAAGTTGTAGAAATTCTATTGCCAGTGCCCTTTATGTTATATAAGTGCTTTCGAAAACATTTTGAAAATACCTCCGGTACAATTGAATTAGTATACTTCGGTAGACATATAGTTCTTCGAGAATTGGTGGTCCCGAATCACGATTCACTGGATCTCCTATAGGCCTATGAATTAGCACGGACAACCGAGTGTCTTGACGCACTCAAACTTAGACACACACAGCAATTGAATTACTGACTGAAGGAAATTACTTGGATGTAATAGGGAAGGTTCATATTGGATCGATCAGGATACAGGCCAGTGCATCAATACACTAAACTCATTGGATACATACATATTTGAAATCCACATTTTAGCATATACCAAAGAATACCAAGTATTCGATGGTTTATGATATTAGTTAGACTTGTACTGTAATTGAATAAATATGAATGAAAAAATAACGAATGTGTTCGAGTAATTAGGCGCGTAAGGTAACCAATAGAAATTATATAGAAATGATGTAATTGTATAGGCCTACGTAATTAATCAAAAAGATCACAAAAAGACTACAGGCGTACCGTATTATACAACGGTATACTTTGTGAACACACAAGTAGCCTATATGAAGAAAAAGTGACGTTGAAATATCTTCAGAAAAAGATAGACGTCACTTCATAATTTCATAATCACCTCATCATTCGTACCCCGTGTATCCTATCTGCTGCTGGGGTCGTTGAGGAAACAATAATCATGCGATATTTTTTCTAAATTCCAAAATATAAATTGATATAAATATAACGATTATTCAAATATGGAATCATTGTTGAATTATTTCAATAAATATATTATATTAGTCTAGCGGAAACCAGATGAGAACGTTATTCGAGGTTTTCGTGGTATCCCGTATACTGGATATAAAGTGATGGTTGTAATCACGAGATATGAAGGCGCGACCCTCTCGTACGCTAGTTGTGTGGGAGGACCTCGATCACTAGTGGATTCAAGCATACGTCCCACATGTTCATGATGTTTCTATTCAACACATGTGTCTATACTATACCACGCTCTCACGATTACCGTAAGTGCGTGTTTCCCGCCAATTCCCGCCAAGTTTGCCTCAGGTATACGATAAAATACCTTAGCTTACAAACGTCAATTGTTGAACCGTTTACGTCGCGAGCGTCATAAATCGGCCTGTATTCAGAACCAAACAATTGAGGAGAAAAAAAAATCGGGAATTGGAACTGTCACTTATTACACTTTTTTTTTTCTATGTGCTCTATTCCACAAGAACTTTTGCTATTATATCTTCTGTTACTGACGAATGACGATCGATTTTATTCTGGTATTCTGTAGGACATGAAAATTACCAAGTAATAGCAGAACCAAAGAAGACTTTGGTTCCGGTCATTTACTCTTTTCAGATTTCAAAATAGAAAAATAAAATTCATCTTCCTCAGTTCCTCTATAGTGTAATAGTATAATCGTTCCAAGAAAAAGTAATATTTATCCAGATGGTTTTGAAATTTAAACATTCCAGCAATTTTCAGATCGTAAAAAAAACGTAAGAGCATCTCGAAAAAAAGTCTAAATAATTATACAGTAAAATGGAAATGTAATTAGAAGTACCTTTTCTACATTTCACGACTTATCCTTCGTACCCTATTAAAAGTAGAATGGACTTGATTGACTTCTCCGTCTCTTATTCCGTGTACGAGAAGTACAATTTACTCTCCCAAGGTTATAATTATTACGAAATTGACCACAAGAACATGAGCTCGTGTAATATCTAGGAAGCGATCTACGTGTGAGGGATCGAAAACTTGATTAAGATGCTGCGCGTATGACCTAAACCGCAACTCAGCTGTCAAAGATGACAGCTCGTCTTCGCCCCCCTTACACCTTATTCTCCCCTCTTCACCCCCTAGCCCACATCTCCATGAGACTCAAGAACAGGCAGACGCTATCAATATTAATGTATTAATATACCGTCGCGGGACCTGATGTTGAGCATAAGGTGAGATGTAGATACCGGCAGATGATTTTATTTTATATCCCAGCATCTTTGACGTCCATCTATAGACGCCGAGGGGTTAACAACTTGACATTTTAGTGTACACCTGATTTTTGATTTTTTTGATTTTTTCGATTTTTCTTTTTTTTTCATTCCTTTTCGTGATTTTCTTGATTTTTTTTTCATCTTTTGATTTTTCATGTTTTTTTCATCTCTCGTGATATTTACATTTTTCCTTTCATTCTTTTCATTTCATTTCCCCTTCTTTTTTTATCATTTTTGTCTGATCTTTTGATTTCTTGATTTTTTCAAAGTCTACATCTGATTTTTTACGTCGTTGACCCCTCGATAGACGCTATTTTTTTTTTCAACATCGAAGCTTGATACAAAATCCTTGTTCCCCAATTAATACTACAGATGAAAGTAGGATCGTTTAGACGGGACGTCACAGGGCGTACTTATATACCACCCAAAATAATATTATGTTATAAAATGATAATATGTTATAATGATATGATGCAACATCTTCGAATCCAATTTTAAAAACTTAATTCTTATTATTGAAAACTTATTAATTAGTATTTTTGTCATTTTCATTTATTTGTTTCATTGTTTCATTATAACAAAAAATGTATTACAATTCTGAGTCTACGAATATTAGAGGCTATCATATATTTCCTCTCATATAGGTTGACGGATCGACTCACCCTATCGTTAGTGTACAAGATATACTGGAGACGGTCGATCGGGTCCATTTATTTATGTAGCTGAAGGCAAGAATACCTCAGTTGATAGAGGAGTCGAAAATCGCGTGTTTTTAATAGGAAATTAACTTCATTCAAGGTATAAATTAATAAAAATTACAATTAAATAAATTTACTAATAATTAAATAATGCTAATATAATTAATAACTACAGAAAATAATTTGAAACAGAAACTAATGCACTCAATTAAATTGTTCAGCCTTGTGATTAAAACAATCATTTTCTTCTATTATTACTTGAAACTGCACCCTGGATAGCTGCACTATAGATCATGTGCACTATAGGTATGACGTAACGGTAACTGTGTATGGAAGTATAAATAATCAGCGAAGTTTTGTTAATGCACTTTATGCATAATTTGTACGCTGTGGAACGGTTAGCTGAAACTTGAGTGCATTAGGGCTACACTATCTGTTCAAGTGTTCCATACATGCATTAGTACGATATACGCCTAGCTTGAGATACTTCATGGCTGTAGCCGCCTTCCTGATATAACAGGCGAAGACTGCTTTAGTAGCCAAAGTCGGGCCTTGGTTCAGTCTCTATCTATACGTCCCCCCACCCCCTTCCAAGTAATGTCGATGTTTGTGGGTAATTGAAACAGAATAATTGATGTGATTGACATGCTCAATCATTTGTTGATTATTGTTTGAGTTACGACCCACTAATTAAGGTTATTTGGGCCCACTAATTAAGGTTATTTGGGTATGGACCATAGAGCTTTGCTATAGACTTCATAATACACTACCCGTTAGTAGCCTATCAATTGTTTGTTTTAGGGTGCGAATGAGTATGATTATTGCCCAATAACAGCTGTTATTTGGGGCTTCGAACGTTCGGTTATAATGATAGATGAAGGGTGTTTAAAAAACAAAACTCATAACTTATACGGGACTCGAACCCACTCCCGACTTGACTTGATTCTCTAACGCAGTGTCATAGCTAATCAAGCTAGAACACTATGATATAAAAACATATATGATGAAAAATAGAATGTAAAGAGATCGTGACCCATAGGCCTACACCGTCACTAAAAATAAAATAAATAATAGCAGTTATAATTACTCATTTTTAACTCGCACGAAAGTAAATTATTGTTCTGACCCTGTACTAATTAAACACGAAGAACTAAATTCGGTGAATATTTGGTCGGGTGTGTGTATATGCGTGGAGGTATGCGTGGGTTTGTTCGGCATTCACCCCTCTACGCGCTTGACGTCATAGGGTAGAATAGAAGGGAGGTAAACCAACGGCCCATCTGCTCGAAGCCTGTGCCGTGACGTACCCGACCTTCGTTGCTTCGTTGGCCCCCGGGTCTTTAACCCTATGCATCTATCGCATCATTGAAGCTTTCGATGTTGCATGCAGCATCGTGATCTGAAGAGATGTAGTGGCGGCAATGCTTAGGACAAGTTCGGTGTGATGGAGACTCGTATTAATTTACGTGAACGTAATGTTTTTTTTTATCGAATTCGCTACCCAAATCTAATCATGACGTAATATTGACGTAGCATAAACATAATTTGTATTCAGCATATTGTGAATATGTATACAAGGTGAGATGATGTTTGTTTCAATAGATGGCACTGCATAATGTTCGAGCCTCAGCTTGCGTAACCCCAAGCAAGGGGTTGTTTAACAAATGATGGTAATGACACCTATAAAAACCCCACTATAATATCTTCATTTAGTTTAATCGTATATGGGCAAACATCTCCATCATTCATGTAGACGTATTTATTGGTGGTAATTATTCATTTTGATACCATAATAATGTTTACTATCATTATTCGGTTAGTATATTAACAAATAATTTATATAAATCGTTCGCCCGGTTCCCATCATTATGTATTGTAGGCCTACATAAGATGCTGGCTGGCCAATCTTGTCTCGTCGACTTTTATATCCTCTACATCTTCACTTTCTTCTTCAGTGAATTCGCCAACCTTTTGGGTTTTCTCACAGTCTTCCGTCTCCTTCATACCCTTCGTTTTCCCATATTCTCCCGCTTTTCTACTACTCCGCAAACTTCCATATATCTGGCTCGTAATTTACAACGAAAATTATTCATTTCATTTTAATTCATTAAATAATTTAAATAATGTCAAATTGTTTTGACGTAGACCTTTGACTCTCTTCGTGCATGTCCAGCGTTACATGGGCGTTTGCCTTGGTTCATCCGCCCTCCACGCCACTGCCTCTAAAAGCTCACACATTGTTCTCGAGAGATCACCTCCGCAGTGATGTTGTTGATGCATCGTGCACACACACACATTGACGTGCACGCAGCACAGACAGGTGAAGCTGCTGTTGACTTGTATTGACGAAAGATGAAAGCCGTGCGCTAGTGGTGAGGGATAGGGGAGACGGTCGATCGGAACCTTCATCGCTGGTCGAATACAACTGTAGCAAGCACTTGAGTCGTGCAATGTGCACTCGGCGAACTTGTTTCGTTTCGGTCACGTGGGTTCCCGCCACCCTCGCACAGCCATTGTTGCATGCCAAGCAAGGTGTGAGTGCATGCGAGAATTCTTCGGAAGTTTTTTTTTAGATAGAACGTTTGGCGAATCGCTCACGTACACCTAGTCTAGTTGATTGATCGGCGATACATACCAGTATTCTATTTTTGAAGTTTGTATTTATTATACAATAGTGTGTACAGAGATGTTACTGACGGTTCAAAATTGTTTCTTGATCTGTTTTAAAATATTAATCCAGGCTAGTCATGCCAACTGTAGGCCTATACCCCCATTAATGTGATAATCAAGAGTTGGTGATAGATCTATTTCAAGCTATTATGCCTATATCAGTTATTTATTTTTAGCCAGCCATGGGCGTCTATTGAAAATAGGTCTATTGCAGACGTTGATTTATTTCAAAGCTGTAAAATTTAATTCAGATTTGTATTCAGCCATAATTACTGTGACATAGTGCCATGCGTAGATTCCAGAGATGTGATGATAGAGTGAAGCTTCAAATTTAAAAAAAATCAATAATAAAAAAAAAATGTAAATAAAAATACTGCAGATCTTCTTGAAGATTCAATAATTCGGTTATTTACATTGAAGTACCGTATATTGTCTAAAAAAATATTATTTTATATATATTTTTTGTTTCCGTCCGTGCAATATATAGGATATACGAACCCCAAAGCCGGCAGTGCTTGGCTATAATATTATAAGTGACCCGCTTGGGCAATCTTAAATAATATATAATCGCCGCGCGGAATTATTTTATTTTTTTAACCTTGTATTTCATCACGCAGCTGCTGTCAAATGATTTTGTTTTATCCGAAACCTACTCATCCATTGAAAAACGGACGTTGAATAATCAACTGCCCATTTATTTACTCGGTTCACTGCTCAAATGCCAATCGAATCGCAGCCCTAGGACAGCCTTAGATTGATTTAATTGGCATTGATAGATTATCCAGCATACTATCTTCGAACGCGAGTCTATATTTTACGTCAATAGATTGCTTTCAACATGAAATTGTAATGACTTTTTGAAAACGCATTAATTATCTTTTTTTTACCAATGAGATTTTTTATGTTGTTTGTGCGTTGGGTTTGGTGTAGGCATGTCTGATGCTTTCATTATGGTATAGTCCGCGTACGGTACTATCTACCTGCATGCATGTATAGCATACCGGGGCATACCGGTCTCAGCTTCTTTCTTGCTATGTTATTTTCGTCAGGTGAAGTTTGTTGTATTCGTGAGTATATTGTTGTATAGAATTCTTTACAAGTATATAAACCCCCCCTGGGTTGCCATGTTTGAGACAGCGAGTTATAAAAAGAGACAGTTATAGGTTTCAGGACTGGTTTCATTGCAAATTAATAACAGAATTAACAGTCGAGGGATTAAAGTTGTTATACATTATCATGGCAGCTAATATTTGTTTTTACCTCGATTTTTACTAAGCTTGGATTACGGCTGCTATTCCTATAGGATTATCAACAAAAAACGCCCCCTCAATTGCTTTTTACTATTTTAGTATTGTGAATTTGTGATACTCATTTATGATTAGGTTTTCGTATTTCGGGTGTATGTGTGTCATTCATTCAATTGTTGGCGTGCAATCGTAATATAAAATAAAAAAGTCAATAGTCTAGATCCTCGAATTGATTGAGTATATATACAATGTACCCACGTCAAATAGTACGGTAATATGTTTTTTCTCTTCAACGTTGTAGAAGTTTTCCTATTGATAGGTGGGTGGTTGGGTGGAGTAGAATCCCACCCATGTCGTACAGTTGGTAGCTTGCTAACAGCTAACCCCCCCCCCCCCCCTTAATCTCAATCATTCGTGCTGTGTTGGTTACCATAGAAACGTAAGGCAAGAGGCGAAAATGGTTCCAGATTCAGTGATATATATATATAAATACAACCGCGATCCTCAGCATGAAGTCATCCCCGTCAATATAAATCGTGTTGCGTGGAGGATAGGTTCTGTATTCTGAATTTCACGGTTTTATTAATTACCGAGTCTGGAATCCATATTGTTACAGGGTTATCTTCAATAGAAAATGTAGAATCGAAGTCCTAACATATCGATCGATTGAAAATATCGAAATCGAAAGGCAATCATCATATGATATAATATATCATTATTGATTTCAAAGGAAATATTTGTTTTGTATCTTATGACATTAAATTTAATAACGCGAAATTGAAATTACAAGTTACAAAAGAAAACAAATACATTTATTGAGATAATGTTATTCGGAAAGATCAAGGTGGCTCAAAGTGGCTTCAAGGTGGTGGTAAGCTTATAATACGACACTTGTCTTTGGAGTAGTCTTTAACTAGTTGTATTGATATCATTACTTTCTTACTTCACAAATCAGAAAAAAGTGATGTCAATTTTCGTCAGTTTAGCTAAAATGTGTTTCTCTTAGGAATATCAATCATTTGCATTACTTTCATTAGTGAAAATATAGCTGATACATATTAAATTATGTGGCCAATGGGAGATGATTCAAGTTCAAAATCAGTTGTATAAATAGAAGGTTGTGGTTGACATCAGCAGCACCTTTTTAGAATGGAGGTACCTAACTTCATAAAAAAGCCTAATTTTTGTCTATATCTATATGTCTATCGCTTTATATATATATATATATATATATATATATATAATTATTTATACATTATTATTATCTTTTATTATTATTATTACTATTATTGTTATTATTATTATTATTATTATTATTATTTATATGTATTTAGACACACACATATATATATATATATATATATATATATATATATATATATATATATATATATATATATATATATATATATATATATATATATATATATATATGTATAAGAATATATGTTTAGGCCTATCCATCTAGAGACTTTGCAATGTCATATATGGAGCGTATTCTAAACAATACGAGTGGCAGCAAGCACATATAGGAGATATGTCAGACCGCATTTACATTCAAGGCATTTTCATTTAATATGTAGATTTACCTGAAAACACAGAGCGAATCTTTTGGAGGTTCACCAAATTGAAATGTAGATTCGCTGAACAGATGGGTGGATCAAGCATTCTTCCATCTTGTCCAAGACAAATAAATCGTCTGAATCGTTTTCTATCTTTTATGTACTCTCTCTCTCTTTCTCCTTTATGATTTGCATTCCTGGAGGATCTGACGCACAATGACTCCCACCCACTATTGCAAGCGGTGAATGCCAGTGAGACGGTAGCTGTACTTTTTGATGAAGTTTTCAATAGACTTGTACTTCGTGGTGAGGTATCATCATACCAGAGATATTCTTCGGTCTATGCTATCGGTCGTACATCTAGCCAAGCTAGTTAATAATATAATTCCTGGTTAGCCAGTGGGTTTTGTATAGGATATATATATATATATATATATATATATATATATATATATATATATATATATATATATATATATATAAATAGATCCCCACCAATTATGTTACGAACGGAATCAGAAAAACTCGGCATTTGCTTTGTGAAATCAGCGAGACATTCATATGAAATATAATAAAAATGCACACATTTTGGTAGCACACGCTTATATATATATATATATATATATATATATATATATATATATATATAATATATGATTTCATTGTACTTGTCAAACACGTCTGGCCTCAAATTCAAATTTAAATATATTGGGTATTGAAATATTGGAAATTTTGTATTTTCATATTTTTAATACTCAATTACTTCAAATATTGAGCGATTTTGATAAAATCTCTACAGATGTAAGTTAGAAAAATATTACTGGTGGTTAGGAAAAGTTTCATGTGAATAGTTTTCTGCGACCTGTGGAGCTCATACAAAAAAATCAAACACACACATAAAGTCGAATCGATTGAGGATTGAATGAATGTCTTCACTGTACATCCAACATTAGTTGTGTATAATGCTTTTGGATAGTAATTGGTTTTTACTGTATTCTTCCAGTGTGCACTCTATTTGTGTATGTGACAGAAAACGAATTGTCAATAATTTAGTTACCCATTTCAGCTATACGAATGTTTTCTTTTTGCACCGTCTCACTCGAGTTTCTAGATCATGGCCAGTTGGCAGGCTGCCATGCAACGAAATTTGTTTCGCAGTCGTATATATATTAGCGAATATAGATCTAAACAACTATTATATTTAGTTTTCACATGTGAATTCCTTCCGTGTTCGGGGAAAACGCATAATATATATAAATACTCATGGACAGGGGGCGCCTTAAAACCATATTCGGGAATAAAGTAAACTGGGTTGTATCATAAGGGTTTGGGTGTCCAACCTTGCCTGAAACATATTCCATATTCCATTGAAAAGTACCTCGAAGCCCATGTCACACGACCGAGTCGACTTTATTCAGGTATACGCTCGTCAGCGCCCCCGTGTAGAGTTAGGAATTCACATTTTATCGTATATTCTGAAATTATATTTATTTTCTTCATCAGTTATTGCGTACCCGAGGGCAAAAGTATAGGCCCTACTGAAATATCAGCAATGCTATTTATATGATTATAAGACTGTATTCATATACATTACCAATGATAATAAAAATAGGGTTCTTTTTTTTATTGACCCAAATAACATATTTGCCCTCCGGAATAGAGTACTAGTATGCTATAAATCCAAGTTATCATTATCAACCATAGGTATTTTCTAATACTTCACAGAAGTGGTTATAAGTAATAATTTTGATTTCCATAATTTATTGAAATTGTATAGTCAAAGAAATATCAATCAATTATACCGCATCCTTATACACAAAAAACAATGGTCGGTTTGTGGGCATCATTACGACTTGTATAGAACCACCTACGGTCGACTCTTGTATAATATATTCGTAGATCTGTTAAACAACACCATTCTAATCTTGGTCGTGTGCTCTTTAATAGCTCAACAATGTAGATAATTATTTAATTATCACGTAATACGAAGGAATTCTGTCTCACGTTGTGTTGTGTTTGCATAAACGTAAGTGTGAAATGCAATTGTCTCGACATTGTTGGATAATTGAGTTTAAATTCCAATTACACGCTAGCTTTTTATACTAATTATAAAAGTAAATATATTATGTACACGTTTATGTCTGTGTATATATATAGTTTTGTTTCTTGTCCAATGTATTGCTATTGGAAATTTAAAATGAAGTCTGTTTAAGTATTCGTAGAGGTTTTGATGAATTATTGTCCGATTCCAAAGCATCTGATGTGAATGTGTAATTATTTCGTTTTATTTCATGTGACTTCTAGATATAACTGGAAAGTGTTGCTCAATCCAAATATTTCTGAATTTTTCGTATGTCACGTTTTCTGAATGATTTTCAATTTGGGTTGATCATTCGTTTCATGGAAAAAAATCCATTTTTAATTGTGATAATGCGTATAATGGACAGGTGGTCTCATTGCATATAAGCTATGGGCTATAGCTCAAATATATTTTTTTTAGTGTGGAATGAATGATCGAATTACTGTCGTATAACTTTGGCTGAAAATATACACAATATATTGGAAAACTTTGATAGTTAACTTGAAAGATAAGGAAATCATTCCATCCGTATCGCGATTTCCTTTTCCACATATAAACAACTTTATCGTTAATTTTGTGGATTTTTCTTTCGCTATTCACCATTTGTATAGGAACTTTGTAAGACACTACAGTAGATAATAAATTGCACCCTTTTCCCACCCTTATCTTATATATTTCTTTTCAGTTCGTTGTGCAAAACAAGAAAAACAACTCAACAGAATACGCCCCTCACTCGCTCTAATGGCAATCACAAGGAAATTAAGAATAAAATACACGTTATTTTATGAGAGGAAAATAAAATGAAGTCCTAAATGCTTTCTAAGTTTCTCTGTGCAAGATTATTCCTCACATTTTGATAATCTTTGTACCTTGAGGCTTCACAAAATTAAACGTATACGTTTGAGTTTAGACAGTCGTGAGCTCTTCAATAATAGTTATAACCACCAGAGCGTATAACCGCTCAACTTTTATTACACCAACACTTTTTTTATTTTGTATATTATTATACAGCTGAATTATTATACGTAGAATTCTAATATTCTCACCAAAAAAAACGAGCACGTTTTCTGCGTGAATACTGAAGATGTGAAAGTCCCTCAGATGTTTTTCCTCGAATATCAAAAAAATACAAAGTGACTGATCTTTTTTATATATCTATAGTTTAACGATTCATTGGCTCCTAGTACTGCTATAGTAATTGCACACTGTGGTATATAATTCTTTTGGGATGGTGTTTATGCTATAATTTATCAAGTAATAGGTATGGACGATCGCCTTTTTATATTCCAAAGCCCTAAAGTTACCGCACTTGTGTTCGAATAGTTTTCTATTAAACTTGTTTTCAAGTGTGTGCTCTCCTACTCGTTCTCCGTTTCACCCACGATAAAAATGTGTCGATATAAACAACGATTATATCACCGAAAAGTCTTCTTACTTTACATCACTCGGTGTAAGGCTATATTAATAGACAGGTAAAGTGTATATAAATTAATTATATTCTATCCCTAATTCCATATAGCACTTTAACGTCAGGTTTTTGATTATCATTAACAATATCAAGTTACTGGAATATAAATCACTTGAATACAATATATTCCAAACAAGTTGAACACTAAAATATTACAGTTGTTTTTCGGAAGGTGAATTCAGAATGAACCCTGTAGAGAGAGGTAAAATTACGTTGTACAGTTTTATAGTCGTCGTACACTTCACTATACTCTCTAAAGTCCTATCTCGATATTTTGAATAAAGTGTAGCCTATACGTTGAAATAGGCAACGCGAAATTATTCGTATATAGGGCCTATATATATATATACACCCTTTGATGTGAAGGGGAATTGAAGCTCTGAAACGATATCGAAATAACCAAGTTGAAAATGCGGTCTATATGTTCGCATTGTACTCGAGGCAAAGTAAAGGGGTGACACACTGGATTAGTAACCTGTATGTGTGTGGAGGTAGACACTGAAACGAGTTCCGTTTGATCTGCATCGGTGCATAGCTCGCTTCCGCTTCCTCTTAAAACATAGCATTTCCTTTGGATATTTGTAGAAGAGTGGCTATGTACCCTTCTCTACGTCTATGCTAAACTCTTTATTATTTGCTCGTTTTCTTTGGACGAGCTTTATACACGCGCACACGCGTTTAATATAATGCTTCCTCTTTTTTATTCTCCCTCTCTCTCTCTCTCTATCTCTCCCTTTCTGTCGGTTCTTGCTTTGTCAGTTCTCCCCTCTTTCCCCGGTTACATCCCTCAAACATTCTCAAAGGACTCCATCCACCATCACCCCCAGAGAACCCAATACCAAACTGGCCAGATTGTATTATTCGATCAGTCACAGACGTTTACTACTGATTTATATAGAGAGAATTTGATCGATATTTTTATGATGAGTTTGCGATATTTGCATAGAAGATACGAAATGAGTCGGTATACAAATAGTTTTGACAATCAGCAGGGTGATCATATATTGGAGCAATTAGTCGACTACATTGAAATTCGTTTATTCACACATTTCATAGGCATCCGAGTCCTGTACTGTACATTACACACCTCAATTCACGAATGTACTCGATTGCTCTAGGTAATATACGAGGGCGAAGAGACTGCCAACTTTCATGAATTGAGGTATACTTTGTTAAATCCAGTTTCCAGATAATGCCAGATGTTAACTGTTTATGAAGCATTATAATAATGATATTCCGCTAGCAAATTCTGTAATCACTGGAGTACAGTTCCCTTGTTATTCCACGTAAGAGAGCCTTCCATTCTTTACACTAACTCATCCAGATATTGTAGCATATATACACCAACCGTTATTCATGATAACATGTTGATTAACATACAAATTTACAGATCTGAATAAAATGTTTCTTTTGCAATTTTTTTCGATTCTATTTGTGTCAGGTATTTTATTAATTCATTTTATTAATTTGTATTCAAGCATTTGTTTGCATATCGATCGATAGAAATACACATGTGTATACAGTCTTGTTTGTAGTAGTTGTGCAGAATCCCGTGTGTTCATTGAGGTTTCCATCAACTGTATTTCCTTATCCACAACCATTACCAATCGGTAGTTCCGACCATGCACGATTTCAGTAGTCTGTGTTGCAGTACCACGAGTATAAAGCAAACATCGTTGTCGCGTACTTTCTGCTCTCTCAAACACTCAAGCTGACAGCAATGAAATCTGAAATGTGGGTTTTCGTCACAACCGTCACTCGATTGAGTTGCGTTGTACTAGTTACACTCGAGTATCACAATGTGGGAGGATAATACAAGATTATCACATTGTAACCGAGATAAAACATAATTTGACAGTTCAATTATACTGAATTTACTGCTTGTCTAAGTATACGAGATGATATCTTTCCGCATATATAGTTCTACAAGTTTGTGTTTTTGAGTCACGTTGTTTTAGTCTTTCTTTCAGACATATCTATTTATATATGAATAAATGAGTATAATATTAGTGAAGAGAAGTTCTTGTTTTTTTAAAATATCATTCTTCTCATTATAATACTCGCCAGATTTCTAAATATTCTTCTTAATATTTTGTTACGGTCGTCGTGATCTTCCAAAGTAATATATCACCCCCCCTCCCCTCCCTCACCATTCCGTCATTTCTGTTTCACGTCTGTTCATTATCTTTCCATCCTTTGCACGTCTCTTCTCTCTCACCTTCACTAAATTAACAATCCCCACGTCTTGTGTTTCCCTTCAGTCGTTAACCTTATTCCTTCACACCCTTCCTTCACCCCCGCCTCCCTTTCCCACTCTCATTCGTTAATGTAATTAAATTGTTCTCTTTTATATGAAGTATGTTCTTTCTCGTATTCCACGTCATTTGAGCTACTGTTTTAAGCTGTCACTACTAACTTGAGTGTACCATTATTGAGGCAAAAGAACGTTTGTTTTGATCTTCTAATTCTTTGTAGGTTCAACCATAGACCATGGTTCAACCGGCCTGTACTTTATAAAAGACTCACGAGGAAGGGGGTTAAATTAGCCTAATTGTTTTAATTAATTTTTTCAACCCATTTGAACATGAAAAATTGAAGTATAAAGCGGTTGAACTGTATACAGCACCACGAGTAGGAAGAAAAACACGGCACCTCCACCTAATTGAATTGAACGTTTCGGCCAGAATGTTTTTTTTCTTTTCAGGGAAAGCTAGTAGAGAGACTTGTATACATTTCCAAAAATGAATGTATGTGGGGTCTGGATGTGATGGTTTCTCAATAAAATAACATTCATGGGGCCTGTCATCCCCATGATACAAGTACGAGTATGGGGTTTATTTCTTCAAGTATTTCTTCCCCTAATAAATAATATTGACGAATGAAACTCCAGAGTTTTTGACTTTGGTCGTGTATGTGTACACTACAACGATAGGCATATATCCAATTTATTGTATTTACTTTTATACTTGTGATCCATCTCCATCTCCTCTCAGTCGTATCTTCCTCCTAATCCTCCAGTTCTTACAAAAGTTTCTTGTTTGCTCGACGCTTGTTCTCTCCTTCGACTCCCCAACGTCTTCCTTGTCCACCTCTATCCATCGTCTCTTCGGCGGTACCGCCGCGCCATCAGTTAGTTCCTCGCTGTCTCCTCTCTTTCTCCACCTCTCTTCTTTACTTCGCGCGGCAACCGACGTCGACGACGACTCCTCATCCTCGGTATTGATTTTTGGCCACGCCCCGCGCGCGACCGGCCGACAAGAGCGAGCGGCGACCTCCACAACGTGTACGTCACATCATACAGCTCTGAGTACTGCACACGTTACTGTAGTGTAATGACCCCACCGTCGACAATATTATTTGGGGGAATCAAAATTTAGAAAAACCGAATCAAGTTTTAATTGAGACAGAGAGTTGGATTTGTGTCTTTAGCATACAAGTCTGTCTCTACGTTCAATTAAGTTAACGAGGAAAGATCCCACCTCCGACGAAGTCAGTAGGAGTGTGTGAATATTGATTAGTTAGTTGAATTAGCGAGCTGATGATATTGTCTCCGGCACAAATTTATTCATTATAACAATCCCAATCCGAGATTTGATTAGGGGTGGAATTATACGTCGTACCCGTTTTTGTACCGGATATTAAATCTTACGTGCAGGTATACGTGTTCCAGAAAAGGTTCTGATCATTTTTTCTCTCCACCCTTCTGTCAATTGAAATAATTTGAAAAAATGTTAACACATTTATGTAACAGCTGCCATGGATCATCTTGCGGTATATATAGCGGCATGAAGATGAGAAATTTTTTCTAATTATTTCTAATTCTTTAATTATTGATTTCGTTATTGATCAAATTTTGTTTTCATTGTTTTTAGTGATGCCACTTGATTGCTGTAATGAGTGGACTATAGGCCTACACACTATCACAATTTGAAGTGTTAGTTTGTTTATCTCCAACTTTTGTTAGATGCCCGTGGTAACGTGACAAACATGCTATATCTCCCTACAGGTCAAACACTGCACATCTTACTCTAATGACGTCTCTCACAGCACGATCTTGCTATTGCCATCTTACTCTCTTAGCTAGATGCATTTAAAGTGCATCCGCATTGCACCCAGACAATCACATCAACGACTTTGTCAAATAGGAACTATTAGTGCTGCATTACATATATATACAAGACTTGTGACATATAACAGACTTGTGTAAAGAAAGAAATAATTTAGCTTATATGCAGATAACGTGGTCTAGAAAAATATAGAACGAGGAAAGTTGGGTGCAAACGAACTAAAACTGAAGTTGTAATTGGCGAACACAATTTTGGGGACATTGTTGTCCACTCATTATGCAACAGTTTGTGACATCACTTGAAAGAAACCTTTTTGTAAACGATTCAAAGCGATAAAGAAAAAAGTAAACCCCAGAAGTGTGGAGAGATATAAAAAAATCCGTTTCATGATAAAATGAAGTTTTTGAGAGTCTTCGTAATCTTGGTTTATAACAAGTATCTCCTTTGAATGAGAATTAGAATGAGAGAATGAGAGCCTTAGAATGAGAGAGAAAATATAGATACTGTAACATTTGTACGATCTTGACAATATAGAAAAGATCGACGTGCACTCTCGAGTTATTTAATATGTCATTAATTAATTATGTCTATGTGTGTCAACTAATTTTAAATATTAGTACATCTGTCACGTTAGTTGATTTCTATTTGTTTGGTAAGATATATGTATAGGGAGAACGTACATATCGTAGCTAATTAAATTTATAAGCTCGTAATTCTATTTAATTTAACATTGCCCATATAACTTGAGTTACTCCCCTTGTTGCGTACACGTTCGCAATAAGTCACAAAAATATGCGACTTTAAAACTGGTTTTTATTCACGCGTTTTTCACTGAGCCCCTTTTCTATTTAGTAATAATGGTCCATTTATGGTTCCAAAGTGTCATTTCTGTATATTATGTAAATGAAGAGCTATTGAATGTACTGTATACGCTATTGTCATGTAGGGATTCAGTTCGTTGTACCAGAACACCCTAAGCACTCGGTTATTACGTTAGGTCAGCATTCACAGATACATGTACGGGTACATTGGCAATACTTTTACACCCTTCCTCTCTTCTCCCCACACCACTTACCCCGCAACCAATATAACACGAGTTGTTTAATCAATGGACATATTACAAGAGGGGGTAAAAGCTGTACTAGTGAATGAATCACACAAGCCATCTCTATTTCTTGTCTAGTTCCGAGCGACCGTCTCCCCGATTTAAAACACATCGTCGATAACGAGTGTCGATCCGTTAACACTTCGAAGTGAGTAATAGATCTTCGTACAGAGCACGTCTTCTAATCGATCACTATGTAATTTCTCTAGAGTCTAGTATATAAGAGGATTATATATGAGGTTACCATGGTCACGTTAATTTATATTGAAAATGACGAATTCGCGACATTTTTCTCTTTCCCCTCCTCATAATTTCTCCCCTATGTACGTGAGTAAATCTGTCATGTCATTCTTATATATTAACGATAATGTGAGCTATTTTTGTGGTTGTTCATTAATCTTCAAGGGGGCTATGATATATTAATCACGTCGCACAACCCTCCGTTTTTAGAAGCATTCATTTTGTATTGCTGTTCAACAGTCATGCAGTTTTTATCGAAACATCGGAATGTCAATAATGAATGCTAAGAAGAGATTAGTCAAATCATCATCATGGGTCAAATTCAGTCATCTTGGTACGCCATTCCATCTTGATTATAATCATTAGCCACCACTTGACCTTTTATTCAAGTCGAATGAAAAGACTGGTTTGTTCTCTAATATCGTACATGTGTATAATGTGCCTTTTGATGTGTTTCCGCGAATTTCATTTCCACAGAATCGTCCGTTTTTTTATGATTATATACTTGGTTATGCGACGTAATTTTCATGGCTCGGTTTTTGACTCTTTTGCATAATGTGATAATATCTCATCTAATTACCAACAGTCTGGTTTGGCGTATACTCTATAGTTAGACACGTACTGTACGTGTATGCTTAGCTGTTGAGTGTATAGCCATGAAAGTCTTATGGTATGAAACTTTTAATATCCATTACAGGGCTAGCCGAATAATGTGATGGTATATACAAGACCTTTATTACATTGCTTGTTATTGTTTTAACACGATAATGTAGAATTACATTTTATGACAACTTGAAAATTTCATCTTTCCCCGTAATTAGATATAATTCAGTTTTATTCAACGGTGAAAAATAATGCGATTTCTGTATTGGTTGGCATTTTCGAGACTGAGGAGTGTTAATGGTTGGTAGTGCATATATGGAGGACGATTGATCGTAAAATATACCAACGTCATAATAGTGAACTAAAACTTACACCAAATGGATATGTGCACTTGCATGAATAATATAGACTATTTCTTACATGTACTAACATATTTTATAGCGTCTTGAAAGTTCAAACCGTATAGTCGTATGGTAAAGTGGTATATATTATTATTATATTGGATAAAAGAATGTATTTTTATTTAACTTGATTTCAATTTTAATTTTATCGTTGTAATAAATGATATTCCGGATTAGGTCTTTTACGCTCCACTATACGACTTAGTATATAAAAACGCTGCCTGGCTGTATGACCAAATATAACAT
Source organism: Brachyptera putata (assembly GCA_907164805.1). Classification (NCBI taxonomy): domain Eukaryota; kingdom Metazoa; phylum Arthropoda; class Insecta; order Plecoptera; family Taeniopterygidae; genus Brachyptera; species Brachyptera putata. Next base: position 17,301,840 of record OU015464.1, read on the forward strand.
AAATTTTATCATTTAATTATCCATCTTACTATACATACACTATTATAAAGCACAATAAGATTATACATTTAATGATTTCTTATCAGTTCTTCTAGAAGATTTCGAAAACATAGGCCCTAATTATACACACTGGTGGCGTCTAAACTCGTACGAATCCACCACGCTGCTTTGATTTTCTATTCTGGACATTTTCTAAATTCATGCCATTCCAGTTTTTCGGTGCATGAGTCGAGTTTATCTGCTCGTAATGTTTTATTTCGACTTTTTTGGACGATGGGGGAAACCACAAGGGCAATTTCCTATGGTTTCTGTATCTTCTTGAATAAACCCTTGAGATACACCTACGATCGAGATAAATCTAATCAATATTTATTCGACTCTATTAAACGTACCCTACGTTTATCAAGTTTTGGGTTTTACGTTAGATAATTTGTTTGTGTTGCCTTAAACTGTATATATGTAGACCTCCTCTTTGTGACTAGAGTTCGTGTCTACAATTGAACATCTAATTTAAGAACTAATTGTTATTAACTCGAGTACACACTTGGATGCTCACACTGCTGGGGTGATGGGTCTACATCGCTTAGCTCGGCTAAAAACTAAAAACTGACGTTAATTCTAATTGCGTAATTTAGAAGTATACATGTATCTATGCTGTAGGAAGGAAGCACAGCTGCATTTTATGCGCTCTATTATAATGGTAAATTACTCACAGTCATAAATAAACCAGCCGGATATTAATTGCATATTTATTCAAAGTGAAAAATAAACTTACACTTTTATTATATTATATTAATAATCTGCAAATATTGCTTCATCCAATAAATTTTATAAAAGTAATATATTACTGCATTATTGCTTCCGAGTTCTATGTGCAATAGTGGATCTATTTACTGGGTTCAAAGTATACTAAGTGAATTTAATATAAGAAAATAAATAAGTACTTATCAATCGTTGAACTGTAAATACATTTTTTATTGGAGAAGATTATATGGAGGATTGAATAATGAGGCTAAATATATACATGTATTAAAAATCAAAGCAATACATTTTTCATTGGAGCGATAAATATTTTTTATTTATAGCGCAAAGTTCACAGTCAGTAAAAGTGGCAGAAATACTGGAATTTATGAACAGCGTATGAAATTAATTGATAACAATTGCACATGAGTATGTGTACAACAAATAGATTTGTTGCAAATCGCTACTTGGTTACTATGGCAACTAGAAAAGTTTGAGACCGACAAACTAATACTGAAGATGTGATTGGGGAAAATTGTTGTTAATTTATTAATAACAACCCATGCATAGTATTTTTGGGTAGCACCAGCTCATTTTCATGTACTTCATGGAAGACTGGCAACGTTCTTGTTAAAAAAAACGATACCCACTTCACTCTCTTTATCGAGTTTAGTGTAGTATGCATTTTGTCCTAGTAAAACGTACCACTTTCTCAAGAGATTAGTTATCGGTTGACGTTTTTAAAAAACAGACGCCCGTTCTCCTTTCACGTCTAGATTATCTCGTCGTGGTCCATACATACATAATAACCGTGTGTTGTGAGTTATTACCGTCAAGACGCTTCTGAGAGTCGTCGCGACGTCACACACGCACGCCCACACGTGTCTGCCAGCCATGCCACGTGCGTGCGTGCGCGCGTGATGACGGCCATTTAATCTGTCTTCGAACGTCTTGGAAAAAGGGGTGTTCTGTAAGATTGCGTGTATGCCGATACTGTTATATTCCTCCCTCGTATACTATTTTTTTCGTAAGACTTTCTCCTTTCTGAAGTCTTGGTTTCTATTTCTCACAGAGTAAAATATTAGTTTTAAATCGAATTCGATTTCGATTGTAAATTGATTTTAAAATTGGATTACTATTACCTTACTGTGTGTGATTCTATTTGAGTGGATGAACATATTATCACACAATCACGAATGGCCTTTGAGTTGATGGTCCCCGATCGACCGTTTCTCATATCCACAATCATGAGCGATTGGTGGTTCCTAACTAAGATGCATTGAGGGTTCTAACCAACATTATATTCGTTATGTAATTTCAATGGAATGGAGATGCACGGTATGAATGGTTGAATACAGCATGTTTTCCCTCAGAGAGATAGTAGAGCTACAGTGAGCTTCGTGTTTTTCAAATTGTACTCTATCCATTTCTATAGATACTTGATTCATTTCGTGCTTTACATTACTAGCAGTTTGGTTTTACATGCAGTCTGCACATATAGTATAACACTTGACAGTGTATTGCTGAATCAATGAGATTTCTATTCACATCGTTTTTTTAAAATATAAATTCGTTTCTTACTTCTCGTACAATATAGCTTTGAAAGTAAGAACATGAATGTGTTTCCAAGTTTGTTCATTCATTGATCCCACTCGTCGTTGCAATAGACAACAATGTCCACCTGTACAACAACTGCATTCATTTTTGTGTTCCTCTACTTCACTGTAGTGCTATGGTAATGTCATTATTCTGTTCCATGGCAGAAAAAGTTACAGGAAACATAAGAAGTGATGTTGTATATTATATATTATATCTTCGTGTTTGGAATACGCCCTCAGGGATATTACTATAACTAATAACATTACTATAACTCTTTTTTTATTTTCTACTTATTCATTAGTCGATAAGTGCTCAATTGTGTGAATACCTTCCGAATCAATCTGTTCCACCCATGTGTATACATTATAATTATTGCCAATTCATAAAAAGTAAAAACGTGAAATTGCCAACCGGTAAAAGCATCCACACGTACGTTTGAGATCGTGAAAAATGTTGGATTCTGCGTTGTAAATCTTTTTTGCGAACACGTATTTATTGGTATGTGATGTGGGGATGAAACCATAAACTTGTAGTCAACGTGTTCGTTTTCATTGGTCTAATATGACGTGGTCTTAAAAGCTTAAACGACACGGTATTCACGCGGGTGCCATACTTGACAATTTAATGGCCGACTATATATTCTGTATAGCACCGGTCATGTGTATATACATGCACTCGGCCTCACGTGTACGTGTATGTTATTATAGGCAGCTTAATTGAGTCATATTCATTTGTTTTAACCGTTTTGGTGCATACGTAGTATACATCCACCACATGTTCACTGTAATGCATTCGACTGTAATAGTTTGTACGTACAGCAATAATAGTCTGTGGTTTTCGACTAGACCGCATTATTATGTAATTACCTACCTATACGAATCGTTGAATGATCTGGAAGGTGTGTATGGAAACTATTCGGTGTGAATATTGTTTTAGCGCACCTGAACCGAAAATTCGCCGAGATCTTGCAATTGTTATAGAAATATCATGAGAAATCAATTATTATTTCAATAATTTATATTTTTTAATTTTTATACATTCAGAAGTATAAAACTAGAAAAGTAAGTTGACGTAGAATGAATTCATGGTTCATGGTTGTTATTATTATTTGGGGTAGTCGAGATGCCCGCCTTTCCTTTTTCATTGCCTGCGTATTGAACAATATTGTAATACACGTTTTTGTGGTTAGATGTAAAATAAAATTCGATATCGATGCCAAAAATAAAAATCGAATAGGAAAATGGAATCTTATTTCATTTGTATGATGGTTTGAAATTTTATTTTCGCTTTCCATTTTTAAAAATAGATTTCGTTTTCTGCGTTAGAAAAGCAAGGAAGCCTACATAAATATTTACATGTATAAATGCCACCACACTGATGACTTTATTTCACTCGAGGATTTGTAGAATCTTATTTTACCCCCAAAGGATTAAAGGAATAATAATACTGCGGTATACATCCCCCTACCCATGAACCCTTTATCTCTCCCGTCGTGCCCCATCTTTAACTGTTTGTTTATCGACTTCTACAACCAGTCTCTGTCTCTTATCCTCACCTGGCGACTTATAAATTAAATGAGACAGATATATCTGTTTTAAGAGTGAACTCGTAATCGTCCAGATTCCTGTGGAGTCGTGAGCGTCTCACGTAACTCCGGGGGTAGACAGGAATTATGGGTTTGTTATTCCATTGGATACCGGGTAATGAAGAAAATTAGTTTCAATGGAAATCTTTCCGGGTTTCTACTTTAGAAAAAAATCTTTGGAAAAGGCACGTATTCGTCTTTCACTAGCGTTATTTCATGGAATGGTTGTTTGTTACTTGTCGCTGTTAGTTTGTCGCTATTTTGTTTTTATTCCTGCTGCATGACTTTTAAAATAGATTCAGATTTATTTTTATTGATTTGTTTTGTTAATTTATAACTTGTCTTTAAACTTCAGCGTTTGTTCATATGCTTAAATGAGGTGGTAAAATTCTGATTTGAAAAGTGAAACGCGCTACTAGTATTATTTAGTTTTGTCGATTTTTTGGACGATTTAAATACTTCCTGTAATTAAAAAAACCGTTATTGGACGCTCCACTTTTGATAGTAAACCTAATCTGTGATAACATTTATATAATGTATATTATTATCAATTCTCAACAAAAGTGTACCTGAAAAGGCGTGTGCCATAAAAAGTAATAACAAAAAAATGGGAAAAATGGAATGTATAAAATACTGAAAATATAATTATATTCAAAAAGAGCGCATGGGAGTCGATTTACCGAAATTTAAATATTTCGGTGATCACTATCGAAAAGTATAAGATGTCAAAATTAGTATAATTTGGGGATAATTTGCGAAAACAGAATATGTCAACATCAGAACCTTCATCAGAAACATTCGGTCTAGCATCCGAACAGTTTCAACAAACTTTGCACTTAATTTACTCGACGCGTTCACGTATTTCTGTGATATCATTATTGAAAGAGATTATTGAACCATGCATAGAAATGACTGGTGATGAAATGTACGAGAGAGAGAGATAGAAAAGAGAGAGAGAGAGAGAGATTGCACTTTGTTATGCTAAATATCTTGCACATGCAATGTCATATTGCTATTCTACTCTGTGTATAGATAGCGAATTCAACTGCATAATAACTCACTATCGCTTTGTTCGCTTGAAACAAGTTTAATAAGAAACTTCTGTAAATACAATAATCTTATTGAAGAGTCATTTACAATTAGCTTATCATTCATTGATAAACGAGATGAAACTGAAGAATTTATATCCTTTGTTAAATACGTAATCATCCATTTAATTACTTTAGATGTTTTCAGTAGCATTGATTTGTTACTTTTGAGCAAATAGTCTTGAGCGAAGAATTATTCAGTGATATTTGAATATATATATATATATATATACACATATTGAGTGTATAGGGTATGTGATATTCAATATTTATGTATTCGTCTAATCTTCTCTAGCCCTTTTGGTCTATAAAAGCATGTATGTATTTTAAAGTTTAACACAATCTCTAAAATATGTATTCGGCTATAAATTTCCCATAATCCGTGAAATCTACTATCATGTACTACTACTATACTACACTAGATATTAAAGTCAATGCTGATTTATTTCTACGCATAAATAAAACCATTTGCTCATTGATTGCAAATCAATACACATGGTATTGGTACTATGGTTGTTTTGGGGGGTGGGTGCAAATGCTGTTATCGTGTGGACATATAAGGCGGCATGGGGATAATAATGTGTCGTGTGGGTGGGTGTGGATTGGGGGATGCTGGGGGCTCCATAACAAAACTGTTTTATTTGCATTGCATGGGAAAATCAGTAAAACAAAGCTAGGCGACGGTTTTGACAAACCCTTATATACATGACGGGAGCACTGAAGCTTATTGTTCCATGCTGGGATTTTGCTACGCGCTTAGCGAAGTTTAAAAAACATGTTTGTTTCTTTTTTCGTATAATAAACTATATGAAGTTATTCCTACAGGTATTTTGTCTTCACTTGTTTTTCACAAGAATTCGGAATCTCCTAGAATTCTTGTCTGGATTTAATAAACTTCACAATAACGATCGTGAAAAACTTGGAGCGTATTTTTAAAAGTTTAAAATTAGATCAAAAGGCAACTTGAGTGCAGTTTTGGATGGCTTGTAATTTGTAAAACAAGCTGCACTATTTTGAGCTATTTTATCACAAATTATGTAGGTTGTAGATAACGAAATAATGCTTAGTCAACAATGGCAACCTGTCAAAAAGGCCTTTTTCGTCGTTGTATATCGATTAACGAACAATCGCGACGGTATAGAAAATAGTAATAGCTGCAGCTAGAGTATGCCTTACTATTGCAGTGGCTGTGATGCAATGATTATTGAGATGATACAACTCCAATCATTTACTGCCCCCTCCCCCCAGAAAGATAATACCTACAATGATTTGAATAATTACAAAAATGCACGTAGTAATGCAACAATTGTATTCCATTATTGGATAACTACACTTAGATTTAGTGTGTCAACCGTGTTTTAAAATAGTGTATTAAGGCGTAAAATTTCTTTCGTGCATAACACGTTCATTGATGGTCTATACTTGTATCCACACAAGTAGAAGGTTCCGATAGACCGTCCCACCTACACCACACCACTGGCGCGCGGCTGGTTCGTTCCTTCATCTTCCGTTGGTAAAGTCTATCGAATAGGAAGACATGTACAAGTCGTCCGTCGGCGTCGTCGTGAGAATGAATTCATAGCACGCCGTGTGCGGATGCTCATAATCCTCCGAAGACCTGGCGTATAGCCGTCCTATACCGCAGTCATTCGTACGTACATATCATACGCGACAGAGCGGATGTCGCCGACGAAATGTAGAATAAATACATACGTGCACTGGTTTTGTGAAAACGGTCGCTGTCTCATTGAACAAGATTCACGTGTAGAATCATTTCTCATCATTTTTTTCATATGTCTCCTTCGTGAGTCGTTTTTCAAAATATATTTCATGCAAATAGTCAGAGCTTTGATTTAAAAGTTTGTTTTTGCAGATAGTATACACTAACATTTAGCGCAGAAACACGAGCACACAGTTATTTTTTTTCTAATTTGTCCACTCGAGGCTTGCATTGAGATTCAAGAAGAAGGAAGGTCGTCTCAACTAGAACACAAGTCACGTGAATGATGTAGTTGAGTTTCAAATCGTGAATCTCGTCCTGAATTATCATGGGTCTTCAAAATACCACAGTTATACAAATAACTGTGAATAACTACAAACTACAATGATAACAAATATACGTATTTGTGTTTGTTGTGTTCGTAGACGATCTATAAGCGTGTGTGGTACAAGTTATATACCGGAAGCACTTTGTATTATTGTTCTACTTGGTTTCTGTTCCAGTGCACTAAATGAAGTGTCTATATATATAACTATTTACAATACAGATCGCGCGATGAGCTCTTGTGTAATCTATAATTTAAGGTTTACCTGATTTTACTATGATTTAGGGTTCCGATCGACCGTCTCTCCTATCTACGTAAACTACAGCTCGAAGATTTCGGCCCGGGTATAGCAATACTGAATTAGAATAGTAATTGTAATATTTATAATGTATGCATGGATCGTAGGTAGGCCTTGCATTCATCACGATAATGTGTAGTGTAGGAACCGCGCAATATATCATTATTAGGCCCCTATATATAATTTGCCATTAACCGTATCTTTGTATTATTCAATAGTAAACCAAAATTTTCATCTGGATGCTGTAATATAACCATTCTTATATTTTCATGTATTTAACTCAAGAACCCAAATTTGAAAAATGTCAATTTGAAATCTTTGAGCTAATTGGTAAAACTACCATAGTATGTCATTTGTTTTTCAACTCTCAACGATCGCGATCTCAGACAAGTGATCGAATTCTTAATAAAACATGTTGCAATTCTTAAATCGATTGAGTAAAATAGGTTGCATTGACCGTCGCGAATTCTCTGGAGAGCACGATGCATAATCTACATCTCTCGTTTTCTTGATATTCTTTGCTACCGTTCGTATGTGTACAGAGTATAGTTTCAATTATCTATTTTCTTTTTCCAATTGAAATCAAATGGAAAACCTTTCAACGTGAAAGAATTACAAAAATTCAATCAAGAACGTGCAGAATAAGGAAGTATTAACATGTTTCCGTGCAGCTGAAAGTGCAACAATAATAAGCAACTGTTTGGGACACGAAGAAAAAGTGGTTTTACATTTTTGAATGTTTTGGTATGTCATCCAAAGGGTATTTAAATGTACCGGATCTATTTGCGAAAACACAAACCAATTCACTCACTCATCCATCACTGCAACAAAATGTAATTGTGCTGAGCATTTTCCTGTACAGTATATGCGCACAGTGAACTGATACTGATAGACGTATCCTGCATAAGAAGTGAATAAAATCAGTCAGTCAGTAAATCTATCGATCAATAAACCGTCAATACCAGCAGTTGATTGGTACATGTCGTCTACCGTTTCGTTTCGTATGTATCTCCAGCTGTTTACTTTCGTCACGTTGGTACGACGACATCGCCCACTTGGCCCGTCATGTAATCAAGTTGTCAGCCCTGTCGTCGGATGGCGAACGACTTTTCAATCTGTCGTCGACGTCGAAGATTACGCCATGGCTTATAGAGAAGAGAGGACCGTCGTCTTCGTTATTGTGGGTGCTATGTCAACAAGAACGAACTGGAAGGCCTCCGGCTATATACCAGACGCTTTTCGAATTAGCAAATGCAGTGGTCCAATACTCCCGAACCAATCCAATCATTTCATTTCTTTTAATCCTTTTTCTGTATGTTTATGTGCTCTCTCTTTGTCTGTCTTGTCTAAACAGTCGGTATCTTTGAAGACTTTTCTTTTACTTCGTCTTTCGGTCTTTGTTCCGTGTTGAATTTCGTATACGGATAGAAAGGAAATTGTAACTTTGAGTCAGTATTCACACACAAAGTTCTCATGGCAACGGTGGATATTAAAAGAAGTGAATTGCCATTGGGGGTTAATCTGAACTTTTACCTTTCTGTCTTTGACGCCATATTGTCTTCGAAGGTATAATAAAACGAGAATAATGATTATGAAGATGGTGATAAAAGTAGGATAATATCGTCTAGAAGTAGAGTGCAAACTCGACGCTGAGTTCGGTCTTTTCAAATCAAATCCATCCGAGGTTTACAATCTTGAATGCTGTACAATTGGGATCTTCGATACGAACGTCAACTAACGTATTCCTTTTTATCGGTCGATTCTTGTTTTCGGAAGTTTTTCGTCTGGAGTCTGGCCCAGGATCGTAAAGAAGGCGTTTTATTATAAAAATCTCGTCAGAACTATCCAAGAAAAATACAAAGCTGTGAAGTCTTCGATAAACAAATCGTTGAGCCGCAGTTTCTTCCTTGAAATACGAGGTGCATTTGGCGTGATACAGAATTCAATTACGTGCTGTTCTGAACTTTATATTTACCATCTCTTTCTTGAAGTAGGCCTATATCGTACTCTTCGTAGTTTATACATCTGCATATATGCGAAGCCTTTGAGAACACACAGTGAAACACGTGTGACACAAACAATTGGATTGAAAACTTGCATTAGGGCCTATATCTCATTTTTTTTTAGTTCATCAGATTTAAATGTTTGTTCAATACGAAAACAGAAAATTATATATTTTTCTCATAATATAGTACCAGGTATATGTATATTCTGGAGAGAAACGATAGAATGAACATTTGTATGATCTTAAATATACGGTAATATTTTTACACCTAGCTAGGTCATCCAAATACTTGACAGCTATCTGATTTTCTTATTCATTTTTTTTATTCATTCATCATTTATCAACTAATTCAACATATATATATATATACAACATATAAACAACATATATATATATATATATATATATATATATATATATATATATATATATATATATAAAAATATCTATGTATATATGTATATTTATTTATTTATTCATTCATTTATTTATTTTGTTTGTTTGTTTATATGCAGTTTCAAATGTTGATACACGTGTAAACTTGCGACTGTTTATCTCTGGCTATCTACTTGTTATTCTGCCAACACTGTACTTTCATATTTCAGCAAAGGCCCCAGGGTTACGCGGAGGGTGTGATGTGGGCGGTGAGGGTGATATTGACATTAGGTCGTGTCGTGCACGGGGGTGTTTATGAAAGGTGCTATGCGGGAAGAGGTAGAAAGGTCACAAAACGGCAATCTAGCGGAACTAAGTACAGCTTCGATAAATGTGCAATATCCTCCTCCTATATACTGTCTCGTCTGGTATTTTACCGGAAGTTGGTTTGATTATTGTTCTTGTCTTGAATTATTTATAAATTCTATTGGTGTTAAGTGTTTAAAACACAATAATTACTGTACTTGTTAATTATTTAACTACATTACATATATAATTATAATGTGGTACCTGTAGATTTTTATAGAATAAATATTCTATAGGCGGCGTATAAATTCAATTTTGTGGTGGATTATTAACATTTTATACGTATATTATTATTATTCATTAATAGCCAGTGGTTTAGTATATCTATATGTAGTACGCCTACATTTGTATAAAAGTAATGTTTAAAATATTTCGCTAAATATTTATACAAACCAATATGTTCGGTCATCATTGTAAGTAGGCTACTTGTGATCAGTTTATCATATCGTCAAGTGATGAAATACAACATCATGTTCTCGATATTGCCGATTTGAATCCAATACAATGCAGAATATTCAATCCAATTTCCCTTGTAGTCTGTGGCTTGTATTAATACAGCCACTTGCATATTGAGAAGTCTTTTTTACTACTTTAACATTCAACATCACCGATACAACTATTTACATGAAATGAAAATACTCAATGTTTTTACATATGCAGTTTTTTACATATCAAAAACCGTCTGAACATGTCTGTGCTATAAAATATAAAAATAAAACAAAAAACACAGAATTCATGAGATGGTTTTTATGACCTTTTTTATACTTCTCTTCTTTCCATGTGTGTTGTCCGTGTCGACTCGAAACTACTGTATTGTAATGCTGATTGATAGGAGAGACGGTCAATCGTGACTGTCACACTCGTCGAATTAAATATATATAATTCAGAGTATGTTTGTGATCCGAAATCATATGGTAATGGTGTAATAGTAGCTGCTGTGTAAATAATGGTGCTCGTTATAAGCGTTTTAGACAATGCTACATTACTCGATGCAGACGTAACGGTTAGTTTAGGTACTTTAATGAAGTCTTGTTCTATATTATAATAACTTCATGTGTCGTATATATAATGAGGATAGTGAAAGATGAACACGTACTGATGGAAGAACTAGCGTCCTGCAATCATTCGAACTGAACCGTGATTGTAGGTTTTCGTTCAGGTTTCGGTTTGACTTTTAGAGTTCGGTTTATCAATTTTCAAAAAAGTAACCCAATTTCAGTACTTATAAACTTTTCACAAAATATATATTTTTTCTAGAATGAAAATATTTTTAGAATGTAAATAATTTTTATTGATAAAGTAAATGATGGAAAATGTATTTTTATCAGCGTTGTTGGGAAGAGTGCTACACATATCTAGAGAGCAGTGAATTATCAAGTTCGGTGAATGTGGTGACAATAATAAAACAACCAATAGACAACTTTCAATATCAGCTAAACCAAATAATCTTTACAATTTTGTATAAGAATGCGTATTCGACCGTTGCAGGTTCTAATAGTAACTCTAAAATATTTACTCACAATACAAAAATGAAGACTCAATTATACTTCTATCCTACAACTTATCGAGTTTACGCTTTACAATCAAACTCGATGGTTTCCCGATCAAAAATTGAAAAAAAGTAAACATTAATAAAAAGTAGGCTAAACTCCAGTGTCAATAGATCTAGTGGTCAGTGACTGCATGGTCTATTGGGCAGCCATGCAAACACAAATATCATGTTTCCCACGCATCAGGCTATGTTGTATAATCAGTGGTATGCAAGGCGTGTTATGGATGGTAGACTTTGGTCGAAAAAATATCGATATATACGATCTATTATAGTTCCCAAAGCTGTTAGGTGATAGTATGAAATTATCAGAGGTTAGAACTCTAAGAATAATTCTCACAAAATATCAGTTACATCCTAAAAAAATAAGTAACCAGTAATATTCGATATTATGTTAAACCTTGAATATGTGGATCAGAATGATGAAATGAAATTTGAAATAAAAATCAAGTTACATGACATCATATGACAATGCTCCATGATTTTGTTATGCTGATCTATTTTCAAAAACTTGGTTTCAACTTTCAAGATGTTGGATTTTGTTAGAAATATAAGGTCTTAAAAATAGAAAATAAGGTCTTTGGTCACCATGGTCGCTGCGCTTGTGATAATCCAATCTTTAGGACTCACTGCCATCTAGATAGTTGTTGACCTTCCCAATAGTTTTTGTTTGTTGGTTTTATTATTTAATATTTCTTAAATAGATACAGATAATGAAGACGTGAATATCATTGCAACCATTATATATATATATATATATATATATATATATATATATATATATATATATATATATATATATATATATATATATATGTGTACATTTTAGTAAGCATAGGCCGCATAGGTATATAGTATCGCATAGGCCTATCGCTATTCCTCTTTACTTCATAAGATAACGTATAAGAGCCAATATTATTTTTATTTCAACACTGTAATTCCCAAAGGAAGTAGTGAGAGAAATTATGAATCTAATAGTCGAGTCAAGATATTCATCAATGATGTTATCCACATACAGAAGTAAAAGCTAAAAACGGTCCATAAAAAAGAAATCTTCACTCTAGAAATGTTCAAACAAGAGTGACTGAAACACGAGTGAATTAAGGAGCCATTGCGAGTACTTTTTCATGTCTTATTTCCTGTGTCATAAATTGTGACCGTCGTGATACATGAACGTCGTTTTTAAATAGAATAAGCACAAGAATAAAAGTACTCTATATGCTACGTACAGTAACAAGCAGACGAAAGAATTACAATAAAAAATAAAAATAATGTCTTTTTATAATAGATAAATCATCCAGAAAATGACATATGTCAAGGTATAAAATCGTCTTTATACTTCCAAGGGGTGGTTATATATCGAGCGGCATCGCTCTTGGAATGAATTGACGGTTCCGATCGACCGTCTCCAATCTGCCAGCACTATAACAGTCGGGAGTGTCGATTCTACAAATTTCGTTGAATGACGTATACACGAGGGAAATATTTTTGTATTTATATGAAGTACCGGTAAGAAAATGGAAGAAAATGGTAAAACAAAAGCAGTAAAATGTCAAAGTTAATAAATCATTGTTTATAAACTTGGTAAAGTTAAAACTTGATATTATTTCTGCTTTAAAGAAAAATATTATATTTGTTGTATGAGGTACGTAAAGTTAGGGGTTTCTTTTGTTTTCCTCCAGATTGAAAACGTCAAGTACAGAGGAGGGTTGTGTAATGAGTTTAAGGGAGCCCGGGAAACTTTTGAACAATATCGTTTTTGAATGCCATTGCTACTTTATTCTGAATCTCATTTAAAAAAAAACAATTATCTTGAACATTGGTGAATGGTGACATTTTTGATTCAATAATCTAATACTAAGAATGCTTGTTAATAGTACTTGAAGTGAATGCCCCAACATACTAAATTACAGGCTGATCCTAGCTAGTGCCACCCCGGTGGCTCAGTCAACTGAAGTCAGCGTTGGGCGAGGGTTCGAGTCCCGCAAAAGGCATTGGTTTTTGTAAAACCGTTCTCTCACCTATCATCACTTCATCGTTCCATTATCACCCGTAGCACCATATTAAAAAAAGTACCATTAGCATAGTCTAGCAGTAGCATAAAAAAAGCTATCGCTATATAATTATACGTAGGGGCGTCATAGGTCATATTGATGTCACTGATCATCCTGAAAAGTTTGTATTAATCGGAATCGTTTTTGAGAAATTGATCGAAAATGTCATTTTCTGGAGGAACTCTTATAAATGTCATATACACATATATATATATATATATATATATATATATATATATATATATATATATATTCGTGTTCATTCGTCAGCTCGACAGCATGTATATATATAGGCCTAGCTTTTTTATATAGCGTTTCCAGCACGTTTTCAGTTTTCAACTCAGTGTGTGCTTATTGGTTTCGGCGTTCCTCGACCAGTATAGATGGCAATAATTTATATGTTTTTATACCAACGACGAGTGGCAATTTCTTTCACACATATTTTACTAGAATTGAATTTCTTCTATTATAACCATATACGTATATATGTGATGTGTGTGAACATAAACTAAATTCTATTATTAAACTCTATGCTTTTTTTTAGAGCTCGAAAGGTCGGTCTGTTTTCAGTTCGCCAGGGATTGGTTTTGTGAGGCTTGACCGTGCATCGAATAATATGGAACGTAAATATCGGACCGCCTTATTTAGGTACTGAATGCAAATAAAACAATTGCTTCTGTGGTTTTGTGTTGAATCTACAGGACCGCAATGATAGGAATAATTCTATTGATATTATTGCAGTGATTGAATTAGTGGTTTGGAAATGACGTATTTGCCGTCTTAAACATTGCACATTATTATTAATTCCAAATTCAATGTAATTTTCTTAGATGTATTTTCGTGCTGTCAGTTCTCAATCGATTGGGAGAGTCAAGTCTGTGAAACGGAGTCATAATTAGCCGACTTGTATTGGTCTGTTGTTCCAAGGGTTTAATTCGACGAGCTTTAGTAAAGACCTCCATGCAGAGCTTATGGAGCTTTCAGTGTGTGGTTTGTTTTTTTGTACGCGCGGTACAGTTCGGGTGGTATAACTAATATAACGAAACTGTTTGATGCATCTACTTTGGAACAGTGTCGTCTTGGGTACAATCGGTTGGACCAGTTCTGAGAAAAGTTGGTACTACATATTGGAAAATTTCCTTGTTGGAAATACCAATCGGGAAAATATGAAAAACCATATTCGAAAATAAATTATTTATACTGTGTGTGTGAAAAGTAGAATTATATACATCATTACAAACATTTTACATACATTGGACTAACCGTTTAAAAGAAGATTAAAATCACATTTTTTCATATGGTTTTTCATTTCTCACAACATTCTCGTTCCTCCTATACAAGGCCTATGGTGTTGTTTGCCTCATATAATCTTGTTTAGAGGTTGTTTTGTGGTACGTTTCGATGTAGTTTGTCGGAAGTTCTTTCTATAAAAGGCTTTCTTATTTGACAAAACACATATATACCAACGCAGAACAAAAACCACAAGTTTTCGATACAAAATAATACTTTTCCTCAAACTCAGGGGAAAAACTTTTTGATTCTGTCGGGGAAAGTTCTGTTCCTTCTTCAATCTTTTCATCCCTCTCTCGACATTCTGTGCGTATTGATGATGATAGTAGTTTCATCTCTCCCCCTTATTTCTTATTTTTCCATGATTTTCCATCGTTTCGTTCTCCACGCGTTTCTTCTGTCTTTGTCGAACACATTTTCCTCTTTTCTCTCTGTTCCCATCTTGTAACGTATTCCGGATGGTATTTTCTCGCCGAGGTTTCTCTTGGATCGAAGAAGAGTTTTAGTTCTCTCTCTCTCCCCTTTGCACTCACGAACAAAATGCTCCAGACTCCCCACACAGTGGTTCCTGAATCCTCATGCTGATCGACCCGTTTACAAAGTCCTTATAACAGGCTAACTTAGACCTGCGATCGCTCATTTTACACTGTGTGTGTGAGAGAGGGTGATATGAAAGGTATTGCAATCCCACCACAAGTTCAAGATATTGATGTGATCAAAATTGGTTGGATTCTGCTGAATAGTTTCACTGGAAATTCACACGTTTCACAGTCGATATGCCTGTTGACCTTCTACATGGTTGGTAGGGTCATGTTATATACGAACTGTGTAAAAAATGCATTGTTTTATGTCCAACCCCAATATAAGCTCGGGATATTTCTCGTGTAATATACATTATTGTGGTACATGGTCCATTATGGTATTATGGATCCATTCAGAATTGGCTACTTCAGAGATGTAATAATGGGTTTTGAGATCAATTCGTTTCGAAATGAATCAAAAAATGAATGCATTATTCAAGAATCACTATATCAACATATTCACATTATCAACACGAACTGAACAAAATATCATGCTAAAAATACGAACATTTTCTGGGAAGAATGGATTAAAATAATTTCCAAGATTCGTGTTTCTCTGTAGTTTAGTGACACATCAACATTCAATTTGTCGGCTACATCGTACTTCAACACCCATGCATCAAAGATATAGGCATCCAACATACAGACCCAACATCCAGTGCAGCTTCTGGTCTCTACTATTGCCGCTCAAATCTTAATCATCCCCATATTAAAACACTCCACCGTCATCTCGACGCACAAGAAATCAAGACGCTTCCTAAATATGCTCTCGATTTTGCATAATTGACGACAATTTGATTTATAGCTCAGCCGTGCGCGAAATCTGCAGGGAAGGGCGTTGCTAATTAAATGCAGCAATTTACATATTATCGTTTACTACAATAGAGACTACTGAACATTATATTATATAACTCCGTGTGGGCATGTACACACATACACACCATTCAGTTGAATTTAACAAACCTATTCATGCTATAACAAACATTAATAGCGTATTGATTATCGATCCCATTCAGTGTCAATGGTGATAGGTCAATATGAACAGAATAGTTGACAAAAAGTTATTTACACTTGCATGCACAAAAGAAGAAGGTCGTTCACCAACTGAGTAATTATACAATTTTGGTGATTGTAGAGAAACTCGCAGCAGCGTTGAACATTTAACGAATTTGAAAAACGTAATTGTGTCTCTTATTTCTTATCTCGTCGTGGAAAATCATTGAGCCTCACAATATCACACCTATATAAGAATATGACGGTACATTATATTTGCATTCGTCATCTTGGTAGACGACGTTCTTCTTTCGTGGATGCAAGTATGTTTCCTTATAGTTTCTCGTATTTATATATTATCATATATTTATAGTATGAGTAGGCCTACTTCAAAATATAAATATATTCGTGCATGGATGCAATTTGACGACTCTTTGCATCCCAAATAGAATTTCAGTTTTTCGTGAGGTCATCTACATAGACAAAAATGTAGATTGGGTCATGGGGCTAGATGTAGGATTCGAAGTTCCGTAACCTTTGAACTTCAACCTCGCCTCATTGGCGTCGCGACGCGGGTGGTGTAGTGAAGTGTGGAGGGGGAGGGGGTGGAGTTAGAGGGGAGGGTGATGCTATTCAACGCGGAATGAACCGAAATCGCAGTCTTGTTGTTTTGCTTGTAATAAAAGTTGGAAGATGAGACGGAACAATGAAGCTCATTGCATTCTTATTCGTGGCTGCTCGAGCTACGGAGAGATATAACTCTTGGCGTCTAATGCATTGTATTGTATTTTCTGTGAACCCGAAGCTCTCGCAGCAGTTCTGAATGGGATAGTTTTATGTATTTTGTTATTTATAAAAGTCATTAGCCAATTTATATAAGTACAACGGATAGCGCGAAAAGACCGACTTATAGCTTCAATATTCTGACACTATATATAGAGAGAGCGTTAGTGTATAAGCACCAAGTAATAAGGATTATCCAAGTATTATGGGTTATAATTTATATGATTTCGAAAATTGGAATATATAGGGGTGAAAATAACAAGGAAATAACTTGAACTGGTATTTTGGAGTTGTTATCACCTTGTGGACTTTACCTGTGTAATTGTTTTCACCAACTCTCAGGATGAATCTAATTATGCATGGATTATAATTTAATAATAACGGGTCCATGGCTGTATTCACTAGATTTACCATATATATACCTATATATCTGTCAAGTACCAATAACAAAAATAATTCGATGTAGCATTGAAATATTCTTTATGGAAATTAATAAAATATCATCATTATAGCGAAAAAAAGCACCATGGAAGTCCCACACCACCATCACCGAGTCAGAAGTCACATTTCACCGTGGTCGCGGCGCTCGTCCATGTATATATGGTCGCTATATATATATATATATAATCGGTAATCAAACTAACATTAGTAATATAATCATTATTGAAGTCATCGGCTTGTATACTATTCCTTATATTTCAACTATTTGACAAAAAAAGTGACATCAAATTGTCCATTAAAATTGACATGTGACATAATATTGTACCAGTTTTATTACCAACGCAATGCCAATTAAACTGTATTGCTACATAACGATTCTTCGTATTCAATCATTTGGTAAATAGCTTCTTGCGTGTACATACAGTTTATTAATATTTGATCATACAAAAGCTTGTTATGAGAACTGTAACATGTCACGCGCACAATACAAATAACCATACTATAGAAACGAATATAGATCGATGTGCTAAATTAGCGTTTTGCATTTTTTTAAACAATTTTAGTCCAAGTATTATTTCAACGAATGTAAATCGATTGCTGAATTAGCCTTCTGCCTTTTTTTAAACAATTTGTGTTACAACGAATATGGATCGATTGCTAAATTAGCCTATTGTCTTACATAACAATTTTAGGTTATATTATTGCTGCCTTGTTTCCCTTTGATGTTACTGTTTTCTATAGCATTTAATAATTTAATTTGATATCTAATTTATTAAATGCGCTATTCTATATTCGAACAATGTAGTAGTCATGTAACGTAGTTCAAAACTAATATCATATCGTTGATTAATAATTAACAGGATCAAAGGAAACTTGATAATTTTCTTGGTAAACAAATTGTTTTATCATTTCGGTTATTCCTTCGATAACATAGATTCTATGTAGAAAGTATTTCATTTAGGGCACAGCGTGATTAATTTGATAAAATGATGTAAAAAAAGCTTATGATGTTATGTCACTATACTCACACAGACAAAATTTCCGTTATGTTATTATTCTTGATGTTTGTTTCTGATGCTATAGCAACGGTGAGAACAAAATAATAGTCTGCGAAATGCAATATGGGTGGCGTATAGATTGGAAAAGCACTGTCAACAATGGGGCATCAAATATATGTCATTGTTGCAATGTGCTTACTTTTTTCCTACCGCATTTGATAACTGGTTGCGCATTATTAAAAACATTGTGTAGGCCTACCATAAAGATTGTTTTTCAAATTCTTTTTTCGCTTGCCACACATATTCATTAACCTAAATCTGATTGTCGTATTCACATTAGTACTTGAATAGGATTCGAAAAGCTTGAAAGAAAAACACCTGAGTGGAGGGAGGTTACTCGTGGGATTTATTCGTGACAACTACTCTCGTCTACTGTGAACTTTGAATCGATTTTCGTCGGTGTGTATATACTTGTCATCGCTCAATAGTTGACCTCTGAAACCCTCCTCCGTGCACGCAGGCAACCCCCACTCGCACACCGACGCACGCTATATACATACGCAACGGCAAAACGCGATAACGCACTCACAGTTTCCGGACACGCAACGGATAACGCATGCGAGTCCGTTACTGACAGACGTGATGATCCGTTTTATTGATTCACATCCTCAATGACAATTCTCCCATATCTCCCCTCCCTCCCTTAACGCCACTTAAACCACATTAATTCCCTGAACAGTCACTCAAACTAATTGAATAAATTGTAATTTACTAAAACACAAATTGAGTTATACTATTCAGGATCAGAGGCCATCACTATAAATTAGAATTGGTTTCTGTGTATAGTGGTCGTCATATACACGAAGACTGGAAAGTCTAGTAATAAACGTACGCATACTTCATTTCAGTATTGTAGTGTCGATCGACCCCGCCAACTCTCGACGATCGTTGTATGTATATATACATATATATATATACGGCTTTTAGAGCCTATGTTCGTTTAAAAGTAGTCCTATTTTTGCCTTCTCTCCTGTCAGAGAAGAACTACACATCACTGATTGGAAGAAACATAAAAGAAGCCGAATTATGTAAAAAAAAGTAAAAAAACGAAAAACCTCTTTCAGCCTCTTGCCACCTGTCATTAAAAATTAATACCAATATTTTTTATATATTTTTCTTTACCGAGAATATATATTCTTCGATGGTTACTATAAAGACCGTAACAAACGTGTTTATGTTGTGTTGATTGGTCTTTGCCTGATGAATATGGAAATCATGAAGCTGAGTATATCTCTATTCTGCCATCAGTAAAGGTCGTCTAAAAACGTGTATTGTTAACCTGAGTTGGCGCATAATTCCAAGCATCACACACAGAGGAACAATCTGTGAGACCAATATGGTCCCGGGGGGGGGGGGGGGGGATAGGGCACGCACATCATTAAAACTATACTGATAAATCAACAAGTCATCGCAGGCAATTGATGACTCCATGATTAAGACGGTGTATGTTTGTTGTGAGTGTTTTTTTTTTTTAATTTCAATGTTGTGGTTAGTTACTCCGTCTCCAATCATCAAGGATGTTCGAAAGTACCTCACTGTGAATACTGTACCACAAACAGTCGACATTGTTTTCTTTATGAAGATGCCGCAGGCGTTTGCTAGGCGTGTAAGCTTCAGTGTTGTGATTTCAATTTAATTTATTTTTGTTTGGAATTTAAAAGTAAAAGTAACTATTTTTTCATATAAGTGAGATGAAAGATATTTTTCAAAAATTCACCAGATAAAAGATGGAGATTTAAATTGATAATCGTTAACTATCGTCTCCGTACCGTAGTTTTAAAAATGAAAATTCGAATATTTGAAATCTTAGTTTCTGAAGATGTAAGCCAATACAAAATTTATTTTGAGCAAATACACGTATATGGTACTTGAACTCGGTACGCGATTCGCCAAGCGAAAGATTTATTTCGCTTTTCGCTTTTGAGTAAGAAACAAAGAAATGCAAGTTTTCACTCCACGAACCCTCCCGGTAAAAGTTCAAAAATATATTATTTTGATTTTTGTTCAAATCTGTTGATAAAGAAATGATAGATTTGCACCGTAACATCTATTAACGAACGAGTGAATTCGTCTCTCGAACTCCTGACTGCTTCTCCTTATCGAAAGTCTCGTGTAACGCTAAACACTGACGATTATACGTGCATGCCGATTCTGGACGTGTACAATCAGAACTACTGATCGTTGAACGATAAGTCTCAATATTTTACGGGAGGAACGTTTCCAAGTTGGTTATCGATTGGGAAATTGTTCAGAGAACTTGAGAGGAAAACTCAAACGAAAATGTATTAATCGACTTTGTTCCAAATCGCCCGGAGGCAAACTTTTCTCCAAGTTAAATAATGACTAGTATAATATTTAATGTTCATTCAGAATTAATCCGGATGGAGACGATGTTCGCCTGATAGCCTTCACTTGGATTTCATGAAACCTATTTTGCTACTTATTTTAGTATTTAGTAAATGAGTATATATTTTTTGCTGACTCGACTGAAATGTCGTTTTTATCATTCGGTATACATGTGATATGATTGCCAATTGGAAGTCTATATTATCTATTTAGTAATTGATTCTCAATCCCCGTCATACATGCTATATATTATGCTATGTTATGCTATATATATATCATATATTATGTAACATTTATACTGCTATATGCTATACCATCCAGAACTGTGTGTTATAATCTGATGTGATTGAAGAGTATACCAATATATAAATATTATATTATACACGTTTCTGTCAATGGTTTCGAAATGTAAGTTTCATCATTACATGTACCATAATATTCACCTGTTTTATCTTGAAATTTAGATTAAAAAAAAAGTAGTTTATCTAATTTATTTTTTCATCTCTCTTCATTCGAATTTCACTATAGATATATCGACCTTCAGATACTCTAACATAACCATTCAGAATTTATTGTGAAAGCACTGATTTCAGTTTTCCGACTACCGAAATATAGACCATTTTATTGATTTCTCAGGGGAACTTTTTCTTCTATATTTCACCATCCTCGCGACTGACATAACGAAAAAAATCACCGTCAGAAAAATACAAAACTTTCATCACATCACCACCTTCTTTCCCGTGTCACATATTTATTTACTCTCCGTACGATGTATAGTTGCCATGGTAACGATTGCTGCATAGCTATCTCCCTCGTCTTGACGACCCCCTATACAGACGTCATAACTATCAGCAGACGGCCAGACAGACACACTATATGAGGGAGACGTCAAGTACAATCACATTTCCTATCTTCAAGTGGCGTCTATCACCTGCTGGCGAAGTTACTCGAACTATTCAAGACGTGTCTAAGCAATAACTATTTTAGCTGTCGAGTATTTCGTACGATGACGTCTTAGACAGTAACAAGTGGAACAGCATACTGGATGCATTACTGTCTGAATGTGTTTAATCAACTTGTCAAAAACTGGACAGTATTTAAGAAGTTACTGTGTAATGTTACATGCACTGGATGTTTAATCGAAGAGATTGAAGTAAACTTGCAATTTGTGATTTACGGTTATATCTAATCAAATTATGTTATAGTTCAGTACAATGTAAATCAGTAGAAATTAACTATGTACCAATATTATTGCTTTACATTGGTATATTCACTGCGTCTCCCCTATACGATCGTTATCGATACGTATACAATTATATATATATATATATATATATATATATATATATATATGAATTTAGTGTTGATTTTTTGCCAGACACGCGGCACTGTACCTATTATCTATATATATGCAAGTCTTCAGTCTTTATACCTTTTCTTCATTCCTTATATATGAACTTTTAGTGTGCTCCAAGTTATCAAGATAGCCATTTAATTCGGCCTTTGCTTGTATATAGGCGTCTAGAAGCTTTAATAACGTCCAGAAGGGTATAGTGATCTTTAATGAAATTCTTTTTCTCCGCCGAGAGGTACAGTTTTCGAACGTGAAATTCGTGAAAAGTGGACAACCGATGGGCAACTAGGTCAGTTGAATTCCTGATTCTGTCGCCGTTTTCGTGTCGCAAAATGAAATGAACCAATATTTTGATTCTCCTTGTGCAAGATGGCACGGAGACAAGTTGTCTGGTCATAAAACGAATTGCATTCAGTGATTTCTGCAAAATGTCAAGTGAATGCTGAAGCAAGGGAAATATCTAAGAATATATACATTCAAGTAAACGCTTAGTACTGTGTGTGCAACTGCATTTCATTACTTTTTTGCATGCATATGTAAAGGGTAAATATGCGGGAAGCTTAGATATGAATAAGCCAAGAGTGTGCATGGCGTATCATGAAATAACATGTATAATTTAACCGTGATACATAATCTGTATCCAAAGTCTGTTGTTAATAAATATTTTTCATTTTGTATACATTTTTTATCAAAGTGTTTAAAACTGTCAGATTGTATTTACGATCATATAGCTGAACCTGGAGTTTATGTAACTTATACAATATAATGCCCGCGACTTTTATGTTATAAAAATTCATTCCTCATTTCTGAAACCTTTTTTTTCTGTAATCATACTCTTGATATTAGTGCATGATAGTATGATTTAAACTAATTATGGAACTAGATCAAATTTAGCCCAGAGCGATTTATCGATTTAACTTAATTAATCTCTCAGAGTATGACAGCAGTGTACAGCAGGAAATGTCAGTTGCATACCGAAGTTGAGAATGGTGGTATTATACGAATGTTGCCTTCCGATTATATATAAAATAATATATAAATGCCTATATGCCATGTGTGGTCGGAGATTCTCGTGGCCGATGGTACATGGTATAATGGTACGGTTGTGCCACGTCTTGGAGGAGACGGAGATCGACGTTTCGAACGAATTTCATCCCTCATCTTCAGGTGTCTTTTGCCGGGACGAACATCAGCGATCGAATCAGCGATAGCTATTCGATCGCTGATGTTCGTCCCAACAAGACACCTGAAGATGATGGATGAAATTCATTCGAAACGTCGATCTCCGTCATCTACAAGACGTGGCACAACCGTAGAACTCATCTTACCATATATTTATTTATATAAAATGGAAACTATCGACTTTAGCCTGCATTTGTAATTTTCATGTGATGATGAAAGAATGAAAATAGCAGTTCCATATCGTGAAGATATAAATGATATCGTATGCTATCATATCATATGTATGTTACAATCTCATAGAGTATCGTATATTGAACGTAGTGAGCTTGAGCTTCATAGTTCCACGTCTTCTTTGTTCCCACCTGAACTCGTATCCAGGAGAGAAAAACCATCCTTAAAATGTCAAAAGAATACAGTTTAGTAGGGATAACATCCATCACTTCACGAAATCTAATAACGTGAAACCGTTTTCAGAATTATTATTCTTTACCGCACGACACACTCTGTCCAGACGTACATTTATCTTTGGCGTAAAGAATATTGCATTCGTCTTGACCTACCTCACGTTCTTCGTACCCAAAAGCGGTTCGCACGACCGTCTTTTCATATCTGTCAGCAATGACGATCGGCCGCTGCGAACCTGTCTTGTTCGTAGTATGAAGTATGCATCGTTAACATCCAAAAGGGAAATGTTTGAATATATCAGTGTATTTGTGGAATATTCATGATATCGTTTTTAATAATGGCAGTTTGGTATAAGGATGTATGACCGGATAAATCTGAATATATATTGCTATACGTCGTACGTGATCGTGTTTATATAATTACCGTACTTGTATTCCGTGTTATGATCTATATATGTGCGATTCACGAGACAGAATATTTATTAGTTCAGTTATTAATAATGATGTATGGTCATATCATATATCATTTGTGAAAAGTTAAACGTGAAGCTAGAAATAAAAGAACTTCGAAAAAATTGGGAGAAAAAAAAACATTCCATCAATGAGAGTTATTTGAAATTGCGTACATTTTGGTACATTTGCTTTATTCACTTTTTTTAATTGGACCTATAGTATACTGAACCAATAATCTCCTCCAAAAAGAGAACAACCATTTACATCCTCATGCGCAATCTTCATTGCTTTCGTTATTTGTATGGATACATTCAAATCATCTTAAATCAATGATAAAACAACATAGGTAATTATATTTGACTCGCTTATAAATAATAGTCTATACTACTAAAGGTGCGTTGTAAATACATCAGTTGGGCTTTAAACTATGTCTATATTGCTAATTTGCAGCCTCATCCGTTATAATCATGCTGTGACATTATAAAACAGGCCTATATATTCTCGATGTAAATTCGAACGATGCATCTATTTAATTACTCTATTCTAGTTCCGTTGACACTTTCACTGGTTATAGTATTTAAATTAATTCCACGCTTGTTTACACGATGTATTGTGATGTAGGCCCATTTGGTTGATTATATTCGTCGACGTGTTGAGCTAATGAGCATAGAATCTCAATACAACGCAGGGATTTTTACTGTCGAATGAACATCATATCGTAGTTCACACTTATACTTTAACATGATCTGTTGATACATATTTCTAAACAAGTGTGTGAACTTAGAGAAGTTCACATACCAGATTTCAGCAAGATAACTACTCTTTTGCAAACTGTTTTAATATAGATATTTAAGCTAATTAAAGCTATTAACTATTTATCCAATAAGCTAATAATTATTTATTGGTCAATAGCTAAATATAAGGTAACAGCGATTTAGCTATGACATTGTAACTTTCAAAAAACAAAAAAATAACCCTATGGGTCATATATAAGTTTGTTAGGTCAGTAGACGACCGCAAACTTTCAGGATTTCAGTCGAAGTTGCTTTTTCAACCGACATTCATTTTGTTCTAAACTAAAAGCCCTCCAAAAAAACAGTAATAGTTTCTGGGCACACGCTCTCAGTTCAGCTGACAACACACACGCCACAAAAAGTCTCGAGTTCTGCCGGTTCTACACCACCGGGCGCTAGTCGCAAGTAATAGAGAAAACCCTCGTGAATTGAGTCACAGCAATTGTGTACCAAATGTACGCGTCACCCCCATTCACCTCAAAGCAATATCATAGTAAAAGTTGTCAAGTCAACATCTGTATGTGGCGTGAAACAATGTCATGCAAATATGCTTCCCTTCCCCCTCTATCCCCTATGTGCACAGTCAAGGGAGTAATTGTCGGCTTATGGTGAAACCCCTTTTCAAAACTCAAAAGTGTGCGCCATATTCTTTTAAGTGCTTTTACTCACCAAAAACACCAACGCCTTGCGCTGGCAACTTATTATTCTCTTCTTTCTTCTAAGCTTCGCTAGTATAAGACGTGCTATATAACATACATTATTCATGCGGCGTTTAGTTTCCAGTTTAAGTGTAAAGTCATATTTTCTCAGCTCGCCGTGCAGCGTGTCCGTGTCGATACTCTTGTGCACCCCGACCGCGATGCACTTTGGTTAGATTAAACGATAGAGGGACCAAGAGGTTACTAGACTTTGAGTGGGTTGATTGATCTCAAAGCGAAATCATCTAACACCGTGATCGGTTCGATTTCATTTTGTTTGAGGTGCGCGCGCTTATCGTTGAGAATCATATTTTCATTGGGTATTTTTCGGTAGAAGTCTCTTTTGATCTCCTTTGTGGGACAACAGCTATTGTGAGTACCACAAATATGTTGATGGCAGTGAAACATAAAGTTTGTGATATAGTTTGGGTGAATTGGATATAAAAACATTTGGGTTGAAAATTAGCTAGTTAGATGCATATCATTTGTGGTCATCTAGGGATACCCTTATTGGGTATCTTCAATTTACGGCAATTAAACAGCCAAAATGATTGGATTCTATGTTTACTACCATCAAGGGGGCGGTGAAAGGAAAGTGGTTAATTGGGTTTAATTATTCGTTACAAATGAAATAATTTTATTTGGTGTGTATTGGTGTTTTATTCGGTAATCGGTGACCATGATGATCACCATAAATAACCAATAGACAAGTTTCAGTTTCATTTGAACGAAGCTTTTAATTAGCGCTGATGAGATTCCCAATACGTCGAAATGGTTCCAGTCAAAAGTACATACAATGTAAGACAAAAAAATTGAAGGTTCGAGTATATCAAGCAACGGAAATAATTTCCATATTTAAACAATAAATCTCCATAGAAACGAGAACAAATGGATAACTATAAGCATTCTATGCTATAACATAATTTAACCACGCCCCCCTGAGATGACGTGACTTGAAGTCTTCAGACAAGTCGGTTGTAGGTGGCCGTGGATTCACTGTACAAAGACAGTGCGATTTAAATCACCAAGATTTGGGATGCCGTAAACCATAGACTAAAGAGATGCATGAACCCAAATATATTTTAACCAATATTGAACTTTTTTTATCATTTTGTGATTTTTCATGTGTATTATATGATATATGTGATATATGATATATGTGTAAATTATATGATATAATTTTAATGATAATGAATGTTAACTATTCTCTTCATGAAGGACCTGTTTTACAAACTCTTAGTTAGCTAACTATATTAGTCAAGGTACGAAAATAACATACGTAACCCAGGGTGATAACTATTTAATCCGTCAACTATTGGCTATTCCACTAACTAACAGTTTCTAAAACCGGGCCTATAGTTAGAGTGAACATGCCATATTTTGTTGATAAATACAAATGTTAAAAAATGATAATCTAATGATACATCTTAAACTTCAAAAAGTATTCCATAATGTGTTTAACTTTGTATTTATCATTTATTATGCCATGAAATTCAAGAAGTTTCAGACAATATTCAAAGTTTTGTGTTTAAGCTTATATATGGGATAACTTGAGTCGAAGATGCTAAGAACTTTTTTTCACTTTTGCAAACATTTCTTTTTGAAAGTTCACGAATCTAGAACGTATCCCAAGCGTCTCTTCTTTCCAGTGCATATATTTATCATTCTCACGTGGCTACGTTGCTTGCCTGTATGGAACGATTTCATGAATAATTTGTTGTAAAAATAGTAATATATTTATATATAGGTATAGCCTAAGCTGATACGATAATAGTTTGTACTTTGTATGAAATTTAGTAGAATTGTATGAAGATCGGAAATGGCAGATGGCGCATATAAATACCAATTATCTTCACTTGTAGAAAAACGATGACATTTGTATTGAAAAAAGTGATGTATTCTATACTACACTTTTCTATACTAGTGATAGTATATAGAAAAGAGTAGTATAGAATCATTCATATTTATCTTCATCTATACGCTGCGGTTGAAACATCTGGCAAATCAAGATTAAATTTGATGAAATTTAGAAGTTGAGTTTAAATTGTATTAAACGTGTTTCTATTGCATTGGTCATGTGACAGAAATAAAGAATGATCACTTCATATATTTATATAACTTGATATGTTTGATTATTTTCCACTTGGTTTTCAACAATGACATATTTATCACAATGCCCACTGTCCATTGCCAGTAATTTTGCAGTGTCGTGCATTGCTGTATATATAGAAAATATCAGAAATAAAGAACCATCACTTGATAATATATTCATATTCACTATTTTATCAAGTATCTGCTCCACTTATATTTGAACAATGAATTATATTGAATTTTCCCATCTTGTCAATATGGTCGTATGCTCCTGTCAAGTGATGTATGTCCAACACATTGATGCAATAAGTGAACAACAATGTCCTTAACATTGTGTACCCCAATTTTAACTTCAGTATTAGTCGTGGACTCGTTGCTCCAGTTTTTTTGTCTCTAATTTTTATAGTTGTTATTGTAACCTGATGACAATAATCTTTTTACTACATAGAATTTTGCCATTTCGTATGTGTCTAACTATTATTATAAGTCACAAAGAAAATTACCATAGTTCAAATAGAAATATCAACATTTAACTGGTAGTACATACTTTATGATTCCCGATTCGAAACGTATCTGCTCTATTGCAGAAAACTGTCTCTCTCAAGTGAGAGTTGATGTTCTAATAGTACGTACAGAGCAGCGCTTATACGTAAGAGTACCGTTTAGGAGGCTACTTTACGACGTTTGTTTTAAATACACTATAACCACTACTGTCTGGCAAAACTCCAATATCTACGCTCCCCAGGTGCCCAGATGTTATATGGCGGCGTGGTTTTGACCCCGTGTTATGTACATGACCCTAGGTAATGGACCATATAGAACTTATATGTGTAATTTCTCTTCGGGAGCAAACATGTATAGCGTTACCTTTACGCCGGTGGAACACATTACACATGATGGATAACGATGCATTAATTATTACGAACGCGGTCTATTCTCGTCCGTGAGTTCGCATCCTCCTCTTTCATTTTATTTCCATGCTTCTGCTTCATGGAAGCATTGTCAGCGTCTTCGCTTCCCCTTGCATAATCTCTTTTCTTCAACGGCGTCATCTTTCGAAACGATTTTTTCCCCTCATATAACAAGTTATTTTTTTATTACCATAAAAACTACTTAGTGAATTTTTATCTGTTGTGCGCTATCCGTTTTCCTCAAACTTTTTTTTATACATTTGGATGTGCAATTAAGTTTCCTTAACTTTTGGGTGGTAGACCTGCAAACCGAGAAGGAAATCTAGTTGTGTAGAAATCTCGGAAAAGATTTATGTACTCTTATGCTCTTACCTCTTGCGCTAAACACAAGTGTAGGAAAATGCTTCAAATGTATGAAGATAAATATAGACTCTGAACCAACAAAACAGTTGAATACCGTATCCCCAACCCCAAAATACACTTTTATTTGACAAA
This sequence comes from Brachyptera putata, assembly GCA_907164805.1. Lineage (NCBI taxonomy): Eukaryota > Metazoa > Arthropoda > Insecta > Plecoptera > Taeniopterygidae > Brachyptera > Brachyptera putata. The sequence goes on from OU015464.1 coordinate 17,331,419, forward strand.
ATTGATTGGAATCATCTTTTGTTTTTGTTAACAATCCACCTACAATTTTTTATGCGTTCTGGGTTTCTAGTATTAGTTAGAATGTAATTGCATTTTTTAAATTTGAATTCAGCACATATAAACATAAATATTGTCCTTATTCTCTTGAACCTAAACCTAGACCTAAACCTTATTCCAGGAGTCGCCAAGTAGATATTAGTTTGCCCATCGACTCGTAAGTTGATAGAAAATCATTGACAAGCTATAACTAATTTCTTTCTGTTTTTATTGAATGCCATGATATTGACTGTTTCTATTTCTCTTTTCAGGTAAGATGCAGTGTTATTTCACCAACTACTAACATTTATTGGCTGATTATGGTACAGAAATGGGTCGACCAACTTTGTAAGTGCAATCACATTGATTTTAATCTGGCAGTGGTGTTTTATTTTACCACAGCGACATTTAAAGTGTCTATAAACAAGTATAGTAATACGATCGAAATTTGTTTCATTGTTCAAAATAAAATCGCTCATTTAAGCGTCGGCGAAACTTTGAAATATAGAGAAGGGAAACTTTTTAGTATAATCTCTTGATAATCTCTATAATCTCTGTTAATTATGGACTAGATACAAAAAGTTCTTTTAAATAGGGAAAAAGAGAATAATATGAACATCATTAATTATGAATGAAACATTGGATAGTGCAGTTTATACCATATTGTTTTGATCACGTTTATAATCGTTTGGTACCGGTACCGGAGAATACTCCATATTGGATAAAAAGCACAGCTTTATCAAAAGCATCGAACTAACTAGACATCAACTAAAAGAAGTTTACATATTTATAAATTGTCTCTAACTTTATTATGAATATTTTAATATTGTCACTGCTTCAATTATTATCTTCACTTCAACATCCCTCAACACGCTATTTACCAATCAGTCACCCTCTAAAAATTTCCATTCTCCATTCTTCCTGACAAAATCCTAAAAGAGTAAATTATTATAATCCTTAATTAAAGCTTTTATCTAATTCTAGAATCTCGGAAATATTATTCACCCCTGCGTTTAACATTTTACCCCTACACATATATAACTGACATTTCCCCAAGTTTAATACAGTCAAGTTCACTGTGCGTCGTACCCAGCTAATTATAGCCATCACAATAGTTGAAGTAAGGTATTAATTCTTGAACCGAGGAGCGAATATTGTGAGATCTCCCAGCCTGGTGACATGTGCTCTGAATAGGAATGAATGCCATGATAAGTTTGTACGCGGAAGAAAAGACGGGTGGTAGTTTGTCTTCAAAGAGAGGGGGGGGGGCAGTTCTCACTATATATGGGATATGCAGTGGCGGCTATTAAGGCTCACCATTAGATGTGCACCACGTTAGAAGGCAGTTATAGTTATATCTTGGAAGCCGGTGATGCGAAAGAGGTGGTGTGATAAGAAAGATTTTATGTTATGGTTTTGTTATAAATATTTATGGATTTGGCTGTTACTGAATACTGTTGTTGTCAATGCTTAAAGGTACACTATTTCTACACAAACTTTGAAAGGATCATTAAAATCGGAATCTTAGCAAAATATGTGAATTTTTGTCGTTATTTTTGTCGTTGGTTAATCATTCGTATTGATGCGACGAATTATACCATCGTTTCATTTAGACCTACTATATAACAGTTTGTCTGACCCTAGCCAATTAACTCGTTCCTTATTTGCATTTAGTTACATGCCAAAATACAAAGTGAAAAAAAATTGATCGAGTATTTCTGAAACTATTTGGCTTAAAAGCCGCCACTGATGTGATACATCCAGTTTGTAATTACTCCGCCGCGTTCGTCTGTTGAAACAGCCTTCCTAATCACAAGAGAGATTAAGAGGAGGAGAAGAAACTGGACGAGATATTGATTCATGGGCAAAGTTCCAAAATACAGTTCTCGGCTGGCGTCCTTTGTATGCGTTCGCGTGTGCTGACTCGACGTACAACAATTCGGCCGTCGTGTTTAGATCTCTCTTCTCGTTTCCGTTGATCAACGAGAATAATTCGAGCCAGGAACAGTTTCTGATGTGTACTATATAGTGACATCAACGTAACATTCACTTGAAACAATACTTTAATTTTTATAAAATTATTCTTTTTACAAATTTAAAAGTCACATTCTTCCTCAAAAACTATAATTGACTTGAAAGGATTATTATAGGGATACTCTCTCTTTTTGTTTTATTAACATCGAAAACAATACCCATTGCGATTGTTCCCAAATTTAAAAGACCACATTTTTGAGAGTGATATCTTTCGAGCGGTTCACCACGCAAGGGCGATCCCACCACGTGTCGAAATAAATAATTAATTAGGCCTATAGGCTATAGCCTAACTTATTTAACAAACTGTGATGCTATTCTGCTAATAATTTACTGGATCTAATAATTAAATCAAACATTTGTCTGAGGGCAAAAGGACGCAAATTTGTCATCGATCACAGTCATCGAAGAAGACATCTTCAACTTTTCCCCCTCGAATCTTATTCGTCTTCGTTCCTTCCAAATATTCCTTCCTTCTTCTCAATATTTTACTCTTTCTAACACATAACATATATATTAATCACAGTAGTATTTTCTTTTCTTACTTTTGTGTAGATAATCCCACAGTCTCTTGAATTCATGTTTACTTGTATCCACAATCAACCCGACGCCTCGCCGATCGTTTCTCGTCTCGATTGAACAAACATGGCGTTATATTTAATAGACTATTTGTAAAAGTTCTATTCCGGTCTGTGAAACTTTGTATTATACAGCAACGTAAAGTTCGATGTCTGGAATCGTGAACGAATTCTCGAATTATATCCTTTTAGAACATCCAGTCTGTAAATACCGGTACACGTCTGCTGCGAGATGTTTAAAATGCATTCCGTCCAATAGTCATTCAAATGACTGTAAATGCAGAATTAAATTTGCATAAAACTATGTAAAGTAGGTCAGTCATTAGCGAGGATGGGAAACATTCTGGTTGGATCACTTGATAAAAAGATAAATTAACAGATATTTGGTGCGCGAAACGTAAAAGTATTGAAACTGTCGTGTAGCAAGTTTTCGAGCAAGTTCTATTGAAATTCGAATGAATGTAATGCAATTTCAATAAACGTTCGTACATAAACTTTATCTATTCAACTTCGTTTTGTATGTTGTATATATAGCTCAATTACTACGTGTTCAACGAAGGCAGCTATTGTCAGGTGTTTTAGTGGCATATACGTGTTTAACGAAGACTTTTATAAGCACTTTTAGTACTTGCTATACTTGCTTAGCGAAGACTTTTACTGTCAAGCACCGGTGTAATTGTATTTCATTTTATTATTACAAAATTTAAAATCAAATTACACTCAACGCCTATGAACGTATGATATACTAGATGCTTAACGACCTCACCAGCAGCTAGGTTATTTTGGGGAATATATATATATATATATATATATATATATATATATATATATATATATATATATGTATATATATACATATATATATATATATATATATATATATATATATATATATATATATATATATATATATATATATATATATATATATTATTTTGTACATACGACATGTCTTTATAGGATGAGAATTCGCCAGTAATAACCAGTGTCGGCATGAGAGATGGTCGGAACGGTCGTGATCATTTACAAGTGATTGCAGAGCACGAAGGATATGAAAACCAATTACATACTATTTGCAATATATATTTCTCGAGTATAGGCTGTCAAGTGGAAGTTTTGAGCTATACCGGAGGCAACCATACGTAAAGTGTTCTTGATTATCAACATTGTACATACAGGTGTTTGTGTAGCGTTCACAGGTATTGACTCGCTCTCTCTCTCTCTCTCTCTCTCTCTCTCTCTCTCTCTCTCTCTCTCTCTCTCTCTCTATATATATATATATATATATATATATATATATATATATATATATATATATATATATATATATATATATATATATATATATATATATATATATATTATCCCGTGACCTCATCCCGTGACGTCATGCATAATGTTGGAATCGGGGAGAAACGGGGTCACTCCATCCCGGCGGCGATCACTCCTGTATTCCTACAACCGGGATACATAGTACAGAATGCGTCTCATATTACCTTGATTGGCTATAGATATACATGGAAGTACGCGGCACTTGGGTATACTCGAATCACCCAGCATCGCACACGGTAGCAAATCTCTTTCATATTCCAAACTCGTCGAGTTTCTCTAGAGCCCCTCTCGTCTCGGTATACGAGAAACATAAATCCATAACGATTGAGACATGAAGGTATAGCGCATAGTCAACTGTAGGAAGAACTGTATCCTACTTTAGTGTCGGTCCCGCGTCGTTTACAGTTTTTCTTTTCTTTTTGTTCAATTTTTTTTCGAGTATGGCTTTCATGTGGTGATGTGTGTATAGTGTGTACATTTCGGGTAACATTTCGACATCTATATATGCGATAAGATAGAAAAACCTGTGTGATTCGGAGTGATTCCGGACCGGTCGAAGTGATAAATAGACAATATAGGAAACAATGAAATGTAAAAGAATTCCATTGACTTTGGCTTAAAAAAAAAAGATATTCCGCAGCCCATTATTGCCAATTATTGGGTTTCAAGGCGCGGTACATCATTTTGCGCTCATATCCCCCCTCCTCCCCTCAATACTCATTAGGCCCTATGCCATGGCTAAAATTCTGTGTATACATTTTTTTAAACAAAAAGTAGCTTGAACTGAAGTCGAATCTTAGCACTTGTAAAACACACATCTATGACTATATGATAGATATTCCACTTACAGCGAGAAACAAGTGCACGTTTTTTGCTTCATAATCTTCAGTTGTTTTCGGCTTATTTAGCGAGGTGTGCGAGGTGTCGCAACAAAGTTACCATATGTCAACAGTGTAGGCCTATAACAGTGTAACAGTGTATTTTCCATTGCCATATACTTCAGTAATATCGCACAGTAGTTTCATTCCAACAAATAATTACTGTTTTCTCTTTCTCTATATATTTTCTTATAGTGATACAAGAAGACTTGTGATTCGAGGAGAATCTACATTTTAGTGTTGATATAGCGCGTTATTGGATCTGAAAAATTAAAACTAGATAGACTGTCACGTGATTTCGTGACGTAGAATTTCACACGGCTTCGATCTGATTCGTTTATTCGGAAAAGAATTGGATTCCGATAACACGATCATTTGAAATATACGAGCAATTATGAATACATTACATTAGTGCGGCTATTTGTTGTCAGTTTATTTCAAAGCGTGTGAAAAATACTAAGAATTACACCAAAAAAGACAAGTGATGAAAATAACAATGGCCGAGATTGTATTACAAAACTCGGGGAACGATATGTCTATTATTATTTATAAATCCTATTACATTCATTTTTAGATCAATTATTTTAATGATGCATGTTAATTATAATTCTCATTGTGCACTAAACAAAAGAACTGGTCTTCGGCCGTGTATAATGGCGAACTTTTATTCGCTCACTTTTCTTATACCTATATGTGCATATATCTAATATCCATGCTTTTGTGAGAATTTCTTCCCCATTTAGGCGTGAGAGGAAAATTGGGGGCTCCTGTTTAATCCAGAATGATTTGTATAGCCAGATTTATGGCACTATCACGTGCTCGTTAAAACTTTATATTATAAACCACATCCAGAAATTCCTTCTTCTTTTAAGTATACCTGTATTATTTATGGTCTATTTTGCCTCATCCAGACATAAGACAATATTAACTTTTGCTTTTAATACAATAATAATCCTATTATAATTCTGTGGATCCGAGCATGAAATGATTTACGTTCCGGCCATGTTTTTAAATTACCGCCAGGAATGAGTTGATGTTTATGGATACAAAAGGCCCATGCTGTCATGATGATGCTTGGTTTCATATTCAAGACGAAGCTCCTCAGGCTAGACGTGAGCGCCATTCCAATGCCCTCTAGAACTGAAATTACTTTCAAATGACGGTTCGATTGTGTTTCTTTCATTACTTAACAGTACTGACGCTCGGCTGTCCGTATCGGTCATCGAAAACGATGTATATGGGCTTATAAGATCAATTTACTTTGGGTCTGTTTAGCGGCTTTTATTGGTAAGCCTGATCGGACCTCGGAGTGCCATTGGATGGATTTGTAAACATACTATGAGTTCGATTCCAAATGTGGTACTCTATAGTTGAATAGGATTATCACGAGAGCCGATAAAGGTTTTTTTACTTGAAACTGCTTTTATCGGCTTTGGTTTTATATACATCCTATCCTACGGTACTACCTATAATGATATCGAAATTGAAAGCTGAATATTGCCACCAGGTAGCAGCAGTGTTGATTTAATTCCTTACTCAATGCTTACTGAAAGATTTTTTTTCTCTAAAATAACAAAAACACAACCTTTTTTTCATTGAACCTTTTCATCGTTTCTCTATTTTTAAATGAAAAATTACAGAATATTTCCATGTTGATTCTAAGAAAGGCGATTAATAGAACCTAGCGAAACGTTAATATTTGCTCGACTTTCTTCAAATAAATTAACGATTTAATCACAATTCGTGCTCCACAATCGTTTACTTTCGTTGTAGTCATAAAAATCGTGTTCTGATTTTTAAAAAAATCAAGACTTCGCAACTTATACAATATTATTTCGAAACACCTCATATAGCACACAATAATAATATTTTACGTGACCTAATAATAATCGAGATGGAAAATGTAATTTTCTTACAACGAGAACATCGGAAAGACGTGGATTTAGTGGATATATTTGTAATAGAATTACAAGTCATTTACTCTTCTGTGTGTAAGTGCTTTCTGTGATTAGGAGTTTCCAGTCACTCAGGATAACGAATTGTGTATAATCGGATTAAGTTTGGCTAAACGAACATAAATACTCATCATTGGTGGCGTAATTCAGTTAGCATTTCAGCCGCCCGATTTACTTAATTAATGGCGTGTTTACCGGTTACCAACTGTTGACTTGACATTCAGATTATAGTACGTCACAATAAGTTTAGTTTATAAAATAGTATGTATACATATATTATGTATAATATACGGTAGTATATAGTTATATGAAGCATAAAATTATACTTATTTTCCTAATGAAGTATTTTTGAGGGAAACAACAGACTTCTACCAACGAAAGAAGTTCGTCTACCAATTATACATAATTGTATAACTTCGGTAATTAAAAATGAATAAAAAAACTCGCTGCAGCGTTACACATTTGCCACTTTCGAAAGATGTAGTTGTTCTACAAATCTCGGCCTGAGAAAATTGATCCTCAAAATAAATGGGAAACGGCCACACGGATGGAACAGTTATAGTGTTGTGATCATTAAACTTCTTGGATACGATCCAATATCGAGATGTGTGGGATATTTTAGCCATGTCATAAAAGTGTTTGTTGTGTTCTTCTATCTTCCGTCGATACGATAGTTGTAATCTCTAAAACGATAGAATCTGCGCTCAGTTTGGTAATAATTATAATTTTGTGCTTTACTCGATAGTATTTTTTGTTAAAAAATCGTTTATAGAGAGTGCATTGCAAATGAAAGCTTATATTATCATTTATTTAATATATCAATTGGAGGACATTCACGTGCCATTCGTCAGTTGACAATTGAAAAATAAACATATATGTTGAATCACATTAGTTCAACATTCTGAAGAATGTCCGGAATATTAAATAATAGTGGAGACGCTCTAAGCCCCTTCTGTAAAATGAACGTATTAGTTACTCTTGTGATTAATTATAAGTAGGTAATACACAATAATTATTCACAAGAATGGCTAATTGGGTGCTTAGACAACCATTAATCACGTGATTAATTAAAACAACGTTTTTATAATCTAAAGCGATATGTTTCGGTACATGTGTACTGTGTATAGGTATAATATATAAAATGAGACTCGTTTTTTCATAGGTGGAGGTGCCGTGAATCCTAATCTCTCCTCCAAACTTGATTATAGTGTAGTTGAAGATAATTTGTATTTTATTCTAATCTAATATCTATCTGCATGTAGAAAGTTTAAGATAACTTGACTTTATTGGAGTGAAATGAGATGGTTTAACTGGGAAATGAAATTCAATTAATAATCTAGTTTCGTAATATGCGCAAGAGCATTTAGCTTCCGTGTGTATAATCGTTGAGGTACCGTCTGCAGAGAATTGTGGATGTGTGGTTGAAACCATCTACTGGTGTCACGCGAAATTATGTTATCGAACAAACATAATATGTTATTTGAGAATTGTATTTTGGGCTGCATAGCCCTCTAATCCACGGTCGTCTTCATTTTATCTCAAATAGTCGTGCGCATGTAGGCCTACGCGTGCGAGTCGACCAGCGAAATATCTTCATTTTGTGATAATCTTATCGGTAAGATTTTCATTGATAAGATATGAAAATATGAATATGAATGTTGTGCCAATATGTACCAACACTATAGGGAAATGCTGTGTCGATACTCGTCACGTTTTCAAATGAGCGTAGTGGATTTTTACTTTGTATTGCACTTTGGATCCTATAACATATTTGCAGCTAGGTGAACAGCTGAAGAGCTATTTATATATTATATTTTTTCTCTCTATATATATATATTATATTCATAGAATTTAATAGTATACGTATATAAATATTCTACGATATAAATTGAATAGATCTAGTACACCGTCTTGAAGGTATTGAAAAGATCCGTGCTTCTATCCAACTATAATTTCACTATCTTTTACCTCTCTAAAGTTATCATCAAATTACTGCAGGTATTTCGCTAAATCGAATCCCAAGGGTTCCCGTCTACAGAGAATTATACATGTGATAGTTGTCGGGTCGAAACTCTACTGGCAATAATACGTGGCGACGGGTGAAGTCTCGTAACCTCCCTCTCGGGATATCGACTCATCTTCATCCGGTTGGCCCATTAAAGTTCGGTCAACTTAAGCTACATCCTGATGTAAACAAGGATTTGTCGGGTGTTAGAGCCCGGGCGCCGCCGCCGGTGACGTCATAACGACATCTGGAACGACTGAACATTTCTATAATCTAGTGACCTGCGATAATTCTAAGTAAACTCGCTATTTTCACTGCAGTTGCGGTGCAACAGAACTGAATTATTTATAACAATTGGATGACTGGCAGATTACATATTTTAAAATCGTAAAACGTAGAAACTGCCGTATAATTGATTATTCAGGTTTACTATTTTGTTATATTGTTAGATAGATTCAAATGAACTATGACACTGTCCACGTAAAAACGCTACTTTCTCGACCCTTTTTCGTAATTTCGGTTTAATTCAAAATCGAGAATTTCATAAGTTGTGCACAGACAAATCTTTTCTATAGTTGGGGGCCATCTAGTTTCAACCATAGATAATATAGACTATGTTTCAAGTTTCAAGAAAACATTTTTATTGTAATTTAAATAGTAATAATAAGTTTGTCTGACCTGCATTATGGATTAGCGTCTGTCTTTTAACTACACACTAAATAATTCAGTTTTGCCATTAAATATTTTCCAAGTGGCCAATACCCATTAACTTCTTTTGAATAGTCGACAACCAACAAACTGTGTGCAAGTTATTGGCAAAAGATTCCATATTTGAAGCTTTTTCACTCTAGTGTATGCGACATTCTCTGGTATGGCTTCTGTACTTGCTGATAGGGTATGTATTGAATTATACACCATCATACCTTCCAGCTATAATCCTATACATTCCTTCGAGCAGAGCGAACATATTATAAAATATGCATTATCTAAGGTCGTGTCATATCATCTCTCAGTACATTTTACACTTTTACAGAATTAAATTTATGTTTGTACAGGGGCCTATCGCCTACATCTATTATTCCTTTTCATTTTGTACGGTTATGGGTTATTAAGTATATTCTCAGCTATACGTTGATATTATAATTTGTTTATGAAGTTGAAAGTTAAAATTCTCGATACTTGAATGTTTGTTTGCAGATACTTCAGCATATAATCAAATGGAAATCACTTGGAAATGTTCAATGTATTTAATTTCTTCGAGTGTTCCCAAGACTGATATAAATAATTCATCACATATTTACAGAGTTTTAAAGTAAAAATCTAAGACCAAGTATTTATTGCTCATAACATTAAGTAAATTAACTAAAAATGGTCGTTTGCAATCGGTAAGTGACAAAATGGCATGTTTTCAGGTTACCATAGCAACTAAAATGTTGGTGGCAAACAAATCAATATTGAAGTTGTGATGGAAGAACACTATTCGGGGGACATTGTTTTTCTCTCATTGTAAAAATATTTGACAATATTTGAAATGAACGTATCGGGTGTATCCACGAGTGATGACGGTTCCGATCGACCGTCTCCTCTGTCCCACACCATGCTATCGCACGGGTGGTTCGAGCCTTCTTCTCTCACAGATACAAATAGGCCTATATTGTTTAGTCCGTGTCGTGATGGAATACTTCGCGTTTATTTGAATTATGGGAAGATTTTAATAAAATTATTTAATTCTTCTCTTTACGCGCGGGTCAAGTCAGTTACGGTATTGCCGACGAAGTAACCCGAATTATCGTCGTGAGTTTGTACCAAAAAAATGTTCGTTGATACAAACCGATGAAGACATCCTTCCTGTTTATAATGATATTAGGCTATTATTTGTGAAGCCGTAATATTACAGTCATCGTCATCCTCGATAAAAAATACTTCCCACGACTTTGTTTCTCCTTTTTTTTACCAGTACTTGCCATCTAAGCTTTATTATATGCCTTTTCCTCTTCATTTCTTGACTCTCCTTTCAAAACATGATAAAACGAATATTTATTCGCAGTGTAGTGATATTGGATGTAGTTATATCATAAACACATGATTTGAATACATTGGTTGGGGTGGGGGTTGGGGATGGGACGCAAAAAAAAAACAAAAAAAAAGAAAAGTCACCACTATAAATTTCAGACTATAAACAGGCTATAAAGTGGAAACTTCTTGTCTTCTGGGAATCAAAGACTAAATCACGAAAAGGGAAGTCAGCTCTTTAATATTGTAGTGCACTTGATATATCACTATAGAGCTATTTAATCGCCGCCATTACCTACGTTATATAAGTAGAGTAAATAAGTATTTTGCATGCTAATATATGAAGATATAACTAGATGATATATGATTTACTATAAATAATATACCTAAACACAAATTATTCAATACATTTGTTTTATTTGTGACATCCCTGATTGAATCAATATGATCGTTCTATTTCAAAGCGTAAACATTTAAACATTTCGAAATGCAAATGGCAGCAAGATTCTCTCCTGTTTGTCTTCGGTAAATTGTTAATAGCATTATAAATAGTATATAGGCGCGGAATTGAGCTTTTGGTCATCGCAAGTCGTGTGTATGTGGGTTAACTTCAAAGGACGGGTTCATGTGGACCTTAGATAAACAATTCAACATGGGTCTCCCTAGGCGGTCACTTACCTGGTTATACCTAACCTAATGTGTTCAAAAGATGGAGCCGAAAACATATGAAGTGACTATTTAGTATTTACACCCACACTTTTTGTATACACTATTATGTATTTCTAGGATAAAACTGGTTAAAATGTAATTGTGTAATTTTTTCAAATTTTATTCGGATGTTTCCACTAGTTCTTCAATTTAATTGAATAGAATAGTGACAGGATGCTTATCAGGATGCACCTCATTCAGTATACGTGTACGCTCTCTATATACATCTCTACACGACATTACCGTGTGTAAAATACAGCAATGAATAAATCCCTCTACAGAGAGTTATTACACATATATACAGAGTAGAATACAACAGGATCGATTTCTATTTACAATCCTTACATGACCAACCCTCAACAATTACCATAGAATTTTAAATGCGGTATTACCCTTAAAATTGTATACATATTCTAATTAGTTTGAACGATTTATTATGAACGTACAATGCAAAATAAATCCTGGCCAAGGGAAGCTATGGATGTTGGTCCTTTTGTTTTGGGCTTTATGTAGATTTAGGAGACTAATAGATAAATGATGTAGAGTGGTTTAATTTGTCCTCTAAACCATAGACTATGTCTGAAATTTGTTAATTAACTTTAATTCGTTTAGTGACGATGTAATCGCAAACAAAAATAGTGTGTGGGTGTTGCGAATTGATGGACGAGTGTCACACCTCGTAAAATCGAGTGGCGTGGAGGCAGGGTGCCCCAGAAACAACCCCACCGGGAGAAAATGTTTGATACTAAATTATATGGATGCAATTCAACGATGTAAATCTACATATAAAACATAATTTTATAGAAATAACTGAATAAATTGCAGTCTGCGATTACCAGTAAACTTGAAAACGTTGAATATATGTATTCATCCTTTTTTTCTGGCTTTTGGGTTTTGAATAATTGAATGTATTGATGTATCCATGAATTTATCTATTAATTTGCGGAATTTGTTTATTGAAAACACAAGAAGTAACCGAAAAAAGATTACAATGATCAATACAACTCGTGAAATTGTGTCTTCATATATGCGAAATAATGTACCTGCGCTTGCCTAGCCGCGCATAGGCCCAAATACATTATTGCAAATGTTTCCAATAGAAACAAAAGTTGGGCATACTAATAAATGTAGAAATTACAAACTCGTGGTTTGATGAAATGTATTATCTATCATTCGCAAACATTCTATGGAGAATTCATCTTGCATGTTTTAATGTAAAATGGCACTTCTGTGTGCAACATACCACGCACTAACTAGATAAACATACTTCGTTAGCGTAGCACGTTATAGCGTAGTACTTCGTTACTTCGTTTTCGTTAGGGACAAGCCGTTCCACGTCTCTTTCATGAGGTTGAATGTTATGAGTTTTTCCTCAAATTGGTTTCCAGTCACCGTTATTCTTGAGTCAGCGTCAACTTCCGAACCGTTTGATATTAAAAATGTTTGAAGAACATGGTTTTGAAGTTTTTTTTTAATGATTCAATTTCCGCTTTTCAATGTGTCAAAAATATAAATTGCAATAATGTTTAGAAGTTTTTCGTATTAAATTGTACGTTTTGTCCTTGTCAATACTGAGTAATATAATCAAAAAAACATTACGTGCTTGCGTCATAACATTAATTATGTAAATTTATTATTCTGTAACTTCTTGTATCTGTATGCCGCCCGTCTGGCTCAATCAGTCATATGCCATTGGGTTGGATCTCTTTTTATAATTAACTTGGAAATCTTTATATGTGCAACCATCGTTTCCTAATTCAGGTTAGCAAGACCGTTTTTAGCAGCACCTTTCGGTTGTTTTACATAACACTTCAAGGTGGTCTTGTCACTAATATAAATAATTATCTGAAAAAAACATTCTAAATTTAGAATCTTATAAACTGAAATCAATTCGAGCGAGCGTTAATTCGAGCATATTTTGGGCAGTCCTGGTGGTGAAGTTCTTTGTTTTTAATTATTCAGAATGTAATGGTATAACATTGCCCTTGTGGTGCCCCGCCCAAGCGATGCTACTTTCATTCACAGCCTTTGGGAACAATGATTGTGAATGAAGTTTCGATGTTGATAGAAAAAAAAAACGGAACAGGCATAGCGCAGTGGTTAACGCACCCGCTTCATGTGATCTAGGAGACGAGGGGAATTTCGGACCCGGTTCGATTCCCGCCGCCGTCCATCTTTACTGTGTTTTTTCGTAGTTTTCCTCTGTATAGTCCAGGCTAATGTCGGAATGATTCCCACAATATAGTCCACGACCTTCCTACTATCCTTCCCATTAAACCTTCATCACATCATACCGTCATCTCATTAATCATCCATCCGACGCCAATAGATCCTCGCTATCATTACAGTGTTCGTTAAACCCAATATATATAAAAAAAGATCCTCGCTGTAATCACAGCGCGTCGTTAAACCCAATAGGCATATAAAAAAAAAAATGCTAAATCGACTCCCATGATCAGTGTATCTTGCTGACGTCATTATATAATATAATGTAACACTTCATGTGACATCTCCTTAGTCCTTCCAGTACGTTGTCCACGCACCCCAGCCTCACACATGACGCATCTCGCGGTCACAGATGTGTTTGACTCACTCCGTGACATCCCCTGCGGTACCAACCAAACAACTGTACTCGAGTACGTGCGGTAATTACGCAAGCTATGATTAGTTGGAACACTCCAGAGAGGATCCCGTGCAGTATAGTCGACGTACATGCATGCTCCACCATAACGTGAATATATGTGACGGGAATACAATGCGTGTGATGCTCTGGAGGGATGAGTTTTGGTAGTGACATTGTATATATACTCATACGCGTGTGTACAGATTAAAAATGCAATTAGGATAACAGTATGGTGGTTTGTCTGTCTTTTTGATACGAAAGAGAATTATATATGAGTAGGTTAAAACTATTGCGAGGTTAATGAAACTTTTTTTTTGAAATGTTGGGAAATTTTTCATTTTATTCATATTCATACACTAGGATTAACCTGTTACATCGTTAGTTGTGTGAAAGAAATTATGGCGTAAACATAATTAAAAAGAGTTCTAAAGTAAAGATTAAATTATTCAAATTTGAATGTATAACTAAATAATTTTTTTTGTATTTGATAATAATGAATGAAATAATAAAAACAATTAGGGCCCTATGGAATGAATAAAATGATAATATATAGGCCTAATACATATTTAAAAATAATTTGAAAATATATTCACAAATATAGAATCGATACATACGATTATACGAATTCATTTTCTGGAATGAATTCGAATGAATTCATTTTCTGTACTCCCCAACTATATTTCAATATTTCATTAATCAAATAATTGTCTGTGCAAAATGAGTAGAGAAGACCTAAAAATTATTATCAGATTTTAATAATTTTCAAGTACCGCGTATACTCTAGCAGAGAACGGATTTATTGATTTTTCATCAACCATTTAAAATTTACTTGACAAAATATAAAATTGAGTACACAATACAATAAATCTCCTCCAACGTTTGTTACAAATAAATCCACCCCACAACTTTCGAGATTATTAATAAGATCGCACAGTTCAGTATGTTTTTTTTTACAAGGAAATGATCTTTCACCACAAACGTCTTGCAATTTCCTTCCTTCACGGCATGCATGTTCGTCACCATCACATCCCACCGCCTGTTGGATCAAGAGCGCTGGCAGGCACGGCTTCTTAGATCACACACAGCTGCTTGTTTGATCACACACTGCCGGTCAGATCACACATTCAGCTTGACAGGCATCACGGTCTCTTATAAATCACATACTGCATGTTCGTGATATGAAGTATGAATGTGTGAGTGATGAAGCGGCGGTGCATCCTCGCGGTTTGCTCACGTGATCATCATTGTTGTCACGTGACGGTTTTGTTGATGAGTGCGAGTGCTTTGCATGGAAGGGATGGTGTAGTAATTGAGATGGACAGTTCAGGACGCGGGAAAAACAGATTTATGTGTTACATCTTGTATAATATAGCTGCATGTATAGTAGTGATATGTAATAGTCATGCACAGGACATAGTATAGGCTATAATGGTATCTTCGTATTAAAGCCCCTAGCACTCAAATACACATTATCGTAGCTAATTGAAAATCGTATTTCAGTTGATACTGCTAATTGCTGGATATTGATTGATTCTTGATGGTCACCATGGTTACAAAGCTTACACCCAAACTTTATGATTCATTTTCATTTCTCAATAGAGTTGACAACCACGGTAGAGTGACCACTGTATAAGTTTGTCGGGTTACTTGAGCAACTAAAAAAGGTTTGCGGCAAACAAACTAATGCTGAAACAGTGAATGGATAACACAATTTGGGAGTCATTGTTCAATTGTTACAAGAATGTGTGACATTACCTGAAATAAGCGTTTATTCTATATTATGTCTTGAAGATAGTCCAGGCAAATAACAAGTTCTATTTTTATAAACGTATGTGTAGCTTATATGATACAGTCAATATAAAATTCTGCATATTTCAAGATTTATTAGAGAAAATGCTTATTATTAGTTTAATACCTGTTGAGATATTAAGTGTTTGTGCATTTCTCATGCATCGTGTAATTCATGCATGAAGTTAATTTACTAATTATGCTAGTAAATTACCATGCGCTTCTGACACTAATTGAAGGGAAGCCGTGTATGTGTATAAGTAGGTATGCATAAACCTCACTGTAATTACCAATGCTCATGTTACCCAACAAGTTTGAAAAACATTTTCCCCGTCAATCTTTTTATTTATAAACACGCTTGTTGAATTATAACCGTAATTGAGTTAAAAATCAATTGGAAGATTAGATTAGTTATATCCCTCCTCTTTTCTCGGTCTTGAGATGAGATGAGGGCGTCAAATTATATCTCACTCTCTGTAATTTATGCGTCAATCTTTTTTTTATTTTTTATTAAGGATGTGTCCGTGAATAAATCGCTTGGATTCTCCACGAGCGTTGGTGGTCGCGTTTTTCCGTTTCTCGTATCCATTTACAATAACGGTTTGGAGTTTCGATCCATCAATTTACATCTACAGCACACACATTTATCTTCCATTTTAAAACTTTATGGTAAAATAAAACCAATCAATAGCTAATAAAAGATAGAGAAGAGTCTTCTGGGTACATCTCTCTTATATTTTAAATTAACGGTTACCTATAACGAGACTTTTCAGAGCTTTAGAGTTTTACCATAGAATGGTTTTACCAGATGAATACGGTTAATGATTGTTATTTTACACTTCTTTGCTACGGCTACAGGTTTGCTTAAATTGATGAGACTGCAACAATGAATATAAAAAGTTTGCTTTTATTGTTCAGATCAACACGGTGATGGTGTGAGTTAGCTTCAATAAAGTAAAATATAAAGAATCACAAGTTATTTATACCCATCCATAATAGCTTCTATATTGAAAAGCTTAGATTTATTATATCAATTCAATTAAAGATGGCCCGCAAAGTTGAAGATTAGAAGATGAGTCGAGACATTTATTAAACACTTGTCATTAAAAAAAAATGCAAATCACGTTTATTCTAAACGAAATTCATTATATCATACCGAGTTGTTTTTATTATATTCTCATTCAAGTAGTTCAAATGAATCATATATTCCATGCAGTTATGACCGAACACATCAACCAAATTATAACAATGTGAAACTGTAAGCAAATTCAATTGTTTTCTCTAAATGTACTTTGTCTGTGTATAACAACTATTCCAAGCCGACCCAAAGACGTTATTAGATATCTTTCAAGATTAGTATGCAGCGTTTGTTCTCAGTGTTTACATATTACTTGTTGCTGCAGGTTTGATACGTTATATGTGCATAGCATCCGATTACAACATGGCAGATATCAAAGTGATACACCTTCTTTCTACCAGTCATAAGAGCGCGTGGGATTCGATTTATCGAGATATTAATGTTTTTTTTTAAGCTTTCGAAGTTATAAAATATATAATATTGAAGATGCTGTAGAAACACAGATCTTTTCAATACCTTCAAAATTATGTAAGTGTAAATTTCAACTGTGCATTGTAACATTTTTTAGGTTTACTGCTCGAAAGTATGTGTTCAGTTCATGCGTATATATACTCATGACATAGTTCTTTACGTACACCATCTTGTAGGTATTACAAAGTACTATGTTGCTATAGTGATACAATTTTGATACCTTATATACTGTGAGAAAATTATCACCATCAACTGATATTCCGGATCTTCAAATCAGTCAGCCATATTACCAAATTTTATTCCTCCTTCGTTCTTCTCCGATCGTCCGTATGCAAAAAGTTATCCCCCCTCTCTACACATACCCATATCGGCTCGAACGTCCGTTTCTTCTACCCTCTATCCCCATCACTCGTGTGTTTCGCTCCCTCCCTGTCATATGTTTCTTGTGGTAGAATATCTTGCCAGATCAAAAGGAGCACGCGTGTTGAATCTATATTGCGTTTGGAAGCAATGCTGTCCCATGCTTGTACGCACCCCCCTTGTTTCCACGCACTCCTACTGCATACATAATGCAGCAGACGACTGACGAGATATTGATATGGCACTTTAGTCTACAAACTGCCGCGTGCTTATTCATAGTGGGCTAGGACTACTTGCAGTCACACCTGGGTCTGTTTCCAACCCATTCAAGTGGTGTTGTTATGCGCCTAAATCAACCTAAATCAACCTAATCTAACTAACCTAACCAAATTAACCTAAACTATTCTAACAAACCGAATAGATAATGATTTATTCTGACCCAAAAGTAACTTTAAGTTTTATTGTTAGCATACCAAAAATCCAAGTTTTAGGATAATTTTCAACATCCACAAACGTTGACAACCGTGGCAAAGTTCACGGATATGAACATGCGTAAAATGACCTAGCTGTTGAGGCGCTTTTCAAAACCCCTAACACTAACTAATTAACCGACGCTGATAGATCTTAGCCATCAGTATAGTCTACACAGTGTCGTTATAAAACCATTTTTTCTTTAACATCGAAACTTGATACAAAATCATTGTTTCCCAATCAAGGCTATGGATGAAAGATGAGATCGTTTGAACGGGGCACCACAAGGGGATCATTCTCACCAACCCAAACCAAATAAAAAGCATATTTAAACATATAAATAAATTCCCCAAAACCCTGTTCTACGAATTTGAGTAGAGTATTAGTTAGCCGAGTATTCCTAAGGTACGAAATTAACACGCCTAACAAGGGTGATAAGTTAATCCGCTAACTATCGCCTAATCCACTAAAAATCAATTCGTAAAACCGGACCTTAGTAGGTACTTAAAACTCACCTTATCTAAACTGATACAGTTATGCCATATGATAGTGTCGAGTGTGGAGTGTCGAGTATTAGTTAACTAACTATTCCCAAGGTACGAAATTAACACGTCTAACAAGGGTGATAAGTTAATCCACTAACAATCAATTCGAAAAACAGGACCTTTGTACTCAAAACTAACCTTATCTAAACTGATACAGTTATACCATATATGCAGTGTTCAACCGTTATAGGGTAAATATAGCCACACGTCGGAAATTGACGCCACTTTGGTTTCCAAACAGCCGCATGCTTATTTAGCGCCACATATTACACTCCTGCGTGGTAACAGCACGCTTGTTCGCCGGACAAGAGTATTAGCACTAGCGGTCGCCAGTCTTCGTGTGCACCGGCATGCAGTACACGAGCTAATTGTCCGTGTGACCGCGCTGTCAAAGGAGATCAACATCATGACCTCCTGACCACTTGACCCCAGAATTAAACGGAGAGAATATAATTTTGATCGTTTTACGAGGAAAGTTGGATGATGATGATTTTTTAAAATATATTTTCATGAGGAAACTAATATGAAGAAGAGGATGATGAAGTAGAAATAAGAATCGATGCTAACAGACACACACACACACTTATACAAAAGGAGTTACAAGAAGTCTGTCTTGGAAAAAATGGCTGTGGAGACACCATTTTACCGAATTGATTTGGTCATCTGTGATAATGTGAGTCTACGAAAAAAGGTTCTGAGAAGCCGCCTTCGTTAGCTCAGTCAGCTGAGGCACGCTTCAGACACTGAAGTGACCGCTGGGCGTGGGTTCGATTCCCGCTCCCGCATAAGGCATGGGTTTTTGTAAATGTCCTCTCACTTATCATCCCTACATCGTTTCATAATCACCTGCTCATTCGTACCCCCGTATAAACCTATATAGCTGTTGGTGGGGTCGTTATAAGCAAACAATAATCAATTCAAGGTTCTGAGCGAACTTCCCCCCCCCTCCCGCACCCTAGCGCTCGGGTGGTCTGCAGGATAGTTTGTGTAATTCTTATTTTATGGATACACGTATCTAAGAATGAGTTTCGAATATAAATATTCGAAAACAAAACACAATTTTCTCAAATAAGTGCAATTTCAGGAAAATTTTGTTACAATCTTCCATTTTTCCCTCTCGTACTCAAAGAGAACTCAATTTACTCTCGAGTCCATAATATTATACGTGTTACGGTGGCATAGATTTTTTCTGTTCGCCTATGTAGGCCCTATATATGTATTATTTTTACTATGCATCCGTCATTGTCCATCGTTTAGTATCTATTCCGCAGTCACATAATTAAACGTCGCGTTGTAGGCCTATTAATTAACCTTATAAGTGCATATATATGAACATTGACCGAATGGCAATATAACACCAATTCAACGTCAAACCTTATAATGATTACACACTGATCTAATTAAGCATTATGTTCCACTGAGTAATAATAACGTGATAATGGGCATATCGCAACTTCATATCAAATACCAAAGCATGCATCATAAACTATGACACGGCATATAGATTCATCAATTATCATTAAACAATCGGTGTGCCCGGCTGTTTCGAGTGCATGGGGCACTGCTAACTCTATATACTTGTGACTTTGTTCGAATATTCACTGTGTAATAGCACCCATCATACTAGACAATGTGTGGCAGTCGCAATTACGGTATCGATATTTGCATGACATTGGGTGATTGTGTTGAATGGTGTATTGTAATGGTTACTTATATACAATGATGCGTGAAGTGTGTATTGGAATCACACCCCTTTGGTGCTGATATGTGTATGCATGGGGGACATTGATAGAAATTCATTTTCATTGGGAATTGTGTAAAATCATATTTCAAATAATTCAATATGAACCAGAGATTGTTAGTTTGGAGCTAGTTATGTTGTTTATTAAAATTGAAACTTGTTAGAGACCTGTCTTTTTGTTAGTTTTGTCGTAAAACTATAGAGTTTTGAATGATGATACTTCAGATATGATTTATTTATGTTTCATCATTCGAGTTTGACCCAATTTGTTTTCCGTTAATGTAGTTTTTCTATATTCTTTTCCCCTCCGGACATATATACATGGATTTTCTCATCTATTCACAGTCCTCTTCTGTATATTGAATGATTCTTCTTGTTCAGTATAGATATACATAAATAATACTATCACAGATTTTATTATCAGAGGATATCTATTTTAAAATTGAAATCCATGCGCTTAATGAGCATGCATTTAGATTGTAAGACTGTTTATATACTACTTAATTTATGAACGTTACTGAAAATAAATGCATGTTTCGGTTTGAAATATATATAACTGTATTTTCTGGTGCAAAATAAATGTACTTAAATGTACCCAGTAGGTCTTCTTGCGAATAACCAAACAACTTTTGAGTTATATTAGACTTGTTTCATTCTAATCAATATTTAGAAATCGTTTCGGAAATATTTTTCAGTAGCGAAATAATGTATATTTAAACATATGTAAACCCAGCTTAGTAAAGTTGCAAAGTTGATATGGCTGAAAAATAAGTATACTGTGATGTAATTAGTGTATATCATGGTTGCTTCGCATAGCTAAAAAAAAACTCGCATCAAATTTACTTTGGCTCCTTGAAAAACTATTGAATCTGACCGTTCATCTTCTGCAAACTTCATAACATTCTACATAAAATACGATCCGTCATTCATGCAAGAAGGGTCAACCGACTGTCTCCTATCCGCGTTACAAAAATCGATCGGGAGTGTCGACCCTCCAACTTTCAAGGTATATATTCCGTGTATCGCATTTCGTTCACCTTATCCGCTAATTACGAAAACACGTGTCTAAATTTACAAGTCGGAAGGGTCTAAATCTTTACACCCTCTTGACTTTCCTACCCCTAACTCATCACTTCGTTTACACGTATATATATGTATACCTTGAGATCTCGAATTCCCGCTTGGAATACGTACATGGCTGTTGCCATCTACATCCATTTTCCACCAGGGGAGGGGGTGGGTCCAATCCAATTAAACTTCGGGAGTTGAGAAGTTAGAGGGTATTTATTAAATGATGCTTTTGGTCATGGGTCGTGACTTTGCACTATTAGCATAACACTTTGTCTTGACTTGTTAACTGCATAGTTAATATGTATAGAATAAGAATACTCTAGACCCTCAGAACTTCTAGCGTGTATGCGAGGGTGTTCTGATTCTGGGATGATCTTTATTGAGATGAATTTTTAGTATATAACAAAAATGATTTTTCATGCTTGGAAGTAAAATTCTTCAAACTTTGGGTTTGGTCATCCAACCAATTACATTTGTGATGTATCAAAAAAGGAGAAATAAATCACACTATAACCACAATAGTTTTGCTTTGTATCGTAAAATACGAGGGTACTTTCCAAAGAATAGACGATAATCTGTACTCAATATCGTCACTAAATGAACACCTCTTCGACAGGTGATCCACAACCTGTACATGAAATACGTTTTCTACCAGATTAGCCAGTGAACTAGAAACGTGCAAAACTAAACGTTCTCAGGGTTTTCTATACAATATGCATTCTGTATACCGCAGTGTCCGTACCTGCATGTGTGCGTTGATATATAGGAATTCCATGTAGGATTACTATAGTTCTTCACTCGCACCGTTCTCTCTTTCACTATCTGACCGTTGCTCGACTACTAGCCGTAATAAAATGTTACCCAATTTTCCGTTCAGGTTTTTTGAAATATTGTTTACCTCATTTTGTTCTGAATGTTCGTTTTACTTGTCGGCGTCGCACGACCTCTACATATTTTAACGTGTTTTTAGAATGAGTATATGCCTGCAGATATACGATTTTTTAAAAAATTTCTCTACGTATTTCAATTCACTTTCAGAAGTGAAATAAGTACGGTACTGAAATTTTTCCAAGCTTATATAAAACGGAAATATTGGTCGTGGTTTTTGTCAGACAATTCTGCTCCAAGTGATGGAGTAGAAATGAGGTAACTGTAGGCCTACATATATGTGCTTTTGCATTAAATTGACTCAACTTCCCTTTACGAAAAATATATATACGTTTTGCTGACATGATGTTTCTATATAGAGCTTCAGGAAGAAATAGGGATCAGACTCAAATAATAAACGCTGTTCTTCCCTTCTTCCTCTCTATTCTAGTCCCATACATACGTTTCCGAGACTACCTTTGAGTTACAGA
Source organism: Brachyptera putata (assembly GCA_907164805.1). Taxonomy (NCBI): domain Eukaryota; kingdom Metazoa; phylum Arthropoda; class Insecta; order Plecoptera; family Taeniopterygidae; genus Brachyptera; species Brachyptera putata. Next base: position 17,354,461 of record OU015464.1, read on the forward strand.
TACTTTCGAGAACTCTCTCTCTCTCTCTCTCTCTCTTCTCTCTCTCGCTCTCTCTCTCTCTCTCTCTCTCTCTCTCTCTCTCTCTCTCTCTCTCTCTCTCTCTCTCTCTCTATATATATATATATATATATATATATATATATATGTGTGTGTGTGTTTGTGTGTGTGTATGTGAATGTATGATCCCCTTTTATAATATAATAGCTGTCGATATACTTTTCACACATCTGTTTGCTCCTTCGTCCTCAATAATCTTTTCATATTGGATCGAACTTCATTTTCTTTGAAAGCTTAGTACGCTTCTCTTTTGTGGCAAGAGATATTTCGTCGAGTTACAAGTGTATATTGTAGGTGAATGAGGAGTGAAATAAATCCTTCACGCGATCCCTGAAAATGATTGTGGCATCATAAGCCTGGAATACATATAGGCCCTATATCCCCCCAGGAAATGCACAAGGGTTTGAGGTTATGTGAAATACACTTCAATTTTATGTTTTGTAGTTGGTATTGCAATATGAGTGAAGTGTGAGAGATTGATAACTTCGCTGTTTACTTTTTAATGTCGTTTTCTCGATTTATATATATATATATATATATATATATATATATATATATATATATATATATATATATATATATATATATATAGATATTGATATAACTGTAGACCTATAAAATGGCGTCCGCTGAGAATTGACAACTAATCAGATTAGTAAAGTATGCAACCATGCTTTACTAATCTGTAGTTATCAATATGACCTAAATACTTTTAATGGAACTTATAGATATATACCTCCTCATATTTCTCAGTTTCAATTTCTGATTAAAATAGTCGATCAATGTGATACAAAATTTAATTTTCAAAGTATGAATGAAATATCGTGCATTTTCTATCATGATTTGTATCTTCCTCACGAGCATTCATAGGAATTATTATATTAATCTCCATTTGAGAAAAACTTTTGAAATATATCAAATACATTTGTCATAGGTAGACCCTAATTGCATCGTTAGCATTCATATAATTCGTCGTAATTCTCTCACGAATCACAAATTATAAGCATTATTAACCTTCATCCACATGGAATAATCATACCTAATCATCACAAATTATTCGTGAATCAATCCTCTCGTACAGGTAGACTATAATCCTCCCGCCACGATTTTGCCTCTGCCTCTGGATTCAGAATACTCTACAACAATCTTCGACACACAGAGTACAATCAGAATGGTAACGATGCGGTTAAGGTATATCTACGGATCACGTGACTTGCTATTATTCCGCCGGCTTCATCTTCTTGTTGTAATACAGACATTTGTCACGACGTTGCGCCTGATCCAGCCACCGCGTTTACACATACACGCCTTGACTAGCTGCCAACATTCTGTACAGAAACCTTACATGCTTATACACGTGAAATAGTTTCCGTCCAACTGTATGTATCGTACGGCATATTAAGTTTAAGTTAAACATACATCGATGCAAACTTTATGAAGGGGGAGGGGGGCACTTGGTAACCTGTGGGCGCATTCCAGTAAGATTGGTTCCGGTTTTAGCGGGTTACTTCCGGTTTTTCAATACACGTTTAGCACTGGACTTTTCTTGCACAGGAATGCACACCCTCGAGAACAAGTGTGTATTATAGATGAATTTAACAAATTTAACAAATGTGTATTATAGATGATTTAAAATATAGCCCACTTCGACTGTTTGGTAATCAAGTGTTTGAAAACTTGTATGAAGATGAACTATTTCAAATTTCATATTTTTATTAATTAATAGCAGCTTATGAAAAATAAGAGGCCAACTGAAGTGGTCAAAATAACGTACAAACAGAACAGCATAAAATACTGAAAATTTGCCTGCGGAACTGTATGGTCACCTCTCGTCCTCTCAACTGGAAAATGCTCAGTTTAAAGTTTGAACGTGTAAGTTTCGCTCCAGAATATTTAACTGTCGACGCCTATCCCAACATTATTCAGGAGCGTGACTTTTTATACATTGTTTCAATTGTTGCTTCGTCAAATTTATACCATTTTTATGTGCATTCAAAAATTCTCTATACCCTATTGCAATATGGCTGAAGATAAGTTGCAAATAAGTGCCAACAAAAGGAAGTAGTATCTATCTAAGAATTGTTATAATGGAAATAATTTATCTTCGACAGAGATGCATTGGGAACTCATCGTACCTGTAACTTTACTGGCGAGTATGGCGATGTCGAATAACTGACTGGGATATAGAAATACAAAACTTTCCGAATAAAGTCGATAGCAACGAGTTTTGCCCTATTTTGTTCCCTTGCTACACAATACCAGAATGGGGAATATATATATCTATACATTTCAATATAGATTTCATAATTCAGTTGTTCATCCCCTCGAGTAGTGATTGTAAAAAATAGGGGAACGCTTTTCAATTTTGATACTCGGCTGCTCGTTGCCAGACGATAAGTTGAAACTTTACTCAAGAATTCTTCGACTGATTGTTTTTTCCGTATTTTGAAACATGACAGTTCGTTCTTGTTTGGTAATCAATGAAGTTGAAAATCGACAAAAAATGAGTGTAGGCCCTATTCATTTTTTATTCTAGTGTAGTTTGAATACTTTCTCCAGGTTTACTGGTCGCATAGCAGATACCAATAAATCGATCTGAACTTTGATAAAAGTTTACCTCAAACATATATCACAATAGCTCACCTATCACATTCTCAGTTTTGTCACACAAACTCAAATATGGTCGTTTCTCACCATAAATAATAGTATTGTTAATTCCGTTCACCCAATAAATACACGCCATGAAAACATGAATTTGTTATTGCAAGTAACTAGCAGTGTTGGTGGCGAAGTCGAAGGTGCTTTGTACTTGTACAGGAAACTGTCATATTCGGAAATACAATCCTCGATGATAAATTACTGTATTTGCTCTCCGTAGGGCCCGATCATTTGTATTGAACGACAAGATGATGTAAAAGTTGTGTTATCGAGCTTCTCTGGACAATGGGGCAGTTATTGTTGAATGTTTTGTGTATTTAAGAGGCCATAGTTCTTCAGAATGTTTGACTTTTGATGTTGAAAGAACAGCCTGATCTCAATCTGTAATTATCTTTATAGCCTACATATTTAGTTCTCAAATTTTGGGTAATAGAAGTTACAAATTTTTCAATTATCAAATAACAGTTATCAAAATTTGATGTCATTCGAGGTTATAAATTCTTACGTTCGAACTATTGTATATAAATGTCTAGTTGAAAAGTATTTTATTGTAAACTCTTCTCTGGTTTGTCTGATATATATAATATGAATGGCAATAAACACGTTACCATTCGAATAATTTGAGTGTTCAATCGAAACTATGTTGAATAAAAAAATAACTGAAACAAATTGAGAAATTCAGTAGATTCTTCTTAGATACTGTATTCCGATAACCAAAACTGGTGTTACAGTTTTCTGGGTAGTATATAGAGACTGTATTTTAAAATATGTACATAAATGATTATAGCAATTTTATAAGTAAATTGTGTTATGTTGTCATATTATTTATACGAGAAAACATAAAACTGCTGACATTTTCACTATTTGAACTCAACCTGTTGTATAAGTGGTTGAAGTTTTCACTTTGAAATAAAACCGTTACATAAGAAAACACTCTGGCGTCAAGGGGCAGTCATTATTTTCAATGATCGCGTCACACGTCTTATGGAGATTCATGTATTATATTTGTACGACACTTGCCAACAAGTTTCACTCTTGTCATTCTTTGCTGTGTGACGTTATTGGCAGTGCAGAGGGGTGATAACGGAGCCGGGGATAAACTGAAAGTTGCAATTTAACTTACACCCTCACTTATGGATTTATGGAGCGTCGTCAGTGGAAATTTGAAAGTAAGCGTGTCGAAGATACTGTTTGCAAAAAGCATGGGTTATCATTCCATTTTATTTTTATTATTTTTGTTTTTTCTCTGTTTACTTTTTTCTCTGTTTACTTTTTTCTCTGTGACCTCCCCCAGTGGCAAACGGCTGAATCAATTAATTTGAATTTGACATCAAAACTTCAATCTCATTGTAGTTTGGAATTTAGATTTTTATTTCTAGTCTATGATCTAACCAATTTTTTTATACTGTCACCAAAAATATTTCTCAAAATGTAGATTTGTTAATAACCCAGTGAAAATGATGTTGAATATATGATCTCAGTACTCGCCGCTTCATTTACCAAGGGTATAGATACGGAAATATACTTACGAAGATGTAACAACAACTATGATCAACTTACACCCTCTCTTGTTTTTATGTTTATATAAGAATTACAAGTAGACAGGACGACATTTGAAGTGTCAGTATAAGAGAACTCGGAACAATATTCTCGTGAGACCACGACGATGACGACGACGACTACGATGATGAGGGTTATTCCGATGCCATGTGGGGAACATATTGGGAGCTATTTCAATCCCGAAACGCAATGTGTTTTGTTACGTTTTATGACATTGTGTTGAGTTATATCGTAGATGGTTTTGTGATAGAAACTCTGAGGGCATCTTTGATTATAGTTTTCTCACAGTCGGTAAATAGCGGAACTGCTTTGTCGACTCAGTTTTTCAATACGAAATTGTGTATTTTACATGGAAATTAGTTACTTTTGCGCTTTTCTGACAGGCTTACGAAAGAATTGTCATGAACATCAATCCATCTCTATAAAATAAAATACATATATATTGGGAGCCGCAGCGGTCAAAGAGGCAGTCTTGTCTCCAATTAAAAAGCTCAGTTTACTTGATACTGAAAATGATCGTTATACCATGGTCACCATGGTTTTCTGATCGTTATACCATGGTCACCAAGCTTATATGCTCAACCAACTATATTATTCATTGCCATCTATACATTTGTTGCGCTCCCCAATATCTAATTTGAATTAACTTTTTCAACATTATTATCTGACCTTTTTTTCTACAAACAAAATGTCACAGGTGAATAATGCAAATTTTATGTATGTTTTCGTTTTCGAGGATTTCATCCAACCTCCGCAACCCGCAACTGTGATATTTAAAATGTATTTTTCTCACGTTTTGTTATTTTGGTAACAGGAAGCGAACGACATTATTTAATTATGTGTTTTGTTCGTTGTCGTATGAAATAAGAGTTTATAATTTACACGCATAGTTTTCTATTCATGCACCGTTTATGTCATGCATATAAGACGCTATAATTAATCTCTTTTTTTTTCTCTCTTGCTGTCGTACTAAATCGGAAGTAAATGTTTCGTTGACACGGTTTAAGGCTTAACAACTTAATTTTCGAGTTTGAATTTGTCGCGTGTTTATCGTTCTGAGTTGATAAAATGGCGTCGACGAACATAACTCTACATACATAACTATACATACCTCGTTATTTTATAGTATTCGTCGTAATAACAGAACCATCTCGTTTTCCCCACAACCACACTACGACCATAGACGATAGATATAACTCTCGAGTTAACTATATCTATATATACGGTAATACCCATCCATTTTATTTGTCGAGCATCTTTATCGGAGTACATCTATTCGTCTATACTCTACAGCATTTTTCTACTATTATTCCCCAACTATTTGTCCTTCCTATAATTTTCTTCAAATGTTACTCTACCCATTGCCAATATCCTGATATTGGATTATTCTGTCTGACAAACCCTCTTACAAATGTGAAGTATAATATCGATCTGAGTTTTGTCCGAGACTAAATGTTCTGCTCCTCGACACTCCTCAATGATGGCGATCTTTCTTACTTTATGTCGGCTCGAAACGAGCGCGGGCAATGGTGATGGAAGTCAAATAGCACCCCGTCATGGCAGTAGTACTTAGTTTTGTTATCGCAGAAGAAATAGCCCCAAGGACCTAGCGCCTAGTCCTTATAGACGCTATCACTTGAGACCTGAGCTTTGTGAATTACTTGAAAGAATAGTAGTTCGTAACCACTTTTAGGAGTTACAAATAAGCACTGCATTTCGGAAAAGAGGTGGCTTTGGTACTCGTCGTTTATATATAGACTTGATCTATATTTATTGATGCATTCTTTCATGCATTTTTTTAACGGTTGTACTTATTTGTATATCAACAGTCAAATATTCGTTATATTTACATATTATAATAGGGCATGTACGTAAGTCTAATGTTGAGCATTCTCATGAATAATATTTATTATTCCTATTATTGTAGATCCTTGGTTATGATTTCTTCAATTCCTTACCTGTGCCAAGGTGACCACACGGTAACTTGGTCTTATAATCACTATAATGGATCAAAAATTTATTAATCAATTCATATAGTACTTTCTTCAGTAATATCGAAATCTTGATGTATACAAACAGAGCTTAATTCCCAATTAAGACAAAGGACCCGATCATAAGACCGTTTAGAAGCGTCGCGGCGCCTCTAGGTTGTTTTAAGACTTCGAGGCGGTCACGTCATCAACACATGGAGGGTAAAGAAGTCATTTAAATTCGAATAATAGATAAATTCTCTTTCATTTCGTTTCAGCCCTTCAAATACAGGGTAATAAGACTTGATGCCAATCTAACTTCTCAGTTCCCTTAAAGGGATACATACATACATGCTGCCATACACTATTAATATACTTTTCAAAACGATTGTCTCAATCCTATCTCAAGACAACACTGGAAGTAATTTCACGTAATATTTTGATTGAGAAACCACTCTATAGAGAATAAAATCACATTCACGGGTGAAAAGATACTCATTAAACTTGTACAAAAAAGTATAGCAATAACATTTTATATCACCCTTTTAACAACAATGTTTTCAGGTCAACTTTTATTATAGCTGTGGTAGGTCAAAAGTGCAAGGTGTTTGCTGTTTTTATTGCGATGCTGTGTGATGATTCAATCCCCACGTCTCATGTGAAGTGATGTAGGGTAGGACTTAGGATTGGGTAAGAGGACACTATTACTATGGCTCGTCTTCCCTGACTCCTGCACCCTCATTCTAGTACACGTGCGCGCGCATTATCGTAGACATAGACTCGTTTAGGTGAAAGAAAGTTTGACTGTGAAGATACATCACAAAAATTAGAGATAATATGAAATTAAATCTCTTTGTCAAGTTTGGCTGAATATAAATATCTGTATAATTCACGCTTTATATAAGAATTATAATTGTTTGCAAATAATGATTTAATCGCTTGTTTTATCACTGTTGGACTTTAAAAAAATAAATTCATACAATTTCCCTATTCGCCTTAAGCCAAATTGAAGTTGAAAATCTCGTCCACTCTTAAAAAAAGATTCATAGGCTATATGTAGTTACTGTAGTAGCTAGATTACAGGTTTTTGTTTTTGATACAAAGAATCTTCTGATGAATCAATTTGAGGACTCGACCGATCTACTTTACTCTAATTCTATTTAGTTTCGGCTGCATTATTTACATACCACTATATGTTTCAATATTCTCCCAAATGTATGGATTATTATCACAATTACTCCACGTATACATAATTATTACATAATTTTAAATCGTGATTCAAAATATGCATTCAACTCCCATCACTTTATACCTTCTCCCTAGCCGATATCTAGCTCTCTATAAGCCATCAACATGATAAACTAGCTCTATGAGAGAACTGGAACGGTTTGGGAGTTTCTATTGTTACTCTGCCCATCCCTACTCGTGATGCCTCGGGGACGTAGGGTGTCCCTCCCCCGCATTGTGTTCGCGTGGATCGAGGGGGAGAAAAAAGAACGCGTTCGTATATAACGTGGCTGGTCGAAAGAGCAAGCATGCATAGAGTATCACGGCTACATGTAGGTAACAATGGGATTAAGTAATGGATATGCGATGGCAAATAGCAAGCATCGCAGTTCTCTAAACCTTCAGCCTTATGGTAACTCAATACATAGAATCGGATATACCAAGTTTGTACTTGGTTGGAGGTGTGAATCAATAACGTTGTTATATTAAGAATAAAACTTTGAAAATGGGATGTATTATGGAAGAACGAAACTGGGTAGTCTCTTCACACATCCAGTAGTCCAGTTTATGTCGTTCGCAATTGTATAGTATCGCACCCTATACCATTGCCACTGTGGGTTGGCCGATAGCAGAACACTCTTGTTTAGTGCTGTCTAGTGGTCGGATGCTGCACTTCAGTTCAATAGGAGTGGGAAAATATAGTGAGGATATTGCGTGATTGTCTTGAGGCATCTATATTGTCTATGTCGTAAAAATACATCTATGTTGTACCCTCTTAGGGGGATGGACAATTTACCAGGCTACGTTGCTGTTGAGGGTAGGTTAGGTAGGTTTGGTTAGAGCAATCTAGAAGAGGTTTGAAAGTACCCTGGCAAATTGTCCACCACTCACCCGCCAGCAATCGAACATATCACAGATACAGAACTACAAATTTCTTCATCCGCTCAAGTTTTTACTGGCGAATCATATTACCGGTGAATAATAACTCGATCAACATGTTATATTTGTATATATTTGTGTAATCTGTTCACATCAGTGAGTACACAGCGATGCATGAACATAATTGATGACAAATAACTGAATTTTCATCAGACTACATTCGACTGTTGATTTGTTTGAGAAAATTACGAATCGAAAAAAAATGAAACAGAAAAGTGGTTTCTATATACAAGAAGTTGTATTTTGAGTTTGGTTGTTTTCATGGGGATCACGATTACAGTATGGATATCTTTCCTAATATTACAAATCGTAGTGCATTCATTTCCACGGTCTCTGATGAATTGGTAATATCTTTTACACTGACTCCTCTCTGATTATACTTCCAAATGACTGATCTTCTTAACGACGTTTTCATCTCTTAGATGTTCGATTTTCTTTCGCATTTTCCGCGTCTGCCGCGTTTCCTCCCAAATGAATTGAAATAGGATTAACTTCTATATAAATTCGTTTTTACATAAGTTATAAAGTCGAGTTTGTTTTTAAAAGTAAAGTCGTAGTAATTTCCGTGGTGCACAAATGTTTCGACGTGGATGACGTGTTGACAAATCACGACAAACGGAAACCAATTATTTTGTAGAGACACAATTTTTATTTATAAAATGATTCGAATTGGCAGTAGATGGAATCTTCCGGTGAGATTTGTAGGATGGTGCTAGCTACCCTCCTATACCCCTCCTCTATCACTCTTGCACTGTCAATAATGAAGTATTCTCCAAGGATGTAAAATAAAAATATATTTTTTGCTATGGTACGTGAGCTTCAAATATATATAAAATGGCAAAACAAATAAAAGTAATGCTAGTCTGGTCATCGATATCCATCGCGTGGCTTATTTAAAATGAAATTCCCTCTTTTTATACAGGAAGAATGCATCGTTATGGAAGAATAGTTTTTATGGGGTTATAGCCTGGATAGTGGAGTTAGCTTAGTTGCGAAAGTTGAGCTAGCTTTTTTATACCCTCCCATATCAGACCTGAACTTGTCATATTTATGATTTTTATTCCACGGAGATTTTTCAACTCGAGTCGTTCGTATAGCAAATGTATTCTGACAGGTTTGGCTAACATGTATTTTTAACGGCTGCCTCAAGATATCTTCAACTTAGGTTTGTGTAAAATTGAATCAATATTTCGATTTGTTTTTGGTGTCTGGCGAATATTGCTTCGTATAAGAAAAGCGAGGAGAATTCTTCTTCGTGGTTTAAACTTCCAGGTTTTTGAAACTTGAATGTATATTGCACATCCAAGGTGTACAGATGTAGCATGCTCTGATGATACTAATAAATTTTAAAATGAAATCGGGCTCTTTTAGGCAATCAGTACAAGAAATTGTGAAATCAATTATGAAGTGCATAGCTATAACAATCTTGAGTGAAACTGTGAAATAAGTGTTACAATAATTCAATTGTGCAAACGGAGAAAATGGCTACATGTTTTAGACCTAGTGATGTTTACAAGTACACCAACCGTAGGTTGTATAGGAAGGTCTTTGAAGTACACTATTCAAATAGCCATCTTTATCGTTTTCGCTAATTATAGAGGTTCAAGCTGAATTTTCTATACATAAACTGTAAATACAAGCTTTTCTTCGATCACTATTCATTTTGGAAGATTTCTTATCAAGACATTTTTTTTCAACATATGGCCCTTCCACCAAAAACTGTTTGTTCATTCGTCTCTAACAAATATTCTATACAAATTATCGAAATAATAATGAATAAATTATTATAAATTCAACTACGTTCTCTTCTTACGTCTTAACCTTGTATAAACGAGAACCCGGCACCTCCACCGAAAACATTAAACAATTGTATTTATTCAGTCCTTTTCAATATTGGTCGCGAGATAGTAAGCAAAATCTGCTGAAAGTTAAAGGCTGTATGATTTATAAACCAATCAGTATAATTTAGAAGGTTATGTATGAGTTTCGTTCGTTATAATAGATTTCCATGTCATAGAAGCCACTGCGTGTAGTTAACCGCGACGATCTGTGGTTTCGTGTTGAAACACTTGTGTTTCCCTGTCCTTGTATTCAGCAGCGAGCGGGGTACAACCAGACAACATCCCCCGCACATCCCATGTACATCTCAACGTGTATACACTTCCCTAGAAACAGGAAATTACCTCAGTGAATCCTGGGGATATGTATATATATACGTAAGGGAATACGTAAGGATACTCCTGGGATACAATTTACTGCATTCAGTGTCGTCATAGAATAATGTGACTTACTTATGCTCAGTATTATAAAAATATTATGTCTGAAATAGAGTTTTACTGCAAGATAGCATTTATCTCTCACTTGTATGCCTCCATTCGTATTGTGTGACCTTTAACAGGCAGACACTTTTTGTTCTCCATTTAATCTGAACTTACATTTTCTCGTAAAACCAGACTTCTGAAGATACACTTGATGGTCGCTAGTTATTTTCATATTCTTTTCTATTGTGTTTAGTAACGACGTTTTACAATGAAGATCTATTGGCGTCGGATTAATGATTTTGTGGGATGGTGAGAATAAGGTTTTGTGTAGGAACCATCCCGACATTAGCCTACACTTCAGAGGAAATGCCTCCAAAATCCCGTGTAAAGATGGACGGTGGCGTGGATCGAATCGAGTTTCAATATGCCCCTCATCTCCCGGATCACAGGAAGCGAGCGGGTGAAATTGCATGTGTATAGTAGCTAATTCTGTTGTCACTTTGACTATTGCTAATAGGGGTACACGTATTTTTTTCTGGAGAACGAAACGTTGATAATTTTCATCCCTGAATGGCATCACCAACAGTTCAACATTACGAGTGTTTGTATGTAGTTTTATACATAATAATTAATACGCTCGATAAATAAAGTTGAATGTGTGTGAATGATACTGGACAAAACTAATATTGACTGACATATTACAAAATGATTCAATTTATACGTGTTTTTGCTCATCTGTCCGTAACATTTCTATTACACGTTAACGTTATAACTAGAACACACCAGTATACGAACAAATTATATTATTTTTACATTTAAAATTACAATTCAAATGTGAACCAATAGCAATCTCGTTCGTATTATCAACTTTTAAAATAAATATTCCAATCACTATGAGATTAATTCATAGTCAACTTTATATATCGATTATAGAGATTGATGGTGATTGATGAGTGCATCTGTGATTGATGATTGATTATAACTTGTCAGGTCAAAGGTCGAATCACTCTTCTATTTTGTAATTTCAGTCGAAACGAGAGTCTTGTCATGAATTGAGGTGTCTTATAGCTCGTATATCAAAATCAAGGATTTTATCCTTAACCTCTGCCCAACCCACCTTTCTCGTCAATTCTCTAGACGTTATCGAAGGTTTTTATTATAAGAATGTATCGATGGAAATTAAAACTGTTCGAATGTCATTATCAGTATTATAAATGCTGATGCTCAGTTAGAGGATGGGTTCATAACACCTATACACCTATATACACATATATAATTTAATTCGAGTGTATAATTTATTGTTCATTAATAAATCACGTATGCCGATCTCATGATTATAATTTCGTAGTCTCCCGGAGAGTTTTCAAAATTTGTTCTTATGGAATAATTTGTATTGTTTCTTTTGATTGCTTGGTAAAAACTTGAAATTTAAAACATATGTATCTTGAAACAATGTGTACGATTGCAACGGTTTCGTTTGAGTTTGAGTGTTGGTTCACAAGATTGAGTTTGTTTGACAACCTTCAGCAACAATTGCTGTATGTAACTCTTATAAAATGAAACTGGAATGGGAAAATATGAAAAAAAAACTTAATAAATCCGGTGCTCCTTCTGGCTCAGTCTTTCGGAAATAGCATTGCCTTCGGAAACGTAACTGAACTTGAAAGTGGGTTCATAGGACATGTTTTTTTGGTGAACTCCATTCATCTGTCACCTGCTATGTACTCCCAAATAACCCAACAGTGGATCCACCAACAGATCAGCGAATAGTATTAATCTTCATTGAATGAAGTGATGCACAGTCGTGAAATTCGAACACAATTAGCCATTAGCCTATCATAAACACGTAGATTTGATTCTCAGGAATCTTCCCAACAGATTCGTCATGGAAACCAACAAAAGCCACGTGGGGAGCTTACAATGCTGATTGACAACCGTAACAACTTCCTCTTACGTCTTTACAACATAATACTTAAATCAACCATTTATGTCGCAATCTTCACCAGTTTTGTTTTCTTACAACAGAATTGACTGTCTTTTCGTCGCAAAGAAAAGAACACAACTTACAGTTCTTCTTCCTCTTCTTTTCACTCTGAGGGTTAGTCTTTTCATTCAGCTATCGATCTACTCGTTAGCAAATAACAAATGGTTTTTCTCGCCGTTGTTTCATTCTTTTGTTTCCTGTTCATTTAGAAACACATTAAGACATTACAAGAATAAAGTATCTTTCTGTCTCGAGGGGAAATCGATTTGTCTAGACTTAATTCCTCTTCCGGACGAATTTAAGTAACGATTAGTCGGATTAGGATCTAAATGCGACAACTTTTAGAAGAAGATTGATTATAACATATCAATTATACTGGTGAAAAAAGTTATTCCTATATCAGAATTTAAAAACTGAAAACCTTTATAACTCAGCCGAATTTTTAGTAACTAATATTTTGCTGAAATTTCTTCGCTAATTATCCACTTACATCAATTGCTTCTCTAAATGGGTTGTTAACTGTTATTACCCCTATATATTTGTCATAGTGTCATATATAATGGCCAGTTAACTCATCTAAGATTCACCTGGTGTTTCTATGATCATTAATAATAATGAATTGGTCTTTATTTGCTCCTTATGTAGAAAGGGATGGCCTAGAGAGGTAAGAAGCGGATAATTGATGAATAATTTTCGAGTGTAACTCAGTTTATCTATAATGTGGCGAGGAAAGGGTATTAACTCACTGGCGAAATAATTTATGCAGCCACATGGCGAATATATCGACTAATTTATAGTGGAAAATATACCCACATAATATGCATGTATGTATATATATATATATATATATATATATAATTAATTTTTATTGGAAACATGTTTTGTCGCACTAATAGTGATATGAAATAGTCATGCTATTCATAATGTTCAAACCACTGCTTTCAACCGTTGCAGAAGTAAGATTGTCTATACAAATCCTACTCTGAATAGGTTTTAATAGTTCAATACAATTTACAAAACAAAAGTCATTAGGTATACCATATGTACAGTACGTATACATGCTGTATAGGCGTATACACATAATATACTATGCAAATACTCGATCTAGGGGATGAAAAGTTTCAAGTTGAAAATTACGAAGCTAATTTGTATTGGGCTACAAACACCCCTCCCCTCTTTCTCCATTTAAACTCTTCTTCGTCCCCAACCTAATAGAATATACCATCCAAGTTTACACTTTCATGGAACGTATATAATCACACCCACCACGTCACAAAGTTTTAATATCCCCCACTTGGGGTCGCGTCGGGTGATTTGTGTACGTGTGTTATCGACTGACAAATTACCACTTTATTTTATGTCTGTATTCGCTGGCAAATCTCCCGCCCTTGTATAAGTGTGTGTGTGTGTGTAGGCCTATGTGTGAGTACTCCTGAGAGACGCCGACTGAGCTACAGAGAGCAAAGTCTTGACTAGTAGGTGCAAGACGTGCGTTTTGACTTTGATAGGTGGACTCATCTAGAACGCTCGTATAGCCTGTTTCTTATAAGATCGAAGCTTGCTAATGTAGAAGTGCTTCAAGTAATAGTAATACTGAAGGTATAGACCCTACTGTGCTAAATGGGATACAATTACTTCGTAATTAGTATGTCCGCACATACAATCAGATTAGGTCGAGGTAAGTTCTTGAATAATTTCAGGTATAATTCAAGTAGCCATGTGCGTAGGACCGTAGGCCTATACAAATGTAGATTTTTCTGGAATTCATTTTAGTGTTATTATCAGATTTTACGTTATAAATAACTATTTGTAGGACTAATAGCCCTATAGAGTTAATACAGTTAATACAGTTAATACAGTGCATGATACAGTTAATACAGTTATACAGTGCACGTACACGTTTCAGTAAAGTAATCAATTTTGAATTACATATTTTTCTACAAATTGATTTTTTTTTCATGTTGCAACTTTGGCATACTGTCTGGTCGTTCTTTTTCTACACATATTTATTTCCTACAAATGATCGAACAGATCATTTTCGTTTTCTTGGCAACCTGGTCGATCTTATATGAAACGAACTATAGATGCTAGCTACGAGTTTTGACATTGATCGGTAGCTATACTATAGGTATAGCAGGAAAACCGCGCGATCTTCCCAACTCCTCTAAGACAGATACGTGTTTATGTCACATGAATAAACAAACACGGCATGTTTATTTGATTCAATTGCTGCATTATTTGTTATATGTAACATTATTGTACTTTGTGGAACTGTTTTGCGATCCGCGTTTTGCAAATACGGTATGTTGCGGTCGTAATACCACTTGGCGGTGTTTGATGCGATTAGTGACGTCAGTGTGAGTATGTAAAGTGAAGTATATACATACGAGTGTTGGTGTGGCAGTCGATTTAGCGGAATGGCTGATTGACTTGGATAATTTTGGAAATGTGAAATATATCAAATGAAAATAAAACATCACCGACAATGTTATATACACATTAAAATGATTGACCTTTGATCACAACATTTTCACAGGTGAACACCTAACAAAACATTCGGATTGCTTTTGAGCCAAATCAGTTCAACACTTTTTTGGGGAAAATTACATTGAAAATTTGAAATTCCCGTAAGAAAAGTATTAGGAAAATTTCGAATTTCAGTCGATTGAAATGAAATTCACTCTAATACGTTTCACCCTCACCCTCATCTATTACCTATCAACAAACATGAATATTTTACTGTTAGAGATAAATCTAACTAGTAAATACAATCCTTTTTCAAATCGACCCTGTGCTCAAGATCATTGAACTACCTTCACGGATATTTTGAATTCTTATAATGCGAAATTTCACGTAACGTAAGTTCTTTGCACTCAAATGTCAGAGTTTACCGATTATTCTGTGACAATATTGCCGTCTATAAATGGCACACAGCAAACAGGCCATGTCATAAATGCTAATGCACCAATACTTCATCTGCAACGCGAGACTATTCCATTCCAGCAAACTTGAAAATGCTTTAAAAATAGATTTTTCATGTCAGTACAAGACAGATGTATTGTTGGGGTTTATTCCAGTTTAAATAGTCTCTTTTTCAAATAGGGGGGAAAACATGACTTGAACTTCACGATAGTGAAATCACTCTAGTCTTGCCGGTAGTGAGCGACCGTCTCTACTATCATCCAACACTAACACTCGACGTTTCGATCCATAAACTAACTCTCGATGAATATAACGCGATCGCCACTATCCTTGTACTTCTCTTCACTGAGAGTCTTAGACAGCAGTTGGTATAGAAACGCTGAATAACCTGCCTCTACACGAACGTCTACATTGTTTGCGTGCGCATTACTGGATACTTTAATTATATATAAAGTCAATTAGCAATTAAATATTCTACATAAAACACTACCTAGACAGAAGTCAGAAAAGTCGGAGGTGGAGGTGATTGCAAATTATCGGGGTCACGAAAAGTTTACTCCCCATCGTTAAATTGTTGATCCTTATTTTATTCTTATTATTTTATTTTATTTCGAATGATTAATCCATTTTTATAGTTTGTTATCTTTAAAACGATCACTGTGGTAACCTTATCTTTAAACCGCGCCCTATTTTTATTATGTATAAGGTATATGTATGTATACATTAGAAAAGCATCGGGCTTGTTTTTTTTTGTTCTGTTTATATGGTATAGGCCTGTACGTAATGTACTTTTCACGTATAGAGAGCTGACCTTTTTTCTCTCTCGTCGAGGCTTTTCTATGGACGACGTGCATGGAAAACTTAAGCTTATGACCGTAGTCATCAGTGTTGTCTGGCAAATAGGTCTGAAAAAGACGTGCTATTTTATTCGTTTTGTGTTTCATCAAGAAAAAACGTCGTCTTGTGTTCATTACGGGTTTGAAGTTTGATGATAGGGCAGATAGGCCCCTACGTACAGAATGTAATAATCAATGTATTAATACATTGTGAGATGATTATGGACAAACTTATCAAAACGAACTTTAGATTAGTTTGCATTTTAGTGAAACTTTTAGTAAACATTTATTTACCGACATATTTTCACCGTGTCTTGTCGACCTTATATTGCCAGCAAATGGAATGTAAATTATTGAAGTATAGACTATATTTATCGCAGAGTAAAGTCTGATTAAGAGGAACACGGTTGCATGGTTTTTTCCGTCCCGTTAAGTCAGGTGAATCAGTCAGTGTCTAGGAATTTTGAACTCAAGATTTACTTATGTTTTTATTTCAGAATTTTGTTTTATATAAAAAAATCTTTTTTATATCAATGAACTTATATAAAATATTACAAATGCACCTATTTCTGTGACCTAATCAGCCAATTATCATAATTAATTGTATCGTATACTATTAAGAATTGTGTTTCATTTGATAAATATGTTATGTTAATCATTACGTTTTTTCTCTTCCACGCTTTTTCCTCATCAAAAGCCGTGCGCTGTAAGTATATTTATATCATTACTATGTGACCTCTTTTTGTCTTGATGTCGTACAGAAAAGCATGATATATCGATGTGTTTTGTATGCATCTGTGGTCCGTAGATCTGTTCTACGAATAAAATGTTTTATTTTGAATTATTGTCTCCTCAAAAAGGTACATTTCCAATTTCCCATATGGAAGTGCATGTTCGCGGAATCCAGAAATAGAAAGTATTGCTTGTTTTCGAGGTGTAAGAAGTTACATCAAAAACTCAAAATGCATTTTCATGTACACATATAAATTTTCGACTCTTTAAATTTTTTTGTTCACTTCATACATCTGAAAATTATATTTATTTATCGTCTTGTTTTTCTTTTTTACGACTAGAATAATGTTTTCGATTCTCTCTAGGGGATTGTTGTCGTCTAATTTCAACTCCGGCAAATAACAGTACAGTCCAAACGGATTCGGTGCAAAAAAAGCGAATCCTTTTTTCCCTTTCCCGCGTGGACCGTAATGGCGGCGTTAAATTTACGACCGTGTTCGGGATGGTGGTGGTGGGGGAGGGTGGTTTACGTATAAGCCCACCCTCGACTCAGCACTTCGTATGCCTACTGTATAGATTCGTAAATCATATCACACCGACGGCTTGGTATGTGTCATTTCGGAAAAGTAATACAAAATCCACTTTTTCAAAGATTCCACCGTAACCATGCCGTAACTAATTTAAATGCGGTCATGTTCATTGCGCCTTTTAATCACAGTATATATTTCTGAAACAAAAAGTATGCCTATATTTAGGCATATATATATATATAAATATATATATATATATATATATATATATATATATATATATATATATATATATATATATATATATATATATATATATATATATATAAATATATATACTTTGAATAGATTCCTGATTATATACATTGAATTAATTCACAACTGATTGATTTATTGAAACTGTTTTTTTTCTGATGGTCAACATTTTAAGTTCAAAACTGATGAAGTTGAAACTTGATTTTATTCTGCTTTATTAACCTTGGTCTCGTCGACAGTTCTTCATCTTCGTCATCTCTTGCATCCTGTGACGAAATGAATTATTCCTACCTTTCTAGCCTTTGAACGGTTCGTTAAACGCTAGCGACTAATTCATCACCAACATTTACCTCAGTCAGAATATGATTCTAATTGGCTCGAACTTGACTGTACAATTTACATATTATATCAACCGAGATTCTCAATCGTCACTTCTTGAATTTGTTCTCACCACTAACGAGCGAGTGACTTTTTTACTTTGCTATATTTCTTATAAACAGTTCATTCGCGACATCAAGCACGAAATGTTTTTTTCTATTATTCCTAGCGCATGCGCAGCACAAGTTCAGAGGAAAGTGCTGGAAATGTGCTCCATCACACACGGCGGGATTAGATATACATTTTATTATACAAATAAAAACACAAAAACCATCTTGTAATATATATATATATATATATATATATATATATATATATATATATATATATATATATATATATGTAATATGTATAAAAATCGATAAAAACTTGGCTAATGTACTGAATTAAATTCCATCCTCATTTCAAAGTGCAGTATATGTTTCGCTGAATTGTGCATATGGACACGCTATCATTATACGTAATATATATGTATATTAATTTAAATTCAGTGGTCTATTTCTGTATGTAGTAGCATGGAAATTATAAATAGAAATAAATGCAGTATAATAATAAATACGTGAGAGTTTTGTCAGTTGGTAGCATGCTGAGATGCACAAGTGATTTAGCATTATACTATATATAAATAAATCAATACACGAGTGATATGGTGGTTACTATTCTTTGGTGGTTAGTAGTCACCATGTGCCTCATGTTGTAGTTCTAGACTTTTCATGTCCTTTCATCCTTTCAGAGGAAATTGGTCATCAAATATTTTCTTTGAGCGATCTAGACGGACTAAATATACATTGGTCAGAAAAGAATCAAATAATATCAATTACATTGTGTAATCTATATTGTTAACAGCTATTCCGAACATTACTCAAACCAGAAGTTATTCCGATTTTTACTGATCGTTATTCTAGGTTAGCAAAAAAAGTATTCAATACTTTTACTAACAAATTTAGGTACCGGTAAGTGCATATTAATTAGGGTAAAAATATGTAGACTTGGGTTTAGTGTGGAACCTAGGAATAATGTGAAAAAATTGGCCCGCTGAAAGTCATTCCTCGACGCTCCATCGGTGCTGCCAAATGTTGGCAATTTTTTTAACACCTTTTTCCTTTACACATTTTTTGGTCACTTTTGTCACTAAACTGTGAACCACAGCATGCGCTTTGCGACCTGCAGTTTGTATGCTTTAAACCGCCAATGTGAGGTTTACGTCCATAGCAACATCAATTAGCCAGAGTGACGTTCTGTGTGTGTTATAACCTATATTGTGTTCGAGTTATATTCACACTTCAGTCCCTATATATAACGTATACTTGTATACACGTCATCGCGTGAAATTAGCTTTATATATTGATAGATTGAGTTTTATATTGAGTTATAACACGTTTTGAAGTAAAATCAATCGTTGGTTTCATTTTTTTGGTACCATTTTGTTTGCATGAACGTGTCGTAAGCCTGTGGCAGTTTCATATTATTTTTCCACTTTTCTATATAAGTTATATATTACAAAAACTCTCAGCTATTAATATATGCAATCGATACCCTCCGTGTGGTTTCGAGTTTTACCTCATTCCCAGCCTTGATAGTATCTTTGATTTATTTTTTCTCATCTTTTTGTTGCATCTATTTTATATGATATCTTGTTAATATTCTGCAAGGTAATGCCCATGGCTATACATGTAACCTATATTGTATTCAGCAAGAGTAACGATTTCTACTTTATATAGAACCGATGTTAATTCATTAGTTGCACGTTCGTTTAATTACTAGAGATATTTATAGGTTACATGCAATTGCTTGTGATGTATAGGTTGAACGTTTGAATGTGAATGAAGTTCAAAATCACATTGCAGTCTAAGAATTAAAATATCAGTTTCGCAGGCTATGTTTTTTTATGTCATTACACTTTTCTTGATTTTGTTCTGAGAACATCACCATAAAAACCCTTCGTAATATTTTTTCATATATATGCATTTAATTGTTTATAAAGCACTCTTAATTACATTTTATACTCAATGATTATTATTTTACGAGAGAAACTTCCAACAGTTGCCCTTGTCCTCTCATATCTCAGATTTAAATTTGAACTCGTTTAAAATTATTGGCAAACTGCCTTTTTATCTTGCATATTTCGCTCTTGTACCAACCGTTTATTTCTATATCATTCTCTTCTACTTCCCTCGATCTACAACCTGATGATCTCATTGTTCTCTATACTTTTTACCATCAGTATCATATGAATTAGATTTTAGTTTCATATTCTTTCAATGCATGCCTGTGGTTAGGGATGATACCAGTCGTTTTTAATGACCATAACCATATCGATTCAAAAACAAGAAGCTACAGTCATTATATGTATTAACGATTTGCTATTATACAAGACGACTCCTACAGTAGATCATAAAGTTTATAGTGAGTAATATAACCATGAAGATGGTTGATCAACATTGATTTGTGCAAGCCTTACAGGTTTTTAGTATTTGTTTCTATCAAATTTCATTTTCAATACTATATTTGGCAGGCGATGTTATTTTATAGCTAGAAAACATTCTCATGAAGTGATATGTTTCATAACAAGCTCTTTTCCCTTTACGCTTGCTACCCCAACATGGCCGCCTCATTGTAAAACTCCTGTGATAATGATAAACACGCCTAATTACTGTTGAAAAAATCAATTCAGCTAATTATAAACAACATTGTGAGAAGCATCCCTGCGATTTTTAACCCTTTGTGTTGTTAAACCCAATTAGTGCCCAGTATATATACTGAAAGGTTGAATACGTTGTTTATTAATTAAAAAGAAGAAGTAATTGGCTGAAGTATTTTCACATTGAAAAGTAAAACGTAGGCTCAAATAATCTTTTGTTAATAATGATATACAGGTTTATCAATATTCTCTCCAACTGTACATTCTGAGAACCATCCAAAATCTACCCTCAACTGATCGATAGTACAATAATTAAAAGAATGTTCATTTCAGAGTATACAATGATTGATATAATTCATTAATTTGATCATGTTATTTACTTAGCGATGATGGATGAACTGAAAAATATGGCCGATTAGGACCAAAAACTATGTACAGATTTGAGTTTTATGGGTGGGTTTATGTGCACAAAAAATTATTTCTAGTTGATCAAGCAAACTTATCGTCCCATTGAGCGCATTACTTCGCAATTTCATCCAAAACTATTCAAAAAATTGAATATTCAAAAAATGGTAAAAGCGATAACTCGATCCCCAGCCAAAACTATACAGTTCCGATGCGCTAACCGAATGCAAGTCTTTGCTTACGCTCATTCAGAAAATACTACGAGGTTCGAATATGCGCATATATACTATCACTCTATTATTACACATTTTAATTTCTACTTATATGTAGATTTAACATGCAATAACAAAATACTGCATGATAGGTATAATTTATTATATAATTTATTTTTTTGCTGTATACTGTATAGTTTTTGCTGTATAGTGTTTATACTAAGTTATACTGCTTTTATACATGTACCTTTTTGTCGTGACAATATTTCCAGAATAACTTCGAAACACGCTCCAACTTACGCATTCTATTTATTCCTAATGTTTCAATTAATGATATTCTCTCTCTCTCTTTCTCTAGATACGGACAATCAGCGTGTCATCATCCACGTGAAAGACATGAATGACGAGCCGCCGTATTTCATCAACCGCCCCCTGCCGATGCAAGCGGTCGTGCAGCTTAATGCGCCCCCGAACACCCCCGTGTTCACGCTGCAGGCGCGGGACCCCGACACCGATCACAATATTCACTACTTCATCGTCCGGGACAGGAGTAAGTCACATTACATTACTTGCGTGTGTCAAGAACGTTCAAGTGGGAAAATGAATCATGTTACTTCAGGTCAATGAGAAGACACTTTCAAGGCATTTAGGATAACTTATTCCTCTTTTAATTATGCTTCATACATACGTACATGTACATACATAGGAAATATATGTCACAATGTGAGTGCTATTTTACGTGCTATCTCTAAAGGCCACTTTGTTAGTTCAATTTATGTATGCGTACACTTGAAACAGCAAGTGAACATATTTTTGAATCATTATTACTTTTTATCATGAATTTTGATTCAAATTTGTTATGAGTCGTTGTTGATTCGTTGTAAATCAAATAAGTTTGATTTTTTCCATAAATTTTGATACCAAAACATTCGCTGTGTCTTCCAAATATCAAGGAGATACTTTTTGTTTCCTTTCGGCTATGGAGAAATATTCTTCTCTTATCGACCATGTTCATGTAGCATAACCAAGTGAGTTCTCGATCAAGGATACGTTTGAAGGCCCTCTTTTATATCAGAACTTGTTCGATTAATTTTTAATAAATTAATCTTGATATAAATTGGAAACACTATAAAAGAAAATACGTATAGGCCTACCTACAGGCCTACTTCTAAAATCAGATTCGATCCTTTATAAATCCAATTACATTTCCAATAACTTCTAATCCATCTCATTCAAAATGAAGTTTTTTTTCATCATTGATAGAAATTATAACAAGCTTCAATCTCGATTATACTCGGCACCCCACACTGATCCTATCCCGACATAACCTAACCGACAAAACCGGTAACTTTTGTGAATCGATATTTGATTATCAACACTAAATAATTGATTGTTGTCAAGACGTTGTTACGTCACGTGGTTTTCGTGCTGCTCCATTATTAACTACGGACAATACTAGTTAATTATACATGTTGGTCGCTAGTTGGCGGTGCTCACACGTCTTGGGTAGGAGGGCACGTACCAGTAAATCTTTAATTATGTTTTAATAACAGACCCAGAAGTAATTAAGTCAATAGTTATACATTAATTAATATAAATGGAATATGTCTTGTATATTAAGGAACACGATATATGTATAACAATACATCGGTTGATTAAATGTGAACTTGCACTGCAGTTCGTATATCTAATTGGATTAGTAAGCTGGAGTTTATACTCTGATATTCCTGTACGCTCACGTCTACAGTGGGGCTCGTAACCGAATTAGAATCACGATAATTATAACTTCGACTGAAATGATAAATATTAATTTGTTCAATTTTGGGGACGTTGTGCATAGACTATAGTAAAAGCAGTTGCACAGTTTCGGGCGTGGGTTCATGTAGCGAATATTGTAGAGGTTTTTGTGGAGGTTTATATAGCTGTCATTCATAATATCACTCGCTTTTTATATGATCGAATAATATGGTTTTGGGAGGTCGTTTCAAGCAGCGACAAAAAACTTATAATCAAAATTTGCAATACATATATTACAAACATTGATTATAAGTTTTTTGTCGCTGCTTACATATATATTTTTTCATACATGCATGGATAGGCCTATATTATAATTATTTGAATTCCTCCAAAAAGATTAGTAAGTGTTAATGTTGAAAGTGAACTAAATGTTATCTTTTCGATGTTTGATTCAAAGAAAGACCAATAAATTAGTAAGAGCTGAAAGCTAGAAATCATTAATTGTATTATGTTTACTAAAGTTGTGTCTCTATCGCAGCCGGTGGACGTTTCGAGGTTGACGAAAGATCCGGAGTCGTGCGAACACGTGGCACGGACCCGTTCCAGCTGGATATGGAGTACGTGCTGTACGTGAAGGCGGAGGATCAGAATGGACGCGTCGACGAGCGCCGGTTCCAATCCACCCCCGAGGAGCGACTCTCCATCGTCGGCGGAAAGCGAGCGCCGCAGTTCTACATGCCGTCTTACGAGGCGGAGATTCCGGAGAACCAAAAGAAAGACTCAGAGTGAGTGTTAACAATACATACATTCTTAACATACTTACATACTTATACATACTTAACATACTGGATTCATTCATATCATCGTTTCTTTGCCTGCCTATCCCGTTGCCTGCGCTCAGTCAGCTGAGGCACCGCTTTAGAAATTGAAGCTACCGTTATGCGTGGCTTTGAGTCCCGCATAAGTGATCTGATATTCTGATCTTTTTAATTTTATATTTTTTTGTATCTCTTCCGTATTTGAAAATTTGCATTCAACTCAGTCGTCGTTGCCATTTACAGACTGGTAAGTACAATAAGGGATGATACTGTTACTTCTGTCTATTTATGCCAAGACTTACATCGCTTGTGAGAAGCATTATACATTTATTTTATATTGCCGCCAATTTTTCTTCCGTCGTGTTTAATGAATTACAAATATTGCATTTACGGAAAGGAAATTCAGATAAGGAAATCATTTTGCACTGTATGCAGATAAAATGTTCGTTAGTAATAGTTGATAACTTCGTATTAATGATGATTACTAGTGTGCTCCTTGTATTTGTCATAAAAAAATTATACAATTTTAATTATGACGTATAAGATTTATAATATGAATATTCATAGTGAAATGAATTCATCCCCTGAAGTACAATGAATAATGATGATAGAGACTCATAAGAGGATAGCCGTTGTATCTTTAAAGCAAAGCAACTTATCTTACTATTTAAATACAAGTTATAAATTCATTGACTGACTGTAGCGTCGTTATACTGTAAAATATGGAACGCATTCATTTAAAGTACAACGCTATATACATTTATTATTTATATCCTACTTATCTTGTTTTTTGTACTTACTGATTCTATTTATGTATGCAATACATACAGCTTCCAAGTACCTTCGCACAGCACAGTTTGCAGAAAGTAAACAGCATTTTCAATGAATTATGTTATATTTGTATTTTTCTATGAGTGAAAAGAATTATTTCATTCCACCAGACCCAACTGGCTCAACAATCGTAGAAAGAAGTTTATTAGTTGTAGCATTTAACGCACTCTTCGTCTGCATGGTAAATGTAAATGAAATATTAAAAGCGAAGTCGTAACTTTTGAGAACTTCGCAGAAACACCAATAAAAATGTACTGAGTGGCACACTCAGTCGAAAACTCATTCTTTAGTCCCATATTTAAAATATAATTTAATTTCAAGTACTTTGGTGACTAAATCATTAATAAATACCTCGCTCTCTCTGAAAGTAGACTCTAAATCAAGTATTTGATTGAATTCCGCGCAATACAATTTCTATACCTCTATATAAAGTGGAGTTTGACATAATAGTAAAAGTAGTTGAATTCTAACAATAGATTGATGCAGAAGGGTTTCAACTAACCAGATAAATATGATTTACCGTGGCTTTGTATCTTTCTGACAGCTAAATTGGTCCGATACTAAATTGTTCAAATTATTTATAGTGAGATTATTCATGGAAGTTTGAATACAATTGATATACAATGGGTATATATAAATGTATATACATATAACTCAACCAATTCATATAGGAGCTAATATGAAATGTTTTGAATGAATTCATTATGTCCATAAGTATTTATGCTATGACTAAGTCAGCTTAGGCACTGCTTTAGAAATTGAAGTCAATTCGGTCGTGGATTCGATTCCGACGACATAGAGCATATGGATTTTGTAAACGTCATTCATCTTTCATCCACTTGTTCACACACCCAAATAACCTAGCTTTGAGTAGGTTCGTTAATCAAACAATATAAGTAATTTCATCAATTGACTATAATACAAATTAAATATATAAAAACGGTTTCTTTCGCACTATCGTGCATGCACAATATACACTACACAAATATTGTTCATGTAATACAACTGCATCATTCTCTCGATGCTGTCGACTAATCAGACTTTTCAATGTCACGAATTATTTTACGAACTTGACCCGTTTGTTCCTTGGCTGACTTATAGATATGCTTATGACTCCATGTCGACCGCACCTCTTGCATCTCGTATTTAGGTTTCACATATCTCTGTCTCTCGATGGCTTGCCAGTAACAAGGACTATCCCTCTTCGTTACGGATTGATTCGCTTCCAGGCTGCTCCTACTTTCTTGACAAGGAATTATGTTGTGAAATGCGGGACAACTTTCACGTCGTTGGTACAACTTATCCGTTCTACTATCTTGAGGAACTTCTGGGGAACTATGTCGGTATGTTAACTTTATCTCGTCGTATTTACTAGGCGTAGTCTCGTCATCTAAATGCGAAGAGCTAGACAGTTTTGAGCGACGCAGCTTGATTATCCGATGAAGATCTTCTGTTGGATTTCTCGTTGATTTTACTATTTTGTAATGTGATTTTTGTTTTTTTAGTCGGTCATGATCTTCCTGAGCTGTCCACATGTCGTATCTGGCTCGTGAATTCTTTGCTACATATTTAGGCTCTTTGTAAAAATCATTAAAGGAACTCTTCCGAGAAGATTTCAATATGGACTTAGGTACCGGATCTTCATTGAAGTCACTGTGTGAACTCATACGAGCCATTAATGCATGTTTTGACTCTTCATTGACGTCACTAAAGGAATTAATCCGAGAAAAAGTTTTCAATACTTCTTTTGGTTTCTCATTGAAGTCTCCATGTGAACTAATTCGTGACGTAGACTTCAATGTATATTTTGGCTCTTTCAAGCTGAAACTCACTTTACATTTTTTCTCATCACAAGAAATCTTATCTTTAATGGAATGTGTGTTTGATCGTTTCTCTTGATTATAGTATATCATTTTCTCGTCCACTTTTCTACATGGAGCGCGTTGGCATGCTATATTCCCGAAATACCTCTTTTCCATGGAAATGGATTCTTCGTGGTTATTTCTTACTCGTGAGATTGGGGGAAGTCTCTCATCAAATTCACTGGTCAACTCATCCCTTTTACGAACCTTGCCCGGTCGGTTTTTTATCTCATGAAGTCTCTTTTCATTAGAAGCATTACGAGGCTGCAAAAACATCTCGTTTTTCTCGTTCCTAGAAAACAATGACTTTTGCTCATCTCTGAGTTCTCTTGCTTTCGAGTACGAAACAATCTGCTCGTGCATTGTTTTGTGTTGTAAGAAAACATTATCATCTGCCGTTGACGCTCTTTGAGTATCACCCAGGAGTTTCTGATCTTCACCCTCATTGACCCACGAGCAGGGAAACAATTGTACAGTGAGTTTATTCGGCCGTAGCTGACAAACATTAGTTAGTTCGTTATGAACACTCATCCCGCTATTTTGCCGGTTCACCCAAACATTATCGTACATTACTTCCTCGCTATTATTGGGAAGTATTTTAGACAATCTATTTACTAATATTTGTCTCATCGCATCGCCTCTCCCTGTCCTATTGACAGGTTCTTCAGATATACTACTCGCCATGTCTTTGTGTGATTTATTACTGGATGCTCTATTTCTGGAAAGTTCCTTTGATGTGCTGTGTATTACTTTGTGACGAGACGCGTCGTTATTTTGACGTATTACCTCGTCATTCTGAACGTATCTTCCTCGTGGATGTTGTGTCTTCTGCTCACTCCAGGACTCCAAAGTGTAACGTGAACGAGGATCCTCATTTGTATATTTCTCGTTCTTAGAAGAAATCTTCCGCTGATTTCCATTACTGCTACTCGGTACTTGAGGAAGATCCCAGTCCTCATCGCTTATATTCCCGTCAAATGGGGGCAATGGGGGAGGTTTTCTAGTGACCGGAATATTTTCCCGGCATTGTAATGGGTACTTCTTTTCGGTATTACTTCTTTTCTCATTGTTTTCGTATTCTGTGTTGTTCAGATAATTTCTAGCTTGAACTCGAGGACACTGTTGACCGAATAACATACTGTTGAGCGTCTCTGGGAGAATAGGGCCCTCGTAGCTGATGGTTGCCCATCCTATTTGAGACGACGGTGAATCGCCTCCGCTTCGATTGTGGTCGAGTTCTAGATGATAGTGATTAGCCTCTTTGATGTTTTTGTATCTGGGAAGACAATCGTCATATTTTTCTTCCCGTAGTGCAGTAGCGTGTCTTGTGATTTCAGCTACCTAGTAAAACTTGGAATGTACAAATATTCGAAAAATAGGATATAATTATAGTAAATCAAAATTATGTAACATGTAATGAACGTATCACCAAATGAAAAACTTGTAAAAAGAGTGGCAAGAGATGTTTCCACACGTTTCATGATCTAGCAATTCTCTCTTTGTCGTATAAACTGTCATGGATCCAGATAAAGTTCTGAACCAACGATCAATACCTGCGTGTATACACTCATGAATGAAGGTAGTATTAGTAGTATTATTAGAAGCTATTGAACTGTTTGCTTGATAGATATAAGCCTATTAAATATAGCTCATGGTTCTACGTGATGTATGAGTGATGTCAATACCTTATTATTCGAAGCTTGTTGTGACGCACGTTGTTGACGCACCTCCCCGTGACAACAACAGCACAACGTCGTCCTGCTGTCGTCATAGCAACTCCTCGACGCCTTCCTCATAAATCTTTTGTAATAACCACGTGCCCGATAATGAGGACGTCGCGGCGAGAACGTTGTGGGAGAACTTTCATCGTCGGCCTCGACGCCACTGACGTCAGTTGCCGCGTTTGTTTTCGGTCGTTGACGGTGGAAACGGCGATCGTGATGGATTGGCTGCGGTGTATCGATATCGGGATGTAATTGACTCTTTTTCGGCGCTCGCGGGTAGGAATGTGATAGGTTTAAAGATTTATGAGTTGTCTCATTTCTATGTTCGATACGTGTTTTCTGTTTTCTGACTGGAAAAATAAATGATTCGATAATTTTTCTTTTTTGTTTTCTAATCGTTTAGTTTTTAGATGTTCAGTTGGGATATGTTTCCAATATAACTCATCCTTGTATCCATAAACGAGGGAGGTCGTGCACTTCTTAATATTCAGATTTGGTAATATTAAAGAGGAACTCACTACACCTTTTTTTAAACATTTTACTTTTTTGAAATATATAGTTGTATTTTCAATCGTAAAAATCTTTCAGTAAAATCGTTCGTCCTCAAAATACCACAGTAGGCCCAATACAAATATAACGGTGATATTTGTGCTTGTTTTGTTGTTTAAAGTTTTTCGTAATTAGATACAAGAATATTTCCCAATTATTTGTACGTAATTAGTTGAAACCTCAATCATCATTGTATTATACACATATGAACAATATAGAGATGATAAAAAAAAATCGTATTTATAACCTAGGAAATCATCATACTGGAAGAGGAGCCCAGAGCGTATAGCTTGTGTATTTAAATTTTCACTGTTTTCAACTTATGTCTCAAACGAGAAGATTTTTTTGATTGATTTTTTGATCCCTACAGTTGATTAATAACTACCTGTTTGATCCTCGAAGTCCCATACCGGATGACTTTTGCTATAATGTGTGGGGGAATCTCGTGTTATATAGTTGGTAACACAAGGATGATACCGATTATTATCATTGATTACTTTTTCCCGTGAATGCATTGATATTTACACCGTTCATGTTCAATTGTTGATGCGATTCACTCTGTTTTTTTTCGGTTCACGTTTTAAAGTAAACAAGGTTTGTTCGAAAGGTGGAAACTGTTTGAAAAGCGATAGATTTTTTTACATATTGATTGTATGTGTGTTGTTAGGATACTCGAGTGTTTTATTGTTTTAATCGAGTGTGGTTTTATAATAATCAATGATGCGTTTTTAAAGGTTTGTTGTGAATATTTAATCAGCACTTCAATAGAGTTAAACTTGCTGTTTTGAAAGCTTTTGAAGAATTGAAGTGCTTATTTTGATGTATAATATAAATAATTTTCAGACACTCGCTTCTTTGACATTAGAAAATTAAAATATATAACAAAAACTTTTTTTATATCTTTTTCAACATTTGAGAAATCTGTCTATTTTTATACCAATTACCATATAATGTGAGCCTTTTTTTCAATTATGCGTAGGTATAGAATTTGGCTTTCAAATGAACCAACTGTTGAAATAGATCTTCGTACGTATTTGGAAACGATATATATATATATATATATATATATATATATATATATATATATATATATATATATATATATATATATATTCTATTGAATTTCTGAAAATACATATTTTTATTTTGAAATGCACATATTCTACAACCTCCGTCGTGCCTTTTCACCGAAAATATCAATTAATTATGAATCAATGTGTTACTATTTCTTATTCGTTTTTCCGGTACATTTACTATTTATATACGCGATTGGTTCTAACAAAGAAAATATTGAAATGTATTTATACATGTTCATGTAGGAAATAACAAGCGTTTATCGATTGTTTGTATAGGGCCTATATGTGTTTTGCTTGTATATTTATGAATAATGAGTTTGAGGTGAAAAACAAACAAAACATTTTGTCTCGTGCTGCATTGTATACTATCAGATTGATTTCGTTATATTTTGTACTTTATTCAATTATACTTGTGTATTTAATCGTTTTCACGTTTAAATGCTTTTTGACCCAATTGCTTCTAACCCACTACAATTTGTCCTGACGTTTAATCTAAACAAATTGTATCTGCAATGGTATGGTTCAATAATTACTCTGAAAACGCGATGAATGTTTTTTTATGAAGCAAAAACATCGAGTTGGATTTGTTCACTTAAATTTTGTTGGCCTCAACCCAGCATGTTATTATACCTAGACTCTACCTTGGTTAAAATATACAACAGTCATCTCGCAAATGCATCTATATGCATATTCATAATTCTTTCATAATTCAGTGAAAATATTAATGTATATTTAATATTAATTAATATTAATGCATATTATTGAATACACATTTATTTTCCATTACGAGTATACGGGTTCTCTGTATAGTTATATAATAAGACTACACTCTCATATGCTAACTTTTCTCTGAGATCGATAAGATCGAGCTCAAAGTCATTGATATGCATTTATTTTAGCACTAATATAGGTGCCAAGTAAATATTATATTTCAAAAAAATGGTATCGACCTGAATGATACACTTCAATAATATACATATTTAATGAGGTAATGACTTGGTAGCGCTAATTTGTCTCAGTTGTCAACTTGACATGTAAAAGTGTCAAACTTATATTTTATAAACTGTTTATATATTCACGTTGTGTCACTATTGAAGTTGTTCCAATATGCATTACCCTCACCAGAAATGTGGAGTTTATATGCATATAACATTTCAAATTTCCATTTATATACTTGTCAGCTTTATAAAATGAATGTCAAGACCGTAAAAATAAGTGCAATTTGTGACGTATATAAACTGTTACCTACGGAGTTTCTGACAATTATACTCTTTTTCATATCTCGGGCTCACCAATCGTCGAGTTGCAATTGCATAGCTGTCAGATCCTACGTGAATTATTATCACCGCCTTGCAGAGCATTTAATTCTAAACTACAGTGTGTCTGCATCTTGTTTCACATTATAATATGTGAATGCTTTACGGAAGATATATTATATAGGTCAACCTGCAATTACATTTCGGATATATAATAGAGACCAAGCTCAAGGTTTATTATAAATGTAAAATGATGTCCATAGTAAAGCAAGCTGCCATCGCAGCCACTCGGATTTGAATAGCTCGTATACACACACACACACACACACACATTAATTTATAATTGTTGAATGTCTCCCTTATCCTTGAGGGCGTGGGTCGAGCCCTGCTAGAGACATGGGGTTTTGTACACGTCAAGTCACCTATCATCACTATAACATCAACTATCACCCGCACATTTGAACACATATATAACCTATAGCTGTTGGTCCTAAAAAATAAGATAACCTGCAACTAACCTAAAATCGCTGTATTGCCATATAGCACATATACTCCTCCCGTCCGACAACTGACCACTCCGGATATATATATATATATATATATATATATATATATATATATATATATATATATATATATATATATATATATAACATATCTTGGATATATATACATATATATATATATATATATATATATATATATATATATATATATATATATATATATATGTATATATATCCAAGATATGTTATAGAGTTCCGTTTATAGCTCGTGTAACGTATATTTATGTTAACAGTGAAGAAATAAACTCAATCGTTCCTCGTGTCACGTTTGCGTCTTCCCCTATTTGCTTGTCGAAGGAAATCTAAATTTAACAATCATTGCTCGTTTTGGTGAGATTTTTATTAGGGTGGTAGACATGTTGGATATGTTCTGATGAAACAAGCCGTGTCTCTGTGGAATTTACTTTTAGACACTGAGAATTATAATAATTTGGATAGGAAGGTTTTCAGTTCCCATCTATAGAAAAGACAGTCTTCGGCATAACAGATTTATTCTTTTTGGACTATGATAATCATTATCGTTCATTTACCTGTAGTATTTAATTAATTATTCATGAGTAAATTTGTAAATTTTGTGGGAATTTTGTATTTTTTGAAATATTGGTGGAGGTGCCGGGTTAGATATTTAATACATTTAGTCAGTCATACTCATATCACCACGTAATATGTATTTCAACTACTTTTTTATCATCACTAATACGTTATAACGATTCCTGGACTTATTTTCAGCGTCACTTTTTCTCCGCATCTCATTAATATTATTGTAATTCTTTCCGTTGCAGCATCATCTCTGTGAAAGCCAAGTCATTTGCCGACCGCGAGATCCGTTACACGTTGAAGGCTCAGGGCCAAGGCGCTGGCACGTTCAACATTGGCCCAACTTCTGGTATCGTCAAACTGGCCAAAGAGTTGGACTTCGAAGACCTGAGACAACCGCATGTTTACTCTTTGATTGTGACGGCGACCGAAGACTCGGGTGGTTTCTCAACTTCTGTAGAGGTGAACATAACTTGGATAATTTATTTGCTCTAGTATGAATATAAATGCGTAGTTAAGTTGTTTTCGAATTTCTATATTGTTATAAATTATTGCCATCCATTTGCAAACTCGAAAATGTTAATGGATCCTATTATAATTAAGGTATCACAATTGAACTTGTGTAAAAATGAAGGCTAGAAAAAATTAGAGAATAAATAAATTGAATGACTAGTACATAACATCAATATATTTCTTACACATTTATCAATAAACATCTGAAGTTGACACAAGACAGGGAATAGGAAGTAGGCCTGCATTAAAAAATGTAATGGCACATTTCTATTGGTGAAGTAGATACACATTAGATAAACCCTTGGATAGTTACTGTTTATTTTTATTTACCCGTTTCTCAACAATAATTATATTCTCAAGTGAAATGAATGTTTCTTCACCCAATTCGATTTCCCAAGACTGAAGTGCAATACGTCGAAATAGGAACATCCTATGTAACTAAACATTATATTCGAGTAATATTAACATAAATACGCTCTAGTTTAGTTACATAGATTCTCATTGGTTAATCAATAAAGCAATGTGCATTATGTTTGTGTTCAATGCAGTAATATTTAAATTAGATTATGGTGTAGTTAGTGAAGTATGTTACTAATGGCTAGGAACGTATTACTACAGGAATAACAAACCAGAGGCGGTTTAAAAGCATTTACATGATTTTAATAATATTGATCAGAAATTAATGTGTCGCTTGTACATTAATGTAGTAGCAATCAGATTGTGTAACATTGGCGAAAATATTGACACAATGTCATTTTAGTTAAAACAATAAGTATGTAGATTATCAGATATGAATGGAGTAATAAAAGTATAATGAAATAGAGAACTGGCTGAATAGAAAGTGAAACAAAAGTGGAAATAAGGTTGTTTAAAATAAAATTTGGAAATTCGAAAGTGATATAGGCCCTACTGGTAGTATAAGATATTGATTATATAAAGTATTCCTTGAAATTCGAATGGAGTCTTCAAGTGCTGACATTCCGAATAGATATTTACTAATAAAAATGTTACCATAAAAAGTGAATACAAAAATTGAGATCGTTCTAATGGCTCCCACAAAAATTCAAATCCCTTCTTTTTCTTCCAGTTTGTATATTTTGAAGAAGATGCGGAAAATTGGCGTATAGATCTTTTTTTCTGCTTAACGGCTTGGCCTGGTTGACTATTGTTTCGTTACAAATCAATTACATTACTGTAATAATCAAATAATAGAATCATCAACAGTATCGAATGACTGTATATTATGGTCAATAGGTATATCCTCCTGTCTTTTCTTGTTCTTATTTATATATAATACTGAAACGTTCATCACTGCATATGTTTGTGTAATAATAACTAGAAACCAGAAATAACTTGTAGAACTGTTTTTACTTCGAGTTATTACATGGTAGTTCTGGAAAGAAAGAGGGTTCAATAGTGGAATTACTCGCAATAATAATAAACTTCAAGTGCAAAGTACATCTTTATGTGTAGAATATTTGATATGCCAGCTTGTTTCCTAAAGAGGCTATGCTTGAATATAGAAGCATCTCATCTGTTCTTCCATTTCTCTCCATTCTCGAAATGATCGTTTTAAAACAAGCTAAATATTACTCTTCTGCGTGCTCGTGTAAATTTGATAACACTTTCAGTATCTTTTAAAAACACTTCCATTGAGATATTTTTCCTTTTATTCTTCAAGAAACTCATTTGTTATTCTAATTCAATTTCAAATCGAAAGAAATAAACTTCATTTGAAAAAAAAGAAAACTTACTTGAAAATTGAGAATGAGCAAAATTTCATTTAGAACTTGTCTAAAACACAAGGTAGATGAATAAATTAAATCCAGACAGAAGCAAGAGGAGAATGCTGCATACGCGGCGTCAAAATAACAGCACTTGTTGAACCCTCTGGAGAAATTAGGGTGAAATGGGAAAGGGCTGGGGAGGTGGAAGTTTGTTGCCTTCACCTTTGCATAAGTTTATTTGCAATAATTTAGAAGTTTAGATGGAATGGATTCTGTTGCATATACTCGAGAGCTTTCCACTTTCCTTCGAGTGATGAGTTTAGGAAGTTGTGTGTAACCTTTCGTTTGCTGCCTGTATCCACAAATAATTCTAAATTTATATTAAAAGTCGCAAAGTTGGTGTTACTTGGTTATGAATGTGAAATTTACAGATTTAAGTAAAATGCAAAATTAGGTGTTCCCATTTATTACTACCGAGTTATATAACTTATGTAAAGCTATGCACAGCTATGTAACATACCTGAGGAAAAGTTGTAAGGAAAATAATTTCCCTTGTCATAAATAAGTAGATAAGTCTAAATATAACCTATTTAATTCTATGTTAATTCCATTAGTAATTATATACTTCGAAGGCACCACATTAATATGAATCGTCTGTTTTGATTTCAGTTGACCATTCGAGTGACGGATGTGAACGACAATGCACCAAAGTTCGAACTGCCCGACTACCAAGCACACAACGTCGATGAAGACATCCCGATCGGCACGTCGATTATGAAAGTCAAGGCCATGGACTCGGACTCTGGGGCAAACGCCGAAATCGAGTATCAAGTTGCCGACGAACATTTCAGTATCGACGCAAACGGAATCATTTCCAACAATAAGCAGCTCGACGCTGATAATAACAATGCTTACTATGAGTTCGTCGTCACTGCCAAGGACAAAGGTAGGTTTCCACCATAAATTAGGTTATTTGTAATGTGTTTTAGGGTGATTGTAGTGTCCACCTTGATGATAATAATAATAATAATAGGTATATGTAATAATAGTTACAGTAGTTCTACCCATATACACCTATCAGATAATATCATATTTTGACAACATTACATAATTACAAGAGATGCCACCGATTATTGATTATCAAACATTGGTACACTAATCGATCCGTCAATAACTGATGAAATTGAATTGGTTAACCATCATTATTCACTTGATTATTTATAGATATTCTGACTCTGTTCAAAAGTTGGTGCTGAGCTGCCAAGTCTTAATGTTGTGCGTTGGTATCAATATAGCGTGGCTATGCTTTTATTTGCAATAATTAGATCCATAGATGGCATTGCTGTACTTTTGAGATATGTGGCGCAAAATTGTTTGTCAAGGCAGGCCTGACAACTGACTCGAACTTTTTTTTCAATGGTGGGACAGGCTTGACAAATGGCAGAAAGGGTTAAGAGAATTATAGGGACTGTGCCATCCTGTGCCAGTCAACAAAACATTTGCTAAATTACTTTGCTTATGATTGTTTCAGGTGAACCATCAAAGACCGGCCAGGCGACTGTACGCGTCTATACCAAGAACAGAAACGACGAAGAACCGAAGTTCTCGCAGCAGGTTTATACACCGAACGTGGACGAGAACGCCGGGCCGAATACATTGGTCACGACCGTCGTAGCGTCGGACAAGGACGGTGATAACGTACGATTCGGATTCGTCGGTGGCAGCACCTCGTCTGGACAATTCGTCATTGAAGAGATTACTGGTTGGTGTAGCTACACTAGTTACGATACAAGAGTGACAAAACATGGTTCATTTATCAGGCCTAATACATGTACTTTGAAGTAATTTTAACCGCTTGACGTCCGTGGTCTTGTATATGCGTCCCCGCGCGGTGTTGCTGAGAGGCCATGGACGCATGTGTGCGTTCTTATACTTTTCAATATGCTGCATTCAATATCTCGACAGAATGACGTCATCTTGACATGGGACTTGTACTGACATATAGGAGATAGATTGAGTCAAATTGATAAATTGGTGTCCATTTTGTTTCACCGACATTTCAAAATATTCTATATTTAGGCCTATGAAATGAAAAAAATGATTGTTAAAATGCTTTGACTGTAGTTGGCTCTGAGTAGATTAATGACTTCTAATGTTGGTCGAATGAGTGACCTGTATATTTTTCAAGCAGTGTCGTTTCATTTGGACTTTGGATGGTAAAAAATTTTGAAAACCCGAATGGTTGACAAACGCATGATTTTCTTTTCGTTAATTTTGCCCATCAGTTATCAACCTTGAAAAACAAAATGTTTTGTCAAGCATATCTCTGAACTTCCTGCTTTTTCTAGGTGTGATCCGACTGCACGGGAAGGCAATCTCGCTTGACCGAGACAAATACGAGTTGAACGTGACCGCTATGGACGATGGTGCGTGTTGCGTGAATGGCGATGCTACGATTCACACGAGTACGGCCGTTGTCGTCGTCTTCATTACGGACGTTAACGACAATAAGCCGGTGTTCAAGGATTGCGGCACGTATTACCCGAAGGTCGAGGAAGGAGCTCCGAATGGAAGTCCGGTTATAAAGGTAAAATATACGTAGTTTCGGTCAAATACTGTTTGTAATTCCAAGTTACTAGCGTTATAGGCTTTTATCAGTTCTTAAGTGCAATTTGATAACAATAGTAAATATCTTCACCCTTGAATTTTTGATATTGGTTTTAGTAATTGGAAACATGTCTAGATGTGTATCAATGGCAAAAATTGAGAAGTATATTAATGTCGAATAAATGTATCAGTGTTTAGTCTCAGTATCATCTCATATGTGGTTAACGTAGGCCGAATAATCAGTCATCTCACATTATCTCCTAAATTTGTCATTTTAATCACTTTCTCATATTTTCAGGTTCACGCTACTGACGAAGATAAAGGAGTGAATGGACAGGTTAAATACTCCATCGTACAACAGCCAAATCAAAAGGGGACAAAGTTTGTAGTCGACGAAGAAACAGGAGAAGTGTCTACAAATAAGGTAGTACATATAATTTTACTCAACTCACCTATCTAAAGAATACATGTGTACAAATTGCACTCATTTTTTCACTCTCCCAAATAATAACATTATAGGCCTACTGCCAGTATATATTGTTGCTGAGTTCAATCAATTGATTTATCTAAAGTCATATTTATGATACCTTATTATTGAATATCCGTTTAGCACGTTTGATTTTATAGCACTACATAATGTGCCTCTTTTCTTCTCAAAGTGTAGGTTGTCAATGTCCTTTTTTAATCTTTAATTGTTAGTCTATAGATTTTAAACATCAAATACAATACAGGCATACAATAATACTAACGGATAACGTAATTAGAACCCACAGCTTACCTTGTTAATGGTTCTGTGAATTTGTCGTAGGTGTTTGATCGTGAAGGTGACGACGGTAAATTCGTTTCGGTGACGGTGAAGGCAACAGATCAGGGAGAACCTTCGCTCGAGGGTGTATGCTCATTCACTGTTGAGATTACAGACGTTAATGACAATCCACCTTTGTTCGACAGACAGGTATTTTTACGCTTTAAACAATGAAACTGGTTCCAACTCTGTAGTCAATAATCTAATAGCTCTCTAATAGCCTACTGCTCTGCATTAGAAAAATCTGATCTCATAAGAATTGAATTGTTTTCTAGGGCAATCTTGTTCCAGTCATTTGTAAGCCTAGTTTATTTGGTTGTGATTATAATTTACAATGCCTATCAATAGTTTACTTGAATATTTCTACATTATGTTTTGGTATTTCCTTCAGAAATATGTGGAGAATGTGAAACAAGATGCTAGCATCGGTACTAATATCTTGCGAGTATCGGCCTCCGACGAAGATGCTGATAATAACGGAGCCATCGTTTACACTTTGAGCGCACCGTATAATCCGTCAGATCTAGAATATTTTGAAATACAACAAGAATCCGGATGGATTGTGCTTAGGAAACCGCTGGATGTAAGTACACTGTTTATTTTCACGTCTGCCTAGTTGGCTGATTTGTGTCAATAACAACAGTTTGCATATTATTAATAATTCAAACAGGGAAGTGTGATTGGTCAAGTAGCTTAATATCTGCTTTCTAAAAGCAGACGAGAAGTCTCAGAATGAATGGGTGTGCATGTAACTTGCTTTTCTACTGTTTTTACTCTTGATCTATAATCTTCATATTTTATTGTACAACAATCAGTATTCGATTACATTATGAAATTATTGGTTTTTCCTGTAAACCGTATTTTCATTCTGTTTGTTTCATCTGCATTGCGTTAAACTTAGTATGGTGGACATACTACATCTTCAAATAATCACAATATCGGAGTTATAAAATACAAAAATCACAACTGCATCTCAGGGATAATACACCTGTGCGTTTTAATGTTGATCAATATGTTTTACGTCTTGGTACGTCAGGCCTTTTCACGAGGACACTGAGATTACCTAAAAATTTAAAAAATTGATTGCACATTTTAATTTTATTTAGATTCAAGCATTGATTACCACTGAATCGAATTCTGATTGTATAGAAGTTCACAAAGGTAAACCACAGATGGAGTTTGGCGTGCACAAAGGTGAAGTCTTGCCATCTAACCTGTTGTTCAAAACAGTTGTCTGACACATTATCTTGCATTCTATTAACAAGTATTGCCACTTGCGTACAGTCAGTTGCTCTGTTATGTACATACTATCATATTGTATAAATAATTATCTGAGCTTATTACATAGGTTCTCTTGCTTAATTTCAATCACACATTATTTTACGTTGCTGTCTATAGCATAAGTAATACTAATAATGTTTCACCACAGTAAATACTACTACTACTACTACTACTAATTATAACATTGCAACTTTGTCCTAATTTTCCTTTCTACGGCACTTATCTTGAATACTTTTCAGTATGACTACTACTGTATTTCACTGTCGTCAAGGACGTGCAGTATCACTTAACAGGCGAATGCATACACACACTGTATATCCAAATGCACTTTATCAGTTCTTATTGAGTATTATAATATTATAGACCTTAACTTCAAGTATAATACGCTTGGATATACTTTGAAGTATATGTTTTCAATGAACACGTAATTGGGGAAGGAAGTAACTATTTTTTCCTACTTTTTGCAGTATCTCGAGAATTGTACTGTGGTAGCGACGTCAGATTTTTGTGGTTTATGACATGCTAATTTTGTTGAGCTGCTTTTCAGAGTGAGATTTTTGAAGACGTCGATTTTGGTGACAGTATGTTTTTGTCTTGATATGTCTGTCCTTTTTTGCCACCCTTTTCAGGAGGAGGCAATGTGTACAAGTATATCCATTGTTGTGGCATTTTGATCGATCAAGCCTATCAGAGAGACTGGTTATTTTTGGTATCCTTCACTAAGGGATAACCTCTGATGGGACTTGATCGATATATCAGATGGGTGACATTTTTCCTTCTGTGTATGGGGCTACGTACCTAATGAAAACAGAAAAGAAAAAAACGTTTGTTCCGACTTTTTGGAACATCCGTGATTTAAGTACCGTTAAATAGAATACGTCGGTTTTTGGTCCTCCTTCAACATCCCTCCAAAGTTATTATAATACCTAGTTTTTTCTGCATGTTACTTGCTTGCTCTTGAATAATATTGTTTACAAGTTTTATACTCTTGATTTGTTTTCGTTCATTGCACCATTTCTGTTCTTCGGAATTGAACCACAACAAGGGATGTTTGCCAGTAAGTAGGTGACTCCATTTCCGTAATTGTAATACCGAAATGGAACATCCAAACCTTTCATTGTGATGTTTCTTATTTTGTATAGCCTACAAGTAGCATATAGCAAATTAATGTTAAGTTCAATTGTTTTTTTTCAATATTATGGTTAATTTTAAATTTTAATCATTCTAGGGTCAACTTGATTATTATATTGAATATTTACTAAATGTCTTGCAATATTTCATTTTTGGTTAGTTTTGCCTGTTTTGGAATAATCACCTAATGACTACTAATCAGTCTTCATTAACACAAGAAAACATTAACACAGGTCTTTGTATATACAACTATATATATATATAACTGCAGCTGTGCATAGCTCATTTTTATTCTTATTATTCTTTATTACATGTGTAGTTTCTTTTTCTTCTGTTTCTGTTTCTGTTATTTCTGATCTACCTTAATAGTAAATACCTTGTCAGGGTTGTTTTCATCATTATTATAATTATTATTACTATTATTGTTATCATTGATTTCATTTATTATTATTATTATGATTATTATTAATTGAATTTTCTTACAATTCTATTATTTAATAACTAAATTATATCTTTTTTGTTTATTAATTTGTTTTCTTTGAATGACTAAACGTTGTGCTTGTTCTCTACCTGACCTTGACGGCACACATGTTTTGTAGCGCGAAAGGTACCGACTACGTGTGCGTGCCTCAGACAGAGGCATTCCTCCCACCTATGCAGACGTGGACGTTGAATTAGACGTCGTAGACAGGAACAATAAGCCACCTCTGTGGGACGTGGCTACGTACGGCCCCATTCACATCAAAGAAAATGTCATAGTTGGTACAGTAGTGACGTCAGTGAAAGCCAGGTTTGTATTCTTGTGCCTGCCACGACACGGCCATATAGTTTATAAGCGCCGGGGTTTCCGTTCTGGCGACTGCGTTGCGTTGGGTGACTAGAGAGAGATAGAGGGAGGGAGAGAGATAGTTCGGGGTGATACTTTGTGCTCCGTGAGACGCGATCGCGGGGGGGTTCAGTTGCCAGGAGGTTCTCCCGGCACGGGTGCGTTTCCCCTCTATCCCTTCCCACCCGCCCCACCCCTATTAAAAAACCTTCCTTAGTACATGCGTACTAACATTACTAACGGCGTGATTTTTCTTGTTTTTTTCCATTTGCCCCATTTTTTAATCTAGCGAGAAACGTACAAGTTGGAGGCCATGGCTCAAGACAAAGGGTACCCTCCCTTGTCCCGAACCGTGGAAGTACAGATAGATGTTGTGGACCGTGCTAACAATCCACCAGTCTGGGACCATGTGGTCTATGGTCCCATCTTCATTAGAGAAAACACGGCTGTCGGGACTAAAGTTGTATCTGTTAAAGCCAGGTCTGTCAATGTTTGGTTGCGATGTGGGCCGCAGCGGGCGACAGCCGTGCACGCCACTGTCGTCCCTGCCCCCCTCTCGCTCCCCGCAATCCCCCTTACTTGCACGCCCGCACATGTGTATCGGGGAGATGTATTGTGCACGCTACTCCCGAAACACGATATTGAACAATTCATTGTAATGCACGTCCAGAGTTATTTTGGTGTGTGGTTGTCCATCCAGACCCTTGTAACCTGTACGTAACATATTATTAAGCCTAATTGTGTCGATTGTAATGAGCAGACTGCGCTTCTCGCTGCTTTGAACGAGAAGCGCAGTTATAGTTTAGTCAACGCTCGCTCGTGACCCAGTTATGTCAATGGTAAATGTAAATTAACGTTTATTAATGAACATTCTGTTTTTAGTATTCACATGTTATGAACAAGTGAAAGAAAATAATTTAAATGTCATCTCGGTTTTGTTTTGAGATTGTTAAAAGTGTACGCTTTGTTGACAAAGCTGGGAATGAGATTGTCCTTGGTGGTATTAGATTAGGATAGCTTACGCGGGCACATCGTCAGCCATTATGGGTGAGGCAAAATAAAAACATTAGATACACGCAGATAGTGAGAAGGAAAATGAAAGCCAAACTCTCAAATTCGTCCATTAACAATACAATAATTGTAAATCATTGAATGTTGTCGTTTTTTGAATGATTCAAATATATTTTGTTGTGCCACTTCAGTGCATACTTTGCCTATTCTTTATTAGCACCGGATTCCTATTTCATTTTGATTTATTTCAATCAATCTAACGACATCATTCAGTGTAACACTTTTCAGCTTTATTCATACAAGTAAGTTTAACAAGTTCAGTTGAATGAGCTGATAGACCGTAGTAATTGTACGATGTTGTGACACCAGCTGTCATTACCCTGTTATGGTTGATGTTGTATGCACTCTCTGCTCAAGCATGAAGCAGTTATTAGCAGTTTCTAATGTTAAATCACAAACACCATTCTACATATTGTTGAAAACAGATAAAATGGTGCTTCATTTCCAAATTTGTAATCTATATATCAACTATAACTAGATAAATGATGTAATAATGTAACATTTGTTCATTGCATGCCTTGTAATTTTTTATTTCTGTAACTGTAAGGTCTGGTGACATATTATTTCAAATTGCTTTTTTGTGAAATGATATTTTAGGCCAAATGTATTTGTTCACTGACCAAGGATGTGAAAGTTTCATAGTCGTTCATGGTAATTATTTGGAGTGCGTACAGTGTTACCAGTACATTAGAAATACAGTTGTTGTCGTAACTTCGTCAGTTTCGCTATTGGTATCGCAATATTCAACTTTTATGAACCGATTGTATGACGTAAATGGCTTAAGAATAGCATGCACGAATAACTTGATGATTTGTGTTGAATACATAATACAGGCTTTGTGATGGGAATGTTTTAGGTGTGGGATATACACACATGCAAACCTCATTTAAGGCTGAAGATTTCAAATCAGATATTACTTTTAGCAAAATAATGCAATAATTTTGTTTTTTGATTTTTGTACGACGGCAATGCCATTTTTTATTTTTAAATTTACGTGGCATGACTTTTTGTCGTAGATTTTTTGTAGTTGCGTTCATTTTTTTGATATACCAATTTTTGTGGATGCCGAATACAAAGTTATTGGAAATTCAGTTTTAATATCAAAAGTTTATTTTCAATTTGCATGATTTGCATATTGTTAATGTGTATTTACTAAGATTGAAACCTTGTCTCTGAGGCTATGGTTGTTTTGGACTTTTTTCAAAATTAATTGCCTTTTTTACTTTTTTGTATCGGATACAAATATTAGCCTCTCTTTCAACAATTAACAAAATAACGTGTAACTTTTCACACATCCAGTTTAATTTCAATTCAACTTCAAATATTACAGTACTAGAACAAAATCTAGTCTAAACATGGTGCAGATACTACAAAATCCTCCTTGCTTTTTTTGCATATCACATTCAATCACAGGTGGAGGAAGTTTTACTAGTCATCATGAACACACCGTTTTTTTTTTACATAACCCGTACAAGTAACATTATTTGGACAGAAAATGTGTCAATTTCATAAACGAAAATAATGATAATGTGTGTTACAAAGTGGCCTATCTACACCACACCTCATAAGCATAACTCAAAATCACACGTTACAAAACAAAATTCCAAATAATCTAGCTGTTAGTGGGGTATTTAAGAAAACATACTAATCAGAACATAATATCTGCGTTGTATTATGTAGTAATGTTATTATAAGAATTCATATACAAGAGGCATACTTACTCGTTATCAAATTTCTTGAATTAAAATCAGACAGTTCCGTCAAATTGATATTAATTATTCAACACAGTTGGTTGCCTAGTAGATCTTCAATCAACAAACAATCAACCAACTGTTTTAATATCATGATCAACCAGTTATCAAACACAATTTAAACCAAATAATAAAGTGCTCGTCTTCAAATCGAAATGCCATTTAAAAAAATACAGAAATAGCTTCGAGTTTCGTATACGACTTATATATATATATATATGTTGCGTTGAAAGAATCTAGAATCATTACTAACGTTTGCTTATGTTTCTACAGTTCTGGTATCGAAGGCAATCCGACAGTCTTTTACCGTCTAATGCCTGGTTCGACAGCACAAACGAACAAGTTCCACACATTCTATTTACAACAGAGATCGGATAACGGTGACATTTGGGGCGATATAAAAGTCAATCATCCGTTAGATTACGAACAAGTCAAGGAATACAATCTCACAATCCGTGTGGAGGTAAGCGTGTCTTTCAAACAAGACCTAGATGAATTTCTTAAGATTAAAACAAGTATCAATCATTTATCTCTATACATTGATCGTCATCTTTTCGGGTTAGTTTTTAATGACCATTCATGTATTTTCATTTTTCAATTATGATATAAATCACTTTGTGCCCAGTAAATATTCGATAATTAAAGATTTGGGTTCCAACAATTCTGTAAAATGTGGAACCTTGCCAAGTG
This sequence comes from Brachyptera putata, assembly GCA_907164805.1. Classification (NCBI taxonomy): domain Eukaryota; kingdom Metazoa; phylum Arthropoda; class Insecta; order Plecoptera; family Taeniopterygidae; genus Brachyptera; species Brachyptera putata. The sequence goes on from OU015464.1 coordinate 17,399,386, forward strand.
GATTTCAATTTTTACCCTGTTTTTTTGAAGTTTCCGTTAGCACAACAAACCACTGCAGAATTGAATTGAATGTTGAAGTTTGAAGGCGCGACGACAGCTATGTCATTTTGCGCCACAACAAGCCAGTAAAACAACAGTAATTGGTCAGCAAAGTAAAGCTCATCAGTTATTGTTTTCAAAAGTACTACAAGAATGTTACTTGCTTCAATATTAAGATTATAGAACATTAAAGGTACAATATTAAGATTAAATACGGTGCCGACGCGCTTCTAAACCCAACATTCATTAATTCATTCAAGATTAAATGAAATGTCAGTTTATACTTAAAGGCTAATGTTATGGTTTGTATTCTTGTAGAACAATGGTGCCCAACAATTAGCTTCGGAAGCAACGGTGTTCATAATGCTTGAGGACGTGAACGACGAAATACCTTTGTTCACGGAACGAGAGCAGGAAACCGTTCTCGAAGGCGAACCGATTGGCACAAAAGTGACACAAGTGAATGCTATCGACAAGGACGGCACCTTCCCCAACAACCAGGTAAATATCATTGAAGGTTTCTGTCATGTCCAAGGTCATTTACAATAAATTAGTTGGCTGTCACATATGTTAAGGTTGTACACCTGCTTAGAAATTTAGGTTTATGTTTGGATATGTTTGTAACCCTGGAGAGGAATCAGAAAGAAGTGGAGGAGAAAGCAAAAGTTAGTTACAAATGGAATCTGGTGTAGTCTAGTCGATTGACAAACGATCCCTAAATATCTCCCGACATCCTTTCTCCAATCACCTACAAAACGCACTACAAAACAGTAGACATGACAGTTTCATTTATGGCACAACCTATTTTTAAATATACAATTTTGGATTTGTCTACCCAGGTTTTAAATGTTCTGTACTACATAGTTATGAAATCAGCTTGTACGCTTCTGTTGTAGTCTCCTATATTCCTAACAATTACGACTCATTGACATTCGTAGAATATAAATACTCTTTTTGTAACACGTCTCTTTCCTGATCTTTTTTATTCAACTTGAATGCACTGTGAATCCAAAAAATTGGTTGAAAGATATCCAAATTTTGACCGATTCAGGTTACAAATACAGAAATAAATGTATTCTAAAATGCAATGATATGTATATTACAAAAATTGATCTTGAAGAATAATACAGTTGGAAAACAGTTCTTCTGTTTATCTTTCAATACATTTATCAATCAGAAAAATTTCAGTCTTTTGTGTTCAACATATTTGAGATAACTATTCCATTGTTGTTTCCTTCGTAACCCTACGATTAATTATTCTAATATCCTGTGTAGAAGTGATTAAGCTAATCTATCTTCTCTAGTGTGTATTCGAACATCATGCCTATCATGTTCTTAAAGTCTTCCCTCGGTATTCCTGTCACACATTAATAGGGTAGATAGAGTGCTTCTTGTTGTTCATTTATGTTCAGGTACAACCTGTCTTGTCACATTTTCATCCTTAAATATGTTAGAACTGTCATGTTTGACCTATGTCATATGTAATGTTTGCCATCACTATCATTTCCCATTAGAGTAATTCAACATTGAATTCATTATACCGCTCTCATCTCTCTCAAAGAACGCACAAGTCCACAGGGTCCTTACATTTGTTTACTGCCTTTATTAGTCATTTAATTTCATGTTGACATTCGGAAAATAGCGAGCACACTTGTAACTGCTCCCATTTTGTTCTGTAGTATGTAAAGGAAAAGTTTACCAAATTTTCAGAGTATAATCCTTCGGTCATGAGTCAAATGGATGATCATTTTACTCTCACCAGTGCTAGATTTGCTTGTACAAGTTTGAAAATATTTTCTACTTATTATTTACCCCACTCATTTTGTTTGAGATAAACCATGTGAAGATATAGTCCATCCACAAAACCATCCCAGGAGGTTCCATACTTGTTTAGTGTTGAAATCCTAAAAAACAAAACAAAAATTGTTTGTCTATTGTCTCAATACCCTGTCCTTTCAGTCTGCACAAATGAATGTTGACCTTTCCATAGATTATTTTTCCATTACCAAGGAACAATATTGGAACTATCCCAACTTCATTTACTCGGATTCAATTAGTTCAAGTGCTAAGAGATTATAGTTGGTCTACGCTGTATGCCTACGTCTGATAGGGTTGACTATAAGACTTGTGACATGATTTCGTATCGTTTTGGTTCGTCCTATGATATACGTCTGGAGCTTATTTAATTAGTTGATTGTGTTATGTATTTCGTCTAGTGCCCTCCATTCCTTTAGTGTATCCATCTGAGGCCATACAATTGTGTGTTAGTGTCTTGTATGTCTGTATGTCTGTCTCTTATTTATGTATAACATGTTTATGCACTGTTTCGTAAGTCTAGAAAGCTGCATTAGACTGAAGACAAAATGACACGAGCAATCAATAGTTGATGTCAAGCCTACCTTTTTTTTCTGGAATAGCTCTTACTGTGGAAGAAAAAATATGTTTTGGAATTATTACGTAACAATTGAATGTAAGGAAGTGAATATGTGAACTAAACTTATGCTGACGTAGATATGCCGGATTACAAAACTCATTTTGTCATATAACCTTTTAACGTAGTTCATTTACCCTCGGTAATAGTATTAGCTCAGGTGCAGTCTCTTGTCAATCAAAGTAAAAGGTCTGTATGTGGCAAGTGTTGATGCATCACATTATTTTAACTCTTGCGCAAGTGCAATTACTTGGACGTAGACGTGCAAGTTTTATAGACAGGTATGTTCGAATGAAACACTAAAATGTCCATCAGAATGATAGTACGTTAGTCCAAGACTCTTATCTCTTCTATTGGGGATATTTCATCTGCTTTTTATGAGCAGAAGTTTGTGAATGAGAAAATCATTGCTGAAATATACTTTAACACCTCTTATATAATTTGGTATAAGAAATGCTTGATTGATGGAAAAAATATTTCAGTTCATGCTGAATATTGAATGAATTGAACTTCGTATGAATTTTGGTGTGAAAAATGACTCGAAATTCTGTGCAAATATAACATTACTCATTCCAAATTTGAAAAGATTTATTTTCACTATATTTTAGAAAATGCATCAGTGCATGTCTTAGTTCATATAATATACGTTAAATCCATCATGTCATTTTATTTTGTTCTTTCAGTATGTTGAATTATGAATTTGTCAACAAGTAGGTTCCATCAATTGTTTACACTTGATACATTTCTATCAATAATTACTTTTCGTTTGTAATTTTACAGAATATATTTACAGAGTTATACGACGGTATGATACCTGGAATATTCTTCGGTGATAAAGTTATTTCCAATAATTCCTGTTCCAGTTTTCAACCAAAATGTAAATGTTTGCTTGCAGGTGTACTACTACGTTGTAGACTCGCCACGTAATGAGGGGAAGGACTTCTTTGAGATCAACCTCCAATCGGGCGAAGTATTTACGAAGATTGTTTTCGATCGGGAGAAGCAAGGTGCATACGCCCTGGAAGTGGAAGCGAGAGACGGAGCCCCATCAGCACGGCCCAATTCGAACGGACAGCCCAACTCTGGTGAGTACCAACCTTACCTTCATTTTAATGGATTTTAGCTTTGTAATACACAGTACTGCAAAAATGCAGTGTTCATTGTTCAGATAATATGACGTGTTGAGAGAATGTTCTATTAGATCAAAGACCTACTCTTATGAAGCTTTTTCGCAGACTTACCAACTTGTAACTGTATAGTTTTTTCTAGCCAAATAGGTGGGACCACTTTTGAGAAAATCTATTACAAAATTTCGGAAAATGCTGTCAGATTAACCCAGGTGGGAGAATTTTGAAAAATCATCTTCAAAAACATTCAATTCTTACTGGATGTAAACACATGAAAGATACACATTACAAATTTCACCTGGCTCAGAGAAGCCCTTTTGAAGAAATTGATTCAATAAATAGTTTCACAACATCGAATAGCTAGAAATAATACCATTTCAGAAACACGGCAAAGCAACTGACACAACTGAGCAACTTCTTATTCTTTTCTCACAATATTTAAACGGAGAAATATTTAGCCCTGTAATTCTATATAGGCATGCAAAACAGTGAATATTCATATTGTTTCTTCAGCAAGTTTCCAAAACAAAAGGTGAAAATTTCACCGAAGCACTTTCTTTACTGGACACAAGCGCATTCTTTATATCAACTCCTCTCAGCATAAATTTCCATTGATCAACAAGTATACCACAAAGAAGTACCTCACCTCACCTCCTCTACCCTCACACCTTTTTCTGAAGCTCAACATCTATAAATAGATGGGCACAATTTATCAATTTATGGCAAACAAAGCCTACTTTAATCAGCCTTTGGATCCATCACACGACCACATTAAACAGAGTTCAGAAGCCAAACTTGACTTGCCAGTAATTACCCTAGAGTAATTAGGTAGCTTTACATAATGGCGTAAATCAATCCTTACCTTTGACCCATGAAAGCATTCATAAAAACATGTTAAAATGGTTTTGTTCTTTCATCAAAGAAGCCATTTTATAATAATAAGGCTTATTAATAATTGATTGTATTTCTTTGTTTTCTGTGAAATTATAATTAATTACATTTAGGCATGATGTTCTCAAAGGAGGTTGATAGAATGTCATAATCACCTCTAATGTAGGGTGCAGGCAAAGAGGTCAAACAGTAGCAATTTTGATTAATATTTTTGAATAATGAAACTAATGATTCTATAAGCTCACCTTGGTGTAAAATAGAGTATTTTGAGCGTAGTAATATTCTACTTGGTTATTCAATTTAACGGCATTAAATTATGAAATTGTTGAAGAATAAATGAAACATGGCTATACACTCAGTCTACCACTGTCAATGGTACGTTTCAAATGGTAGCCCTGTCATACTGATGAACTGATGAGTTACAATTAATGACTTATTTTGATTTAGGTCTACGATAGTCATAGGATTTTAATTCAGGCATCATTATCAGAGCTTGGAATATTTGAATAAATAAATTAACAGTTGACGATCAAATGACGTCAATGTTTTTGCACTTTTTGCATATATATATGTATATATATTGTCCTGCACTACTACTCAATGGCGTCGATTCCTCACGTCACTTGAATTTCTCTTGCATAACCTCGGGAAAAATATTCTATCGAATTATTCATGGTATATATACTGAATACCGTACGTCATAATACTCAATCATTCAAAAATGGTTATGAAATATCATTTTAGATTTTAAGATATTGTGACATGAAATGTGACAAATTTATCATCATTCAACATTAGAACATTGAACTGCTTACTTTTCCCATGATGTTTGATATTTAATATTTCAAAAGAAATGAATTACAATTACATTTATCCACCTGAACATAGTTTCTTACTTATACGAATTTTCCTACAGACTTGAGAGTTTTATTGAAAAATGCTTGTGTATATTCTAGCAATATTACAAGACAATTTCAAGTCTGAAATGTGAAATTCTTCAAAGGTTCTTATATGCATAGGAGCCAACGATAGAATCACTTTACGTGGCAATTGGGATCTTATTCATTGTTTTTTCTTTCGTATTCATTTAGATACAGTTATTTTATAGAATGTGTACCTATAGCTTATAGCCGTGAGCTATCGTCATTACTGATTCCTCCACCAAGTATCCACGCCATTCAGTTCGAAAACTTCCCTGAATAATGTTGGCTCGATGTATAGCTTATGTATATAGAGTACTTTTCAAATGAGAGCAAGAATATAAACGATACCTCCTTCGAAAAAAAACAACATAATACGATACTTGAATATGTACGATTTATCTCGTTCTCACTTTATAGTTCGTTTCAAGTTGTTTTACAATTGCATTACTTATTTTGCAATTAAACTGATTCTATTTTATTACTCTCAAATCTAAACAGTTAATGTAAGTGCAACGAATCCATATATATTTATTTCAATTGAACTTTTTTGAGCGTAGTTTCAAGTCGACTCGACAAGCTATCATCATGGAAGTGTCTTCCAAGATTTTTTGATTCTGAACAGATTCTGGTGTAAAATTTCAATTGTCGACTGTATTTTTCTGTTTCTCCGTCATTGTAATGTCGACATTCATGATCCGTCATCGGACAGTGCTGTCGACACCAGCCACATCTCTATTTCAACAGTTGTTTATTTCAAACGATATCTCAACCTTCGTGAATTTATAGTTCCATCATGACTGTGGCTGACAATACAAAATTCACCAATGCCTACGTCTATCGGTATCTTATCGATTCTAAGATAGTTTTCCTGCCCGCAAGGAGTTCGGTTTCCATCAGGAAGTTGAAAGTCGGTTTAAATATGGTCGAAATTGGATTCTTGGACTACGCGCTTCGCTCCTAATGTATATATATATATATATATATATATATATATATATATTTCTTATACTTAGATGTGGGCCTATATATTAACCTATACATGTGCTCGATACACAAGAAAGCAAATACGCGTCGAATATTTGAGTGAATCAACGATGTATTTATCAAAGTCTCTCAATCTCCACTAACGTGGTGATAGATCAATGTCTTATTTGAACGTTTTGTTCGATGTCTTACTGTGTTCTCTAAGGAGAAGTGTAGGCTACTTGATCGGCACAATCAATACAGAAGTCGATGAAGGAACTATACGCCTCACACTTGTGATTTGTTACAAAAGCTTGTATGCTATAGGTGGTTGTTCGTATAAAACAAAGTATATATAGTAAACGCATCGTATGTAGTACAACTTGGACCAATGAATTGTATTGTTATACTTATGTGATGAAAAAAGAGATATGTGGTTATATCTTGTGTTTGATATTTTCGTTTCGTGTCACGTGTTTCAACACAAATTAAAACAAATTTGAATTCAATATTTGTATTTGAAACAATCTCGAGGAGGATAATGATGACTAAGACTCTCTACATATAAGTTTTTATTAAAAACACTGCTGAAAATACGGTTGCCACTTGGACACAGTATACCATGCAACATTAAAGTAAAATTATCAATATTCTTAGGAGAGATTGAAAAATTAATAATTACATATACTAAATAATTTAGACACTTTAAATAGAAAAATGTCATAAAACACTATTAAAACTATTTCGTAGCTTTCGTATCTTTTTATGTTGGGCGTACCAACCTGTCAAGTGATGTGATTGTTTCTTTTTTAATACAAAATCTTTGTTATAAATAATTGTTTGGAAACGGATAGTAACTGATTTTTATTCATTCTAACATTTTTATGAGCAACACTCAAACTCTTCTTCATCCAGTTTCGAACTTTCATCCATCTAGTTTTCGAGATGTATCTCTTCAACAAAACAATATTTCGACTTGTTATACTCTATAGCAGTTCTACAAGGCATCATTATGCCTCATGATCATTTTCTCAATACTATTTCACAGACATTCATATAACGTTATGCTACCTAGACGATTTATATAAAATGCAGTATGTTCTGAATGCACCGTATGTTCTAGTATTACGTTTTTTATATGGTTAAACAGCCGATATTCTCTATTCGGAGTACATATATTGATGATACATCTGCTGACGCGTAAATGACTAAATTTAATAACGTGTTCATCGACAGCTATTATGTTTGCTATTGTGTATTTGTTGTTATAACGTTAGAGCGCACATTGACTAAAATTTAAATTCAAAATTTCGCGAGCAGTTTTCACTACAAAGTACAAATATAGTTTTTTCTTGGCAATACAGTTTTTTTTAAACGATCATGTGGAAACATCAGTCAAGTCACTCTTAAATCACTCTATGGATGAAATTAGAGCTGAGCAATTACTGAAGAATTGAAATAATATGTATTCATATGTTGATCAATATCTGTCATTATGTTTTTTCAACAGTTTGTAATAAGCGACTCAGTAGGATTCATTTTTATTTTATATTCAAGTCATTGAGATCATCTTTGTAATAGGACTTCATCTAACTTGATATCTTCACTCCCACCCCCTAAAACACCCGTTAATCTCATCTCATGTCGCCCAATTACACCCACTAGTTAGCTCAAGGCATAAACTAGTGTTCTTAAAAAGTAGAGTTTAATAGTCTTGTGAGCATACTTGTGAGTTTTGACTGTTGGGAGAGAAAACGATTTTTAAGACTTAAGTTTGTGTCTATGGTGTTGTCAATGGCAAGTGTTGAAGTTTAGTGGAAAAGTTAGTCTTGGATTTGTTTTTCTCTTTGTTTTGTCCAACTTATTCACATTAATCTATGAACGCTGCAGTCTGTTATGTGTTAACATGTAATTAGAAAGGAAGGTAAAAGGAATGGTTAAGGAAAGTTCAAATCTATTGGAATTGACGGTAATCATTTCTGATCCGGATCGGAAAACGTCCATCATTTTGTTTATTAGGACAAACGTGGCAAAGAATTTTCACTTCACAAGTTTATTCTTTCGGTATACTTTATCTTCTTTTCAAACGAATTTACATTGCTTGAACGTTGGTTGGCATATTCGTGTTTTGTTGTATATTACAATAAGTATGGTTTTAATCTATCATGTACCGAATCTGTATACGCTTTTTTCATTATCAGATTACATTATATCTTGAATGTAGAATTGTTTCGAAAGCTGGCAAGTGTGACGTATTGCATTCGTATGTGTTGATCTGTCAGTCTCCATTTGTGGTCAATAATCGTGTCGTGCCATTCACATTTAATTCAGCCATTTCCATTACGGCTTGCATTTCAAATCCAGATCCATATAAATCATGAGTCAAATATCACACACTCCTCCGCACAGATTTATTATTTCGATAAATTCAAACGAGTTCGTACACATTTTGCAGGTTTATCCTTTTTTTGGATAAATACAGATAAAACATATTTTATTTATATTTACGGAATGCATATTCCAACTCTGTGATAGATCACCGTTTCACTCTCCTGCACTGTGATTTGGCACTGGCATTCATAAAATAAAATTAAAACCGAAAATGTGAAGATCAGTTTTTCTTGGTCGGTCTACTTTTTATGACTACCTATATAACGTGATCGGTGAATTGGAACATTGAGAAAGCCATCTGGCGATTCTTACTGCTCGTTATTTCACTCCTTTTATAGCCGACCAAAGTTTGGTTTTGGTGCTTCCTTTCAAATTGAAATCTCTAACTTACATAATAAAATATAGCGTAGTCGATATTCGAGAGGGCGGATAATATATGGAGGTATAAGACCGGGCTCTTTGATTATTTCGCTTAGTGATTCTATAGCACTGGAGGAAATATTTATTTAAATTTTTTCAAACGTTCACTATTAATTCTATTTATTCAAACTGTTTTCTAATTATTATAGAACACGTAGTTCAACCAACTTCATTGTTCCTACGCTGTATTATTCTCCGGGAATATGTTAATTAATTAATTATATTCTTGACAATACGCAGCATTTATAGCTGATCCCAACTAGTCAAATTACCTTCTCGCAACAATATTGAATCTAATTTCCTCACAAATTGAATTCTCTTAGTACTGAACATAATGCATTATTTAACATGTTCGCAATTGGTATTTGAAACTGTGAAGACTATTTCCACTTGGAGTTTCATATAATGTGAGGTAAACATGAGTGACGACGTTTTCGCGAGAAGTTACTAACTCGACGGGTTTACACGGTGTATAAGAACTTCACATGAGTAGACCGTGTACCTAGATTCATTACAACGGTGGCAGACCGACAAAAACTGCCTGCTATATTTTAACGTGCACTATCATATTACTGTAGTAAACCATGTTTACGTTTATATGTCAAGTAACATTTCATCCAGATGATGTCAACTAGTAAACTTATTCCCTTTTTTTACCCACATGAAGGAGTAGAAATGTTTACATGTATAAGAAATAATGGTATGTACATGATGTATCCAAGTTTTACAAACGATGACTGCAACTGAAGAACAAATCACTGATGGTCAGATGTTGATCTACTGTGTATTGGTTATTAATGAATGTGGAAAAAGTGTGTTTTAAAATACGCTCTCGAAATATTTTCAGTAGATATGTAAATACGTTACGTGCTTGGAGGAACCGAAACTGGTACATAAATTAGCCAACATCTTGTGAAGTGATGTCTGTCTCAATAAACGTAACAAACTACTTGTTATAGGACTGTGACTGAGAACACTTTTAGGTTTCAATATTGTAATTTGAGTTCATATTTCAAACAATTTAGTTCATTGTTTTTTTTGTTAATTTCAAGTTACAACTCACTTACACTCAATAACGCATAAGCAAAGTGCAACTATTAAATAGGGAATTAAATCGAATACTTTTCCATTTGTACCAGCATTTATCCCATTTCTTTGGATAGTTCAGTGAGTGTGTAATTCAGTTTTTGTAATAATACTCCACAGTACAATTTTTAATGAAGCATGCGTAATCTTTTATCAACGTGGCGTTCACTGGGGTGTATCAAGGATATGAACATGATACTTCTTCCTCGCGTAATATCCAGTATCCATCCGGCTCAGTGTTTCATATTACTACGTCTACGTCTCGTGATTGCACTCACGGGCCTTGTATACGTATTGCACATGGTGTATCGACTAACATAGTTCGCAGGGAACGTCCGTATTTGAGCGATTTACTGTTCCGACTATACACCCTATCTTCTGTGGTTTGTATTTGCCTAGGAAACGTGACCCCATGCTCTCATGCCAAGCTCGTCTATGTAGCAAATGGGACATTTTGTAAACCACCTTATCGTAACACTTTATAACGATTATTACAGGTGCCGTTATATCAAAAAAGTTATCGAATTTCTCTACACATTTAGGTCAGAGGGTGTGTGGGGGTAGGATGGTGGTTTTCCCAGATGTAAGTTGATAGTTAACTGACGTCGTAACAGACGTTATACGGGGTGGGGATGAGGAAGGAAAATTTATTTTCATACACTTCTTCTATATTTATACGGCATCCATTTATTTCGCGCAATATCAGAGGCGTTGAGGGAGAAATGATGTTTTAGTGTCAATTGGCGCCCGCAACGTGGGGCTACTATCCTGTGATGATGTAGTTTGTAGATGGCATTATAACGTATTTAGGTCGATCCTCCAACAGCTCGTTGGTATATTGTTCATTTTGGTCTTTGGAATGTGAAGCTTCTCTGAGTATTCCGTGGTTCAAGACTCATTTGTAAGATGATGTTATGGTTTACAGTTTCTATAGCGTTACAAGACAATACGGCTTTATGAGCTTGTTATATGAAGGTTGAGTCTGTTGGTAATGAAAGTGATAAGGCCAGCTTGTTTCCACCGGCTACCACAGCCTTGGGTGAGGTTCAATTATCTTTGGGCTTCAACAGGAACTATAGTAGTGAACTTTTAGCTCATTTGTATCAGATAAGTCTAGGTTTGCTTCGCACAAAATAAGGAAGAACTTGCCAACAAAGTTAACGCTGAGTTCAGAACTTGAAGAAGATACGCGGGAGAAAGATTTCAATTCTTATTTTCTGGCTATCTAAAAACATAACTTGAATAAAATGTGTTTGTTAATGGATTTCAGTTTGATGAGGTGACTGTTGAGACAATGGATACTGTTTCCGTATTATTTCTTGGCCATGTTTTTAAATAGATTAATTTTTTTATGTGCGTGTGCTTGTATTATTCTACTCTTAATTTCATATTTACGGAAAGTTTTTCTAAATGATATTTCGTAGAGTTTTTCGTTGAAATTAAATTATTTCTCGAGAAAAACTTGGCTACTATCTGGAGGCATTTTAGTCGAGTTATAAATTCCCTTTATTAATTCGTCCACAAATCTTCGCCAAGGCTTCACTCTTTTTTGTAGACTTGACGTTTATTTAATATCACATTTTTTTTTACGTAAATACATGCTATACTCATCTCTTTGAAAATATAAAATATACAGTCAGATTCTAGGAAATTTGAACACACGACTACGATAATATTTCAATGTAGAAGTTATTGAAACAATATGTATATATTTTGAACTGAGTAAACTGTGTTTCTGGTGGTATACAAAAGTATACACAAAAGTCGAAAAACATAGATTTTTAATAAACTTTCAATATTTATCGCTAAACATATAACAGTATATATATCCACAACTTGTTACACTATTCATTAGATAAGTTCCAATATTAGGCATAGAACTTGCGAATTGCTTCTCCGTCTTGTTTGGTATAATGCTCAGAGGGCATCTAAATAACAAGCATATGACGTGTGTACGTGAAACTTAGATTTTAGTCGGATTGAGTAGAGAGATTTGGACCAAGTTTTAGAATGTCCAGAGGCGAGAGCTAATAACATGGATCACACTTGCTACAATATTCCAAATATAATCATAAAATATCAGTTTACTAATATCGTCATTCTACACTTTACATCATAGCATGCTTGTTGCCAAGTTTATTTATATTTCAGGATCGAGTTTATATTGGAAATTGTTAAAATCACTGTTATTTTGGTGTATATAATATTACTTTTGTGTGTGTGTGTGTGTGTGGGGGGGGGATACATTCTTCTTCTCGCTTTTCATAGCTGGTAAACAACTTTAATTAATATTTTCTACCTCCAGAAGAGTGTGGGAAAGAAGCTTAATTATGTTTTGACGAACATTTGACCATGAATGCCGATTCAGAGATGTTCAATTTCTTTTCAAACCACGTCAGCCAATATTTTCAATTATGTTACATTTAACTCCCGGTCTGGCCATTAGTTATCTTGTACTTTCATTTTGTATTTTTTATTAAATTGTGATATAATCGAAAGGTTATCCGTGATTTTTTCAAGACTCACATATATTTTAACTTTGAATATAAATTGCACACATATAATAATACATAATTACCATTTGTGGTATATGTTTTGCTAGAGCATGTAATCACTGAGCCACAGCAGAGGAGCTCTAGTTTTTCCTACCGTTTAATATTTTCAACACATTATCTTGATATAGCTTGACTATATACGTATGTACAGGCATAAGAAAGTTCGAAACACTGTGCACTAATATAATATATGATATGTTCTCACTACGCTCTAACTTAGCAATACAAAGCAAACTGTTAAAACTGTCTTGCGGATATAAAACAAAAATAAACACACTTCCAAATAAATTAAAGCTTGTTTCTGGTGATAATTCAGTTTAGTTGCTAGACAGCTGCTGGCAGAGTGCGCGAAACTTGTACAAGCTGCAGTTGTGTCTACATTCGTAAACTCCATAAGGAGAAACAATAATTCTTTCTAATAAAAGAAAATAACTGAAAATGGTGCATTCATCGGAGTGAAATCGACCTATCAAGTTGCTAATAAGCAATTATAAATCTAATATATTTACATTCGCGCTTTCAAATTGAGTAAAATATATATGTATAAGAAATGATGCTTTTCCATTCAAAACCTGTAAATAGAGATGAGAAAATAATAAGGAATTATGACGTTCTTGCTTATTATTCATGCCATTAAGTTGGTAATATATGAGATTTTATAGAAAACAAATGGGAAGCCTGGCCTTACACAAATGACGTCAACTATGAGTTATTTCGTGTCTCATCTTTCGGGGATTAATTAGTATATTATATACATGAAGATAAGTTGTCACCGTATATATACCAAGATGGTCTTTGAGTTATGACGAAAGTTTCGTTTATATACTCAGCTCTCACTAGAATTAATCCTATTATACGTTGAAGCTGAAAGTCAGTGAGGAGAAAGTAAAAATGACTTGATATCGTCTTCTATGTGGTGGTGAATCGATATCGCCAATATGGTCCATCTTAAATGTGCTTCTGGATGCCAAAAATAACGCCTAATTGATGCTATACGTCCTTTATACCATGCACATATATTATGTTCCTCGCCATTCAGCAGTGAAGACGTTCCCTTTTCTTCTCGTTTTCCCAACTTGAAGTCGGAATAATGAAGTAAAAAACGAACGAAGAATATATTGAGATGCTTATCGATGAGTTGACAGAGCTCTCGTTATAAATACGAATACATATTCCATTATTATATATAGGAGAATTTATTACTTATACCAAATTTTCTGGTTTCCATCTAATACAAACCATACAAGAAATTCAGCTTCACATTATTTTCTATATAACTTATATGGAACCAAACTACGCAAACATTTCTCTATATACAATTTTTTTTCTCAAATATATAAAATGTTCCACGACATTTTCTTGTCTCTTCAGTATATCACAGTCGTTTGTCTCAGTCACAAACAATTTCAGTAATAATGTTTTTTCCCCCGGGGAAAAATCGTATCCACATGTAGGCCTAGTTGCCTATTACCATCTAAATTAATTTTTGATCCGTTTCCTTTGTGGTTACGTCGTGTTATAGAAGTGGTAGGCAACTGTTGTGAGTGATGGTGGGAAATGTAGAACTGTATATTAGGCTTGCTGAAATGTCGCTGAGGCGGGTAGAGTAAACATAACAGCATATGATCATTATGTGCATTAAAAGACGTTGATCCTTAGAGAGTGTCACGATAGCACGCGCGTTCAGGGTATTTAGCAGTAAGTTTCAAGGGAGATCTATATTGCTGTATGTAGTGATGATACGCAGTAAGAGGAATGGTCAGGAATATAAGTAGCGTATATAAGTAGTATATATATATATATATATATATATATATATATATATATATATATATATATATATATATATATATATATATATCAATATTTCTAATCGTTGGAAATCATTTTTGCAACTGTCTTGTTATTTATAGACAACCTCCAAAATTCATGGATTGAAGAATTACTTCTCAGTATGATGTACTCTTACGTGTAGCTAAACATTAATTCTGCATTAAATTATTATTGTACATTAATTGCTTGTGTGGAAATATGAATTGTTCCCATGTTTTAGAAAATTTAATTGAGTTATTCCGAATGGAGAGTGACGCTGTATATATCCAGCTTATGGGTATGTACAGAAGTCCTCAGACGGGAGTAATTTTGTTTTACAACTTTGTCAATTTAATTTGTTCTATAGCAATCTCTTCAAATTACTTTCAAGCATTTATTAAATCCTTATGCTGATATGAACCCCAACAAAAGTCACAGACAGGCTTCTCACTCTATTCGTATATATATATATATATATATATATATATATATACATGGAGAGAGAGAGAGAGAGAGAGAGAGAGAGAGAGAGAGAGAGAAGAGTGTACGTACGTACTACATAGAGACATGGACAAGTTTACATGGAGCATATTCTGTATGTATGCTTTGATGTGTACTCTCACGATATAGTAATATATATATATATATATATATATATATATATATATGTATATATATATATATATATATATATATATATATATATATATATATATATATATATATATATATATATATATATATATATATGCTGATGATGGAGAAGAGAAGGTACAAAAAATAAACGAATTTTTCTTCCGTCGGGTCGGAGGTCTATATGGATTAAGCTTATTTTCTAGAATTCATCGATGAAGATAAACGAAAAAGATACCACCACCACAAAAGGAACTTATTATATTTTTTTTCCCTCCCATTTCGTTTATTGTTGGTCATCGTTTTCTTCATACGTCCACGTTGTCAATTTCAAGACAGTCATACAGATATAGGTATCTATCTTCAGCAGCTAGTTATCTCACGAAAGCGATATCACTAAAGTGACTTGTCAAATTATTCGAATCTATTCAAACTTGCAAAACTTTCTTCACCGCTCAAGTGAGTAATTTCTGAGACAATAATTTAATCATATTGGTTTTATTTCACTATCATAGAGGATATCTTCCACCAATCTAACAAACATATATATATCACTGTTCTATTTGTATAGCCGTGGTATTTGGATTATCAATGGTTTTCAAGGACGAGATGATTTACGATTAGAAACACAACTACACTTTTCAAATGCTTCGGGTGTTTAAATCTTCTTATCGAATGAAATTAAATTTTAACCTTATTGTACAGTGAAAACAGTACTTTCTATATCGAACGCAAGTTACGACCGACATGAAACTAGCTTTGAATATTGTGCCAATATTTTTACTTACTCATTAATTTTAGAGAACGTTGAGTATCAATAGTATCAATAGCCGAATTGCTTATATTTTTCATTACACAATATTATGAGTTTATAGCAATAAGTTTTATATGTAGTCATTAAAGACTGCAGAGAAACTCGTTAGGAGTAGGATCTAAGGAGTAAGTTAATTGCTCCATTTATATAACTTCATATCACAAGACGTTGTAATATTGAAGTTTTCATAATGCTATTCTGGTTATAAGGTTAATATCTGTATGATTAGTCTCAATATATTCTCTGTTTACCGTACATGATGCCACTTTGAGCGTATATATACTAGCGTTACTGCGACTTACTGTATGTGCTAGTATGACTACTGTCATGTAAACTATAAAAGGAAACTCTGAAAGATATACTCATCCTTATGTGGAAATAAGGGAAGTTCCATCTTTAAAACGAGCAAGAAAAATACTGTCTTCAATTAACGTTTCTCATCGTTCATTTCTCGGAGAGAGAAAAAGAGATATAGATAGAGAGAGAGAGAGAGAGAGAAATAGGAAGGATGGGGCCAAGAAAATAATAAAAAAGAAAAACGGAGATTCACGATATTTATGAAAAAAATCTCATTGATTGCATCAGAGCGTCTGTACTTGGTTGTCGTCATATCACATGACCCGTATACTATGCAAAACGGTCGGATAAATGGGGTCGGGGAAAGGCGGCAGCGGGGGGGGGGGGGGGGGGGAGAGGTTAGAATGAAAAATACCTCGATTATCTCGAAATAGCAGTATACATATACGCGCTTCAGCCTATTAAACGCGTACACACTTATTTAGCTGGCGACATTGACAATAAAGGCAGAGCCAAGCGTGTCTAGGATAACTCGAGATTAACTTGGAACGGTTTTTGAAACTCATCCCGGATAACTTATAGACATACTTCCTGCCTCGTGAGTTGGCTGATCCGATCTGCCCGTTGGAATGTTGTGGTAGAATGCGTTGCACGGTCAATACAACGGCCAATACAAGGACGTATGCAACGTTATTTTTGTTTTCAATATTTTTTTTTTTTTTTTTTTTTAATAACATCGAAACTTGATACAAAATCATTGTTCCCCTATTAAGGCTAAGGATGAGAGTAGGATCGTTTGGACGGGGCACCACAAGGGCGATCCCACCACCCCATTTTATTATTATTTTAAATTAAAGCAATGAACTTTGACACCAGGTCTACGCTGTCTGTGACCACACATCTTCGCCGCAGATAAAAGTGTTCAGTTGTCGAAAGTCCGGAACACAATATGAACTGTTTTTGCGATATATCCGGACACTACCAACATTGGTATTAGGAATAATCCAACCACACGAATGTTGATATTTTTCACTTTGAACTAAGTCTCTTTTCAATATTGAAGATTTTATATCATAGATTAAATATTAACAATATTACAATATTAACATGTTCGTTCTTTAAAGATGTACCTAAACGTCGGATTTTCAGTGCTTCGTTTGGAGATCGTCAACTTGTCATCTTTTTTTTTTACCAGTGGAAAAATTATTGTGAGGAAAACAGATCCTTAATAATGTACATTTGCTCAACCTGTATATTGGTGGAAGTGCAATGTTATTTTTCAGATAATGGCCTACATATATATATATATATATATATATATATATATATATATATATATATATATATATATATATATATATATATATATATATATATATATATACTGATTAGAGTGTTTGGCATCTTCAGCGCACGTTCTCCACAGGTAATTGGTCGCTACATAGACCGATGTTCTGATATCTGTTAATTCCGCAAAAAACGGGCTCCTCCACCAACTCAACAATTATGTTTTTTTTTTCTCATGGGGTTTTTCTGTATTGTTTTCAATTCATTACATGTTCACCCTTATCGGGTGTCATTACCAAAAAATGCTCTTTACTCCATCTGCATTTTATTGTGTAGTGTACGTAGCCCTTATTTCGAAATTATTAATATTTCCCTATTCATTTGTTATTAAATTTGTACAAATAATTCACATCCTTCACGATCAATCTTGATTATTTTTCTATCCACTCCAGAGTTTAGACTGGATTATACTGTTGTAGTCATTGTCTGTCATTGTTTTATCATTATTATCATCATTATAATAATGTTGATATGTTCCTGTATATTAGTTTATTGTAACACGATCTTATCTTCTTCCAATAATGATCTTTCAATAGAATCGATTATTTTCGTTCGAAGGTTGGAATATTCACTGAATCACATTTCAAACGCGTTGGTCATAATTAATGTGAACGGTTCGCGAGAGAGTAACGTGCAATTTCTTATAATAAATATTTTCGAATCACATAAGGGTAGTAAAGCTTAATGGCGGTGATTTAAGCGGAACAGATAAAGGTGCTATATTGTAATAAAGAGTGGCGAATCGACCAATAGGTTCCAAGATAGATAGGTCACGTGGGTATCGTCAAGACTTACTTACTACGTGTTACTTCATTATTCGAGTTTTTTCTCAGTTTTTTCCTACTTCTCGTTCTTTCCTTTTCTCGATAGACTAATATCTAGCGTAAGGTTGACGTTTTACATAGCGACATTATGTGAAGACATTCTGTTCTCTCGTACAGTATACGCGACATTGTACGTGTTTTTTGTATACAAGTTGCTTTGTTTAGTCTCCTTGTATAGAAGATGTTGTATTCACTTACGGACAGTTCTTTTGTCGCATTACCGTTAGTATATAGGAGAAAATTTTCGCTTTTTTCAGTGGAATTTGAATGCTTTATATATATATATATATATATATATATATATATATATATATATATATATATATATATATTGTGTACTAGAGAGAATAGTCTATTCTTTACAGAGAATAGCTATTTGTTATTACTAGTATTGTACATTTAATCCTCCTTCGTCGGACATTTTACATCTTTATCTCCTTACCTCCATAGTTATTCATATCTCGTGTTATATATATAGTATATTATCCTTATATTCATATGGAATATTATAATATATATATATATATATATCTTTGATTTGAGTTATACTTGTGTATTTTTTCTACCTAAATTCATTCTTCAATTATCATCCTATCCATCAATCCTTCCAGCCTTGGGTATACTATATTTTTAAATTATACATATGATATAATTAAAAAATATATATATATTATTATTTAATTTTCATCTGATGATAGTTATGAGGTTGTTTACTATTCCGTTGTCATAATGTAGGTATATTTATTCGTATTTCAACCAGTTTTCTTCAGCGTGAAGAACAGTATGTACACTTTGAAAATAACTACATAATGAGTTTTAAACATAATCATCGTTCATCGAACCACAGTCATGTGGTAACACAATCATCAGTAACTATATATAATATCACGTATCCTATCCCTGCCAACCTGGCACCTCCACCGATATTGTTATATGCCAAATATATAGCTTTTGTTTCATTTCTAATAGATATATTTTTATGTACTGCGAATACATTCTAGATCTAATATATTCAAACTATACTCCTTCAATTATAAATATCCCATCTCGTACTATTTTGACTATAAGTTACAAAGTTATAATTACCGTACCATTCAGGTTCAATTTACTTCTCTAGTTTACGATATTAAATGCAGTTAACACCGTTCCGAAGATATATGTTATCATTAGCTTGAAACGTTTTCGAGATTGCATTCTGCGATAATTAGATTGGTTGAATTGAATAGCGATTAAGATAGTCTGTATTTCTGTGCGGTGTAATGATGCTCCTCACCTCGCTATCGCCGCCGCATAAACCACGTCAACAATATAACCTGTGGTCAGTAATTAAACTTATATCCGTATATACGTTTATGGTATTGATAATTAATCACATTTATACACTGGATAATAACTCACCGATGTGTCTTTATTGTGTGTCACAGTATCGGAATATTAATAGTCGCTTGATACAGGCCTACAAATTACCATCGCCGAACAGACTTATAAAGGACGCGGCACAAATAAAAAACTATTGAACAAAAACCTTTCTATACATATATATATTACGGTCTTTTTGTGCAATTAAAATTGACACAGTTCGTTTATGAAAAGCACCTTTCAGTGTGCAGCTTGATTGTCCGAGTAAAATTAATTGCATATGATTAATTTATTTTATTCGCATTCATTGAACATACTTATCGTAATGGAAGATTCACATTAAAATCATTATATCTGAGCGACATCAGAATCTCGTATTCCACCTCATATCTCGTTAACTATGAATGTATATTCTCGTATACATTATCCTGATAACCTTTGTCTGTCTGTCTGGTTACCAAATGGTCACGAAGTGAATCTGGTTACTAATAGGATTATTACTATTTTGACATGGTAACCAGTTAATTTCATCAGATAATTGAGTTATTGGCGGTAAAATATGTACAACGACGAATCCAGTTACTTTATTGGCTACCGTTTTATACGTGCTATGTGATTTGTCAGATCTGGTGTCCATACGGTCAACGACTCTATATAACAATTAACATTTAACAACATTATATTTTCAAGTTTTAATCTGGATTACGTGAACACATAACGAAGTGGAGATAAAATGTAAATGTAATAATATACGACGAAATGTTGGCAATCCTGAAGGTGATTTTTGACATCGGGAGAAAACTAAATTCCCATGTAATAGTCGTTAATTTGGTCGTTTGAAGTATATTCATTTGGGTTAATTGCTCCGAAAAGAGGCACTGACTGATTGGACTTTTTTAAATGAGAGGATTCGCAAGTTGAATCTCTCGTGAGATTAACAAAAAATGCATTTTCGAATCGGATTTTCTTTCGCAGCATTTACGTTGAGGGAGTTTGTCCCAGTGGATAACATGGTAACAGTAAAGTACCAATTAATGTGGTTCGAACTATCTTCGCTCGCTATATCTTTCTCTCTCTCTTTCTCTCCTCTCTCTCGTCGTATATATACATCATGTCTAGTCCATGTTCTTTGAACTCATTAATGACGTGGAAGCGAACTCGCGTCTCCACAAGTCATAGCGCTCTGTTTGTATACATGCCAGTGCAGCTATATGTGCCGAGATTGAGCAAATCATTTGTACATAAGAAAAGCTTTTATACATCCGTGTGTATGTAGTGTACAGCACTTTATTAAAACGAAAAAACACTTACCCAAATGAAATTTAGTTTTACTTGCTTTTCTATTTTCATTTCTTATCACTTAAGTGTAGCTGTTGAGAGGAGGTTCCTGTATCATCAGCATCAGCAATTTCGAAACGTTTCGCTATCTTCACAGCTAGATGGAGTTTGTGGTATACTTTGTTATGGTATACGCTTTTCAAATCATTCAACTAAATACTTGAGACTACTTCACTCAAGTGTATTTTTTTCTCTTGGAAATCCCATTTCCACTTCTCTGCAATGTTTTCCTTATTTTCTTCTTAAATATCACATTTACTTCCATCTCAAGATTGTTCTTCCGATTGAATTTCTCGACCACGCGAAACAATAATATTACCATCCCCCTACAGTTGTGTTCTTCCCGACCTCACGTATTGGTCGGGGCCAACGCGACGCACGTCCACGAGGCGGGCTGGCCACTGCGTGCCGATTGCGTTCGAGTTGTGGCCATAAGCGCAGACAGTTGGACCGGCTGCAACTTTCCTGTGTAAAACCCTCTGAATTAAGAATCGCGAACTACAATACGTGGCCAAGTGTAGGGAGGGAGAGTGTGAGAGAGAGACACATAACTTGCAACTGATGGTCATAAACGTAATAAAGTCACGTAGATCGTACAGTTTCGCACTGACTATAGTTGAAGTTGAAGTTTCCTTGAAAGGGGTTGAAAACGAGTGCCGAGAGACGAAGCGCGTTGTCACGTTTAATCATTCGTTCATTAATGTCAAGTAAAGATGGCAGTTGTCTAACGGGTTGTCTGTCATATTTCTGTTTGTGTGTTTGTCCCGAATTTCTTCAACAACTCCCGTAACGGCACAATAATATTCAAAACAAAATGACGGCTTGTCTGTTACACAAGGTTTGTGTCTGAGGCAGATGCTGTGTAGTCGATGACAAAAGTTAAACTTAACGGTGCCTCACATTTAATTCAACTTTAATTTGCGTTTGTTTCATTCGTCGAGTTTTCAACTCCAAATGCTTATTGAGAGATGTTTTGGTTTTTGTCCGTGACAGTACTACTGCGATGCTTAACCCTGTCAACTTTGTACCCAAGCTGTTCATTCCAACTTCCAGAATTTATTACTAGCATGCATACATTTCTTGCATGTTTTCATATACTGAATAGGTTTGAAACTTTGAACATGTCTTGTGCAAACGCAAACTGCAAATTGACAATTTCTTAGCAACTTTTTACTTATTTGATGAGAACGGGAATAGTATTACCATCAATTTGTTGTACATCAAAGCGCAGAAGTTTGTAAATAACCAATTTTGTCGGTCATAATAAACAAGTTGGCAAACAGTGACTCTGAATGGTAATGTATTGCCGGAAATCGTAACACAAGTTTCAAGGGGTATTTCGTAGAGAAAAAAATGGAAAATGAGTTTCGCAGAACGTATCTGTTCCAAGGTCTTCACTTGAAGAAACTTGTAATTCGAACTTACATTCCAAGTATACGTTTATCATAGTCTTCTATATCCACTCAACTGTATTCTCGATCAAAGAAGTGTATTTTATTCATGAGAAAATCTTCCATGTGATGTAAGTTTGTCTGATAAATTACATCCAAATTCACCAAGACAATTCAGGTCAAAAATAAATCCCGGAAGTATTATTCAGTGAATTGTTCCTGCATATTTGAAACGTGTTCATAAATATGTACGTCATACGTAAAGTATGAGGTAACGGGAGAGTTTAATTCGATATTTGGAAAGTGTTATGTTCGCTTCAATTTTAATCTGCTAGGCCTACTTCCTTCTAGAATGATCCTCAGAAGAGAAGGGAGAATAATTCCTTCTCAAATTAATGACATAATTAGAACGAGTAAGCCTACTTCATTGAAAACGAAAATGTGATAGTGGAGTATAACGAATCAGTTATTTTCTTTTAATAAATTAGTCCTACCTTTTGAACGATTTCAAATATGAAAACTTGACTTCGGTTCTGATTAGGTAGGTAAATGAGATGAGGTGATTTACGTATCATGCAGCTATTGTATTTTAAATCAAAAGTATACAAAGGAATGATTTTGACAATTTCTTACTCATTATTTCACGGAAAAAATAAATTATGCATTCGGTATTCGGTAATTGTTTTGATCTCTATATTACTAATCAGTATAAAAACTTCTCACAAAAAATTACTAGTTCTCTCTCTGACTTCTATTTGCTCGGTCAAACGTCTTGATTGATATGAGCGAAAAGCGTGATGCGACGTCTACGATCTATAGGCCTACTTTAAATACTATTCTTTTCAGTGAATTTGTTGTGTGGTATGTCCTCAGTGCGTTAGAACGAAGGGAAAGATTTGGTGGTTGCTTAATATTAAAGAACCATCCCAGTATTCACTCTTACGACTGAGGATAACCAAGAAGATCCTCAGACAAGATAGTCGACAATGGCGGGAATTGAAGTCCTGTCTTCTGAGTAAAAGCCCTCCATAGCGACTGATACACCCCTTTTAGTGATGTGACGTAATAAAATGGTCGTCAACCCTACCCTGACTAACGAAATAAGCTCGTCGTTCGAGCATCTTAATATTGCAACGTAGCTGTATGTTGGTGAGAATTGGAACCTCACGATTGGTTTTAAGCTGGAAAGATGCATCGGAAAACGCTCAACCCGCACTTTGCTCTTAAATAGCCGATTTTGCGTGATTTTGGCGGCTATTTATCGTGGGTTTGTGGCAAACGCAACGTCTACGCCTCCACTTCAGGCAATTACCCTTAGCAAGAAGAGAAACTACCCTCACACCCCTCCCCACCTCCCTCACATTACTCCCCACCAAACGTCAGTGAATCGTTACCAATGCATAGGCAAATAGAATCTTCGGAAAAAATGGGGCTAATTAAATGCACGCGGTGGAAAAGGCGCGATGAACCAGTCAAAAATTGGATGACGATTTTTCATTAATATTTCACTACATGCAGTTATGAGAGTTGAATTTTGATACACAATTCCTAGTTGGATTGGTTAGCTTATATATTCCTGCAAGGCATATACCTGGCGTGAATTCAAATGTCACATATGAAAAATAGGAACGTAATTGCTGTTGTTACTGAAAATACTTTCGATTAATAATAACTTCTACGGATACGCCAATTTAAAAAAGGAGGCCTATATTCTATGTTAACGTTCACCATTTTATACACTGCTTAAAGGTATTGTGTAATACGTTGTGGTCCTGAAATAATCTGTTTTCTTCTTTCAAACTCTATTACCCCTTATCGACGCGATGGAATTGCGTTTTCCGGTAGTTTCCGGTAATTTCAAAAGACAAAGATTTGAAAAATTGAATTGTATTTAGAAAAAACATCAATTTGTATTCTCTATACATATCTACAACGCATACGTATCAAAGCGCTAATGTTCAATTATTTCTAAATCATGAAGTAATAGCTTACAGCAAAGCCACTCATACGTGTAATTATTATGAAATGCATATTAACGTTCTTAAATTATTGCTTTTACTAATTACCTATTATATAAATTATGGCAAGGGCAAAAAGGTTTGTCGCCATTCATGCACCGCATACCCAAACTTGAGCTCCTTTAGTTTTCGACGCCATCGGCGTTGACCGTCGCGACGTCGCTACCACGTAATGACCATCTCATGAACTGGATGAGAAATGGTTGTTCGAAGGTGAGGATGTGAATAGGGAAGAAGGAAGCGCAGGAAGTATAAAGTTACTGATAATGAGGCCAAACAGTGGCGATGAGATAACTTTGAAATATTAGGAGACCAGAGAATAAAAGGGGTTATATTATATACTCTTATCATAGTGGTGAATGTTACAATTCAGAGTTGGTTTTCGTTTCGGTCGTAGGGCCATGTGAATTCATGTTTGCATTTTGTTCATCAGATAGGTAAAAGTGAAACCAAGTTAGGTTGTGTATATCCAAGGTTTTATAAGTAATGAAAAAGTCGAGTAATTCTCATATAATCTTGACCATAATTTCACTTTGCCGGAATTATCTTTTATACTCAGTGTCTCTTACATATTATTTGAATACATTTATTATTATATTTTCAAGTTTTGTTTCGAAATTAAAACAACTCTCCTTCTCAAGTTCCATATTTTTGGTAAGCATTCTTCATTGATATTAATCGTTTTCTTAAGTTACACTTCGGTGTTCAAAGTTTCGCCTTTAAGTGTGAATCACGAGACAACTATTCTGTAAAATGTTTGTGTAATTCAACTTTTCGTGTAACAGTTTTATTACTTTTTTTAAAAATATATATTTATTTCCTTCCATCGTTGAAGTGATTCGTTTTGAAAGTTTTCGAGTCATCCGAGAGGCACCGAAGTTAATTGAGTTTCGTATTCCATCACGTTCCCGTAAAACAGATTAAATGAAATGGAAAATGTCTCTATTTCGCATCTTGTAATAATAATATGCCGTGTATACTTCACATATATATATATATATATATATATATATATATATATATATATATATATATATATATATATATATATATATATATATATATATATATATATATATATATATATATAGAGAGAGAGAGAGAGAGTGAGAGAACATGAGCCAACGAATGTTGGTGTCGTAACTAAAGTTAAGAAAATAGGAACTTGTGTCGTACGGATATAAAACGACACAACACAATCGACATTCTGCAATAAGTTTTAAGTACCGCCAATTCGTTGTCATTTATCGTACTTCTTCGTGTAAACTTCAATTTCCACAAAGTTTATTTCACCGTTTTCTTTGTTAGTTTCATCCAAAGCTACTCAATTTCAAAAGCAAAGTGACGTTTACATTGCCAATTCAAATGGCATTATTGAGTTTAATGCTAGTTCTAAAAGTTTTTGTATCCTAGACGCGTATATTCTTATATGTTTGTAAACAATATGGCATTGCCTCCCAACATTTTCTATGCCGTAAATTGAAAAATATATTCAGCGGTGTGCATGACCATGTATGGTTTGGCTAAGGAGTATGACGAGGGAGAAATAATGTAGCCAATAATAAATATCAAATTTTAATCGACTTTTTATACACAGGATTCAATTGATCAATTATTCAAAAACCAGGCCGTGCCTTTTTCGACGTGGTCGTTATTTTTGAGAATTGGTCGCGCTGGCTTAATTAAACTTTACTTTTGAATTGAAAACATACACAATTTAAATATTTTAAAGCAGAGCTATCACAGCAATATGACTCTTATATACTTGAAAGTCTTACGGAAATATTACGAACCTGGTTGATATTTTTGAGTGGTTACATAACTTTTCAGCCACATTCTCTATTTATATACACCTTAACCCTTTCAGAAGTAATGGATCTAGTGACAGAATACGTGACCGCCATAATAGATCTTGGTTATAGTCGACGTTTTGCCATCAATAAATACTGGTTTGACATATTAAGTCTGCATGCTATATACGTAGATCCAATTCATAGTGATGGAATACACATACCTACTGTGTGGTACTTGTATGCATTTGTTACTGTCATGGCTTACAGCGTTGTGTATCACTTATCATTCTACTTTATTTATTACATTTTAAAGTAAATTACTATTTCTTCTTTGTTCATTCTTTTCGTACCTCTATTGCTTGTTTTTCAAAACTCGAAAGTTCAAATATGACTTGCATTCTAGTGTACAAACCGGTGTGCATTGAGGCGACTGGATCTCGAATCCCGCAATGGTCGAACATTCTGACTTTATTTTCTTCATGATTTGCCTCTGTCATGTAATTGAATACTTGCATGATTCCTAATACTGGACGACATCAAACTCATTCCCACTTCTACACAATTTATTCCCGTACATTAACGTCGTGTGACTAAAAATATGTATTTTTTGTCATATGTCACATCGCGTATGTGTATGAAGAACTGAAACTGTACATTTAAAGCTTGTGGCCGACAGCTATACAGTTTAGAAGAAACAATCTAAATTTCAAACTGTTTAACTCGTTTTTCTCTATATGTTTCTTTTGTCCGTGTGTGTTATCATAAGTGTTATGCCATGTTCCCATCGGAAACGACTTGAAACGCTTGTCACAACAAAGCCAAAATTGTGGTGTACTTTAATTGTCCGATATTTGTTGTATCTGCTAGAATTGTATCTACCAAGTCTTTCAATGAAATGATACAAGACACGACGTGTGTGTTCATAACGTACATAAACATGTACGATAAAGTCAAATAAAAACAAGCTAGTGTCAAGTGTTGGATATTATACTGGCGACATTCTGACGTTATTTTACAAAGTGACTGAATCCTTTTTGAAACTGAGACGAGATCAAAGCACCATCAACCCCGAACATTCTTCGCCATTTTCAAGTTGGCTGCATTACGTCGTTTACATAATGAAGTACTCATTAAAAGTGAATTTCTGGTGAACGGAAAATTTGTATAACTTGAGCGTTTTTATCCAAGAAATAGATACTCAATTAATTTTTCAACCACTCATCTACTGGGTATATGTATATATATATATTTATACATAGCTATCTGTGTGTTTACTTTTCAATTACTTTAGAACTCAATAATTTTGAACGGTTTGTTAGCTCATCAAATATTTATGATGTCTGTAATTATGTTTTGAAATTCGAGTATAATATTCGTGTTTAAAGTCTTGAAGCCGTCTTAATTATACGTTGATGTAATTAATAACATCAGCGTATTGTAAATAGTGTCCGCCTATTCTACAAAGCAAAGTGCGAATTGTGTATGTAGACAACAATAGAAGGGCGTCCATTAAAGTATACTAGAAATCGGAAGGAAACTTAGCCTACAAACTCCGTAATTCTTGTTTTCCCGTGTCGTTTCCCTTTCGTGTCTTGACAGAGAGAGCGAGGAAGAGCGAGGAAGTGCGAGAGAGCGAGAGAGAGAGAGAGAGAGAGAGAGACATAGGAATTGTACACTTTACTATTGCTTGAACGTAAATTCTTGGATGGTGATAAAATAAAAGCTTAACAAATGTTCTGTCTCCTTTACTAACAAAGACCAGTGCAATAAAAAATACATAAATATCAGCCGGTAAACAAGTATCATTTTTTCTTGCAAGACTAATTTTTCCCGCGGCTACTTCTACTTTGCATGTGCGCATTTGGATGATTTTCATTTTTATCCGGTGGTAATTGTTTGATATTTTCACAGTTCAGGTAATTTTATTTACCAGTACGAGAATAGAACAGAGTGTCTCCGAACGAACTACTTATTCTTTCTCGAACTAGAGCACACACACACACACATATTATATATATATATATATATATATATATATATATATATATATATATAATGATACATTTCTTTAGGTATCTTGTGTAAATATAATAAACTAACTCAAACAAATTAGTTATATATATATATATATATATATATATATATATATATATATATATATATATATATATAGGGGGGATTGTGTGAATAGTTTCATTAATTTTCAAAATCATTTGGAATTGATAGTAATATAAATTCGTTTTTCTGTCTACGCGATTAAAGTATATAGACGAATGTATTTATGTGTGGTAAATAATTAATTGAATAGCACCCAGTTCAAACAACAGTTAACCCAACAGGGTCAGACAAGGAAATTAATTAACTTTATTATTTCGACTTGAGCTTACAATAATAGCGTATAGCATTTTCATTTACTTGATTTATTGTGTCAGGATGGGTATGGGTAGAAACTAACGTTATTACTCAGGGCTGCGATCACAAAATACATTCCACTGTTTTTCTTGAAACCTGAGCAATATTTGGGTTGAACTGAAAAGGATTTTACGGCACAGAGAAGTGCACGGGGGAAGCTACCAATAGAGCCAATTGAATTAATTGAGTTAAAAGCGAGAACGCGACGAGAAATAAATTGTTGGATTAGTATTTAAGAAAGTACATTCACGAACACAATTTAATTGGAAGTGGAACAACAAACATTTTCGATAGCGAAATAAAAACGAAAGAACTCGGATAAAATCTCTCCAAAATGTTCGTTTTAGTATAATTGGTGGAGGTGCCGTGTATTCAGTACTCGATATAACTGAGTTTGAAGTTGGTCACCTAAATCAACATTTTCATCAATGTGATCACTAATGTGTATAAATATGAAATTTGCATGTTTTGCCACTTTTCAAAACACTAAAATGATATCCATACACTATGGTGTATTCCAAATTATTCTCATTTCTATCATGATTTTTTCTTTTTTTTCAACAAATTGAATTAGTGTGCCATGTCGTACTTCGTAAGTCGAGGGTCCTAGCTGGCCGTTATTATTTCATTATTTATTAATTATTCTTTTTCTGAAAATTGATTTCATTACGAGTATCGAGAGCTGATTTTGGTCACATTTTCTGTTGATTTGGTCACTTCTGCAACTATTTTTTAAACCGCACCATGAGTTATGGAGCCTGTAATTGTATTAATATAAATTTTATTACTCTGAAAGCACTATTTCAATGGCTATCTGTTTATAGTGATCATATTTGATAACGTTTCCATTATCAACATCATTCATGTGCCCAAAACAAAATCAATTCAAAGTTATCATGTTTCTCAGTATTGGTGGAGGTTCCGCATCTTTCAGCTAGTATTCGAAAAATCGAGTATTTATAAAACAGTCAATCATAATTGTGATCATAATGGTTTTTAGTAGCTATGAATAATTATATTATTTACCTGAAACCATCGTTGCGGATGATTGCGTGAAATGATGGTGGTTGATAGCTTTAAGCCAACTCGACGGTACACCAAGTGTTTGTGTTCGGCAACAATTACTCTCTGTGCAGTCGAGCGAGTAATTAGTGTGCTTCGTTGACGCAGTGACATGGTTTCACGTACTGCACACGTACCTAGGCCTGACGTCAGCAATAAGCTTGCTGGAGTAAATACATATTATGTTTTATATACTGTTTACGTTCAGTTTATGTAATAACGAATTGGATATTTTATGTTTAGTGATGATTTGTAGTAAATAATATTATACAAATATATTTTTTGTAAGTTTCTTCTTATCTTACTTCTATTCCGTTATTTTCCATAGGTCTAATATTCTTATCGCTCATATTTTAATACAATATAGCATTTAATAATCTAACTCCGTTACAATTATTCCATCTTTTCTCTTTTTTTTCCCCTGATGAAGCTCAGTAACCAAATGTTTTTTCTCCCTGGTTGTCCTATATTATACCGCACTATGATATGAATAAATGCAATAGAAACTTTTTTTATGAATAAACGAAGCATCCCAGTCCCCCACCCCTC
The DNA here is from genome assembly GCA_907164805.1 of Brachyptera putata. Taxonomy (NCBI): domain Eukaryota; kingdom Metazoa; phylum Arthropoda; class Insecta; order Plecoptera; family Taeniopterygidae; genus Brachyptera; species Brachyptera putata. The sequence goes on from OU015464.1 coordinate 17,429,861, forward strand.
TCCAACTGGAATTTACAATTTAGTATCGAAATACTACATTCGAATGCATGCAAGACAGTCGAAACATCTGCTATATCTTTGTTATCATCAGATTTGTTCCGCTCTGCAAACAATCTTTGCTCATCGATAGTTTACACAAGAAACTTATCTAATAATAAGACGATCGATTCACTTGACCATATTCTACCCAACCTCGTTATCTCCTGCTTGTACTTGTTGAACCGGGCGATGATTGGTCAAAGCTTCACTTCAGTATACGTCGTCTTACTGTTATTTTAACCTGATCGCGTGTGACTTGGTACACTAAAGCTATCCGCGCTGGATACGTATGAACGCTCTAGGTCGTCATTAATCTGCGTACGAGAAGGCGCTGCTTCCTGTATTTGTAGCTTTCATAATTTATTCCCCAATAAGATATTTAAACGATTAGAAAAAAAAAGATAAGGATAATGGAAAAAATAAACTAAGATGATGAATCAAACCTAATCTGTGAAATTACATGAAATTACGTTCCTATCGATAGATATAATCATTTACAATGAGTTTAGTGAAAGGAAAAGATATCTCGATCAATTGAAAGAAACGAAAAAAAGACTTCAGGATTATGTTGGTTTGACTAATTTCTAAGTATTTTTGTATCGTATAGTAACGGTATTTCTATGTTGAAGATGACTCACCTATCAACATAATTATAAAGCTTGAGGGTATGCTCAAGTTTAAGCTTGAGTTTAGGCTTGAGTTGATGCTTGAATGTTGGAGGTGCCATGATGTTTTTCACACTGACGAAGGTATTGTTATCATGTAGTGTAGCTGCCTTCTATCACAATCATTTTCACAGCCTTGATAGGCAATACTTGGGAATACGACGGGGAAACCCATTTGTTTATTTCCGGATGAGCGAGCTTGATTCTTAATAAGAAAACCTCGAAAGGCGTTGATCTAACATATTTTGTATTTATAATGGTTTCAACGACGCACTGGAAAGATGGTCATCATATATTGACATCATAATATGATTCATATGATTGCGATGATGGTGAGATGATGAGTTGAAAGGTCATTCTATTAGGTATTTAGGAGAGTGGAATGAAAGCGCTCTTGGCATGTTATTGAGGAAACATCCCATTATTCACTTTACCGAGTAAGGGAAACCACAAACAAAAAACTCATTCCTGAAGGATAGTCGACCATTGCTGGAATCGAATTCTGCCCTCGTAAACGACTTGGGTACCGTGGTGACTGTTTTATTGTAGTGCAAGGGGTGATTATTGGAAAAATAGTGACATCATTTATAGCCTATCCATTGCTAATCGGAATAATTGTAGTTTTATCCATTTGTACCACCGAGTTAGGTGTATATTCATACTTTTTTCAGTAGGAATTAATAGACTCGTGTAATGCCACAAAACACAAACATGTTCGCACACACACACACGAGCAAACACACGCACACGTACACACTCACTCAAGAGTGATCTATTGTACCCATTGTATTCATGAGAACTGTCCAGAAGTTGAAAAAGTATCATTCGTAAAAAAATATAATCACAATTTTGAAAAACGGCGATAAATTCATATATCTTTCTTCCTTTATATATGAAATACAATTTCATCGTGGAAAAGTAATAATACAATGTACACGTCAAAATGATATTAGGTGTATATAGCTTCGACGATAACTTACTGGGGAAATAGAGTTTCATGAAAATTTCAATGGTAATTTTCCGGGAATATTCGCAATTTAATTCTGTGTATTTGTATCATATAATCAAGAAAAATAAAATCATTTCCGTCTGTAAGCGATTAAAAGATTATTTACCGACAGGCTAACAGGCTGATCGCTCAGTCTTTGAAGCTGATAATATAAACATACATGCATTTCAATATTTTAATATCTGAATATTTTAATATTTAGTATCATTGTCTATTACTGCTATACGTCAAGTACCTTTCAAGTAAGTCTAGTTGAAAAATTAAATAACATGCGCAAAACTAATTTCTCCCTAAATGTCTCTATTTCACAGAAGATTTTGTATATCATGTCAAAAGTGAGTACAAAACATTTAATTACCCAAGTTTGGATATGACAGTAAATGTGAAAATGATTTGAGTTCACGTAGTAACGAAAAGCAAACAAATGTTCGTATATAAACTAAACTATCGTGTCATGACAAATATTTGAGGTATAATATGTAGTTTACTAGCTGATATGTAATCTCAGCTATCTTTTGAACTATTAACTACACCATACTTACATCGGATCTTTATCATAGTACAGATCATCAAATTTGAAAATATTCATCTTTAATGAAATTGTATTAATATATTCCATTCATTATGAACTCATATGGTTAAATCGTCGCCAATAATATATTTTAATATCGCTTATTATTATAACAATATACATGCATGAACAATGTCGTCTTCCCCAAGTAACCTATAGCTGTTGTTGGTTCAGCAAACAAACACTGTTTCTGTGACGTCATTTCAAGCTGATGCAATGCCTTATGTAATTGTAATAGATTACCCGGCACATTTGTTGCTGTGACAACGACTATCTTTTCCGTGTTTTGTTTTTCGCTTGATTCGCTTCTAATGGCACACAAAGAAAACGCAGATAATCGAATCGAGTCGTTTGTACGGGACATAGCTATGTTTACGTGCTACGGTATTATGTCCTGTCTTTTTCTTTCGAAGAACAACGCGTTTGTAGATAAGTTATAATTGAAACTGGTAGAATGCATCAGTCTTTATGACAACCGAAACGTAATACAGATGGAGTGGAATGAAAATTTGAAATTGCTTCAGTGAACGTTTATTAATTTCAGAACAAAGTACCTTCCTTGGCTTACTTGTACGAGAAATGTTGAGTAACGTTCGTAGAATTAGAATAGTGTATTTGTTCATTACAATGTTTGTAATACATCAATTTGGAGATGATAATATCATTTTTTCAACATGTGAAAATGTATTTAGAACAAATTGAGTATAAACATATCCGTTAGTTTAAAGCAAATTAATGATAGAATACCTAATTTGAATAATCGCATCAAGAATTATACATTAATAACGTAGACGTCTGAGATGTATGCATAATAGGGTATTAAATAAATTGATAAGTAGAAATGGTGCGATGATTTTCCTCCCTTCATTAACATGTTGGCGCTACACAATCTGGGTGGGAAATATTACTGTAAAGAGGGTTCAGTGCTATTAAAGCTTCCAAGTTGAATATTTGAACATCTCGTGATTCTCATAGTTGTATCTTAATTTCGAACTAGGTGAATGATAATTGTGATCTTGCTTTATGATCGTGATCAGAGTGTGTGTGAGAGAGAGAGCGAATAATGGTGAGAAGATAAAGAGAGAGAGGAAGAAGAGAGAGAGTGTGTGAGAGAGAGAGAGATATAGCAAAGAGCTGCGAGTTGCGGAAACCCCTGGCTTTTCGATGCAAATGAAGCTCATAAGTCATTTCCATTGAAATGGTTCTTCTCATGAAACTGGTGTGCTCTCGGTTACGAGATAGCTGCTTATTTGCCACCCTATTCGATGTCTTCTCTCTTTGGGTTGAAGATACGTCCCATGTAAGGCGTTTCCAGGGATCATTTCCATCGGAAATGCAATTAACTGGAAGACGGTTTTAAAACAGTTGGCGGAAGCGGGAAAACGGATTGACGTAGACGGAAGCCAATATACGAACATGAGATTTACAAATTATTTTGCTATTTTTTTTTCAATTTGGACCGAATCGATTCTACTGAGATATTGAATTAGGATGCGTAATCGTATCACCTTTTTTAACGCAAATTCTGATTGAACTTTCTCTGTTCATATCTAGTTCTCGTATCACTTTGTCGCAGTATCCATGTTCGGCTATTTGCTTATTATTGTGCATGAATATTCCATACGATTTTAATCTCTTTGCAGGACGACATGTTTCAGCTATATACCCAAATATAATAATAATAAAAAACAATTCGATAAAAAACGCATAAATAGAACTTATAAGAAGGCATTGAGTACAAATAAGATATGGTTATATAGTTTCGAAAATCTTATATGTTTATACTCTTATTAAATAAATAATATAATAGCCAATAGCAAACGGTAATAGCTGGATTACAATTTGCCCAGAAAGTAATTACTCTTCATTTATTTCATACAAGTTATACAGAAAAAAAACGAACCTTCCACTCAAGTCGAATGTGATTGTGCTTTTTTGCTTTGTTATGTCCTGCGACTGCCAGACAGAAAGTTAAGCTACCCAGGCCGTACTCGGAAACTTCTTCATTTGTTCGAGAACGTACAAATTATTTCTGAATAGAGTCTACTATCATTCTTGTGGGGATAAAACTGAGACAGCGATATACACATTCAATTAGGAGATATATCTTATTATACTCTAGCTTAGAGATTTACTGTTTTGAACGAAATTATTATTATCTAAGTTAGCTTGTTTAGCTGATCCGGCAGAATGTGATTCAGTGGCTCATGAATACATTATCTCATTAACTACGAAAATGAAACTTTTTTCATTAAGTTATCTGTTATTATGTACGTTTTTGATGAAAGAGCCGAGAATTTTGACATTAATCATCACTATGCAATTTATATTTTATTCTCATAATTGGCTACAATTTTCATATGCTATGATGTTTGACATCTTATTATGATGCTTTGTTGTAACGTTACTGTGATATTACTTTGTCATAAGTTACGTTGTTGTTAAATGCAATGTATGTCGCACTGCATGAGTGAGCTTCTCGTGAAAATCGTGAAGATATAGACACATGTTCAAATTAAGTCAAGTTTTTCACTACTCAATTGTGTCAATATGATGAACCATAAGTTCGGATTGATAAACCCAAAAGTTACATACTGAAAGCTCTATGACATGTAAAATGGAAAACAAACTTCAATTTATGCTTTAATATATAACTTTCCGTTGCGCCACCGAGTATATTTTGTGGTTCTCTTCTTCGTTTCATCACAAATTTAATACAATTCAGTGTTCATAAAGAACTTGAATTAGAAATGGAACTCGTTATTCTCTTGCCACATCTACTGCCAAAACGTTCAGAGGGCGACGTTTTTCTATCAAATATCTGTGGCATGAAATTGATTGACCCATTTGTTCTTTCGTTGAAAGTGTATAAATATACGTTTGAAATAATTTTGTTCAGTAACTTCGCTATCTATTGTTTTCGATTCAACAGATATATCTTTGTCTCCTTCGTCGATCTCTAGACTCACTCTCTGCTTTAATCCTAAAATCCCCAAAGTCTTAACCTTAAGTCGTAGTTTACATCCTAGCATATCCTTCGAGGGATTCCGGTACTTTGATGTATTGCTGCTCTTCTATTGTTCATTATAGAATAATATATTCTGCCTTATATGAAATTGATGTGTATTGAGAACACTCGAGACGATCTTATTGCATGAAAATTTAATATCTTCACGAATTTTTTTCAAAACTGGAGCAGACACAACTTCTTGTTTTCATCTTCAATGTTCTAACGAAAAACATAAAATATTTCAATAAAGTGTTATGTTATCCATTTTTTATTCTCTATAATACGTAATATAATTTTTGATTCAACTAAAGCTTTTCTGATCTTTTCTGAATTCTTTCTGAATTCTTTTCTGAATGTGAGTAAAATTGATGACGTTCGACCCAGTTGTACTGTCCGTGTGGTCAGTATGTGTACGTTTACTACTGTTTACATTCATATCACTTCAAACTTTGAAGACATAAGCTGGAAGACTTGAAATAATTATATATTTTTTGTGCCTAGATTTAGTTCGGTTTACGCATACATAATGTCTTATAGTTTGAGAATGTTCTAGTAATTTGAGTGTGCTGAATAAATATAAATCGAATTAATAATTATAATTCATGTAATGAAATGTACTGTCAATGTTAATCGCTGAATGTAAATATACACGGAGTCTAATTTATAGGGATTCACATTAAAAGAATTGGGATTAATACGTATTTATTTTAATATCTATTTGTTTTGGTCATGTTTTTCTGTTCAAATGGATCAGCATTTAAAATGTATACTTACTGCTTGAAAGGTTTTTACAAAGGGATGAAAAGAATCTTCATACTACAAACGGATTAATGTTCTCTGAGTAATTTCTTGGTTCATACATGATGTATATAGTATACATGATGTATACATTATGTATATCGGTGTGCATATATTTACCGACTATGAAAATTCATTTCCAAATTATGGATTTACTTTGATGGTTTCCGGCATTTTGTGTGAGTGAGTGTGAGTACTTTGTGCTTCCTAGCATTATCGAAAGAAATTATTTTAAATTCAAAATTGATAGCATTCATTTGATTGTTGTTTTTGTTGAATAATGTATAAAAGGCATCTAATCGCCACAAAGCAACAATCTGAATAATTTCCACATTTCGGATTTGTTCATACCCCAGAATATCAGATGTTATTTCAAGGCCCTTATTTCAAGCTTAAGCCTCTCTGATTGGTAGTTGCTATGGTGATGTCTGTTTTTTTCATTCCTTAGGATTAAATACTCCTATTTTGGACCTAATTGTGTATTCTGGTGCTGAAGAGAATCGAGTTTTCTCTCTGTATAGTTTCATCGTGTCCATAGTTACACCATAGCCATAGTTATTATTTGCATGTGTACGCATTATGCGCGATTGCGTAGACTTGTGAGACTTAGGGGATTCATACAAGACTGAGCATTATTTACATAAATATTGCACCACATCGAGCCAACCGTTTCAATGCTCTAAGCTGTAGCTATACCTCAATTCAAGCGGGTCGAAACCCTCGAGAACTAATGTTAGTGGTTAGGCAAGACGGAATATCGAAACCGTCATTATGTCTACATGGAAGTAACGGCTACGGTATGGTTGCATGTAGAACTTTACGAGTTCGTCTCTTAAGCTGAAATGGTGGAGGTGCCTTGAAATTATTCACATTGACGAAGGTCGCTATATAGCTGTAATACTAAATTGCATTTATTTTTACGCTTGATATTTATTCAACTTCTTCTCTCAAACATTTTTACATATATTTTTATGACTTTTACTGTTTTGATCCGTGAATCTTGAAGGATACCCGAACAACAAATAGGCCCTTATATATTGGCACCTTTGTTATAGACTCACGTTCTAATGAAATTCTAATCGTGTAGTATATATCTTTTCCTCTGTTGAAACCGTGGCACTTTTTTACGTGGTTGGTATAACTCTTACTTTTACAAGCTTACATGGCTGCCGAGTTGAATAAAAACCTCTCGATAGTAAATAAAGAAATGAGAAAATAGCCTCCGTTGTAAATCGAATTTTCCAAAGATCATTCAATAAAAGTTTGACGAGACATAGGTGACTGCTGTTTTTTACTTTTCTTTCGAAATAGTTTCTTATTTCTGAAGAAGTTTCTTTCATTCCTTGACAAATCCATAATCTTTTAGATCGTTTCTCTATCTCACGAAGTTTAGTACTTTTTCTATCAAAACATTACTGAAACTTTATTGTATTTCTTTCAACACCGGATCAAAACATAGAAATGTTTTCGTATATCAATGGTATTATTTCATAATATAAACACATAGAAATGTTTTTCTATATACCAATTGTCTTTAATTTATATGTGCCATACATTATTCAATAATTCAAGTATTCATTCATGTATTCATTTATTCATTCAAAATCAGCAAATTAAGAGTGGGTCATTTATCAAAATTGATTCATCAATAATCTGAATTGAATTGACATATATAGGTAATCATATGAATATATACAATTGAAACATTGAAATTTGTTCCATATTACTTTATGTAGTATTGTAATATGTATATAATCAAATTGTTGTGTCTTTCATAAACTCATTATACATTCATTGTTGCACTATAACATATTTTCCATAGAAACTGCGTATCAACCTAACTGCATATTTATATAGCTGCATGGGCCTAAAGCACTCATACTTTGTTTGCATCTTTTGAAAGGATTTATCATCCATCTATTGGCAAGCTTCCATGCAACACTTTCACAACTATACATATACATATCCAAGTACCTTTTCGTGGTTTCCATCAAGAGGTTCCCTTTCCAACTAATTTACTATTCTATATGTTTATTCTCTTTACTCGGTTCCACATCTTTTAGTCACTCGAACCACTTTCCTTGACGTGATTTTACTTTTTGTTGTGCACGTTTCTCGTTTGTTTGTTGCTACGCGACGAGATTACGTCTTCATCGTTCCATATGTGCATCATTTTCCTTTGTTTCGTCTCCTCCTTGGCTACTCTTTGCTCGCACAGACGAAAGGCCACTTTTACAAATCAACCGAAAGCTTTTTGTTGCATCTCTTTTGCCTTTTATTTCGATGCTTAGACTGGAAGCTTTCTTTACGGATCACTCTGCGAATTCGCAAAACCATACAGTCTTGTGTGATCTCTTCCTTTGTTAACGCTGTCTCAGGCTGTCTTTTAATGTTTGGTTCTATATATCGTTTTTTTATCCAGTGTGCCAAATTGTCCGACTTGAAGCATCTTCATAGACCATAATCTCGATGAACAAAGTATTACTGATATAATTTCAATTAGTAATCGATAATATTTTCCATATTCATTTCGGCATTTCAAAAAGCAATGTCTGATACCGTTCCGGTACATCATTTTGAGGTTCAAACAATGAAATGGCATGCAACCGTCAGGTTTTACACTTTATGCTGAACCGCGCCATGGATCTTATCACTTGACATTATTTTTATACGACCCGTCTCGGAAAATTTGACCATATATTTTAATGATCGTAATATCTTGACTTGTCTCCTCACTTGAACATTTTATTCATTTGAGAAATAAAAATTATACCCAACATTGGAAGTAGATTATATATTAAATGAATTATATTGCTCACGCGTTATTATAGTAATTTATTTACCGTATATAGATAGATACACAACTATCATCTGTGGATTCGTTTCCGATATGTATTTGTATAGATGTATGATATGTACGATACTTTTTTCTATTTGCGGTAGAGAATGCTCGAGTTTTTAAAAGAAGAACGTCGAGTACCGAACTTCCGTGGAATAAGGTTGCTGCTAACTCAAGTATAACTTGACTCGACGAGCTCGAGAATGTACTAGTTTCACGTGTTACGCAAACACTTATCTCGAGCTATGCAAATAGCTAGTAGTTGGATGCGCTTCATCTATATAAGCTTGCAGTATGTGTTTCCAGTTCATACTTTGAACTTCATCTTGCTGCATTTAAAGCTTAGAAGCATGTTACGGAGATCTCTGAATCTGGTTTGATGAATTATAGCAAAGTTATTAAAACAATATGTCGACATAACAATTCAAATTATGTAACAGCATACCCGAAATGAAACTTTGTTGATATGTTGTCCTCTAACTTGGATATTGAACATAGTTTTAAGAACGATCGAAGTGTTTCTTATCTGAAAAAGATGTTTTATTTTCAATTTAATATAAATTAACTTGAACCAAGAGCGAAACGATTATATATTATATCATATATATATATATTGACGTGTATAATATTATGACTATGTTGGACTAATATATTTAAATACAAATGCTATTATTGTAGTTTCATGGTAACCCGAACTACACCCAATCTTATTTTTCATCTATCTCGGAAAATGAGACGCAATATGTCACACAATATATAAATACCTGTAACATGATAATAATATTTCCTACTTTATAGAAGTTGAACTTATAATCGGTTCAGCAATTCTAAATTATACAAAACATCATTTTCACACTTCACGCATCATACAGAGCAACATATTTCAACATATTAAAAGCATTCTACACATTTTAATTACAGTACCTAATACTTTTTTGTTTGACTTTTGAGCGAATCGTGATTTTAAGGCACATACACTTTTTTATGCGGTCGGATTTCGTCACGTTATCATGCTTGCGATTTATTGCGGATACGTTTTGACTGGTGAATACGTTTTGACTGTTGAATACGTTCTGATCACGTCTGAATGAGTGTAAACGGCACTACAGGTTAAAATGAACAGAATTCGTCGAGCATGAAAACCAACAAAAGTTTCCAGTTGTGTAGTTATGTTGTAGGCGTATTTGTGACGCATCTGAGTGTAGTTCTAATTGAGCCCACATAATTCCTTGTCATATTAAGATACTTCGAAAGAGTATAACGCATGCTCGATTACATCGATCTGTAATTTCTGAGAAATTATAACTATTGTACCGTGTATCTGAGAAAAATGTATTGCCGTTCAATATATAAAATACACTTTGTACCATTTTATCATTCTCCAAGCACAAAATTCATCATTCCCGTAATCTATAATCTATAGTAATGAACAAGATTATGATTCTCAGATTATTTTCTGTACAAGTTTCACCTGACAGCTTGAAATATAAGAAGGAAATTCTTAAATAGTCAAGTGTAGTGTGTGTACTGAAAACTTGTGGGCGTGAAAACAACAAAGTGTAAACAAAACTTCAAACTTATTTAACGTCGTACAAACGTTGACGTGTTCGAGGTGTGTTTTAGGCATATGTAAACGACGCGTTAGAACAGCAAGGGTGGTAAATCGTCGCGACGCACGGTCATAAATATTACTTTTCGCGCGTGCATAAATCCGCATCGCGATCCCACGTACCTGACAGTGCAGCTATTTCTTAAGACCATCCTGGACATAATCTCACCGGCAGCTAGTTCATGAATCATATATACGGTATGAAACGTTTTCAGAGATAAAACACTGTGAACCCGAATGAATTATTTCGTGTGTCCAAGTGGGATAGAAATTTGTCTCTTTGCTCTTTATTGAATATACATAGAAGTTCCTTGTGAAAACTAGAGGTATTGAAGAACTGCAAAATTTATTATTATTTCTCAAATGAGCTGATTTTGAGTCTGAATCTATTATTTCAACATGTCATTTAGTTTATTTGACGTTATCGTATCCGATGTCAGGTAAGAAAATCGTTCTCTGTGTTTCTACATAAACTGTGTTATCGGCACTAATACATTATTGGAGATGACCACACTGACATTGATTTATGCTCAATATATTCTCTTCACTGGCGGTTCCTAACCACCTTTTCCAGCGTCCCCAAGACTGAGCCAAACGTAGTTGATCATTGAAGTTTGCCATTAACCAATCCATTCAATAATTCACGTTTATGTTCTCACTTTCAACTATACATTCCCACATTCCATTAACATAATGTTGAAATAATAGTATGTTTTGTGAGCCTGTTTTCTTCTTGTACATTCTGCATGATTTCTCCATATATTATATGGAAAACAATAATTGAATATAGATCTACATTCAACACATGTTGAATATTCCATGAAGTTGGATGCATCAGCATTGATAGGTTCGCAATACCAGTGGAGGTATTCATATACATGCTCGGAAGTAGGTCACTGAGATTATAAAGCTACATCACTCATGTATACACATAGGAAAATACTGTATATGCTTGAGAAACCATATTGTCTCAGTACTTGTGCCGAACGATTCCTTTCCTTTTGCTCGCCAAAAGCTGTTTTTTGGCGATCCATCCGTTTTTCTCGTCTGCTCGCCTAAGCAAAACAAGTTGGCGATGCGAGAAATCGCGTGTAATACCCGTTTGAAGTCAGACAAGTCAGATAAAAAAATATTATGATAAAAAAAATACGTTGCGATATGATTTTAAGGGAAGAGCTTTGTATGTGTGTACTTTGTAATTAGAGTGCAAACAGGTATAAACAGTGTTATTACATATAATTGGACATCATATATAATTGGATACTAACATGAATTTGAAGCTATATCTAAGAGGTGGACTTTTTAGAAATATCTTTTTGTGACGTATAAGTAATTGGAATTATTTTTAATTAAAACGAAATGAAAGTTATGAATTGAATATTATCTGCTCTCGTTCTGAAATGAATTGCGAGTTAACAAAGTTTCATGATTTCAAAAAATTACTAGAAGCTAAATTTAGTTTGTCATTTTGTTATGAGGAAACGAGAGTTAGAAAAATTACAGATATACAAAATTCGATTATAAACTCGATTGTAAAATAGCTCAAGGATTTCGATAGGCATAAACACCGTGAATCAGATCTCATATAACTCAAGCCATGTAACGTATATATATATATATATATATATATATATATATATATATATATATATATATATATATATATATGTATACTCACATTAGTCACATTGGAATATATATCGATGATTATATAACATACTCGCATTTAATTGGTAGGCCCTGTATATATTGAACGAAAAATTTGAATAAAAAAGAGTTGTCAATTCTTTCAATTCCGTTTTAATTTACACGCTTCACGCATTATGTTTTCATGATATTCTGGGCAACCACATTCAGAATTAAAATGTTAATATAACAACGAAGTGTTCTAATATTATCATAAAAATATGATTTTCAATTGTTCTATTGTTTTCAATTCTTAGATGAGCCAGTTTGTTCTGTAAAATTTTCTAGATGGAAATTCTATCTGATAAAGTAGTATCTCATCATACTTCTTACCTCGTACCAAAGAAGTGGTTGTATTAACAGTGATTTAGACTCAGAATTCAACTGTCTTTAGGGTCTACTCACCTAAACTAATTTTCCTGAACATCATTCTCTCACATTACTGAATATGAAAGCTTTTGTAACATAATAATCCTGTAATTTGAAAGATTGAATTCCTTTCAGGAATGCAACCTACCTATAGACATAATTAAATCATATCTTATAATATGGCCGAGTGAGTTATATGCCGGCGGCGGGTATTGCAAGCGTCGGTGTGTGACGACGCGATGTCGGCGACGCCATTAACTAGACTGACGAGTACACTGGAGACCTTCGTTTGAATATTCAAACCAATTACCATTCCGTTTTAAAACATTGTTACAAAGTGTCGGAATGGCCGAGGTTACATTAGTAGACCTATATTAGGATGAAATATAATTTCATTTTTCGTTCGGTAATATTCATCGTATATTATTCACAGATTGGTAATCAAGGAACTAATTTAAAATTGTAATTTGTTTAGTTGATTCGTTTATATTCGGGGTTACTCTGAAGTAGACTGAAATCGTGCTTGCAAATTCCGAGAAACACTTCTATTAGATTAGCATTGACTTAGTCTTTAGCTGAGCCAACGTCACTTGAAGCCTGAATGAATGGAGAACTACGTCTACATACAAGCATAGTAGGTCTGGATAGGTCTCATATATTTTCTCCCTTGATAGTATTATTAGCGAACTTCTGATCTTATATGATCTGAGATTATGTATGACTTTCTAAATACTTCAACTTCGTGCTTGTTATGGCATTCGATTTTGTATGCGGATTATGATGATGCACTCACGTCATTTGACAATTTCATAATTCACACACAACATATTTTTCGTTTGAATAATTCTCATTTCGACGCGAAATAATAAATGATATAGTATTTGATTACACGTTACTATTGATATAGATGTATAATTGATAATAACATCGACCGTACAATGTCAACACTATATAATATATAGACTCATATATATATACATTCTTCTTCGAATTGCATTATATTATAGATGCGTTCACAGGCCCTACGTCATATCTTGATGTGCATCGTAATGTGGCTTACAGCGTCTTCGTGTATAGTATAATCAAATATAATCAAATATAAAATTAAGCTGGTAATATATTCTACCAGACATTCTCTAGATTGAATACGCTGCAACTTTGCAGACTATATTATTTTTTCATATCGATCATTTCATGATAAAGGCATTATGCCTCTGTATCCCGCGTTATCTCAGTCATAGGACAGGTGCTCGCATAACTGACATACCAAAATGTGTTCAATTCAGTAATGATTCAGAAAAACAAATGATGTTTGACATGAAAGACAACAAATAACTAAGCTGCATTGTATTCAACTTGTCAAGAAGTGTGTATGTTTTGTAACTTCGTATTTATTCATCAATTAATTTAAACAGTAATGATATTGTTACAATCAGTCATGAAGAATAACATGTTTATTAATTACGTTTAGACTGTATTAATCTGGATCAGCGCAGCAATCATTCGAGAAATAAGTTTCATTAGTTACCGTATTTTAATAATAATAGCGTAAATGTGGAAAGCTATAAATTAAATGCATTTCTATGTCAGGTCTGTATTCGATGTTGATGAATTATATTATGAAGAGTTCAATCTATGAATAATTTTTAACCAAGCCGAATTTAAATACCAGTATTTATTTTTTGGTGAACATTGAATTGTTGGTTTGGAAAGACAAGCCGTTTTTCTTTATATTTTCAGAAATGAAAAGTGTTAACAGTTGAAAGAACGCATACATTTATATTTCTGTACCAGAATAATAGCAATAGTTCAGTCCCTCAATAACAGTTCCTACTTTTATATTTCAGTTTCAACAAATTCAGAAATAAATCAGTCTTTTGATATTTCTGTGTTCTTCACAGCTTCTTTGATTTAATTTCAGTTCCAACTTATATTTTCAAATATATATTTCTTTGAAGTGCAGCAAATTACTGTTGCATGTATTGACGGAAATGTCAATATGACTTGCAACTTCCTTGTGTATACCAAAAACAAATAACACATACGCATCCTTCTTGTCTGCCGTGGTTTCGTATTCAAAACTTATTATATCAGCGGTGGAAAAGAATTTATAGACTATGAAGTGTAGGAAAATTGCATTCTTTTCTATACTGCATTCCTAAATGTATCTCGAACAATGTCATATGATATGGTCGCTTTTCCCATAGCTGGAAATCGTGCTTCGAATACTCACGAATAATAATTATTAAAGGTGTCATTTCATTTCCCGATAACTTTTCTTATATATTGTATGGGAATATTTTTCATGAGAAAAATTTCTTTCATTCTTATTATATAGGGGGCCTATACCTATATAGTTTGTGTTCCATTCCATTTCCATCTTTATTTTCATCAAATCAAATCATACTATATGTTTTCGTATTATATTTCTCTACTATGTTTTCCTTCTTCAAATCAAAACTACCAATAGGGGAGAAATAAACAATATCGAAACAACGAAAATGATGCTATATAAATACGATTGGTTGGGTCTAGAATAGTCTATATAGTTTTTTTAAGGGGCTCGTAGTGAATATATTGCAACAATAGGCGTGTAATAAAGTAATAAACAATATCTCCCTCTTAAAAAGCGACTTTCCGTTTTATGATGTAGGTCTACTTTCAATTTGGTTATTCAATTCAATGTGTATTTTCGTGCTTTGATATATTTGTCAAAGGAAAATCAATTCCAAATCCTGGCACCTCCACCGCTTTTGCAGTAAGCAGAGTGCTCTTCAATAACGAATCATTTGATACAATAGCTACTCTGGATGTTAAATGAAATGGAATAACTATTTGCATAGGGGATCCATATAATTACATTTCAGTGAACATGAAATTTACATACGATAGCAATACATATTCTTAAAGTGCATTTTGTTATATAAAGAAATGAATATGGATGTTTAGTATTAATATGATCTCCTAAACAAATTTCAAGTTTCTTTATGTACGTGAATATTTAATTGTATCTTTATATTTACATACCGTAAATGTGTTTTCCAAGTAGTAACGCACCACAGTGTCTACAATAATGCTACATCATGTGACGGTAAAATAGTACTCTACGAACTACTTTATCGTCGTTATTTCACCTCACGGTCTGCGAGTGCACTGGAAAACGACATAATTTAAATGCATTGTTTTTAGGTTTATCTTTTATAGACGTATATGCACAATCTACATTGTAATGTTACTCGCATTAGGCCTACGTATAATATGTTAATTTTCAACATATATTTAAATGACACAGCATTTTATCTTATCATGCATTATAGCATACAAATAACTTTTATTGTTCTATGATAAAATTATTATGATGAACATGAACTATAAGTAAAACTCTTTCCTCTCATTGGATAGCCGTGAAATCCTATGTGCGATGTAACTAAATTGACTACCAGACAGAAAAGATATTTTTACTTTTGTATCAGCTGTAATAGTAACTAGAAATATTGGTGGCAAACAAGTTCGTACCGAAGAATGATTGTGGAGGATAATATTTGGAAGATATTGTTTCCCGCGCTCCCATGCCAGTTTTTGTCCAAAACTGTTTGTTTGCATTGAAAGCCTGTATGAATGTTTCTACATTTCAAACGAATTCATTAATTTTACATACTGTAAACTTATCTTCCAAAACTGAATATCATGTTTCAGTTTCCAACCCATGTGCAAGGCGATGAGCTGCCTATCACATATACGCTCAGTATGTAGGTTTATATATATATATATATATATATATATATATATATATATATATAATCTTGAACCCAAAACTCCGTGACCCGGCCTTTTAATGAATATTCAGAACATAGCCTCGGACCCAGCTGGTATGCATATGTCCGATTAATATTACGTAGAGAAGCTCAGCGTGTATCGCGGGAGGCCTATGCACAGCAATTGCGCTGCTGGTATATTGTGTTTCGAATCAAAATCGTACTGCGTTACGTCGCAAACAGAAAACAAGTCGATGTTGTTTGACGTAGTTCGAACTAGTTTGAATTTATAATACAAACTATACTAAACAGTCGTGAATTATCATTTTCATGTGGCTAGTATATACTGGGGGTGAAGGGTGATCCTTAAATTAAAATCATTTCTTGTTGGTAGGATTTAAATTTGATTGTGACTCGACCCGTTTCATATACATCGTGAGAGATTGAAGAGAGAGGTACGAATGTCAAAGAGATGGTTTAATTAGTAACTATGCTACCTTGTTATGGTAATTCTCTTGGACTAGAATGTTACGCTTTAAGCATGCTGAAAGAGATTTCAAGCTGTGTGACGCGGGAATTAAGCGCTACAAACAAGATGTCGACTTGATATGTATTTTCAAGCATTATACTGTAGTTTTTAATTTTATTTAATACATTTTATCGAAATTATTTCTGACTTATTCATCGGAGGATTTTATATACGAGTCTGAGTAAAGCATATACGTTATTGAAAAATTGCTCGTCCATATTTTAAGGAATAATAAAATGGAATATATCATATTCTTCATCTACTAACATAACAACGTTGAACATCTCATATTGCCATCAAAATCTCAGAGGGAACTGATGAAACTTTATTTTTACATACATACATTTTTTTATTATTACATATACTTTTCTAGTGTGTAGACTGTAAGTTGAAGTCATATTGACTTCTATACTGGAAAATTCTAAAGTGTATTTTTCTACCAGTATATTATACTGGTCACTAATGAGAGGCGTGGATTATCGATAGGCCACCTAGATATATTCTCCATAGTGTATCATCATTCATCATATCATATATACCCTGATGGGTATTACCGAAAATCTCACGTGATAAACAGCTCACTTGATTGGATATTGTGATTTTGGCTCTTGTGGTCTGGTCAATCACTAGTGGTCAATTACAAGGCTGTGAAACTTTCCGAGAAGTTCATTATGTTAGAGAAGCCAAACAGTACAGCCTCCCCAATAATGTATACACTGACTATTCAATTATTGTAATTAATTAAATACTAAATTTTAAAAAATGAGAGATAATTCAAAATTTGTTTCCTCATGGTAGTGTGATTTCTTCTCGCGTCTGTACTATTCATTTTAACTAGTCATTCCTCTATATTGATTCCTTAATTTTTGTATTTGATAGAAACATTGGAAAAACAATTTTCTGTGACATGCAAATATCAGTAATGTCGATTAGATTCAACCCGTATTCGCATGTTGTCACAGTTCCATAACAATTCAATTTGTTACTATTTCGGAGCTTCTTCTGGCTGTAATAGGTTTGAAACTAAAAGATATATCAAAGGTCAGAGAATAACCGAAAAATAGTTTTGTTCTACACAAATTTAGGTATCGTTAAAACAAATGCATGCAAGTAAACTACGAGATAGGTACGGATAATTTTATTGTTGTGAGTAGCCTAAATGAGGAACATCGTAGGCAGGACGTCCAAGCTTTTCTTCAATGGATATCTTCAATTCATTGAATACGTTACTAGAATGTTACCAGAATGTTAAAGGAAACTATATCTTGCATTCCGTTGTTTGTAAATAACTTCAACTTGAACTTAACATTTATATGTATTACTACTACGACTTAAAGTCACTGTATATTTTCTCGTGTACGAAAAAGAAGTCGTGATTTGTTTGCCGGTTTACATGCAAGCTACTTATACAATTCCGTATGCTCAACACGGAAAAATGTGGAACTACCAACTTCCTAGATACATAATTTCATGAATTTGTTCTCGAAAAAGGACTCCTGTAGAGAATACACATTGCTGTCAGACATCTTCTTATTGTTGAACTAATATAGTTGAAAATACGATGCCATTATTCACTGTTATAATGTGTTTTACTATAACTTCTGTTTCTCTTCTTTTCTAGGTAAGTGATCACAGACTATTGAACATTATTGATGATGCCTATAACACAGAACCGATCATCATTGCGCGATTTGGTAAGTCCAACTAGGTTCACAAAATCCACTGCGTTTCATATTTATTGAAAAACACAAAACTGCTGGTTGTGTGACTAATATGCTGACGAATATGCAAATTATAAATTGGCAATCCGTTTGATTGACGGCCGTCATCATTCACAGTAATTTATATCCCCTTTTTGAATTACGACTTGTGTATTTTGATTTGATATGGGGGTTACACAAAATGACCGTGACTTTTTAATTCATTTAGTTTTCAATATTGATTCGTAATCAATGAACATTCGATCGAATCTTTTTGATTTAGCTATAAATATAGTCACCTCAATATTTTCACAATCAATAATTGCATACCTTGAATGGACTTATTAATTATTCTATATCCCATATACACCGATTATGTTACATTATGATAAAACGTTGAAATAATAAATATTTTGACTCAGGACTGTTTTCTGAGGAAGTATCATTTAACGTAGACATGTGGTGAGGATTAGAATGATTCTCCACAACTTTATGTCGTGTACAATATGCGCCTAGTTATCTCATACGAAGGGTTAACTGTAACCACTAACCTCAAGCCCTTGGTTTTCGCACATTCCCTAGCGCGCGCAATTCGAGTTACAAAAGGGTGAGAGAGAAAGAGAGAAAAGAGAGAGAGGGAATGTTAACCCTTGTGACCCAACTAAATGAGTGTCCTCAACACTTACACGACGGCGGTTGTATAAATTAGTACTCAAAGCAGCCGCTTGGTGACGCTGATTTATTTGACTACATATACGTATAGCGATTATATGTTGATTTACCTTGCGTACTTCAATGATGACGTTTATAATTCCCGATGTCACAACTCGGAATCAAATTAGTCATATATATATAGTCATTAACATAATAAGATTTGTTTCAATAGTGGCGAAACTGGGCAGTGACCAAATATACTCGCTGATACTCCGGAGTGATTCATGGAAATATCAAATGGACATGTAAAACGGATAAATACATAATTATACCACATATCAATAATGACGCCTATCTTTTTCTTTGTTATGTAATTCAATTATAGAGAGTAAAATGTACGAATTCTCTAAACTAAATCACAGTGAGAAACCTATCACTATAGAGAGGGTAGAGTATCCTGTAACGATCACTTTTATTTATTTGTTTCCTTCTATAAGATAACCTATCGTATATTGCCCAGTTCTCTGTCGTTCATGCACTTTCCGTTCACACGAGAGTATACGTAACCAAATGATGTGTATACTCGACAAATATATTATGGTAATCAGAATATGAATTTCTCTCAACAAAATTCGCAAATCATATCCAACTAGATCGAACTACAAGTAAATTCAATCAACGATCACATACGAAACGTGGATTATCACGGTCTTCTAATAGCGATCGGGCACTGTAATCATGTCAATGTCATCCAATTGGCCGTGGAACGACGCGTCAGTTACGAAATACGTTTACGCTCTAACTATATCACTTATATATCATTCGGTAGCCGGATGAGAGGTACTGGTTTCAGTCTAAATAATGGAAATCATAACCAGAGTACAAAAATGGAAATAGAATCAATACTAGTCAAAGCACTCTGAATAATTTTCAATATAATTTTCGTATTCGTAGAAGAGTTGGAAGAGGAGGAGAGATGGTAGTAGATTGACCCTGATTCTGAAAGGGATGACCTGGTTATTAGTGTGATTGCTTCTTTCATCGTGAACTAGTATTTACCTTGGATGTATTATTTTTATTCGGTTTTTATAGTGTCTTTTGCCAGAATAAGTTTTATTCATCTTAATAACATATTTTACGGTCTTTTATATCAGTTCACCATATCTACCGTTAGATGTGTTCAGTTATTCATCACTTTTAATCCCCCCCGCCCTCTCTACATTTAGTTATGGAATTTATTTTGTGATTGACAAAATAAGAAATAGCCGACATTTATATCAAAATAAGCAATAACCCACGTGTATAGGCCTACAGAAGTGAAATAAGTTATATTGGAAAATGTATCATGATTGAAATAGTGAACTGCATGTGGAGACAAGCCTGAGTAGCTGTGATTTGAGCCTCAAGCTTATATAGTATATATGCACTATACGTGTTTGATAACATTTCACTCTTCATAAGTTTCAAGTTTTTTGTTTCATTCAAGAAATTACATTTGATGAAAATATATCAGTTACATGAATAGTCAATATAATTAAACTTTTCGTATTATACCTAACAGAAAAATCTGATACTATCATTTTAGATGTATCATATGTATCATATCATGTATCGTCCAACTTGGTGTGTCCTAGCTAGCAATTACCAACTCGGTTTTTGGTTTACGCTTTTATGAACGAGCATACATTGCATTTGCATTGTTCATGATCTAGAATTACTGCATCATCGAACCACCGTGGGTTGCACTCAGCTCGTTATTAGCCTTCGAGGCCGAGGGGAATTTCGCAGAGTTTACTCTACTGGGACTATTCAGAACACAACCGTTGTTACATGTATTTAACTGGATCACGTAGAAACTGAACGAATTTCGAACAGGAAACCATAAATCCGCTCATATACGGTTGTAGCATTATAGGGCGATACACACACTCACACACACACTTATATATATATATATATATATATATATATATATATATATATATATATATATATATATATATATATATATATATATAATTATATAATTATATATATAATTAAGTTGAATTAGTTTGAATGATCGTGTTAGTTAATTGAACCAAAGAACAAGGATGGAGATGTGAATACAGTGTTGTGTCTTTGGGATATGGTTTGGTTAAGTTCTGTGATATACGTTATCAATGGTAACTGTATTACTCTGGTGGAATATATATATATTTATATATATATATATATATATATATATATATATATATATATATATATATATATATATATATATATATATATATATATATATATATGGAAATAGTGAAATTTAGCGGATGAAATATTGTTTGAATTGACTGTAACATTGTTTCGACAGTGTGAGAAAGTGTGTATAATTTAGTAGTGCATATACAGTTTCGCATGCAGTAATTGCTGTTAAAACTTGAAAAAGAGTTTATTATTTTATTGTCGATCGATGTGAACTAAGCTCTAGTAGTGGCGTGGAACATCCACGTGATTTTCGTTCTATTTTTAATAATTTACTAATCCGAACTCCATTTATTGAACATGATAATTAATAATGCGTTCGCCTTCTATATACAAAAAATACATTTTTTTGGAAACTGTGTAGAGTTCGGATGTGAAAAGTAATTTTTTCTCAAGCCAACACAATATTTCTGGTATTGGCTGACTTTTGTCTCCAGATGAATAATACATTACTTCTGATTGGCACCAAATATAGCCATATGTGATTAGAAATAAACTCAAATTCACCATCTCATCATTATTTATCATTTACTCCCATTTTCATAAAATAATAATCACACTGAAAATTGAATTTCTTTCGTGCCTCTGAAGATACTTCACTTGTTCATCACAATTAGGACCGAGCAAAACTGATAACGCCATCTATCCTATACAGTCAACAAATGAGTTGTTTGTAACTGTTATTCGTGTAATCCACTCTCTGAACTATTGGCTACAAACAACTGACTACTATTTAGTCTTTGTGGCAAGAGTTGAAGTTATGTAAACTGGATATGGAACTGTACATACACCACTTATAAGTGCGCTCTTATCCACGTAGTTAATTAACTAAATAATCCTATTTAGCTCTGTTAATTGGAATGTTGCATGTATGGCAGTGAAACAGATAAAATAGAGAACTTACATAATGCATGAAAATAGAGTAAAGGTAAACAGCAAATTATGAAAAGGTTTCTTCAATGTATTTTACTTACATGTTCATTTGTTATAATTACTATCGTGATAAACTCAAATGGAAAGTAACTTCAAGTATAATAATATAGAAATAGGATAGCCGTCCATTCATTTCTAAATTATAATCAAATTATCTACTTGAAGCTTTGTTGGAGTTTGCTAATCTGTTACAATTGAAAACGCAGTCATGGCGTGAATTTCGATCTTGTTTGTGTGTATATATGTGTGTGTGGTTGTCGCTCGGTTTCTATAGGCGAAATTATTAAATCGTATTAAATCAGAATGGAGAAGCTTTCTGCCCCCTTGAAGACGATAAAAGCCCTCTTGGGTCCACACGGCTGCCTGGATGTCCGGATATGCGATAGTGGAGCGTGAAAACGTTAGAAGCTAGCTACTAGCTAGCTGACCCAGCTAGGGTAGGCAACAAAATAACAATAAAGTATGTCAGATCTCGACCAATCCAGTTGACATAATAAATAGCACACTTTGCACAAGCCGCGAAATGTGTAGATGTGGTGAAGGTTGGACTATTCTTGACATTCAAAAACGATTTTGCTTTATTTATTTGTTATACTTTTTCTCGTGAAAAATATTTCGCTTGTTATAAATAGTTATTTTATGGGAAAAAATAACCTCGGGTCATAATAATAGTAAGAAGTGGCAGTGATATTGAAAATGTTTTGGGCGGTAAAGATGATTAATAGTGTATACTGCAAAGAGGATCAACAGAATTAAGTGTGCCTATATTGGTATAGGTCCAAATTTATTGTTATGTTCGAAGATTCATTTTACTTCTGGCTGACGTATTTATGTTTTCTATTATAGGCTTTATACTTACTTGCCTCGTGATGTAGGTTCGGTACACTGACCTTTGTTATTGGCAAATATTTTGAATGGATCCTAGATTTACGTTATAATGACAACATTTCGAGTTAATCAAGTATCGTCATGTTTTTTAGATATGAAAAAAATGATTTTCACAAAATTCATCTCATCCTAGGCTCGATCTCACGGTATCATGATAACATATTCATCTATTGTCATGAGATGCATAGAAGTACAAACGAAGAAAATTTAAATTCATATATGTAGGCGTCTGGCGTATATATATATATATATATATATATATATGTATATATTTAATATCATATATATATATATATATATAACATGAATCAAGTTTGATCTAGCTATTACTGAACTAGTGTAAATTTTCAAATAATATCTGAAAACGTATTTTTCCGTATACATAGATATGAATTGAAAAGTCTTGTTTTTCTACCCTGTGTTCCTCATCGGGGCGTCGTCGCAGCAGTGACGGACGTACGCCCGCGTTTATCGCCAGCTCTTCTCGGCGCGTCGCGGCGCATTATTCCGGCGTCGGTCCGAGACACCGGCTACATGCATGGCTAGGAGTCGAGAGAGTTGGTAACGTGTTATTGGCATGTGACTAGTGGTGACGTCAGGACTAGTATTGTGCTCGAAGACGAGTTGCTAAAAACGTTAGCACTCAAATAATCGCGATTACGACTAAATATGTTTCGATAATGACGATGTGATTTTCATAAGTGTTGACATAAATGTGTTATTTCAGTGATTTTTTTTTTTTTGACAATCTTAAATGAATTTTTGAATGTTTTTGACGGAAGTGTATATGGATTAAAATCTATTATGGTTCTAATTTGAATGTTATATACGATACCACAGTGATATGAATAAGGAATAATATCACGGAATCCTAAAATGTAAAGTATATATACAAAATGTGTGAATGTATGTTTGAACGTGTGTATGTGTGATGAAAATTAATTAACTCGTTTCTTGAAGTGCAGATATTTTGATGCAGATATTCAATATTATGTGCATCCACTGGATGATAAAATTTTATGATTTTATTTTCGTATTCCGTTTTTTCGTAAGTTTCTTACAGTCGAAAAAATGTCTATGGAAATAATTTACTTTCAAAGTAATAAATATTAGGTCAGACATTGATTGGGTTATTAAGGAACTATGTCAACCAGGTCATATTATTAAAGTATCACATAATTCGTAGGTATTTTGGTTTTCGATGACAGGTAGCTTCACACATATTATCATCTTTCAATTTTCCGAAAAATGTTGAAAAAAATATTCAAGACTACGATATGTCAAGTTTATAAGTTTAATATCACCGATTTTATCTAAATTCATAAATCTATATATACATTTCCACAAACTAACCTGCATATCTTTCTCCTCTTGTTGTGAACTTTATTAATGCTCACGATGTTGCTGAAATTGTAATCGAGTGCGCCTAGCATTGCTTACTTTCCTAAGCTTCGAGCTCATTAGGTGCGTGCCTTATTTCAACTTTCAAACATTGAGGTTCGTTAAAAGTTAAATCTGTACCACACACTAAGCGTTTCCTACTTCACTCGTATGGCTTTCAGACTTTTCATGCTCAGGGAAATGGAATATCACTTCAACTATGCTTCAAACAGTACCACGAAACTTCTATCTCTCTCACTGACAAAACTTTCTCGTACAATTAACGTAAATAAACATTAACACACTCATCCCTTTCGGGTTATTTCGTATCTTATGGCATCGTATTACATTGTCAAGTGCGTTTCAATTCATTGGTTGTCTTCGAATATCCCGGGGTCATCGAAATAATACAGCATGGGGTTAACACAATCTAACAATAATCACAAATGGATTCGACTTGTAGGCATGTATTGTGTTTCGTATTGGTATTCCTGCAGACGCATATATATATATATATATATATATATATATATATATATATATATATATATATATATATATATATATAAAATTCATGATAATTTAGGAATAAGACTAGGTTTTGGGGTGAAAAAATATAAATCTTTAATTGCCAACACAGGATCATACCTGTCTCCTTCAGGGCTTGAACAGAAATAAAATCAATATATGTATATAATAATATAATATATTAATATAATATAATACCTATATAATTTAGTATATATTAATTTAATACATTAATATTTATTTCTGTTCAAGCCCTGCAGAAGACAGGTATAATCCTGTCGAAAGGCATTGAAGATTAAAGAATGTATATTTTTTCACCACAAAACCTGGTCTAATTCCTAAATTATCACGAATTATCTAAAACATAACCAGGAAAGAAGCCTCCAGCAAACAAGTTATATATAGGCTTGTATAAATATAGACCTATATATATATTCATATATTAATTTATATCCGCATCAAAATTTGAACTTGAGTATATAATTTTCAAAAGCTACGGTTCAGAGACTAGCGAAGTGAAATACAAGTTCACGATTATTAAATTCCTTCAAAGCAACAGCACTAAATATATACCCAAAACATTAAGTTGGGAAGATTGAAAATCATTAATTCATCACTTCGAACTGAACTGTTCAATAGGTTAATATTTCGTTAATATCTCCGAAAAGGCGAAGTATGATTTATATTTTCGTGTTTTCTACTATTTTGTATATTCAAAGGTTTTTTACGATTTACTCACTCCTTCTACTCGAAAAGAAATGTGTCTTTCGCTAATACTTCTTTTTGCACCATTTCATATATCCTATACGTCTAGTTAGTTGAATGGTAGCTTATGTTCTGTAGCACTGCAGTGTCAAACCTTTTACAACGTTAGCATTGCTGCGGGAACGAACGCATGGTCCCTAGGGATGGGCTGGCCACTCTCTCACTCTCTCCTCCTTCTGGAAGGGAAGAGTTGGGAATGGAAAACATTGGGAGTAAGGGGATATGCATCGCGTATTCTATGGGAGACGTGACCACAAATGTAAATAGCAGCATCTTTTACTTTTTCACATGGGTAGAAATCTAATTATAGATACGTTATTTATTATTGATGTGGTCTCGGAGAGGCAATTCGAATTGAATCAAGTGTGCACGAATCGAAAATGTGATTTGGTTTATTGATGGGTAAGCGAAACATTGTTATTGTAACTATTCATATTCATACACTTATTATTGATTTATATATATATATATATATATATATTTATATAGATTGTTATTGGTGCTTTTGTACATTCCTTCGCGTAAAGCTAAATCATCTAAGTCGATACGTTGTTGCTAACAGTTGAAAAATCCTAATTTTACGTCGAGTTAAGTAATCTTAAGTGTATCTTGATGTTGACTGTAAATGTTGAATGCTATAGTGAAATGTGTTTCCAAACAACAACATCAACATTATTACTAACGATAATAATTGTTTTCTTTATAATTCTTTATATTATATTCTTTATATAATTAATTCTTTATAACTACTTCGAGATCAGGCGAGATCAATTTTTGAAATAAAATGCATTGTATACCCTTTATGTGTACTTTTTATGCGGTGGTCTGCCATCATGTATTGTATTGAACAGTTTAAAATCTCGTTTCGAAAGGTATTGCCTGAATGATTGTTATGGGGTTATTTAGAAGAAAAAACTATTGTTTGATTACCCTGCACACATGTTAACGCTATATTCACATTGTGATTTCAAAAGAAAACATTGTATAAAGCATGATGTTTTACAATTTCTCTATATATACTGATTTACGTTAGGCGCCTGTTATTTTTAAATATTAATTTTGTCTTGTGCAATATTTCTGATTTGGTATTATTGTATACATTTTCACTTCCTTTTTTGTTGAACATATTAGATGATGATTTTTTTGATTAAGATCAGTACGCCTATAGCATCGATTGTACATAACCGCATGGGAATGTAGTCATCTTCTTTAATGAAACTACCGATTATTGTAGGCCTATTTAATCTGATAGAAGCTTATCGGCCAGTGTATAGGTGAATTCGATAACCAATCAGAGCACCTTTGATCTCTATTACAATACGATAGCTTTTTTACTCCACAATAATACTTCGATTTCGATGATCGTATCTAATTTTTCAGTTCGTTTTTCCAACCAACTCGTTTCTGATAAGTATGGTATTGTTCGTGATGAGCAAACCAATAAAACCTTTACGATTTCATATTCGAAACGAATCCTCCGAGTTTTGAACCGAATCATCAGAATCATTTTCCAACTTCTTCGCGAAATTCTTTTCTCATAAGTGATCGAGTAACCTGGAAAGTTTTTTGTACCTCGTCCTCGTTATATAATGGAATCCGTCAACAGTTTTCCAAGCTCTTTCGAGGAGCACGAAACTTATTAAATATGTAATATTTTTCCGATTTATATGCATTCTGTCAATACTTAATATCGTAATTCAAGTTAAGCCTGGATCTGACAGATGCAATACTTGTAGAGGGCAGTAGAATAATACGTCAGTGTTACAGTGGAAGCCTCTAGGTTGTGATGTATTGTTGTAACAGTTGTGATGTATGCTAGGCTGACAGTAAATACATCATCCAGTTTCAGAGAACTTATTTATGTGTTTACACGGTCTAGTTGAATATATGGCATTTACTTAACATTCGCAGTTGTGCTTTAGATGTACATGTGAGGACTCGATGCCTATTATGATGTACATGCTCAGATACAACATGCTATAACATGATTCATCAACAATAATAATCAAGTCTACAGTTTTGCTGGAAAATTACTTGATCAAGTTTTTTCAATTTCATCGAAACTGCTTCTAATATGAATATATATATATATATATATTCACTTATTTATTGAAATAACATGTTGATGAACCTCGCTTTTCATCATCAATTGCATTTGTTTAAATAAAAACGAACCGGGTACGGTACGCGAAATTTGCATTGAAATGTGGATTTGGTTTTTCTTTCACGAAGAATTAAGTTCAGTGTTCCTTATCGAATAGTACAGAAGTGTCGCGTTTTAGACTCGATAAATATTTTTATTATGGTAATTTTCATTAGATAATATTTATCTTTCATATATGAGACCTAAATAAATTGCACCTAATATTTCAGACCTGTATTACCATATCTAAGGAAAAATAGTGATCACAATTTATTATTATTTCACTTGCTCTCATCTGTTGACTCCAGCCCCAAAACTTGACTCACGTACCCTTTTATCCAAGGCACAAAATAAATTATATCTAATCCTCTGAATTTATTCCAAAAAACCTCATCTATGTTTTTATAAGGCTTGTGCATACACGTTAATCGATATAATTTAGTCTCTTCCAACCGAGTTACCGTTTTCTGTTGACCTACGCAAACCTGTACAAGTCCCAACGATGCCCAGACTGGCTAATCAAATTCCCGACATGGCTCGTTTACTCTTTTAATGCTCTTTACACTCGTATATGTGCAGGCGTAGTTAGCCTTTTGGCGTTAACTACCTATACGACGAAACGACATAAAATAAACTCATATACTCGAACTGAATGCGAGTTTACATTATGGATAATACGATTTAATTGAAGATTCAGAAGGGTAAATGGATGGAGATATTTATATTTTTCAAAGTTTTCAGAGTTTTTCAAACTCTGAATTATATAATTGAAGTAAATTATGATTTTTGGAACCAATTATTGAAATTGAAAGTGTTTTTTTTAGTTCACCAAAAAGATTTATTAGATTTCAAAAGTTAACTCAAACATATTTCTCAATCTATTGAACGTAAATCCATCTCGTCGATTCTATAGATGTAATATTTAAAAAGCTATATGTTTCTCTTTTTGTTTCTTCATTTTCTGAGTTATATTCTCATGAATATTCAACTATTCATATACATATAGATACAGGTGATGACTAAGATGAAAGTGGAATTATTTTGCATAAACTTTCGCCATTAGGTACGAACTTTTGATGGTCTGCCTTTGATGTAGCCCATCGCCAACCAAGTCTTAATGTAACACAGTTCTAATCTTTCCACATTTTAATCATCCGACCATGTTCGCTATTCCGTAAACAACCTCCATGCAATTATGGCTTCAATGTGGAATAATGTTGGTAAACATGTTTGTTTATTGCTTGAGGTGTAGAGATCGTTTTTCAATGTCTAATTAATTGGGTATATCATCATTATTAATCGATGCTTCCATACTGTTATTTTGTGACGATAATATTTTAGTTGTATTGGTCGTAGAGAATTTGAAGCATTATTGTTATAAATTGATTATGGGCCAGCTCTATGAGTGATGTAGATATATATTATTCAACTTACCATTAATTAGTAGTTGTCTATTGTGATATCGACCCACAGCAATAATGACTGTAATGCTCGTTACAATGAATATTTTGGCGTACTGATTTACAATTGTAATTATATATTACCCCTTTAATTAAGCCTCGTTGTATACCGTCGTGATCATGTGACCACGGTAATACATGTAAGGTAATGTTCGTATTCCATTGTGATAGTTCAGGTAGCCCATTGCCATATTCCATTCCATTTTCATCAAGATCCATAATGGCATTAGATTATTCCTTTTATTTTTTAAATATGGAAAACTTTTCAATAGTTTCTTGTAGTAAGGATAGGTTAGTGAGGCTTGGCTTCTATATTGTCCAACCGAACGTATTTTTGTTCTCCGTAACAGAACTGGATTAAGCATTTTGATATTCCAAATAAATAATTACGTATACTTCTCTTAATTCATCACTCGTTGTGCTACAACATACAACATATAACATAGAATAACAAAACTGGTAACAAAGAACTAGTGTCTGGTCTGTGCAGGACCGGTTGCCTACCGGTTGCACTACCAGTTGCCCAATTGTTCCTCCAACCCTGTGCATCTCGCTGTACCTAATAATATAGGCTTCTATGCTATGTGTCTGAGGGAAACCCACTTCAACTTGAGGTTGAAACTTTAATCATGTATGCCTGCTATAATAATATATTACACACACCCTACGATAGTTCACTTCTACACACAAGCATCCCGAGTACCGAATATTGGCAATTTATGCGTATAGATTATCCCGTAACCTATTGAGCAAATCTGAAATCTTATAATCATACGGTTCCTTGATCGCATATTGGTTATTTTTAATATTAAACTGTAATAAATTTGTGATTACCATAAATTCGTGTATATTGCGTGCGTTGTAATACCGTTATAGAGAACGTTATCGTTAGAAACCACGAGGTATTTCTTGTGATATATCGTATATACTAAGATACGTGTATTTCAATATGCCATTTCAGTTTTCCAAAGATTGAAGAAAACAATGTAAAACAGTGTAATATACCCTCGTTATAACTGCGATTACATTCCATTATAATTTGGTTCATGTTGCTATCGTGTTACATCTAGAAATAGCTTGTTAGGTTTTACTTGAACATAAATCGACCTACCGGCACATGAAATGATTCACACTTGATATATACTCATATAGAGTATATAAACATCCCGAGTTCACGCATATATACCTCGTGTCTCAATGTTATAGTAATCACGTGTAGCCTATATGTTCTCGTTTTTATCGGTATGATGTGGTAACGTATTCCCTACTCAAATTATGTTTTTTATGTATATATACATATCACCACATAACAATAGTGTGACGTGTACACATGGCTTCTATCGTCTTTGCCACATCTTTCAAGCACCCCCCTGTTACCTCTTATCACCCCTTTTGTCACCCGTGGTAACCCTGAGTTACACTTGCGTACTACTAGACACACCATAGCTGCGGTTCGAGTGATTATTCTTGATTATTACACTGGTGTCAAGTGTATCGCCAGTGTAATACAGAACGACATCGTTTCCGTTTACGAGATCGTTAAATACCATAGAGAGAAATAACTGCTACTGCCTATAATAATGACGTATATATAGATATTGTTCATTACCCGGTTTCTATAGAATCTATGCATAATTTGTAACAATAACTTGTATACTTGAACAAATACGGTATTATTAATATGGTCGATTTCTGGTTGAATGTACTTTTATACTCACATTAGTGTTTAAATGTTTCAAAGATAGAAGCAATAACCGATTCTATTATGTGATTATAGGGGAGGGTGGTGAATCGTTATCTTTTTTTTGATAACCAATAAAGACTAGATGTTCCAAATAACGAAGAACACTTA
Organism: Brachyptera putata; assembly: GCA_907164805.1. Lineage (NCBI taxonomy): Eukaryota > Metazoa > Arthropoda > Insecta > Plecoptera > Taeniopterygidae > Brachyptera > Brachyptera putata. The sequence goes on from OU015464.1 coordinate 17,461,281, forward strand.
GAACTAATTAGTGCTGCGTTATTGGACTAGGCAGTCAAAAGAACGTGAATGTACGAAATTCGTTTCGTTTGACTGTTATTAAGAGGACATTGCTGAAGTGAAAAAAAAATCACCTTTTTTTCAATTATTCCAAGTTAAGATTAGATAATATCATGGTTATTTTGTTCAAATTGTATCATTTAGTATTCGGAATAATTTTGAATTATCATCTAAAATCAATATAATGTATAAAAATATCCACTCTGTCATCATGTAAAATGTAATCATTAGCATTTTCGAGAAATACTGTCTGCATTCTGACGTATTTTCCAATCTTGAACTGTTCAAGAGTCAAGATCATTTATACAGGTGAATTCACCCTGGCGGCAACTTTTCGCCCTATAAAACCTGAGGACGCCAAATCGTGTTGAAATTTGGAAAAGTAATCGTTCAAAATCGTTCTCAATCGTTCGAAAGAAAATCTGTCTATTGTAGCCTTAAAGATACTGATTGAATGGGACTGGCAAGCGAGCGTCAAGCCTACACCCTTGTATATATCTCCTCAAAAAGCGAGTTTCTTTTATTTCCCTACTAATTGAGCTCGTTAAAAATATCAGTTATGTTCTGTACTTGAACGTTAAGAGATATTCTTCAAACGTTTATTGTCTTAGATAAAGGTTTGCCCCTGGGATTAAAACGCCGTGCATGTAGGCCTGTACAGTTTTTTTTTATATTAGTCTGGTAGGAATTTTTTCTCTTATCTTTTTGCGTGTAGTGTTTTTGAAACGTCTTATTAGTTCTACTTTCATTGTGTCTCTCGACGTCGTTAGTGTTCTTTTTCCTATGTTCTCCTCCTGACGTGGATATGCTTGTATATTTGATTTCGGTTTAATAAGATATTATTATTCTCTTGTCTTCAGCTCCTTTGAATAAATATGAATGTACATTAGACAAAATCTAATACTTACTCATTAACGGGATCATATTGCCAAAAGGTGAGCCTCGTATATATACAATGTTTTTTCATATTTTATCTATGGATACAAACTATAATAATAATTATTCACAATGGTATACCAACAAAACATCAAAATATCAGTTTTCATTGAACCTTGATTAAGTCCCAGTGACAAAACACTTTTTTATAACCTCAGTATATAGTAGTGACATCATGAATTCACAGAAACAATTGAAATTAACGATACAAACGGGGTAGAATGGTAATTCTTCATTCATGTTCTTATTCAATTTTCTTGGTTCCCAGCAATTATTTATTGCAGATATACATGTTTGTAATTGCTTTACATTCTAGAGTCTGCTCGGAATATGAGCTATCCACATTTAAGATCTTTTGTCTCTCTCATCACGACAGAGTTGTGAGATCAAGTATCGACTTTTACAAATTCAATTAAAACTAAACGTATTAAACAAGCTTATTCAACCTTCGGTCTTAGGGCTCACGATAAAGCTCTGTTGATGATATATTCGTATAAAAGAGCAATACTACTCAGTTAAGACTTCTATTTATATATCTTGAGTGAATTGTTGCATGCTTTGAAATCTGCATGTAACCGCGTTTTACTATCGTGAGGAGGAAATGCGATGCAGTTTATATAGCTATAACTACGATTCAAGTCAACTTTACGTCAACTTAACGTCAACGTGATGGCTACGATTTCTGAATTGTATTATGTAGAGCATCGTAGTATGCTTATCGTGATGTAGTATGCACATTCAGATGCAACGTGAATTGTGCAACGGGTCCTTAAGGATGTGCTAATGGGGTGGAAATATACTGCACGTGCGATAAGTTTTCGAGTGGTTGGTTTGTTTTTGTCGTTTGAACAAGAATCAGGTATTTATTGTTTTCAGACAACGTTTAGTAGATAAACGTTTTAGCACTCTCGTTATAATGTTTGGTTTACAGTCGAGTTTTATTTGCTCAAATTTGAATAAGCTTTACGTTGTTCGACGGTTATTTCGTTTGTTCGTAGTTCTGTTCCCCGTGGATAGCTATGATGATTCATTTGCATCTAATGCACCTGTAATGTCGCAAATGAAAGAATATCAAACATTGATATATCAGGACGAAAAACATCAAACACAGAAATAATTGGAAAAATGATCAGAATTCTTAATTTTTTTCACATTCATTTTTGCTTACGTCATTTTCACATTTTACCTTATAAATTCTAGATATTGCTATAGGAAGTAATTTCGTTGAGCTGACATGACCAACTCAAAATATAGACAGTTTTTTCTTTGATTATTCAATAGGTTGCTATTATTTATGTACTGTATATGTACTCTATGTAGAATATATAGTATGATTGAACTTTCACTCAAATATTTGCTTCATATCCTAGTAACATAGAATCACTCAAATTACGTTCCATTTTTGTTTACCTCAATAAAGGTTTCCATTTTACAACGTCCAACTTTTTATTTCGCCCAAAAGATTTCTCGATCGATCGTTTTCGTTACACGGTTATAACTAAATTAGTACGTTGTTGTTTCGCCATCTCCAGCAATTTAATCTTGTAAACTATGTATACAAACTGTGGTTTCTTAGAGCCTTACAACACGCATCTTAATTGAATTATGTAGAATATCTTCCTGGTCCCCGAAGCTCCATTACGGTAGGCTTGTATATGTATACTCTCCATCCTGGGCTCCGGTTAGATGGGGTTCTTGCTACTCACGGGTAGATGTGGTCACGCCGGTGGACTTTTACTTACACGCAACGCTCAACAACGCTTTCAACCTCTTCAAAGTTGTTGACGTGATGAGATCTCACTTCATCACCACCAATTTGCACTGCTAATGTCTGTTGCTAGAGATGACATGACAATGCTGTTTGGAGGTCACATCTGTTTCCCGTGTTGTCCTTACAACCTGTCACGTGACATTGTATAACCTTACATGGTTTCTAATAGAAGCTCAGAATAAGGATGCTAATTCGGTTTAATTTAATCCGATGGAAATATTCAAGGTGGCGTCTCCAAAGTAGCGATATTAGCCTCAGTAGGTTCCACTGAAACTGCGATAACAATAAAACTGGCACTTCCACTAAAGCTTAAAATAAATCTGACGATTTTGCAAAAATGAATTCGTATACTTATACCTACTTACTAGATTTTATTTTAGTTGTATAGTAATGGTATACTTATCAGTAATATATAACCCTTCACTTCCCACTCTTTCTCTGTATTTTCTTCAACATATTCTTGTCTTTGTGCCGTTGTTTGTAATCTCCTTTAGACACCAACGCGGCACCGTCGGCGGAATATTGCCGCCACATACGAACCCTTATTCCGTCGTTTGTAAGTACGTGTAGTCTCGCTTTAGCTATCACAAGAATAATCGCATCTGTCTATCACAAAATAGCTGGACAAACAACACTGTTTTATACGTGGCTCTTATCGTGGGGTCACGGGCTGATGGTGACCGGCCGGTATCAAAGGCTCGATCGGTTAGTTTCCACTCGACGTCACAACTTTTAACCCCGCGGACTATAGCAAGAATAAATCTCAATCAGTGGACGCTTTGAGCAAGTTTCCGGCGTAGCCACTCGGTATATATTGGCTTGTCAAGGAATTCGTTACGCCGCTTAATGAGGCGTTTACTGGAATTCATTTTATCCGTACATCTTCTTCATTTTCTAATCTGAAGCGAGTCTTCAACTCTATACACGGTATTTTACGTAGTTTTAAATTGAATTTTATACCTTCGACTTCCACCATCATTTCTTTTAAGCTTTTTGTTTTAAATTATAATAGCTTTTGAGAGCACGATTCTGTTAGATCGTTGATGGAAGCAACCCTTTCTTCATGGTTGAAATTACGGCAACATTGTCCTCAACGAAATGCGTTCGTTTATATAAGCCAGACTTGTTCAAACTCTTTTGGTGGAGGTGCCATGAATATTTGTTACTCCAAAAAATCTATGCATCTTAATTTAGTGAACTGAAAAAGACGGATCGCGTCGAATAATGACTAGCGAACAGATGTACTGTTGAACATATGGTTGTTCAACAGGGGATAACACTCGAAATGGCTCGTATGATTTATAGCTCGATCGTTCATAAATGATTGTCTACATATTTATCGATGCTGTTATCAATAATAAATCTCAATCTACTCTTATTTACGACCGTTAACTCGACGTGAACCAATCAAACCAATTAAACTCTAATAATATTCAAATATCAATCGTGTATAGATCCATGCACGCTGATGTATGATAGTTTACGCGCTATCATCACACCAATACTCTTTGACATCACACCGGCTCAATTCACGGTGTCAGTTGACATCGATGTACCTATACATCAAAACCGCGCTTTTTTGTTTACATTGTGCTGTCAGCGAACAATAATATAGTGTGCCATTTCATGACAAATGTTCAGTCGTAAACAAAATATAAAACATTTCCGACAAACATTTCCATTTATTTTGATTTTCACGCCTGAAAAGAGAATTTCCATGTTACGGTAGTAATCTATTGGAAAAGCGAGCAATATATGTGTATTATGATGGTCGTCGTGGAAAGTGTTTTGGGAAATATTTATCAAGCAGTAGAATTGTTTAATATGTTTTTGTGTATTTAAATGTGTGGTACAATAGGTTGTTGGCGACATGTTTAAAACCCTTGTGTTTGATAGGCAATCCAGAATTTAATATGTCATATGGAATAACTATTTCATCTGATAGCTTTTATGTCGATCATTCGGCGAAAAGTACTTCAATACTTTGAATTACATCATTTCGTCCTGTCATATTACTTACACAATTGGATTTTTTGGATCTTGAAAAACGAAGACATGTGAATGAAGACAGTGTAAGGATAAGCAAGAGTATCGTATGCAGTGAAGAAACGTCATGATTATAAGACTGTAAATGGGCAGCATATAGGGCCTATATCATGTCGGTTCATAATTATATTCGATATGTGTATTCTCGACAAAATATTTGTTTATAGATTTTTCTCAAAAAAGGCTGTGTCATTTAAAAGAAAACGTGTGATTATGATTATGTACATTCTCATGTTCAGAATTGGTGAAAAAGTTATTGTATCTATATTAAATCGAATATAATCAAATCTCAGTGAACATAATCGAGAGCAATATCCGTTGATTCTCAGCTTTATATACGCGGTTGGTTTAAAAAACGGAAGAGGTTTACTATACTGTATACAATAACGTATCTTATTGGCTACACGCTTCACTTCATTTAACCATTCTGATTGGTTCAAGCACGAAGATGCTCATTGCTTACATTTGACGACATCAACACCTACATTTATAGTAGGGAAGAAATACGAAAACACAAATGTATACTTTACTTCCCGCTTTGTGGCAATATACGCAGATATCATGAAGTGGATATAAGATACTATAAAAAATTACTCATCGAAGCAAATGTTATTAGTTTATTGGCAGATGGAACATTTTAACTGCAGAACAAGGATCTTGAGTGAATGCCACCATAATCTAAAATCGATGATGATATACTCAAATATCATAACAGTTTAAATTTCGAATGCAACTGAAAGATACCGGATATCGCCTTTTCGATTTTAACAATATGCATTATCAGTTCATCTGTCAACTGTACAACAACTGTATCACTGCCTATTTGTTATCAAGTCATAAAATGTAAAACCCATACATGTAATTTTATAACCGTATTATTACTTAGATTAGTTACCTTTTTGAAAATAACCCAACCAATAAATATTGTTTCAATCGTTAATTCGAATATTATTTACTTCTATTTTTCCCAAAATAATTCTCTTCGAGAGACCGGACGTCCATACATACCAGTTTGTGTAAAGGGGAGCAGCACTTTCAGCATTGTTACAAATTCTAAAAGAAAACGCGTGTGGAATGAATAACACGGTCCGAGTTGTACATTTCCACACACACAGAAAGTCGTTAACTACGGCCCCACGTACGTCTTTTGGCCGACTTTCTTGCTCTTTGCCGGGAGAGCATCACGCGTAGCGATAGACTGCTGTTGGCGAAAGATAATTAGATCAAGACCACGTCGCCGGGCTTGCACACCCTACCCCGTTGTTTACCGTTGTATACTGAGATTGTTACAATTTACAAAATATCCACTTTTCATGGGAATTAATCAAGTTCGAGTATCCCTTCGTTAATTTCGAGTTGTCAATGGTAATTGGTATCAAGTATTTTACATCAATTACTCGCAATCCGAAGCGGAGGTGCGTATATTTACTTACACAATTTGTAGTCGGAAATTACCGTCGCAAAATAAAGGAAGAGAATGAAAGTGTATTTCCATCTTCGTATGAGGTCGTATAACGTGAAGTTTAATTCACAAGTAGGCCTATTCGCTGAAAGTATTGCTATTCAAGTATAAAATAATTGTTTCGAAACTCAGAGCACTTTTCGTAATGCCTCTATATAGTTGTACTCCGTGTCTCAGCAGTCTTCAAAATCAGATTCAATATCAGATGCTGATATTATTAATAATTATTTGGCTTACACACTATTATCAACTAATATCAACTATTATTTGTATTCAGGTTTTCTTAATAAACATTATTGATTGAAACAAATTATGTACCAAAACAATGGTTATTGGGCAGATGTAATAGTTTAAGCATAATGACTCAAGTTGCAAGTGCACATACTGGCAACAATCAACTCATAATGTTGTCATATTTATTTAAAAAATCAAAACTCCTGAAAAAAGCCACTATAATACAATGTGCTGAAACGTTGAGCCATTGAGAAGTTTCATAATTATTCATATACAACTATAATTTCTCCATTAAATTAATTAAAATCATATATCAAATATATTTCATTTATGTATATGCTTTTCCATTCACCACATCGCGTTACTCATAATGCACCTCGTCAACTATACAACGGGTTTACATAATTGGCAATTAGGAGTATGTTACAAATTGTTCAACCATAACTCGTTTATTTAGTTATTAAATAAGAGTAAACATAAACATCACAATGAAGCAGAGAGAAACAAAAGCAACGGAAGTTGAAAATGAGTGCAGTCTAAATGTGGTAGGAGAATTGAAAAGCATGACCTATTTCCACTATTCACCAAGTGCACACCATTTGAGTGGATGTTTAGGTTTTGCACTACCCCCAAATACATACATATATATATATATATATATATATATATATATATATATATATATATATGTATATATATATATATATATATATATATATATATATATATATATATATATATACTCGACGCGACTCGAATTAAACTACCAAACTGTGAAGTGCGGTTGTCTCAAGACATACATGAGCTACCAAGGGGAAAACGAGTTGCCTGCCTGTCTGTTTCAATACACAACTCCCCCCTCCCACACCAACAACCTCACGAGATTGTCCTCTTAAGTGTCAGACGACGTCGATATCGGTATGCAACGACGAACGTCATGACGTCATAGCTGATTACAAACATTCGAGTTTACTAACTCGAGGTTACATTACACGACTGAACTCGAGTCGCATTCGTTCACTCACCATTATTCCGAGAGTCGAATTATTCTATTTTGGCCAATTACCTCTTTATTGTTGTTGTATCTCGTCTCTTCAGTGTTCACTCTTCTTCAGTACCTCCTCTTGCATCATTGTTGAGGTTAGGATATATGGTATGATATAAAACTGTTTAAAAATTGCGGCAATTTTTGAATAGTTTTAAATCATACCAACACAATAACCTATACTGGGGGTTAATCAGAAAGCTATTGAAATCTTATGTATGGGCCTGTATATATTTACATTTATAAATATATATAGGCCTATATCTACTTACAATTATAAATGATACTAGTTTTGGTTCCGACTGATCGTTAAATCCAAATCGTTAAAACCATGAAAGCCAGAAAGCGTGATTGTGATGTAATTCTGTGATAATTGGCACAAGTTTATAAAAGGCTTACAAATCTGAGCTTATTGCGTTTGGTTAACTTTCACATTTAATTAGTGTTGAGCGAGCTCGTATTCTGACTTATATCAAAGTCTCGTCTTCAACTTGCAGAATAATAGCGATAAAAAGTTCACTGCTTTGTGTGTTGAAACTCTTCCCTACACTATTTCACTATTACACTATTCAAATAACCAGGGACATTCAACGTTCAAATGTTTCAATAATGGTGTCAACATTCTATACTGAAAGACTCTTTCCAATGTGGTATTACTGTGTCAACAGTAAACGAATGATTTCAGTGATGAAATCTGCTTTATAAGTAATTACTTAATCATTTCAAAGTGTCGCAATTTCAATCAAGATGAGCCAGGTCCAAGAAAAACATGATTAATTCATGTAATGACTATTTTCCACACACTGCTTTCCAATTAAAAACTCTCTTCTATCCAGTGCTATGTACAATTTTAAATTTTACAAAACAAATGCCGTAATGACACATACTTAACTGCTATAACATCAACTAATACGACAAAAATCATAATAATATTGTCATCTTGAAAGAACAGAAAACAAGTGAATGTATATAATGTAACAAATGTGCATAGCTTATCAATATAAGCATAGAATATCATTCTCCAATAGTTTGTTCCAATGAAATAGGCCAACTTGAATGACTGCTCATCAAGATGTACGAAACGCTTTTCGACGTGTGGTATGGAATAGGACACTTCTTGTGAAATAGGGGGCGTTTGATCTACATTTCTGCACGTTCATGTAGAGAATGAAGACTAATACGTCATGGTACTGCTATCTCCGATATATTCATCGTTCTGTATGTTGACACAGGCCTTGTACAATGATTATAGGTTCGAAGCGAACGTCGGTATAGAGGTGAGAGACAGTACTTGATTTATGGACATGACATTAACATGCGTACCCGTAATTGGACTTGTATAATTTAACAGCAAACGCAACCGTGAGTCCGACCAGTCGGTATATAACCGCAATTGATTCGCTTAAGAGCGCTTAGGAGGCCGTTCAGGTGAATATCAGGTTTTTGATGATAACTTTCGCACGGTATATAAGATATCAAAATTCCAATTAAGATACAACATAGATATCGAAACATATCTATGACATACCATAGGTACTGTAAAATTGATATATGTGAAAACAATTGAACTTACATCGCATATCGTCACTGGTATGACGCTGGAAATACACATTTTACCTGTAACTGTGAAAACTATGCGAATAAGTTGTACATTACCTCCCTCCGTTGATCAGTCAGCTATGGCACCGCTTTAGATACTGATGTCATAGTAGAGCGTGGGTTTGAGTCCCGCATAAGGCAGGTTTTTTGTAAACGTCGACTCACTTATCATTTCATAGTTCTGCTTATAGGTGATCTGTTATACCCCAGTATAACCGTGTTTTTTTTGGGGGGGGGGGGGAGACGTTGAGCAAACAATAATCAATCAGCTGTAGAGTTTTTACTTATACCATCTTGAAGGTATTGAAATTATTTCCAAGTATAACCGTGTTTTTTTTTTGGGGGGGGAGACGTTTAGCAAACAATAATCAATCAGCTGTAGAGTTTTTACTCATACCATCTTGAATGTATTGAAATTATTTGTGCTTATCGTGTTTATTACAACTTGGATATCTATTGAAAAGTCGTCATCAAAAATTGAATCGACTCTCATGCGCTCTTAAACGAGTAGGTTCGGCCACGTGTGGCGTGTTTGTACTGAATTCTGAATGTGTTTGTGTTTTACCATTTAAAACACCAAAATCAAACCAAATATCAAAACATGTGCATTGGGTTTTATTTGCATCGTATGTAGGCTCTATATCAACACGATTTTAATGAAATTTGAATAATTAACATTCATTATTCGATTCCGTTTTTATAGAGCTGCTATTTCAAAGGTTTTAATTTGTATTTACTTTTCTGTGAAGTTACACTCAATGAAATATACATTTACGATCTAAAATTCATAGAATATATTTACGAAAGTTTTACAGAATTGGTATTTCGCGATCTGTAAGATATACGTGCCAAGATAATTTCGAAAGAATTCCTTTTTATTGTTATTTCCTTGGCAATTTGTCGTCTGTTCATGTGTTATACAGTCTGCAAGATGTCTAGACCTAGATTGAGAATTGCCCTCTGTAATAATTCATCAGATGTACCGATAAGGATAGAAAGTAAATAAGAAAATAATTTTGGTTTACGATAAGTGTGTCATTATCTATAACCAATTTGTAACCCTTGCTATCAAAGCGGGAATAGTTCTGTGAGTTCAAGTGAAATAAACACCGGAACGAAAAAACCTTTTTATACGATTACAGTACACGATACATTGCCTATTTGAACCCGTCTGCTTTCATTTTATTTTAATACCATAGATAGATACTATCGAATGTTTACATTTATATGCCTGCACGGATCGTTGCTAAATAAAGTTGTCATATTACTGGTCTCGATTCCTATTGGCCAAACGACCCATCTTTTCCACCGCTCTCTCCGGGCCACTAAACCCTGCATGCACACACATTAGATCACGTTCATCGGCACCAGGGCCATGTCCTGGATTCACGCTCAAACAAACTGGAGAGGATATTCACTTTTACAATACGTCACTATACGCGCATGCATAGCTTGTACGTTTTCCTGTGTGAAACTAAAAAAAAACGGGAAAAATTCGAGAGTCATGACTGCGACGAGTGGGTCAATCGTTAGTGCGCTGAACCTTCTTTCAGGAGACGGGGCTCGATTCTCGTCGTATCGGCCATCTTGATTGATGAGTATTTTCGGAGTTTTATTCAGCTGTTCAATTGAATGGAATGGTTTCTTGATATTGGGTGAAGGCTGTCTTCTCATTATTCCAACATACTAAATATGGATATTTATTCAGCAGATTATCCGTTCTTTGGGTCTTTTCTTTCATTTTTCATTTTTTTCATTTTTCTTTGATATCATCTTATCTTACTTTCCGAGCTCTTTCTATCCCGCTCCCTCCATACGCTAGAAACATGCATACACATTGGCAACTATGGCAAAGTACACGGACATGAACATAGGCGCTAATCGACGTGCCTTCAAACCCTAACACTAACTAAGAAACAAGAATGTCGTGTATACGTATATCGAAACTCGCGAGCTGCCACTATGGCAACGGACGGTCGGTCCAGTACCAAGTAGCAAGCGTTTGTGAATATAATTATTGAATTAGATCTCATTGAAATGGTACAGGCTGGAGCAATTCGGTTTAGCGCTACGATGGAAAAGTAACGAAGGTTCAAAGAATGTACCTATAAAAACGTAGTCCATTAATAATTAACGCTTCAGTTTTGGTCTTTAGGTCACATTTATGGTCACAGTGTTGCACAGTATTCCACCCTGGAACCATTTATATATACTTTTTTTACCAATTAATTGTATCGAAACTCAATAAAATAAAGTGCGGTCCGTGCTTAAATACCGCACCACATTAAGCTTTAATACATGCCCGGTAAATCATCCCCCCCCCCTACGCCCATCAGTTGTACAATTCGTATTAACACTTTCTCTATAACCTGGCACTACGCCAGTGTCCACGTTCTTTATCATTACCAATAAACAAGCCTCATTTTATTCAAACATGTCCCCCGAAAATACAACTCATTTCATGGGCTAATTTACTTGTATTATATAGTGCATTGTTTGGGATTATTTAGAGCCGGAATGGCGTAAGTTCTTTATATCCATCGCTGCCCGAGAGCGGAGATCAAAAACCGTGGAATCGCGTTATACGTAGCGGAAAATGGGCGGAAAAACAATGCTATTGTATATAGAGCGAGGGTGTGTAACAACAAGGGGGAGGAAATAAATTTTTGCTGAATTTCATATTTTTAGCGTTGGTAATTTGACACAAAACTAAACCTTCCGTATACGAGGTCGTTTTAGTTTCACTCCCGTTCGAGCGTGCATTTAGCTAATTAGTTCTAGTTTTGTACCTTCGCTACGTGTAGTATAGTATCCTTTAACGCTAATAGAATAGCACGAAGACAAAGAGCGGGCTTAACGAGGCCGGAGGAGAGGACATTATGATGCACACGTATACCTATGACCCTCATATTCTCTCTAGGCTCAATCAGCATAAAAGTTAATTAACTCAAATAAAGTATAACAGTCTACGTAACAATGAAAAATCTCTGGGAAATTAGGATTATTTTACAAATGATATTTACCGTAGGAATATGTGCTGAAAATGTATTCAATCATCACTCAAATTTTCATTACCTAATGGTACAATCTCTTCTAGTTTTCAATTGAATTATTTCCATACTTTGGACGGTTCAGCGGATTCGAGTGATATTATCAGTGACAAAGGTTTGCATTTGATCTGAGTCGGGTAGGTAAAACATAAGTGTACTTTTCAATACTTCTTACTCTCGGAAGCTCGTGGTTGTCTACCACGATCATAACTGATAAATTGCCGCCATACATCCTCACACACATCCGTTTAGCTCGGACAGTATGCATTTTGCTTTGAAATCTGAAGCCAAACGGGCGAGGGTTTTAGTCCCGCTGTAAGCATGAGCTTGATATTCACTTCATCTTCTCATCGTCACCCTTTCATTATTTCATTACTTTACCTCAATGTAACTAAGATGCTGGTGAGGTCTTTCAGCAACATTTGAAAAAAAAACAATCAAGTATTATATATGGACAGAATGGGGAAAAAGTTGTTACTTGGAAATGAAATTTAATGATCGTATGTAGTACCGTACCTGAGAACTTTTATTTTTGGAATGTATTTATTATTTTCTTGCTGTATGAAAATACAGCAAGACAGCTAGTGTGGGCCCATTAAAAAGCTCATTGCACTCTCAAGCCACAATAATGACAATTCACAATAACTTACCATGATTGTATTACATAATTGGGCTACATACGTATAAAATACGTAAAATACGTAAAATATGAAATTACATAATAACTTATCATAGAAAAGTGAATATATTCACATTATGGGGGGGGGGGGGGGGGGGGAGCGGTATCATGATATAACTTGTATTAAATAATTTCCAAGTGATGTGAGTATAGTTACACCTTGGAAAATCACGCTGTACTAATGGAACTTGAAGTGTTTGGCTATAATATTGGTGATTCAATTGCATAGACAGTTTCAAGTCATTCACAAATTAGTTTTGTTTAAGATAAGTCAGTTACGTCCCTTTTATTATAACACTTTAACTCGAGCTGAATCTGAAACTAAAATTTGTATAGAAAATTTGCAAACAAAAGTAGTATCATCTCTCTAGAGATGGTTTTCCTTTTGGTTGACTTTGGCATATCACTTGAATAATTCATGAACCTCCCCTCCACCAACCCACCCACCCTCAACGAAGTTCTTATAAACGCAAGATATTATATTAAAATATCTCATTGGTCTATAAATTCATGTGATCGTCTTGGACGATGAACACGTGACCCGCAAGTTATATGATCGTCCATATCTGATGAGATGATTCACATTTTTCAATATTTGCTGTTCTAATTTCTCACCCCATTTTTGTGTAGAGATACATTTTCATGTAAATTCATGATTTTAGGTATGTGTACAGATTGTGAAAAGGAAATCACAGATCTATAGGTCTTCTTTTTTTGAGCGTTTTTTATCAACGAATATTTATTCTTGGTGAATAAAATTTAATGGATTTTATTCAGTATGTATATTTTCATGTGGAGAAAAGTGGTAGTGAAGAAGAGGATGTGATTAGTGAATTGTAGAAGTAAGTATCAGAGCTGGCAAGAACCGATTTCTTAGAATGCTGAAAAAGTAATTCGATGGGAAACAACCCTTGACCCAATTACTTTGGTAGTCTGGCAATGAGATTTGTTAACATTCTCATAACTAAAATAAATATTAAGAGTACTTTCGGTGTCTGGATTCAAATTGAATTCAGTTGTATTCATCTCTTCAACAATTTTAGAAGAAAATGTGTTCAAATTAACGTAAAAGTGCAATGTCGTGACTGGAAAATATTAATTTTATACAAGTTGGAAAAGTATTCCATTTTCCAGATGAATACCGCCTACGTAGACTAATAGGAGTGAACCTTGAAGCATATTATTGACAGTCGCATTCGGCTTCTCCTTTTCGAAATGCCTCCAGCATAACGCATCGATTCTGTATTCGATACTTCTGTTTTATTCCAGTATTTATATGCTTCGTTAGCTTTTGTTCTCTTCTGAAAAACAGGATACGAAAAACACGTTGTTTGCAGTGGTGCTATTCTTTTATACCTTCATCCATGAAAGACGGAGGATCAAACCAACTGTGCGTTTGTGGTTTGGGATAGTGAGGACGGTCAATTGGAAAGCTCTTTTTTCGCGGATGCAATTGTACAAAAAATGTAGTATTTTTGATGGTAGATTACATTGATTCTGTAATTTATTTTATCACGATCCATTCGATTAATCGTTCACTAATTTTCATTGTCTCTGCCAATAGTCAGTACATTCTAGTTCAAATAATACAAATTATGAATTGAGATATCACATAACGTTTCATGATATATGTTTCAATGATTTTGTTATTGCGACAAGCTGGAGCGGCACAATATGAAAAATGACACAATTCGCATGAATACATCATTTTTCTTGAGTTGCTGTCTGCTTTTAATATTACCTTGTCTACTTTATTATTACTTATTTATTTTTGTTAAAAAAGTATATTCAATTGTTATTCATATTTTCTAATACTTTGTTGATGACAGCTCCGTACTTTATTATCATTTCGAGACAATGCATAGTGTTTTGTGCGTCAGTGGAACAATAACGGGTATGTATGTCACCGACATGAGCTGTTGTTATTGTTGCTGTTGTTGTTGTTCTCTGTTGTTCCCAGCGTGGTTTCCACTTTCCAGTACTTCGACGTTTACTGTCTCACATTTAGCATCCAAAGAAACGGAAAGCATTACCACAATTTATATATATATATATATATAATAATTAAACTTCTTGGATACGATCCAATATCGAAGTATGGATATTTTAGTCATGTCGTAAAAGATACGTCTCGATCGGGAATTGAACCCGGGACCTTCAGATTGCCGGTCAGCTGCTCTCCCACTGAGCAACCGGGATATTATATCTCGGTAGCTCAGTGGGAGAGCAGCGGACCGGCAATCTGAAGATCCCGGGTTCAATTCCCGGTCGAGACGTATCTTTTACGACATGGCTGAAATATCCATATATATATATAAACATTATAGTACAGTTTGGCCAGTGTTCAAATGATTAATCTCCAAGTTAACGATTGCGTCTTCTTTTTATTGTATAACATTGACTATCGGGAGGACATTAAATTTTTTTATATTTATTGATAAAAAACGATGTTTCTCTTTCTAGTTAATACTCTTTCATAACTCTATTAAATGTAAATATAACGATACCCGTATAAAATGTTTCAAGTTTTTCACAGTGTTTACAGAACCCTTGCAGAGCGGATTTAAACAATGGAGAGTGAAAGTAGCCGAGCTGAATTTAATATTATCGGAATCAAATAAAACTCTTGTATATACACATTCGAGTTTAATAGTGAACTAGGTATAGATTTCTTCAAAGTAGCTTTTACATTTCACCCTATAAATAACCCTATAAACTCTTTAATACGAAATTTTATTTCAAAATGAAACCATTTCCCCTTCTGTATCAACGTATCTGTGTACGATTTATATAGTCGCTTTGATACATCATGTTAAAATAACAGAAACCGTTATTATTCACTATCTGATAACTTTCGGAGCAGAAAGTACACTGAATGTTTATTCACTATACTGTTTTTAAATTTACTTTCATTATTATAGCGTATACGTATAAATTAGCCTGCACTATTTATATTTGCTTCAATAAATATAAAATGTGCGATTCAGTTAAATTCAGTGTAACGAACATTGCATTTACTACCTTCTCAAATTGCAAACATTTAAAGATAAACATTCGTTCCACATTTCAGTAGTGCATCGTGATTCACTAAAACGTGTTTCGCAATACTATATCAATTACATAACAAAGATAGTTAGTTTGTTGCATGAACAATATCAATTGTATAATATCGCAAATAACAGACAAAATATTGCTTTTAGTTACGATGCTGTATTTCGTAAATCTGCTTGTGTAATCATTCTCACATATTCAAGTGTAGGAGGCATAATCTATATTAAGCTATAATCCGCGTTTGAATGATAATCAACTCGACTACTTACAAAAGTAAAACTCTAAAACATCACAAAATTTCAACATGTTATCTCTTCTTGTTGAAATTGTTCATTCTCTGTATGAACTTTCTATGTGTTTAATGAAGTAAACAGAACACTCATTCATTCATTACACCCTATATATCACTATATTATATCACGTTTTAAACTCTTTATCATTGTTTCAGTCTAGTTTCCCTAGAAATTGAAATTGTAGTGCTTCTTATTTAAACGCACTCTCGTTCTAGCAACTATCAATTACTTTAGTTCACTACGAGAGATGAATGGAAGTAGTCAATAATGCCACTCAATCTCTAATAATAATAGATGATTCGCTCCCCGTAGTGAAACCGAATTATTTAGTTTGTTCCCGCCGCGCCTTCCTTCCAGCCAATTAGGTTGTCTCTCAGGTGTGAATGCGTATCGACGAAGCTGATTAATTCCCCAGCACTTGAAACTTGAGTGTTATATACATGATATAAGTGTATAATAATATCAGAGCCCAATATTCACTTTGTGTTATAGTTCGCGCAAACTCAGATTGGACGGTTTGGGAATACTTCGAATATACAGTGTATTGATGAATTGATTTATATAGTTTTGAAAATGTGAATATGTATAAAAACAATTTTGTTGATAATTTTTAATCATTGAAAGTTGTGCGATGAGTATTCTTCTAACTATAATGATGATATTTAATAAAATTAAAAGGTTCACCGATATTTGTATCCAACTTCGTGAATAATTCAATAGTAAATTTTTATGAATATTCATGTTGTAATTGATGTTTGTGTAGACACATAAACAAGTCACATCAAATGTATCACAATATTATGAATTATTAACTAAAACTCTGTTTTACCTGGCATGTTAATCAACATTTTGTTGATACATTATTTATGTCTTGAGTCATTTTGAGATACAAATAACTTTGTATTTTTCTGATTTTGTTGTTCTCCGCCGTGGTAGAATGAAGAAATGGGAGCTAGGTGGAAGTCGTGATTAAAGTACGAGATGTTTGCTCCTCTTTTTGTGTGTGATTTTAATATCAGTTGTCGGGGAACTATATATATATAGTCGACTACAGCCTTTATTTGAACACGCTGATAACCGTAGCTCTCGTGTCACTATGATAGAAAGAAACAGTACTGTGATGTGGATTGTCTATAGCAAAGGGTTGATCTCAACCGATAGAAAAAAAACTCGTGTTAAAATCGTCATATTAGATGTTCTTGGTGTTGGAGAAGTTTTTGTTGGGAGTGGGAGGGCGTCGATTTTATATAGCATCGTCAAATGAACTGAAAGGGCGTGGTGTTGGCTTGCCAAAATGGAGAGGCCGACTATGTGGAGTTGCCACATCTCATATCGCTTTGCCCGAGCTGAGCCAGAGGACTAACAAATGTATTTCGATGGTAAAAATATGTTCCTGCATTCTTTAAATGATACAAACTTGTAAGGGTAGCAGAACAGTTAAACTTATACATATCTAGTTAAAGCTATACATATCTAGTAAAATCCTTGAAAAAAACCGTTGCTAACGTTATCGTAAACGTTACTGTTTACAAGTCGTGTATAAAAGTAATCTTTTACTGTGTTTACGGCTAGCGTATTTTCATGTATCAATAACACAATCGCATTTTGTTTCCTCAAATGTACAGTTCTCAAACCGTGGCCCAGTAGGTATCATTTTGACCTACGGTTCATGTCCTCATCTCATGTATACGTGTAACATGTTTCGAGAGCTAAAAACGTCGACTACTATCGTGATCTAGAATGATGGTTGAACATAAAATATATCTGTCTACATAAAGTTTTTGTACCGGCAGAAGTTCTTTTTCTTCTAAGGTCTGGCCTATATATATATATATACATATAGTATATGTAAAAAAGTGTGACAACCCCCCAAGTGACTATACTGTAGTATATATCTAGACTCACATACTTATCTCATACGTTGGATTTAGTCAGATTTACGCCCTGTGTGAAGTACATGTTAACTTTCTCTCGCACCATCTTCACGCCAGCGCAGGGTTATACAATATGGCTGCGATAGCTGCAAACCCTTTAGATGTGCACAAACCAGGCTGAATTATTTATGCGCCGAAAAGCCATCAATATTAGAATTTGGCTCTGCGGTCCTGTATTAACATTTGAGCCCAAAAGGCCTTAGCTCACAGCTGTCTCCAAGGTAGTAAATCATTTAGTTTAGGTTTTGCCTTCGAATCCTATTAGAATCATACATGGCTTTGAATTAGTATGCTTTTGTTGTATGTTCAACTGGTTTGAACTACAATTGGTGTATTTTTATTCGTAATTTAATTTCATAATTTATAGTTGAGAGGAGGTATCCTGAATCCACGTGACTAATTAATTGAAATATATAGTAAAAGTATTTCTATGAAAATATTTCCAAGCCATCAATGTTGCCTGGTATGCCTTGGGTGGGCTTTAATAAAAGTACCCCGATAGTACGTAATGCATCAACATTAGGTTATTATCTGAATGACTAAAACGAAAATACTGCTCTCATAGTTGGATAATACAGTGCAATTCATTCTCCACTTTACTTGTTCAGTGACCGTTATATTCTCGGAGTATTTGGCTTCGTTTAGCTACTTTACTCCATCCATACTTTATTGATGTTATAAACAGAGAATCACTTTGCTTTACAAGATGCGGGTTTTATTTTGGAGTGGTTTAATTTTCCGTGAAAATAAAATGTAAGTTAGTAATAATAAAGCTGCTTCATATATGTAACTGAACCATAACAAATATGAGTAAACGTGTTTAACCAACGGTACAGTTTATTTTATCTTTCGTCTGCAGCATTGTGAATATTTCCGAATAACCAAAATTTGTTGGTTCAGTATTATATTAAGATTCTATTAAATTAAATCAAGGATAGCTTTTCGTTTTCATTGTAGCTTTATGAATATCTTCGAATCGAAAGATGGAGTAACTCGAGTTGTGCCTTGATCAGAATTATAAGATGTTTTCATTTCTTCAACAAGCATTTGATTTCAAACTTCTAACCCTAATTTATTCCATGATATTTCACTACTTCACTTTATTCGTTTCACTCAATTTCTCGAGAATTTAATTTGTTTTGATAACCACATAGGATATTACTCAAGTCTCGTATATCGGCCCATTTTTCATGCGCTTCACTGATTTTACGGTTTTTTCAATAATATTTTCAATTTGTCTGATATTGTAAGTTTTCTTAGTGAAGGAAAAATTTCATATTTTTTCAGACGTTCATCTTTCGTGAGTTTTTTTTCTCTTTTCTCATGTTATATTCATCAACGTCTTTCACATTTCAGAGCGACATGGAAATAGTGTAGCAAACGCGTGTGATCTGTGGTAACCGACTGACAAGCTCGTAGTGTGTACTCAGAATATCGAATAGCACTCGCCTGTCAGTTCGTGTAGGGCAACCATATGTAGACATTGTGTCATCTCCTCAAGCAATATATACTATACTATATGTGAGAAATATTTAATCCGCTCAAATCGATATAATCCATTATATAGTAGAGCATCAAGTTAGTGAATTAGCTAGTTGATTAAATTAATTCATGTAATGATACGAGTTCCCTTTGATCAACCAAACATAGGATCAATTATGTATGTGTGTAACATGACAATAGTACTTGAATATAAACAATTGTGCATATCTATTAAATATAATTATCATCAAAGTTGATCAAATGTCTTCGAATTGAATCGTAATTATAACTATTTTTTTTTCTTTTGCATTGATTTCTTGCCAGAGTAGAGACTCGAAAGGGAAATTAACCTGAATTCAACTCTAGAACTCAGAGTGATCTTTCGGTGCTATTTGTATACGTGAAGAATATTTATCTCTTGTGCATAGTAGAGTGTGAAATCTAGAACTCAATACAAAACGAAGAAAGTACTTGATCAAAGCGAGCCTCCATTGTGCCCATCTCACACGCCAAACTACACAGCTTCACAAATCCGTTTTTACTATTTGTACATAGAGAGATTAATCATTTGGTACATCCTGGAATCTTGATCGTAGTTATTGATCAGATTTTTTTCTCTGTGTGATATTTAAAAGTTTTGGATGTTGCGACACTAGCGATTCCCGTAACCCCGCTTATTACTCAAAGCTATTCCCTTTAAATTTGCCTTCCTTCCCCCCGCGTTCTGGATCCGCTCCAGAATATGTACTACACTGTGATTTAGGGCTTGTCGGCGGGTGCAAAGAGTTCCAGAAACTCTCTTGAAACTCTCCCTTTTCTTCCACATTATATGTATGGTAACTGACAAGAAACTGTTAGTCCGCTAATAACTTGTTTTTCTCTCGGCTTACTGGAAAATATTTTTGATTTTCTCGTTCCAAACTAGTAAACTTTCAGAAAGTTTTCCTTCTAACTGGATTTTGATTAGGCCTACACTTGTACCTTATATTTACATCCCAGGAGTGTAAGTAAATAAAGAAGATGATAATTGGTGGACTACTCGAGGTCACAAACCCAAAGTTATCACATATTAGGCCTAGAGTTAGGAAGAGGGCATATTCATATTATGTGTAGTCATATTTACCCGGCACCTCCACTCAAGTGTGTTTAACTCGACTAGATTATGTGCTACAACGACGTGCTACAAAACAGATAAAACATTTTCAAATCATTTTCTTCTAAACTTGGCACCACCACCAAAATGTATCTCGAACCTTTCTTGGACATTTCTGATTTACGATCCAAGTTGAGCTATGAACAAAAACATTCAGTTGAAACGTTAGGTAATGCAATTAAGAATTTTCGCTTGTTTTAATTAAAGTAATTATAATTGTCATCAACATTAATTATACTGTGTTGCTAATGGCAACCAGTATGTTTCCAGCCAGCACTTTATCTACCCCAAAATTCTTCCTCGGAATTTGAACTAAAATTGTCCTTTACTTGAAGCAAAGGGCAATATAAACTCAACATTGACTTTGTACTTCTACTGAGAATTCTTACAGTCTAAATTGAAGAATGCTTATAATTATAAATAAAAGCGTACGTTAATTGTATAAGAATATTAATTATGTAACAGTTCCTTGGTTTTAGACTTTGGATTTCCAGGAGGAGGTATTAAATTGAATGTTGTTATATAATAACGTTTTATACCAGGCTTAGAGCTTTGAGCGTGAATATAGTACTTATAAGGCCGCTGCTTTCAAGATAGACTCTATTTACGATACAAGACTCCTCTCTGGGCCAATATAAGTGCAAATCCTTTAAACCAGAAAGTTTCGTGGAAAGGATCATTCGAATTAATCTTCATAATTTGCATGCAATAATTGGTTTGAATTGTTAACCGTTAATTGAATTCAAGGGTATTGTGTATTGTGTGTAAGTTATATAAGGCTGTGATCGGAAACCATTATAAAAACCGTCACATTTTACGATGATAAATTTGCATAGTATAATATACACTGTGTTGTTACAAGCGTCTGAACATAAAGGAAGCTTTTGTGAACATATTTCGATTAAAGTAAGTTTGTTAGAACATCAAATAACGTACCGTAAAACGTAAATTATTGCCATGTTATTGATATAATTCTCGACGTGGCACCTCCACCAAAACTTGTGTTCATTTAGACTGGTCACGGTAAACTTACGTGGCACCTCCACCAAAACTTTTGTTTTCTGGTGGTCACGTCATATTTACAAAATCATAGTATATTTCCAGACAAATATACGAATTATAAAATCATCTCGGATGATGAAACTAATATTATCGTAATATTTTCATTTGTATTTTCAGAATCATGATCGCATTGTGATAGGCCCAGGTGTCGTTCTCACAAGTGTGCAAGCTTATTATCCAACTTGATATTTTCCATCACATTTTTCATAATCATTTTGTTTTATGACGTATATTTTGATCAAACAAGTGAAAACTTAATCTTGCCTTGAGCATCTTTGTACATTATCTGTCATCGTTGTAAAGGTCGAACAAGAAAACTGAGTGTTTAGAGACATTGTGCCTGCGAGATAAGCTGTTTTTTGACGTGTTTTCACGGAAGCTCAAAATGTAGAGATTTTTCTTCATAACTTATACATTATACGTTATTGACCTGAGGCGATGTAAGTCTAGACGTGAGCTTAATGAAATTGTATAGAAAGTGACGGTCATAATATCATATAATAGTACAAAAACTTGTGACTTTTGAACAGAATGTGATTTACAGGAGATGGTATAGAGAAATATTGAGCGAACACAAAAAGTTTCTTTATCGCCGGATCATTAGGGAATATAATATGGCAGGTTCATAATTTATCACACCTATGGGACTTGTCCGGAATCAGTTTTTCTGTAATATATCGAATCACGGTTCGTGATGACATAGTTATGCTTCGCGACACTAGAGGTTTACTTTCAGTTAAAGATTAGCTTTGATTAACGACTTCTAGTATTATACGTGATTTTTTAAAATATGGTAGTTGTCTATTGGGAACTTATTTCTTCTGTAGAAATCCAAGATTTCGTACTCCATTACGAATTCATATTTGTACCGATATTTTACTTCTTGGTAGAAATTGTTATCCAATTATATTGTGGAACTAAGAAAAGTATAATTCCACAATTCAAATCGACTTAAGAGTGAATACGACCGGTATTAGATAGCCAGATATGAGATAGTTCAGATAGCCAGTTAAGAGTTGATGAAATCAAATAGCATGGGTAACCATAGTTATAACAATTTCAAACTGCTATTTAGAGCTACTTTCACGTTGGTAATTCCGGTACTAAATCGTACATAGTCTTCTTTATTTTCATTTATGTGCCTCATAATAATTACAATTTTTATCACCCTATTCGTTCCTTGCAATACTATTATTTCACTTTTATGATCACTTCTTCCCGTTCAATTGCTCAGTTGAAATTCCTGATGTATATCCTTTCCTCAACAATATCAGCGGTGATTAAAATTATCCATTGTGTAAACTAATAGCTGGCATACTTCGAATACTTGACTTCTTTATCAGACGCTTATGGCTCCTTGGTAATTTAACGGTTTAACCTAAGGTCGTGTCGTTTAACGGATATCAATTACCATACTTGTACGCTCTTCAATCTCCGGTGAACTATCTTATATATGGGGGATAATGTACGCTTGAGTTGACGCTTGGAATGGTCGTTTAATATCATCTCAACGACATCTTGGGAATTTCTCAACTCCCACGACGATCGAAAGCGACGCCGACCGACGCCTCACTCTTACTCAGTTTCTCTGTTAAGGGTGTCCTTCCAACGATGCCCATCACGTGGTGTGCTTATATGCAAAATAAAAAGACAAACGATCCTGCTGACTAATGCTTAACGACGAATCCCAGAAGACTTTTTTTCGACACTCGCTTTGCTCGCTTAGTTCCCGAAAGAACTCCCACAACGGAAATAGCGCTACTTTTTCACCCAGCTAGACGGTCTTCAGGATCAACTTGAAGGGTTCTGATTGGATATAAGAAATACCATAATGAAAGAGAAAAAACTATAAAAAAATGATTTCAATAACTTGACATTCTAGAAATATGTTGCTAGAAGATATCGTACAGTCTATTTCCTTATTGGAAAGGTTGACAGTTTACATAACATCTACTAGAGTGGAACAGACTGATGCGATCCTCGTAAACTTTATTACGTCAATCTGTTTTCTTTGTTTTCAGCTTAATAACTGTACTGACGTCGTTCGACTTTGATGAAAACTTTGCGGTTACTAGAAAATGTACTCGAGTCAAACGTAATTTATTTTCTGATTCTGCATTTCAGTTTCGCTTGTTTAAATATTAAATTGCTATTTTAGCTGACGCATAATTAACTTGCTAATAAGTTCTACAAATTGAATTAAATTATTATTGAATTAAAAATATTGTAACTCCATCCGCCAAAGAACTTCAGTTTCACATATTTCTGAGAATGAGTAATTGGTCTAGGGAGAAGAAGTATCCTAGATAGTATCCGAGATGGCCGCTCCAGTATTATGTAACATTGAAGTGAAGATGAGAATACCGCGTGTAAATCCACTATGGGGGTTGGGTTGGCGGGGGGGGGGGGGGGGGGGGGGGAGGGTTGAAGAGCACAGGGGGCTGAAATAGATCCTACGTTACGGGGGACATGTGAACGGGTAAATAATGCCTACGTTGGACAGTCGAGAGCTCTTTGCAGTTTAGGAAATATGTCCGTTGCCCTTTTGGTGCCCTGTCTCATTCTGCCATCGCACTAGCAAAAGGGGTGATTTTTTTCAACCTCGCACCGCGCTGATCAGTGAATAACTTCAGATCTTTCTATCCACTCTTTCTTTCTAGTTCTTTACTACAGACGAAAAACAACGCCTGAAAAGTCAGTCTCCAACAAAGCCGTTCTGAAAGAATGTAGTAAATAATGCCGAACCAACTAGCATTGTGTATTAAGAAAAACTTTTCCTTCATTGTGTTTGCTTGAATAAAGTTGGTCACAAATGAGCAACATCGAACAATATTCATGCAATGGAAGTGGGTGGAAGTGCCCAAGACGCTTTTATTGATTTTCGTTGGTTTTTAATTTCGTTTTTAATTAAGTAATATATAAACTGAATCAGAGCAAGTTACGCATCGAAACGCTAGATACGATAGGATATGAATTAGTTGTAGTGGTTGAGGATACCCAGATCCAATTATTATTTTAAATGAGTAGTATTTCGTGCTCAACATTATTATTAAAAGATCATCGATTTAATCAATTATACCTTTGAATGGTAGTCTGCTGTATAGAAATGTATTCGTCAGTAAAAGATATATAAACCTTCTTTTCCGCGTTGTGCAATACAAACAGAGGAAACAACTATTTACAAAAGGATTTGAACGAGAGTCATTGTTGGATTTCTGTCATGTACCATGATAATTTGTGTAGAGCGTACCTGCAACTTTTACGGAATCTCAAAGTGCTCATGGGAGTACGAGATTAGAAATATCACACTTTCACCATAATTCTAGTAATAAATAACATTTGAGAGGATTTTCTATAATAACTAATGATGCATACACCATCACAGAATGAAATATAAACCATCATAAATATTATACTGTCTAGTTATTTTATTATTGAATCGTTAGCTGTTATGAATTAAAATTTCGGAATTCTCTTAGTATCAAAATAGAGGTAATGTGATATTATACGTTTTTTTAATCTTGATTATAAATTAAGGCACTGAGAAAGAATATATAATTCATCTATAATATTTTACGTTGGTAATTGTGGTATTCTGTTCCTGTACCTGAAAGCTGTAGACGGGTGAAAGAGAATTAATTATCTCCGGGTTGGTAATGGAATAACTTTCGCTCATAATATTAATGCTCGCTCGTTTCTAAGCTGGGGTAGATTATAGATATAGTTTTACATCTCCGAGTTGATCATGAAATAAACATTATCCGAAGGATGAGTAACGATATTCAGTTAAAATTATAATGAATGTGAAGGTGAGTGTATAATGAAAATGTAGATACAATTGAATCTGATACAGATCATTCGTTTACTTTCTTTGAACAATGAAGAACAAATTGAATCGTGTATTTATTTATTGAATCACCTCAGTTACAAACTAAAGGAACATGCATCATTGTGGATATACTAGTTATCATTATTTGTATCTTTTAATCAAAACAAAAATAATGCATTGGTGGAGGTTTTTAAGCATTACGCCAAGAAAATATGATATTTGTATTTCTCGTTTGAAACCCTTTTTTCTGCTATATAAACTATAGGTACTGGGAGTGTTTTCGAACACAGCTCATAATTCATCTTATTCATAGACTGTAGGTAAACTACAGATAGTAGTTGTACACTTTATTAACTCTGTTGTAGCGTATATTAATATTGTATAATCCAGCTATCAAGTTTCACGTTCATTTATGATGATATGCAATTATATCATTCAGGAAATGATTCAAATAACCAGATATTATCAACTCATACAAGAATTGTTCACACTACTAGAAATACGATTGTCTCTCTTTGAGCTCAATATATATTTTTTCTTCCTTATAAAGAATTTATAAAAGTGTATGTTTCCTTCATGAAAAATTCTATCAATCCACAAGTAAACGTATATTGTGCCTTTTCATATATGGCCATTATATTTTGTAAATACCTCCCGGCTACGTTTTTGTTATGTCTTTCGAATATGTATTCAGAAATGTGGACTGAACAGTTTGAATAGCTTCATTTCGTAACAAACGAAGCATACCTCATCTGTATTCAACGTTTCTGTTTACTTCATGACTTAACAGTCCATTTCACAAAAAGTATTGGCAAATCAACATTTTGAGAATGTATATGCTTATAGCTGCTACCTACTAAAAAATTAGTTTGATGTATCTGTAGTATTACACGTCATGAAATTATGTTTGAATTATAAAATAACTTTTGTCATTATATGCGAGAATTTTGTGTTTCTTATCTAACAGTGTTTACTCTACTGGGTGCCTATTTAGTCTCGAAATATATATCCGCGGAGGAAATTGTTTCCACATGAGATTCGCAATAAAATGCGAATATTCATTCATCATTGCGTTGGGGTAGACCGTTCTTTAGTATCTTGACAAAATCAAGAATTGAATAAAACCCGGCACCACCACCAATATTTTTTCCTTCTGATTACATCCAAGTTCTTTATATATTGACAGTAAAAGTTGCATGTCACTGTTACTGGTCAATAGCGGAACTCATCAAAAGAACAAAATAAAGCTAGCGCATATTTCAAAACTAAAATTCATTGAATATTACATTATTGACAGTTCGAAAGCTTTGGCCCCAGGGAAAGTATCTCAGGGAAAGTAAGGCCTCAGGGAAAGTCCGATGAAAATGGTTGTGTCAAACAATTTATTGGAGCAAGTTGCACAAGTTTCAGGCTTTGAGTGGTATCATACGAAGAACTTTAAAAAGCAAGACTAGGAAATACAATCAGATCAGACTCTACAAGATCATGGCAGTACCAGCTCTACTATATGGCGATGAATCTTGGATTGACAAAACCACAGAAAAAAGATCCAAGGAAATAAGTCGTATTCAAGTTGCGGATATGACATTTTTGAGAGCGATCAAAGGGTGTACTAAATTTGATTACCTCAGGAATAAGGATATACGGCAGGAGCTTGAAGTTGAGGGTGTCAATATGGAACATATCGGCCATATGTTTTCTGACAGAATTTCTCAGCAAGACCGTGGCCGATCACGGAAACGGTGGTCCGAAACCTTATCCGATGCTGGAATAGGATTAAAGCCTTACCCTGGACGTTGAAGAAGAAGAAAAAGAAGAAGAAGAAGATTGACAGTTTCTTTATTATTATGCGCCGGCCAAATTGTATTCAGAAGCGCATTATGTTATTATTATTTAGTCGAATAACAGTATGACATATACTACAAGATCGTGAGTAAGTGTGCCATATCATTTTTTTCATTATGTATTCTTACACATCATAAAATTGAACATTATAATGTTTTAGTTGGTTTAAAAGTTGGATAAACAATACGGATGGCAGAGCGTGTATACATGCGCACGCGGAGATATACATATAATAATAATAATTTACAATTGTTCTTCGAATATAATGTTTTCCAAGATACATTCAAATCCTGTTTCTCTCGACGTACCAACGGCCATTATGATAATTTATCTCTCCGCTTTACGCTTTAGTTTATACGAAAAGTCATACCAACTTCATTTTGAGAACCAAACGGGTTATTTTTCTCAACATGGAGATTTATGGGAAAAAGCAAGAGTGCCTTTTGTTAATACGTGTATTTTCTCAAGTTTTATTGAAATACATTTCAGTTATTTGTCAAACAATTTCAAGCGTCACTATTATGGTGTGACTGTTACATATTAATCCTTGTCGAGAGACGCTTTTTGTCAACTTGACACTTTCCCACATTGTGTATAAATAAGTTACATTGTTGTTTCCCAAGATTACCTGAAGTTTCGTACAAATCTTAGACGTAGCTAATTGGCATTGTTTGATCCGGTGCTGCTTTGTTCCCTTTAATGCAAGGTTATTCTCAAGCGAGTAACACTTTGTTGATGTAAGGCTTTCTCACTACCAACTTCACTGGAACACGCGGAACGTGAAATTGTAAATGAAAGTTTATTTTATTTCATCTAGTTTATAGATGAGAATGTCGATAATTTGTTGAGAATGTTTACGTATCTTTCGCTCGGTAATGGGATCTTCAGTCAAGTGTATGTTGTTAGTTCAGAAGCTGACTTTCTTGAAGGAAAAGCTAAACATATCAATCTAGTTTTAAGGAATTACTCTCAACTGATAAGGTGAACTCTGACGTTTTCTTTCTCACGTTATATATTATCTTTCTTCAATTATATACCCTTACAATCACTTTCACGTGCATGCTTATTCTCTGGCGACTCTCCTATGTCAACTTACCTCTTCCGTGAGTATTGCGTTTGGCGTACAACGGTTATGAGTTCTTGTTATTTTGACTAATAGTTTCACAAATTTCCAGCCACATAAACTTTAGTTGGCAGTAGGAGGCATCTTTTCCATTACGCATGACAGTGGTGCCAACGTCGTGATGGAATTTCCTGCAACACGGACGGGGTCTTAACTTTCTCTCGTGTCTTCTTTATCCCTCTCTATCTCACTATGTCTCTATCTAACGCTCTTTCGGTCTTTCTATCTCTCTCCATCTTCAAGGCCTTATCTCAAGTTAATAAGGCCCCTGAATTATTGATGCGTTGTAGCTCGCCTTTCCCTTAGCCTAGAAGAATGTGTTGTACCACAATTCCCAGTCTCTCAGCCGAAGTAATTAATGTATTTCAAAAGCTTTAGTCGCACAGAAAGTATAGTAAGATAAATTGTGGTTTGTTTCAGTATTATCATTTTTCTTGGTGTCAAAAATGTAATTGATGATCAGGCATATTCTGCACTCTTAACTAGCTTCGTCGTATCACGGCCATCATCAAGGAATCATAATCTCTGCGTATATATAACGTACTGTATTCAAAGATCTTATGTTCAAATAATATCTCTGTATATCACCATATTCAAAATTATTTATAAATCGAAGTTCAGTTCAATTTTACTCTCATTTCGTTCACCTCTTTGCTTATCGAATTCTGCCGTACGTACTTTGTTCCTAATTGCAGAGTCAGGTTTTAGGACAATTACTGCTCGAAGGAGATCAGTTGTAGATATGCCTGTGGAGGAAATGATATATTTGTATATATCATATTTATATAAATATATATATATATATATATATATATATATATATATATATATATATAAACAAATTGTCAACCTCTCAGAGCTCAATGAACATCGTCTCAATTCGTCATCAATCGCATCATTTATCTCTATTAAAATATAGTTCAGCAGAGTAAGTATTTGATTCATTTTTCCAACTTTATTTTATATCCAATTAATAATTATATTCATATAGCTATGTGCATATATACTAATTAGATGAACTACTGCAAAATAACTTGAACTTTCGAGAGTTGGAAAAAACAAACAAAAACCAGTTCCAGCTGACTGGAAAGTAAAAGGAAGTTTCCATCACTGGAAACTCACTTATTTCTATAAGTCGGTTTTCTGTTTCATGTCTGCTTCCAAAGACCATAAAAGTCTCCCATTGGGTCTAATTATGTGGATAAATGTCGGGGCGGCCTGTAGTATGGCTGGCGTTGATGGCTCATCGTTAGGCTACAACTCGGTCAATTACCATCTAACTTGCCATCACTTTTATTATGTTGTTTTGAAATAGCGAATCAGCGAATAATTTGATACCAAGTCGTTCAAGATGTACTGCTTCAAGCTCATTATAGATTGAAGAAAAATCCCCAATTTAGAATATACCACATAGGCCTACCAGTAATGAGAAGGGTGTTTGGAACTTGAACAATTTGTGTTGTGAGCGTTCTCATTGTGAGTTATGGAAATATGGTACATTCAAAACAAGACAGATCTCATCGCTGTTTTCTTACAGTCACTTCAATCAAACACCAATTGAACATTCCATTCAGAGACTTTTCAATTAGTTAGATAAAAAGAAATCATTATACGAGCCTACCATACCTTAATTCGTGGAAGTCCATAACTGGAGAAAATGGAAGGGTTAGGGTTAGTGGTGGGTGCTCGAGGCACAATTCGCAATATCTTTGTGCAGTTTTGTAAACATTTCAAACTTGATATAAATACTTAAAACTTGAAACTAAATAATATCTTTTCAAAACATTGATCCATTTGGCATTTTTTTGTGTTGAGCAACTTCAAGTATGGGACCGTTTCTTCGTGAAAGAGATGTATGAATATATATATTCACGGCAGCACACATTCACATGTCTGATATAAATGTTCATTATAGCACGATCGTAATTTCCAAATTATTCCAGATACAAATTCAGCGCTTTGAAATATCTGAATTTTTATTTCACGTAATTTAATTTTGTTGAGTTGAGCAGAGCATATATATGCACATTGTCTGATATTACCCTATCCAAACAATGAAATGATACACTTGTCTGAGAAACAGAAGTCGGCACGTATTGCATATCATTACATTGGTGACAGGGGAAAAAGTAAATGTATTAACACATTTCTTCATATAAACTCGTTGGAATCGGATTTGTAAAATGTATCTAGATATAATTAAATTATTTGAGGATGAAGTTTTGTTTAGTACATTTATAAGACATTTTGTCTCAGATTAGCGCTCAAGCTTTCTCGTGGATTTCAGCGGTTAGTCCATTGGATACTTCGATGTTCTTTTGTGAGAAATACTTAGCCATTTGTTCTTATTGAAGGAACTTTAAACAAACTTTTCCAGAATTTCAGAGAGAATGAGAGTATGCTGTAATAACTGTAACGGTTTATATGTGTGCCGATTCGTATTTTCATTCATTTTGTTGCATATGGGCATAATTATTGTAGATAATAACATATATAAATGCAATCCTTTCAGACCACTATTTTGAAAACCAAGGTTTATTATAAACACTCAACAGTTCAGTATAAAGTTAATAACATTCCCTGATCAAGTTGATGTTTTGGATATGGATTGCCTTATTTGAAAGCATTTTTTTATATGGACTGGTTGATAGCTTTGCTTGTCGGACTTCAGAGTTTTGAGCAGATACTGACATTTAATCAGTTTCAAATTGAACAAACAAAATACCAACCTGATTCAATCAGTTCTGTAACAATGTTTCGTGTGTTGTCTGACTGATTATTTGTTTGTAGCTACATTTGAACCGTATACATCTGCCACGTATAAACACGGACCGACAGTCATGTTACTGTCGAACAGCCAGTCGGATTAGGAATTTCATTTGTTTTCGATTGACAGGTAGACTGTTGATATAATGCAGTCCATACTATGTATGAATATTCGATCAAGATATTATTGATAAATTATTGGAATTGTTTATATATCGACATGTGGCACACATTATATACCTACATATATTATATAAAGAATTTTCAATATAAATTCTTTCTGGATTTTGTATGTCGACTTTTTATTATCATAATATTATTACGAAATGTGCCCTATATTCTGTATTATCCATGTGGATAGACCTTTTCGTTTTGGATTCCCGGTATTATATTCTTATATGTTAACCAAACATGGTATAACTCTCAGAAAGGTTTTTTATTTTTACGTTTTTACGTAAACAGAATTTATCTCAACCTTTCTATCATACCTTGGAAATTTCATCGTCTTACTCTTATTCGCCTTTTTACCTCGCATTTCATCACCACCTCGCTTTCTTGTGGAAAGTGGTTGCACTTTGAATGGTGCCTTAGCTGTAACGCCACAGGGAGTTTGGTTTAGTGACTTCAGTCCATCAGATCCTAACAGTACAGGGGAGAAAAACGAATAAGAAGATTTAAATTGGCTTCGATTATGTAGTGGCTATCATAACCCGACCTACTTCTCAACTGACAAGACATTTCTTTACTTTTTTATATTCATACTATTTCATTCCTAGAGAGTCAACCCGATCGGCAACCTATCACTTATGCGTTAGCACTAACTATCAGGACTTTTAACCCGCCGGATGACGTATATATACATACTCGAGCGCACCAACTGACAGATGCTTCTGTTGATGTTCAGGGCTTAAACGTTAGAGTATATCAAAATATTGGCCACATTCCAGGATGGCACACCGCCACGAAAGAAGATTTTGAAGATGTGTCAAATAACTCGGCAATAGTCAAGCTTGAGTAGGTTTACTTGATACCGCACGCAGCACAGTGATGAAAACCGTTTAGAAAAAAAGAATAAGGCAAATGGCGAGAGTTGTATTTTTTTTCAAGTCTAGATTGTCTGTATGTTGTCCTGAGGATGACAGTTAATGGTTGCCCTATGTAGTGGCAAATCTTCCTCGCCAATCTCGAGTTCATTGAACCCGCAAACACAATAGGACGAAAGTGTTAGTAGACTTGAAAGTGGTGTATTATGAAATCTATGTTTCTTTCGTACACCATTGAACAGTGTGTTCTGGTGTCTTATCTGCGACAAGGTATAATGGTGTGTCCAAAACGTGGCACTAGAACGACTAATACGCAGAAACTTCGTACGCGTCTGTTTACTTGGGCGTCGTTGCACTAAGCTGGTTATTTATAGTAGCTTTGAAATGTACTGTTTTCGTGATAGCGGTCCGTGTGGTAGTGTTTGTGTGAGTGTGGGTATGTGTGATGATGCATTAGCGTACCAGAGGAGAAAGTTTACTCAGCGATGACATTTTGCAAGGCTGACGGCCTAGGGAGAGTGAAATTACGAGGGTGAAATTACACTGTGGTGAGAATTCCTGAGAAAAATCTTAACATTGTTTACCCACACAATGTTACATCACTTTCCTTATAGACGGTTTGAATCCTATGATGTATTCACGTTCCTTGACATACAAACAATGTGATTTACTACTAGACTTTTTTTATATAGTACAGCAATTCCTTGTAAGTACGTATTATTTCAGAAAATCTAGTTGGTTTCAAGATATCAAGGAAACATTTCAGTGAAATGTAATTCAATATGTCTGTGCCCATTTGGGTATAGCCTTGACTCAGAAAATCTCAAGTTTTCCGAATAAGCGACGAAAAACGAATTGCGACTTTTTTCATTTAATACATACTCTTATACATATCGTATATTATCAATTGAAAATATAATTAACCTCTTGATTGTTAAACCAATAAAACGTAATATCGGTGGATAGTCTTTGATTTTGTGTCTTTATTGTTACTTGAACAAGCACGCACTCTGTGAGCTACAATTTCCAATAATGTTCAAATTATATAATAATGTTGAAAACACTCTTGAAAAACGGGACAAAGTGATGGCAAAGAAGTCCTAACAAGGTTATGTACCTCTTTGTATACTCGCAAGGGAGCGTGTAAGCCTACTTTATACATGCTGTTCCTCGTTGCCCCTGAAATTGGACTATAAAGGCTTTTAAAAATGGATTTAAAAGGCTTTAGCGAACACGCTGTAGTACCTTTCGCTAAAGACTGTGTTGTAAAACTGGAACTTCATGGCATATTGAGACTTATAAGATTATTGAATATGCTGTCAAGGCGGACACTTCATCAGTGTTAGTTTTATGTTGTATCACAAGTGAAATAGGTTCTGCATTTCTCTTTTCTCTTTCTAAACATTAATTCTTGACTATATTCTTTTCTCAATTGTATTCCGAACAGTTTCTCTGAAAAATCTTTTTATATTTCTTTTTGTATTCAGATTGTGCTCGGATGTTTTATTTTAAAATAATTTTTCGCGTATAGGCTTTACTTGGTTACGTACGCCCTTGGTGTTACTTCTTGCTGCGTGGAGCTTGTATTCCCAAAGTATAGCATTCAATGAGTATTATAGGCCTACTCATGCTGGTTTTCAAATAATATTGAACAATCATACAAAAAGTCGTATATATGTTATTTAACTTCATCTCGACATGAACACAATTACAAATATCACTCTGAAATTAATTGCTGGATGCTTTTTATGTGTGTGTTGTTCGTACGTGTGGTGTAGAGTTCAATAGTTTATCGCTGCTGTCGCGCTGAAAGTTCCGCTGAAAAAAACAAAAAAATAAAAACCATGTGGCAGTTTTTGCACAAGTGATATTTAGTACGCTTATTTGGCAGTAATACACCATTGTTTGCTCAGTTTCCTCGTGTATATACCGAGTCATTGGTACTTTTTTTGCTTCGTTTGCTCCATTTTGATAGACAAATGAAATGGTAAAATCGATGACCATACATTGAAATCATTTGAAAGCGTTCGACGATGGAATTTTGGCAGTCGAAATCATTCTCGCTGCTTCTTTTGTCGAATGGTTTCCTTCGCGTATTTGCCAGAAGAATAGGAATTTATATGAGGAAAATGTACTTTTTCTTTATTCTTTTTCAACCATGCTTTCTTTTCGTACGGTTTTTGTGGTTCTTCACAAGATACATATTGGTGTATACCGGTATACTTTTATCGATCATAAAGGACATCGAGATAAAATGTGTTCGAATCGATTCACACCTTCGAAGAGTTCATTGGATATATCTTTCGTAAAATTGAAATCAAGAGTGCATGTGAACATATTATTTATAGCAATTCAATCGCACGAATGGTTCATATAGACGTACCAAGAATATGTATATATACATATATATATATATATATATATATATATAAATATATATATATACTGTTTGGTGGACGCTTCTTTCCTGGCTATATTGTAGATAATTCACGATAGTTATGGAATTAGACCAGGTTTTGTGGTGAAAAAATATCTTTAATCGAATTAAAGAGATAAAAAAAAAATCACCACAAAACCTGGTATAATTCCTAAATTATCATCACCACTTAATTCAGTGTATATTAATAATAACTCAACTGTAATGTATAAACACGTTAAGACTTTATTTTCCAAGTATACATATTTTTATGAACTTAACGCTCGCAATTACCAGTTATATGTATGAGTTGGTCTGATTGCATGGATATCCACAATCTAAAGTCATCTGGAATCTTCAAAGAGACGTAACTTTCAATCGAACGGAATTATTCCTACAGGTGTCGCTTCTCTTACTTCTATTGGTATGCCAATGTTATACCCCGAAGATGATTATCACCAACAAACTGTTGATCATCGGACATTATCGAAACATGTGCAGTTGTAATCGTGTGATCAATATGAGGTATACTTTCGAGAGTACATTATTGTCGTCGTTGCGGCGAATCTTCAGTGACACACCAGATTGAAACAATATTTTCTGTTTCACTTCGATGCACTGGATTCCTTTGTGTGTTCGCTTTCTTTCTTCGCTATTCGTTCGACAAAGTAAGAGCGGTTACCGATGGCTGTTACGTCAGAGTTTCACTACCTCACTGCCAGCATTTTACGTCTCATTATTGGTAAGTTCTTATTCTAGCTCTTACTTTTCTTTCCCCCCGCTTACTCGCATCCTCATGGGGATAAGAAAACGACAAGGTATTTATTTGGCAACTCAGTATTTCGTTTGCTGACAAATGTTCAACGAGAGTTGAGAGTCGTATTCGTTTAATTGCTAGAGTGTGTTATATTTAAAATTGTATTAATTAAAGAAGAATCCCTCCCCTCCCTCCACCCCCATCTTTCCTCCCACCAGAACACCTGACATTCGGATTTATTTTTAATTAAGGCGGAGTTGCCACCTTTTGTATGGATTCATTTTATTATTTGTAGCTCAACAAAAAAATAACTTTCCAACTCGAAATATTCTTGCTTCTTGCTGTTCGTCCTAAATACATTGTTTTCCAAAATTCATATTATATATATAGAACCTTGATACCTCGAGATACTTATTTACAAATGTCATCCATAACTTGAGCTAGAGTTCGTAGAATGTAATTTGGTTTTGAAGCTGTTATTCATCGTATCTTTTGATAGTTATTTGAGAGATGCCTGGTATCTCCCCTTTCTTTCATGCATGTGGTCTCTCACGATATGAAAACAAACTCAGAGTCGTAGCAAATGGTGTCGTCTTACGCTAACGTGATAATAGTTATGGCTTATTCTGTGTATGTTTCAATCTGTGTGTGAATGTATATATATATATATATATATATATATATATATATATATATATATATATATATATATATTTATATATATATGCAA
Source organism: Brachyptera putata (assembly GCA_907164805.1). Taxonomy (NCBI): domain Eukaryota; kingdom Metazoa; phylum Arthropoda; class Insecta; order Plecoptera; family Taeniopterygidae; genus Brachyptera; species Brachyptera putata. Next base: position 17,497,626 of record OU015464.1, read on the forward strand.
ATGAAGACATCGTTTGGGTTTATTTCAACGATATGATTTAATTAAATAATATCCATGAAATGAACCCAAAAGATGTCTTCATTTACAAATATGCATCATGGAAGAGAGTTTCAAATCATACATATATACCTTTTTTACACACAGATACCTTTTGTATTCATATTGCCTGCTCGTTAAAGTCGTAGTTATTCTACATTCTACAGAATTTAAACCGAACCTACTTGGTTTCTCGTGTATTTACACTTAGCGTCTTCGAGATCAAGTTCAGCTATAGAGTAATCTGTTTGCTCATGTTCTATCTCTACTCGAAGAGTACTAGCGGTTCCAATCGACCGTCTCCCGTACCCACAAACTATAGTGCTTGGAGGTTTCGATCCACTAACAAGTCACCATAAAGACTTTCGACGGTCAAAGAGTAAATACGAACAAGTGAATGGCAGGCTCGAGGGAGTTCAGTATACGGTTGAATTGATCGAATTGTGATCACAACTCCATTACAGACTACCGTGAACCTATTTTTTATTGTATTTGAAAACATGTATTTTTAGAAACTGCTTGAGGTATCATCACTCTTTCAGAATTATGATATTGTTTTCTGATGATTTTATTTACATAATTGAATATTCACTCTTTTTCATTAGAATATAACCGTTGAATGTATGCATGAATACACGTTCTCATAATTCCACCATTTTATTCATTCGACGCTAATATATATTAGTTATTATAATCCAAATAAAATATTTCATTTTTGATCTCATTTTCTAATTTCTTCACCGTCGGAAAGATAATGGGTTATGTCTAAATGAAAACTATAATTGAAAAATTACTGTCTTAATAATATTATCTAGCTGTAATTTCTTTATGTGCAATAAGTGATTGTCAATCTCCAAAAATTCGTCCATGCACCTGTGGACTTCTGTGTAGGCTACATAGCGTGGCTGTTGGCGCATATCCATGCTGTTAATTCCAAGCCGATGCATAATAATAGCTTGGGCTATTTAATTGATTCCATAATGGTAGTTGATAAGACAAAACTTACAAACCGTTGTAACAGAATTGTAACCCACTTAAACTGGGATTTAAGATCGATTTAATGACGACATCATGAAACCGAGAAGCATAAGCTATTCCCCTTGTTCAACCTCATTGTTTTGTATATATAGAGACTTAGAGTTGAGAGGCTGTCTCATGTACTATTGTTATTTACGCATTTAATGCGGATGCATTAAGTCTTTGATGCGGGCTTTTGTTTTGGCGCGCTTTCCTCGTTCTCTCGCAAGTGGCGGGAATCCCGGAAGATTGAGTTTCCATCATGGCTGAGAAAGGGGAAAGGGGGAGGAAAATTGCATGCTACGTCATCAGCTGAGATACTTCTTGCGCATCCTCATCTCGCGCATACTCATCTCGCAGACCTAAAAGTTGTTTTTAAGACAAGAAACCAGTTCAGTTGGAAGTTGGAATGCTGACATCAGCGGTCTCTCCATACGTCATCCATTCTTCCGTCCTCCTCTTTCTCTTCTCACCCCCTACACATAAAACCAAAACAACTTTCATATCAATGTAGAAGCCATGTGGAAGGATCTGATTTCGAGTGTGATTGATCAAATTTCACTCTGGGTCATTAGTTGTGCTCGTCTGCCAACAGATAGCTGGTGGTGTATGCTATGATTTGTAGCGGTTCTGCAGATCGGATCTGACCCAAACCGGGCATCGAATTGGCGACTGTAAATTAGCTGATCGCGATAATTTGAAACGGGGACGAGTTGACAATTCCGGCCACGTCGTGGCTATTACGTCACAAACATATTGGCCGTGACACTAAATCAAACGAATCCATGTTACTATACAACATTTTGATGACACAATACAAATCACCAACACACACGTTCTACAAAATACCTCCCCATTTACCCACTAACGATCCTTTTCAATATAATAGTTGAACAACTATATTCATCCCTTCTTTTATAACATAAACAATAATCAGTTGAAACCTCAATCTAGTTACGGAATGAAATGAATTCGAAACAATTAAAGTTGTTGCATTGAGCACGATTGCTAAACCTCACGATTACTGAGCTGAATCGTATGTACATTGTATCTTATTATGGTAACAGCCGTTTCCAAGTTGTGTGCGTATATATCGGGTAATAATAGTTTAGCGAGATTATATAGCTATACGAATCATGTACATATATGGAACTCTGAGCAGATGTGGCGAATCGTTCCTTATAGCTTTTCTTCCTCTGTAATCTGCTGCACCATGTTGTTCCTCCAGTCTCTTGCTGGAGCAATCTTTGTTCGCGCGTTATTGCATATATGCAGCTTCTAAATTCCCGTCTCAGTTTCCTCTCCGATGTATTGCATACGTCGATCTCAATATTGCTAACAAAGTACTGGCTTGATACCAATATCGATGTGGGTATAACGACAGGCAATATGGAGATGTCATCTGGAATTTATTCTCCTGGCTGAGATATTGTCCTTGCCCTGTATGGACATCGCTATATTCCCTTTCGTTTTATACAAGATATGTGTGAGAGAGAGAGAGAGAGAGGGAGGGAGAGAGAGAGAGAGAGAGAGAGAGAGAGAGAGAGAGAGAGTGAGAGAGAGACATGGAGAACGAGAGAGGATGGAGGATCGCTATTTTCTAAAAGGACTATTAGCAAAGGCAATGAGTTGGGAAGAAATTAGAGTAATCCTTTAGTTGCTTTGAAAGTGGAAAGATTTAGAATCAGCTACTTACACACAGCTCTTATTTAGTTTAGTGTGTTTATTTACTTCGCTATTTTCATCGTTATATCGCTTATATATAGAACAAGGATATTGTTCAACTTTAATAAAAAGAACCTTTATTTTAGTGAAACTGGATTACATGTTGAGAATTACTTCATATCACCATTCTTTTCAACACACTTCCTAGAAGAGATTCTATGCTGCAAATAAATTAAATGTCCCTCTTCATTATGCTTTATTCATTTAGATAAACTCAAGTGTTTTAAAATATATCTTTCTTTATACACATTTATACCAACATATTGTTCATTATATGAGTAAAATTTCTTCTAAATTGTCAGTTCATGATCCAGACGCTTAATTTATTCTTTCTCATGACAATTTATTATGTCGTTGTTCTCGTTTCCTTGGGAAAATCTATATTATCACTCGCAATTCACCCAAACTTTTTACCAGTACGTGCTGTTGTATTGTCCTCACAAAAACCAGATTCTATGCATTCGGTATGCAGTTTGCTTTTCATTGTCAGCAGAGCAGAAAGTGATGTATACCCAGTAGGAAGTAGTACTCTTATATAATCCAATTCGGTTTTGCTCGAAAGAGAGTTTGGGAAAACACCGAAGACAAATCCGCCAGACTTTGTCGTGAATTCTAATTCAGAAAAAACTCATGCATTTCAAGAGAAGATTCGAATTGGCTTACACAGTGTGTGTGTATTTGTGGTATTTAATTAGGATTGAGAGACGTATAAATCTAAACGAAATTCAAACGTAAATCGTGAAAAATATTCGAGGGCGTGAGAGTTGGATTTTCATACATTCATCACGTGGTTAAAATGTAAACGAACTAGTGATATTCGTATGGTAATTTATTCGATTTTCTCTTTCTATTCGGCTACTTCTCGAATAGTAGGAATTGTGGGAAAGGGGGAGGGCAGGGGGTGTCTCTACTGGATAACGTGGTCATTGTATTCTCAAGAGAAATCGAACTTTTTGTAACGCCGTTCGGGTGGCCATTTTGGACGAAAAAAGTAAAAAAATATAATATATATATGTATATAATACAAGTTACAACACCTCCGAACGAAATTTAATAGAACCCAACATTTTCTTTTTTTACTCCAATCTATACCGGTATTATATTATACTTCTATATTCATACTTCTCCCAGCATAAATACATTTGGAAAGCTCAGACACGAATAACCTTTCGAAAACCATTTTCTCATCACTTCAGTATAACTAGGATAATAAACATGTTTCCTATAATCCAATTACAGTGCTTTTAGAACGGTAGTGCAAGTTATGATGTCACTTGTACTCGCGCAATGACAATTTACTTTCACGACTTTTCTATACGGTACACATCATTATATTAATGTTACTTCACATTCGTATATAACGTCGCCTTGCTCATGTTTGCATACTTACATGGATCATTAGCTTAACTATGTAGACCATCTCAACTAACTCTGATTAATTCTGATGCTTTTTAATGTAAAATGCAATGTAAAAGTCGTAACGTTTCTTACAGTCGCTACTTTAAAAATCTATTGTAAATTACCTTTTACAATGCTCCACGTTTGAGAAGTTGAACGTTCGAAGATAGAAGCCACATTGAAAACTTCACGATGGAACATAAAATGTGAAAGACCTGTGTTGCAAATTAATAAACTGGATGTTTTGAACGAAAAACATTGAGGATGTTACTCGACTAGACAATATCTTGAAACCAATTCTGAATAAATCTTTATTATAAGTTACTTAAAGTCATTATTACAAACTTCTATTAAGACTTGCCTCCCTTTAATTAAGCTAATGGATATTCCAACCAGTTGTTCGCGGCGGATATTAAATAACAGCAGCCCTAACTTCAACTTTATTGGAAAATAATCTCTGCTGAATGACTTTCGTTCTACAACTCTATAGTTCTTATGGAAATAGCTGTGGTCACCGAGGGTAGTGATCCTTTGTAAACGAATGTATACTTGATACTAGTATCGTGATGCAATTTCATTTGATTGACAGTGTGTATGTATATGTCATTTGATTTTTATTTATTTATTGGTACTTTTGGATTATTTCTGTCGTACGAGTGAAGTAAACTAAACAGTGAAAGGGGATATATAGGCTAGTGAGCTATGACACCATACCATCGATTTGTATTTTACGATAATCTACATCACTTCTTTGTTCTCCCAACTCATACTGTATGCTTTATCAACATTCCGTAGAAATTTGCTGTTGAACTTCACCAAATCTCAATTAATAACAATTAGAATGGGTTAATGATGTTATCATAATGTATTATTATTATGATTATTATCATGACGTAACATTCTCTTCCAAACGACCATTTAATATCATATCTAATAGTTTCACCTCTCACCATACTATACCCTGTAAAGGCTTTTAGTGAAGGCTACATTGTTGTAATGAGCAGACAACAGTATCCCCTTAATTGTTGTGCATTATCACAGCTTCATTATCAGTTTGCTTTCCATCACCTCTTTTAGATGATATGGTAACCTGACAAACATGCTATCTCCTTATAACAGCCTCCTTGATTAACGATCAGTGTTAGCTCGCTCACCCGTGTAATCCCTGTATATCATTACCACTACACTCTTATGTTTCTTATCACTTTATTAAGCAATACAATCGTTATTGTGTTTCGTCCACGATCGTTAACATGTGATATTTGATATTGTAAGTTGAACGTTTAAAAGTTTCGATTAATTATTTTATTAATATTTTATTATTATTTGTGATGTAGATCATTTTTGGGAGAAGTGGATTATTCGCAGGACTATTCTAGAAAAACTGTGATTGCGAAACCTTGTGTTGCATTAGTTAAGAACTGGGCCGTCTCTGCGTAACCTGTGCGCCCAGGAGAAGAAACATGTAAATTTTATGTCTGTATATTTCTGGTCGTTCATCGAGATTTTTCTTTTTCCTCGTGTTAGAAAAGAGAGAGAGAGCTCCATTTATTTGATCTATCCCTAATTTATACTTCACCAGTTTCATTTCATTTTTTTTCTAATAACATCGAAACTTGATACAAAATCATTGTTCCACAATTGAGGCTATGGATGAACGATGAGATCGTTTGAATAGGGCACCTCAAAGGCGATCTTACCACTCCAAAGAATAATAAATATGACTTGGATATCGAATAGCCAAGTTTCATTTCATACCTCAATTGTCGTTATATTTAATCACGAGTGGCTTTTTCTTCCCTCAATCTTTATAATCCTTTGTTTTATTTAATGTACCAGTTGCCACATTCAGCATTCCTCTGATTGAGGTTTTATCTATTCGAAAACGCTTTTATTTTATATTGCTTTGTCATGTTCATTTATATCTGAGTAGCATTAGAACATATTATATATTTTTCGATAATAGGATCTCACTGTAGCCAATTTTAATCCGGAAATTGAATTCATTTCAGCTCCGAATCTGTATTTTCACATGGAAACAATTAAGTGTGTAACAGAGCCGGCTATTAACATATCTCGTATATCAAAGTAATCAACTTTGAACGTTTTTTTTGTATCGAGTAGCGAGATTCTAAAAAATACACATTTAATAGGCTAACAGAATTATAAAAAACGAACAGTAATTACCTTGGCCACTTATCGAGTGTTATGAGTTTAATAAGAGTGTAATTTTAATACATTTTTTTACGAAGAAGATCCCATGAAATTGAACAGTATACGTTTTTGATCCGGAAAAAGTTGTGCTGACGCGCTTGATAAGATCACATGTGGTTCATGCTTTCTCTTTTTTCAGATGAAAAAGTATTTTTTAGAACTGTATAAGTTTGTTTGTTCACGAGTTCGTCAAATGAAAGTTTATTCACTGACAACTGACTTCTTCTCTGAATGATAAACATTTTTTTATTGACACTTCTTGATTTTCTAAAGATTTTACATCACCGGAGGCGAATTTCACGGATCAATTATATTGTTTTTGTCCGTCCCAACGTCCAATATACGGTTAATATGCGCGATAGATTAATCTTCTATAGGATTATGGAGCTTCTTCCATGTGGTTGCCGATTTTGAATTCATTAGCATAATCCAGCTAAAGGCTCTAGTAGTGCATATACTTCCGAACGGTTAACTTTGCCAAGCTTTATCTTACGTTTTATCTGTTTTGCGTACATCTATTGGCATGAACATGCATTCGTGTAAGATCGATAAGTCAATACTGTATATTGATAATACTGTCCAGAAAATAAATAGTGTAGCAAATATACTTGGCGCAATAAAATGAAAAGTTCAGTTCCCTACAAATAGAACGACTTCCTACAAATTATTACCTGTATATATCTTATTACTATCGACATATGTACTTCTGACCACGAAAGTCGTCTAGTGGTATAACAAACACGAATAAATCACCGTGATATTCATAACAGTATGATACGTTTGCGAAATTTTTATGGTAGGCCCAATCTGTTTTCGATAAGAATCGCAACAATTGAATCTTGAAGGTGCGGCGATATTATCTACTTGAGTTTTCAGAGTTTTCTAATTGGTGTAAAACCTTCTCTGTTGGTTACGTATAAATAACAACCATTAATCCAAAATTTGGGAACATTGATAATACTTGATGGATACTCCAAATACTGTTTTGGAGTAGTGTATGTAAATTTTAATTTGATTTCAATTATTCAAAATTATTCTAAACACGTTCACATCATCTCTGTATCGAGGAGATTATATTCCAGCTCCTTTTCGTATTAATTATCATCCTTGTCTTTATCTTGATTTTATATTCCATTCCGTGCTTGGTTTTGTAATTGAACCTGTACTTCGAAAAACTGAAATGTAAACTACGAAGTAATTATTCCAATTTCGAGTACACATTGGCTAAATCTTTCAGTGAAACTGTTTGGTTGGTCTTCTCTTTCTATACGGGACTCATGTTTCGCAAATACTTCCGCAAACGTAATAAGTTTTAATAGTTGTTATAATACGATAATGATATCGATGCTACTGACATTCGGACGAGCCGTGCAGCATCATCAGGAGAATTTTCAGTTCGTAATTTTTTCAACAACAGACTTTGCTGGAGAAATGTGAATTATAGTCATGACTCATAACCAATTCCTAGCTTGGTGATTAGCAAGAAATATAGTATAAAAGTTGTTTGTATTACGCACAAATTTCGTTCTTGGAGTTTGTGAAAACGTTAACTTGAAGTTGGTGGTTGGCGAATTGAGTGAAGGCAAAAATTAATCTAAGACGCACAATTCCACGGGTTGCGTTTACTTTGAGTTGGAGTCATGTCAATAGTTACCTTCGTTGCCTAATTAATACAAGACGAGCAACGCCTGTAATGAGAAATATTTTTTTATGCTCGAGAATGAGCTTTGTGAACCGTGGCTAAGTTCAGTGCAAACCTAAACTTGTTCTTTCACAGGGGAAATTACAGTAAAAGTGTCTATCCTTGATTTATGTTGGAGGTTCTCTGGTCTAATTATTTCTCTAGAATAATATTAATGTAGTGACTTCAGAAAACACATATTCGGTTTGAATTACATTCAAGTGTGTTCACTTTTATGTTTGTATAAATTGAACGTATTTTTCAACTTTTCTAATTGACTGAGGAGAAAGTAATACGAAATTTGTATGAAGCTTCTTTTTTCTCGTCATTATATCCTTCAAACATTAGTTTATTTCATAAGCATGTGAACAATAAATATTGAATAGAACGTAGTACTGAGTGATGGAATTATTAATTTATTCATTTATATATCAATTTAGAGTTATATCTTTGTGGAATCCTATCTTTTGCCCAATTTTAAAATTGTTATTTCTATCAGGAAACAAAAGAAACAAAACTTTCATTATATCGTGTAACCTGGATTCACAAAGACTCACACTACAAATCTTGAATGCTGAGACGTAGTTCAGATTCATTTGAATATAATGAATTTCTATGCTAGCATTTCATTCCGTTACCAACAGAATGCAGCACTTACTTCCCCATGATATCATACACCACCTAGCAGTTCTCACAGAAACTAACACAGCTCTCGGAAAATTGATTTCATACCCGCTTCTGCGCACTACGCCTCTATCGATGTCCGGTCTTATCTGTATCTGAAACACATTGTCGTGCCGGGGACCATCTACTCATTTCTCTTCGAGGGATGCTGCTACTGACATTAGACTGTCACGTCTGGACCATGTGAAGTACCATTACGTTGACTTCTATCGGTTACTATCCATCAATCTCAATATCTCTCACTGCTGATGATTGAGTGGAGGATGACACGTGATGGATGTCTATGGATGTCTATGGGATAGAGATGCTGAGGATGACAGGTGTCGTTTAGGTGACTGCGTTAGGTCTATGGGAACTGTCATTTCACATAAGTCCATCAATTTCGGGTCGGTCGTTTAATCTTCTATGTGGCTATCACGGACGATGTAAATAAAGTAATGAGGTTTTCGATGACCGCCAGCTGAAAATTAAACATTTAGAAATAGCAATTTTTGTGTATATATATATATATATATCATTTTAATCCCTTCGACGATGCGTCCCCATACTTCTTCTTTAACTAAAACAAAGGAAACAACTTGAATTATTAATAACAGCGATATTTCATTCGAACCGTGACAGCATTAGAGCTAGTGTCATACATTTTAACAGTATTTATTGCCATTTCAGCCCATTATTGCCGATATATTGCCTCGAGTGGAATCCTTTTTTAATTGGGTTCCTCCTTCTACTAGGCTCATTTGCTGCTGAGCGTAGTTTAATTCCTTCGCATGGGCCGGATTCGGTTACGACATTTTTTTTTTTGTATTTATTTATTATTACACTCACAATTGCACAAAAGAGTGCGGTGGCAAGGCCTTAAAACTAGATTTACAAAACTCTTAAACAGGAATAATATAAAGAAACCAAATAATAATTATTAAAAATGAACCAAATCAACAAAAACTCTCAAATCCCCTCTCTTAACACTTTCCTCCGCACTACCACTTCTTTAAATTCTTTCAACGTCAGGTTCCCCTCCGCAATTGCCGGTGCCTAGTGCAAACTGACTTTTCCAGGAAACTGGTCAGATTTAGGAAGTAAAACCAGGGGTCGAATCTCATTTTTTTAATTAATGGAATTAATTACTTCCTATCACGGACTATATATTGGCTGCGTTTTTTTTTCATTCATTCCACCTTGATATATTCTTGTGGCGTGAGAAGGCCATCAAGATCTATGTTAGTTGGAAAACATCTCTTTTGGTAGCTGTGGTTCATAAATCTTTTCACATTCGATGGTTTTGAATAAGTCGTAAAGTAAGTATGTGGGGGTGTATTCGATAGCGTGGGGGCTGCTCGTAGGTTTTCTTCTTCGAATTGGCTGTATAATATATACTTCGAGGCATCATCATTATTCTTCAAAAACTCACGTAAATAACCATTTTGATACTTGAAAAAGATCTCCAATGTAATACTTTTCCAAGATCTGAAATTTATTGTCTCTTTTCGTGTATATATATATTCTTTTCAAAGAGTCGTTCTAACTTGTATTATACAATATATCAGTTTTTCGGACAACACATGAGTTTTATGTATATTTTGAAGAGCATTAAATTGTGAAGGTACTATTTTTATTTGGAGCATAACTAAGAAATAATGACGAATCTCTTGCCGATCAACGTACGTTAGCGCCGTTGTTCAGGGTGGAAACTTCCCGAACTAATGAGTGTTCCTAGTTCGCAATTTTCTCACTAGATGATGTAGTGTTCTTGGTTTTCCTCGTTTCTCGTGAAATCGATGCCGTATACACGTCTTGCGCTTTCCGATATCGAGAACTTCGCGGACACTTCAAACTGTGCAGTAAACGATCCTTTTAACCTCAACGATCTTGCCAGGATTTTTTTCATATTTCAATTTTGTTGAATGCAATTAATCCTTCTTTATTGTATTGTTATGTTCTTGTGGAGCGACAAAATAGCGATCAATAACATATAAAAAGAATAGAGAATTAAATAATTTGAATCTCTTTTTAATTCTATGCGGGCTTTCAGCGTAAATAATCCCTCATACACTTTTGCAATAATATCACCTATTCTTTAGTCACCTGTAAGCACTAAACACGCATTTTCTTTTCACAATTCACATTTACCAACAGTGCTTCGTATGATCTAGCTTAAAGCTACGTATTTAGAGCTTAAAACAATTAAAAAACTGAACAGCTTTTAAGCTTTTCCCTTTGTATTCGATAATATCATTTTCCCCTTTGTTTGTGAAACTATGTGACACTATCCACGGCTAAAAAGACTCAGCTTATCCTCGTATTGTTGAAATCTATAGCCACGCGAAAAGGTTTAGAAAATATCACCGGTTGAATCCTATTCGGGACATATATTTTACTCGTCTTCTCCCTTTATTGCACATTGGATACATGTCATTTCTGACGCGTGATTTATTTTTGCTATCAATTAATCATCTGTATAAACAGCAATGTTTCAAATAGCACAAGAGAGAAGCAGTTCATGTTGCTAGTACGATATACGAAAATATACCAGATTTATCGTGATAAAGAAATATAAATATAATAGGGCATGACTGCGATTGAACAATCAATATATTCGAACCCGTTCTAATGATTATATTCTGCTTACATCTCTTTCCTATTGAGATTGAATTGCTTGTTTCTTAGTAGAAACTAGATTAATTTAGCCATCGGTTATAATGTATGGTTAAGGCTACTATAGGGCTACTATAGTCGATGAACTATGTGTATATAGGCCTATATATATATATATATATATATATATATATATATATATATATATATATATATATATATATATATATATATATATATATATATATATATATATATATATATGTGTGTGTGTTTATATATAATTACTATCATTATGATTAATATTATAATTTATATAGTCTTTATAATTGTGTTTTTTCTGTTTCAGGTAAGTTAAGGAGTGATTTCTATGAAGGTGACTGCTAAGTCTATCTAATCCAGGTCAATTGGGTAAGTCGTTCAAACTTTCAACACTTCGTGCAAAGAATGCATTGAAATACGTTTGCCCACTCAACTTCTGTTGTGACTCTCATTTCTTTTCCCAGTCTCTGTATGTGCAACGCGAACACAATCGAAGTCGAACACTGATGAATAATCAGTTCTGTATTATTCAGTTTATTCATGACAGTACAATGTCTCAATAATCGTTAACAAAACGATTTCCAAACAAAACTTTTCTTGTGTTTCATCCAACTTTTCATATTTTTGTTTCGCGTCGTTCTATTATAGCCCAAGCCTTTTGTATAGCAAGGACTGGATATTTTAGGGATACTTAGTATGGTGCAGCTATCGCTGTGTTTATACAAAGGAGAAGTTATGAATTTGATATTTTATCACAATATGCCTACATTTAACTCTGAATTATTAAAGTTATTGTTTTGTTATTGTTTGTAACATTCGGTTAATCAATTTAATTTGGCCATCTGAAATATTCCTTCATTATTTCTGTAGATCAGGTTACATTCATTTTTGGAATTGAAAATTCTCATAATGGGAAACTACATAAAGTAGAGCCAAATGCATTTTGTTGGATTTTTCTATTTTCTGAAACCAAAGTTGGTTCAAGTTATAAATGAAATATGAATTCTGATCTCAGCAAACCGGAGTTATAAAAAACAATTACATTTCGTCTACGTGTATAATAACCGTTTTTGAAGTGACACCACACGACATTGCAACAGCATTTTATTAGACCATTCCGTTTTATGTTCATATGCTACCAAATGTATATTGCGAGTTATTTTAAGTGAAGATTTGTCCGACCAGTAATAATAATAATAATAATAATAGTAATAATACCTCTAGTATAATAATTCAGGAACATGTGTGGAAGATGCAGTTATAGGGCGTAAAAATATGAATCCATGTGGAACACATTCGGCGTTTTCTGGTGTGTTTCTAAAGCCTAAACAATGTCCAGTGTGTTTACAAAAATGTGATCATGTATCAGCCGGATTATCGCTTTTTAGACAACGGAAAATAATCAGGAAAACTTTCAAGTGTGAATATTTTCAAATTTTCAATTGAATGTATTTTTCAAATAATTTAGTGAAGAGCATTAAATCTCCGGAAGTTGAAAATTTTCAGTAAATTCTTCCGTGTTATCTTTAATTCAATTTTCACTATTTGAAAAAAGATTTTCATAAGCATTTTAGATATAATCTGTATAGTCCAACTTTTTATTCATAATATTTCAGAACAATACCCATATTCTATTAATTCATTTTTCCAATTATATTTTCAAAATTAAAATTTTTCAGTAGGTAACATCATTTTATTCGAACATGTTGTTCTTTATGCCGGGTTTTTATCTTCTTTTGATATATAATAACACCCGTAGTTAACTCTAGCTAGTCGAGGGTGTTCCCATGCAGTAGGAGAGTTTCTGGTGGTCTATTCCCATAAATTGTTGCTCCTCGAAACGACCCGTAAAGACTCGATGAGACCAACAATATAAGGGGCGAAGAGATAAAGGGAGGAATAGTGTGTACTGCCCGTGATTCTGGTAGGAAAAGGGTTATATGGGGAAGGGTTTGCCCATCCGACAAGGTTTATTTTATGGCGCCTTTATTACTTCCGTAGTGGACAAAAGTTCCTCGTCATTATAGTTATATAACTAGAAAAAGACGACGGTCTTCTTTATTTTACTGCTTGTTCAGAAGGGTTGAAATTAATGCGTGCTCATATTTTTTTCATATTTTTTCGATATTTGATAATTTCATTCATTTGTTCGTACATTCACCTATTGCTTTTGCATTTTCATTAGTTCTCCCATCAAATCAAATCTTTGTTCATGAAAATTCTGCGTAAAACTAATTATAAATGGAACTGAATGTCGATCTACTTTCAAAAACGACGAAATTAAATCGTTACAATCTAATATCGAATTAACGGCGGGAAAATTAACGGGAGCCTCATAAAATATATGTGCCTAATATGATTATGTTCTCAATCTGGTATGCGCGATATAAAAATATTTTTGTGGTCCATTGTAAGAAAAAATCTCTTTGATTAATGATAAAATGAGTTTTTCATACTCCAGTGTGTATTATGGTCTCTTCGGTCAGTAAGCACAGAGAATATGTTTTTATTTATTACTTTTGAACAACGTTTCTGTGTTTTTTTTCATACCGTTCTGTGTTTTACTTTTCGATGAAAAAAAATCTTCCGTTTCTGTCAGTGTGATGTGTTTTGATTTTTATTCGATTGTCAAGGGACTGACTTTCGCGTCTTGAAATCGGATTATATCAAACAGTGTCGAGTAAAAAATGTTTCGGATCGTTGCTTTAAGTTCATTTATCATATTTTGTGTCACTGGTGTATGTTTTTACTGGTGATGTATCACACGCGCCGTTGTTTTCCATCACGCCCGAGCAAAACACAGCTGACCAATAATATTAATACCATTCGGTTATTCGTAGAATATGTATTTCCCCCGACTTGTCTGAATGTTCAAGCAGTGCAGTGTTTGCCTTGATAAAGAGGAAAAGTTGTTTTAAAAGTTGTCAGAATCAGCATTATTATCGTTCAATTTCTATTGTTATTATAATTAATTCAAAAATATCTCCTCTTGTTAGAATCAAAAGTTGAAATTTCTTGAGAATAATGTTGGGTTGTGCCACTTTGAGATGAGAATAATGAGTCAAATAAACAAGTTATGTTTCTCAAAAATATATGTATGTCTGATATTTATGTCTAAAGTTCAATGAACAAGAAGCAGACAATTGTTGATCTACCATTTGTGTGGTTATTAATAATTAATAATAATGTGCTATTTTTTGAAATTCCATGAACTAAATAGAAACTTGATCATTACCAAAATACATCAAATTATAAAAGTGTGTGATTTTTTATCGTATTACTTAGAGGAGATATGTTTTTCAAATGTAAATATTCAAACCAATACTCAATATGTAATCTTTGAAATCAGATAGTGTTGAGAAAAACATTATACATTATTTAATAAGTATAATTAATGTTATCTATATACATACTTCAGTTAGTCAGTTATATATGCAGTGAAAACGTATTCAAATCTGAAATGATCTTGGAATACAGATGGATATGTGTGAAGTCACAGTCTCCTCTGAAACGCCGCATTACCAGATGAAGCGTCGTTAAAGACAAGAAAAACTTTAAACCCAAGCATGAAACTTTAGTCATTTTCAAGAAAACTTATCATGCCCGCATGAGGTTTTACTACTTTTATTCAGTTAAATCTCGGAACTAACGGCATGTCACCAAGTTTTGAAATTATTCGTTTCAAATATACAAATAGAATCTGTAGAATTGATGATAAAAACTAGATTATCGGTATTTATAAATTGAGACTACTTGATGACATTCGAGCAGCCAACTTTTCTGTTTAACTAAGCACCTTTCAATGAAACCTGGTTACATAAAATATGAATAAAGACTCGAGTATAACCTACTTGGTATACTAAATCGTGCAATGTCGATAATAGTGTATACGTGTACGTAATCCTTGCATTTTAGACAGCTAGTTTATCGGCTTTGATATGAGGGTGGATATAGGATAATATATCTTGAGTTTATTTGATAATGGCATATTTCAAACTGTTTTGCGTGATGATGATAAGGAAAATCATTATTATTTAAATACAAATTTATGGGTGAAAGATAATATATCGTGATATTACGTGATATTACTAGTATTTGGTGCGATTTATTTCATCCCCTGACCCATAATTTGTAATCTGGGAATGATGATTATTATTATTACGTCTGAATAGTTACATATTATGTTGGATGGCTATGACGAATGAGATTGATATTTTGATGAACTAGGGAAACGCAGCATGTGCGTTGTAAGTTGAGCGAGATATCTATATAAAGTATAATCGAAAACTCTCTACACCTTGACACACTATCAGATATACCAGAGACCTTATTATCTAACTACTTATACAGTAATTATCGAATCTATTAAGCCGTGAATCGCAGAAACATTTTTCTGATATTATTTCCATCTATTCGATGTGTGAATAATATTAATCAAACCATTTTCATAAAACGGCTGGTCTAAATTGCATACAAATATGTAATAATATTAATCATTCTTGTGTTTACATTTAGTGAGATTTTATTTTTCCAATTCTCCCGTCCAGCCTAATTTTATGGGGTTTTGTCAACTTTCATATACCGGTAGTGTTCTAAAAGATTTCTCTACCGATTTGACCCAAACACCATACAGTTCCAAGCTGGATATGTTTTCGTGTACAGATCAAGTTTCATGTTGATCAGTCAAACCATGCGATCTGTGCAGTGCGTACAATCGAACAAACAAACACTTAAATGAACAGATAAACAAACACAGATTATGCCCCATAGCTTTAGGATGGAAGTCTTAGATATCGCTCATCTAACAAACTTGAGAGAATAAAGAAACATTTCAAACGGTATATTTTACTCCTGAATGCAGCCCGCAGAGCGTAGTTCGCGACAGCATTGACCCGTAGAATAGCAGTCGCGCTAGCACTGGCAGACTCGGCCCTTCCACTATAATAATAGTTGTTGCCTACTAGGCAAACGCAGCATATGCGTTGTACGATGAGCTATTTGTACGAGCTATTCTGCTATTGTTTCTATCCATTTGATGAATAAGAATAGGTGTGCTTTTGAATTATATGAGAAAATGTATCACACAGTATAGAAAGTACTTCAATATGTTTTATTGTGTGTAATTATATTATCCCCGCGGATAAAGTCATGACAGTTTCATCATGTTTGAAATGATACCTCTATATAGAACAATAGCATGATGAAAACGTAATATACGTGATATTAGAAGCATTAATTAATGATATTACTTTGGGGTGGACATCTAATGAAATGTAAATTTGCATTTTCTTCACGTTAGGACAACACATTTATTATTTGCGTTCTTCAAAAGGAACACGAAATTAATTAATAATATGTAATGTAGCTGTTCAGTGTACTCGTGCGTTCTATGAAAAATAATAATGAAACTTCTACTAAACATGTGCACTGGCATTTCCACGATGAGTTGAAATAATTGTTTCATCAATTTGACTGATTATTGCGTCAAATTTGTTTTTCTTGTTTGCGAATGCTTGTTTTCATGTTACGAAAGAAGAAGTGAAAAAACAACGTTATATGCAGAGTTGCATTTTTACATAGTATATTTAATAATGTATTCGCATATATATTCGCACAAGCTATATTTTCAATATTAATTCATGCAATAACTATAACTTACTGTATCAACAGATCTTGCTCTCGAAATCACTGAATCAATCTGGTGTAATATTATACTATACAATGTATACATATTACACAATATTACACAATGTATACAATGTATATAAAATATTATACAATGAAAACATTACCAAGGGAATTTAGAAATATGATTTGAACTTTCAATGTCTTAAATAAAATGTCAACGGTGTAACAACTTCTCTATGTATGAAAATTGACTAGAATAAGTGATGAATTACAGGTACTAGAATCTCTTGGTCTTCACTTCGTTCTAATAATTCAAATATAGCATATATAAATATATATATATATATATATATATATACACCTATATATATATATATATATATATATATATATATATATATATATATATATATATATATATATATATATATATGTATATATATATATATATATATATATATATATATATATATATATATATATATATAATACATTCATATATATACGTATGATGTTGGCTCTATTGTTCAGAATATTAAATTGATAATATGTTCAGTATATGAGATCTCTAATTTATGTCCTGCTGACTAAAGCATTTAACGTTTTCAGAAAGAGCGGTCTGATATTGAGCAAACATCTGCTCTAGAAGCATCTGTTCTAGAAATTGTCATCTAAGACTCATGATCCCTCATAACACTGTAGTTATCGACTGTACTTCTCACACAGATTAGTCAAACTGTTGTTATATAAGTAATCGTCATCCCATTTTTGTTTCGAAACCCTGTCTTGAGATTTTAGTTCGTAGCATGTGATTTACTCTTATCTTCGATATTTAACAACTTACCCATGAGTAAAGAAGTTAACGTAAAGTAGTATCTGTACTCTGTACCATAAACCATACTGCTTTACCATACTTTACCATGATTTACCATAAAACGTCTCGGCTTATAAGCTAATATAACTCTTGGCTCCAAGATTACTACAAAGCCGTTCGCATTTCAACGAAGTATCCAATGACTCAGTTATTCGAGAAACAAATTATGTTTCGCAATCATTATTAATTTGAATAGTTCCAGTGTTTTCAGGTATCGTTTCTAGCTTCTAGTTTGTGAGACTGTTCCGGGAAGTAATTTTTGACAAGTATTTTTATTAGTACGCTTCACTTATATTATCACATAAAGTTTTTTTGGTTTGTAATGAATTAGTTTTCATTTTATATTTCTTCTGTGAAGTTTAATGTTGTTCGTTTTTGAATTCAGTGACAGGAAAACTGTTTACTGTTGTTTGCATGATGTGAATTATCTTGACTTTTCAGAGCGTAATAAAAATATTAAATAGTGCAATATCCGTTTCTTGGTGAAAACTTTTGAAAGAATGTAATCATGAAAATCATAATACAAAAAGTGGAACGATATTTTTAATACCTACGAAATCTTATTCGGATGCAATGTTTTTATACAGAGATAAGCAAAACGATACGCTTTGTACTTGCGCTCACAAATGAAACTTCCATCTCATTTAGGTGAATGCTCTTATATCATTTGGTAGTTGGTTAAAAACTTCTTTAATGGTTCTAGATCCCTAAAATCAATCTAAAGTGATCATGTAAAATGATTTATTCCAATGACTCCATTCTCCTCGATTATCGGAAAAGTTACAAAAATAATACTCCTGGATAGATAGCTTCAGGCCTACCTATGGAACCATGTAAACGTAATTCATGAAAATTCCAAATTTCATATCTCTCTTTTCTTATTCTGTTGTTTATATTCTATACCTCCATCGAATGGTGTATATAGGCCTACACCATGTAGGCCTACAATCAAGTATATAATACAACTATTATATATTGAAATTTACATAAAGTTAATGTATACTATACACGTATCATGTATATAGTATGTAAGTTCAAAGTACACATGTGTGAATATGCTATCATGGATAATGTTGGCGCTTATCACGATCTTATCATGATCTTAATTAAATGAACATCTCAGATGCAAAAACAATATTATTATTCACTTCCCACAATGAGAGAAATCTTCCACGCTATAATTAGGCATGGAGTAAACTGTTTAATCCCACCTCTTTGTTGTAGATTTTGAACATGACATTGTTGATGTGTTTGTTCTCATGTGACGCCTAAAAAAGATGATTAAAGTTTCGTGGTGTATATACATTGCGCAGACATAGAGAGAATACGCCAACGTAATTGCAGCTCACACGTATGTACACATATATACATGAGCTTAGAACCGTATAAGGTTTTGTTTTCAGAAGAAACAATGGATGCTTTTTGTGCGTGATTGCATTAGAGGAGGTGAGAGTTAGATGCCCATTACGTTTGTGTGTAATTAAGACACGAATTCCGATAGGCTTAGAAAGCGAGGCACGCATTTACTTGTCCTATCACCCCGTTAAGTCTGTCCTTATTAATTACTATGTGAGCTGAAGAAGGTGCCTTAGACAATCATTTCTATTGCAGGCCGTCTCTATTTATTGTGCTCATTTATTACTCCAAAAGTTGGTGATTAGAGAGTAAATTGTTGAAACTATCTAGAAGTGGGCTCACGGACAAGATGAGCTGAGGTAAAATATCTGGTAGAGCTTGAACCAAAATTTTATTTTTCCTGTTACTTGTCAAATACTAAGGAATACCATAGAGTGAATTGGCTTAGACAGGTAGAAACTATGACCTTCACATTTGGTTGAAGATGTAGTACATAGAAAAATGGACAAAGTAATTAATTATAACGGAAAATAGTTGTTTGTTTTTATATATTTTCTATTTTCTGTGACTAAGATATAACAGGTAACAGATATTGAAATGACTACGAATATATTTTTCCATTTGATACAAGAACAGAATCTAGAATATAGGCATAATATACAAGTCTGGTAGTATCGAAATTACAAATGTTCATGATACGTTACACCAAGTTTAGTAACCAGAAGCTCTCATCTTACATATAATATTAATGTATTTATCCCGTCCAAGGTGCAAATCGTTGGTAATGCCAAGAAAGTTGGTACAATATTCAACTATGGTACTTCCTCCATTCAAATAGTGAATGCATAATTTGTGAATATATGTATGCCCTTATAGCATCCCACTAACGATTAAAGTCAGTCGGGTAGGAAAATCCGGCACCTCCACCATTGCCAAAGCTTATTAGACTGGATTCATTCCAATTGTAGCATTGTTTCTTTACATGTACTTCCTGCTCTACTTAATTTCACTTCAATATTGTATTAAATTGTACTAAAGTAATAAGTGAACTTATATCTGTTTTTGAAGTTATACGTAGCTATCGCATATTAGATCTCGAATATCTTGTTCAACCAAGCACTTAACAAGATGCAGACAGAATTGCAATAAACTTGAACTCTGTTCATTTGGACATTTTTCTACACATTTGAATATTCCAAACTTTTAATAAGGCACTTTTACACATAACTAACTTCAATAACTTACTACTGAATGGAATTTTACATAACTAACTGGAATGATCGAGCTAGGATTGATTCCTTTCGACCCCGGTAACCTGAGCAGCGACTTGAACTTGTGCCTTAGGCGTGAAGAAATAGTGTGGTTCTATACAATGATTATTCAAAATAGAAATGTAGATGATAATAGGACTATCTACGTAAACTAGAGAATTTAAAATTGCATAATTGGTCATTGCGAGATTATTTAGCATGTTCAATACATTATTTAGCTACTTTAACTGTATATATAGACTTATGTTTGTATTGTAATAAGTTTGTCCTTCCTTTTATCAAATGTAGATGTATTCAATTACTAGTGATGAAATTATTTAGAGGATGTTTGCTTAATTAACATCACAACCGGAGATGTGGGGGTGTGTGTGTATGTGTACTCAAACGAATGGAATATTGCTATACACACACACAAATATATATATATATATATATATATATATATATATATATATATATATATATATATAAATAAATGTAGGGCCTATATTATATGTGTGTGTGTAGGCTTATAGTTATGTGTGTATGAACAAAAAAGGTACATTCATGAAATATAACGCATGAAGATATGGCCTACTTGGTTTCACACAAGTGTTGGCAGTACCGATCGGTCGCCTTCTCCGAGTGTCGATTCTTCAAATAAAATGCACGATTTGTTACAATACACAACGAGACCAGTCACGCTATTTTATAATTAATAAAACACAATGACACTTCCATATTTTTCTTCTAGAGAGTTTGTGTTTGTTTCGAATCTCCAAGTATAAAACTGGATACCCGTTTATCAAGTTATTAATAATTAGGCAGGACAGCTAAAACAAGTTAGACTAATATTCTATTTTCTTACACAGGAATAACTTTCAAATCCCTACTTTAAAACTCACTCTTTAAGTAATCATCGGGCTTCCGTCGGTAAAAACTAGTTAAATCCTTCTCGGTTTTCTTTCCTACCCGATTTAAAGGATTAATATGCTCTGGAAATCTTCCCCGTTCTGTTTTGTTTTGTGCGGTCTAGTTGTTCTGTCGTTCAATAGTCGGAACGGCCGACCGCTAATGATGGCGGATAGGATTCGGTCTAGAGGACCATCAAGTTACGTGGAATAAAGTATATATTGGACCAGAAACTTATTGCATGGAGGTATTTTCAAAATGAAACGCTCGTTATGGTTAGGCATTTTAAAGGAAGCTATTCAT
Source organism: Brachyptera putata (assembly GCA_907164805.1). Taxonomy (NCBI): domain Eukaryota; kingdom Metazoa; phylum Arthropoda; class Insecta; order Plecoptera; family Taeniopterygidae; genus Brachyptera; species Brachyptera putata. The sequence goes on from OU015464.1 coordinate 17,519,341, forward strand.
GCAGCTATACATTCAAGTAACTATACTTAAATATATTCACTGAAAGAATACATGTATATAGGCCATATATATATATATATATATATATATATATATATATATATATATATATATATATATATATATATATATATATATATATATATATATATATATATATAGATTATCACTAGTTTATGAATAGAAATTCGCCAGTTTAGCCGTAAGATGAAAAAAAACATACTTTGTCGTCATTATTCTCAACACAAATACTTTACTTAGAATCTTTCACTCCCAACAATACCGACTATGGAATATAATGGTATTTACTATGGAATATAAGACATTAATACGTATAGACCATGTAGTGTCCATTAGTGCAAGCTCAACTAGGTCATCCCGGTTTTGTTGTAATATGTTCTATAGTGGTTGGTACCCGTGGAGACAACCTAACGAAACGATGAGTTGTTTTAGTTGAACTTAAGCCGCAGAAACTACATATACCACTAGGATTAAAAGTGGAACTTTATAGTCAAGATTTATAGCAAATCATATCCTATAAGTTATATGATATTAGTCTTTGAAAGTATATATATATATATATTCAATATAGATATAGATATAGATATACTATAGGTTCGTAGAGAGAGCGGAGATAATATAATTCTATATTATTTATGGCGAGTAGTTGACCATATGTTTTTATGCCATATTTATAATAATATAGATATACATGTAAAAGAAAAGACAGTCGAGAATCTGAATATGCAATGTATCAAAATTATATGCATACATTTATGAGTGGAAAGATCTCGTATGAAAATTTTATCTCACACCCCGAAAACAATTGGATATGAGCCGATATATAACCGAGTGTGTCGTCCGTCTTTTAAAAAATCAGTTAACGTTTAAAATTGTGCTCCTTAATAAATATTCTGTCCCGGGGGTCGAAAATAAATAAGTTATAACAATAGGATGCCTATATCGTGGATATTTTTATTGATATTGCTTTTATCAAGTACGACCGCGAATCTGTAGGCATAGGTAATTGCAAGTGGAGTAATCAAACCAAATGTAGTCAATTATAAAATGAAAACGTAGGATGTAATTAATTGATTTTTAGTTGGCAGTCGAGTCGTATGTAAAATGAGTCTCGAAACCAAATTAAAGAATTCTTTTCACGATTGGGTGAGAGCTTTTATTCGACATTTCTCTTTGTTTAATGAATACTTTGCAAGGACGCTACTTGCTACAATTACTGAATACACGTGGCATTGCCAACCGCAGAAACTTAAGGGGGTGCATGCACGGAGTTTATAAAAAGAGAGAAATTCATCTGCACAATTTTTTTTCTCCATCACGAACAAGTGTATTTGAATAAAAAGTATATCAAACCCAAGTTAATTATATATGCTCTTTGATTATCATGACATTTTTATTTTTGTTATTCAATCAGTTTTGAGATAATACGTCAATAAATATCAAGGATGTGGTACAATTTATTGATGTGTTATCTTAAAACTAATTGAATTCACAGAAATAGAATGTCATATTATTTGAAGAGCATAACATTATCTTGGGTTTGACATACTTCTTATTCACATACACTTGTTCGTGATGAAGAAAAAAATAGTAAAGATGGATTTCTCTATTTTTATAAGGACCGTGCATACCCCCTTGACCATTTCATTTGTTTCTATAATATGTCTTCATGTATTCGAGTTCTATATGGTCGATATTTTATTCAGGTTGTTAATTGCCAATAAGTCTAGCACAAGTGATTTATCTATTTTAAACAAAACAAAAACATATTTTTTTTGTTTCACCATTTTTGTATGGTGTTAATGCATTTGCCTACATATATCTCTCAAAATGGGTTTTTCGAAAACACGAAAGTTCATTCCAAGAGTATAAGATCAAGATTTATATCTTTCAGTCTGCACTTTGTGGATTTCCAGCAATTTGCTCGAGTACCGAATCACAAAGACATTTATGAGAATCTCAGTGCAGTGTCCCACATTATAATTATGATGGATAAACATGGGATTGCAATTCCAAGTTTGTGTTAAGTTCACTCAAAGTTTCTGTTGAACTCTCATATTGCATACTAGATATATATTTTATATATCATTCATATTTTCTCTCACTGTAACTATACTTGGATCGTTTACTTTTACTTCCATTTTACTCATTATAGATTTGTTTGCGTTACGTTTTATAGCTTTCATCACTGCGATATTTCTTGATTTACTCGTATTCACTAATTGAAAATTGTTGTTCCATATTAAATTGAATTATGTGATGTCGAGAATATATTATGTTATTTTCGATCATTTAAAATGCTGTAAAGTAACACAATGTTCACAACGGTTGACTGGGCGCATGATTTACATAATGAAAAACAATCTTCATGAGCTATAAGTACAAATTGATCAATACATTCATCGCATAACATTATTTTTCATTTCCGTTCAAATTCATTGATATTGATAATTGACTAGAATTTTGTATTTTATTCGAGTGATTTTCAAAACGATACTCGATTACTGTCAGATATACAGTGTTATCAAATAATACAAGTTGGCCGCCCTCAGTAGCTCAGTCAGCTGAGGCACCGCTTCAGTAACTGAAATCACCGTCAGGCGTGGGTTCGAGTCCCGCATAAGGCATAAGTTTTTGTAAACGTCCTTTCACTTTCCCCCGTCGAAACTAGCTGTTGGTGGGTTCGTTGAGTAAACAATAATAAATCATCATCATACAAGGTGCTATATAATTGTGGGTGATTTCCCAGTTCAAACTGGCCATATTTTATTTAGTATCCTTCATATACACGATATGTAATGTAGCACATGATATGTAAGCACATATCATTCAAACTTCATCTTATTACAGCGCTCAGTATTTACTGATTTTGAAATATGTAGTTGTGTTTCTAGTATCGCCCTGGAAAGTCGTTGACTCGTGAAATACCCCAACTATAAGTCTGCATGTATCTATAACGGAGTCTTTCTTAGATGTAAATGTATTGGTGGATTCTTGGATGCGAGAATCTATTTCACGCAGTTATAAGTCAATTCATATTTGGTCTTATATTCTAGTGACAACATATCCAGAAGTGTTGGATGTTGTATTTTATAACACCTGACTGTCCTGTTATTTGTAGAACATACGAAATACATACACCAGTCAATACGAATGCGTGCTAGCTATGTATGTCTAAGACCGTTGTCCATTGCTATATTGCATTATGTTATTGTATAGCCTACTGACTACGGCTATAAAATACGATAGCCTATATAGAAGAGGTTATTACAATATCTTTTCCAGCGATATATGTTATCGAGGTTTGGGTTCTTTCATTTTGTGAGAACATTGTTCGTACGGATTTTATCGTAAGTCGTTTTATCAACGTTCATACAATTGCCGATATTTTCTTAAAAGATTTTTTCCTTTACTGTTTTTGAAATGAAAACTTGTTGAGAAAGCTTTTCCAGATTGAATAAATACGAAATCTGGCCAACGTCGTATGAATGCAATGAAATGATTCTCGTCTTTTAAGTGGAAATATGAAACACGGCAATTCAGTGTTGTTATTATATCACTGAAATTTATATAGGCCTATAGAAATCTGAAGAGAACACATACGAGGGGTGCTTCATACAAAAATGAAAAAAATCATCATAAATAAAATTAATATTATACCTTAACGTGTATGTTTATTTATTTTTATTATCTCGTTTATATTGGAGAGCCTAACAAAATGGAAACTTCCCCAACTGTTTCCATTGGCCAGTAGAGTGAACCTCTCCATTTTCGAGTGCTTTCCTGTTTACTCCCAAAACTTAGTTTTTAACTTATATTTATAGGATTAAATGAGATGAAAATAATATTACAAGTTAGTTTTTAGTATATCTACCAGCATGTGAGTTGATATATCACGTGTTATAAATCTGGAAAGAATGAAAGAGTTTGGATTTATCGTCATGATGGAAGCTAGCGAATGTTATCACTCGTTTCTGTGCCGTAGCGGGCGTGTTTTGGACGTTTTGTTATCGCGGTCGCGTAAAGTACGGAGATGAATGGAAACGACGCTAAGAAACATATCTTGATTTTACTGGTACCCTACTTGTAATGTTTACTTTTTTCGAGTTCAATTACTCAAGAGATTGCTTTATTCTGCATTAGTTGCTCGTTCTGAAGTAGAACGATGGGAATGATATGATTGAAGTACGTGGTGTGGGTTAACCTCAATTGCTAACAACTGAACCGCATTGTAATTTTATAACTAAAATGTATGAAATTAATTCCAACAATATATACAATTCATCAAAATAGTTGATTTAAGAATATAAAGTGATTATTTTTCATAATTATTCAGTTTTTTTTTATACATCACATTTTTACAGCGAAATCATTCGTAATGTAATGAACATGGAAAACATACATATGTATATAATATATATCTAGAGTTTTCGCTGTATTCAGAGCTGCACGACAGTGATCCTCTCCAGATAATTCATTTATTAATAACTTCATAAAGTAACAGGAAGAGCGCACGTGAGAAAGAGAGAGAGAGAGAGAGAGAGAGAGAGAGAGAGAGAGAGAGGATATGTGTGAGTGTGTTTGTGGTGACTCTTGAGATATTGTTCTGTAACTTGGTGTAGAACTAATCATCTCTATAATCATATTGTGAGCTTCATTCGTATGTACTCCTTTACCTTATTCATCTTATAACAAGCCTACAGCACTTCCATTTGATCATTGCATTACATGACAGGACGAGTGTAATGCGTTTCCTCCCCCCCCCCCCCCCCCCCCCTCAACCCTACCAATTCCCCAGACCCTGTCTACAGATCATCTTCCAAGTAAACCCAACTGTTTGCAACAGCCTCGTCTTGTGGTCTCTTGAATAATACTATCATAATAACGTCCCCGTCGTTCCCCAAGCCGGTGTCTTCCTCATCGTCTCTCCTTTGCACTCGCACACATCCTGATCTACTCTCACTCCACTCGTTTCTATAGTGAGGCTGTCTAACGCTAACTCATACTGCTCGTTAAATGTATTTACACTTCGTGAAACATAATATCTAGTCTATAAGAGATCTGAAGTTGGAAAATGTTATTTTCTCGAAATGTGTATTAAACTCGTACATTCTCATCACTAAAAACAAGAAACTTGGTAGAAAAAAATGTTGATCTCGTCGCTCCTACCTATAATAAAACCAAGGTCTATAAAACAACGTTTCGTGTAGGACCGAATGCAGCGTACAGTACAGTATTGTAGTCGAGCTCGGCGCCTCCACCCATAAGAAAACCAAAGTCTATAAAACCACTTCTCGTTTGAACCATTTACAATAAATTCCTGCACTATTGCGACTGTAGCTTGAAGTTGAAGTGTGCCTCAAATTGCTGATCTAAATTATGTCGTATGTCTAGGGAAACTCAACTCACGAGCAACAATAAAGTCTATAAGCTTCTTTTATATAATTTAAAACGATGTCCTGGAATAAAATATGATACAATTTCACTGTATTCCAGAGTTCGATACGAGCTATGAATTATTGAATGATTATTAGAATTGCTGTATTCAGGCATAAACGTGTCCAAAGCATTTCCTTTTCATTTTGCTGATAGTGCCCAATTTCTTCTTCCTTCTTCCCCATCCTCCGCTACCTACCATCTCGCTTTCCTTTCCATTCACCTACTACCAGTGCTACTACTTCTTCTCGGTACGTCTTGTTGATTTGTGTTGCCTACGTGCCTCCATTCTCAGCGACACGAGCGTTCACGTCACTGCCCATATTTGTGCAAAAACGAGTCGGAAACTTCCTCATCCACTGTGCCGTGTCTCGACCCTATAGCGAGCGTAGACACGGGTTGTGTTCGAGCTGCAAATATAGGAACAGATAAAGAAGGTCCGACATTCAGTTAGTGCAATTGGCGAAACGTGCCGTTGACTTTCTTGATTACGACTTTAAAAGACGCTATATACTGGCTGACTGCCATTACTTAATTCTGGTCAACGTTATGTGCCCAAATACTCGCGTAGTCCTCTGTACTCTACCCTCATCTTCTCTCTTTCTCTCTCTCTTCCGGCTTCTATACGCTCATCCCTGCCATTTCCAGCCTCTCTCGAAACGGGTGCTGTCGATTGGATTAGTCCCTTTGGTACCCCCTCGCCACCCACTCTCCCTCATCCCTCTACCCCATTTGCGAAAGTGCGGAAGGTGATTTTTTGGCGAATAAATCGCGGAATTGATCTGAACAATGGTATATGCTGGCTTTTAGTAGCATCGGATTTAGAGAATCGGAATGTAAGGCGCGGGGTTGGCTTAAAACCGAGTCTTAACGAATGGCGTGTGTCTCTCAAGGGGACAGAAGTACAATTTCATGCCTCTGAATATCAAATGAAGTAATCATTATTCCAAAAGAAATATGTCGTGATTTCCTCCTTGGAAATGGGTGTTTTGTAGGTATAAATATGAAAACATCAACTGTTACCAAAATCGTAAACAATTTCATCTTTTGACTATGGGCAACCAGTCAAATATTTTAGATTTTTTTTTCACCGTTGAATCTCCCCTGGTTTACGAATGACAACCACTGCCGTGTGCACGTTTCAACTTTGCAATTCGTTTAGCGAACAATGTGTCAATCAATTGGTGCGGCTTAAAGCGGATATACTTGTGAATATTCATTGGTGTCACCGTCAGGGAGAGGGCGGGGGTTCGAGTCGGACGTCCCCAGTGCATCGAGGCGACACTGTGGCTATCCATCATTGGTATGCGCGTCATGTCCCCGACTACTCCTGTAATCTCTGGCGACGGATGCATCACACAATACTACATATACGGTTCTCTGTTTCACATTACCTTCTCAACACCAACTCCTCTTTCCCGAATAGAGTGCAAAGTTTGTTTTACATGTTTGATTATTCGTGGTTTTGTTATCTATTTTCAACTTTCATTCGACGTTCTTTATAATTTTCACACGTGATCCCGCGGAGTTAAGACGTTATTTATTAGCATTTCCTGTTTTTAATGCAACAATGTTTACATGTCTTGGAATATTTATTTTCTGTTACTGGAGTGGAGTTGACATGTCACGGGAAACTTTTATGAACAATGCACAAATTGCGAAGAAAGTTCAAGCTTGTATTGTGCATCTTGTCTGCAATGTACCATACTCTATGTTATCTTTTGTGACAACCGGGAGTTGGTTAGATAGATAAATAATATAAATGTTCTTCGCGCAATATTGTGTGGGCTGCCTTACTATCAGCAGGTCTTGTTAATTTCGTTTTTTGCGCAATAGTTGAAATCAGTGTTCTATATTATCTTCTGATTCGGAAAGTTGAAAATTTTTGTAAATACTTTTTATCCGATTACTTGAATGAAAAATTGAATTTGTTATCGCTTTTCCTGATCTTACCTTTTGTAGTTCCTTCCATCCAGACTTTCAGTTGACCTGTTCATCTTTGAAAATATGAACAAGATTTATATTAATATTTTTCATTTTACCAAATATAAATGATATACAATTCAATTCATGTGTTTTGCATTACAAACGTTGATAAATATTTCTATACCATATCTGTTGTTATCAAGCCCTTCATATCTAAAAACAACGTTTTAAGCCTTAAAACCTCATTAGTGAATCGGAACACGTCTGTCCGATTGCCAGATGTTACCAACATTAGAGACGAAAACTCTGTACTCTATTCTACATTCAGTTTTATTCTTCTTTTGTTTATATTTGAATACTTTGAAGTAAACTTGTTTGGGCGTGTACGGTACGTACTTTAGTACAGTTTCACTTTGTGTATGTAACTTGAAATCAACACAGTTTTTTAACGGTGAGTGTACAACCCCCCTTCCCCCCTCTTCATGAATATGTATTGAACTAATTGAATTGTTCAATCTGTATTTACAGTGTATGACCAATGTAATCCAATCCTAACAAAATATATGGCAAATATAGGAAAAGGTTGAAAAACATATTTGTTGTTGCTGTATTGTATAGTATTTGTTTTCTTTTCATTTTTAAAACGAAACATGAAATAAACGTTTTCCGTCTGACTGAACTTTTGAGTTCAAATATAACGAAGTTTATATGTGAATAAGACGACGACATAATATGTACTTCACTGTCGATACGTGGCCTCAGAATATCAACTCTGCTCAAATATCCGAATAAAAGAAACATGGAGTTGTGTATAGTATATAGCGTCTTTTCTATGCTATATTATGGAAATCAAGAATGCACTGGCTCCTGTGTGGATGCATTCGCTTCTTTGCTGAGCATGCATTGAATATGATATTTCAATATCAAAGCTCAGGTTTGTATTCTGGCATTGGTTTCAATTTGTGCTCGTGCATATACATAAAACCTCGTTCATTAATAGAAAACTTAATGTGTATCAGTTATGATTGCAGCATCCTCGGCGGAATGTAGGTCAGATAATATTTAATTATTAAAAATGTTTATCATTTCAAATATTAACAAGGCTTCGATTTGGCGGCATCACCGCTTGGCTGCATGACGTATATTTACAATAATGAATATGGACTTTTTCATGTTGTTTTTTCACTATTAATGTTTGAGGTTTGTTTTCTTATTGAATACATAACCAGAATTTGTATCTGAGATGTACATGTGGGTGTGGGTGTGTGGGGGTGAGGGTGTGTGTATGAGTGTGTACCATCCAATTACCAGCAATAACAAACGTTTACTAGAGTACGCCACCTTACTAGCGTTGGATGAATCTTTCACGTGAATGGTTTACTCGTAACTTTTATTCAAAATTATTCAATTTAAGTGCCCACTTGTATACGTATATGGTATTACGCGTAATATATCAGTAGTGAAAAATTTCACACGGCATTCTTTTTGGCTTTCGATTCGAAATGGTAATATCATCCCAGTTATAATAATTGAGACAAGCCTTTTACTTCTATTTCCGTTCCCGCAAGTACACCTTTATCCAAGGTTTTACATTTCACGGCCAGTTCTAGACTCGTCTTTTCAAGTCTTTTGTCGGCATATTCTCAGCTTCGTATATTAGTAGCCTATTTCCAGTACAATATGTAAATCTTCTTTCAACCAAATTGTATATACCAGTACTGTGACGCGTGCACTTTATTCTACTAGCCATTTACAACTCTCATTTCATTCATAATTATAACGTGAGATAATAGCGAAGTTCGTGTCATACGTATATATAAAAACGAGTGTTTTAACATTCATGTTCCATCTAGTTTAGTTAATTACTGGATAATTATGAGTACCTCTTGTTATATTCAGGAAACTGGTTACTGCTAATCTGCTAATCATTAACTTACCCAACTCTTTATCTTAGGTATCATCAGTAAGACTGTCACGACCGTCGAGTTTACATTATACGCTCGGAAACTTGTGAAAAGTGACTACTCATATATATATATATATATATATATATATATATATATATATATATATATATATATATATATATATATATATATATATATATATATATATATATATATATATATATATATATAATGTCTTTATCAAGTTCTTGACTAGATCAACGTCGATTATGATAATTACTAGTACTCTTCTTGATTAAGCCACCAAACTATTGTATAAGTGGTTTTCGAAGGTAAACAGAAACTCACGGTTCATGCAATTAGCGGTGTAAATATATACACTCGAATTCATAGATTTATAGATTCACCATACATTCAAATTTCTGTTGGAGAAGCAGACTGTAATTACAGTTTTGTTAGTACATTTGTGAATAATACCTATTAAATTATCCTTCCGTCTACGAGTTCAAAAATATGGTGAACAATCATTGTACAGCTTTCATCAAGTTTTGAGTTTAAGCAATCTTAACCCATTTGATATGATGTTTTTATTTTCCGGCAACTTGAATAAGTTTTCACAGTTGTGTTTCAACTGGATACATGTAAATTGTAATTGTTCAATCTAGCATTTCATTTTCATCAAACTTTTTGTGATTTTCATCATGCAGCCGACTTCGCATTGATAATGATTATGAATAATATGATCACTGAAATTATCGCCCAAGGCAGTAATAATAATCTGATTTCTGGTGCGTTGATTGTCAGTTTTATTATTGCCAGAACGAAACGCTCGACTTGACTTTTATTTTAAAACGAAAAAATATTATACCTCCTGATTAGTGTTGTAGTGAAATTGGGAAATGTGTTTCTTTCTACAATTATTGATTTATTTGTAGAGCGTACTTTGTGTCAGTGGAGCAAGTAATGAGGAGCATCATGTTCCTTATTACCTTCAATAAGTTACAGGTACTTTACCTGTCATAATTTTACAACTTGATGGATAATAATTAATTTTTTTGTCATTCTACTTTTTCACACACGTCACTCATTTGTTTTACATTTGAGCATATCATCGACTTTTTGAATTTGTAAACTGTAGATAATACCAACATAACAAAGGGTGTTCTAGAAATGTTTGACCTGAACTACTTAGTTTTTACAACATATACACAATATTCTAGTCATGTTTGACTTATTAACTATAAAACTTGGATCTTGTTGTACTAACGAATAAATGTAGACAGATCGCCCAAGGCGAGGTCGATGTATTCGTGTATTATAGCGGGAAACTTTGATCACAATGAAAAAACTGTATGCTCAAAAAAGTTGAAATGAAGTAAGAACAATTTTTGAAATCAACATGGAATTCTAGATTTGCATAATGTGATGCTATGAGCACGGTACGAAGTTGCTTAAAACTGGAAAATGTGAATTCTTTTTTATGCATATGGTAATTCAGTAATGTACAAGCTCTAGAATAAATATAATTCATCTAATCCAATTCATGATATTACACCGGAATTATTTGTATGTTATGAAATTATTAATGAGTTTCTATGGTGTTTCATGAAGCTGACGGCTGACATACTTTGTTGATTCTACAAACACGGCACTTCCACCAAGTACATGTTATTGACAAGGTTATTAATGACATAAGTTAATCCAACATAGAGACAATATGACTTTGTCGATCGTGTTACATAATTATAATTACTGCATACAATGTGTCTTAATCTTTGTTGTAATTTGTTGCACTCCTTCTTTTGTTGGTAATGTTGGAACGTGCAAAGTTAATTGTTATGAAGGTGCAAGCTTGATTGATAATCACCAACAAGGAGTCTAGTATGAGATCGAAACTCCTATATATTCATTTTGCATGATAGGTACGGTCGATCAGGAACCGCTGACATAGCCTAATTTGACGGCTCATCAGTTTTCTCTTCAACATTCGTTTTCTTAGTTCTTTAATATAACCGACTAAAGCTTAGAAGGTAGCTAATGTAAAATCAAGATGAAAGCTGTTATAATGCTGTTTTTACTGGTTCTGTCTGCATTTTCAGTATATGGAGTTCTAACTATACAATGTGAGCTTGAACGTAAAATGCCAATAATATCAAAACTTTCACTCCTCGAAGGGTTTAAAATGCATCTCCGCATAGAGAGTGCATTGTCCTTAATACAGATAAGATGTACTTACATCTTTAGAATCCCACTTCGAGGTATGAACTTCGTAATGATAATTCCTTTTGAAGGTTTCTAGTATACGGTACATTATGAATATTATTAGTATTATATTAATTTCCGGATTATTTCTACCATCTCTTCATTTCTGTATCTGACTGACAATTGTCTAGCTCTTATATTGTACACCTCACTTTGTGAAATATAATTCTATTTCGTAAGGTATAGAGAAAACTTTTCATAAAACAATTAATGAATTATAGAATAATTTATTTCAATTTTCACTTTTACAATCCTTTCAACGAAAGAGTCTGGAAACATGAAAGGAAAAAGAGTTTATTAAACGACACTTTAACAAGATTTCAATTCAATGGATTTTGTATATTATGATTAATTTTAAATGAGCACTATTTCACCGTTATCGTCACACTGGTGTAGAACTCTCACGAAAAATACTACATCACTCCGAAAGTGTTATAGGCTTACAACTTCCGATCACCAATAAATAGCAAATGTAAGTTTATATTTCCACAATAATTTAGAATCACTTTAACGTTATCTTATGAATTTATCCCCTCAAACGTTTGATGCCAATCTGACATCTTCTATATTTCAAAAATCTATTTCGATCTATTCCATTTCGAAATCGTCTATATTTGCTCTACTTGTCAATACAACCGTGAACCGACCAAGCTTACTTCATAGGAAAAAAATACATGTTGTTTTTTTTCTCACCTCTTCACCTATATAACCGTAGATCCGCCGAGTGTTGGCATCAATTCCATCCGTCGATGAGCAGGATTATATATTTTAACAAGATGTAAAATCAATGTCTCAAGTGCGTGATATAATACTAGTTCTAAATCGAGAGATTCGACAGCCTTGAATAACGTATGGTTTGCCGCACATCATGACGTCACGAGAACCGAAGACACCTCTCATCTCATCGAAACCCTGATAACGAGTGTTATAATTCCATCCCGTTGATCTGGTCTAGCTAGTGGCGTTTTGTGGTCTAGTTAATGAACCACCTCGTTAGAGGTTACAAGCGTCGGAAGACTGGGAAGATCTACCACACGGTAATTAAAGTGTATGTGCAACCTTGAAAAATAAATTTCGACTAAAATTGGATAGTACATTACAAATACAGCCGAAAATAGGAGAGGCTTCTCAATTAAAGTGATTGAAGTACTTTTTTACTTTTTAGTTTTTTTGCTTCTTTAACTGATTATACTGCCTGTCTAGATTCTACGATATAACAGAATGAAACATACCAAGCTCCTATAGTTTGGGACAGAGACAACATGACAATTTCAAGTTGTATTTTCTAATTGCTTCGTAGAATATAGGAATTGACGAGTTTTTATCCTTTCGAACATACATAGCTATTTACTTATTCGCATTTTCTTAGTTCAAAATCAGAAATACCTGTTTCTTCGAAGGCTAAATTTGAAATATATTTCATTTTGGTCTCAAACTTTTCATAAACGCCTCACTTACTGCTCATGAATATGTCCCATAAATTTAAATTTGAACAATAGCAATGTGTATATAACTAGGACACCTATGGTCTGGATGGTCGACCGTGTGACCATCCGGGTTGAATGACGTTGCAGTATATGAAATGTCACTGAAGCGCTTGTGCTCTGAGTGAAAATACGAAAAAATGAATATCTCATCTTTGAACATTGTCATGTGTGCATCCTATATCAGGGAATATAATATGTATACCTTGCAATATGTAGTTATATGTATAGTGCAAAATCTTCATTTCTCTTCCTTAGTTTGATATCGACAGTTTTACTTTGATCAAGGGTAACAAGATGGTCGATACACCTCAGCTGCATCTGCTGCTTACTTTATCCTTGCCACGACATCTTGTTCGTTCCAGTCCGATAACCAGGACACTCCTGGATGTCTCGCATTTACCTAATGAGGCGAGAGACGACGCGTTGTGACCAACCTCACAACGCTGAATAACACTATGTGTGTAGTCGACATACAAAAACCAGATAGGAAACCAAACACCATGATTATGTTGAATTTGAATTGCGATACAATTTGTCTTGAGATAGGTTGATCTGGTTGGAAGCTTTCGGTGTGAACATATTGGGTAATTTACCATATTATAGCCATATTTATAGTGTATTACATATTTCATTGCTTTTGTCTACGTCGTTCTGGTTTTACAAGTTTTCAATAGGTGGAGGTGCCATCTTTTGATTGTATTTCATTATTATTTTTAAATTCAAAAAGTGATATATTATGCGAAACGGTGATTTGAGTGGTTATTTATTCAATTACAATTTTTTCACAATTTATTCTCTTCAATTCAATTACAGTAAATCATTTAATTGAACAATTGTATATACTTTTCAAAATCTCGTACGAGTTATTTCTGTTGGTTTGTGGACGCCAGCTGTTCCGTTGCAACTCTGCAATAGATTCAAGTTTTTTATAATATTCAGTATTCTAAAGCGTAGATGATATTTTCTTACTTTTTGTTCATACCAACCAAAAAATTCAAACTAATATGCATCTACATGCTTAAACAAGCTATGAGAAAAGTTTTTTCATTTCAAATTAAATTCACTGAAAAAGAAAGATTCCCCTTTAAACATGTTCATTTAAAATATTCTGCAATATATATGCAATATATATATATATATATATATTTGAAGCGAAAAAGAGAGAAAGAGGTTTGTTGTGTAAAGAACCTAACGACCATTAGAAATTGGTGAAACGTTGAATAGAAGCATGCATTTGCATAAAGATTATAATATATATATATATATATATATATATGTATATGTGCGATCATTATCTGAAATTGCAGACGAAGACTCGTGCTAGTGCAATTAACTCATAAGTAAAACGTTGACGATTTTTACTACATCCATATTATTTGAAAGCGATTCACTGTTCAACTCCGTTTGCCGTTTATTCTACATTTTAATCCATGTTCATCGTGTACAAGAAGGCAATTAAAAAAAAATCCGTGCATAATGTTGATTTATTTTATGTGAATATTAGATTATAATGTTATAAATCTCATTTCAGTTATTTATATCTCTCCTAAATATGTTTTCCAATATTATTAACTTACAACATTTTACTGTCAAGAACACTATCACACGTATTTTCATCTAGTTACCCTCCGCAGTTTTTACCCAGAAAGGAAATATAACGCCAACAGCTATTGAAAACCTTCGCTTAAAACGCATTCAGAATGCTCAGTTTGGTTCATATTAACAGTTTGCTATTTGTCGTTTTCCAAGTTCACAGTGATCTTTCGTCTAAGATTGTTACACCTCCCGAAAAATAAAGTATTCTGAAATATCAATATTTCTTCTAAGCCTAATCTTCACTGAATTACTATATTGAAAATTGTTTCGATGCATCACAAATTCGATCGACTGCTATAAACCTTTGACGGCAACACATATTACAATTGGACGAGTGCAGTGGAATATATAGTAATACGAAGTTATGTATCGCGTTAGTGTATAGTAATTGTCGGTTGTCATGGTTTGCCAACAACCATCCTACCCAACGAGATGTGCATACATGTATAAGGACATACCCGTTTACTCCCAGGATTTAATATGGCTTGAAGGATTGCAAGTGTTGTGTGTGCATTTCCATGATTCTGGAGTGAATTAACGCTTGGAATAACTGGAATCTGTATCTATTTGACCGTGACAAACATGTTGTAGCAGATCGTGCATAAGAGTTGTTACCGGCGTATCATTTTATTTTTATTTGTGTACTGTTGAAATGGAAAGATAGACACGTGGAATTTGATAGCAACAAAAAGTGAGGTAACATAGAAGTGGAGCATGCCATTGTATACTCATAAAGGTAGAAGAACAATAATTGTTACTTATTAGTCAAAGGGGTGGGGTATTTGTGACGTTAACTGTAGCTAATTTTGTAAACTATGTTCGTCTCTCATATGATGTTACAAGAGACGGACAATAAGTACGCAATTTACATTAATCATGAACGATCCTGTGCTATAGTTCCTCATTCCGATTTGTTGATTTGCCTTGAGTATAGTAGTCTTCGTTATTTCAGTAGGTGCAGCTGATGAAAGTCTGCGGGTGGAGCTGCTTTTACCAAAATATTAAAGACTCGAGTATTTCGCTACTTGATACAAGTGTATATAAGGATGTATTTACACGGCCGGACAATGTTAAATGAGTCGATGTAGTGTTAGAGACACGCGAGAACGGCGGTTCGTACCCCGGTGCAACCGAACATATACGAATGCATATTTTGTCCGTGGCAAGTTTCCATAGTATCAGGTACATGCGCTAGTATAATCTTGGGCAGTGAATCCGGAAATAAGCCACTTGGAATCAAAATCTTAACAACGCAATATTGTTCACATTCAGCTAATAGGGTTCAGTCATGTAACAAATGACTAAGAATCATTACCATAGCAACAAAGTGAATTGTTGAACTACCAAACATTCTGATTGGTCAATTTCAACTACTGGACATTGTTGTCTGTCTCTTTCAACAATGGGTCACGTCACTTGACAGAAAGATTTATAAGGTTTATAAGAACAATTCCAGCTGTGATAGAAACCCACATGTTCTTATCCTTATTTTCAAATGTTCATTTCTTCCCTGTTAATATCTGCTGTTCTTATGGTACAAGGATAATGGTCCTGTATCTATACCCAGAATGGACACCTATCAGTAGCAGCACCTGTTAGAATTTAATATTCTATACTCTCTTTGAACTTTGACCTGCGTTTGCGTACCGGCTGACCGAAAGTTGTTACAAAAGTTTATTACGAACTCAGTCGTGAAATATATATTAATTAAAATCTGTAATCACAGTGTGTATACACGTCTCCAGGATACATTTCACTGGCTCGTGGGATACGCACATTTTTATATTGGCTGTGGTTTAATTTCCGTTATTTGAGTAGTGAGGGTTTTAAAAGGTGACTGTAGTATAATCATGATTTATATGTCGAAACGATTAAGTCAACATCACGGTATTGATTGGCTCCACTAATTACTTTCTCTATAAATATATGCGTGAGTATTTGACAACCACTTCTCTATAGGATAACAAATGAAAGTAGAGATATTGATACAGCTTATACTGCCAAAAGAGTAATTCAAATTAAATCTTGTTTTATCTCTTTTTAATACAATTGATCCTCATACACACACACACACACCCACACACTGTAACGAGCTTTCACCAATATAAGTATTTGATTCTGTGCTATATACACAGATGCTATATGCTATATACATTATCACTGTACACAATTCGAATATATTGTCAGTTGCTGTTTTGCAATTGACTTTTTCATTTGGAATAAAATCAATAATAGTTTCTGAAATCCGATGATTAAAAGATATATTTTCTATTTTCCATTGCAAAATAATTGATAATTACCATATTCTGTAGGTCTTTTAACTGCCTTTTGTTTTGTAATTAATCGGACAGTAAGTAAAAGCAGTCACGAGTAAGTGTAGCATATTATACACACATCATGGCAGTTATCGCATATGGAGTGCATCAAATAAACAATTACTTCCACTTGAATGTGTGTTCACCATGTGTACATGAGCACATAATATGTATTATGTATACCAGTAACGAAACCAAGGCGCTATTCATTGTACTTATCTTGAGTGTACCAAGACGGTAAGGCAGGCTGCTTTAATCCCACCGGCTCTTGCAACTGGATTTCATAACATTGTTTGAGAGTATAGAGAGCGTCGCGTTTAATCATTTACTCGGTCGATGTGTGTTGTGATGTCCTTTGACAATATATCTACTTGGTTCGCCCAGGAGTACTGTCAAGCTAGAAACTACTAAACTCTACAGAACTAACTATATACTGAACACAAAGATGGCGTCTACCTACATAGCAAACGTAAATATCAACGTATGTTTGTGTAGCTGTCATAATTCTAGGATATCGATTTTTTTTTCAGGACTAAATGTACAATAAGGAATCCAACTGCATCTTTTTGAGCGTGTAATACTCAAATTTGCAGTGAGATTAGGTGATTACTTAAAAATGACATTGAAAATGATAAAAAGGTTTCATAATTATTCAGTTGGTAGACGATCTTATCCATCCAAGTCTAATTAAGTCTAGAAACACTGGGTCCTAATCGTCATACGTTTATCGTGATTAAATTGAGAATAATTCTAGTTTATCTCATTATGTATGTTACTATAGTTGCTGTTTATATTCTTGAATGGGAGAATTTTGTGAATGAAAAGAATATTATACAGGGCAATAATGTTTCAATACTCTCCAAGTGGCAACAGGCAGATTGTTATGTTATTCGTGGTCAGTTCATTTCGTGGACTCTTTTCAGAATTAACTTCTCTTTTTTTCTCCTGTTTAAAACAATTCGAATTTCATTTGTTTGGTTGAAAACGAATGAAAAGGGGATAGATTTGGGTGAAATTCAAGTGTAATTTGCCATTTCACAGAATACAATGTAGTTTCTTGTGTGGATAACGACTTCAAGAGCATACTTGCGTGCATTGCTAACAAATTGTTATCGTCTTCTATTTTGCATTTTTTTATTAGTATAGACTCTTCCTGATATATAATACGAGTTTGAATACTCGATCTATTTTTCTAACTCGTTGAACTAGTATTAGTATGCCTATTATTCACTTGAATGAATATGTACGTCTTGTGTACGTTGTACGGCTCAGTGTCTTCGATTATTGGTTTTCTAGAAGATAGGCCTATTTCTTGGTTGTACCAAGAATAGTGAGTGAGGATTTGAAAATACCTTATACACAGCTATATGCACAATGCATTCCAAAAAGAGATGCTATATTCCTTTAACTTATTTTATGATAAAATATGAGAATAATCTCGGCTAGATGAACCGGAATTGTTATGAAAAGTTTTTGTTAAAGGTTGTATTTCCTTCTTAGTAAACTATAAAGGAATTGCAGTGGTCTCCCAAAGTAGAGAAATCCAAACTCTACGAAATAGAATAATTCTCCACCTAGCATAACTTTTCTATTGAACATACATATATATATATATATATATATATATATATATATATATATATATATATATATATATATATATATATATATATATAAATATTACTGGTACCGGTACCTGTATAATAAGATAGTGAAGTTCATGGAGTTATAAAATATACATTTTGCAACCGTATACTTTTAAACATTCTCCGATCATAAAGTATTTGACTGTGCAATTTTATGTTTGGTAAGTTTGATACATGCGCTCGGTTATGTTGGTATTACACAATATTTGAGTGGCATTTCAATAGTCGGTGAATCGTCAGCTAGATTCATGGTTTTACAGTTCATAAAATAGTGTAAGTGCGGGATGTGGAAAGAACGAGAGAGATAAATTCCCGTCGAATATACCGCCAGTGTATATCACAGACGTTATTGACGGCTAGCACGTTTCGAAAACTTTTCCGACGCCACGTCCTGTGAAATTACAGGAATTATCTACCACCAAAATATAGAAAACACGTAGGGCCTACCATCGTTTTTTTCAACGATAACCAATACATTAAACCGCCTATTTAGGATGATCTGTTTGATTTATTAGGTATTCTCAAACTGAAGTACGGAAGTCGTTTGAACTAAGTACATTTCCAGATTTATGTAAAATGTAATTCGTCGTCCATTCTCAAATTACGTATTTTATTTTCAAACTGTTGGCGCACTGACTATTTTCACATAATTCGATCAAGTTATAATCTGAACCCTGAATAAATGGTACTGCAGCTGTAATTCTCATTCGTTCATTATACGTCCAATTTGATAAAATTATAGATACGTCGTTTCAATAAATTGAAGACCATATTATCAATGTGATCGTTATTCATATTAACAATTAATTTGAAATTGTTCTCCGTATAAGGGTTTAAATTGCTATAGTTTAGTCACATGCTACTCTTAATCAAGACGGCATTGACTAAGCAAATATCTCTTCGTCCATCGCTGTTTACAAAGCAATTCCAATCATTTCGTCGTACGCTAGCTGCTCTTTATTGGATCTAGGTTTGAGCAGTTGTAGTACTTAATAGCATTCAACTTGGAATAGTTGCATTCCTAAATCACAGTTACTCGAAGAGTTGAAATCGTGAACGAATATCCGAGTCGCGATGAGAGTAAGACGAGGGATATATCTCGGTCGACCGTATATATAGTAGTGTTCATTAGACCAGCAAATTCTTCGTTAACATGTGACTGACGTTTGTTTTGGTGGTATTGTTGAGTTAGGTGACGTAGTTTACATTTCTCGTTGCGAGTTTCGAATTGCGGAAGTTGTAATGTCCTTAAATTGGCCTTTTCTATGTGTGTATCTGTGTAGTATATATATATATATGATTTGAAACTCTATATATAACTATATATATATATATATATATATATATATATATATATATATATATATATATATATATATATATATATAATTTGTTGATTTCCATCTAATATAGTTCTTGAAAAGAGAGAGGATAGATATATTTGTAGTGCGATATATCTCAGTAGAGCGTTAATTGAATCAACAGAAAAAATTTACTTCTATCAAAGTTCAAGTGTATTTTTATCTAAAAACGTTGGTATGTACTCTACTTAATCGAAATGCACTAATGCACACTTTGTATCTTAATTCCATGTATAAAGTAATTATAATTTGCTTCTGTATATAAAAATTGCACTTTAAATGTCATCCTAATTGTTTCCATCTGGGTATAATGATTCAGCAAATATAAAACAAGTAAATAGAAAGAAAGAGATGGAGACTTTTGAAAAGAGTAATCATCAAGTGGTCGCTCTGTAGGATCAAAATAATGGATGTTTATACATCTTGATAGCAGTGTACTTTGCATCTCAATTCTGATTGCACGTGCTGCACTTACACACCCTAAAATGTTAGGAGAACAAAACTACTTCCACCTTCACCTCTATCTGCACAACATTTATCATAATTAGATGTGATGGTGAGATATATTATCGGGTACACTATATACGACCTATCGCAAGTATTATTGGCGCTTGCCTCAATGGCTTTTCACACTCCGTCCGTGATAGTTTCTATGTCCTATTAATGAAGACACATTATCGCCGGCAAACCGCCATGGCGTCGACAACACTGCGTGGGTTGGACGTCGCGGCGCTCGGAACCGACGTTCCACCGCGTCTTGAGCCGCATGGCAGTGATGGATGGGGGTACGTGCGGTGAACTCAATCGCACAAATTAAAATCTGGCGTCGATTTAAACTTTGATTAGCTTTCGACGTCACAATATCGAGAGTGAGATGACTTCTATTTATCTTTGTAGATCTGCTTGAATGTAGAGACTGACTTATAGAAACGCAAGGATTTAGGATAGACCGAGATTTGAAATATCCCACTTACACTAATGCCTGTATTTGAAAACACGTGAACTACCCATACACATAAATTCGATTTGAGACTCCCATTTCAAGTCGAAATGGCTACTTGAAAATATAAACTATATAACTATATATAAATCATGTCCGGTGTGTTGCATTTGATTAATTAGTACAGTCTTTGAATTTGAATTTTATTAAACTTAAAATCTACCGACACAAAAAAGGTTTATTCAATTTTTCGGGATCTAGAGTAAAGCTGCCTACAGCTCTCAATGAATTATCATCAAATCATGTTACTTGGATGAAGTTCTCTTGTCATTTTCTTGTTATTTTCTTTCGTGTCACATCTGCCTTCAATCCGTGAGAAGTAAAACTTTTTAACAACGGGAGAAGAAGCGGAATGAAATAAAGTAAAGACTTCTTCTAATACTGGATAGTGAATATCAATGGTTAAATATGTCTCTGCCCAATCTATTTATTGAACTAGTTAATCGGTACATTTAAAAACACCAGGAGGAATACAAAATTACCATTGTAAAACGTAATTTGTCTGTTTTTAGATGTTATTAATATTGTATATATTATATTCTTAATTGATATTTGAAGTCGCACAAACTTCGGTATATCTTCATTTTCTTGTTGAAACCTTGAGAATGTCTTGCGGTAAACATGAAACATGAAGAGAGAGAGAGAGAGAGAGAGAGAGAGAGAGAGAGAATATATATCATAATCTGAACAATTTCACTATCGTTATTATTAATATTATCAGGGAATCAATATTCCCACATTTGGAGGCGTAAAAAGTTGTTACATTCATTAATGAATGATAGAAGATTCGGTCTGTCAATCTATCTGGATTAAGCTTTGTTTTCGTTTCATCACAAGCTGTATTATAAGTCCCCGAAGTGATAGAACCTAGAATAAATTCTATTATTTACTGTCTTTTTTCTGTTCGCTACAGTCACACAATTCCAAAACCAAAAGCTTTAATCTCATCACACCAACTATTCTACTTGGTTTCGGTTATGTTTTTATTCAAGAAAAAAGACGCTGAATTACTCGATGAAAACATTGCGAATAACCGAGCAAATGGTTTGTGTATATAACACAATCAGGGGGCTGTATTTCACGTTTTAGTTTTGAAATTTTCAGCATGTTTTTCCTAATTACTTAAAAGTACGTACTGAGAGTTTTCTTACATCTTGAAATAATTTGAACAGTGGTTGTATCTTGTTGAGATTCTGCTGATTATCAAGGAACCGAAAGAAAGTTCATAAGAGGAGTGGTTTTTAAGTTATGATTTGTCACTGACATCAAATTCGAATTACTATATTGTAATCAATTCGAAACGGACGATTTGGAAATCTACGGAATATACCATTGTTGAAAGTACTATTATTTCTAACGTTTTGACTTTATTATTCGTTTTGTCATTGGTGAACATTAGAATAACTTCTTCAATTAATTAAAATGCAGTGAAATTTAGAACACCAGTTCGAAAACAAGTGAATATATAATGCCAGTCCCCTCCTATCATATTAAATGTGGATTACCATTCAGAATGATTGAAATATTCATCAATTTCTTTTTCTAATATCTTATTTATCTAATCTTAGTTCTTGCAATGATAATTACGTGCCGTATCTCAGATATGTAATACATTTAAGGGAAAAAAAATGATAAAATCTCATTATTGTATATTATGATTTAATTATACATATTGTTCTCCAGATATTTTACAAGAGGGAACGTGCCTGAAAGATCGACGTTTAAAAGAATTATATTATTGGCGAGGAATGTGATCTTATTATTATTCATTTCTTATACTTTTTTTTTTTTGTCGAGGAGGGGAAATCTTGTATGAGACCCCCGCTTGTTGGTCTGCGGGAAGTGTCGGATTCTTACCGACTAAAACCTCTCCTCACTTCTGTCACCACCCTGGGACCACTTTCGTATTACTTCATTTCAAAAGTATATTATTTCATTTTAAACAACTAATGTTTTTTCCTTTTTTTTGCAGGTAAGCAAATAACACTTTTCCATCACGATATCACCTTGGTGATCGGTCTTTCTTGGTGAGTCAGAAAGGCATTTCATCGATTTTGGTAAGTAAGTCTAAGTAAGCCGGTATAGTACACGGTAGAGGAGATATAGGCCTACTCACGAATGGGGAAATCTTGCCGATTTTCTTTGTGCTTCTATATCGCTACATATACACTTCATCATGTCTACATACTTTTAACCACACTTTTCAGACTTGCAATTCCACCTCATAAACTATTATATGCTGCTACTGACATGAAACCATAAACTTCCTCGGCATAATGTTGACTGAGTAATTTCATATTTTCCCTTCCTTATAATACGTTCTTAGATACTTACCTTACCTTTAGCGGGTTACTTTGTGTCTTTACTGTTTGCTCATGACTATGAAGCACACATTCCGCACCATACACGTTCGTACTTTATATAGTAGGCCTACTACATATATACGTATATATATATATATATATATATATATATATATATATATATATATATATATATTCAATAATTCACTCAACTTATAGATCATTCAAGTTGTGTTGTTCCATTTTATGGCTGATGTTCCATCCCTTTTGCGTGGATGATTTCAGTACTACATTTTGATTATCATATTTACATTTCAGGGGATTTTTTTATTTGTAGTCATATTGGGTAACAGTGAGTTTGTATCAAGTTTTCAATTCCAATTTCATTGAACTCTCAAAATAAACACCGTCACAAACAATTAAATTAATTAGAATTTCCAAGTATTCAACGATTAAAAAACGGGTTCAAAATAACAAGTTAACAAGCGTATTAAAAAGTAGTAATTACATATAATATTATCAAAAGAGTCTATAGGCCGAACGAATATACAGAAGTATTGAATACAAGAACTAAATATATTATAGTTAGACTATTAATATTTATATCATACATTTATTCTGAAAGAACAGTCTACGAAATTATATTGAGATATGAAACATTGAATTAGTCGGAGGAAATGAAATCTAGAACCGAAGATTATGTGGGCTGGTGAACTAATATTATTTCTTCGCAATATTTGTTACTGGACTCTATTCTGAAAGTCACGTGATGCGAGTGACTGCCTTGCCGTGAGAGTGGAATAAATATAGTATAATAATTCAATATTCGCGCTAGTAAGGAATGAAATTCTCACTTAAAGTGAAGGATTGCACCCACGGGAATTTTCTGGAATACTTTTCTTTGCTGGTTTGGTATATCCATGGTCTGGGTATACATACATGAAACCGTAATAACTACCAAGTGCAAAAACGTAAATGCAATTAGAATGAACATAGAGGTCTCGAAAAATACATGTGAGGTACCAAACCAGAATTGTTCAGTGAATGGAGTTATAAAATTGGTTCCGATGAAATAAAGTTGGCTGCTTACTTTACAGATCTACTTGTCCATCTCGCGATTAAAAAAATATATGGTCCTATTGACCGGTTTGGTAGGTATCTTTTTGATTAATTTCCCTGTTTTTCGGTAGAACTTTTATTTCCACATTCGCTAAATGAAAAGAAACTACTCCCTTGTATTATGCGTAGTCACCCATAAAAATGTTCAAACCTATTTTTGTTATATTCCACATGATTATTGATAATTGCTTGACTACGGATCTCGCCATAATTTGAATGGATTTGTACTTTTCGTCGCGCGCTACGGGTTTAAAATGCAATCATTTTAATGAAATTCTATCGTACTTTTCTCTAACTCATTCGCGTCTTTATCTCCCTCCCCCCCCCCCTCTATCTCTCACTTTCTCTCTCTCTTCTACTCTCGTCATTTTCTGTTATTCATTTTTTTAATTATCAAAGTACTCTGATGAATTAGGATCACTGTAGGATTAATTCACGATTCGGGCAGATTAGAAAGTTTTTATTGCGTGCACAGTAATGACCTACTTGTAGACAAATTCAATGTTATGAAAAATGTTCACTTCAAACGACTGTCACAGCCTAGAATTAGATCTAGATTAGTTGTATCATTACTTGAGAGAGAAGTTTTTTTGATGTGAATATAGATATTCATAGAGTTACATAAGAATATATTTACTATATCCAACTATTTTCATTCCGCGTATAAATTAATGAGTATCTATAAGTATCTAAGTATCTAAGTAATATAAGTATTTTTGGAATAGTTCGGTGATTTCATGGAGTCCACTTCCATAACCATATAAGAGTGATGGATATTTCCTCGTCCATATCCATGGAGTAGTAAATCTAAATACGACAACGTTGTACGGTGTTTGACAGAATACCACAAACCATATCTCAAGATTTGAGAGGAGTTATTTTATATAATCTAAATTCAGCAGGGTAGTTCCCAAACAAATGGCTCTCCCTTCCCTTTTTCCCTTACCCTTAAAAAACACACATTTGCACACTGTACTTGAAACTTATAACGAATACACATGAAAGTGAAGAGGCACATGTTGATTCTCAATAATACTAGAAATATTTCATTTCAATTTTAATAATTTTTGTCATTAATAAATCTCATTTTATTTTATTTTCAATATTATTTTCATATCATAATAAAATAACTTTTATTTTCATTCAATAGTAAGATACGACCTAATGAACACCCTGCGGGTATATTTGCATTGAAAATGAGATTTCCATTCCCAAATCTCATATCTATCAGGCTCAAACCCTTTGAAGTATGGTCAATATTAGTGTATATGTCTACTATCTCTATGTGTGCCGTGTTGAATGTCAGCGTCGTTGTGCGCCGCGACGCTTGAGGGCCGCCCCGGCGCCCAGTATAACCTCAGTCAATCCTCGTATACCGCCAAGTGTGGCCGTATCGTAACACGGCGTCGCCGTGAACAGATCACTCTTTGCACGCGGCAAACACCCCGTTCAAACGAATCAAAACAATTCTACAGTTAAATAAGTGACTTGATCATATATAAATGTTTGTCTATTTTATATTATAATATCGTTATCAATCGTTAGTTGTGTGAATTTAGTTCTGTTGATAAGTTTGTGTTGAGGCGGTGCCAAATTGTCTATCTGTGTTAAATGTGGGTGTGTGTATGTAAACGAGAGTGCGCCCTCTTCTGGGGTAATTAGGGGATGGTCGATCCACTGAAGGTGTTCTGGGTGTTGACCAACAGTACTTACCTAGGTAGGTGACACTAATTAAGTGTTCTAATTCGTGGATCCTTGGCAATCTATCTTCAACGTACGACATGTTGGTTTATGTCTCGGTTTCTATTAAGCGAGTAGATTTAAAATCGATCCAATTTCGAATTTTCCAAGTTTGTGTCCTGTTGAGGTGTATGAGAATGGCGATTTTTAATGTTTTATCACTGTTGATCGTTTCTATAAATTCTAAGAATTTTCTCCTTTTCGCACTATCGTAATTTCTGATATTCGAATGTTTCACTCGAACCAATGATGAAGCTCTACATATTTGTTTCATTTATTCTGAGTTTATATTGACTCTCTTTCGTGCGAAGTTGTTGTATATTTGATTGCCGCTAATAGATCTAGAATGATAATCTTATCAGTTGTTGGTGGAGGTGCCGGGTTTCATGGCGGTCAATTAACATGCTGCTGCCTCTTCTCTAAAGTTCAAAACAGTGATAGAACTTGACAAAAAGTTTTCAAAACTTGAATTATATCACATTTTTATGTCAAGAACGTATTTTATTGAAATTAATGTACAATCAACTGTAGATAACTATAGAATTAAAATGTTTCAAAATAAATCCAAGCCCATTTATAACGCTATTTTCGTTATTTAGTGTCACTTTTCGCTCTTTTAATCAGAATACAAATATATATTTGTTTTATCCAAATGTATTGAGAGTTGCATTGGTTTGAAGCCCTAAGAGTCTCTGAAGAGACCTGCGTACTAACGCAATCCTCAATACATCTTTGTTTAACCAAATGCACTGGATCTAGCCAAAACATATAATATGAGAACGGTATTCGTCCTCCAGCGTACGAAATTGTCACTGGATGCCTATTATTCTACATTATGTATTGTTCTCATTAATATAAGACCAACTCATACTTACATGTATTTTTAGAATATATTTCATCAAGATGGAAGACTAATAAAAAAACATGTCTTTAGTACTTGATAAGGACTAACACTTTTAATATTCTACCAATCTCATATCTATAGCCGCAGATCCCAATCATAGCAATATCTTTTGCTACGCTTCGTACCTTTTATGACGAACTCGGATCGTATATTGCGTGTGTTTTGACATTCAATCCTTCATGGAAAGAGATTCATAGAAGAGCAGAAGATCGATCAAAATATCATATTTTATGCGTTCAGTTCACATTTTCTATCCGAAAAAAGAATATTTCAATATTAAACGGGATACAGCTTCACTGGGATCGATTCACTAACTCTGTGAATGTATGAGCGTGTGGAATGCTTTTCACAGTAGGTCCATCGGTATTTTCATTTTTTTAAATATTTTTAAATTTCGTAAATATATTAAATACTTGGAACTATCGTTTTATATCACATCACATCGTCAGTGTAATTGTAAATGTATAGAATTGAATTAATTCATACGATCGAGTATATATAATAGGTACTGTAAAATTGAAATATTTCATACATATTCATGTAGGCCTTATAATGACTTATTCATATAGGCCTATAATATGTAGGCCCATGTATGTGTATGTATACATTATATGTGAATATATAAGATAATATTTCAGATTGAAAATCATTTACTCGATTCACTTGATGTCTTTCAATCGCACCTGATTCGTAACGTGACTTATTCAATTTTTTGTTATATCCATTGATTATAAATGTACAGTCTGTCAATGTTTCAGTCTGCAAGTATTACATTTCGTTCGTACAGAAACTAGTCTTTACATTTCTACAAAATACTGAATGTATATAGACCTAGACTGAATATAAACATTCAGTTGAATTCATATATTACAAATAGTTCGACACTTTTAATGAGGACCTACAAATCTCTTTCATCAACATCTTCGCATCACAACATTGTACAGACAAACTTGCAAACTTGGTGCCGTGAAAGGGGAAACTTTTTGATGTTGTCTATCAATGCTTAGCTGATTTTATTTCGTGACGTTTCATTGAACAAAAATGTTGGAAAAAAATATATATAACATGTATTGACAAAGAATATGCGGAATGAAACTCGACTAGAAAAGAAGTTGAAATTTTAATTATCTTTTAGATATTGACTTCAATCCGACAAATTTGAAATGCAGTTTTAGAATGTTATCAAGTGAGTTTTCGGTTAAAAATTAACGCATTGTTCTCATCTAAACGATAGTACGGTTTTGATTCGAGGAAGGAGTTCATTTGAGAACATTTTTATGAAATTGAATCCGTCTAGGAAAGCTTTTCACTCCACTATTGAAATCATCGTTATTAAAATCGTTAAAAGCATTCTTCCGTTCTAAAAAGTATCAAAATGTAAAATGAAGAGCGCGTGGGAGATGACTGGGCTAGATATCACTTTTTGGTGCTAACTCTAGGAAGATAACGTGAGTGATATCAATATTTTAATTAAAAAAGAACACCAATAATCGAATGCACTATCAAACCGAGTTCAGAATAATTACATCATGCAAGTGTAGTTATTCTGACTCGATTCTGAAGTCGAACGAAAAGTACTCCGTTTTCGTTCTCCTGCATTATTTCTATTAATATATCAATTAATCGAGTCCAGCTGCAGTTGATGGTTTTTATAAACGTATTTTCACCCTCTCATTCGTACTTCGTATCCCTCAAATAATCTTGCTGTTGGTGGGTTCTTTAAGGACCTTTAAAAAATAAATAATATCATAATATATATATATACGTATGAAATCTTCTAAAATGTATGATTCGATCATCAATCAAATGTTTGTATATGAATGAAGAGTTAGTTATTTCTTGGAGCCATTTTTTCATGTTTTCATTTTCATTTTCTCATTTTTCACCCACCAGTTTTACGCTTCTACAGTAATAGAAATGTTCCCATATTGCTTATTACTTTCCATGTCCCACACGTTCTAGAACCACTGTGTATCGTGAAACAGGTGTACTTTATGTAGGGCATGCAGAAACTTACAGACGCTGGCTTTTCTTCTACTAGGCTACACTCACAATTACTGGGAACTCCCTATACAGATACGTACTGCAGTGTAAAAGTTTTATAATCAGTTCGAAGTTGTTTAATTACGTACAAGAGACATTTCAAGGTACGCTGATTTCTTTAGAACAGCCTCAAATATGTATCCGGTTCTCTCGTTAGTTGGTCACATGGTACTAGTAGTTTCTTATTCTATGGTTCAAGTGATGCTGTGCATTTAATCATACCTTTATCATGTGATATTATCGAAATAAAGAGCCCATTTGAATATACAAATATAGTTATTACAAAAGCAATTATTCGTAAATAATTCGTGAATAATCGCGAGTTCGATCCAAACATATTGAAAATGTAAAATTTCAAGTGGATGTTAAGGAGGATATTTATAAATGTGAGTCTCCACATCAATATATTTTCATATACAAATCATCTCTTTTTTATGAAACAAGTTATTTACATCATTATTTACATCATAAACTTTTGACACAGAGTATCGTCTCGAAATATCAAGTTTGTCTGTGGCAATACGAATAAAGATGGCTATAGGAAGTATAAATCAATCTTATATAGATACACATCTCATTTTAACTAGTTCAGCTTGGATTCAGAGTTACTCTTTCTCAACATGAGTTTTATATTACACAATGAGCCTGGTAAGTTCTTCCCGAAGATATCGGTAATAATGGTCTCATGTGTATGCCTGCTGTACCAGACCGACGTTTAACTGTTCGACGTCTAATGTATTTCTAAATCGTTTCAATATCCCACTTCGTGCTAGTCGAAGATGATAGTTTTTTGCATTCAGTTCATTTTTTAATCAAGCTGTTTGAAAAATTGAACTGAGTATCCGTAAAAAAGACTGATAAAAAATGAAAAATAAAATCTTTGATCTTTTTTATATCAAATATAGAATTGTAAATGCTACCAAGGTTCCGTTTTATAGGAGTTAATACAGCTTCTGTATAGTTCAGGACGAATCACGATGTATTAACAGTACGAAACTCCATATCGTTAGTGCTAGTGGCTAGGAGAGACGGTCAATCGGGACGTTCAACACTCATGGTGTAAAGTATGTGGGACATGAAAGTTTTGCGTGCGGTGCATAAGAATGGCGCGACCCGACAATATGACGAGAACGCGACGTGTGAGTTGTCAAGTGAGCAAGAAGGTGTAAAAGTACAAAAAAATAGTGTATGTGAAGACGTGCTTGGATCTGAAAGAATTGAAAAGGTGTCTATATAGGCTTTATTGACCTACTCGAGTCTTTAGAAGTATTTTTTTTGCTTTGAACATGGGGTCTATTTTTTTCCATTAGTATAATCTCGTAATATTTGTCCAAGTATAATATTATTTCTATCATTCGGGTTAAATCTAGTTTTTGTTTGTTTGATTGTTTGATTGTATTTTGTGTGCGCTCCACGAGTTGCAAGGTAAAACTGAACCACAGAAACGTTCGCAAGGCATTACTCATATTCAAACAATTATAACTGTAAAGTTTTTAGTAGTAATAACAGATGTATATTTGAGAACTTGATTTTGAAGTTGCAGAATTAACCGACAAATGTGAAGAACATCGTTAAAAAATTGATAATTGTATTTATCTACGAAAATTTAAATTTGAGGTGTTTTAAGGACAAAAACAACAAGTCTAATGAAAATCGGATGAGCATAATTTCCAAGGTTTGTGGATTTATAATATATTACATATCCATATCTCGCTCATCCTACAACGCATTTGATGCGTTTCCGTAGCTTATGGATCGTGATTGAGATTTAAGATTCAGCTTTTCCATATGATGCGTTCAAGTTCTTGCCGATTTCACTCAAAATACAGAAACTCCAGTTACGACGTGTCTACATTACAAATTCGTATCAAAAAGCTTTCAATTTTTCATCGTAATAAGTATTTCACCTTCCGAGCAGTGATATTACAGAGATTATTAAAAAAGCACGGTTCATGAAACCAAATCGTCTCTGTACCGTATATCTAATCAAATTAAGTTATTAAATATAGTTATTAAATAAAGTATGACACACAATTTCATTGTCTTGAAAGTTAATTTGATGCTTCATGGAAAGAGAGAAACACGGATACAAGAAAAAATCAAAACGTGGAATATTAATAAACCGTACACTCGTTGTAGAAGGAGTCATAGAACGTGCATAATGAATTAAAAATATCATTATATTTCAATTTGAACTTAAAGTGTTGATACGAGATGGAACACATTTCATGAATGACATGTACGTCGTATCCAACTGATCTCGCAATGACATTTCATTTGAAAAAACTTGAGCAATTACTTTCTTATTCTTTGTTTTCGTTTTGTACACACTGACCTGGATAATGGATATGACGAAACATTTATCCAATTTATGAAATGAAATAATTTTCCTGCAGTGTCATATCAACATTCTGTGTTTGCATTTTATATCAAGAGCTTACTATCAATTTTATAAAAATAATTAACAATAATAAATAAACAGACAAGTTGTATATGTCATTCAATCCCAATTCGTTGTCCAATTCGTCTAGTTTATATTTATTTATGCATCTGACATATTTATATATATTATTCACGATTAAAACACAGTATAATGACGATGGGGTGAATTGAAAATATCTATGCATTATATTCTTGGTTTTGGTTTTCGAATAAGGTCAAATATTTCATTGTGAGGTAGATGCACACTTCATTCATGTAGCCTTCAGCGAATCGAATAATTGCTTGTTATAAGTTCTGTATTCACATATATTTTTATAATTATTTTACTAATTTCATTTCTGTACAAATTTTATTAATAAATGTGTTATAGATAAAGGTGATATCTAGTTTTGTTTGAAAATGAAATAATGAATGACAATAAAATGACGAAGAATTTCTCAACTTTTGACGAATCAATAAATCTCACCAATATTATAATGGGTAGAAGATAGTATATAATCAGATCGTATAACAAAGGAAAATTCAAGAATATGAAGCAGAGTAATCAAGTTTTGATATCAATAAAAAAACTTTTAACAAGTGTATTCAACAAACCTGTGAAATGTCCCTACCTCATAAAACTTCTATCACATTTAATTTATAACGAACTGTAATTTTATATCTTGTCATTTTTTCAATCTAAAAGATATATACAACTTTACTAATTGTTCATAGAAGGCGAACATCGTATTGAAAATTTCTATAGATTCTTCCATCCAAAATAAATTAAATATTGATTAATATATCCGTTTGCAGGATTTCTTTCCCCTCATTATAAAAGCTGTCTTCTATTTCGTACCAGGTTCAGTACTCTAGGATGTTACAGTGTACTTCAATGCAGATGCAATATATCAAGTAGACATTTTAATTACATGCTTTTTCTTAGCACTGGTTTACAAAATGAGTTCATAACACGATGCCAATAAGAAAATCCACGAGAAAGCTGGTGGAAAAAGCGTTATGACAACTCAAATAGAATGTATGCATATATAAATACAACCTGGTCCTATGGTATACGTGTAGACATGAAGCCGCGAGCCACCCGAGTGCTGCTAGTGTGAAATAGGATAGACGGTGTATCGGAACCTTCATATCTCGTGTATACTAGTATGGTAAACGCGCAAAGTTTGTTAGTCTGGATTATACTTTGTTGGATGATTCATGAGATGCATTATCATCGCAGACAATATAGTGTTGGTATATTGTATTTTTCTGTGTTCAGCTTTTGGTTAAATATTCTGACTCGATTTTTCATTTTTAAACCCAGGTGATTAACTATATTTATACACGTGTATCCACGAGAGATGAAGGTTCCGATCGACCGTCGCCCCTATCGTACACCACTAGCGCGCGGTTGTTTAGTGCCACTGTCGCAATTGAATACAAATGTATATACCGTAGGTCGCTCAATTGAGTGATGTTGATAGTTCCGATCGACCGTCTTCCCTCTTCATGGTACATAGGCGTTCGACAGTTTCGATTCGTCAACAATTTCAAACTAACACAAATACAGGTCGTTATAAAGCTACGTTATCGCAACTTGAATGCTTCAATTTATTTCACCCCGATGCTCAATAATATTAAATGGATTTTCACCCAACTCAAATGAAAATTGAATATAGTGAAGAAAGAAATTCTTATAATTCTCTTATAGCCGGTTGTACCAAGTGTACCAAAAAAATTTTGTACCACAAATTAGCAAATTAACTTGTTATTACCCTAGGATACATATGCTATTTTGGTACCTTAAGTAATGATTAACTGATTAATATATAATCATCAGTTAGTACAATTGACTCTTATGAAAATGAATTTTGGCTGGTATTTGTCTTTTGCAGTTATATTTGTCTTTATAGGCTGATGTTTGTACTGATTGTTTTATTGTTAAGATTGGTATACTAAATGCATCTATTTTGATTAAATCCAACTTTGCATCAAATATTTTATTATTCAAATGAGTTAATAATCATATTTTTAATGATTTCATGAACTATTAGCAATGAAAATTTCACTTCGATATTACTGTTGAAGCTTTTTACATTGTTTGTTCGTATTACGTACGAAAGATGGACACTCGTTCCAGTAGGCCTACTATACTTAATTACAGTGATACCAACCTAGTATCAAACCGTATCCATCATCCGATCTAAATGCCGTATGACAGTGAGGAATTACATTAATAGTCAACAGCAGTCAATAAGTCACGGCTGCGCGCGCATGCCAATAGACATGTTGAGCCACATGAGTGATTCTGTCACGTGATGCGTGACGTCAGGATAAGTGATTAGACAATAGGCTACTGTGATCGACAGACATTGATTACCCCTGGGGATATAGGCAAATGGAGACCGCGCGACAGATATTCATTGTGTTAATAAATAATATACTTTTTGTATGAGAATGCACGTGTGGAAGTGCCAAGTTTAATGGCAGGCATAGTGGCTAACTGTGAAATCGATTAATTAGATCTTTTTCAAAGTTGTGGAATTGATTTAGTGATTCTCTTCGGTGTAAAAATAGGCGACTGAAGAAATATCTCATTACCTATTCAATGGATAAAGAGCGGTTTTCTTTCGTTCTTCTTTTATTATTGCTTTCTTTGAAATTCGCGTCGCCAGATTTGTAGCATTCATGAGTTTTCAACGTGAGAATCATTCCAAAACAGTTGTAGGGGTATATTATTTTAAAGAGCATTCGTTGGAGTAGAAAGAGTAGATATCATTTTTCTCAAAATGAGCGAGAAATTGATTATTCACTATCGATATTCGGCACTAGAGTTAATAAATAATTAGAACAGATATCAAAACAATAAAATCCACGTATGCTCACACAATAAATGTTGAAACTGGTAGTATACGGATTCCAATTAGCCTAAATCTCTGAGTTACTGAAAATAAATATTATTGATAACTATGGTGATAAAAACACTCGATTTGGAGCAAGCTTCATTTTTTAAGGCCCTCAATGTGACAATAATAATGTAAGGTAATATAATGGTGGAGGTGCCAAGTTTCTTCTTTCAGAATCCAACGAGCTTCTTCCCATATTGTAGTTGTATCTTTCATTAATATGTTGCATCTCTAGAGTATAAGGAAATATATATAGCTTACATAATCTTGTGTACATAATTAATAATCATGATAAATTTAAATTATATACGACTTGGATGATCTTAGTCGACGAATACACTCACACAAGCTCGACTTGTTCAAGGTAAAACTAATTATAGATATAGCCGTGTTATACAACCCTTTTATATTATATCATATCACCCTTTTGTTATTCGTGCCCGACTTGATTAGCAACAGTCCTTCGTACAATATTATACTAGTTATTTTGTTATAAAATCCAAGTAAATTCTGTCAAATGAAACAATGTAATCAATCAATATATCCAATTCTACATAAAAACGATTCATTCAATTATTGTACGTGTTTGCTTTCATGATAGAGAAACGGTACATTTTAGTGGCTTCATTTTTTTTAAATTGTGATTTTTTTCTAAATCCATAAAACTTGTATGCGTCGTTAGCTATAGGCACTTATACTTGAAAGACGAGCGCGAACATTAAACTTTGAGAAACAATTAACTACAAATATACGAGTCTATATACAACGGTTTCTGAACAATCTTGTTCTCCTCTATATTATATCTATTTTAGCAAAAGACTTACTTATTACAAACCACTTAATCGAGTTAGTATATGGATGGGAGCAGAAAGTGGAAGTTTGCTCCAGTACTTTGATGTTTTGGCAGCTCACACTCTGTCTGTGTAACATCATCATAATTGGAGGCTTTTTCTATTATACGTCGTATCTTCTCCAAATGAGCTTATTCGTTTGTATGTGATACTTAATATTGGTATTAAACTCAGAACTTGATAATATACGAACCTTGTAATTCATAATCTTAAAGCAACATAAATTATGAATTTCATTCCGCTTTTGATGATTGTTTCGAGTTTGCCAACAAAAGATGGGCCTATAGGATGAGGAACGGGGAGTAATAAAAAGCCTTTTGTGTTGGTAGTTTCATTTCGAATCTGCGTCGTTACAATTCCTCATAAGTACGTTTTACTCTTATTTAATACTAACAATATGAGCCTGCCCTGGAAATATATTATCCACGAGGATCGAATATTGTTGAAACCCCCGAGTGCTTGTGCTCGTTATTAGTATGGAGCCAGGCGATGAACTCTCAAATTATTGCAACATAAAAACCAGCCATCTGCTCTGTAATCGCTCGATGATTATTTGTTAATAGTTCTATTGTATTGGAAACGTGAAAATTTTCAATAAAAAGATCAATAACGAAGTCAATAAAAAAGAATGCTATTTCATCGACTCTGGTATTATTCGATAATTACATAGACAATAGACTATACCAGCAACTATTTCCATGCCACTGAGTAACATTATATAAATTACACAATATTATCTCTCTCAATTTCTCTCTTTTTCTCTCTCTCTCTCTCTCTCTCTCTCTCTCTCTCTCTCTCTCTCTCTCTCTCTCCCTCTTCCCAATAATTCATCGTTGCAGTTTTAATTTCCATTGTAACGATAAAACGAGCGAGCAACTGGCATTGCGGTACTCGTTGTGTACCTAGCAAGTACATGCAGTATACGTCGGTCTGTTGAAACGAAGTAATTCGATTAAACAATGTATGTGTGTACGTTTTAATTCGTTAGTAATCAATATGGAACTGCTTATGTAAGCGAGTAACATAAGTAGCATTGTGCACTTTACGTGCCCATTTTAGTTTCTATCGAGTATAGTTATCGTGTAGAGAAGTAGATGTCACTGACAGACGCCAGGCGTCGATGACTGACGTCACTGTTTGCGTCGTCCAAACCGACGCTGTACTCTGTTGATGATGTTGGTTTGATAATAGCCTATTGGAAGTGGAATCTAATTGATTAAGCCGATTTGAAAAATATTTTGACAAAAACCATGGTAGAACAGATCATTTATTTTTAAAATCAACAGTGTTAATATAGGGAGATGTTTACCGTGGCAATAAGAAAATTTGAACTAATTTTGACAAGCAAACTGATATTGACGTCGTGATTGGAGAACACAATTTGGGGAGCATTGTCCACCTATTAATTACTTGAAAGAGTCATATACTTCAGAAACTGGCATTCAGTGAACAGCATTGAATTGAAGGAATTCAAAGATTCGCTAGAACGGCAATTTCAAACTTCAACAATTCAGCAGTTTGAACATTTCAAACTTTTTTATTTTTCATGTTGTTGGACTAATGACTTTAAAATACTGTTTGACTCTTGCCACATCGCGTCACAATCGGCCTCTGGGCATAGACTGGTCATGCACAGACTGGACATTGCTGTATTGAAACAGCGAGTTCCTAACTTTCAAAAGTTTCGTTACTAGATGGTAAAGAAGAAGAAAAAAACTTTGTAATACTAATAGCAACCGACCATCTAGAGTGTAGCATTAGTGTGCAAAGTTCCAGTAGATGTGGTCACTGTTCAGTTTATAGCTACATTTGTGCAAAGTTAACATAATGGAATTCCAGTAATGGAAATGATGAAATTATAGTAAATCGACTATGGAAGTACAACGTTATATGAAACAGTTATTTCAATTAAATCTAAAGATGTGATGACATAACTTATCGTAGTATACCATACTTCTCGGTAAAGTCGTTCCATTTTCCTACTCTATCAACTAATAATCACTGGTCTAAAAGTATTCGTAGACAGGCAGTCAAGTTTAAAAAGAGATGTTGCTAATAATAAAGTCACTTAGGATTGTGTCTGATTTTCATTAGCGGCAATAAAAAAACACAAAGTATTGAGAAACGTGCACAATACATGAAAGACTTCTGAGTTACCGTTTCAAGTTGGCTGAAAGATGATAGATTGAATGAATTATTCAGTTTTTTGTATACATTTTTTTTCTCATATTCTTTGGCATCCACCATTAGGCATCTATCACAATTTTATAGCTGAGAGATAATCGCGCATAAATCATCTTGACACCTAAGGCTGGTATACTTCAAAAGAGAAATTATTCATATATCAAGTTGTGTATTATATCATTCAAAATATTCATAGGGAACTCCCAAAGGAAAAATATATAGTATTCATTTTAAAATAATTTGTGCATATATTTTTTAATGTTTCGAATGTCGTTTCTAATAATTTAAAGACACACTTGAATATTTCCTGCTCCAATTTTCAGATGGACAAAGAAAAGATGTAAATTATTTATAAATTCCAACAGTATTCTTTGTATTATATATATTCATCATGAACTATATATTTCACTACTTCTATGCTATCTGGAATATTATATCTATACTTCTTTGTATATCATACGGCAGCGGTTCTTTATACAATATTCAATAAAAAGTCACAAAAAGTAACCTCCTAACCGATTAAAATATTGGTTCAGAATCTCATCCATCATGCGCCTTGTCGAAGACGTGAACCGTGTTTTATTTATCATAATCTTTATAAAATGAACCCACAGAGTATCAGCCACCGACACTACAGCACCATGACCTGTTCACAATGTTTATTTGTATCGGCAAATATTCTGTATCTGATAGAATACTCGGCGATTGTGTAACTGGCTTCCACTGGAAGAACTTTAAAATTGGATAAAGAGGGTAATTTGAAAGGGAAATATATATGGAGGTATGTAAAAGTGGGAGAAAATAAAGTATTCTATATATTTTCCTATATGTCGGATTTACCGTAACTTTTTTCTTTGTTTTCGTCATCTACAAAATACATTTTTTTGGATGTTTCCTGTGTTTTCAAGCTATTATGTAAAAAGTATCTATCACTAATAATACGTGAAAATTGGAAAATTGGAATGTATTTCGAAGAAACGCTATACCAGAAAAAGACAGATAATTACTTTCTCATGAATGAATGGGAATACGGTACAAAGATAATAATGTGAAGTTTTATTTTTTTTTAATTGGAAGTAACTTCGGGTCATCTGAACAAACAAAAACGTGTCAAACGTTCAACCCAATTATCTTTTGTAACTTGTAGGAAAAACGTGATGTCGTATACTTAATTATGTAGTAAAAACAGTATACTAATAACGAACAATATATTATGATTCTTCTTAATTTTAAAACATTGTATTTAAAGCTTATACTCGCTTGTAGCTCGCTTTAATTAAATAACAAATGACGTCAT
Organism: Brachyptera putata; assembly: GCA_907164805.1. Taxonomy (NCBI): domain Eukaryota; kingdom Metazoa; phylum Arthropoda; class Insecta; order Plecoptera; family Taeniopterygidae; genus Brachyptera; species Brachyptera putata. The sequence goes on from OU015464.1 coordinate 17,558,069, forward strand.
TCATCTTGGTGTTGTAGTAAAATAACATCCTTAGAAAAGCCAATGAGAAAACTCGATTCGTCTTCGAGTCGACTGAATGACTTCTTGACTGAAACCTGCTGGGCGCTGCAACCTCTTATATGCGGCAATGAAACAAAGTTAATTAACATCTTGCTTCGCTTGCAATTCGAATTGTATTGTGCATTATTGTTCACTTGGTATACGAATAATCATTTTACGTTTTGAACGGGTTGACGCTGAATGAAGTCATCAGCAGAGAGTATTGGAGAGATCGACATACCCGCGCTGTAATGCTATCGGATACGAGAGAAGGTCGATCCGGTCCATCTATACATGTGAAACGAAGTCTATTTAACGAAACATGCGGAAGAGAAAGAGGAAACTGAGCAGGAAACATTTTCGATGTAAGGAACGAAGATCGTTCATATAATCCTTGACTTGTTTCTGTAGATTGGAACGAATGCATTTCAACTCAGTTCACTCCTAGATAATAGTATTAAGAACTTTGACCTATATTACAAATTTGTATTCATTTACATGCTTGTTCTTGAACAATGAATGTATTCATTATTTTTGTGTATGAGAAATATCAGGTAGTATATTTCAAAATCTATTCTTGTAGTTTCGTTTATTCGGATAATGAATCAAATTACAACTTTGTGAGTCGATGTTGAACTTTCTTTCAACACCAATGTGACACAATTAGCAATCAGGTAGATACAAAGAAGGTATGGACTAAAAGTAGTTCTTGCTGCATAATGAATTGCTCATCTTTACATGAATAAAATATTAATAAAATATTATAAATATATTGAAGCAATATAATTATGTTGCTTTCATAGAATCAAGACAAAATATTATTGATATAACCAAGATAATTCACTCTCTTTCATTACACGTTTTAATAATAATTATTTGCAAGTCATCAGTGGGAATGTTTGCTAATAAATCACCGACTTGTTTTCGATAAACCATCAATTCCAATAATTATGCTACTATTTCAAATTCACCGCTGCTGATATTTCAAATGAATGATCTAGGATAGCGGGGGGTTGATGGGCACGGTGCCCTCAATTCACATTGATATTAAATTACACGTCTGTAGAAATACAAAGGGAAAAATAAAGAATACCTTACTGGCAATTCATTTCATTTTCAGTCTGCCTTTTATGATATTGAAAAGAATAGGGGATGACAGATCGTGGTATTGGTTTTCGATACATATCAGTTTTATAGTTGCTTCCATATCTTGAAGCTGGGAGTGAAAGAAAATGTCATCTGACATAAAATGGCAAACATTTCTATAGGAAATGTGAGATCGATATTTCATGTTAAACGTAGCCTACTGAATTTGAAAAAGCTATCCATTTGTAAGAGTTTATTGTTATTTCAGTGTCGTAGTTAATGTGATGATTGTGTGAAACATAAACAAACTTGTGGTCGAGAGTAAGAGAGAGATGGGAAAATATTGTTTCAATTTTCGTGACATTTTTCTGATTTTTTATTTTTTTTGTTTCATTGAGCTGAATTACAGTGTCTTGTTGTGATGTATTTTTCTATGAGCAAGGAATAGAATCGAAAAACTTTATGCAGTCAAGTTTTACGTGTTATCGAGCAGATGATTTTAAATTCCAGAAAAATAAAATAAAAATGGAGTTAACCCCAATTTTACCATTTTAGAGCATACAAACCTTCTCACAATTGCTCATAATAATGTATATTTTCATATGTAATAATTTTCATATGTATTACGCCCAAATCAAAAGTGGACATTTAAAATTATGGTTTCAATTATTAATTTGCTAATTTATGTTCTAATACCACGGGCACATCTAGTGGTTTATTACGTGAATTAGTTAAAACTTAGACCAATGGCTTAACCTGCAGTTATATGAATAAAGCGCGTTGTCCACCATAATTAATAACCAGTTCATATCGTAGCGGAGCTATCGTTTATCGTTAACGAATCATTTAATCTATATATTGATTTACCTGACCGTTTAAATTATGAAGCACTTGCCGAGTTATGCATTACTGTTACATTCGATCATAAATCAATAAGAGCGAGCGATTGTGAATGTACTTTTATATTAATTCATGGTATAGATTCAACACGCAACCACAAATACATTTCATTTTTAATATGTAGTACTCCCGCATATTTCAATCACAAACATAATGAACATCAATACACGACCTCTGCATTTGACTGTAATGAAATTCTTCGCGAATTAAAAAATAACATCCATTGGAAAATGAAATACATTGATATTATCGATTTTAAAAAAAGTACGAATAAATTAATCCTTTTGTTTAGGTAAATTGTGAATACTGCGTATATTGTAGGTGAATTGTAGGCTAAATACTGCGTATTCAAAACGTCGATGTAGTAAAAATAAACTCATCAAATTTCAATTTAATTTTCATTAATTGAAAACAGTTTAGTCATTGACATGAAATCATAAGGAGTTATTGTTACGATTTAAAGCTCGGTCATAAAACTTGTGATAAAACATAATTCCTCGCAGAAAAGGGAGTTACACTTTGCAGTGTTGACTCTACTGTGTTCGGTTTAACGTACGATTTCTCACCACCAGACAAGGAGAAATGACGTCACGGGAATATTCCAGGATATATGAAACTGTTTGCTCCGGGCGTTGCTAGTATCTTGGAGACCAGAACTTATTTCTAGATGACTGATTATACCCGTAAGAGAAACATTTTTTTTTGGTTCCTTTATTTCAGAGCTAACGCTAACGAATTGGAAATAGAAAACGCCAAAATGCAATATTCTTACAGGGCTTTCTTCTCATAGATGGAATTTCACAATATATCCGACTCTAGAGGTCGAGAAGAAGTGTACTTTTATTGTAGTTACAATCGGTTACAATAATAAATTATAAATTAAAGTGTATTATATTGTAAATATTATTTCTCGTTCTTAGCCTTTTTCGTGGATAATAAACATGAGTCAGTATAACATGTATAAAAAATAATGATTTATATTTCTACACTGAAGTATAAAATGTTACCAATCATTCGTGTGGGGTTAAAACGTGTTCACATAACTCTTCATTTCGGAAATGAAAGTTATTTTCTACTATTTGGCTAATGTGCATTGTGGTAGTGGTTGTGTCTCGGTAGTGAGTTGTAGGCCTACCATTGAACGTAATAGACTATATTAGCGTTGTAGAAATACCCTATTTCCCTCGTCCATCTAGCCACGAGATCGCTCTGCATTGTTGACCATGTTATTCTATTACCGTAAAACCACAATAATCTTCTGACTTTGCCGTAATACCAACATTAAAACAACTCATATCAACTATTCAGGTAAAATACGATAACATTCAATAGTACCAACCACTAGCTGAACATGTTCTCCAAACTTGAACAACTATAATAAACAATGTTATAGTAATTAATGTACAAGGCAGGACTTAATATATAAACAGACGGTGTGGTGGATTCTTGATTCAGTAGGTCATCGTATGAAGTAAAAACTAATACTCTGCTTTTGACTTTGTGGGTCTACAATATCTGTAAATTTATAATATTTTGTGTAATGAAAAATCTTCTCAAAAAAAAACACATCAACTTTACAACATTTTAAGTAAGTGTTTGAAAAGTTGCAAATTGAAACAAATAATACCTACGTGTCAAAGTATATTTTCCTGTTGTTTTTTACACTGGATAACCTCGTTTCTCTATTCAGCACATCACGCAGCATTTTACCCCATCATAATATGTTACTATCACTTAACTATCAGTAATAAAAGTCATCGTTAATATGTACTTAACGGGGCGAAAATTCAGGACAGTGATTTAAACGGTTTCTGGCGACGAATTTCTTCCATGAAAAACGTAATAAATAACGAATTACTGAGGATAATTTAACTGGTAGCGGAAATTGCCCTTCAGGTATAAAGAATAGTGAACTTACGTACCATAGTACAAGAAATAAGAATCATGTGCCAAACGTTGCTCTGGGATATCGAGTCTTTTCCATGCAATTTATTGTCATTGTTCATGTAGTGACTAGTTGCCATACATAACACAATGCTTGTACTTCGCTACACAGTGACTTCTTGTTAATATGTAATGTCGAGACTTATTGTTAGAAATATCAAATATGATTCCTCACAATGACTAGACGAAATAATAATGGAGCTGGTTTGGCATCCGTATTGTATGTTCATGTCCGGTCTTAAAGCCGTCACGACAAATCCATATACATGAAAATATTACCCAATTTGTGTATTAGGCAGCAAAACAGGAATAAATTGAATGGTCGGTATAATCGCATAGTTTAATAATTTGCTATTTCTCTATAAGAGGAATCTCTACACTGTGGTGCAAATGATTTATAGTTAGTAATATGATTATCTTTATTGGGGTTATTATCATTATCATCTCGATTTCTTTTTTTTTTTTGTTCATTATAAACATTATGTCAAACTTTTTGAATATATACTATTGCGCTGAATTATCTTCTAACTAGATGTTATGACAATATCCCTTAGTCAAACCGCATTCTGGCTTAGTAGGGCTACAGACAATTGTACAATGTATTACTTGAATAAATAAAGAACGTTTGAAAAGAAAAATATCATCAAGAATAATGATATTATATATGTAGTATATTTCTTGAATATCGTGAAGTTTATAAAATTATACATATGCAGTCGTTGCGATTGCATCAAACCGAAATTAACTGATACATTTAACTAGCACGCAACCATTACTATCCCTAACTGTCTTCATATTTGAGTTGCCGTCCCATCAAGAACAAGAAAAATAAGTAAAATCAAATTAATAAATTGTCATGTAGAAAATTAATCGAAAATATTACAAACGAAATTATCGACATTTTTCAGGTTTCAATCATGTTTTCAGCCCTATCCTGATTATTTCGTGACAATTACAGACCACTGCTTGTTCATTTAACGACGGGAAAATGGCTTAGAGTGAGAAGAAGTGAGATATGGCCAATCTGACGTACTACAATGTCAGTGGTGTTAATTTATCCGATATCGAAATAATTGGAAGGGATTGGATTCATTTCAATATCGTTCGAAACCTTGATCCTCGTTGTGCGTTTATGTAAGATGGCTATACCAACCTTTCACTTCCACAAGAGTTGAGTAATATCATATTCTATAAAAGCATTTCAGAAAGCAGCAGCGCCGCATAGTCTATATGTAGATTAATGTATTAGAAACAACGACGCTGTAAATACCAACCTAACCCGGTGATAATCCAATAAAATCCCGTTAATAAACTTTACCTACATACAGGCCTATGTAGCAGAAAATTACATCACTTCCTCCCTTAAGGATGTTCTTGTTAAAACGTCCCCCGCGGCTACTCATTTACGAAGTGGGCTCCACTATACTCTATAACTTATAATTGATTCTGAGGTTTATAATCGATTATTAATAATTGGTTGTTTCTATTTGATGTCTGCTAACATTAGGGGAGGGGGCATGGTTATAAGGGCAACATGATTGGTCGCCAGGATCTATACGTGGTCATCTTGAACAAGAATGGCGAATCCCACAGGAGTGTCGCGCTCTAGAATCGGGAACAAAGGATTGTCAACAAGTTCCCCGGTTTACTACTGCAGGACAGAGCGTTTTAGCGAAATCGAGCGAGAATTCCGTCAAAAGTTGTTGAAAGGTTTATTCCAGTGATAAGTGTGAATGTTGAGAGGAAATTGAAAATATTCCTTATCTTATCACTTTCTTCAAAAGTAAACTTCAAGGCACGTAGGCCTATATAGTTCGTGGTACATACTTATTTCAAATAATGTCACACATTGTTGAGTCAAGTGTACGGTACCCCAAATTGTGTTTCAACCAATCGGCAATCCCAAAACTCAATTTAGATTGTTTGACCCCAACTTTTCTCGTTGTTATGGTAACCTAACAAGCATCCCATCTCCCTAGACTCGAATGTAAAATTCAAAATTGCAGCTACAAGTATTTTCGAGAATTAATATTCTGTGTAATTCTGTGGTTATTGTCCATTTGGTTTATGTCCATTGTCTACGTATAATTATTCTCATTATGCTGAATGCCATTTCCATATGCCAACATCATTAATGTTTGGGTGGTGGGGGGGGGGGGGGGGGGGTATTATCCATGTACCAAGAATACTTCTGAAAATATACCATATTCCATACATCTGTGGTGAGTTATTTGTATTTTAATCTACATTCAACGTCCATTTTGTTGGCTTATTCCGTTTTACCTTTTCCTACAACTCATATAAGTAGACACGTTATAGCATTTCCAATAATCCACAATGATGGGATTATAATTTCCCATGTGGTTTGATATTAGTTGTAAATATATTTCCAAACATATACGCTATTTTTAATCATAGCGTCGATTACATATTTTAAAGATAGCAGCTTTAGATATATAGCTGTACATAAGCGCAGTACCGGTATGAATAACGTTTTTTACTCTTTTAAGAGTACACGCTAACGAGTTATACTATTGCAAAGAGTAGAGCAGACATTTCAAAACGACTCTCCTATAAATATCCAATATTCTGCTTGAACCATTCTGGAGGGGTTTTTAATAAAAAAAAAATAGTAATAATGGGAAATGCAACCGCTTGGAAGTTAGTAAGAAGATTAAGATCTTGCGCAGAGTGAAAATACACTTCTCTTTAAGTTCAAGTCTCAATAACAATCACTACGCAAGTAATCTCAAGTGTTTCAAGCATTCTCGACTTGGTTAATATCAGCATATATAATTATATTTAATTAGAGCTTACTTGTTATTCAGCGGTATAATAAACAGCTAGATATAATACGTCGTTTCATAATTACATTTTACAACATTGTGCATTTTCTTGATTGAGAAACAGTAATTTGAAAAGGAATTGAGTAATAATATTATTGAACAATTATTATTATTATTCGACAAACTGATTAAAAACAATTAAATTATAGCAACATAATTGGATATGTTGTTCCTTGAAAATAAATCATTACAAAATGTAGTCCTATCGTACTGCTTTTGTGAGAAAATTCAATTTTACATTGGAAGAATATTCGTTTCAATTGAGTTTTTTTTCCCAGCTCTTCACAAGCCAAGTGGATCGACGCTTCAACTTGAAATATTTTCTCGATGTACTCAAATTTATCACTAATTGTTTCTGAGCCAAATCGGTGTAGAAATTGATTTTGAATAGTTATAAAACTTTCGAATAACATTACTGTCGAATCCTCAGAGGACATCACAACCCTGAAACTAAATTTCAATTAATAATTACGATATTCATTTTTTGACATTTTTTCAGACATCGCATAATTTTTTCAGGCATTGCTCAAATAAAATCGAGCAATGTCCACGCCACGACTCGGAAAAAAGGACCCCGGAGGACGTATAAATTATTTATAATTTCTGAAATTGAGATGGTATTTTCTAGGTTCCGCTTAAATTTGGGAAATAAATATCGTCATTATTCAGTAAAAACTAGTTTCAAGGTTGTGATGTTCTTTAAAACCACCTAAATAAATAACGTCGTCCATTATTGCTGCCATTCCGATGTTAACCAATCACTATGTCTTGAATGTCTTGTCACCGACGTGCTCCATTTACAGTAACTATGGCAACATGTCACGTGACAGTTCGGGAGAAGCTTTATGGTGTCTGACTTGATGTTTGTTTGATTTTCAGTGACTAAATTCATCCGTATTGGCATTGCGGACAAGAATGACAACCCGCCGTATTTCGATAAGGCTCTCTACGAAGCGGAAGTCGACGAGAATGAAGATATCCAACACACCGTGCTTACTGTCACCGCCAAAGACCACGATGAGTGTGAGTACCAAACTTTCTTATTTGTTGCCGTTTCTGGTAGAGCTGGGTCCTGATGCAGTGAACTTACATCGTGAGATTTCATGAGGAAATATTTAATCAATTTTGAATTTCAATTTAGTCTTATTTTCTTCTCTCAGAAAAACACGCAATAAAATGAAAAACAATATAATTGAATGAGTAGACTGTAATCAATCAATCCGAAAAGCGATATGATGAAGAAGTGGTATCTCAATTGCCTAAGAAATTCAAGATAATCTAAACGGGGATTCAAATGTTACGTGTAACATATCTTCAATCTCGGATCATTACATAACTTACCAAAAGGTTCGATCAATTTAATTGATTAAATAGTGGAAGATTCAGCTGTGCTATTAGCAAGAATTCCACGTCCGATAAACCTATATTATAGATATTTCGTATACGAACATTTATGGTCGCTTCTAGCCTTGTAGGGTTTTAACCATTAAGTTATAGGGCATAATAGGCATATAGCTCACCACTATCGAGAGGAAGTTTGGTTATAGTAATATCCTATAGGCATGGGAAACAAATCTTTCGTAGACTAGCTAGATTAATATTCAAGTTGTGGTCATGTGTTAACTTGAATACTTGCCGAATTCATTGAGGATCGCATAATATACTCATAATCTCAAAATGCTCCACTCAATTACATCACATAATAAAATACTCGGCCCCTCTTCATATTCAAACATGATATATTTATTATTTTTATTGACTCTTCGAAGAAAACGTCTATTCGTAGAAAAAATCGTCCGGTAAAGTAAACGATATAATATATCTCTGGCAATTACTCTGTGAAAGGCGGCGCCTCGACGTCGCTGAACGCTAGATGGAGTATGTTTCGATCGAGCCCGCTTACCGTCGCGAAGTTCTTTGTCTGCAGACAGTCACCACGTGTAGCTCTCAGCAGCGTGAGTGAACCTGCCCACGGAAAAACGACATCGTCGTAACGTAATTTAGAACCGAATTATCTCTTTGATATTATATAGGTACTATAATGTAGTGTGCTTGGATATTTTTCCAGAGGAACGAACACATTATATTTGATGAATAATGAAGTTCATTTTAAAAATAATAGAACGTTCTTTCTATTAATTTACTATAATGAAAATTATTGTCTCACATCAAAAGAGATATTTGAAAAGTTCTCGACGTTCTTTTATATTCGTTTTTCAGGCGATATTTTTCGCGTTTTATTTTCGTTTTTTTTTACGCATCGCTGAGTGAATCTTTCGCTCTCGTGTCTTATTCGTTAATTTAATGAATTGGGTTTTCAGTCTCAACATGCGAATAGTGTCTTCCTTTATCCCCTTGACCAATTTACTAAGAAGCTACGTTGAAAGCATTCCTTTAGTGAGATCGATTGCTTGTTTGACGCTGGAATAAGTTTTACTCTTCGCTCGGTTCAAGCTTTTTTAGCCAGCTTAAAACGACGATAGTTAGAATCACTGATGTGGAAAGACAGTTTTGTTTAAATTCTGATGGTCCGTTAGCAGGACTGTTCGTTTTTATCGTTTATCGATAATTAAAATCTCTCGTCCTAGAGAATTTTGAATATTCTTGTTAGCTGTTCTACAATATTTACTTACCATCTTCAGATGGATCTGCTAAATTGTAATTTAGCCGTGTCTAGATTTGAAGTATAGTGTCAATTCATTGCTTCAAACGCCGATTATGTAAATTTTCTGATTAAATTTGTTCATACATATTTTTTTGAAGATGCATCCAGAATAAAATGTAACAATTATTTTCTATAACCTATTGAATAATCCAGTGGTAAAATCGTTTGGTTCAAACTTTAAAATGTATGTCTTGTGAACTTTTGAAACCTACGTCTTGATTGCATAGCCTCATGCAGTTACATGCCGTTATATAACCATTATAAACCATTAACAGCAGATCCTCGAGGGTGAAGATTGCAGCTATACGCTCTCGAATTATCTCCATAATACGCTCTCACCCTATAGGTATTTTTATTATTCAGCTCGTTTTGTTCATCTTATGCGGATTTAATCGAATTGATTAATCGTTGTTCCTCCAAGATTATTATAGCACATGCATTTACTATGTTTAATCTCGAATATATAGCGCCACAGTCTACGTTCCGCTGCTAGTAATAAAATACTTTCATTGTTTCATAACTTTGATTTTTCTTTACAAAAAGTTAATTGTTTAATATCTTGAAAATGTTCAAGACACACCAATTACTCGTGTTTTGGTATACGTCATACTATCCTAATCTAGACTTGATATAGAACACTTCAACAATTACTGTTTTATTGTGGATGAAATTTATTTTTATTCCGTGTTCGGAGTGAACACAGACAAGTTGAAATTGGTTCGTAATATGGGGAGCTCTCGTGACCAGAGTTAAACGGGGTTCAACTTTCCTTTTTGTGTGAATCTACTAACAATCTCGGGGAATCAAAACCCTACTTCACTAGATTTCGTTTGTACTCAAGAGAAGATCTCTCCGAGACAAGAAACTCAAGACGATAAGGAAAAGTATCTTCCTGGATTTTTGCGATTACTTTATTATTTTGATCATCTTCACGTATCTTTGTTATCCGTTTTATTTTTATTCTGGTACATTATTGAGAAATGATTCTAATTGATATTTTGTTATTGATTATTGGCATATGGTTTTGGCAGTCTTTCAGATTTAGTTATATATAAGTGGGCCCACCATTCAAATCATCACCCTTCTTCCAAGATTGGCTTAATTTTGAATTGCAAATAAAATTTTAGAGAAGCTCGATTTCTAAATATTTATTCACTGTGGTATTTTGAGTCTTTGTGTCTTTGACAATTAGTATAGCCTATATCAGAGGCTTACTTCAGAATTTGATGTATTTTGATTTGGTCTGTAGTGAAATGTTAAGTGGAATGTCACCGTCGTTGTTGCTCTCTTTGCCTTGTGCTGACATTTCAGCTTTCTTCAAGAGAGTATTGCTCATTTGGTATGTAAATTCAATAATGCCATTGTCATAGCAAGTTAAAAGCGAAAGTTGAAGATAACTTTACACAATCCAGCAGGATCAACTTCCGACAAACTGATTAAAAACTTGTTTAAATTCAATTCGTGGATATTTTTTCAATCAGAATTTCTAATTAAATCAATACCCTCTTTTCATAAGTCGTGATCTTTCCGTTTACTTCACCGCATCACAAACTGACGTGCATAGACCTTTACTATAAGTGGGCGTAAATTTGGAGAAGACGTTTCGCATATATTTAGTAATAGATATACTTTTGAGACAAGTGGAATGGAATCCGTAATGACAAATATTTTAATTCCAAACAAACGGAATATTCATAAAGCATCTTGTCATATTGAGGATGAGAAAGTTGTAGAATATAATGGAATTTTCCCGACTTTGCCGTCTGTTAAGCGTAGCAGTTGTGTACTCTCTCTCTCTCTCTCTCACCTATCATATAATAAGAGTGGAATGTGTGACGCTCTAGGCACTAGGTATTATGTAGATCGTCTGGTTACAGGTAAAATGCCTAGATTCCCCTCCCTCTCCCAAGAACTTGAGAGTTCGTTTGAAACTGCTGATGTTATATCATATATACTGGAGAAGAGAATTCAATGATTTCAAAACCAGCGTGAATATATAGAGAAAAATATGGAAATTGCATATCATCCACACCACTAGCTGTGATGAAAGACCTTGTGGACTTTTTGATGTGAACACGCTGAGAACGATGTGAACCTAACAAGACAAAAAGATTGACGCGGTAAAGCTCTTTTTTTCGACTCCGAAGCAATATAATTTATTTTTAAATTTTTTGATCACAACTTTGGTAATACCGATGCTCCGTCGTGAGTAGAAGGAACGCGTGAACGCAGAAGTAAGTTTAAAATACAAAATGGTACTATAATGTAGTGTGCTTGGATATTTTTCCAGAGGAACGAACACATTATATTTGATGAATAATGAAGTTCATTTTAAAAATAATAGAACGTTCTTTCTATTAATTTACTATAATGAAAATTATTGTCTCACATCAAAAGAGATATTTGAAAAGTTCTCGACGTTCTTTTATATTCGTTTTTCAGGCGATATTTTTCGCGTTTTATTTTCGTTTTTTTTTTACGCATCGCTGAGTGAATCTTTCGCTCTCGTGTCTTATTCGTTAATTTAATGAATTGGGTTTTCAGTCTCAACATGCGAATAGTGTCTTCCTTTATCCCCTTGACCAATTTACTAAGAAGCTACGTTGAAAGCATTCCTTTAGTGAGATCGATTGCTTGTTTGACGCTGGAATAAGTTTTACTCTTCGCTCGGTTCAAGCTTTTTTAGCCAGCTTAAAACGACGATAGTTAGAATCACTGATGTGGAAAGACAGTTTTGTTTAAATTCTGATGGTCCGTTAGCAGGACTGTTCGTTTTTATCGTTTATCGATAATTAAAATCTCTCGTCCTAGAGAATTTTGAATATTCTTGTTAGCTGTTCTACAATATTTACTTACCATCTTCAGATGGATCTGCTAAATTGTAATTTAGCCGTGTCTAGATTTGAAGTATAGTGTCAATTCATTGCTTCAAACGCCGATTATGTAAATTTTCTGATTAAATTTGTTCATACATATTTTTTTGAAGATGCATCCAGAATAAAATGTAACAATTATTTTCTATAACCTATTGAATAATCCAGTGATAAAATCGTTTGGTTCAAACTTAAAAATGTATGTCTTGTGAACTTTTGAAACCTACGTCTTGATTGCATAGCCTCATGCAGTTACATGCCGTTATATAACCATTATAAACCATTAACAGCAGATCCTCGAGGGTGAAGATTGCAGCTATACGCTCTCGAATTAGCTCCATAATACGCTCTCACCCTATAGGTATTTTTATTATTCAGCTCGTTTTGTTCATCTTATGCGGATTTAATCGAATTGATTAATCGTTGTTCCTCCAAGATTATTATAGCACATGCATTTACTATGTTTAATCTCGAATATATAGCGCCACAGACTACGTTCCGCTGCTAGTAATAAAATACTTTCATTGTTTCATAACTTTGATTTTTCTTTACAAAAAGTTAATTGTTTAATATCTTGAAAATGTTCAAGACACACCAATTACTCGTGTTTTGGTATACGTCATACTATCCTAATCTAGACTTGATATAGAACACTTCAACAATTACTGTTTTATTGTGGATGAAATTTATTTTTATTCCGTGTTCGGAGTGAACACAGACAAGTTGAAATTGGTTCGTAATATGGGGAGCTCTCGTGACCAGAGTTGAACGGGGTTCAACTTTCCTTTTTGTGTGAATCTACTAACAATCTCGGGGAATCAAAACCCTACTTCACTAGATTTCGTTTGTACTCAAGAGAAGATCTCTCCGAGACAAGAAACTCAAGACGATAAGGAAAAGTATCTTCCTGGATTTTTGCGATTACTTTATTATTTTGATCATCTTCACGTATCTTTGTTATCCGTTTTATTTTTATTCTGGTACATTATTGAGAAATGATTCTAATTGATATTTTGTTATTGATTATTGGCATATGGTTTTGGCAGTCTTTCAGATTTAGTTATATATAAGTGGGCCCACCATTCAAATCATCACCCTTCTTCCAAGTTTGGCTTAATTTTGAATTGCAAATAAAATTTTAGAGAAGCTCGATTTCTAAATATTTATTCACTGTGGTATTTTGAGTCTTTGTGTCTTTGACAATTAGTATAGCCTATATCAGAGGCTTACTTCAGAATTTGATGTATTTTGATTTGGTCTGTAGTGAAATGTTGAGTGGAATGTCACCGTCGTTGTTGCTCTCTTTGCCTTGTGCTGACATTTCAGCTTTCTTCAAGAGAGTATTGCTCATTTGGTATGTAAATTCAATAATGCCATTGTCATAGCAAGTTAAAAGCGAAAGTTGAAGATAACTTTACACAATCCAGCAGGATCAACTTCCGACAAACTGATTAAAAACTTGTTTAAATTCAATTCGTGGATATTTTTTCAATCAGAATTTCTAATTAAATCAATACCCTCTTTTCATAAGTCGTGATCTTTCCGTTTACTTCACCGCATCACAAACTGACGTGCATAGACCTTTACTATAAGTGGGCGTAAATTTGGAGAAGACGTTTCGCATATATTTAGTAATAGATATACTTTTGAGACAAGTGGAATGGAATCCGTAATGACAAATATTTTAATTCCAAACAAACGGAATATTCATAAAGCATCTTGTCATATTGAGGATGAGAAAGTTGTAGAATATAATGGAATTTTCCCGACTTTGCCGTCTGTTAAGCGTAGCAGTTGTGTACTCTCTCTCTCTCTCTCTCACCTATCATATAATAAGAGTGGAATGTGTGACGCTCTAGGCACCAGGTATTATGTAGATCGTCTGGTTACAGGTAAAATGCCTAGATTCCCCTCCCTCTCCCAAGAACTTGAGAGTTCGTTTGAAACTGCTGATGTTATATCATATATACTGGAGAAGAGAATTCAATGATTTCAAAACCAGCGTGAATATATAGAGAAAAATATGGAAATTGCATATCATCCACACCACTAGCTGTGATGAAAGACCTTGCGGACTTTTTGATGTGAACACGCTGAGAACGATGTGAACCTAACAAGACAAAAAGATTGACGCGGTAAAGCTATTTTTTTCGACTCCGAAGCAATATAATTCATTTTTAAATTTTTTGATCACAACTTTGGTAATACCGATGCTCCGTCGTGAGTAGAAGGAACGCGTGAACGCAGAAGTAAGTTTGAAATACAAAATGGCAGTTTTTCTCTCGCTGCCAATTCCCCCTTCCCTCACTTCTCGTCACCACCTCTCACGGTATTTTCTACGTTTACTCAGAAGGTTGCATTAATCTACGTCAACTTTTATATTGGTTCTCACGGCCTGGCTCACATCTGACTTATTTTAGTTATTTTAGATTATAATATAATGGTTGGTGCGTGGAGATGAGTTTTTAAGTTCGTAGTTATTTGAATAGCTCCATAGCTCATTTCAAGTTCTGAATGTTCGATGTTTTGAAACTCGGCACCTCCACCAGTGCATACCACCCATGATTAAAAATGAATGAATTGCTCGTTTCTAGCTTACTCCCAAGTATGCCTAATGTACATCAATAATTTGTTTTGTGAATAAGCATACATGTTCAACATACTGTCAACCCAAAATAGAACTTATCAGTATGCCTACTTACTAAAATATGAAAACAAAAAATAGCATCAAATCGTTCTTCCCTTTATCGCCAATTGCGTTCGTATTCATATTTATTCTAGTTATTGATAAATATGCCGCCAAAAAGCCATATTTTCGTTGTCATAATACTTATACTTGAACACAGCGAATGCACGTACTTCAATTCAGGATTATACCAGTTTTAATCACGCTGTCCTACGCACTTTTATCGAAATCTGTAATCAGCTTATCCTGTTTTTATTTGTATATAGTTTGGCTGTATGTTTTATTTACTCCCCGTTTTCTCCGCGAGTAAATGTGATGCGCAAAATGTAAACGTATAACGTGCACGCTTGGTATACAACAGTGTGTGAATGAGTTCAATCCGATCATACTGCTAATGCGCTTAAACTGAGCGCATTGTGCGTTGTTTCATATTTACTCAGCGTGAATCCCTTATTCAAGTCGAGATGACTGTAATTTCCTTCACTATTATTTCGACTACGGTAACTCGGTGGTTATTATTCACGTTCTTGTCTCTTAGATGGAGCAACGTCTGCTTGTAACGTCTGTTTGGCATGCGAATTCTGTTGTTTTTTATCATCGCTATCAGTATTTGAGTGAAGGCCTTCAATTAACTTTGAGAACTAAGATGGATTCACAGCTGTCAACAATTGTAGTATTAGTCTCACTTCAGATCTTGTTATGAATCTGTGCTGCTGTGTATGTATGCCAAATAGTTGAGTAGCATAGCTTGAGATTACTAAAATTGAGACATCAATATCTATAATAAAAGAATCGTGCTTCGGTATATTAGAATTAATTGACTTCGCGATAGTATAAGTGGCACAAATTGTAACTATATTGTTGAATCTTATTATACATGAATAGTTTATACATGAATTACATGTGTATATATTATATATATATATATATATATATATATATATATATATAGATAGATAGATAGATAGATAGATATATATATATATATATATATATATAGATAGATAGATAGATAGATAGATAGATAGATAGATATATATATATAGATAGATAGATAGATAGATAGATAGATAGATAGATAGATAGATAGATAGATAGATAGATAGATAGATAGATAGATAGATATATATATATATATATATAGATATATATATAGATATATATATATATATATATATATATATATGTATATATATATATTTATATTTATTTATATATATACATACTCAGTGCTTTTTAATCTATGGAGATGCAATGTAGGTCTATATTCTATGTTATCTATAAAATCTATCCTAGCTTTTTCAATAGTAATAAAACACAATATGCGTCCAATATAAAGCTAGAGATTCTTCAGTATAAGAATTCTTTGAGACTAGCCGAGTTTGCTAATGACCCTTTGATTATCCTCAGAAGATACTGTACCGAATACTGATGTTATGTACAAAGAATACACTTTGTCTTTGTTCTTGGTCGTAAATACATATCAAGTCTTCTTCAAAATTAAAATATATATATATTTAATATATATGTTCCCAAACTCATGTACTGTACATGTTTAATTTCACATAATTTTTCTGGCTCTATTTCTATATATTGTTGAAAGTTATACAAAATTTATGTTATCGAGTTTTACTGTGAAACCGTAATTTGAAGCCAATTGCTAAATTATTGAAGCGCAAAGAAAATAAATTGTTAGAAAATTATCCTCAAAAACACAAAAGAGACTGTATAAATGTGAAGTTCCTTTTTAACTCTTCTTATATATACAAATGTAACAAACGAAAAGTTTGACTTGTTTTTCAAGGCAACGGTATAGTCCCCAATTTAATTAAGTCAGTTCCGTTGTACGAAGACGTGAACTAACAATTAGTTCCGGGTGACTATGAAACGAACTTATTTCAATTACAACAGGGAACATTATTTCTTTTGTTTATGTCTAAGGGAGAGAAAGAGAGAGAGAGAGAGAGAGAGAGAGAGAGGGGGGGGGGGGGAGAGAGAGAAGAGTAAAATGAATTGTGGGGGGCATGCTCACGTTCTTGTATACGCAATACAGTTTATTCTTCGATCGCGAGTCGTACAACCCTCGAGGGGGGGGGGGCGAGTTGCTTTCTCTTTCGGCCAACGTTGATAAAAATGACTCGACTTTGGGTCAAACTTTATTGTGCTTGACCCTTTCGAATCTCCGGAGACCTTCCAGCAATCGGGACGCGAAACGTTTCCGAACTTCCTTTAGAAATCTCGATTTAGTTTTCATAATTTTCTCCCATGTTGTATATGTAACTTCATTCCAGCAGTTTATTTCGATTCGATCTGAAGTCTTCGAATCGAATATGGTAATCTAGTATATGTTTGTTCGTTCTTTGGGTAAGTTAAATGGGAAAAGTTTGTTCACTTTGTTTATATTATCTGTAGTGTATGCCACAGCCTGTCACATGTCTTTTATTTAGATAAACAGAAACTATTGGACGTTGTACCCTTCAAATGTACAAGTATAACAACTACATCAGCACGTGGTCAATTCCATGACAAGTATCTCTCATTGTGTAATTAACTATTTCAAGAGGGTTGTAACAACTGTTTACAACTGCATGAGGGGAAGCCCGTAAAATGGCGATGATGGAGGTTGGGATGGGGATGGTGTAGGAGTAGAAACTACTGACCAAAATAAGTTATCGCCTTACCCGGGCAACGGGCGTATCCGGCCCTACATGACTTCGGCAAGCTACTCATTGCAGCTAGAACCTTATTCCGTTTATCACCCTAATTTCACTGACTTGTTTTATTGTAGACGCCGACGACAGCCACGATTTGTTCCTATACGGAGATATATATGTGATTCAGTCCTTTAGAAAATCTCAACTCGGCGCCGGTTTTGTAACTTTCCCATTATAGACCTCTACCATTCTTCTTTATTTTGTCTACACAAAAAAAACATGTTTTGTTGTTATTTATTTTTATTTATTTTTTCACTATACAAGCGAAATGTTTTATTTCGTGTTTTTTTCTGTTTGAATAAAACTTACACATCCCCTGTGAAAGGGTGATGTTCGCTTAATGGTTATGTCAACTAACTCGAATGGAGATGAATGCTGTCGTTAGTTTCATATATATTCATATACTGGACTGATGCGATGTCACTGCTCTACTTGGCGGGCTGGGTGACGTGTGACATGGACCGTTCGTGAAGGCACATCACTCTCTCACCGGAAGTTTTTCGACCTATACGTATATTATACGAACATACCGACTCATTCGAACTATAGACACAAAACTTTCCGACGAATCGCGCGAGACTGAACTCTGTGAATGACATTTACATTGCCCAGTCGGTTGGAAGTAGAATGATGTACGAATTGTATAATCTTCACATCTGTGATGGAGACTTATTATGGGCCTACTTCTGATGGAGTCGTATTTCTCGTATCACGGAAATTGCTTGCGAAAATATAATATTTGCAAACTTTTTCCTGTAATGGGAATTTCATTGTGAAGGAAAAGTGATGGCAACTTTATAATACCGGTGCATTCCTCGTAGACTGAAATATTAATAACTTAAAAAACATACTCTCTTCTTTAAAACGACATCTTCAACGAGGGTACATTATTAAAAACATAATCTCAAACGCAAGGTTTTTAATATCGTCGTATTCAATTCTTTCACATCGTTGCTATTTTGACAAAGTTCATATTTTGCGCGTCCATTAGTTTTTATTCTAGATTTTTAGGTTTTGCCACAATTTCTCGCTAAAACTGTCCCTTGCTGGCCATTCATAACGTTAGTAGGCTAAAACAGATCTCACCTCATCTCAAGCTGCATTCTAAGCCACCTCGATTCACTTGATGTTGTTGTTGTTGTTGCATTGTTGTTAGTATTGTTAAGTCAGTCCCCTAGGTCAAGTCAAACTGAATAGCGTGTATTCTATGAGTTGAAACTTGAAATGTTTATTGTGGTCTATAGCGGTTGAAGTCAAGTTAGCTTTCTTCTCTCTCTTTCTCTCTCTCTCTCTCTCTCTCTCTCTCTCTCCCATAAGATCCAGTTGTGGTTTTATTTCAGCTTAGATGGTAGCTGTGGGGTAGAACTTGTTATCCGTGGACTTAGAAAATAGATTTAAACGTTTCCAAACAAAGTTGGTTTTGGCACTGAGTTTATCTAGCTATTTGATTGAATAGCCAATTCGGATTTATGCTCACTTCTTGTGCATAGTCATGTGATATTTTTTGTTTTTCTTCTTGTTTGGAATCTACTGGTGAAACTTATAATAAAAACATGATTAAACTTATGTAATGCAAGTCCACCTTTTTTCAGATATGTCTGAATATATCTTATGAACTATTTCGTAGTTATATAATTATATTTTATACACATTTTTTTAATCCAGTATTTGATGTCAGAGCCAAATATGATATCAGAGTAAGAGTTCGAGTGATAATATTCATGGTATTCTATTCAAATGACATATATCGACGTCCATTCAGACAATTTTCTCAGAGATTCGCGAAAGAATAGCAAAAAACAATTACAACAAATATTGACATTTTTCCATGTAGGCCTATGTTTTCAAGTTAAAAACCCCTATAGACCTATGCTATGATAAAACATATATATATATATATATATATATATATATATATATATATATATATATATATATATATATATATATATATATATATATATATATATATATATATATATATATATATGTGTAAACTTATATGTAGGACTATATGGGTCTATATATTTATCTTTTCAAAATCTTCTTGTTTTTATTTCGGTTATTGTTTCCAAGTTACCGAAATTTCTATTTTATGTTTGATTTATAAAATCGTTTTTGTCTCAGGATTTATTTTATTTGATCGGAAAATGCTTAGTTCTTTTTATACAGTTTCCTTTTCGATCTCTCGAAATGTCTCTGTAGCGTATAATAACCCGACATTTACCCCGAGGTAGGAATTGTACAGATTTCACGCTCGGTTATAGACAGAGACATTCGATCTCGACCCTTTATTTATAGCTGCCATTAGTACTTCGTGATCCCTTACATTCTTTCTTTATTCTTTACATTTCTTCTCTTTTGTGTATTTTTTCCTTTTTTTCACAACATTATTTTGTTACCTTCTTGTTCTACGTAATGATCACCATGACTTTACACCACCACCACCCCTTCCCCCCCTTCTTCACCCTCGACGGCTTCATACTTTCACTTGTAGGCGTGAGGGCGTATTGTAAAGTGTAATGGATGTACTGAAATGTATAACTCTTGTCTCACCCTCATGATCCCTATAACATGTAGCTCGTGTTTTTTTTATATAAATCTGTGATGAAGTAAAGTTGTACCGAACATTTACTTCATATCACAGAAGAATTTGGTTCAAATCATACACATATGAAGATAATGCTTGACTAAGAAGGTTGACTATTAAAAGTAAAAGTCCAACGATAAACTACGTATAGACAAGAGACAGTTTTCAAGTAACTTTTTGCATTCAGAACTATATATATATATATATACTATTGCCATATGCAAAAAACAATTATATAAACCCCTGTGGTTGGTTGATTGACGTCCATACTACATATACCTACCTTATTTATTGGCATCCATTTAGCGAAAATAATTGGAAGTCTTCACTCTTACCTTCCTATATTTTCTCTCTTCTGCTTTATGCCTTCGCATGCGTTTATAAATTACTAGTGGCGGAAAAAAATGATTCTGGCTTTTGGGTGTCTCTGTTGGCGTTTACAAATAGTATAGTAATAACGGCGAAAAATCGTAAATAAAACCGGAATCGGGAGAAAAAGTGGGCAGAGTGGTGGATTTTTTTCTCTAATATTAGTACAGAGTGAATTTTGGCCATCGGTTGTCTATTTGTACAATTCCCAAACGTGCATTCACATTTAATTTTTTATATACGAGTTTAGATAATTTTATTCAAATCCCCGTGACCTAAAAACACATACTAAATCATAATTTGCGATTCTGATAACCGGCGTTCTATGTGTACATTACCACAAGCACGTCCCTCTGTTAATTAACCATTAGCGAAAAAGCTAATTTCACCCTTTGATATGTTATTTTTTGTAACAAATCCACATAGGATGCGTTCAAGTTGAATAAAAAAATATTCAACATTAAAAACATTTTACTCTCTGATGTACAAACTAGTATAACCTCTTCAATCAACAATCACAATTCTGAATTGTAATAGAAAATAGTGCATATATTCACGATTGATCTAGATGAAACCACATTGTGCTATAATAAAAAAAAATCGTTAGTGTTAATTTATATGAAATCCCATGGGTAATTCATGTGTGATAGAACATGCAATGTACTTGTTTGAGATTGTTGTTATTACTGTTGTGGTTTTATCTCATTAGCTGTCGGAACAGCATTGGATATATCGTCTTTACACACACGACCACATTACCGGGTATCGCATGCATTCACAACGTTCAATCATAGTGTGACATAAGGTGACGTCAATTATTATTCCAAAGTGGAACGTTAGTTTCTTGCACTTGGAAAATATGAATTCATAATATGTCATGTGTGTATGAATCATATCTAGATAAAGACATGAACATATATTTGTTTTACATTCTGAATTAATTATTTCATTCCCCTTGTTTCAAAATTAAAAGTAATTAACATTGAACAAATAACTCGTTGTAATTAACTATGTTGTGCGTATAGTTTGAATTCAATTACTTTGTTTTTCATTGTGAAAATTGAATTGTATGACTTAACAGTTCACGTTCCATCAATCAATAATAATTAGTTTACGAATATTCCCAAATTGTCACCTCAACTAACTGATGTTTACTTTATTAGGTCATGTTTTATAAAAACCCTTGACCCATTATTCGTTCTTCGCTCAACTTTCAAATTCTATGTATTGATTACATCAATGTTAGTCCATTTTGTGGATGTCAATGTGTAAATATTATTCAGAAAATCTGCAAAATGCCGATGCAGTAATATACATAACAAAAATTGATACAAATTTCATTCTTACCCTTCTGTTAATATTTACAGAAGAATAGGACTTGAATATAAGAATAGGACTTGAGTTTTTAAAAGATTATATCAGTGTAAATTTTTTAGTGTATTTTTCAATTCATTGTATTTTTAATATAAAAATGTTTCCCGAGTATAATTTTTGGTCACGATGGATGTATTGGATCAATATCGTTCATTATTGCAGATATCTCTTGTTCAATCAAGGTATCTTTAACGAATTTCTGTCAATTGTCCATTCTGTATATTACATTACGTACGCTATTATGTGAGTATATGCATTCTGTTTCCTAAATAATTGAAATTTTCAACAGCCTATATTCATAAGTGTTTGTCAGTTGGCCGATTGAATAGTGACGTAACAAATTGTGGTCAAACTTTTCTACTAGCGTGTACTCATTAGTAACTGCTGTCAAAGTCAAATCGTCCGTCCAGGGCAGTAATTGCTCATCGAATCATGTCCATGTCACCTGTCAGTGCTACTACACTACTACATTCAAACGTTTTTCTACTCATCTATCTTCACTTCTACACTTGCGCACTGCACCCCTCTCGTCAGCATTGCGGTTCGCATTTTGCGTACATTTACCTTCACAACACGTATTAATTTTTTTTTCAAGTTTTGAAGTAATGTTCGTTTGTGGTTTACCGTAGAGTGAAGTTTATGATGTTCATTACCCGTCATTTACCCGTCATTTCCATACGCTAGATATTAGCTTTGGACAAATGATCAAAATAGGAGTGCAAAAAGCTGTTATTGCATACTATGTAACATATAGGAACGACGGAAACTTCCTCAATCTCTCTCTCTCTCTGTCTCTCTCTCTCTCTCTCTCTCTCTCTCTCTCTCTCTCGTTTATAAATACAGATCATAATTCTCAAGCTATTCCATTAGATAATTTGCTGGTAATGTAGTAATCGTAAAATAGACGGTGAATATAATTAATTAACAGTGGTTCTAATCAGCTGTGAGACAAACACAGTTCATTGCCAAGTTTTTTCATCAGCTTCGCCGACTCTGTTGAGCCACCGGAATTCCTCTCTGCAGTGTTTCCGGTCAGTTCAAGTTTTCCCCGCGGCGTATCTGTATGAAAACGACGCCCGAATAGTCACGCGGTGGTGACGCCGGACAACGTCGCTTTTCGTGCCGCCTTTGTTGGGGGGGTTTGGGGTTGGTTTGGAGGATGGAGGATGGTTCCAGCAAACGTAATCAAAGTTCCATTCAAAAACACCGTGGTTGTTCACCAATAAACATTGTTTCATTCTCTTTTCTCCGATCGATAAATAAACCGTCACGGGTAGTTTGGTACTGGGATGTTTCAGCATTTTGCCAGAAAGTAACATATCTTCCTTGTGTAATATACTTCTGAATTTCCTATTTTGTTTTCTGTGAACATACATAACTAATTGACCGAAAACAAACCTATTAGATAGGAAGCACATGAATAGCAATATATATATATATATATATATATATATATATATTAATTTACATCTTAACTTTATCTCGTTAACGTGTCTCAGAAGCTCAATTGGGAGAGCATTCAATCGGAGTAGAAACAAATTGATATTGACAAATATATCCTATATATATGGGCATATATAGGCCTACCCTATATATATATATATATATATATATATATATATATATATATATATATATATATATATATATATATATATATATAACTATAATATATATATATATATATATATATATATATATTTATATATATATATATAAGTTATATATTCTTTCTGAAAGTCGTAACAAATGAAAATTGTCATTGAACAATGGAAGGTTATTGGAATTCTTGTGTGTAATCAATGAGAACAACTTTCAGATATGTGGTGTCAGTGAATGAAAAGCTTTTCTATGTGATCTAGGGGTTTCTTTCTATACCATCACGTTGGCCTACTCTTCTTATTGTGGGCCTATATGGTTGAGACGGTGAACGTTATTCTGATGCAGATATACATTGATCTATTGGAAGCAATCTCTCTCTATCTCTCTCCCTCCAACGCTTTCTCTCTTTATTAAGGGCTGCGAAGATATTCAGCCAATTCAATATAATAACTTCCACGTCGTTTGAATCTGTTCGCATAAAAATAATGTAGCTATATATGATATCTTTAGGAATATTTTGCAACACTTTTCATGGTGGTCATACAGTATGATCTATCTTGCCCCATACACAAACACATACACACTCACACTAACACACATACACACACCCATATATATATATATATATATATATATATATATATATATATATATATATATATATATATATATATATATATCGCCGAATTAGGCTTACATCCAGTTGATAGAAATGGGTAATTTTATATTCAGGGGTTAACAAATTTGTCATGTTCATAAATCTTAAGTCCTTGTTGGATCTCTTTCAAGTTACAATAAATTATGGCCCATGCACACAGCAAGACGTTACTGCTCTTATCATTGTTCTCTCAAGATGCTAATAAATTTCCCCTGATTTATCTATACTTTTTTCCCTTCTCAGATCTACACTCTATAATACACTTAAGTCAGTCGGGCTACTGCCGTTCCTTAGCGTCGTTCTTCTTCCATTTTAACAGTTTACTGTCGGTGCATACTAATCTCCATTTAGAAGGATTTAGCATCATGCAGATGATGTTCACAATCATTCTTTCCACAGCACACCTTCAATTGTAACGTTTTAATTTGATACATTATCTGAAATTAGTTCTCGGTGTATTCTTATAGACCTATATAATGTTTTTAAAAAAGGGAAAGTACTCTGGATCTCTCTCTTTATATATATATATATATATATATATATATATATATATATATATATATATATATATATATATATATATATATATATATATATATAATATTATTGTGATGTATTATCATTATCATAAAGAAACAGTATTCTACTTTTTTCATCATCGCAGTGAAATAATTATTGTACAAGTCCTTCAGAATGTAGTTTAATCAAGTTATGCTTCAAGTTCCGATTTTATCCACGTGAGCTTTTGAGTAAACGAGGAAGAAACCCATTTTTTTATGCAAATGTTGTCTACAACGTCAGTATTCTTTATTTGTATGTCTCGTAGATATAGAAACGCATTGTGTGCGTGAAGGAGAATGCAGCAATGGTGATGGCATGTCTACGCATATAGCTTTTTTTCACCCAAGAACCGGAAAACCAAATTGAAAGGAAGATTTGTTCAAGAGATTCTCTTTGGTTGTCGTTGGGTAGGTTTTTGTAAGGAGATGCTTTGAACATTGCTCTCATATAAGACACCGGAATTCAAGAGAACACATTTGTTTTCATTTCACATTAGAGATGTTTTCCGGATAGATAAAGCCAACGGTGACATTAGAACGGTGCTCGAAAACCAGCTATCGTAGGTTCGTTCATCTATTGCCGAGAAGAGTTTCGAATTGAAAAGTCAAAGGAGACTGGAGGTTATAAACTTGAACTGTTGAAGCACTGTGAGGAGGGGAGGTAGGAGAGTTAGTTTTATGTTATTGGTTCTAGCTACTTTACAGTTGAGGTGTTACCGTAGATATGTCTTTGTTAATACCCCAACTATACAAACAATGTAAACACAAGACATGATGTGTAAAATAGAACTTGTTTAGACAACGGTGTTGATTCTGTGACATAAGAAGAGAAAGAGTTCTCGACTGTTATATTGACTTTTCAATAGGTGTGTGCATTTGGTAACTTGATATAAGGATGGTAACGAAGACGGTATGTGAATGTGTATTTTCTCTATATGAAACTTATTGGATGAAAAACAATGACGTGAGGTGAGACGGAAAAATCAGTCGCTAGTGCGCTGAGCCGCGCGTGGACTTCGATTTTCGTTATAGTAGACCATCCTGACCGAGGCTTTCTCTGGTTTTCCTCAGGCGTCCAAGTGGATACTGAAATTTGTTCAACAACAAGTCAAAAAAATTGTTCTTTTTTCACTATCCAAAACACATTATAAAATAATCTGTCATCTCCTCGTCCCGTCATCTCATTCGTCATTCAGCGAAGCCAATAGATCTGTAGAAAAATAGAACAATAAAATAAAATCCGTAGATAATAGGTGATTATGAAAAGATAAAAAATAATGAAAACCAATAGAGTAATATTTGTCTAGTTATCAGAACGAAAAAATAAGTAAAGAAACAAACGATAACAATAGAAGAAAACACGTGCACGTGTTCAGACTTATTGACGGGACCATTCGCAATGCACATACTAAATTATACCCTATAACATTCCGAATGATTATGTGACGTATTGGGTTATGTTTTGTTTATTATTTGAAAAATCTCATCCATACATCAACAGCAGTGTTTGTCAAACAAAAACATTGATTAGTAATTTTGACATCACAAACGTAAACAAGAAAATAAGTTCGATTACCGCCTAGCTGATTGGCAATTACAAAACGTGTGCAATTCGTGTCTATAGGCTTTCCAAATATTTCACAAATCGATTACGTTTACAGTTTACACGCTGATTGATGCCTTGAGGCAATACAATCGTTATCAAACGATTGTTGTAGGTTTGACCGTGGTAGAACTCTCGATGATCCTAATTGACCACAAGAATAAACTAATGTAGAACAAACGGCCCCCGGATATTTCGAACACTAGTTATTTGTCATTATACAATAGTACTATTGTAAAAATTTCGTCAGTGTACCATATATATATACATATGTGTATGCATTTTATGCATTGTTTTCATAAAATAAATATTTACTGTATAATGTATAGTTACACACTCTCATTAAATATGCTAATAATCATTGTTTATTTGCACCGGTGTAATATTATTAACCTCCGGCAGTTCTACTCTTATATATGTATATGGCAATGCGCAGTTTATGAACATTTATGTACTGAGTCACCAAGAAAAAACGATGACCCCACAGTGGTTTTAATATGCAAAAGAGCTCTATCATGCGACCATATAGAGATATGGTGCGAATATGATGAAACTGGCAATTCCACTTCTATAGTTATAGTATGAACAGTTGAGCTCTAGTGCAACTAGAGCTCAACTGTTCATACTATAGCGTTGTTCATACGTTCATACGTTGTTCATGTATGTTCATACATAGCGAAAAAACTTGTGCAACCACTGTAATTTAATACGAAATCTTTTTGTTGCTTTGACACTACAATAAGAAATGAAATAAACATACGTCCACTGTTATGTATCAATCGCATAATGTTGTTCAGATTTGGATCCAAGTAAACCCGGCGCCTCCACTGCTTTATAACATTTTACTTTTTATCCTGTGTGTTGACAAGAAATAAGTTGAACCAGGCCCTTCCACTGATGTGTTAATATTTTGAATTATTATTCGCTAGAAATACTCTACCACGATGTTATTGTTACAAGTATATGTGGTTTTAAGAAATATGCTAAAATTTAGAGCCTCTAAGAAATATATGCTAAAACCGAGAAAAACGACTATTCCAATATGTGAAGTCAGTATGCTCATTGCAAGTAGACTATATATGTTACATAGATGTCATAGTTTTTATAGGGATCACAAATATTCTAGTCTTCTGGAGTATAAGAAATTTGAGACTACAATATGTGTATTAATTATACTATGTAGACTATAATTATGTGTGTAGTGTATGTGGTTACATTATTTCTACGTCTTACTGAGAAGCCACAAGAAGTGGGCTTTGACGTCGTGTTGTATAGAATGCGTCAAGTTTGAATTTAGTATGATTTCAAACTGAACATTCTCAGCTCTAGTGTATGCCTAAAATATATTATATATTATTCTTCCCCGTGTTTAGATTTCCATATAATTTTTGTAGCAACGTCTTTATCATTCTTGGAGATATTTATGAGAAGTGAGAGTTTCAACTATAAGCTCCAGCTGTGCTTAAAAACTTTTTGTAGTCATAAATAATACTTCGATTCTGGTTATGAATATTTTCCATGTTTATTCATGGTTCACGAAAGACATGTAAGTCAAGTCAAGTATATAGGTGTACAATCGGTACGGATGGCGAGAGTAATAATACAAATTAAAAATAATGCCGTGAGTTTAATTTACAGATTGGACATAAATTCAAACAAGTGCTTGTAAATGTTATTGGGATAATGTCGAACGGTGAAAGAAGATTTTAACTAAAATTGAAGAAAAGTTTAAATTTAGAACTATGTTGTTTACTTTTTCTGGCTCCTATACGTTATTTGTGACTCCATTTTTAGATTATTTCTGGAATAGAATGACAAAATATATTCTTAAATTCTACATAATATCGACTTATATATGTACTGGAAATTTCATGTTGTAAGTAATCTCGCTTGTGTGGGAATAAGGAAAATTCATTCTTTTCAAACACTTTGTCACTGGTTTACAGGATAATATTTTTTCCTTTACGTACCTGTTTTTCTCCATTTTCCCTATTGTCGTGTTATCACATTCAGTTGCTATCATCTAAGCTCAATACCATAGAATGAACTTCTTTTGTGTGCCTCCGTTCGAATCGTCGGACTTGGAATAAATTGCGCTTCTTTCCGTTCTGGTGAGATATCTTCAAAGCCACGTTGACACACAACAATATACTATAGTAACTCAGGGGTTCTGGTCATTCAGGCACGAATAATTTAGATAAAATATACATAGGCTAATACACGAATACTACGATATTACGTTACAGAATATGGCGGGAAATCGTTGAACTCGTTGATGACGTTGAAGATGTCTATGCTTTCTCTCAGCAAGAGGTTTTTAATGTTGATTTGAGTATTGTTTACGTAACAACCCCACCAACAGCTAGGTTATACGGGGATACGAATGGGCGTGTGATGATGAGGGTTATTTACAGAATTCATACGTAATGCAGTACTCGATCCTGAACCCACCGTGATTTTATCATTTCTCACTCATTTTATCACCTTCATTTTGTAAGAGGTGCCTCATTTGACTGAGCTTCGAAGAGCGGCGTTTTTAATGACGTTTTCAAGGCCCTATTCATGATATTTCTAATACAAAAATGTGACTGTGGATGGATAGGAATTTGGGTTCTCGATTCTTACGGTACATTTTGTATAGCTTTGGAATCAAAAGCTACCATAGAACCACCATAGAATCAAAAGCTAACACACTTACAGCAGAATAAGTTTTATTGAATTGGTTGATCATAACAGATTCAGCCTTACTGTGTTCTGTCATAATAATATTCTTATCCAATACTATTCTATTCTTTCTGTTCTAATAATGATATATTATGTTCTAATACATATTCGGCCCTATATTTATCAAGAGTGATCATTTTGAGTATATTTTAATGTTGAAACGTTTCACTTACGTCTAAGTTACATCTATAGTTCGTACATTATCCTCTATTATAATTATTCACTTAATCATTAACGTTATTGCCTTCAATCGTACACGAAGTATATGATCTAAAGCAAAGTTAATTTTAACCTCCCACTGGTACCTCTATAGTTTCAAACAGTAATCGGTTAGATTCTCTCCGGTAGCTAGATAGCAAATTGCCTGGATTCACCTCGATAACGGTTGAAGAAAAGAGCGAACGCTATGGGGTTAAAGGCTTGTGAACGCTACGCGCTTCCTATTTTCACCTTATCTTATTTTGATCCTGGTTGAAGCTAAACGTAATCTGAATTAACGTATGCAAATATCTAATACTAGAAGTTACGTGTGGAAAGAGATAGTTCGAGAGCACAAGGCATATAGAAACACATGGGCATAGATAGCACGCACATAAATATACATTCATAGACCATTTTGAAATCCCAGTAGAGTATATACGTGATACATATATTTATAGGTCCTGCAGAGAATAACGGTTTCCTATAATAGTATACCCCGATAGCTGGACGAAATAAAACTTCAATATTTCAACGAAATATCAAGTACCCCAAAAGAACGTATTATTTTCCGATAAATCACTTTTTAAAATAGATCAAAACTTCCATTTAAAAGAGAGAAGATCTGGCGCACTTTTAGGTTTAAAGCTTAAACTAATCAAGCTCTATGGTTATTCGGGAATCTCTTTCTTCATGCTTTCTACATGGTTGGTATATCCTCGGCGGGAAATAGAGTAGGGTGGGTGGAGGAGAAGAGTGGCTGCTCAAAGGGTTTAATCAGTAGGCGGGGTTTGATCATCGGGCTAGTGTAATCAAAAAGACGCGTTACCTTTTGTGATAGCAACGCTACTTCAGCTTGTTACAATTCACTTCTCCGTTGAGGATGGTAGAGAAGTGTTTTCACATTACGTGTACAGCGATGAAACAAAAAGGTAGAGTTAAAGATCACAATAAAATAGAACGCACCCTCTGTAAATACGACTTCAAGCTATCGTACATTAAAGATTTGTGAAGATTTGTATAGGCCTAACACTAGTGATTGTATTTTATTTATTCGCAAAACATTTCAGAGATAAATCATTTGACATTTCCTCTTCATATAAACCTGTATTTGTCATGTAGGCCTACTAACAGGGTAAAAAATACAATTCAAAATTACCAGCTTTTCACAGATTTCCATCAATCACGAATTTGATTTATATTCTCAATGAGATATTGGCGCCCTATATATTGGATGTTGATTTACTCGCCTAAATTGTGATGTTTATATCAATATCCTTCATCCTGACTAATTGTTCTTCCACAACCATCGCTTATTCGCATACTAATCGTTGAAACCAGCAAACATAATCCAGTTAATAATAATAATTAATGGTTTATGCCAATTACTGCACTCTCCAATAGGGTTGTTTCGCTTACAACTTGCTCTAGCATGAATAATTAACGACTGATGAGTGATATTGATGATCCAAACAATAATAACAACACCCGACGGAAATTTATCAATGCTATTACAGAAGCGTCAATGCTAGTCGTACATACACACTTCTAGTCTCGAACTGTGGTCAGACTAATTTGTGTCATGAGATGGTCATGTCAAAACTCCAGAGTGTTGTTTATTAGTACTATTACACTGGCAGATAGCGGCCAGTGAACTAGATTGTGTACCTATATATGATAGAATGCAGTGACACTTGATGGGCCGAGAGTTGACACGTTGTACATATGTTTACAGTAGTGAAATGGTCATGCCACTCGTACTGTATAGTGGGTAGTGTTAAAAGTATCTGTCGTTTACGAGGGATAGGCCAACATTATTTTTAGGAGGTCCTGCTAGGCGTGTATAAGCTTTTACGCCGTTAATTCTCATAACCGTAGTTTTCAAAGTATCACATTTTTTCCGGTTTTATTTCGTTACTCAGGAAAAAATCCAAGTTTGTACCAATTACAGAATTTTTATGAAATGCACGTATCGAATGAACTAGGTGCGCGATTAGGCGATTGACTACGCGCACGATTGCTTACCCATCACCCAACGCCCAGCCATACTTGATGCTTGCTATTTTCTATGCTCCGCACTACCACAATCAAAAAATCTTCGTTAGTTCCAAAATATAATTTTAAAATCTCATACCACTAAAAGTTACCCCAAAAAAATCTTATTTCGATTCCATAGTATGATCATGATCTAATAGACTATGATCTATTTTAACTTTTGTATAAGATTATATCAACTAGAACTCTGAACTTGTTAGGTTTACTATCGCTATGGGTGCTTATAGTATACAGGTCCGTCATCTCCTCATCTGCCTCCCCCTTTCTCTTTTCTGTCTTACTTTCTATCACTCCCCCATCTGACTCGAAAGTTGTTAAGTTGTTACTAGCTGTGCTAGTATCGCTTCTTTCAGAAGTGGATGGCCGTTATAGGAAGGCGCTTCATTACTGATCTTTCTCTATATGCCATGATGGTGTACATATTATTTGCATTGCTGATATGTTTGCTTACAAAAGAGTTGAACTGTCGGATGATATATTTTATGCATAGGTGCTCTGCCGTCAGAATGAGGAAAAATCTGAATATTTACATTGATGAAATCAGTTGGTATTGATTTCCGATTCGTACCCTTTCGTCGAAAGCTAGCAAGTTGATTGGATTCATATTAGAGAGAAAGCCAGACGCAAGTCAGAGTACTGAAAAACATCGATATTTTCGTTATTTATAGATTGAAAGGTTCGGCACTTTTCAGTTTGTTTGAAATATGTGAATTGCAATCTCGTTTGATATGTGTAATTTATCCTACATTTTCTCTAGAGGATCCATAGCTGTTTTAAACATGTTTGCTGTTTGTGTGTGTATATGTATATATGTGTATTTCTGTATGTATAGGCCTATATATATATATATATATACACTGAAACACACACACACCCATGTAGATATGAATATATATATATATATATATATATATATATATATATATATATATATACACTGAAACACACACACACCCATGTAGATATGAATATATATATATATATATATATATATATATATATATATATATATATATATATATATATATATATATATATATATATATATATATATATATATATACATATATTTATATTTATATGTGTGTGTGTGTTTGTATGTTGGTATTTACTGGGGTCATTTCACAAAATCACCTCCCTCCCCGCACCCTTGTTTTCGTATCATGTGATACCGACATGATGAGAGATGACTAGACCTTCAGTTCTAATTTATCGTCCTACTAAATCAATACCTCTAATCGGTGGACTCCTCTTTTTTCTGCGTATCACATTTTATACGAACGTGTGAGCTATATATAGGCCTAGCCAGATACACATAATTCCTTTATACACGTTTTTTGTTCGCATACCTGCACATTAATTTGAATAAGTGTCGGACTATAAAACGCAAACTGGAAGTGTGCGAAAAGGCTGTTTATGAATCTGGACACTGGTCGGAAGTGGCAAATGGGCCTCTCTGATCAAAACGCACACCGTTATGGTATATCGTATAACGGTATACGGTATACCACTGACGTAGCAAATGTGCATGTGGTGCTATTTCTCACCCTCACATTCTATGTGTTAACCAGGTTAAATGAAAAAGATTGCCTAAATTTCTGGTATTCGCCACCCTGTGGGAAAACATTTTAATATATTTTTCTGGCATTCACTTAATATTTTTTCATATCAAGAGCTTTTGTGTACATCCGTGCGAACCGTGTTTCATTTCACAATGTTCTATACCATCGTGAATGTAATATTTATATTGTCGCATAGAGCCACGCGCGTGAACCTCTTGGTCGAATATAGCCCAATATTCGGAATCCAAATGAGAAACTCTAAGCCATCGTAAAATTGTTCATTTTTCTGGGAGAATTGGGTGAGTGTGTGGCCCCACATATTACTACTCAGGCCACTCAGTTGTATTGGTAGAACCATTGGATACACGTGCAACAGAGTGAGAGGTAAGAGTTGATGTTGCACCCATCTCTTCATCACATTTTCTTCACTCTCATTATGATACGATCGTAAAATTGGCATTGCCCTACTGGTCGAGATTCCCGCGAACAGAGCATTCCGGCGCGCTTATTCCTGCAATCTAGTGGAGTTTTGTCCCACAATCTGTGAGCTTAGTCTCACGATGCAAGTTTAGTTCCGCACTCTAGAGTCTACCCCCATAGAGCCAGGAGGTAGATATTCCAACCAAGACAAAGTATAGATCAGTGCTAACGCGCTCGCTTCATGTGACCCGGGCGATGAGGGTAGATCGAACCTAAGTTCGATCCCCTCTGTTGTTCCCCTCTGTAGCCTAGTGAAATACCGAGATGGTTCCTACAATATAGACAACAACCGCTTGCTTCCTACTATCCTTATATCATAAAAATAAAATCTCATCTCATCTAATCATTCGTCAATCGTCAATATATCTTGGTATATAACCTAATTCAAAAAATAATCTATTCCCGGCCACATTCCCAAAACTGAACCCATGTATTGGATTAAGGGATTATTCGAGCCTTTTTGCCTACATTTTTGCCTACTTGCCTCGAGAAACAGCGAGTGTCGTGCGAGTTTTGTGATTGAGTATTCCGAATAACTTTTCGAATCCACTCCGTTTGACTAACCGCTGAAAGTTCCATCCTCGTGCACGGGGTGTAATCAACGCATACGATCTGGCTCCACTAATGGGAAGCTGCGAGCTCACGCTGTTTATCCAAGTGATTTGACAATTAATTACAAGTTTGTTGGGGTTGGCGAGTGTGAGTGGAGCATACAACAAAAGCACGCACGCGCAGTTTGAAATTAAAATAGCGTCCATATATTACGAGTTATCGAATGCCTTTATGATGAAAAATGTGTTTGTTCTTTATTACGTTGATCTGTTCAACAATCATTCAGACAGGGTATTGATGAAATGTCAGTGGGAATGCATTATTCGCATGTTATAGTAGGTAAATGACATTTGCAATTGGTTTTAGAGTTATTGTTGTCATTATTTAGTTGATAGAATAACCGATATACTATAACATATATCAATTTTGTGGCACATGACTGATGTAAAATCTTATCAATTCAAATGTCACTATTCAAAAGTTAATGTTTAAAGGTAAATCGATATTGGGAATACATTTTTTCTGATTCGGGGCTATATTACTTTGTAATAATGAAATTATTTCAACATAACACTAAGCTGACGTTTTCAGTATGTCATTCGAGGAAATATCAAGCAACGAAGGCTTCAAACGGGCATGTAGCAGACTTGATAAAATACAGAAAACATGTATTAATTTCTATATTTTTTCCCTCTTATCAGTTCCTTTTTATAATTCCTTTTTCAACGACAAGTAGACGATTCTACTGTAGAATATTCTTTTATCCTCTAATTGGAGTATGTACAAACACTACTCATATTTCCTATATTTGTTTTTTGCTATTATTCGTATTTGATGTTTTTTACATCCATGTATATATATATATTCACGACACTCATCCATTTCTCGCTTGGAACTCAATTTCATTTTCCTTTTTGTCTCCTCGGTCGAATCACCGATGCGTGTATACACAAGAGTCTCCCACCAAATCCCACCGCCGCCTTCCTTGTGCCTTACTGCATTCTTTTACAGGGACTGCTTGTAAACGAATTAAACCGCGGCGCAATGTAAAGGCAATATGCGACGAGAGATCCTGTTTTATGATGATAAAACTTGCCGAGCCTTGAGTTCAGTTTGATCACACTATTAGGGGGTGAAGGGAGTCAGAAGAGAAGAGCAGAAGTTTGCATTTCGACTACTGGCAACATTTATTGTAGATGTATAGTTGTAATATTCCAAGTTTTAATCTGTGTTTCGACCTGAATATTTTTAAGGAAAGAAAATGGCAGAAAATTCAGAGAAAATGAATGAATAGTTTTCATTTTTTGTTTTTCTATGAACATTTTTACTTGAATTGCCTTTTTGATCCTGCCAGTTGATTTTTCTATTTCCAAGGATAAAAAAACATGGTATTATCAGACCAATGAATCACAAGTATGAAATATTTGACAGGTTCTCAAAATTATGCGTAAAAATATTAATGGGTACTTACAGCAACTTTCTGAAAAATTGTTTTCTATTTATCTTTCCACGAAACCTTACATTGAATAATTTGTATATCTAAGTGAATTCTTGCTAATTGAAGCGGATCCGTGAAAACGTTGAACGGTTCAGCTGAAAAGTAATATCACGCTGATTTGCCATTTTCTTAAATGAATTGAATATATCTCGAAGTTTTAGGTCGCAGAATCTCTTTCAACACAGTGCGAAAATCAGTGCTGTAGTGACAAGCAATTAAAAAACTAAATAACTTTAATTATAAAAGTTTTGAAAGTTTGTACAAAGTTTCAGTACTTAAATGTCAGTGCCCTATGGTACTGAGAAGTTACTGAAGAGAAGAGATGTTTTGTTTATAATGGAGACAATTTAAAATGTGAAACTAATTTTATAAACAATTTAATTTTGGCTCAAGTATTGAAGCATAGCTTATTTTCAAATACACCATGAGATTTTCTAATTACACTCATTATGAATAATGTGAAACTGAACTTGGAACTTTTCCGAACGTTTATCCCGGCTTATTTCTGCACTTAATTTGTAAAAAGTGTAAGAGCCAAGATGTTGCTAAACGTTTTACTCCTCCACTCGAGAAATAGAGAAGGATCGTTGATAGATTCCCACGAGGCTGATCGCTGATTATCGGACGCCGATGATCGATAACCGTGAGATA
This sequence comes from Brachyptera putata, assembly GCA_907164805.1. Lineage (NCBI taxonomy): Eukaryota > Metazoa > Arthropoda > Insecta > Plecoptera > Taeniopterygidae > Brachyptera > Brachyptera putata. The sequence continues at coordinate 17,594,298 of OU015464.1, forward strand.
TAATTGAAGAAGCCTCTGGGAAACTTGCCATCCCCATCTATCACAATATTTGTGAAGAAGATTCATTTCGAGATTTTTGGCTCTCATATCCCATACATGAGACTTTATATAAGTCGCCCATAATAACCCAACGTCAATGAGAACCGATAGAAATGAGAATGTGTATTTTCTTAAATGATTTTTGAAAGAGTATATAGTGATAGTGAATAGCAATTAAGCCTTTCATAGGATGTATTTGCCAAGTGGGAATTACGATTTTTATAATTGATTGGTTGATTCAAAAGAATTTTCCTTTTTTTTATTACTGTATTCGCGCTATTTAGATAATGGAGATGATTTGACCGGAGAGTCGGCAGAGATAATTAGCTGGTGGTAGAAAAGAGGGAGGTGGTAGCTAAATTGTAATTTAATGCGATATAGCCTATGAAACGATTGAGAAATCTCAACGCCACTGAAACTTGAGGCACATGGAAAATAATTCGCGGTAAAAAGACGGGAAAAGATGATTATATACAGAAGTGGGAGTGTCGTATTCAAAATATCATCATCCTTTCTCATTCCAACTAAGAGGTGACGACGAGAGAGAAACAAATAAATAGAAAAACTTTTATATACATATTATATATATATATATATCCATTCTCCCTCACACCTAATTCCTGCTTTACGACCAACACCAATAAAAATGGTGAGGCGTTTCCTATTTCGAAAGTGGAAATGCCGACTCAGCAAGAAAGTAATTAAGAGTCTGAAAACCATGGATTTTCTTTCCTCGCCCAGTTTAAGCTTTCTATCACGAATATTTCATGAGTTTTTTTATTTTTGCTTTATAATTAGTCCACAGTTCGCAGTGTAACTTTCCGTAGCACGTCCTCAGTGGAGAATGAGCGAGCGCCTTATAAACGAACCCTCTCCAGCATTTCTACCCTGATGTGTCTTGTCGAGGATAAATGACATGCCTCGAGCCAACAACAAACTCAGCGAACTGAAGAGATAGAAACACAAAGTATTATTCTTCATATTACATATAAGGAAAGAATACAATTCGCGTCACTCAGCCGAATTGATTGGATTTGGGAGCAAATGCTTATAGATTAAGTATGCTCAATTAAGTTTCCGTCCGTCTGGAATTCCTTGATAGCATTGTTCACACCTAAACAAACTAAACTCATTTATACTTCAATGTGGCATCATTGACAGTAGCTTTACCTTCTTGCGATTGGTCAAATGGTGAGAGTGAAAACCACCAACCACAGTCGAGTAAACAAATTTATCTCAAGAATGAAGTATAATATAATCATTCCCGCACTTAAATTCTCGTAAACTCGTGAAGAAGTGACTCTTAACCGTGACATTTAGTTGAGAGCAATGAGACTATAGAAGCAATAGAAAACCATAGAACTTGGATGCTGTGTTTGTGCCAGCTTCACTCTCCACTATATTATCTGTACGTCCGTTTCTGTTGCCAAGTCCCGGTATATTCGTACGTTTGGGCCACGTGCCAAAGAAAGGGTCTGCTTTTGAGCTACTTAAGAGGTTAATGTTAGAGGTAGATGCACTTATTTCTTGAACAATCAATGGGATACGCTAATATCTTGATCAAGTATCGGTAACAGGAAAAATCAATCTGTCACAAAGTTTTTGTTGTTCTGAATCTGTACAGAAAATCTGTGAAAAATGATATAGAATTGGTTTATTTCCTTTGGTCGTTCGCCAGAAGTTAAGATAACTTACTTATTTAACTGTTGAAGAGGAAATAAAATAAGGGTTGATCCACAACAGTTACATACTAAACCACACTAACTCACAGCTCTATAAAGTCTACTTTTTTCAACTCAAGTTTTGTTTGCTTCTATAAGCATGAGTGACGACTGTTCATGTTATAAGGAGTTGAATCACGGCGCCTCCACCATTAACCCCTTGGTATGTCATCCTAGTTAACCAAGAACAAGCTCATGAATCAAATACCCTCAGCTCAGAGAATTGGCTGCACCTCACTCGACCTGATCTCCACCTTATTTTGTTACATTCTCGTGACTTTATCTCTCGTATACGTCACTCCATGATTTATCGCGAACACTTTACACTTGAACTTGGAAGTTGTTTTACAAATTGAACAAAATTGTGAGCTTCTAATGCGTATTGGTCAGTAAATCAAGTTGCTTGAACGAATTGAGATAAGATGAAGTGTGGAGTGTGGTCTACGTCGTAAATACTAGCCTGGTTCACCCAGGAGAATTTGATATTGCGTAGCATACATGAGCATATAGAAACTACACCCGAAATTGCGTTGGTCATGTTTTATGTACGTAAGCCGCAGTAAATATATATATATATATATTTATATTCGGGGGGAAGGTTTTTTTTTGTGTATGAGTCGGTTTGTAATTATTCATTTAAAAATTTAAGCCAACATTTATTTTTAAAATCATATTGGTTGTTCCTATTCACTTTTTATCATCGATTTTCAACCTGTATTTTATTTCTGAAGTTATTTTTGCTAGCTCGATAATGTTCTTGTCATTTGTACGGATGTGATGTTGAAAACAAATTCATAAATGTTTCGATTAGATTATGGATTAGTAACATTGTATGATGTTAATCTTCACTAAGCTCGTCTAATTGTCGGCAACTAGGTCAATCCTACTTGTATGATTTTCATGATTATCACTTCATTTCAATGGTAGGCTATCATATGTCAAATGAATTTAAATACGATTGACTCTGTCATCTCTCGGGACTCGATAGCTTGTATGCAATCACATCGTTATTCCGAACATCCGGTATCTTCTCACGGGACCTGGACTCTGCCTTCGGGTAAACATGGTGATTCAACATGCTAGCTCTATTTAATCGTGCGAAAGGCTAATCATCGCTCATTTCATATGCTATTTGGGATTGGGAGAACATTATCAAACTCTGGCATTATCCATAAACTTTGCAGATTGATTATGTTTCCAAGAAACATAATAAGCCGGAAAAAAAGAATGCAGTATAAATAAAACCAGAAATGAAAATCTTAGTTGCTCTTGGGCCTATCAGTAAGTTGATTTTTAGTTTCATATAATGTAAATTCAACCTTGCCAAAAGGCAATATAAAATATGAAATTTTGTTTCCTAGCTCGAATAACTTTTTGGTTTATTTTGTTTTTATACGTTTATCATAATGTTGATCGTACATTGCTATAAACATTTCTGTTAGGCCTACATTAGTTCATTCTTAGTTCAATTTTACCATATTTTTCCAAATGATATACACTCTATTTGCTCAAGTCGCTTGTGATTGTACAACAACGTTTCAAAACTTCTTCCTCTACCAATATCATAATCAAGGGTGAGAAATTTCGTTACACATGTAAAGCATAACTTAGAACAGTTTATTTAATTACGTACCTTTCAAGCCTTGTTTGCATGCATTAACAGAAACAAGAGTTCAGCCACCGGTCAAAGCGTTTCACATGATAACTACACGTACAACGTGTACCTCAGGGGTACGCGCGCCCGTTTTATTTACTCTCGCGTATACATTGTCGGGGAGTAGAACGTCGTGCTGCTATATTTACCAACCCGCTCACATGTTATATATTATAATGAATATTCAACACACGTCCATCTTTGGTATTCATGTGCGTTGCAGTTTAACCCGCCGTTTGTGTTTTTGTCGTGCTGATTATAAATACACGAGCCTAAACATAAGGCATCATGTGTTTTCGAGCTTAGTAAGGATTACTACCCTCGAATATTATGACAATAATAATAATATATAATTCCTTCTTAACACGTAATCCACCTGCTTAGTTTCTTTGTATAGTTAAAACGCCCAAGGAAACACGTGAGAGTAGCTCTTCTGAAAATGTGTCATGTAACTAAGATGGGTTGTTTTTATACGTGATGTTCTTTCTCTGTAAAACATAATTTGGCTCATATTCGAGTTAATTGTCCGGGGGCTAGTTTGAGACTACGCTGAGTAATTAATGGGGTTGGTCTTTTGGTAAAGGGCATACATGAAATGGGTGGGATGAAGTTGAGATAATACCTAAACCATGTTTCTCGAGTTACTAGATATATCTCTTCGATATTGGTATAAAAACATCTTTGGTTTCTGTGCACGAAGAATGGTTTGTTCGTCGGGGTAACTGAGAAAGTACCATCGAATGAGAATTGTCAGCAAAAGTCGCACCGAGAGCTCGATTGCCGATTCATGTATTATATATTGTGATCTGCGTATGAGAAAGACTCAAATTATGTTTCCGTCACCTCATGATTAGTGTCTGTTTCATATATTCGGGCGTTTCTCGTACAAAAATGTTCGGGCTTGTTTTTTTTATATTCTCATCATACCCGGAAAAAGCTCAAATCTTTCTAATTCAATTGGAAAATTGTGTAATGAATTGTACCCTCTTTCCAATTTGGGATAGTTGGTGACTTTTTTATATATAAATATAGGGCCTACACTCAGGCCAGCTTATAAGAATGTAAATGGCGGACAGTGTCAATGGAATTATGAATTCATAGTTTCAGGTTTTATGTCTTTTTAAATGAGGTATATTATGTGAATTTAGAAGAAACGATCATGTCAGTATATATATTCTCTCGCCATGTAACATCTGTTGACAAACTGTAAACTTCATCAACCATCATCAAAATAACACTTTACTTACTCATCATAATATCCCAAACATCGCGTTTTCCGATAGTTGCACGTTAAGTCAATTCTGCGACAACACACAGTTTCATTTATAATCGTTCAAAGATGAGCAATTTGTCTTCGTCATTTCCCGGAGGGTGTTCGATGGCAGTCGATTGCGACCTACATCTACTCTCTGTTTGGAGACATCACAAGCTTCTTGCTGTCTTTGTCCTTCTTCGACGTCATCGATACTTATCGTTTAACACATGTTTGGTTGGTGATAAACACTCTAGTGTTACAAACTAGTTCACCTCAACTCTCGAGTGCTTTGGAAACAATGTGTGAATAGATTAATACACAAGCGTTGTGAAAACATGTCGTCATAAAATGAATACGTAAAATATTATTGAATGGAGTAAATGTACAAGGTTGTTATAAGATCTCGTGAACTTGTGAAAATTATATTCAAAGACGACACATTGATCTGACGAATATGTACCACATGCTATGAATGAAAACTGTGATGGGAAATATGGAAACAAATGTAATGTGATGTTTTTACTAAAGCTGTATCTGTGAATGTAATAACAGTGATCTTGGTGATTCTCAGTATCTTTCGCGTCATAAAATATATCTATAAATCTAATATTTTTCTTTATATGTTCAATCCTCTCTTCAAGAAAGTAATAAAAATAGGATTATGATTTATTCACTTGTTGTCTCGGTAGTAAGATGTTCAGAGACATCGTTGAATTAATCAATCACAAAATTAATACAAAAACATTCCCCTGCAAGATAATGCAATCTCGCCGGTTTATGTTTTTATAAAGCAATTTGTTTTGTTTGCAGCAATGTAAATAATCCAATGAATATTCAAAACTTTTTATGAATATATATATACGCCTAAAAAGTAACTTTATTATCTTACTTTTTCCTATACTTTTTTCCTAAGAATGTGCTTCAGTGAGTAGAAGTTGCCTCTGTTTACTTAAAAAGCAATTTTCCTCAGGATATACACGAACTTGCAAGACGCGTCGATTAAAGAAAAATGTCATCCCCAATAGGAACAACAAAAGACATTCATGAAAAAAAAACTATATATATATATATATATATATATATATATATATATATATATATATATATATATATATATATCCATAGTCCACGTGAATTCTATCTGTCTCCGACCCCCTCATACTTGTAGTGAGATGTAGTACGATTTGTCAATCTATCCAACTGAAGAACAGCGCTTTTCACTTCTCCATTGGTGCACAACATTATCCAATCACAACTCTTCACCATGTATTTCACACCATGACTCGTTCAACTACAGTGTGGTATAATATGTATCCACTCAACAATCGTTCAAATAAATAACTATTCTATTTTTCCCTTGCGTACGATATATATATATATATATATATATATATATATATATATATATATATATATATAGCTAGCTATATGTGCGATGTCGGTTCTTATAGGAATGGTCAGATGAAGAAAAAACAATATTTATTTTGTGTGAAAGACGATGGAGAAGCAGACATGACTAGTGAACCGTTTCTCTATATTCCGTCTCGGAGTCCTCCATTCTTCTTCTTCTCAGTCCTCAAGAAGATTAATAACATGAGATTTCTCTGAGATTTAGAAATTTAACCTCGTGAATTCTTCTTAGACTCCTTTCCACCCGGAAAAAAATTGAAGAAGAAACTCAGGGTGAGCTGGATATAACAAATTGAAACAGTTATTATATCTCCAAAACTAGCCTAGGAGTTATTCGAGTTGTTTCTTTGCCGACACAAATAACTTACCTTTGTGATGCAAATAAACAATATCATACAGAAGCCTTACACACAGTCAACGCAAAAAGCGGAACCACATACGACTCTCAACCCATCTTCGAACCCATATAACAATGATTCTATTGACATTTCGTAATTAACTTCTTTTCAAACGCCATGTCAGAAACGCCGACTCTTCTTCCGTTATATTCCCTTCATTGTGTTATGATTGAATCATTTACCATGCGTTATAAAAACACGAAATATGTTCAACAATATTATCTACGGGGAAATAATCATAACAAAAACAAAAAGCAATACCGTCAGTAATATAACGTTCTGCTTCAGTGTAATCATCCGTCTATGCTTTTGTATTAAGTTTTCTTTTTCTATCCTATATTTTCTTGGCATTATTATCCCATTTCATAGCATAATGGCTCATGTATTCACCCTGCCATACTTCATCCCCCCATTCGTCCCCCACTTATATCTCCATGTAAGTTGTCGGAGGCTCATCACTTATATATATATATATATATATATATATATATATATATATATATATATATATATATATATATATATATATATATATATATATATATATATATATATATATATATATAAATATATATATATATATATATATCCATCTTAAACATACAAATAGTGTATAATTTCCTATTGTTCTCACTTATCTTGTGTACCCAGCATAATCGACCGCTTCTCGTCGTCGACATATTGCAAATAGTATAAAGACATAGCTGGGTCGAACTCTCCTAAACATTGCTGAAACGTTGCATTATTCAAGGAATACGTCTAGAGGACATCTCAAACTAAGATACCAACAGAGACAACACGAAGATAGTGAATCCCCAAAATCGCAAACAAGAACCGGATGTGGCATTTTGTATTACGGTTTTCGTCGAGTCTTCACATTTACTCGAACCGAACCACGCCTTTCTCATGTGTCAAGAATTGCCTACGTTCGTTTCTAAGTTTACGTTGAAGCATTTCAATTTATTCGGACTGTTGAGGTTAGTGAAAGTTGTCTACTTGCACTGTACCTCATGGGAGTGCGAAGGGGTACATTCGAAACAGAGAGTCAACGTGGTGTTTATTTAATGGTTTATAGTTGTTAATAATGCATAGAAGTATTGGTACATATTCACGCGTCTATGCACAGCTTTAGGAAGACTTAATTAGTACGGTTGAAGATAAGTTAGGTGAAAGTTTGAAGCTGTCCTTTGGTGCGTCTACATATTATACTATAACTTTGCGTACCAGTAAACAAGACGTATAGTTATTCGTATGTAATGAAGATATATATAGGTAGATTCAAGAGGTTTGGCTTATATAGTTCACATGCCAAGATCTTGCTACCGGTACCTAATTTTATTTCACTTTCTCAAATTACGAGTGTCTATAGGCCTATATATTTATATATTATATGTATTATTAAATGTATTAATTAAATATGAATGTATCACGTAACAATCAACAAATGAATATAAATTTATGAATGGGACTATTTGTATATACTATTTAAATGTTAGTAATCGTTATTATTTCTTTGTTGTAATGTGAAATACTTTTGGAAAAATCAATTAAAATGGCTATTTATCCAGTTTCAAGCATCGGTTAAATATTGTTTCAATATATGGTTATTCTACTTTCGTTCTCATTTTGAATCACTTAGTAATATTTCTAGCAGCTTTGTTCTCCATCCAAATCGGTTTGCATTTCATATTCTTCACTTAGATAAATATCGTAGAATACTGACGTTGCCTTTTTTGTCCTACGTACAAGCATCGCGCGTTGCATTGGAAAAATAACGTCAGATAGAGAAATAAATTGCAGACAAATATAACTTCCAAGAATAATATACATTTCAACGAAGGAACTCCAAAAAAGCGTATTCTGTCGAGCGTTAACGCATAGAAAAGTGTACTGTGTCGAAACGTGATTGTTATCGCATTGAAGTTATACATCAACACCGGATGCTGTTTACTTGTGTCTAACCGACATCTATTGCGTTACACATAACATCTGAGAGAATAATCTTCGAGATATAACTTTATCTAACAAGCCAAAACACTGTCCTCGTGAAATCCCTTGTGATGATAACTAGGGACCAGCTGCTACCCAAGCGCGTACGTTACGAAGGGAAAACAGGGAAAACACGCGAAATTATGTTCCCCCGTTTTTAGCACCAAGCAGTTAAACGGAAATTATTACTTGAAATGAATAAGAACGTATCGGGCCATTACTATTAAGGCTAGGTGATACTCATTTTCAGAAATTGATAGTGTATATATTTATATATATATATATATATATATATATATATATATATATATATATATATATATATATATATATATATATATATATATATATATATATATATATATGAATAAATAAATAAATCGAGCGTAGATTATGTCTTTGTAGGCCAATTGAGATAATTTAGATATCGTATACATCAGAATATGTTGGGATTTCTATTTTAATAATATTAACATAATCAACTCACTCGAGTATTAAATATCGTCTTGGATTATGAAAATAATATATCGGTATTACAATATCCGCTTTTAGTTCTAACTGTTTTGATCTGCATGACTGGAAGTCTATACATTCTAACGAGTTCTCCAGATGATGATTATGAGACATTATATAGTTTATTTATGACTACAGCTTTCAAGATATGAATATTAAAGATTAAATATGAATAGGAATTAAATGTGGAACATGCGAAGCATACAACTGACTATGGATAAAACAAGCCGTATAACTGATATAAGTACCTAATAATATTTTGTGACCTATACATTTTCACCTGACTAATATGACTGGACCATTTTAATTTTATTAGAAATGAAGTTTTAGAATATACTAGTGTAAAATCTGACTACGGTCCATCGAATGCATTTATCAATTATATTACACTTCTTAACCTATATAGTAGTAACATTTGTTCAGTTTTTTGTTGGCAATCAACCGATCTTCAACGTTAACACAATTGTGTTCGAAAAAACGGATTAGGAACAGACAAATCTTATACGAGTGGATGTTCGCTGACTTGCCAAACCAATCAATCTATTACGCCCTAATGACTTGAAACACTGGATTTCCAGATCTTCGATGTGGTACGTGTCAGTCTGAGAACAAGCAAACGTTAATCGACTCCGTATACCGGAAAAAACTGCTAAACGATGTGACACTTAATACATCGAGTAGTTACGATTATTTTCTCTTTTATTGGAATGTTGTAGTTTTTCTTATTTTAACCCTCTAGTTTTTCTCACGTCCTGGCGCGATACTATAGAGAGAAAGAAATGCGGAAAGTGATTTACTGACTGGCTTACCGGTGTGTGTATAAATCTGTATTATCTACTCTCAGTTGCATAATTAGAGCAGAACAATATATCATGTAATAGTAAATGAAAACGGATAATGCCACAAAAAAGTTATGAAATAATATTGTAATAAATGTACGACTGCAAGCAGTAATTCAAAATAATTCGAAGCAGTTGTCTCTAATGATGTATTCACAATAAATACGAATTGAAGATTACTAAGAATAATAAGGGAATTTTTGTAGTAGATATAAAACACAGGTACAGTAGATCGAAAACACAGTTCAGGAAAAAAGATGTCTTCACTACGAAATGGTATAAGCATAGTAAAAGGTAATAAATACACCCCAGTAATAATTGGAAACAATTTAATCGAGACGGGCAAGTGGCCAAATTTACTAACAAAACTCTTTCAACCAAGTTCATCTTTTCAGCAAAGCTCCTCCAATCATGACTGATATTTTAATTCGCCAGTTTGCCATTGCTTCTAAGACAAGCACTGCATACTTAATCTTTGTGTGCGTTATTTGACATTTTTTTATATGAAAGTCAAATATAGGCCTACTATCATGCTCGTTCTAGGGTAGCTTCGCCACACGTATATATATATATATATATATATATATATATATATATATATATATATATATATATATATATATATATATATATATATATCATGTGTACCACTTTGTGTGTAACGTACGTATAAAGTAACCTAGACCAAATTCATAATTGGACGTAGGATGTTCTTAAAGTATAGTAAATGTCGCACGGGATTCGGGCGTGTACGTGTATACGGTCTCTGTAGACCGACCCCTATAGTGCACCTCTAGTCGGCTTTTCCCTGTTACAAGGTAAACCTAATTGGACTTGAAATATCAAAGTGTACAAATGATTTCTTCTTGAAGATTCAACGCATCCCCATAACTCGATGTATATACCTATGACTTAATTAATCAACGAACTGACGTAGTATATTGAATACCTTGTTTGAGGCGTATAATAAGAGAGGGTGGAGGATGTTATCATAATTCTTCATAATAACTCTTTTGATGATATTGCTCGTTATAGAGGGCAGGAATTAATGACTAGCAATATTTTCCTAGCTCATCAAATTAGTGTACAATAGCTTATGACCACGTCGTTAACTGCTTCTTCCGAATTACGAGAGGCCTAATTTTTATACCTTTGGTAATAGTGAGCTGGGCCAAATATTGATTAAAATCACTCCTTATGTTTTTCATTGGGTTAATGTTAATATTGTTTTACGCTTGAAATTCAAGTAAAACATAATTTCATCAAGTTTCATTATTATTACCAACTTGTGTAGTTTATTTGTAATAAGGCCCACATTCAATATTGATGGTAAAAAACATCTAGGACCTTTAAGTCTTGATAAAAATATCCATAGACTCCAAAAATACAAAACGGTAATGTGCGTTGCGTAAAATACAGTTCACGTATAACGCAATGAATTTTATAACTGCTTTGATTTTAGTTTTAGTTTGTTGTTGACTGATGAAATTAGAACATGAATAAAAATAAAATGTTCCATTTTCACATGAAATCTAATCTTTCAAAGAAAGCATGTTCGTCGGTGGAATTAGGATTTTCATTTCATATTTGTTGCAAAACCTAATATGGTTCGATCTCTACTCTTCTCTCCTTCGCTTAAAATGAAAATGAATTGAAAATTCGTTCATTTCAAACATTGTTGAGAGCAAGACGCATTGAGGGTTGCTTTGGTTTGCCGGCCTGAGGTTTTACGGTTTGCGAGACGGCAAACCAAATCAACCCTCGATGCGTCTTGGTTGAGACCAAGATTTCAACTGTGTGAACTGTTCACATTATACATGATGAGAAAGTATGCTCATGATCACGCTGAATTAAATATTCTTCATATAATCAAGTATTACTCTGTATCATTTAGTATTCTCTTTCAGGCCTATTCATATAAGATAATGATCTGTATTCTTCGCAATTTGGGAAATCAAAAATATCATTATTCATCGTATTCTTATTGAACAGTATTTTTTCATTCAGACTGCTACGTGCACTGCTATTTGACAGGTCCGTACCCCTAGCACCCCCTTTCTTTATTCACACATTTTTGGTGACGCCAATCGTTTGTGCTGCGTTTGTGCCGGATTGTGCCGTTGAAATTTTCGTTTGTGCTGCCCTCCTTCTGCCCCGAAATCGCATTTCAAAAAGGGGTGGCTAGGGGTACGCTAGCCCCCCTCACAATATTGAATATTTGAAAATGCCAATCGTTTGTGCTACGTTTGTGCTGGTTTGTGCCGTTAAAATTTCGTTTGTGCCACTCTCCTTCTACCCCGAAATCTACCCTAACGAATTCTACCCTAGCCACCCCTTCTTTAAATGCGATTTCGGGGCAGAAGGAGGGTGGCACAAACAAAAATTTCAACGGCACAAACCAGCACAAACGCAGCAAAAACGATTGGCGTCACCAAAAATTCGTGAATAAAGAAAGGGGGTGCTAGGGGTACGGACCTCTATTTGACGCTACAAGGCGTACAACCCTGTGGCTAAAAAGCACATCAAAGCTACATCAGTAATGAAGATGATTCTATTCCGCCAAGATATCTAAAGAAAGATTATACTTATATAGTTGTATTCACGATAATTGACGGCCCGAACCAGCCGTGCGCTATGTAGTATTGGATGGGAAGAGATCGAAACCTTCATCTCTAGTGGATACAAGTGTATGATTACATTGCCTGAAGGTCTTACATTTTTTTCATGTTTCCTGCTTGCAAAGAAAATTATCCACCTAAAAATAACGACCTAAAATTCTTTCCTGACAACATTTGATATAGCTAATAATGTTTTATCTTATATAATAAATCTTCATATCATTATTTTTTTCATTCAACTAATTTTAAAACATTATTATATTATATTCTTATCTTCAAGAAGTCCATGCACGTATGAATTAAACCATTACTTTTAAGTCATCTCTAACTCAGTTACTCTTATATACAAACAACTTTTATGTGTTTCGCCGTTATTAGACGACATTGGCCATGCAGTCTGTATTGTTCATTTGGCTGTGCACTCAACATTATCTTGGTTTATTATAAATCTTCCAGTATACTTTCGTCGTCTTAGACTTACGGCGAGTGCATGCTCTGAAACAATAATTGCACCCTTATCATCTGACCTAGCTTCTTTGAGATCTATTTTTTAATCTTCCAATCAGTACACTATTATCAAACACAATCTTCGCTATTATAACATGAATGTCATTTCATGTATGTGGTAATGATCGACTTTATGATATTTATGATATGTATATCATTGTCACTGAATACGCAACTGCTCTCTCCATCTGAGCTAACGAGACTGGTATCTTTCAATGATTTATAGTGTGTTCAATGGTACATATGGAGGTCAAGTGGTATAGATAAGTTTGACCTATTTAAGAACTCAGTGACCATGTGATGCACTATGAGCATCCACGACCAATTACAATATACTTCGGATTAGCGGTATAGGAGTGTATATATATATATATATATATATATATATATATATATATATATATATATATATATATATATATATGTTGTTTCTTAGGTTTTCGCGGACATGTGATATTAAAGTTTTCTTTAGGATAATGCCGCTTACTTTTGAGAGATTGCAGTGCAGGCCGAATCCTGCACTTTGTCGCACTATCTCGACGTTTCGAATAGATCGCACTATTCATCTTCTTGGAGACAACAGTCTTGAGTCAAACCTAAAATTTAGTGACCTCTATGGTTTGACTCAAGACTGTTGTCTCCAAGAAGATGAATAGTGCGATCTATTCGAAACGTCGAGATAGTGCGACAAAGTGCAGGATTCGGCCTGCACTGCAATCTCTCAAAAGTAAGCGGCATTATCCTAAAGAAAACTTTAATATATATATATATATATATATATATATATATATATATATATATATATATATATATATATATATATATATACATTTTGCAGTTTGCAAGGAATAGATTTCAAATGTGAGCAACATAATCATATACGGTATGCTGAGAAGAATAGTTAGACACTTTTATTATTCGTTTCAGAAAAATGCCAGCTGTTCTTGTTGAAACACGTGGATTATTTATTCAGGAATAATTAAAATATTTAAAAACTTTCTCTACTGTTTCTATAGCTCAATGAAGAAGCTTAATAGCAAATATAAGAGCTTTTATGCCTCGAAGGACGGTAATGTCTTACCGGACAGCTTATTACAATAGATTAATATTTAAAAAAGGTTTGGAGTTTACAGGATATTGCTTGTGTTTACGCTTACCTCGTCTGCATCTCATGATTCTTAAACATTTCTGATGTAATTAATTCCAATAAAAAACAAATATTGCAATTGTATTCTAGTTGTAAACAGTTGGAAATTGACTTTCCGATTCTAGCTATGTTGATAAAGAGAAAAGAAATTCCATTTAAAACATGATTAAAAATATTAATTCCATATCCTGTTCTACTTCACAAAAATCAACCATTACTTTGTGATGTAAATATTCTTTCTTACATTCTAAATGAACGTGAATACTTTATTATATAATGTACGTTGTACTTTATTCAAGAATATTCATCCAGTTGCAGTTATGTTACTGCTACAGGACTTGGACTCTCTTGAACAGAAACCTTATGCGGATTATTCCATAACATTTTCAAAAACTTTTTCGTTTCTGTTCAAGCAAAAATAAAAATAAAAAGTACATTAATTGTAAAGCCTAGCGTCTGTAACGACACGATTGTCTGGAAAAAAACGTGTCACTTCGAGTGAATAATGCTTATAAGACGTGTACATCTTTTTTTGTGACAGCGCACCTCCTATTTACTCATTTCAAAGATTTAAATTAGTTAAAATAAAAACCACGTTAGCTATTTACCATAGCTTATATAACTTCTGAACGAACCAACGAGCGCCCGTTATATGGAGCATATTAAAGATAGCTACTTATGAATACAGTTTAAATCCTTCCTTGAAAGGATCAAGGTGTCTTTAAAGTGAGTGTTACTAAAAGTAGCGTATTCCCTTCCCGTCATGTTAATACGTAATGGGCATGACTATAATATATGCAGTACCTGTTTTATCTCATATTTATACGGAACAGCAAATCGTGGGTTATCACTAACACGTGGTACCAACTCACGGTAGAATATATCGTTACAATTGTTTCGTACATATATCATAGTGGAGGTGCCATGTTTTATGTTTTGAATTTATATTGGATTTCAATAGTTCACAAAGTTGAATCTTATTCTACTTTTCACAACGTCACTTCCGTATGTGATAAAAATTGAGATTGTAACGATGTAGCTATTTTTATATTGAAAGTGTGTGTGCATATGTTGATGTAGTGAAGGCGAGATGTTCTAAAATTAAGTGTGCTGATAACTCAAAAAGCCTTTTCGCAAAATTGATTAAAAAACTATAAAACACTCAAATTACCTACGTACTTTTTTAACGGTTTACCAGAACAATTTAGAAAATGATTCTCCCGGAAATATTCCACATAACAGTCGTGTTTGACTTTAACCCCAAAACTATACAAAACTGAGTTAGAAATGATTCCTCCCCAAAAAGATGTTTTACAAATCATTAACTTGTTAATAATCACCTTCTTTGCCGAAATGTATTCGTAGGCTATTATTATAGGCTTACTTTCCGGTGGAGGTGCCGGAAATTCCAACAGCGTTTCATTTCTAAACTATAACACTGCATGAATGTATTCCCAATGCGCACGTGTGTAAAAAGCTTATCTCAATGCGTTTACTTTTCAGTGCGCATTACGCATTATACGCAATACGTAATTGGACAAAGAACGCTTTGCTATCGTGTTGTATTAGAACCGTCTTAGTTGCACGGGGTCGTCTTCATTCGCTTGTTTTCACAAGTTCAATAAGATGTGTAAACAACAGAGGAAACTTTACCTTCTCAAACACGATTTAATTACATGTAATAAGCCTATTGTTGTTAAGATTTAAAGTTTAAACAAAAGAAAATTAAACGTTACCTTGTGTTCTTACTTCAAAGAATGCGTGAGCGTTATTGTTAATATTGTTCATTGGGCGAGAATAGTCCAATCAGAAGATGAAAGTATTCATGTTTTATGAACAAAAACTTAAATTTAAACTATAAATTGAATCAGTCTACTCGTGTGCCTATATTTGCGACATGAATTTGTACCGTTTTTTTTTCTTTTCATATTCCGTTTTTTATGCATATTAAACTTGTGCTATAATTCAGAATGTATGTAAACCGTGATTCTGTGACAATGTTTATTCACCACGACGTGTGTAGTTTATTATTACGTATCAAAGTTTTACGTGGGATTCAAAGAAATGAAAAAAAGCTTTTGTTTATATTAGCTTTACGCCTGCATCTAGTATAGCCATATCCAAGTTTCACAAACTCCGCAACATAAAATAACAGTATTTTACTTAAAAAATGGATAGTGACAGTTATACGAGGTGAAGAAATATGTCCTTTATTTCCCAATTGGCAGATGTGTCTTGTAACCATCTTGTCGTTTATCCAATACGCAACACATCGTGTATCGATAAACCTTCTTAGAGATAGATGTAGAGAGTGAGAGGGGGGGGGGAAGGTGAGGTAGAGGTGGAGTTCAGATATATGTAGCCTAAGTAACTCCTTTGAGCCTTATCATATTCCATGCAGATTGTTGACTCAAGAGGTTATATAGTCATATGAGCCGAATCTCCAGGACTCAAGTCACGTGTAAGCCAGTCACATCGAGTCGACTACAAAATAGATCACTTTTATATTTATACGTAATACGAGGGATGAACAACAATAAAGATGCGTAATCCTTTGCGTCTTTTTTGTTGGATTTTTGCTCTAATATATGTACGCTGTAAATAAGGATGCCTATACATAAAGAAAAATGACGTATTAGTTATTTATGAGACCCTTATAAAACCAAAATATCCATACCGTACACTAGGTTTTTTTATGGAAACCAATTCGGTTCATTCTCGTTTTAAAAATACATATGCACACAAGTTCAATAACCCAATGGTATAACTCAAAACTTATCGTATCTTGGATATTCATTTTTCTACATTTGAATGTTTATTCCTGAAATACGTAATAAAATATATATTCTCTATTCATTTTGTACTGGTTTATCGGATTTTCGTTTTGTTTATCCATATCAAGGGAGAGCACACAGACACACATGGACTTAGTTGACGGTTAGGTTTTAGCACATGCTTGCTAGGATATCGGTGGTGCATGTATGACCCTCGCTTAGTACAACTTTTGTTATCGGAATTGTCCATACAGCAGGTTAGGTAAGCATGTCATGTACAAGCGACGCCCTCGACGGCCGCCGGTGCTCACCCGTGTTAGCGATGGATCAACAGCTCGGCGCTGTTTGAGTAGCCTGGAAGCTTCATGTTAATCTTATCAACTATAGACTCTCTACAGCGAGCCTGCTTTATTATAACGATGCTTTCCCACACGTATAACTGACAATGATCTTCCATATTCCGGTGGGTTTGTGCTTTGATGCGAGTCGTTT
Source organism: Brachyptera putata (assembly GCA_907164805.1). Classification (NCBI taxonomy): domain Eukaryota; kingdom Metazoa; phylum Arthropoda; class Insecta; order Plecoptera; family Taeniopterygidae; genus Brachyptera; species Brachyptera putata. The sequence continues at coordinate 17,611,654 of OU015464.1, forward strand.
ACTAATCTGCTAGAATCGTTAAGCGCTGTGTCAGTTTAGAATAACACCTTTTCAATGTCTCGTTTTTTAAGTTTGATTACTGACAATTTGATGAATTATTATAATGATATGATGATAATTGGGGAACACTGACTTTGTGCCAGTGATTTTGAAGATATTATGATAGTTCCAAATCTGAACTGTCGTATCAGAATTGACAATGGTAGACGACAGATTACCTTACGAGTTGAGTATGAAAATAATACAAGCTACTTTAAAATTGTTTAGTGAGTTAAATATACATTTCTGAAGTTATAATATGAGTATTATACATGAAATTGGGAAATAATTGGAAGTATTTGCATTATATGACTTCCAAACTTCAGCGAAATTCCGCAAAGAGAAAGTTATCCTCGCATACAATTTAGTATTTCAACTACATTAAGAAATAACTTTTAATATAAATACTCTATTATTAAGACATGCCTCCGGTTGTATAAAGACGGTCTTGAATTGCAGCAGCATTGAGGATCAGTGTTTGCTTATAGTTTTACTTCACTATTATCTTGAAATAATTATTGTTAATAAAACTTGAGTGTGATATTATGATCTTGACAACTCGGAGCCTGCATTGTCTTATTCCAAGCTAAACTTTTTATTGCACAACACTGTTATATAGTTTTGCGTTGTTTGTATATAATAGAATAGAGAACCTGAGTGACATACCTATTGTCTGCCCACGCAAAATGCCCCTCCTCTTAAACAATTCACGGGGTTGAATGATGGACGACTTGCAAGTACACTATATAATACACGAGCGGTACACAAGAGGGTGGTATATTTTGGGGGGAAGGGCGGTTGTTGCCTATGTGCCATTACCCTCCAGCGTCTTGTTTTTGCGTTGCGCGTGTAGAGTTTCGGTGGAAATCAAGAATGTATCACCGGAAGTGGGAAACCTTTTTTTTTTACAATGAATGAAAAAGATCAGCAACATATATCACTTGTTTGTGAGACGGATATTTGGCCCGAGTTCTGCGTTTCGTTCTTTTGCGGTCATATGAGATTAATTCCGTCGGCTTCGCGACGCTAGGTGGCAGGTCAGGGGGGGTCAGTAAGTGTGGGAAAGGGGTGTGATCGCTCGATGTTGATTCGATCATTACCTTCGTCTACGTCCGGACGCGAAACCAACCACTCAAATCTTTCAAGAAATGTCTTTCTTTTATTGCTAGTGAGTTGTACGTACTTTACAAATGCCATTGGTGGCTGCAATGAAAAATAAGTTGTGCTCTAAACCGAATACCTTATTCTAGAATAAAAGATGTATTGGTTGTGCGAGGCCGTAGCCTGGTTTATGAGTAGCAATCGACAAAAAATACTTTTTTCCTCTGGTGATACTAAAGTAAATTCGTCTAGACATTTGTTGAATAATAAAAACACAACAGAAACACGGAAGATGAGTCGAGTCGTTCATCTTCTTTAGTTTTATAAGGGCATATTTTGAATGTCGGAACTCGGAAGCTCTTTATACTAACTCGGCCATTGTTTGAAGAAAAGCTTACCCCAAGCCGGATATACTATAAAAGTTCCAAGCGAGAACGCGTCACTATAATACTTATTTAAGAAAAAGCTCTTTTGCGATGCGACGAAACTTACATGGGTTTTTCCTTCCATCATATATATATATATAAGAATATATACGTATGCATAAGTGGACATAATACTTCCATACCGTTGAATTTGTTTGCATTGTTTTCAGAAACGTTTCAAGTAGTTTAAGACTATTCGTATATTGAATTTCAAGTATCGATTCGAATGACAAGACAATATCGAACATAATATTATGGCCATTTGACTAGATTCAGCCAAATCCTCCATACGACTTTATTTACACTAACTAAGTGTGTTTTTCTATTTGTATTGATGTTTTTTTCTGCGCTGTACAGGTCTCACGGATTAATTGATAGTCACGAAACACTTTGCGAGTACGAGGACTTGTCCAACTACGACTGTAGATTTTGGGGTCAAATTCTTTCGAATTACTTTGAAGAAAACCAATCGCAAAATTTTGAAAATATTCCAAAGTATAGCCTCAGAGAAAGAATATGAAAAAGTGTACGAAAGTAATCTCTACTGAAAATTATACATCATATTCATGCACATCATTGCAAGTATTCACGTAAATCGGAATCTAGCACATTTATTCCTATATCAAATAGCAGTTATGATCAACAAGTACAGTTAATTCAAGCAGCATACAGAAAGTAGTGATTGATCAGACTTTCAAACCAATGCGTGTATAGACTTCGATTACATTCTATACAAATATCTCAGGCATACGTTACGTTTGCTTAGTTGATTAGAATGAGATCCTTGTTCTGAATTAGGCTTACGTTGCCATATCACAATAATTCACATATACTGAAGATTCGGAACCCTCAATAATTAATGATATTCTGTAGAAACACGACCGATCGGAACCGTTAACAATCCTCACAACACAAGTCAACTTGGATATTCCGAATACAAATACCTTTCAAGATAATAGCTGAATATTCAGCATAATTGTATATGGTTTCCTATGACTGTATTCATTATTTTACCTGCTTTGCATTTGTAATTTGATTTCCCGAAGTCAAACAGAAACTTGCCTCATTGTTGATTATAATAACATTATCGTAGTTTATGATTATCTCACGTATTGGAGAATGGAGACCATCTTTTCATCATTGTCATGCGTGTGTACCAATTCGTGTAAACATGGTAAATTCTGTTTCGGCCTATTTGAAATTCCATCTGTACGAAATACATGGACTAGAAGGCTATTTTAATCTATTTATTCGATGGTATCGACTAGAACTAAGCGCTCTTATTAAATCACTTGGAACGACTGTGAAAACAATTCAAGCCTAAGCCATGATGCATCAGGTCCCATTGATAGAAGCGTGCAGCTTAAATCTTGTGATGAAAGAACACATTTTTCAACATTGCACAGAAATCTTTGAAGGTCTTGTTTTGATTATCATTGTTAACTTATTCAATGTTATAATTTCCATCAAATATTAATTAATATGTTTGAATAAATACCTCTGCTTCTGTAGAATATAGTATCATATTAGTTATCCATGTAATAGTCCTGTAATGTTCAATGGAATAATATATATATATATATACATATTTATATTTATATTCATCGTGCTCTTTTTCTATTTAGTCTTCTATTCTTGAACCGTAACACATTTTAGTACAAGGCTTCAGCAGTCCCCAGTCGTACAACGCATCATTCAAATGAACCGTCGTATAACTGCAGTGAAACTACATTTTAGTACTGTAGTTTTGGAAGTTCTCCAGAATCATTTACGAACACAATTGCCTGATTATGTTGATATACCTACTTTATTATCCCGTTTTTATTTCTCTCTGATCCCAACATTTAGACTGCACCCTAAAAATTCAATTCTCTTTGAATAACGTTTTTGTCTGTACCGTACTAATATGTCATATTTTTCGCGGTTTTACTTGCAAAATACATCGTTGTCATTTCCTATTTTCCCTCTATTATGATTTGTAAAAATATTTTTATAACATTTCTGTGAAGCATTCCATCTATTTCGGTTCTATCTTCGCTGACAAGCAAGATAAAAAGTTTGTGAGAGAACTCTCTTATATAAAAAAAAGATGAACGATTGAACGTTCGTCTTATGTGTGGTGCACTGTATGGTGGTTATATGGCTTGAGGTCTGCACGAGTGGTTTCAGGTTTGCTGTTTGAGACATACGAGAAAGAGAAACGAAATGATATGACATATTTGAGCGAGTTTCCGGGCTGCCAAAGAGTACTTTTAACTTCTAACCGTCTAACCAACTGAAAGATGAATCTCGTAACCTTTTATCAGTCAAAGGTTGGAATGGGATTGTGAATATTATACGATTCAATGAAGTTTTATCCAATATACCGATGTTATTATATTCTCTACAGAGTTGTTTTTTAATTATTAATCAAATTGGGATATATGTGACGGTAAAATTATTTTTTCCAAGTTTCGTCACATAATGAGAATTAGATATAATCACTTTTCAAGTTTGGTAAATTCTTAGGCTTCCTTATTTTGATTGTTTAGTTGTTTACTTTTGATCATCATTTTCATAGATAACCAGTATGAAGCTGTATAGAAACGCTAAGCTATATACATCGACATTTTCGTTGAGAACCAAATTATTAAAATGAATAAGAAAGAATTTGACCGTTATCCCATCCTGTTATGCCTTACCTTGACTACTTGAGTCGAATGTAAGCACCAAGTCGTCGAACCAATCAATTATAGCTCCCACGTTGAGTATATTCGGCAACTGCCTTAATTCGCCTATAATACAGGAAGTAAAATCGCGTTCCTATAGTCAGGAAATTGCGTCGAAGTCAACCCTGCATGCAATAAATTGTTATCGTTCAATAAGATCGTAATCCCATATGAACATGGACGTGCTTGAAAATCCATCTTCTTTCAAATGAGATGGTTCATCGTAAAATATAATAAAGAAAACATAAAATCCGATTTTCATGAAAAGCTATTCAAAATTGAAATAAAGCTGATTTAAGTTCAGATTTTCTTCAAGAAATAAAATCGGATTTTGCCATTTGAAAGTTTCATCAATTGTTTGCCATAACAATAACAGTTAGTGCTATCTTCAAGTTGGTATCAGCTACGCGACATTCGTGTGTCTTAGGTAGCTTAAAGCCTGGAGCATTCCGAAGTCAGTAAAGAGATTTAATTTATCTCACGGTTGTGAACAGCAAGTATTTTTATTACAACGTAAAGTGAAGTTATAACCTTATGAGGTAGTTTGAAGACCATCTCGTCGTTTTATTGATACGGTAATTAATGGTCACAGCTAGCTAGCTAACCGAGTACCGAGCTACCGAGTACCGTTTTATTACACGCCCGTTTTATTACACGAGTACGTTTTTTTAGCTAATGTTTCATTTGCGTGTTCATATTAAAAGTCCATGCAAATACGGAATTTATTTTATGTGTGTGTGTAAAATATATCCAGGTGATCAATCTAGCGCGTCGATTAACCACAATATCAAATACATGTCCATCTATTGAAAGTGATGATTTTTGTATATTGAAATGTATAGTCTTATTTTCATCTTTTGATGAATATTAAATTTATATAATTTCAATTAATTGAAACGGAACTGCAACCTTATGAACTCATTGTACTGGATAGCTCAGAAATTAATCAAACATTTCTTGCATATTCTGTCATTTCTCTTTCATGTTTTGTGCTCATTTGAAACACACATAAGTTATATATATATATATATATATATATATATATATATATATATATATATATATATATATATATATATATATATATATATATATATATATATATATATATATATATATATACATCACACATTCATTCGGTTTCCTCTTTTCATTTTATTTGACAAACTTAATGAAAAAGTGTCACAAAGAATCTTGGTCTGAAGTCTGAACTTTATAAAAGAAAAAAAACGCATTCCGTATCACACCTGTTTCTCTTCATGTTTTTCTAAATAACACTTTCTCACCTTGGTGTTCTTTCCTTTAACAAAAAAATGACATCGGCGTGCCTTTTATATGTAAGACAATGATTGGAATCGATCTAAGCGATGTGCTGGGGGCGGGAGTGAAAGAGGGTGGTTAAGGGGTTGGGGGTTGGTGGAGAATCACTGCACGTATTGGGTATGGGAAACTGGGATGTAATATGGAATATCGCTCTGCGCACTCCTCTACAAATACCACCATATTTATTTTTATGATGGACATTTTTAAGACGTGTTGGAGAATGTATAGATAGACTGTGTGAACGATGAAAAGCTATGGACACACACGGGTGGAACGATTCAGATTACATCTTTACTTTTACGCAACCAACGATTTCTATGAAATAAACTGTCGTAATCGGAGAATCGAACAATGTTTTCTGATCTTGTAACGTATGGTCTAGTAATAAAACATCCGTATAATAACCATTGTATAACACAGTTTATTGAGACACGTTTAGGAAGTTTAAAATGTAAGTTTCTTCTTCCACCAAATTCTACTACATTTCTAAGAAAGTTGCAGAAGTATATTTATATTATAAAATGAATATAAATACCTGAAACAATGTTCAATTGGAATGTATCCATTCGTATGACTGAATATGATAAAATGTCGCTGAATATGTCCAAAATGTCGGCCTTTCAAGTCGGATTATTCAAGCGTGTGTTCATGATATCTTTCACTTTTTATCGTTTTTATAAATCTACACAATACGTTATTGATGCCCCAAATACTTTTTTCTAGCATTTTTCCTATAGATGTAATATCAAAAATGGGAGAAAATACCACAATATAGTACAGCATGTGTTACATCTGTATAGAAATAGTTGTGATTTTGCAAAACAGGAGAAGAAATGTACTGTTGTATAATATAAAAACTTATACATTTTAGACATGTTACATTATTATTATACATTATGACAGTATACTAAGAATATAATACAAAACACATGGAAGCAAGCTTTCATGATAGCACACGTAAAAGTACATTCACATAACGTAAGTTTTCGAAATAACAACAACGGCGAAAATATTGTTAAATATAGTCGTCTATGGCGTTCTAGTGATTTGCTATAGGCCTACACGTTACCGACAGCACAACGATTTCCAATACATTTTTCCTCTTCCTCTTTGCTAAAAGCACATTTATTCTGTTCCCAACTGTGCGAGAAGGGAAGGAACATTTTTACCCTTCCTGTCCTCTTGCACCAGTGAGTAATCTCGACGATATCTGGAGTATATAGGGAACCATTTTCCTCCAGAACCGTAATAACTTCCAATTATAACTCAATTATTCGGACGTTTGATATTAGTTTTTAGATTAGAACATAAGTACTATACATGCGTGTGTTTTTATTCCACGCGGGGCAGAAATAACGAATTATATGAAGCAATTTTCCAGGATCAAATTTTTTAAGTACCAACCGAATAGAAATTGAGTTGAATCTACCATACCATGGGATTTAACGAAAGATGAGAGTAAATTATTTTTATGAATGTGGCACTTTTGGAGGGATCAGCAAGCGTGAGTAAATAAATAATAAAACTACTTACAGTACGTTAACTTCTACTTTCCTTTATGCTTTCATGAAAATGTGCCATATTAACATTTTAATGTGGTCGTCATTGTTAGTTATAGTTCATTTTCCGAGTTTTTGGCGACTCGACACAATCGACCGTTTATGCTCCTGTATATGGTAGACAGTCGATCGGGACTTACTCGTGGAATATGAAGTAATATTCGCCTTCAAGATGTGAAAAACATACAAAGTTGGGAATAGTGAACACAGATTCACCTGACAATCTCTAGATTGTGTTTCATAGTTGATAAAGAAAATTCGGTCACCAATGCAAAAATAAAATCTCTTACTCTTTATGAGAAATAATAATTTGAATACGTTTAGTTCTACGAATGTTGGCGGTTTCAAAAGTGACCGCCAATACTAGTTGAACAAAGTTGAGTGAATTTTTTCGAACAATCTAAGACACAAACCAGGTTTCTCTACGTCCTTTTTTGAATAATGGCATACTTTTAGACTCACATTATTCCTTCTTTTCGATCTGCTCACGTATAACCCTTCTTTCTCAACCAAACTGTCGACAAACACGTCGTAATGAATTGTCGTTTATCTAGTCGTATAAACACTTTTTAAATTCTGAACAGAAGGCCATAGTTTCACCTATAGTTTCAGCCCTAAGAAGATTGCTTTTTCCTATAGTGATGTTGTTCAAAAACAAAGACCAGTAAATCAAAACGTGTTTTCATTTTGGATCCAAAGATATCTATAAGTTAGTATATTATTGGCTGATGAATAGGATCGACTTGAATTGGTTTCTCAAGAGTGCTTGGTCGCCTGCTCTTTTCGTTTGACCAACAGGATTCTCGGTTCGTGTTAAGGGGAGCTCAACTCGTTGAAAACGCCAATCAAAAAGATATTCTTGAAAAGTTCCTGAAGAAAAGCTCGCCATTTGATTACTGCATGTTCTCTCTCCTCCATTCAGCCAATTAAGTTGAACATCTCAGTGTATGTGATAATCATCTTGACACATACTACTGTAGATAGAGTTCTTTTGTCCGTAATGCGTTGCCGGAACGCAATCTGCTCTACACATACTATTGACATCTATTGATGGTCGGCAGAACGAATAGTTGCAATCCATCATTGTGAATTGACACATTTTATCAGAATGGTTAGACATTTCGTTCAAAGATGATGACTTTTCAGAATTCACACGTGGACGTATCTGAAATCGTATTCACTGTATGTAAAATGTCGTTAGCGTTTTCTCAAGAATGAAATTATTTGTTGAATGAACTCCATCCCTTATGTTCTGTTGGAAAATCCTATGAAAATACGTCCAACATGAATGTACTCCTCTGAATTACAGTCTGAATCATTCATTTTTTTATACATAAAAATCCACTCCTATAATCGATTTACGTCCTTGCATTTTTCTTCTACCATATATAATATTTCTTTTCGTTTTTTAAAAACCGTCTTCTTGTTCTCCTCCTCTAACAGTTTTCTCTCAGTCTATTCACATAGCCAACAGTCATGTCTTATCGATATAGCAACGTTAAATGGAATATAAGCCGATGTCACTTGGGAAATTTACATTGAAAACTTAATAGAAAGTCGTCGAGTACGGCTAACTTTAATATACGCGTGGCTGTGTGGCGTTTTGTATGCACATAAAGGCGTTTACTTCTTCGGGAGTATAAGCTTGTTTACCTTAAACATTAAATTAACAGTCATTTGATGTGTGTTAAAATATTCATCCAACAAGATACACACGGAACTACCAAAGGAAAATGTTGTTAGTGAAGATAATAAACCCTCAATGTCACTTTGATAAACAGTTTAAGTTAATAATCTTTGTGGTGATCTTATATGCACTCTGTATAGTCGATAGTCGTGTTGATTATCAATTAGTCTTGATTATAATTAAACTGACCTGCTATCGAGAATTAACGGGGTTATTTAGCAGAATTAACAACACCGTTCAGCTCTATATATAGATGTGTGTTGTTTTATTTTAATCAATTGGGGACACTATTGAAATGAAACGTCAAACTGACTGATCTTGTTTAGATAGTGAATGCCAGTTAGTTTATGCATGTTGTTTTAGTGGTGGCACTGCGTTTTATTGTTTTGCCAATAGGAACTGTATACCGGACTAGACGTCGTTAAACTGGAAACTTTTACGTTCGAGACATCTGCCTATGTCGGTGACAACTGCGCTCCTCTGATTGCTCTCCGTCTCTGTCTTTCTTTAGTTCATCTGTCCGCCTCAAGTTAATGTATCTTTCTCTTTCAAGTATCTTGCCAGCTTGCATTGTTCTTCTTCAAAGAATGAAAGATACCTATACAAAAAAAGACGAAGTGATAGTTTTTTGAGTTAGGCCTGACTTTATACTCACGCTTTTGAAGAGTCAACGTTTTAAGACAGAAAGTTGTTCGGTGAATAATGTTTATGGGTGGGGAAACATTCGTTCTGGTTTTTGGTTTCGTATCACGGCGCAGAAACCATTCGTTCGTCGTCAGCCTGTGAAAACTTGTGTAGTGTGTTTCTTTCCGACCCCCTGGTTAAGAAAGATCGGTGGGGCGGGTTACTTTCTTCGTGGTGTATACAAGCGGGCGCCATTTCTTATCTAACACTGTCTGTTGCTCATAGCTCTATTTTGTGTTGCGAGAAGCTTTTATATCTATTGGAATGAATAAGAATAGTACGAACTTTCAGCAGAGCGAAAGTTTCACGAACCGGAAGACAGGTGGCGCCGACTGGCGGACGATGCTCCAAGTTGCTGCCAGGAGCAACAACAAGACCGCACTTTCTTAAAACTTGCTTCCTATACCCCCTTCTAGTTTTGTTACTTTATTTACGCGCGAACTTGAAGAGAAGTAACTTGGTCTACAGTTTAGATGTGTGTTTACTTAGTATTCGGTTCTCTTGTCTCTTCGAACCAGCATGCACAACTTTCAATCAACTATTCCCGCATAATAGTGGATACCACCTCAACGAAATTTTCTTAGCCTGGTTTCGGTTGTTGCCGCAGACGTTACGGTCAGGTTAGTAATCATACGGGACGCTGCCAGTTTCAATGTACATGAGGCTTAAACGTTAATGGCATTAACACCCACTAAGTGTAAAACATGCCGCGAATAATTATGAATGTTGAATAAACACCCAATTGTAAGTCGAAAAATAGAATTTATGCTTCAAGCGGAATAAAATTTATATCTATTCACAAAAGGGTGAGCGTTTTGTTGTAAGCTCACCGCATTTCCGTAAAGTTTAAATGCCCTGAATTATATTCATCATACGGAACAAAGAAGCTCAGATTTTCGCTTGGTTTGCCAATTATTTATGTTTAAATTAATTAACATCGTGCATTTGATAACATAGCCAGCAGGCCGTCGAGGTAATGGACGTGAACAGCTAGTAATTGCCCATTGATGGGATGGCATCGACAAATCGCTGAAATCTACAACACACGGGCATATTTGCATAACTATCTGTGGTTCAAATTGCTGTGTATAAAAATGAATTAACGGTCTTGGCTAGAGCAATTATATTTAAATGCTGATTTGATTATCAGATAATCAGGTCAATGATTGTAATGTATTGGATATAACTATCAGTCGGGGAGTATAGGTATGGGAGTATTATAACACATGTTGTGCTATGTAAGCGCGTTTACATAATTTCGAATAATTAAATTAACTAAATTACTATAAACTTTGCATAATGTTGCCCTGAGTCGATTTCATTATCAGTCTGATCACAATTGATAACCACACTGACATTGTGTATAATGCGGATACCAATGAAACAGATGAGGCGTTTAATAAAATATGTATAATTATAGTAGGCCTAGTAGATTATAGGGTAAATAGATATGAAATGATGATTATTTATAATGAATTTGTGATGAATGTAGAAAAACTTCTCATTATGTACATCACCCAAATAATCCTGATAATTCCAACTAATTCCAAATCGAATCAATAGTTGATTTTATAAATAAAATCAAAACAAATCTTCAATAGGCCTACTGTATTTTATTTCTTGATTATTCTCTCAAATTTGTCAAGTGAAACTATTTTCAATTCAACCAACAATATTGAACAAATGATCAATTCTCTAGGCAAACTTGATATTATTGATCAATCAATTAATCACAAACAACTTTCAATAAATCAGATATATTTCTCTTAAATATGTCTAATCACGTTGTTGGTAAATATTTGTTTTTAGCATTCATGAACAGCAGTTGTCATTAATGTTTCCAGCTTAATCACGACTCGAGACTGACTTCCTCTCAGTACTCGGTCTATTTGTCTAACATTATAAATCCGACTTGTGTACCAAACATTGATTGATGCACATGGGTTGCGAAACGTTGATAAATGATATGTGCTTAAACACAGTGTATCGCGCAATGAATTTAGTATCACTTCAGTGTGGCCAAAGGATTAACATAAAGCCATTATGAATATACTGAAGTTAAATACTCGGCCTGGAATGTTATTAATCATTCTTTTGTTGTCGTTATGTATTCGTTCGTTTCTGTGTGTTCACGCTTCACAATTCTTATAACGTGGAATAATGAGAGTTTATTGTGGGACTTATTTGTTGGTGCTTCTGTTTTAAATTGTAAAATAGAAATTTTATGTGCTAATGATGATTTGATTGTGAACTTTTGTCGTCCATGACGTATTTTCTTTAAAAATGTGTTCGTACGCATTTCGAAGAAATAAATAAGTTGAATTGTCGTAGAAAGTCTGATTATTTGTACATTTTAAAACCTTGAGAACTTTTTCGATTATAAAGTAGGCTAAGTAGAAGATTTAGTAGAATTGAAGATATGAGTCGAGTAGGCCTACCGGTATTTACTATTCTTATACTTACTTGTTTTTCCTCTTACATTGTTTCTTAATAAAACAATATTATTTACGGCTATTCTAGTGCTAGTATGATATTTGTCTCATTATTTCCCGCTGCCATTACACATTAGTGGAGGAGCCATATTTAATGCATTCCGCTACTTGGTTATAAATACTAGGAGCCGTAGTGCTCAAATACTAGCTAAAGTTCACTTTAGTTGACACTGGTAATTTGCTATTGGTCATCTGATGGTCACCGAAATTGAGGTCAACTGAACTATATAACTATGACATCTATAGATATTTTTGTGCTACCTAATGCAGTATACCAACAAATAATCTCTCTATACTTTCAACATTTTTATGTAACTCATGTTGAAATAAAACGAACTCATGATCCATATTGATTTTGGTGGAGGAGCCAGATATTTTCACTTTTCAAAACTAAACTTTATGACATCATTGGTGGAAAGTTTGCGTTATGCCTAGTAGGCATCAACTTTTCTAATACCGAAAATCAACAGAAAAACTTATATACTGTGCAAGATAGTTGGTATTTTACAATCTCCTCTCAATACTCAGCTATGGATTGTAGATGAATGAGACATTCATTGGTCTTCAGTGGCTTCCTTCCTCGCCACACAGTGAATTATGTCCTAGACTTTCAGACTTTTTCCGTCGCATCTATGAGGATTTATCAATGCTAACGAACGACAAAGTTCAAATAATTCTACAATGATTTAGAATAAGAATAAATTTATATTGAATGGTCCAACACTATTTTCACAATTTTGAAGTTACCAGTCGACAAGTAATAATACGAAAACAGAAAAACCTCATTTTCATTCACTCAGAACGATTTATTTTATAGAAATAGTATACTCATACTCATGTTCTACTTCTGGTGATTTGGGAATAAAAAAGACTCGCACGCGAATTCACATCTGGTTCACGTCAAATGCTTTGCATACTGTACGCGCTCCTCCTATGCCCACCTTCATTCTAACCCAGATCTCAGTCAACCAGATCCGGATCTGCTACTGAGAATACATTTTATACTTTACAAAAATATTTTTTACTCCATTTCCGTGAATGTTGACATCATAAGCAGTTGAAATATAATCTGTGTGATATTTATTTTGCAGCCTCGCGTATTCGATACGAGATTACAAGCGGTAACATAGGCGGGGCGTTTGCCGTGAAAAACATGACGGGGGCTATCTACGTGGCGGGCGCCCTCGATTACGAAACCAGGAAGAGGGTAAGTACCTGGAAAAAGATCTTACAAAGTAGAAACTTTTTATTGTCGTGTATGTGCATTGAATACATGCTCTTTGACATACTCTCGACAGTCATGACAACAGACTCGAGGACTCCATACCGGTTACGGTAATTCCAATGATTCTTGATGTGGAATTATATTTGCCTTGTGCGACGGCTCATGAATTTCAGATATATTATGCTATCTGTCGAACTGAAATCCTCTATAAAAACATCACGGATGGTTTCATTCTGAAAATACTTTATTTCTCAATAACGTTCAACTTATTTATACGTTATACTGAAATATATAGGCGTACGGGCATTAATTACTAACATGGAAATAACTCTAATTGGGAATTAGATGGTGTTGTCACTATGGTTACCCATGCTACTTGTATTCACTGGTTCTCGAAACAGGGTAACTGGACATTGTAATACCGGGCAAATACGTAACTAAAAACACGACAAAAAGAAGAGAACTTCTAACTAAAATAAAATCTTCTGCATATATTTATCTAAATCTTCTATATCTTCATATCTTATACGTTACTTATTTAATAGGTATATATTCGTTTTATTCATTTCAGTAATTTAATAACCTTATTTTCTCTTGTTTGCAATACAACGATAAGACAGATGCTCTGTATTATGTTTTACAAATACAGTTTTCATTATATCGTGAAGAATGAGGCAGAGATGAGCTAACATCTTGTATAGTAATAAGTATAAGACATATAAAATTGAAACTTCCCTCTCAAAAGTCCACTTTAATATATCCTTATTTACAATACGGCGCTCAACGTTTGGATACGTGACACGTTTGAATCCTGATATTAAAATAAGCGCTATTGATTTATAGACTATTGGCGTTTTGGTGTCATGCAGATACGCATTTCGAAATGTCAGATGGACTTCTATATTGAACAAATAGCTGCGAAACAGAATACGAAGTATTAGTAATTTCTAAAATGAATATTTAATATCTTTATATAAAGTGAAATAAAAATTGAATACCATATTGAGTTAATGCATGTACAATAAAAACTGATCGCTATACTTTAATTTAATATTATATTAGTTCCATATTCCCTTTATATAAGTCTATGATACTTCATATCCGAAAGCTATCATTCATATTTTGCTCCAGTGTCGTAGCATTTCCATTTTACAGTCGGTCGTCATAATGGATCGAAAATCAAAGCTTTTAGTATTTGAGATATAGAAAAAAACATTCGTTCGAAAACTTTCAGCGCATTACTGACTTGCATTATCGAAGTGCAAGACATTTTAGAGATGAGAGTTTTTGTTGAGAAAAACACTCGCTGACGGTAAAATCAGGTTTTAAATACAAATATAATGATAATTTGTTCATCGCATGAAGATTAATATCACAATTAACTGTTCGTGATTGTTTACAATCGAGTGGAATTGAATTGCCAAGCAGAGTATTATAAAAATTGTCGCTATGTTAGTCCATACTCATGAAATACCTCTTTTTTAAAGGGGCTAAACAACGCAATTCATTGTATCTTATGGATCTCCTGGCGTTGGTGATGGTTGCGATTCATAACAATATATTTGAATTTAAAGTAGATTTCAACTTCATTTCAGTGTAAGCTGAGAATGGGCAAGTAAAGTACACGTCGTCAATTAAAAATAAATCCAACAACTCACATTTTGGTCTAAAGTTTTCCTTCGAGTTTTCTTATGCACAGTTTTCTCATGCACTAATACAACTTGGCCAACCTGGTTATACGTAACCAAAGATACGCCACTGTTTATAACACGTTCTTTCATATTCTAAACACGAGTATCAGTTCACGAACAGTTAATTATAATAATAATCACTATGCAATTATGTATCTAGGGAATGCAGTCGCCGCCACAGTGATTCTGTGCCGCAGCTTGCATAGGATGCAAACCGCACTTCTGTTGCATTGCATTTCTCGGTCTAGATGTTGAACGTGGATAATATGCGAGCTGAATTGTAAATTCATGCTAAACGTTCCGTGTATGTGATAATTAGCATTTTACATCGGAAAGAGGGTTATTACCAATTTCACTAATGTTGGTACAAATCTTCTTCAAACACATGCAATTCGTAGTTTAATACATTTGAATGTAATTATCTGCTGTACTTTTGTCTTAACTATAGTAAACAAAGCTAAAGATGAGATACTACTAGTTGCTGCAAGTAACGCAATCTATATTCTACTTGAAAAAACGCATAACTACACGGAAAGGTAAAACCTATTGTACGGTGAACTTTATAATTTTAGATAAGTTTACATATCATCCAAAATGTAAACATCAAAATGCTCATGAATTCACAAATAATTATTCACACAATCACAGATTTACGGTATAAAATATTGCTGTATAATTCTCCAGCTGAATTATGGATTAAACATTCACATATATACATATATATATATATATATATATATATATATATATATATATATATATATATATATACTATATATATGGGAGTGAAGTGAATCTGCATTTGACATATTAAAATGGTTTATCAGTTAACCTCTAGTTCATGTAAAGCCATTGGTCATCAGGCCTATACCTGACAGCCGATAGGTTTCGAGTTAGCCTTGTTCAAACTCAGCTGTATTCGTTTATTTTGAGAAAACTGAAGCACGGGGGCGATGTGATAATTAACAAAGTATTTGTTTGTTGATTTCTGATTTTCGTAATGTATATTGTAGTGACACTCGAAGGCATTATTCCATTTCATCATATCATTCTCAATGATGGTACTACGAGATCTATAGGGTGTGGCCGTATCCCTCACATTTCAAGCATCATTATTGAAGCAAAATATGTATATATATATATATATATATATATATATATATATATATATATATATATATATATATATATATATATATAACTGAGACAAGTAGTCGACTGGCTAGCACACTGAACTGACGTACCACATGACCATAGTTCATTTCCCGCCATAGTCGACCATCCTGACACCTGACATAGGTTTTTCGTAGTTTCCCCATGTCGCTTAGGTCAATACTGGAAGGCTCCAACTTTCTTCTTCCCACTTTCCAAAAACGCCTAATAAAATATACATTTTGACTCACCATCCCATCATCTCATCTCATATATATTATTCACCAAAGCCGAGAGATCGTAGACTTCAGTACAGTGCGTAGTTAAACCCAATATGAATAAAAGAAAGGAATATAGATTTGTATATATATATATATATATATATATATATATATATATATATATATATATATATATATATATGTATATATATATATATATATATATATATATATATATATATATATATATATATATATATATATATATATATATACATATATATATATATATATATATATATATATATATATATATATATATATATATATATATATATATATATATATATCGTGTTTCATATAGTATTGGGATACGTTTTCATTCTGTTATGCCTAAAGCTTTCAACCAAGTTTCTACAACATTCTGTTATTAAAACGAGAAGTATTAAGAAGATTAGTTATTGCGGTTGGCAACTGATGTATACTGAAATATAGACTAATTGGAGTCGAGGCACTCACATACGCATTCCGATAACTTAATTAAAAGGCTTAGTTCAGCTGATACTGAAAGTTGGCTATTGGCTGTTTCCTGATGATCGCCATGGTCACCATAAGCTTATTTGACCACCCAGTGTTCATAATTCTCTGCCATGTAACCTCCCAATATTAATACGTCTCTTTTGAATAGTTTTGAGTTGATGGAAACGTGAAAATCAGAATCATGAAAATTTCGATTAAACGCTTTGAAGTTATATTCGTGTTTGTCCATTTAAATTATTATATGGATAGTTTGTGTTAACAATTGAAACGTCTAGTCTTGCTCGTTAGTAAAAATTGACCAAGCTCCAATTCCCTAGTTTGCAATTGTCGAGTAATTCGAGTTTAGTTGTACAAACTCACTGACAGTTACAGTTTCTCTCTCACACACACACTCATTGCGGTCTCTCTCGCACTCTCTCTCTTTCTCTCTAGTAGGCAGAAACGCGAAATCTGGGTGATCTTCTATCATGTTACTCATTTGTCAAACGTTTACAGAGCGCAGAACAATGCGCTTTGTGCGAGAGAAACTTTACTGCCATTGATGAGCACATAATCTTCTCATTAACAGTTCCACCATTCTCTCTCTCTCTCTCTCTCTCTCTCTCTCTCTTTCTCACTCTCCCTCTCTATTTCTCTCCCTCTCTCTCTTTACCCTCGCTCTTTTTCTGAAAGGAATTGAAGTTATAACACCTCATACGGCCTCAGGCCATCATCATAACATTAAATGGCTATTTTGATAATTATGCCTTTCCATTTTGCATACGTTATCTAGCAGAGTAAAATTACAATGTTAAATTGTTTGTTGAAGTCGTTAAACAATGTACGTGTATTAACGCTAACCATTTATTGTATATATTGCGTAAATTAATAACACCGTTGTTGTTGTCGAGCTAGAATTATTTAATATGTTTGTTCTGAACAATGAGAAGTCCGCATTTTATGCGTCGGAATTACTTACTTCAACGTCAAATAATACACATCTCGACCAAACCAATTTATGTACAAAAAGATCATTCATACGGTAGCCTACTTCGTGTTTTGTATTGACATGTTAGTTATATCATTTTTTCATGAATAATGTTTGAAATTGCACCATGCTCAAATGACATGCTCAACTTTTAATTGATATACATTTTTTTGTATTCTCTTAGGATATAAATATATCCACATATATATATATATATATATATATCCCTTTTCTAGGACTTCAATAATGTTTTTGAATATTCTATAGGTACATATTCGTTTTTCTCTTCTCTTCTTTCCTCAATAACCTTCAATAATTCTGTAGAATTATTCAGTTATGTTGAACACCTCGGTTTACTAGGTGGACATAACCATATTCCTTGTCAAATTCTTTCATACAAAATGATGAAATAGTTACTTAACGTTCAAGTTTGTCGAGTCTGTAACTATCGGTTTACCTCTTCGAATTTGCCTTACATGTGCCTGTAGGCAACTAGCTGTGAAGATGGTCGACGTGGACAATGTTTGGCACTTTGCCAGAAAAACGGATCGTAATATTAGATTTAAGTGTCATCGACGTGTTAACGACTTGACCCTATTCCATTTTACAATTACTTGCAAGTGACACGATGATGCTACTTCAAGTGCATCTGAAGATTACACTCTTTCTCTCTGTGTCTCTCTCTCTCCTCTAACTATCTCTCCCACACATACACACACACCAACACACATTGTTTTTAAATCTTCGTTCGTCTTTTCATGCCATTATTAGGTAAAATCGAAATAAAAATAAGAACAAGATTTTATTTCATATCTATCATTTTATTATTTTTCATATATTTACTTGAGATTTCCTGCATATAGTCATGTCATTAACTTCAGAATGAAGTTAATATGCATGAACGTCTCTTCATATTTTGTGTATCGACCTAAGTCTACCTGCTGTTGAGATTTCAAAAGAGAATCATGCGTCAGTATATACATCGTATTAGAACACTGTATTTTAAAGAAGTGTACACAAAAAAATCTCTAATGAGTTTTTGAAATATGTGTATACCAAGTATACATTCAAGACTCTTTCAAGTTTAAAAAAAAATTGAACCACAATTATAATTGGATATCCCCTCCAATCAAATCCGATTCATACGCTGTATTCAAGATTTCAATTTTAATTTTTTTAATTTTCACGATTTTATTTGAAGTTCTACAATCCTTTGACACGAATTTGTTCAATTCTTTCTTCGCAATTCGAACACTCGTACATCTCGAATATTGCTTCAAATTTGATGCAAAGACCATGTACTATGTAGACGTATACCGAAGTTCACTCCGTGAACTCCATCTCCTCCCTCCCCTCTCCCACCCACTCCCTTCCGACAAACTTGGACATCAAGCCTTGATTATGTCATGTGATGCGTTGTATAGACCACACTTCGTATACCTCATCCTAATATATAACTACGTACGTAGACTTGTGCCCATGCGTGCGGTCAAACTTCTTGGCCCCATGATTTGTCCCGGGGTTCGAGTGGCCGGGGGTGGAATGGAATGGGAGGAGAAGAAGGAGTTCTGAGTTTGCATTTAGATGAAAAGAATCTGCCCGATGAAAAGTCTTTGCTAGTATTATTGACTATCTTGTGATGGGTCTGACCTTTCAAGTAGTTACTCGGTATGTCAGACGTCGAGATACGCGGTAGTTACTCACGAAAGAAAACGTACAAAAAATGAAATAAGACATGGAAGAATATCATTATATAACTGGATTTATGTATCCAATTTATCTATTTTGATCGAATTTTCGTACGAACTTGTGCTAACAACTTGTCTCGTTAAGACCATCACGATTCGTCACCATATTATGTTTTCACATTTTTATTCGGTTCAGTTCAGTTTCTAATCTTACTAAGAAAAGGTCATGATTGATCCAATTTTAACTCGACTTTAAAAGTTACAACTAATTGGCAATGCTTTTGAAAATGCGTAATTTTTGTGTTATAGCAGAATATTATGAAAAGTCATGACGGTAAAATAAAATAGTAGAAAGATAAACATTGAATCATTAATAGTTACTTTGCGATTTTCAACAGTTTTACATGTTGATTGTGTTTCACTATGAATCATTTTTTGTGTATGATGTAAAACTAATGTAAACAGACTTTTGAAGTTTATGTTGAAGCTGTAGTTTATTGTACCCATTGTTAGCATCCATACGTGTGATTTACAATTACCCTTAATTCTTATTAAAATTGATGATAATAATAGCTTTTTGACACTGACCAGGCATCTTTCCACCGTCCACTATTTTTCTCCGTTTTCAACTATTACGCAGACTAAAGATATACCATTCTATAACTGAGACGGGTGGACCAAAGAGTATGCACTCTGAACCGTCATTCAGGAGACCTGGGCTTGATTCACATCATGGTTGACCATCCTGACAGAGGTTTTTTCCTGTTTCTCCTCTGTTATCTAGATTGTTACTGGGATTGCTCCTTAACAATAGACCATGACCGTCCCATCCCCACAGTTCAAACTATCCCCCAAAAAATTAATCTCATATTTCAAGCATCTCATTCATCATTCACCGACGCCAATAGATCTAGGTCATCATTACAGTGCGTCGTTAGACCCCATATAAAATAAGAAATATCTAAACAACTATATAGGTTCTTTTCGAAGTCAATACCGTTGAAAATTCTCTTGATGTTGGTAATATAAAACTAGAAACGAAATTGAATATGAAAACTGCGAAGGGCTACGGTATGTTTTCTATTCATGTTTGAAAAAGGAACGTGATCGAAATTGAAACTGACAAATCAAAAGGTTTGATTTTACTTCTCTTCATCGTGGGAAATAAAACTCAGATTTATAGCTTATATTTCATGTATAATCATATTGGAAAAAACGTGCGTATACAACTGTAACATTTTGTATGTTTACTTTAAATATATATATATATATATATATATATATATATATATATATATATATATATATATATATATATATATATATATATATATATATATATATATATATAAGAACCCCTACTTAAATCATATTATACTACGAACTGATTCTGATTTTTCGTTCGTAAGTTGCAAAAAACAGACACAGTTCCTGCCGTATTATTAGTATTTTCAGTTCCAGGCAGTTCACTGAAATTCTATAGTAACGGTATTATTCGTGTAATACATGAAAAAATTGTTATTAACTATTTCACGATCAACAGTTGAATACTTTACGTGACATCAAAGTTATAATAATTTGAAAATCTGTGGTACAAAAAATTCCTAATTCTATAATTGTCATTACGGAGTGTCATACCTTAATGTAACCGCACGTCTAGAAATCTCAATATTCTATTAATAATGATAATGTTAACACTTAGCACAACTCAAAGTTACATTGTCGAGTTAACCTCACTGAGACGGAAGATTTCGATTCTACTATGTACATTGTCCTGTGGGATTCCCGTTCCCTGTTGTGACGTCGATTTGGGAACTAGCCAATTAATAATACTGTCGGTGTGGATAATTACGGGAATGCTCTGTGCAGTTTCCCCCCTCATTAGTGGTTTGACTCGTGGGAATAGAGTTGGTCGGTGATGATGGGATAGAAAACGCGAGCTTTAACACTAAATATAATCAATCAACTGATTTATCTGGGGTATATATATATACTTTCTACTGCTCGAAGTGTGAAGAAAGTTCTTTTTGTGGCTTCAGTTTAATTGGGAATATATATACTCAATCCCTTTCTCGTTCAAAGTTAGTGTAGTCCCATTTAGTTACTTCTTATATTGTTGAAACTTTCTATCAACCTTCCATAACCTGGGTATTTCATTTTTATATACTGTATTTCAAAGGTTTCACTCTATGAAAAAACTTATCAAATTGAGAGGGAAATACATGTTATTGGCTTATACGTTCATTTCTTGAAGTATTGTTATATTATACGAAAACATTTTGAGATTCATATGATATACTGTATTGTTTGATGATTTTTATTCTGTCTACCTTTTTTTAATAGTTTTTTGTATCAGAAAAGAGAAATAATAATGTATACATTCATATGTAAAACAAATTGCATCGACGCAAATTGAGTGCGCGTAGATATGGATTTAGTGTAAATTCTCATTTTTTTCTTTGTGACAATTATTGTTCAACAATATAAAAATTAAATTTTCAATATATTTGAGCACTAATCTTTTTAATATCTTCCTAATGTTATCCATGGCAAACCATTTCACTAATGATATGTAATTGTTATTTGTGATACCCGGTTTAAAGAATCTGTAATGGTATACAAAATGGCAGTTGATGTGTATCATTTTAGTGGTTTTTATGCAAAACACTTGTTAGAGATTTGTGAACGTTTACATCTATTCTTGTCGGATGTTGTTATCAAAAAAACGGATATTCCACTCGATTCATTTTATGCCTTTTGCGTTCTACAGTATATGAAATATTCCTGATCGAATATTTTTTACAAAATGTAATTCATTCACTTCCAACGTTTTGCGTCGACAAGTTTCATTGCAAACGAAGAGGACCGGAAACCATAAACCGATTCTACTTTGTAACGAACAAATAACGAATTTTCGTGACTACAAACCATAGTAGTATAAATTGGTCTGATTCCCAAAACAAGTTATTACAACTGATATCCAAAACGGATTCGAATTAGGATTCGAAAAGTACTAAAGTGTGTCGTTTAGTGTCCAGTAATTAGTAAATATGAACGTGGAGTGTTGAAGGGGTGTAGAACGCGAAGGGGTTGTTCAATTAAGTAGTATTTTAAAGCGATTCAAACTACGATATATATTCATGAGTGCCCGAAAGATCGTAATTATACTAAACTCGAGTAAAATGGAGATTAGATTAGAGTGAATCATGAAATGCAATTCTACCTAGTGTAAAAAAAGAGCAGAAAATGCATTAAACCGATTAGCTATATAAACATAGATGTGGTATATTTATGTATCAGGTTGTCAACAACTATGCACGTTGGAAAACCAGGACTGCTTTTCTTCATACTAGCGATACTAGCGCTTATAAGCGAATTAATGCATGTGGATGAAACTGTGTCTGAAACTGACTTGAAAAATAGAGGTAAAGAGATCTATTTGTGAAATATTATTTAATCAACAATATTTCGAATGAGCGAAATGAGAATGAGCGACACAAGAGAACTTACATAAAACGAATGATATTTCCAACGGATTCAATAATATGACAGCCAAAAAGTTTTAAAACATCAACACTGGATAATAAATTACATTGCAAATACGTAAATCATTCAAAATCTTCTGATTCAGTACAACAGGTGCTTTTGAGAGGCTCTATTTTCATTGTCAACGGCTATAAATCCCATTGTATTAAGCAGGGTGACTATACTGCCTTATGACGTATCATGACGTAGTATGCAATTTTATTCAAAACCGAGCCATATCCATGTAGAAATAGGGTATATCTTTAATAATTGAGCAATTAGTGTTTATTGAAAATTGAGAAGACTTTTTTTTACTATGATCACGTACGGAATGAAAACAACATAGGCCTAATTACCAGGTTGTACAACCGTGCGCTAGAAAGCTAGACTATGTTGAACAAAATTAACATAAAATAGTTGTATCGTATATCTACCGTACAGCAACGTGTATAATGTGCGTCATTTTGAAAGTGTGCCTTGATTTGACACCAGTGTGTAGTTTGTCCCATTAGCATAAGCACTACAGTATAAGATGGTTGGATCTACACTATAGCCAGCAAAACCAACCATTTCATAGCAACTCCCGTCTTAATTGCCTCGGTCACTTAGAGCGCGTCGGAAGTTATCAATATAGTTAAGTAATCCACCAAATTCAACTTGTAACCTAAATTTCGACAACCCACACCAACTTCTAGGAAAGTTTTCTTATCAGCTAAGTGATTGTCAACCCAAGTTATGCGATAGTGCTAAGGTTAACTTGAAGGTCCGTACAACGCTGTTGGAAATAAATATAACTGACCTGGCACCTCCACTTATAGTTGAGTATAGAAAAAAAAACTTCTTGATCGGAAAGTTAGAATAAGGCACCTCCACATTGTGTTACATATCGAGAGGCAGTAAACAGGTTTGCCAATGGAATGTGTTCCTATATCTTGCCAGTGCTTCATAACGACCTCACCGACGTATAGTTGATATGAGAACACGAATAAGCGAGTGATATTGAAAAGGATTAAGTGGTGGAAGATGAAAGGACGTTTACAAAAACTCATGTCTACAGCCGGATTCGAACCCGCGCTCGTCTGGCTTCAGCATATCGTTTTTGTTTAATAACAACGTAATTATATGCATTGAACTTTCCTGTCTAAATATACCTAGTGATCACACCCATAATCAGGAATCATGATCAACAAAATGACCCCCCCCCCCCCCTTGACTCCAGTGATGTAATTAACGTCTCGTAACACGTCAATTTACTTATTATTTTATATTTTTGAACAAACATTTGTAGGCATGAAATAAAAATCTCTGGGTAAAATCGTATCCACTTCCGAGAATTATGCATCACTTCCGATTCCGTACTTTTTCCAAGTAACAAACTAAAATCTTTGTTGAATATTTCACTATCCCAATTCAGATTGTTTACATGAAAAGTGTGTAATTATTAGACGAGTTGTTAGCGAGGATTCAATTTGACATACTGAAAAAAATTGGTGTTAGTTTTTTGTTTTTTTGTTTTTTTTCCGACAGGTCAAACGACTACAGCTATCAACTACAAACTTTTTTTCAATATATTCCCTCATCTAACTTAGTTAGATTTGTGGCATTATGGGGTGATAACTTTTTTTTTACGAATTTTAGAAATTTCAAAAATACTCATTAGAATAACACGGCGGGAAAAAAATATTTTTATTTTCCAAAAAAATGAAATTTTGCATGAAGTAGGATTACATTTTGATACACATTTCTGGTAATTTTCAGCTTGATCGGGCCAGCCATTTTGAAGAAAAAACATAAAATGTGCTAAATTGGTACCACTCGAAGCAGTTTTTACCCATACTATTACTATCCGCTCGTCTAACAACGCAAATGGCGTGTTCCTAGTATTTGTTTGTCATTCATTCTATTTTCAAGTACACACATAGGCCTCTATATATATATATATATATATATATATATATATATATATATATATATATATATATATATATATATATATATATATATATATATATTATATTGTTGTTTCTGCCTAGCTAATTACTTTGGTTCGAGTTGTGCCCTTAGGCGTACTCCTGCATCGAGGGAATGTAGCGCCCTTATCGAATTGACGCGCGAGACGTCGTCACAACTAATTACGTTGTTAATTATGTTGATAAAATCTAATTAATCTCACGCCTAGCTGATCAAGGTCCTTGCACACATATACTTCGTCAAGTGATTAGGGAGTTGGTTTGGGAGTTAATCCGTGAGAAACGGTCATATAATTAAGTAAATTGAGTTCTAGACGGGAGTCGAAAATGTCCTATATCGATTTACAATCCACGGAAGCTGACGTTGATTTTTTGCTCGACTAACTCCTGAACATCAACTCTCTTTCCTCTCCCCCACTTCCCCTTCCCGTCCAACTCCTCCCCGACGGACCCGTCAAGACCTGACGCGTCATTGGGTATACTAATGATCAGTCTCAAGTTGTTTCTTATGTGAAGCACAACAATCCTGAGTACTGATTTCTACGTACTTACTTTAATATTTAATAGAATGTCTCTGTTCTCGAATATCTGTATATTCTGGATTCATTGTTTAGTAGTACAGATGCACTGGTAAAACACGAACACTAATTAAATGAAGACATACAATTGATTTTGGGACGCTCGTTATAGACTTATATTTCGCTTTGTAAGGATGATCAGGAAAGTGAGAAAATAGCAGGGTTTAATTATATTTTGGTGTAATAACGAGAAGGAAACATATATAAACATTGATCAGGATTAATCAAAAGATTTTGTAGCAATGGTGTGTATCTACTTATCTAGAAGACTTTTATTTACGATCTGTTGAATATTTTTGCGAAAAAATATATGAAAATAGCTACAGTTTTATATTTTCTCGAAACTGTAGGCCTACTTATTCAATTTTGATGGAACTTGTAAAGTAGATGGTCATTGTTGTCCTTGCAACATCTTGAAAAATGTCGAATGAATGTTTTTTCAATTTTTCCCCCTCCTTTTTTTTCGCCATTCTTATAGGTATTTTTCAAATTTCAATCATCAATTTCTCACAAATTTACTGGATCAATTGTTATCAAAAACCATATAAATAAGTTAGAAAATGAGTAATGTAGAAAATGTCCATGTGTATCGGTTTCACCTTCCGACCTTTGGACCGTCAAAAAACTTAACAAAGAGAGAAAGACCTGATTTGGAGAAATTTGATAACTTCGCTATCACTCATCCAAAACTTTTTATTATTATTATTAAATATCAAGTGGCATGAATCGGGTCAAAGTCTACTGATGACTTTCGACACGAATCAGGAGCTTTCCAGATCATTTGAAGTAGCTGATGAATGCTTTCGATAAGGCATCTTTAAGACATTTCTCATTTTCATTTCTAGTTTTAAGTATTTTCTATATTTGTATCATGTACAAATCTTTGAAAAAAATAAACATGAACATGAACATAGCTACCAAAAGTTCAGTGAACATGATGGGCTCTTCCTATTCAACATGATCAATCGAGTCACCATTTTGAAATATAAATTTAGATTTTCAAATCATTTTGAGATGAATAATTTTCAAATTAAGTGTACTTCACAATATTTCGTAGCGATGAATTCATGAAAATAGAAACTCTTCTTGATTTTTTCATAGACTGGTTCTGTTTCATCTAATGGCCGATATATAACACTTTCTGTTAGCCATCAAATATTCCTCGCTCGTCTGTGCACTCATAAATCACCGACTTCACACTATTTTATTTGTTCACCGGAAGATTTCCCAAATGATTTTCACGTGGCAACACTGTAGGCCAGCCTATATATGATACCAGGGACTACCATGAATTCCACCATTTTGATTTATATTAATTCATATGAATTTTACTGTTCGTAAGTCATGGCTGTTGAGTATGTTAAAGATTACTATTCACGTACGTAATGAATGTAGATGTTCTAATAATTATTGTGAATCGAATCGAACATTTTGGCAAATATATGTTTTTGTTTCTCTATATTGTATTGGGAGATGAATCTGAAATCGATCATAACATTAAGTTATGGATCGTATTGTAAACATTAAGTATACAGCTAATAGAATCATTTTTTAAATTTTCAAGAATATTAAATGGAATGGAATATATAAGCTCCGATTTGACAAAGATTGCTCTTTCTAATGATAATTTTAAATGATGTTCGTAATTGGAATTTTTATTTTTACCACATTCAGTTTTGTCAACCAATTAACTTATTATCTGAAAACTAATATTTCTCTCGTTATAAAGATCCAATAACATATTTTGCCGATGTTTGAAATAAAACTGTGTAACATGTTTTGATTGACTGTAGTACGAACTGCGTCTGGCAGCGTCTGACAATCTCAAGGAAAACTACACGACAGTCGTTATACACGTGAAAGACGTAAACGATAACCCTCCTGTGTTCGAACGGCCGACTTATCGGACGCAGATCACAGAAGAAGACGACAGAAATCTACCGAAACGTGTCCTGCAGGTCGAACATACATTTTATATAACAATTAGCCAAATGTTTTGCAGATGCAGCTCGCTCGCTATACTGTATTGTCTAGACAGCATGGATGTGCAGTATTTTTTTGGTTTCTCAAATATGCTTGTATTTAAGTTTGTTTTGCATGCCATTTTTTTCAGGACAAATTATATTCGTGATTTGTATGTATTGACTTCTGGCATGCTCTGTTTGATATTCGTAGGTAATTTTGATATATTATTTTCGGCCACAATTGAATATAATAGATGAATGAGATGAATTCAACTATCCAGGCTTGATGTTATTTGGAGATTATCTAATTAGATATCATTATATAAGAAAAGTTGTAGCCAAAATAATATTACAAATTTCCTGCTAATACATCACCGTCTACAGTTACTTCGATTTATATTGAGATATTTTTAAATGTACTTCTGTTAGTCGTTGAATTTGAACAAAAATAAACCGTGCAATTCAGTCGTCGATTCCAAACTCACATCTACAAAGCTCAAAGAAATCATTCTTCTGTGAATGTTGATTCAATTCAACATTCAGCAAAACAAGATTTAGATCAACTGAATTCAAACCTTTATTCAAACAAAATCTGCGAACATGTATTTTATTAAATTGATCTAGATTTATGACACACAATGAAAAGTGAAACGTCAAAAGAACGCCTTTAAAATCGACATTTAAAAAATATACTTATATATAAATCAAAGTTTCGCTGACACTTTTGTTTTCAGATCGCAGGAAAATGTACGTAAAACAAGATATAAAGCATGAACGTGCACCGAATAAATCTACACCCTTTATTTGATTATTTTGTTTGTTTGTTTTGCATGTTGCATCTCTCTTATTTTTGTTTTTTTGTTTTGTTGTTTTTGAAACTTTAGTACGAACTTACATTGGTTGCATCGGACAGTTTGAACGAGAATAAGACTACGGTTGTTATCCATATAAATGATGTGAATGATCTGCCCCCTGTATTCACGTACAACGGGGTAGATGACACATTCTATACAGCCCCCATGGAGGAGGAGTTTGCTGGACCTCATCCATTTCGGCTGCTCAAGGTAGGAATCACTCTGGCCCAATACTCAGAAGGAAATTATATTATAGGGTAAAAAGACAATGAGTGAAAATCAAGAGGTAAAGTCGAATCATTTTCCTAGTGTGCCAGATATACTAGTTGTATATATAAGTCTATATAGTGAACATTATATATAGATTTAATCGGATATTTTAGATAGAACTATAATTGGGACTATTTATGAAGAAAAACAAATCTTGTATATATGATAAGCAAGAGAATTATTTTGTGAAGACTTTTTCAAAGTGATCAAATTAAATGCACACTTCGTTTAAAATGATCATTTATATCAACTTCAATTTCTTAATATTGTTT
Source organism: Brachyptera putata (assembly GCA_907164805.1). Classification (NCBI taxonomy): domain Eukaryota; kingdom Metazoa; phylum Arthropoda; class Insecta; order Plecoptera; family Taeniopterygidae; genus Brachyptera; species Brachyptera putata. Next base: position 17,640,589 of record OU015464.1, read on the forward strand.
CGAAAATATTAGAAATAATGTAATTAAAAAAAGCTCATCACGATATGACTATATATTTAATTTAGTTTTTGCGTACTGTGACTATTGTCACTTTGATTGCTGATGACAATTGCGTTGTATTTGATTTATAATGAGTTTTACAAATGTCAAATACGAATGTCAAATACAATGTCAAATGTACATCACTTTACATCTCAATAATTTTCAATATATCTAAGAAGTCTACTTGACTAGATGTTCCACGTGGCTTAGCTCCCTCGTATCGACCTACAACTTGACCCTGTATTATATACCAACATTTCAAAATTTTCAATCTATAGTCGACAATAAAATACCCTCTAGCCATAGTACGTTCGTCCAAAAGTTGTATTGTTCATTTTTAAACAATGCTATACGTATTTTACATGCCCAATATGTTGGAAGCACGCTACATAGTCAGCTATAGTGTATATTGTACTTCTTTACGAAGTAAAATGGTTGTTGCTTTGATATTTTTTGCATGTTCGCCTGTAATTCAAGTTGATTATTATAATATAACACGTACATTTTGTTACAGCTCGCAACTTTTTTCAACAACTATATTATATTATAATGTATGCATCATCTATTTCTCATATCTCAAGTTAAACATCATTAAACAAAATCTTCTTAAAATAGTTTAAGAAAAGCACACGTATATTTTATATTCAAATCTTGGCTGATTACTTTCAAAAATGTAATCTTTTTATGCTTGCTAACATTACTTCATGGAAAGTTACATAACAGATCGTCATTCTCAACATTCTGAAACATATCATTCCAGTTCGTCAGACGGTTTAATGGAATAGTTCCGTTATAGAACACAGTCGAATGAGGTATTCATTCCTCAGGTTGCTACAATGTTCAACTCTGGTTTCTATCTAAGTGGTACAGATAACGATCGGATATCGATACTATACAGAGTGAGAGATTTGGGTTAATCTTGACTTGAATAGAGTCAAAAGAGTGAACTACACCTATAGCTCTGAATAAACACATATTGTTTTGGTTTAATGGCTTATGGAACTAATAGTAATGTAAATTTCATCATACTCAAATACTAATTATACGTTTAGGGCCTATATATATTTGAAAACCAAACACATTTAATAACTATTTATCATACAATTTCAATACGAATCTATGATTAAATTGAAATTCAATTTCACATTTCTTATATGAATATTAAATTGAATGTTGAATATGCTTGATAATTCCATGTGAATCCCCTGTGAGTTGCGAATAAGAAATATTAAGTTAGTTACAAATTGTTACATACAGTCAAACATCAAAGAATCGAAAATGTATTAAAAAACAATTTTATCAAAGTTTTCATAAACGGACGGAAATATATCTACTATTTATGTTTTGTAATATAATAATACACTTAATGTTTATTTGCAACAACAGTTTTCATTGTCTAGACTCAGGAGTCAGTATGTGGTACAGTATTTCTGTAAAAACAAAAAGATTTTCTTTATTTAAACTTCGAAGCGAAAAGCAGTCCAATCAATTAAATTACCACCACAATAAAACAGAGGGGTTTTACATGCAAAAAGCTTTTAGTCTACATTGGAAATCAATCTACGACGTAATCTCATTACCCATGCCATAATCCATACATGTGATTTTTTCTATATTTGCGATCACATAAACTGGCCAATTAAAAGCATTATTATGTTTCCAACAGACTGCGGTGTTGTAATGAACTTAAAACTGTCAGTGGGCTTATTACAATGTTTAACCAACGTACCAAAGTCATAGATTTTGTTTCAAATATTTTTACTATATTTTTCATATTTGGAACTCTCAAAAAATTCACACCAATTTCCATTGTATAAATACCTCGGTAAACACAAACAAACAAATTGTATTAGATAAGTTGGCTACTTTAATCTTCTCATCATGTGATAGACTCTTATTGGATATCTCAAAATCCCACGTGATAAACTGCTCACTTTGATTGGATGTGACGTTTTGTGACGTCAGTGGGCGCGGCAAATTACTAGTCTTTAGTTCTATCAGTTGAATATATATTAAATTTAATCTGAGAAAATACTTATGATATTATTTCGTTTGAAATGTATGTTACGTAATTGTTAGTAATATTTACCGTGGCCGTTGATTATTTATTTGCTTGAAGTACACACAACACAATGCTACACCATCAAAAACCTTCATTCTTCTCTTGTAGACATACATCAAAATTATCTTAGCGAAATATCAATTTTTCGATCATAACGAACATTATAAATTATCATCAGTGACAGCTAGAATTTCCGAGGTTATACAGCTAAAAAATCTTTTGAGGATTTTGTTTTTCCCGCTGAAATCCACCAGTGAACAATATTTTGTAAGTAATAAAATAATCTGTGTTCACGACTTTGATAATTGATAGTACAATATAATTATATTTCAATCATCAACTCTCATACTAACTTGAACACAATAGTTTTTTAGGTAGTGAAGGGACCTTATAATTCCACTTTATTATAATCCCCCTCAGGGAATCAATAACCTAATAATTGTATGTATTTATTGTTGATAAATCCAAATTTTTGTCCACATTGTGAGTCAATAATATACAACACTTGGAAATCAATGTGGGGGAGTCTATTGAAGCGTGCGTCGTGTGGATTTAGAGCGACAACCATTGACATAGCTTTAAAAGTCAAATATCACACCCCGAAAAGCAATTGGACCAGAAGAGAAACTGAGTTGTAGACTATATACTATAACCTCAGTACTAAAGGGAATTAACAATAATAACTAGACCGCGTATATACAGCATAGGTATACTGCGTGGTTGTGCTAGATATAAGCCCAGCTAATGAGTTTTCCAAACAATACGAATTATTACCGACGTGGTGGACGCGTTTATATACTGCGATTTATGAAAGATCGAAACTCCTGAACGCTAGGTATGATGAATAAGAGAGACTTCCGATTGGAACCGTTTTACCTTAGTTGAGGGTCGAAACACCCTGGTGTTAGAGGTGGTGGATAGGGAACACGGTCAATCGAAACCTTCGTAGGTGAATTGAGATGTTGTGTCGGTTGGCATTGGTGTATTTAGTTACACTGGACACGTGGTAGAGGACAATGTAATGTATTACAATATTGAAGTTTAAATTATTTGTGTAGAAAGCATTTGGACAACGAAACCGCCCTTGTTTTCAAACGTGGAAGTAGGCCTACTTGTGGCTTCTGAATTTCAATTTCATAGTTTTGTCGGCTCGAAACTCTCGAGTTACAATCATTATAATGTACATTGCTGTGGTACACAACCCGCAGCCCAACATCCCATATTTTTGTGGCCCGCCTGCTAAATGAAAAATTCTTGAAATATTCATAACATAGAGGTATCCCAATAATTTCACAGGGAATTGTTTCACCATTTTTGGCGCGCTTTTACATGTGTATTTTCTCTGAGAAATTAGTAATAAAATTAGAAGATACTGTGCACTTCTTCCTGCAAAAGGTTCAGTGTGACTGCCGTGTTCCTCGTGACAGTATTACTGGTTTTTGTTTGGTTGTTATAGATCAGGTTAGTCGAAAAATATGTTGATTTCAAATTCTTTTGGCAATATATTTCGCGAAGGCAACATGGCAGCTAATTGCCGATTGGCAGGACGGACTCAGTAATTCAAGTTTTCTATATTCATTCGACAATTAATTGACAGTTTAATTAAGTTCATGAGTGTATTCTATCTAGAAAAATGTAACTTTCTTATTTTATCAACTGTTATATTAGCTTGTTTCGTGAATTCTTTTTCCAAAATGAACGGCGAGTAAATCATAGTGAACCCAATGGTTAAATTGTACTGAACCAAGACTACGGGTTTCAATTAAATACCGATAACTGTTTTCCTTATGCAACGTGGAGAGTGACCAGAGTCATACCTAACTGGTCTAGCCTCAAGAGATTCATATAATTTTCCGGGGCACTTGTAACCTGTGTGGTCCGCGAACAAGTGCAGTTGTATCAAATTGCCCTTCTGATAAAAAGGTTGTGCATCATTGGTCTATTGGGAAGCGCAAAGATATCTATGTGGCAGTGCATCGTAACTTGGTGACCATGGTGACCATTTTTTAAAGGTACCAATCAAGCTTTCGGTATCACCCACATACTAAACTTTTTCATTAACTACAAGAATGCGTTTTGAGTGCTATTACGCCTAGTAGGAGAGACGACCAAAGTTTCGTACAGCTTCTCTGAAGTTGTGTGATATTATATTTGAATAAAGCCCTCCTCTCTCGTGTACACTATATTAATTATTTAAATGAAATGAGCTAGCTCTCAAAGATAAACAAAAAATGCTGTAAAAGTTTTTATTGAAAATTTCTGGAAAATTATTTCTGAGCTACTTATGAAATACTCACAAAAAAGTACCCAAACCAGACAAATAACGAAGCACATAACTTTTAATCGATAGACCGTTAAACTTTGTAGACTTGATTTAATATTCCAGAAGTTTTGTTTAAGTTTTGTTCCATAAATCGATTATAATCATAAAAATATGTAACTAAATTGACTAGTAGAATAGTGATACACTTTTTCTGTTTCTACCAGACCGATATGATATTCCGACCCATTTTTTTTTTTTTTTTTGTAACAAAAATGTAAATGTGTTGTTTGTACATAATATTGTCTCGCGGGACGTGCCGATCCAGTCACTAGCCACACATAAACACATAATACATTCTTCTCTGCAACACAAATCTCTCTCAGCCCACAGAAGACGCTATTTATATGCACTGAAACTATCCCCAAGATCAAAATTTTGATACATAGTCGTGAATCTAAAGTATCATAAAAATACTGGTACGCTGAATTCACAGACATGTTGTAAAACTGGGTGTATATATTATTCTATTGATGTACGAAAGTAAAAATATCCATGGAGTAAGGTCCTTGTTTTTGTGTATTTTCTTTGGATTTATTAGTTTAGTTTATTCGTTTCTCTTCGAAAGCTTTCAAAATGAGCTTATAATTTACAACATTCATATACTTAACGGTCTTCATTCATTAAAAGAACTCATAAGCTGGAAAAGTTTAAATATTATGAGTTGAACAAATACTTGTATAATAAACATCGTAAAAAACAAGTATGATTTTTGTCTAAAATTAATTTTCTTTGCGCAATTTACGAATTTCCCAACACTTTTGTGTCAGTAAGTTATATCACTTTTCTTTCGATGTACTTTTCACTACTTTTGAAGGTTAAATTTAACAGTTCATATTGCCATGACCATTTTTTATATGTATATATTCGAAAGTACTTACCTTTAACCTGACTGCCTGACACTCATGTGTTTGTGCTTTAACGCTTACAAAATGAAGTAGTTATCGTCATAAAACTTGAACGCGAATGTGTACATTCATTAAATAAAACCATTTACGTAGTGTCGGGTTGAAGCTGGAACTACCCTTAGCGACAGAATAATATGACATTACAATTCATAACGCAAGGTGCAACGCTCGCGACACGTACTTTCAGATTGAGATTTTAGAAAGTGAAAAACATTATATTAATTGTTATTGGTTAAGTTTAGACCTAAAAACTGACGCATGCGCATGCTGTGTTTATATAGAGCTTATATGTGAATCTGCTTCAAAGTGTCGTTATTCTATGTATAAAACTATATGAGTACTATATGAGTATGAGTATGAGTACGGTACCGTATATATAAGTATAATATTTTCTACTCTGATCTGAGTATAAGGACGCCAAATTGAATGAAAAATGAAGTTTGTGATTTTACTTCTGCAAGTTATGCAATATCAAAATACTAATTGTACTTAGACACACAAATCGTTTTCACTCACCACAAAACAGTATATTTTAAAACCATGAAATTCAAAGGCTTGATTTCATGATATGGGAAAATGTGTTTTGATTTGAGTTGTTAATTTTCGAGTTGTCAAGATGTGCTTGTGAATAGCATGCAATTTTACAAGTTTTTGTTACAATTTTTCATCTTATACCGTACAAAAGTTATCATCAAAGAACGATATTTTGTTCAAATCGAATCCCCAGCGCTTTCAAGTACTCTCATTAAATTTGACTTAGCATATTAAAAGTCGCGTTGCGTCTTGTGATTTTGATTTTGTGATGAAAAGGGAAAACTATAATCATGAATTCATTATTCTAAGTATGCCTATGTACTTATCGTCAAGAAGTATATTATAGGAGGCGAAACAATATTGGTTCAATTTTCTCGGAGCTATAGGTGCCGTGCTAAGCAGCAGTGAAACTAAAACTGGTAATATGTTTATAACCAGAAAGATAACGCATTGTTGTGTTGTGTTTCCATAGGTAACGGCTACAGACGGTGATAAGGATCGACCACAGAACATTGTTTATTTCCTCACTGGCCAGGGTATTGACCCTGATAATCCAGCTAATAGCAAGTTTGATATCAATCGAACAACTGGAGAGATATTCGTGCTCAAGGTAAGAACAGATTTTCTATCTTTTCAATATATTGGATTTTCGAGTTGTTCCTTAATTCCGTGTGCTTTTTCCCCTTTTTTTCCCTTCATCCCAATATATTTCCTAATCGATTAAAAGTTCCAATAGAATCTATTTCGGCCATTTATCCTTCAACGTATAGGAGAGGGTCAGAATTTGTATGTTACTTGTATTCCCAACACGTGAAAAATATATAGGAACAAATTAGAAAGCCTACTGTTCCTATTTTGGCCCTCCATTTCATTCATCACAATGATGAAGGTAGAAGTAGAATGTTTTAAATTATTTCCTTTACAGCTAAAAACAATTTCCATTAAATACAATTTAAATCTTCCTCTCTCTACGCTTCCCGTCACAATTTCATAAAATAAATACTTTTGTTGGAATTGTCTCTTTGTTTTAATCTCATCTAACCCTACTCAATTTTTTTTTCATCTACCACTCATTAACAGCGCACAATAAACGTGTTTTTTTTCATTCGTTTAAAATCAGACAAAATTATGGGCCCAACTTTGGTTTCTCTTTCATAATAATCTTTATTCGTAATTTCTTCTTTTCATTTGAACTGCATTTATAGTCAACTAATTCTTCTTCTTTCTTTCTACTAGTAATGGTTTGCTAATTTAGTAATGTAATGCTTCCTATCTACTACCACTCTTAGAGCGAATTGTTCGTGCCTTACTTAAATCCTAGAAAAAAACGTCGCAAAGACTGAAAATATCGATAGTAATATCAAACATAAAAACATAGTGAAGTAATTGTAATTGTATATTATGATTTCTTTCAAACTGGAATGAATCTACTCACTGACTGACTGATTCTACATATCGACGAAGTACAGAAGTGGCAAATATTTTTAGTACGCCCTCATTGGAAATCTTATATGATTACCTTCAGTCACAGATATATAGGCCTCAGATGACAAACGTATTGTTTGAACACCCCAGCCCTGCTACTTAATTCTTTAGGCTTATCATCCAACTTACGTACGTTAACGTTTCGAGCCCCATCTGTTAAACTCAGCAGGCGATGTTGCCAGTTGATACTATCAAGTGTAATTAGGTGGGCCGAACGAAGAGACGAGATGAGCCTTAGAAGTTGCGAATGAAGACTCACGTAATTAATTTTATAATGTTGGCACTGGGTTGGTACAACAGCTTTGCATGCTACATTAATTATCTGCCTGCCAAAATGTGTGCAGTGCGCCATCCATTTTTTTTCTGGAAACAACTATAAAAACAGACAATAGGAGATTTATTTATAAAAAGATGAAACTTTAAATTATATACTAAAGAGTTTCACACTATAATGACTGAGACATTGTAGTACTGTTATATTATTTACTTAATTATAGTCTCGGAGATGATTAATTCCTCCTTTTACCATTTAGCCAAGATGCTTTGTTTTACGACTGTAGCTCGTCAGATTATGAAACGTGCCCGCCCCCTTCACTCCGTCAGTCTTTTTTGCTGATGAAAAAAATGAACAAACAAAACGAAACTCGTGACAATGCATCTTTTACTTGACTTAAGAATAACGAATAGTTTGACCCAAATTATCTTCTTGTCTCGATTATGTGTCTTATCACCATAGAGCTGTCCGAATACAAAACCATCCTTCAATCTTTCAACAACTCTCTTTCGCTAACAAACCCTCCAAGCTACGGTATTGCTTTTTCACTTATTTTTATACGTAAACTAAAACTGACAAGTTGAGTTGTCACAAAATTGATTTCCTTTTTCTCTCTCTTTTTCATCCCCCTCTCCTCTCACTCATTTTGTCTCTTCCTTGCTATCTTGAGTTGGATACAAATCTAATTTAAAAGAGAAGACCTGATTGGTCAGCACTATCTCGTGTATAAATACATTTATTTTTCTACGAATTACACGTATTTTCTTTATTTCCCCCGCTAATAGGCCTACATCTGAAGGCATACTTGTCTCCCATTTCCACTCTTTTCTTTCGTGTCTCGTGGATTGTACAAATAGCGTTCGAACCAAGACAAAAAGTTACGTTATGCCCCCATGTGAGATTTCGTGTATATAGCTTAGAAGTAGGAATGTTGCGGATCCCTAGGGACGTATTATAAACTTATACTATTTGTTGAAATATGAGAAAGTGTCCGAAGAAATCATATCAGGAACTCGGTAAGAAGTTATAGGGAACGTGCCGCTGACCATATTGTGTTCAGTAGTTGCTACTTTTGTCCTGGAATTGCAATCAACTGAAAGCCATGGTTTCACACAACCCTCTCTTATTATTATTTCGAGACGAAGATTGTAATTATTATTCTGGCATCTATAAGAACCTACTCTAGTATTCGTGCGGTATGCACTGGAGGAAATTGCTTTGTTCAGTGTCCCGGTTAACATTAGCGTGAAGATGTATCTTTTTATTACGAGAGAGTCTTAGCAATTGCAAAACAAACTCGTTTGCGCGGTCTAGTTTTTGAGTGAAAACAATTCAGTAGTTTACGTGTGGAATACTGTTGAGTGAAAAATGTCAAAATGAAATCAAGATTTAAATTGGTTTTATCTTTAGTGAGAGGGGATTAAAAAATGTATTGAAACGGAGCTTAATGTAATCTAAATCTGCGTAACAATTTTACTCTCTGTAGATAACTGTGTAATAATTGTCAAACTTCGTGTTCTCATGCAAAGTGTGTTACAGTGATAATATCATTGAAGATAATCAGGAATCTTGTCACTTTCATAAATGAAATCGCGAGTCTCAGCATAATATTATTACTCTCCAAGTTGATCTTTCCAACTTCTAAAATCGTACTACACTGCCTCTTGTCTAACTGTCTAAATTTCTCCTCCAGTCAAGTGATCTAGATTTTAATTCTAGATCCTTTAGATGACAAGAGAAATGAGATATTCTTCACACAATCTACGTTTTCCTCTTGGCATTTGGACAAATTGTATAACATTAATCTAATTGATGATTGAACTTTCGTGTAATTCTCTCAAAGGCATGAATTGAAATTGATGAGTGACGCTTTTCTAACAAATTAATAGCGTATGTATGTTAACTTATGTTTGAAACGAGTCCATACAATCATCCTTTTGAACAAAGCTTATATATCTGATGGTTTTTCTTCCGTTTCACTTTTTCCTGGATTCGTGTAGTGTTTTATATCCTTAGAAGTGTTTCTTACCAACCCTTGAAAACGATGTCGTCTTCATTCACGTCGTGTTTTTCTGTTACTTCTCGTTCTGGCCTTCTGTCGTTAAGTTCGCAGAACATCAATGTACAAAGCGATGACGACACTCGGTGACTCGGAGAGGGAGAGAAAGGGTACAGGGGGAGTTGAGGAACAAACAGTGTACAAGACGACAACATCAATCTAAGTGAGAAAAAGGAATAGTAGTGGGAAAAAAATGTCAAAGAAGTTCAGTTGTATAGAGATAAATGTTTGCTGAGCTGAATGGATCATCTTTGACCCTGGTAAACATTGGCTTCCAATCTGGGATGAAGGACAAAACATAGCCTTTGAGTTTGACTCTCCTACGTTAACTCAATAAATGCGTATCAAAATAGACCAACATAGACAGTTTCTGACCCTTCTGAGGAGATTGTCAGTAGATTTGAATATATTTAGTGCTCTCCTGAAAGGAGAGATGAGCGTAAGATTAGTGTAATCTTATTTCAAAGAAGAGAGAATGTTATTTTTTTGATAATAGCTTAAAAATATATTCATCAAATTTCGTAATACCAATAGGTAGGCCCTACGAATAAAACTCTGGAATTCATATTGACCCACCTTTGTATTTATTAATATGTTAAGTGACTTTCTTATTTTATTCAAAATACCATATTTTCTGTGTCATCTATGATGGACAAATATGTGTATTTATCTTATTTAGAAAACAATAGTGAGTTCCAATTTGTATTGTTTTAGATTTTCTAGATTTTCAGCTTGAGTTTATAGATTTAAAGTTGTAACAGAGAGTGTCACTTTTCTACTTAAACCCTACTAAATTGTTCGCTAATTCACTGGAGTTTTCTACACTTTCATAAACTGATTAACTATGGCCATGGCAACTATTTCATGGATGAGAGCTATCTCATTGTTCCAAGTATGTGTCGTCTCGAGTCTAGACTAACCTCAACCCTTATGAGCCTACAGTGTAATCCCTAAGGGCTGCTGACACATTTCCGTGGTCAGCCCCCCCCCCCCCCCTTCCCCCCTTTCTAATATAATCGGAATCAAAGCAGTATGATTAACTGAACAAACATTTTACAATCCACATTATTCGTGTTATCTCTTCAATATGACAAAAGCTTATTAAAATTGCCATTTTAGTATAAGCTCTAGCTATTTTTGTATGCATTATCATTACAAAGTTTGTTTTTAGAAACGTTGTGATAGGGTTTGATTCATACATTATTTGTACAGTACGTTCATTTTAATAACTTTTAACAGTCATTAGCGTTTCATGTCACTATATTCAACCTACTTTTCACTGAAAAAAGTAGTGTCAAAATAACCTGGAAATTAAGCCTAATGGACGTAGACCGATGATCACCAACGATGTTGTTGGATCTAAACTTCATATTGTAGATAACCCTGGGAGAATAATACTGTTATCTTGAATGCAGTATAGATTTGATACGAGACCTAATATCAGTTTCGAATTTTTATATTTCAATGTTGAAATACTCTTTATATGCTATACCCATTTGAAGTTGTCCAAAATTGATATGACCGTATCTCAATGCGTATCAGTATGGTTTCTGTAGTGTTTTTATCTTTAGTTTCATCCACTTTTCTTCACCGTTCATAAGAACAAATGTTTTAATTCAAGAATATATGAGAAATTCCTTAACCAAATTATATTATGTCAAGTCAAGGCGAGTCCTAAGAAGCTTCATTGCATTGCCAATTACCCTGCGTTTGTCTCATGTCAGTGTGAAGCACTGCACTCTGTGTGCTTTAGTAAATATTCAACACTTTGCTAGCCTGCATACATTATTCACGTTGAACCCTGTCATACCATGTGCGCAAGCGCGTAGTTGCATATTGCAAGCAGGCTGCTCTGCATATTTCATGTACTACAGCAAACAGAATATCTTCGTGTTTGGAAATGCTGCTGCTGGCACTCGAAATAGTTCTGGAATGTGTTCTGCCCCTTTTGTAAAAACTTACATCTCAACCGAACTATTTGCCAACAATGTGACATGAACTGTGTAGGGCTAAGTGCAAAGTTTCTTCCGATTCATCAAATTCTCTCAGCAGTTATCTGAACTTTGTGGCAAACTGGCAAGTCATCTAGAATAGAGAAAGTATATAGAACGACTACTTGGGTATTTCACAATTCTTCTTCTTCGTTTTGTTGTTGTTGTTTACGAACATTTCGAAATTGATGCTGGCTAAGAAATAAACTCTTTCTGAGAAAATAAACGTCTGGAAAACCTTTGGTGTACATCTCAGGGGAGTTTACCGCGATTAAAAAACGGAATAGGAAAAGAGAAAAGCGCGATTTGATGCTATAGTTGCAGAGTAATCCTAAAAGGATTTATTTACTAAAGAAAAACAAAACAGTTTTACTTACCACGTCTTTGAAAAAAATCCGGTTTTCAGGCACATAAAATGTACTTTAAAAAATTTACTAATCCATTTTAAGCTCTAACATTATTGTCTAGATAATGTTTTTGGCTCTGTGTTAGCTATGAATGCGGCTCTTTTTTGCAGTCCGAAATAAAAGCACCCATCTCTGTCGTTGCCGCGAACATTACGTAACGTGTCACGTTCCCCTTACGCAGTTGGTTGATTAGTTTTGGTGTTTATCATGATTCATGTTACCCGCTGTCGGTAACGCATATCCTTCTCCACAATCACCTCTCCCCCCCTCCCCATTCATCTCGCGATGGCTGAGGTCATTGGTTTACATTTTCGACCAGCTAGGTGTCGATTTCCTGGTGTGGCAACACCAATCTATTTTCCTTGTGACCTAAATCCGGTCCGAAACATTACTTCTTTGTCGGTACTTTTCGGGACCTCCCTTTTTACTCTGCGCTTTTCGAGGCGAGTATTTGGGCGTTTGTCCTATGCCAATTGGCCCACTACAATCTGAGATCTCAGCAGGCCATATATATATATATATATATATATATATATATATATATATATATATATATATATATATATATATATATATATATATATATATATATATATATATATATATATTATACACAAACAAACAAATGACGATTATAATAATAGGATAAGAATAATTCCAAAAGACTCATTAGGGCTATCAGTGTACTGTACATTTTCTAAAATAATATGTCCGACTCAACTCAGTCCCTTTTATTTTTATTTACTCAAAAGACTAGTTTTTCCTGCTATTCACATTTATAATTCTTCCATAAACAGTTTTGTTTCAATGTGTATTTTTTCTGATTCCAGCCCCTGGACAGAGACCAGCCTAATGGCAGGCCGCAGTGGCGATTCACAGTGTTCGCACAGGACGAGGGTGGTGAGGGGCTGGTCGGTTACGCTGACGTGCAAGTCAATCTCAAGGATATCAATGACAATGCACCCATCTTCCCACAAGGCATCTACTTTGGCAACGTCACGGAAAACGGCACTGCAGGTAAGTTCCAGACGTGAACAACTGTATGAAATTTTCAGAATTGTAAAATTAGAGCAAAAAACTTTTTCATTCCAATACTTGCAATATAATGTAATACATTTTTCAATATAAGTTAGAAAACAATGAAAAAATTGAAATTTGAAAATGTTCAATTAGAGACAATTAATACATTTCGAAAATGTGTAGATCTTGAGATTAACATTTGATAGTTTGAGATCCTATTTTCTCAAGAAAATGACGGTATTAAAATTACAAAATAGGAATAGAAACTTTTTTCTCCTGTTACCTCATCTTATTTATATTTATTAAATGTCAAAATTAATATCTCTATTTCTTTTGATGAAACATACTCTCGTGAACCGTGATGTTTCTTTTCACCCAGGCATGGTTGTTATGACGATGACTGCTGTGGATTATGATGATCCGAGCGAAGGTACCAACGCTCGACTCATCTACTCAATCGAGAAGAACGTCATCGAAGAAGAAACAGGTTCACCGATCTTCGAAATAGAGCCTGAAACCGGTGTAATTAAAACAGCTGTCTGCTGTTTAGACAGAGAAAGAACGCCGGACTATTCGATACAAGTGGTAGCAATGGACGGGGGAGGGTTAAAAGGTAAAGAAAACTAAAAGCGCTATAACAGCTCAACTACTTGTTGTATGTAGTTATTTATTTTGGCTAATATTTGTATGATATAATATAATATGATGTAATATTATAGTAAATAAGTTATGTAACTATTGCACAAAGTAGGCGGGTTTCACTATTAAAAGTGGTCTTCCACCCAAACATCCAATTAACAATAAGTTAAATAAGTTGATAAATTAATAATCAATAATTGATAAAAATGCTGTGATGGTGAGGATATGACAGTGAAATGCAATGAGTGAAAGTAGTGATAAGGGTGAGAGGCAGTGTGACTGCCTTATCTTATTCATTATCAGTGTGATAATCGAATTAATATAATAGTTATAAGGCTAGGCATGATAAAATCAGTCCAGCAATATTTATGAGGACAACATCTATGTAATTCGACAGCGTCGATTCTTGTTCTTATGATATGCATTCTAATTGCAGGCACGGGTACGGCATCTATACGAGTTAAAGACATAAACGACATGCCACCGCAGTTCACGAAAGATGAATGGTTTACGGAAGTAGACGAAACGGACGGTGCTAATTTACCAGAAACGCCTATCCTTACTGTCACCGTTCATGACGAGGACGAAACAAATAAATTCCAATATAAGGTAACTAGAAAACAATTGTTTCTTTGACATAATAATTGGTATATTTCAACTAACCAAAATCTCAATGTTAGTCTACTTAGATGTAGTTATTACACCTCAAGTCAAGGCTTTATATCTTTATCATTCAAATGAAATTGCTTTAATATTCATTAATCTCACCTTGTCAAGCTTTGATCTCATAGCCTCCATTTTAATTGGCAGGTTATAGAAAACAGCGGCTATGGAGCGGACAAGTTCACCATGGTGCGCAACAATGACGGAACTGGATCGTTGAAGATTGTTCAACCGCTTGACTACGAAGATCAGCTTCAAAGCAATGGCTTCCGATTCAGAATACAAGTCAACGACAAGGTACGATAACATTAATTATGCAGTTTATAAGTTTTGGTGGAAGGGCCGGGTTTTAGCTGTCATTCAAATATTTTTTTAAATTACAGAAAGTGTTATTTGGATGAAAGTTTTGGATAATTCATGAACTTTTCTGTAAGAAAGAAATAATTATCATAGGTTGTACTTAATCAGCACTGGTAATTATTATTGCTAACTTCTATAAGGTACCGTACTTAAAAGCATAACAATGTTTATTTTGTCAATGTATCTTTTATTGAGTGACTTGAAATATTCTGATTGTGTTTTTGTTGTATTCATCATAGGGTGAGGATAATGATAACGACAAATACCACGTTGCTTACTCGTGGGTCGTTGTGAAACTGCGTGACATCAATGACAACAAGCCGCAGTTTGAACGACCCAACATTGAAGTGTCGGTGTACGAGAATGCGGAAGTGGGTAAAAGCCTCGAAACATTCAAGGCCACCGATCCAGACCAAGGAGGCAAAAGCAAGGTCAAATATGCTATCGATCGTACGTCGGATCGTAAACGGCAATTCTCGATAAATCAAGAGGGCACGGTTTCGATTCAACGTAATCTCGACAGAGAGGAAACTCCAAGACATCAAGTACGTGAATAAGAAAAGTTTTTTATTATCAACATTTTTTCACAATAATTTAATTAATTCTGAAGGTTTTAATTGCAAGCTTGTGTTTAAATTATACGTAGTCACTACCACTACTTAAATCCATAATGTTATACATAGCTTTATGAGAGTTTCGAAATAGTGGACGATCACAAAAACTGTTCTGTATTATTTCTTGAAAAGCTTCAAGACTATGTTCATGCTATAAAATCAAATGTAATGATTAAATGTGGTACCCACCACATATTATTTTTTTTTTTAAAACGGCCAAGGAGCTGTATTTTTACTAAAATATATATCGTACTTTACTAGCCTACCGTAGAGTATACTTGTAGCACCATACTAAACTTTGTACATGAAATTAAACTCAGAACATATTAAATTTAGTATACATAGTCACTGATACAATTAACTCAAATTCCGAGTGCATTGTTATCAGCTCCTTTGTTACTAGCTCATTGCATCCATCAACTCTTGCATACTGATAAGTCTTTGTTGAATTCGTCTTTGTTTGAAACAAAACCTGAAAGTTATAATAATTGCCCTCCTGTAATTTTCAACTGTTGAAGATTCCTCTATTATAGTTCTGTTTCAAACGTATACGTAGTGAGGTAGGCCTATCTTTTGCTCATCTTAATATAGCTTAAGGGTCTCGCTTAATAGTTCATAATAATATTAAATTATTAACGTTCGACACTTCATCTTTCAAATAATGCTGAGGAACATTCTATGTGAAGACTCAGACAGTGCAGCAACATTGTACATACTGTATACTTTAGAGGGTGCTAAAGATGGAAGTATTACTTGTAATTAATCTGTTATTTATAGTAGATGGCCACTGTATGACAAAATAAATTCAACGACATGTAAAAAACTATTCACGGTGAAAACGTACGAGGGTGTATGAATTTTTTAGATTAGTCTGAACTCACTTTTGCTTATTCATTTTTTATAGGCCCACCTTTTTTTTTTTGGATTGAATTTTTCATTTTCTCAAGAAAAATTGTTCATCATTTCTTCTATTCTTGTATATTTTCATATTAGGCTTACCTACTTTAAAAAATATTATGTTCATTTCAGTACTTTCTTTTCTAATTGTTGTCCCCCTTGATGAAACACACTGAAATGAAATATATTAATCCTACTGAATTTTTGACCAATTTTTAAACAACAATTTCAGTCTTCACTCCTTAGAAATGTGAAATAATTTTTAATTTATTTTAAAAGTTTCTCATATAACAGCAAACTCAACTTGATTGTAATACTTTGTTTTTCAGGTAAAAGTATTGGCTATCGACGACGGTGTACCTCCAAAGACTGCCACTGCTACGTTAACTGTGATAGTACAAGACATTAACGATAACGCACCGTCGTTCCTAAAAGATTACCGACCCGTTCTGCCTGAACACGTTCCGCCAAGGAAAGTGGTTGAGATTCTTGCCACAGACGACGACGATCGTTCAAAGAGTAACGGACCTCCATTCACGTTCAGGATGGATCCAAATGCTGACGACATCATCCGAGCATCGTTCAAAGTTGAACATGATCAAAGTGAGTGGCATTATACCTATCTCAACTTCTGAAAAATAAACACTGAACTTCATCCTTGAGTACGTAGTGACTAGAAAATGACATATTTTCCTGTGTATTTAAAGCTCACATCGTGTTCAATTTTTAGATGAGCGTAGCGAAGATTTTTATTTCATATAGGCCTACTGAAAAAATTTGGGCTTTGTTTTTATGTTTTTTTTTTTTTCATTGTATGCGGCATACAGGTCAGGAAAAAGGATCAATCAACTCGAAACTTTATTTTCAAATTGGTGTTATACTAGAATAGGTTGGGATTGTTTTTTAGAAAAATCGGCTGAACGTTTTTTTCGTAAAAAAATGCAAAGTATGGAAAATGGAATCCCCATTTATGGAATCCCCATGAGAATGAGCCGGAGGCGAAAAACTTGAAATACGAAAAATTTCCAGTAGCTCTAAAATTTCTACTGAATGTAGTAACAACCATCGTACATATTTTCTGCGATTTATAGAACAATCCAATGTGTAATAACAAAGAAAATGCCTTTCCAAAGTACTTTTTCCACATCAATAAAAGCAATTAAGAAAGCAATCGAGAAAAATTGAAGTACAGTAGAACCTCTTTAGTAAGTTTCTCTTTAGTACATTCTTTTAAAGGAACTTTTAAATGTGAGCAACAAGTGTCACCCATAAATGAAAACGATTAAAATCTGTGATGGGTATGAAGAAGGCACTGGTACCATTATTGGGAAACCAAGGTCCATATACCAACAGACAGCCGCGGTTTTTAAACCTTCGAAGTGATCCATGGCCTGTATACCCTATGTACATTAAGCTGACCAAATGTTCTTAATTCTACATTTCCATACTTCTAAGCTCATCTCACAATGCATATAAGGCGTTTTCCTGGTGATACTTTGTGATACTTTCAAGTAACTTTTTAGCTAATCTACTTGATAATTTTCCAATTTATTTCTTTGACCTTATTCAAATGTTGTTCTTTATCAATTACCAGTTCCATTTCTTTTCTATTAATTCTCACCAAAATACCTTATGAAATTGTCTCTTTGATTTTTTTTCTCTGATTCAGTCCCCGCAATATTGCACATATTTCTAAATGTGTTTTCCATATTCCAGAGGGAGCCAATGGTGATGGCATGGCTGTAGTTTCATCTCTGCGATCGTTTGACCGTGAACAACAGAAGGAATATCTCATTCCGATTGTAATAAAAGACTCCGGTAATCCTGCAATGTCAGGGACAAGTACGCTCACTGTTGTCATAGGCGACGTAAACGATAATAAAATGCAGCCAGGTTCCAAAGACATATTCGTATACAATTACATGGTACGTTTGCAATTGTAATAAATCTTATTTTATTAGTAAGCCTATAGGCCTAATCATAGTAAGATGCAATAATTTTAAATTGTTGAATTTGGATAAATATAGTTAGCTTTATCGTAACAGGTTTACGTAGTCATCGTCTTGATCAGTTTCAAAATTGATGCCATTTCACAAATAATTACCATTGTATCTAATGTTGAATATCTTGCATACTCTGATACCACTAAATGATTAGTTCTTTCACTGCTAGGATTTGTCTATCATTTGTATGTAACTATCTTGATAAAACTTGAAATCCACTAGAAAATTACTTTTTAGTTTTTACTCACAAAATTACTAATTACTGATTTGTCTCCCATTTCAGGGTCAAGCACCAGACACGGAAGTTGGTCGTGTTTACGTCTACGACCTTGATGACTGGGATCTTCCGGATAAAAAGTTCTACTGGGAAGGAACAGAACATCCAAAATTCAAACTCAACGAAGACTCTGGAATGGTCACAATGCGACACGGAACTCGGGATGGAAAGTAAGTGCTCCACAAAATTTATAATGTTGGTGTGAATTTTTGATCAGTTGAGATTTGAGAATTCTTCCTGGGTATTTCAAATGTTTATTACCTGTTGGTTAAAAATAAAATTAGATTTGATTACACAGGTTTTAATTTTCAAGTTCATGCTGAAGATTCAACTACAACAACACTAATTTTGTTAATCATTTCCTTTACAGATACAACCTCCGTTTCAAGGTTTACGATCGCAAGCACACGCAGACTGACGTGCCCGCCAATGTCACCGTTACCGTACGAGAGATCCCACATGAGGCTGTTATCAACTCTGGCTCAATCCGAGTTGCAGGACTTTCTGATGAGGACTTTATTCGAGTCTGGAACTACAGGGTAAGCATATACATAAGTTGAGTGGTCTACTGACTTACCGTTTTCCAGCTGAAATTTGTTAATTTTTCATTTTTTCTCGAGTCATTAAGACTATTGTACATACAAAATGTACAGTCCCTCTAATTATTTGAAGAGCAATGCAGCTTTAGTCCTAGATATTCA
Source organism: Brachyptera putata (assembly GCA_907164805.1). Lineage (NCBI taxonomy): Eukaryota > Metazoa > Arthropoda > Insecta > Plecoptera > Taeniopterygidae > Brachyptera > Brachyptera putata. Next base: position 17,659,845 of record OU015464.1, read on the forward strand.
CTATTATTTAAAAGACCGAGTCACTACTATTTTAGTATAAATTTCAGGGTCAATCTCAAAGTTTCTGTTTATCAGGCTAGTCTATATGATTTCTACTCTTCATACTGAATAATAGTGTTAATTTATATTACACTACTCGCAATCAAAATAAATAACCGTAATTACCTGTAACTATGTAGCAAGTAAATAATATTTTGTTTTCAGACGCAAAGTCTCCAGCGAAGCAAAGCAGATCGTCTACGAGACAAGTTAGCTGACTTACTCAACACTGAACGAGACAACGTCGACGTCTTCAGTGTACAACTCCGACGGAAACACCCGCCCGTCACCGACGTTCGTTTCTCCGCGCACGGTTCTCCATACTACAAGCCTGTCAGGCTCAACGGCCTAGTACTCATGCACCGAGAAGAGGTTAGTAACTATCTTTTTAAATATAACTCGCAGGTATAATTCAAATTTGGAGATGAAAAATTAATGTTACAAATAAGTTTAGTTCTTGCTTGCTCGTAATTAAAATGTTGACATCTCGTTCACGTCTATAATTTCCCGTGCTTAGATCGAGAAGGACGTTGGCATCAACATCACGATGGTCGGCATTGACGAGTGTATGTACGAGAACCAGATGTGCGAAGGCAGTTGTACCAACTTACTGGACATCAGCAATCTTCCGTACATGGTAAACGCCAACAAGACATCTCTGGTCGGAGTCAGAGTCGACGTCATCGCGGAGTGTACTTGCGGAGCGAGAAACTTCAGCAAGGGAGAGTCGTGCCGAACGAGTCCTTGTTATAATGGGGGTCGTTGCGTTGAGGGGAGATACGGGCTTAGGTAAGACTTGCTGATAGAGATTACAAAAACATATATTTTTTTTTAGAAAATTGGTATCAAGATTCCTTTTTTTTTCTAGTTGTGTTTGTCCGAGTGGCTACAATGGACCTCGGTGTCAGCAAACGGCTCGAAGTTTCCGAGGCAACGGTTGGGCATGGTATCCACCGCTCGACATGTGCGATAACTCTCACTTGAGTCTCGAGTTCATCACAAGGAAAGCCGACGGAATGTTGCTCTATAACGGACCAATTGTCCCGCCAGAGGCTGATGAAGCTCTAGTGTCAGGTAAAAACCTATATAATTATATACAGTAATAACTTCTGCATGTGACCCAAAATCTAAAAGCTATTATTATATAGGCTATTAGATGCGGTTATCCTCACAACATGACCTAGTGAAGGTTATATAATCTATCAATGTATAGCCTGTTCATGTATTCAATCAATTTTCACAGATTTCGTTTCGCTTGAGTTGGAAAGAGGAATGCCAAGATTATTAATCGACTTTGGATCCGGCACTCTTGAACTTCGTGTCAAGACAAAAAAGACACTTGATGATGGAGAATGGCATCGTATCGACGTCTTTTGGGATACAGAAGTAAGTTTTGTAAGTTTTTAGATAATAGGCTGAAGATCTATGATTATTAAGTATCAGTATCATCTCTTCTGCTTCCTGGTACCACCCAGTACCTTCATCAAAACTTTGTTTATAAACAATTATGATTTTTCTAGAATGTTCGTCTGGTCGTTGACTACTGTAAATCAGCAGAAGTAGCAGAATTGGAGGACGGAACTCCGCCAGAATTTGATGACTCGAGTTGCCAAGCTCGAGGGACGGTTCCACCATTCAACGAATATCTCAACGTCAACGCACCATTGCAGATCGGTGGGCTTTATGTCGACCAATTTGATCCAACGCACTATCATTGGCAATACATGCCAGTTGGAAAAGGATTTGATGGATGTATCAAAAACGTCTTTCACAATAGCAAGGTAAAAGCTGAATACTTCACAACTGTTACTAGTCTGTGCTATGATAGTTACGTCCTTTGCAGATAAATTACTCATGTTGTGCCTTTCTACCAGAGTTTTGTGCTGACAAAGTTGTCATGATTTTCAATAACTAAACAAATTTGGGGTAATGGCTCATTTTTGAAGCATTTAACTAGAACAGTAATATAAATGTGGGGACCATTTTATTTTCTATTTTCTATTCTGCGCCTAATATGTGCCCCAGTTGGTATATTTGTATAATTATAATAATTTTCTGAGAATTGCTCAATACCTGTGTTGGATGTAACAAAATTATTGTTTTCTCCAGTTGTACGACCTTGCCCACCCTGGCCTGTCACGCAACAGCGTAGCCGGATGCCCTCAGACCGAGGAGGTTTGTAACACGCAAGAGTCCACTTTCCGTTGCTGGGAGCACGGTATGTGTATCGGAAGTTTCTCGGAAGCTCGTTGTCAATGCAAACCCGGCTGGACCGGACCTGGATGCATCACCCCGACAATACCTACCACGTTCAAGCCGCAGTCGTACGTGAAATACGCCCTTTCATTCGAGCCAGATCGCTTCTCGACACAAGTACAACTCAGATTCAGGACGAGAGAAGAGTTCGGCGAACTGTTCAGAGTCAGCGATCAACACAATAGGGAATATGGTATTCTTGAGGTAAGACAAATTGACATTTATCTATAACAGTAAATAATGATGGAAAAAATCTTTTTGATTCAATTTGTTGTAGGCCCTAAATTAAAATATTATCAAATGTAAAATATTTTCAAAAAGTTTGAAATCAACATTTTGAATCATTGTTTTTCTAGAGTAAAACTTTGTACACATAAATTATAGGCTTGGTCATAATTAGTTGTATTCATTTCTTTTAGATCAAAGAAAGTCGTCTCCATTTCCGTTACAACCTAAACAGTTTGCGAACCGAGGAAAAAGATATCTGGCTGAGTGCGATAACTGTCGACGATGGCCAGTGGCACACTGCTAGGGTAAGTGGTCATAAAAACTAAAATGAACATTCAATCTCTACTTTGAATTTCAGTAATCTGTAATACCATATTAGCTATCACTATTGACATAGGAAGTCTCGTTGTCGTTAAACAGTTTCATCCGACAGCATAAACCATTGAATTCAAACTGCTGCCGCTGACTCACCTTGATCATTCGTACTGCACTTTCTGTAAAAATATGGCAGAGCGTTTGTATATGAACTCTTCTTTTATCTGCAGGTCTCGCGATACGGCTCGGCAGCTACGTTGGAGTTAGACGGAGGAGAAGGTCGACGGTACAATGAGACCTTCTTGTTCGAAGGACATCAATGGCTGTTAGTTGATAAACAAGAAGGTGTTTACGCGGGTGGTAAAGCCGAGTACACTGGTGTTCGAACATTTGAAGTTTATGCTGATTACCAAAAAGGTAAGACATCTCGCTCAAGTAATTGATTATTTCAGACTGACGAAAATGTCAAGATTATAATGATAAAAATTGTTTTTCATAATTCCTATATCATGATACGTTTGAGATCTTATTTTTTTGAGCCTAAATGACTTGTGTTTACTCCTGATTGTGAACATTATTTAAATTCACATTGCAGTGTGCTGTAGAACCGTATCATTGAATTTTTCTCACCTCAAGTGGTCAAATAGAATGGTCAAAATGTAATAATTATACAATTTTAATTTAGTAATTTACATTCAACAGTTATATTGCATGAGCATTAATTAATTGGATAAATAATAATATGTTTCTTGTGTTAGGGTGTCTTGACGATATCAGATTAGAAGGTAAACACCTTCCTCTGCCTCCCGCAATGAACGGAACACAGTGGGGGCAAGCAACAATGGCTCGCAATCTCGAGAGAAACTGCCCGTCCAATAAACCGTGCGCTAACGTCATTTGTCCCGATCCATTTGAGTGTGTCGATCTGTGGAATGAGTACGAGTGCACGTAAGTATTATTTACTATTCGTATTTATATTCAATTATCGTACTCTCTATATCAGTTAGTGTTGTCATTGATACGCAAACCTTTTTCAATTACTAGTGATGTTCTCTTATTAAGTTTTATAGTCTTCATGATCATTTCAGGGTTTTTTTACAAACAAATCTGTCATGGAACTAAATTCAGTACGTCAAACTCAAAAACTTTTAACTAGAATAATAATTGTGTTTATGCAAATTTGATTACCGTTGGCATATATATACACTGATTAGTGATTATGAACTTACAAGCATACTAACCACTTTTAGTCCGATAGTCAACTATGATCCTAAACTATCATGACTCATAATTAGAAGAAATATATACAGTAAACTCTCGTTAATTCAAATTTTGCTGTGATTCAATCAAAAGTTCCTGCCCCTACAGAGTTTTGACCCATGGGCTTCACTTCATGAATATTTAATAATAAGTATGTAATGATGAATGATGAATATTTCAATAATTCTCAAAAATTAGTTTTTTTTGCGTCCATTGAATTTGGAATTGAAGAGAGTTGACTGTATAATGTGTATATCAACATTGGACTTATTTCAAATTCTACGAATTGTGATATTGTTTTAGTAGAACTTTTGATGCATTTAATTAAAAGTTAAAACTAATAGATGCTAGGTTGATCTAGTTATTAATTATTCCTTTCATTTTTTTTTAAATTATCCATTGTCAAACTGAAGTATACCCCTCTTTGTACTACCCAAATAATAAAAAGGCAATACTGGTATCTCTGTCCCCACTTCTTCTTCCATAACTGCCAAGCCAATGCTCGTATCACTAATTTTAAAAACTCTTGAACTGTAGATGTGTGACTTTACTGACTTATTTTTTCTTCTTAACGGTTTGGACCTTGTGTCAAAACTCTTCTGTGTGTCTTTCAATCTAACAAATCTTAACAACTTTGCATGCAGCTGTGGTGAAGGGCGAATTATGTCACCCGATACGAAAGACTGCACAGACAAGAATGAGTGTCTGGACAGCCCGTGTTTGAACGGGGGCACATGTATCAACCAGGACCCGAGGCTTCGGTACCGATGTGCCTGCCCCGAGGGTTTCTGGGGCGAGAACTGTGAACTCGTGCAGGAAGGACAAACGCTCAAACTCAGTATGGGCGCTCTAGCCGCTATACTAGTGTGTCTTCTCATCATCCTTAGTAAGTCTGTGGCATGAATGAAGTGCTAGACTTTTAAAAAACATTTTAGCAAATGTTTGTAAAGTGGGAGGGTTTTCAGTCTATGTATTTCAGTATAATTGGTAACGATTCTCATCTTCTGATCATCTGTCGAACATGGTAAGTGGTACTGATCCAAGGATGACGGTGAATTTAGAAATGCGTCAATCTATTTCATTTTTTTTTAATATTTCAGTCACAATGACAGTGAAATTATTATTTTCAATTTGATGCGGTTGTATGAGCGTTCAATAATATTATTGTAATCAAATTATTGAAACGCGTGGGCCTGTCATGTGCTATACATACTTTTTATCAGTTTTGTTATTCATATAGTTTTTTAATTAATTATAAGTTCCCATTTTGATCAATAATGATGCATTACTAAATTTACCCATCTTTTTCAATCCTTCTATATTTTCATTTTACTATCCTTGCATCTCTTTACCATATTAATCAATATGGTGCTATGTTTTCTTTCTCTGTTATACTTTTGCATACTTTTGCTATACTTTCTTAGTTGCTTGTAAAAATGTAAAGAACGTTACAAAATATATTGGATATGTTTTTTATATTTCTGTTTCTGCTATCTACATACATGTATACATACTGGTTCATGTCATTATTCTTCCACTTATGTATCTTGCACATCTATGCACAAACATATGTACATTTGTAAGAATAAAAGCACCTGACACTGGATGATAGCTCCTTCCAAAGCAAGTTGAATAAATAACCATTTTCTATTATTTCTTCTTCTCCTCTCTTTGTTTGGCATGTTCTTAGTTCCTTGATCCACCTCCTTGTATGTTTCCCATTGAATGTGTAGTCGATGTTGTTAACGTTTGCAAAACTATATGGCATCAGCTGTCCCACTGGATTCCGACTTCACGACAGAGACTGTTTGAACGAAGACGAATGCGAATGGGAACCTTGCCTCAACGGTGGTTCGTGCGAAGACTACTGGGACGAACGTCACTACACGTGCCATTGTCCTGTCGGATTTACAGGACTTCACTGTGAATTAGAGCTGCTTGAGTCAGGAAACATCAAAGCATCCACAGATTTCATCATAGCCATCATTATTTGTCTAGTGCTTTTACTCAGTAAGTTTCCTTTTATTCTTATTTTTATTTATTCAAGCGTGAACCATTTCGTTGTGCTTATTGAAGTTCAGTCTGATCAAGTAGATACTTTACGTAGTATCGCGGTCTTTGGTAAGTACGTAGCTGATCACTACATATAATAGAATTGGGGTTATAAAACTACTGGTATACAGTTTCATTTTGTTACATTATTGCTATTTCCATTATTTACTTTTTTTTTGTGTAGTGACAGTCAATGGACTGGTTGTTCTACAGTGAATTAGTAAAGTTAGTAGATAACCAGATGATTCTATACATCTTGTGTCACAAGATTATTGTAAAGTGAAACTATATGCTGCTTTACATTCACTTACAACTTCTAAGAGTCAAGTATTTAAAAATTATAATGAAAAAAGGAAAACTCGAGATGATCAAAGGGAAGTGTCATTTTGATCGATAGAGTAATGGTTTAATAAAACTAGGCAAACGCAGGATGTGCGTTGTACGATGAGCGAGATGTCTATATAAAGTATAATCGAAAACTCTACAAACCTTGATCATTTGAAATGAACTTCATCCGATGTCAATGAATCTAGAAAGCCGTGACTTCGACAATGCAACATTTTTCAACTAATATTTCTACCGATTCCGATGAATAAAATATATTTATTATATCATTTTCTCCAAAACGGCTGGTCCGAATATCAAACCAAATTTTTATTCATGTATATTATTCTTGTGTTCACATTTGTACAAAATTTGAATCATATTGAAGAGATTTAATTTTTCAATTTTTTCCGTTCAGCCAAATCTTATGGGGTTTTTAAAAACTTCTAAATGATGTTTCTCAAAAATGGTCCAACCGATTAGACCTCAAAACTATACAGTTCTAAGTTGGATAAGTTTGCATATAAAAAAAAGTTTCATGTCGATCGGTCAAACCCTGCGATCTGTGCAGTGTTTACAAACAAACAAACAAGAGAAAAAAAAAAAACGCACAGACAAAGTTCCGTAAGAGTTCAGTGAAAATCTTCGCTACGCTCATCTAATAATAACTTGGTGGAAAATTGAAGCATTCTCAACAATATACTAAATGTATTATAGAATAAGCTATTATTGGCATATTTTGAAGATTTTTTCGAAGTTTCAACGTGTAGCCCTACTGAAGAAATTGCGTTGAAATACAATTATTTTCACTTAGTTTAACCAGACGCCTAATGGTTGAACATTCTTTCCACAGTTTTGGTACTCGTGTTTGTGGTATACAACCGGCGCCGTGAAGCGCACATCAAGTATCCCGGCCCAGATGATGACGTTCGGGAGAATATCATCAACTACGATGACGAAGGGGGCGGTGAAGATGACATGACTGCCTTCGACATCACTCCGTTACAGATTCCTATCGGAGGACCATTATCAGAGATGCCAGTCAAACTTCCTTGTAAGTCATTCATTTATCAATTAACTGTTATCTACGTACCATGAAAAAACCTGAATTGTTCTCAAATAATTATTATTATTCATTCATTTTACGGAACATTTGTTTCAAAAAGCAAAAAGTCCCTTGTGTTCCTATTTATGGAAATGATACAAGTCTTCTATAGGTTAGCTTATAGCTACCTTTATAAAGTACCAGACAAGTGGTACCTATTATGTATTGTATGAAAAATGCCATGGATTTTGTACCTACACAAGTTGAGAAAGAACATTTCTGCTAGAATTCCAGCTAAAGAAGATAATATTGACACCTAGATTCCACTTACGGTACTAGACCTGCCAGCAACATTAAGCAGTAATTATTCCATTTTTTAATTTTTTTAAAGTCTTGAAACTTAGATCAATTCTTGATTCTTGTTTAGTTAATCCACTGGGGCCGGAGCCGAACGTTGGTGTCTTTATTGAGGACCACAAGAAGCGTGCGGATGCGGATCCAAGTGCGCCACCTTTCGACGATCTTAGGAACTACGCTTACGAAGGTGGCGGTAGCACGGCTGGTTCCCTCTCTTCCCTCGCTTCAGGTAATAATAATACTAATACTACAGTGATTAGTACATAATACTTTCAATGTATCATACTGTTCGAATGTTATCACCGAAAATCTGATCGAAAATCAGATATTTTGCTGAATTGACTCCCATGCACTCTTAACTGACATTCCAACATGTGTGAAAGAAACTAACTCTTTGTGTGTTTGTTTTGTTTAGGCACGGACGACAATGAGCAAGATTTCGATCATCTTGGTGCTTGGGGCCCTCGTTTTGACAAGTTAGCCGACATGTATGGACAGGAAGACGGAGAAGAAAGTGAAGAAGAAGAGCAGTGAAGACTGCACAGTTAAATCTTTGAAACGTCCCTAGTTTACGTCTCCCCCCCCCCCAAAAAAAAGTTCTTACAAACACACGTACGACATGCGTAGTATATTCCTTATGTGTGTATGTGTTTTTTGTTTTAAATGAATAGGGAGAACAGTTTGCATTCCCTATAATGCGTATGTTGACTGAATTGTTAATTGGAAGCAGCAGACGATAACTACCTTAAAATAAGATGATCTCATTTACCTGGAAGGATGTGGTTTGATCCCTACTCTCTGGCAACCCCCCAACTTCCTTTAGCACCCACCGGCACCCTCCCCCCCTCCCCTCATCTCAGGTTATGCAGCGTATTCAATGACATTCACAAACCGATGCATTCGATAACATAATTGAATTGAAGACAGTGTGTGTTTGTTGGAAACACTTGAAACGACTCGAAAAGGAATGATGTTCGTTGTCAAGATATCGTTCTCTTTCAAACTAGAGACCAACCATGAGAATTCATCAATATAACCATCGCAGATCAAGATTTTATAAGATAGCGTTAATATTCTACTGATATAGCCTTTACACAAGAGATATTATTTGTTTCATAATCCAGATCTGCTGGTTTAGTTGCTGATATATTCATTAATAGTACATTATACCCTCAACAGTCTCTGGGCCTTAACATTGGGGTTGAAAGTAAAGGAATTAAGACTGTAAAGGCGCTTCACTAGCGTAGTGGAGTCACACTTGTCTTCTGAATGAAAGACAAGCACCTTGCCAATATTTATTATAATTAATTACGATGTCTTTAACCAGAGCAAGGCTAATAACTTGAATGTTATGTACATATAGCGGCTGAAGCATAGTTATCCCAAATACTCATAAAATCATCATAATGTAGAGAATAAATTATAATGTAAATAGATTGTGGATATTGTGTCGTAATATTTTAACGCATTTTGCACATCATGACTCATGAAAATACTTAATTTTTTACATCTCCCACTGTACTGATCAAACACATTTTACAAGAATGCACTGTAATGCATCGAGTCCACCAGCAAGTTTACATTATACCACCACGTTCTCTTAACTTGTTTTTAATCAGGACTTGAGCAGAGACCAGTGAGCATTGAGAACTTCTAAGTGAGTGTAAATTGGATTGTAACATTGAAGTCAGTGATCAGAGCTAATTGTTGTAGTAATAGAGCAACAATCGAGTCAGTGTGTGCAAGTCCTAATCAAAACTTGATTTAGTTTTGTCCTTATACCTAATTTAACATTGTCTAGTGCCAATTAAAGTAGATAGGTAGATAGGTAAAACAAACACGTATAAATTCACTTTAATGTGTCGCACTCATATATCAACTATTAGATTTAAGTCGTAAGTAATTTTAAGATATATTATACAGATACTTTTATTTATATTTCAATTTTAATTTCATGTATGTCGCATTTTAGGTTAGTGCTGTAATTATTTTGATTGATTGTTTGACCATTTATTTGTCTGTAAGAAAATGTGTGTTATGTATTCTTAATATGGTAGATTGTACTGTTGCAACTTGCAACATAATGAATGGATTAAGACTTGTTCATTTGTCTCTACATACTGAAGTTATTATGGTTCTGTATCCCTATCTACCCATGAATATTCTGTAGATTTTAAATAGGATTTGAATTTTGAAGTGATAGACTGAAAAGTACCCTATTTGAAAGTTGAAAGTATTGATAAATTTAAGTGACTGATATAGCCACTTACATTTTACTGATCATACAATCACTAGACTCTACACATTAAGAAAAATTTTATGTATGTGCAGACAAAGGAATCGAGACTTAATTTTGTATGATTGGTTTTTGTTGTTATGTATGAACACAAGCTGCTATAAAAGTTGCATTGACGAATTAATATGGCCTCAAATGCATACAATTGATTTGTTGCAAACTTTGCCTCCGATGTGTGGCAATAAGCTAGATATTTATTTCCAGCAATATGTCTCTACACTCAGCTGCCAGGTTATTTCAATTCTAATGCAGTCGTACAGTAGGGCCTACGTAATTATTTTGATTTGTAAAATTGCTTGAATAGTCAAGTTCAGTATTACGTACTTATATTTGTATGATTGAATAATAACCCTTATTGGGGCGAATGCCCATTTCCTTGCCATATTTGTTTAGAATTTAGACCAAATTCCAGTAGCATGATCAATATTTCAAACATTCCGTAAAGTGTTCGAATGCAATAGTTAATTCATAGCTGTAACATTCGGGGAAAATGAATTAGAAACGAGTGAATGTACTGTATCAACATTTTAGTTGATTACGTGTATAAATATAATGAACTGACTGATTGACTCAAACTTAGTCATCACTATTGAATATTAATACTACTTGAAATCAGTCAGTGAAAGACAGAATTGTGTGGATTGTGGAGTGATTTACATAGCAGCTGCAGAAATGTATTTTGAATAATCAACTAAACCAGTGGTACCCTTATATTATATATAGGGCCATTTTTTATTGTTAGTTATTATGTATTTATAATAGCACTGCCAAATCATTGTTTCAAAATCAAAACATAACTATTGCGAGCCCTATGATTTTATTCAGTGTATCCCATCAATCTCATAAAATTCATGCATGTTCTTTTCTTGAAACAAACAAGTCATATTACACAAAGATCATATAAACATGTGAATATGTTGTATATGGTTTATAAATAATCACATGAACTTCACACCCTACTGTTTATTCATTCTGTATTTGTTTTAACAGAATGTTGGTAATCACATTCTCCATATACTTCAATCAAACCACTGCCACTGATGAAAAGTGAATTACATACTTTTCGTGCAAAAAAAAATAGGTGACATTTTTATTTAGTTGATATAGCCTAGTATTGTAAAAGTTGTCAAGAATGACTATAGAATGAATGTAATTGTGTAATATTATATAACTATTTTGAGTTTCGAAGTCTTGAGTTGTCGACACTTTCATTGCTATTGTTTCGTTTGTGCGGCAATTTACAAACGCAAATGAAAGGGCAAAAAATGAATTTTGTACATTTTTAAAAAATCTTATCGAGATCTTCACCACACTACTCATTAAAAGTAAATTAGATATTTTCATCTAACAAAATATTATCTCTTTTCAGCAATCAGCAAAACATTGTACATTTAAATTAGTGATGGATAGCAAGTAGCACAAAATATAAAGTTATATTTTATTTCATTTCAATTTTCATGTACCATACCAATTGAATTATGAGAAATCTATCGACATTCACCTGAGTTTTGTGTGGTTATGTTTAGTTCCTCACTACGTTTAACAGATTTATCGTTTCTTTGAAAGATCTACTAAAATTAGAATTTTTAATCAGATAGCAGTGTTAATAATGAAATAGAATGATAATATTATGATGTTTCTTAATGAAGGCAGAATCCACTGTGATTTCAGTTGAAACTCTGTGTGTTTTTTGTATGTCCCAATGTTTGTATTTTTCAGCTGTGATTATCTAGCTGTTTTATTTCAAACCGAAATAAAATATTACAAATAAATCTTGTTTTTTTATTTGATTGGAAGGGGCAAGTCATAAACTCACCTAGCTTTATGAGAAAGTCCATGTCTTGTAGTCGGCCTGTATAATGCTCATGAATTGGTTAACTGTTAATGAGCTGATCAAGCTATCCTAACTCATTATTACTTTGTGTAAGAAAAACCAAGTTTATTTGCTTACTTTCCACTATCGTGATTGATTGGCCACTAAGGAGACTCCCAACGAGTGAGTCGAGTTGGTCAAAAATGATCCTGAGAAAATACATTCTCAGAATGGTTTATTTTCAAGCATTTTTTTTTCAAGTATAGTGTCTAAACAACTAGCTTTGCCACAAAGAGCAAATATATATTTCTTAGATACATGAATAAAGCTTGATGAAAAACCATTGCTGGTACGACGTATCAGCAATGGTTGTCGTGCGTCACTGTTTCGATCAAAACAACTTGGAAAGAGAACATTTTTGCCGTGTTTATATTGATAACTTTTAAACGATATCAGAGAAGGAACTATGCATTTTCTAAGTGATAAGTAGATAATGTAATCAGTATTCAACATTGATCTGGAAAAAATTGTGTGACAGAATCATTTATAGTCTCGAAAATGAGAAAAGTTTCAGTTTTATCAATCATGCTGATAGGGGACATTTTATTGAATTTTGAATATTCTTATTTTGGGAAGTAGGCCAGGTGAGGAACATTATTTTTTGGTTATCATAGTGTAGAAAGTAATTATTTATTATTATTCGAAATATAGTGATTTTGTATCACGCTTTGTTAAGAAACTTATGATTAAGATATGACAGATTCAAAACAGTCAAATTAGCAAATTTTACAAAATTGACAGTCAAATTTAGCATCTTGCTGCAATAAAAAGATCCAAATATGCAGTAAAGAATTATTTAAGAATTAAAGCAGCGTTCTCCTGTTGAAATAAGTATTATTCATTCATTCATTTTAAATCTGACAATTTAGCTAGGGTGGGTCATTGACGACGTTTTATTTAAATCTAGTAAATAGATAGGTACGAAATTTGCCGGCATATTTTATAATTTAGTGTGGGAACGGTCACGGCTTATAAATTATTGACGTGTGAAGTGGTGCTATCTAGTGGTAACGCTATGCGAACAAGTCAAAAACGCTGCAGTATCGTTGACTTCTCGTTTGCTTCACCGCGTATTGCCGGCTTCAGTGCCGATCAGTTTTAACTTTGTCAAAAAGTATTTGGAAAAACCTTCAAAATGGTAAGAATAAAAATACATCCAAGTTTGGTAAAGAGGTTGTTCAAAAGCATCAATTACTCGAAATGTTGATTGTGTAGTCCTACCTACCCAATGTAACATCATTTGTCAATATGTTTCAGACGATCAGCAAGAACAATAAAATGCTGCAGCACATCAATTACAGAGTCCGCATTATTCTACAGGACTCTCGTACATTTATCGGAACATTCAAAGGTATAGAGTGAATTGAGCGTATATCTCTGATCATAAACACCGTGAATAACATAGCCTTTTTACTATTGAACACAAGAAACATCGGTCAAGGCCTAAGCGTTGACATAACCTAACTTATATTTAACATGGAGCCATTTTTTGTTGCAGCTTTTGACAAACACATGAATCTAATATTGGGAGATTGTGAAGAATTCCGTAAAATCAAAGCTAAAAATACTAAGGCACCGGAGCGAGAAGAAAAAAGAGTTCTTGGGTTTGTTTTGCTGCGAGGAGAAAACATTGTGTCATTGACCGTTGAAGGACCTCCTCCCCCAGAGGAGGGTCTTCCTCGCGTCCCAATCCCTGGAGCAACTCCTGGTCCTGGCATGGGCCGAGCTGCTGGTCGTGGTATTCCAGCCGGAGCTGGTGGTGTACCTGCAGGTAGGGAATGCGAGGCCTAATTTGTGTCAAAAACAAATATGGCACCAAATTAATTCCGCACGCCTGATTGAATATTGGCTGACCTTATTCCCACGAACGTTCGTGCGGGTCGTGCCCACAGTATCCAAAACTACTTTTCCCACAAACTGTTTGTGCTAGCATGACTAACCAATACTATTCCAATGGTTTGTGGGAATAGACGTGGCCGCGCGGGTCGGCTATTCCCACGACCCGAAGGTTCGTGGGTTGGGTTGTGGGAATAGACCTTGGTTTAATAATTTAATAAAAAAAAAATGATTCCCTGTAGGCCCTACATTCATTTCCAGAATAGGGCTGTAATGTATTTTTAAATGACTGAGTTTCTTTGATGCATCAACAATGAACTGGTACCACACTCTACTTGTAACTTTTCATAATTTGCTGCATGACCAAATCTTCACATTGAAAATAGTCAACAATCTTCAGTAATTGATGTTTTTCAGAATTCAATTGCGCCAACTGCCATTACTGGTTTTTGATTGTTTAGATTACGTAGGTAAACTTCTGTTGGTAAAATGTTTTGTGAATATAAAATGACATTTAACTATGTAAACATGGAATTTCATGTATAATTTACTCATTTTAGAAATATATTGTTTGATCTTCTCTTGAAAACGGATATTTCCAAATATTATCATCTTATTTTTTTTCTAAAAAAGGCAAGTCCGGCATTGTACAGTTTTACCCAGAATATTATCCATACAAAACGGTAAACCTACTGGTACATGCTAGTATTTCGGCCTTTTATTGATTCATTTTGGTTTACAGGTTTGCAGGGCCCAGTCAGAGGAGTTGGTGGACCTTCACAACAAGTTATGACCCCTGGAGGTCGAGGTGGACCTCAAGTGTCAGCTCCTCCGCAGATGAGACCTCAACAGCAGGGACCACCACGGGGAATGCCTGGAGGACCACCCCCTGGCATGATGGGCCCACCACCCGGAATGATGGGTGAGTAGGCCAGAATTAGATGGGCGTATTATAGCATTCACTTAGTGGTGCCAGAAAAAGTAATGTGTGTTGGTAATTGTGATTTGTTTGATGTGCATGCTGTAAGCCTACAGATCAATAAAGATTCCACCAACTAGACCATGGATGTAAATTTTTTCCAGTTTTGCAACAAAATCGTGTAATTTGAGAACCATCCTTTATTTTTGATAATTGAAGTCATTCCGAATAAGCAATATTAAGTAATCTTCGAATCTTCGACAGATAATTTGAAGTAAGTTCATTCAATAAGTGCCAAATTAGTTGCATGGAGCTCTTTGTTCAAATGCTTATTACCAGGTATATTTATCTGATGTCATTTTGTAATTTTGGGATGAGCAACCAAAAACTCATTTTTCAGCTGTACCGGTAGGGCCTAAATGTCAAAATCAGGTTAATTAATTAGATTAGGCCTAGTTGCTGTTGGTAGTTTGTGTACACGGTATTCTCGTATTTTTGTACTTTGGCAAATTTTACAAATACCTGTGTCTGTGTTTACATAAAATTATAAATAATTATCATGTAAATTATGAATGTGAATTCTTATAATTCAATCATACCAATATTTTTCTCTAAATCAAATTCCTTGCACTCATAATATTACCCTACACTAGGTAATAATTTTAATTAATTCACTGTGAGTGTCAACATATAACACTTTTATATTGTTTGATGTCTGAATATGTGCTTTTAATTTATATTTCACCCTTACTGCGGACCGCTATAGAAACTAAAATCACTGTCAAACACGGGTTCAATTCCCGCATAAAGCATGGGCTATTCTAAATGTCTTTCAACTCATCATCAATGCAGTTTCATTATAATAATAATAATAATAATAATAATAATAATAATAATTCTTTTGACTATTAATCTTGTCACAAAAATATCAGTCACGTCACATAAAATATACATACATTACAATCGTATAATAATTAACTATTATATTTTAAAACACATAAGGCTATAAGTAAAGACATTTAAAGAGTAGTATTTTTACAGTCAAGAATAAAATTGGAAATAGAATAATAACATTTGTTTTGAAGAAACGTTTTTAAATTTATTTTAAACTTGTTTACGCTAACATTTTTATATTCTTTAATTTTACTAGGTAGAGAGTTGAACAGTTTATAACCTGAGTAGTTAGGACCATTCTCAAACATGGCTAATCTACGGTATGATTTAATTTAATAAAATTATTTCTCTCTCTTGTCATATATTCATGATTCCTCTCATTTGTTACAGAAACTTGTTTGGTATTCACTACATATATTATAATGACACTAAAAATATATAAACATGGAAGAGGAAGAATATTAAATTTTTTAAAAAGATTCACACACGAATCTTTGTAAAACATGTCAGCTGTGGTAGGATTAAAACTTACATTTGCGAGACTTCTTACAGCTCTTTTCTGTAGAATAAATATCTTTTTGGCATGACTAGATTGTCCCCATAGTATAATGCCATAGTTAAGCCGAGATTGAATATATGAAGAATATACCAACTTAGCAATATCTGTGTTACATAGATCTAGGATTCTTTTAATAAGAAAGCAACCTGCAGCTCTCACGTCCCCTCACGTGGTCATTCCTCACGTGGTCATTCAGCCTCAACACCCGGTCGTTGAGCAAACGATGATACAAGCATTGCCGGTCGTTCTGTTTCCATATACTCAATGTTTGCTTCTCTTCGTTGTAACAGGAATGCCCCCAGGAATGGCGATGGGTCGAGGAGGTCCAATGGGGCCCCCTGGAATGCGAGGACCCCCTCCAGGATTGATGAGAGGAGGTGAGCGCATATCTTTTTGTATTCGATGTTAGTGACTGTTTAGGGAGTAAACTGGCGCAGGTAGATCAGTGCTAATAGGCGTCTCAATGTGACCTGGTCGATGAGGGCAGATCGAACCCCAGTTCGATCTCCCTCATTGTCAATCTTTACAGAGATTTTCTGTGATTTTCCTCTGTAGCCTAGGCAAAAAGCTGGGATGGGTCATCATACTATATAAGCCATAACCGTATATCTTCCTTCCATAACCTACAAAAAATCTTATCCCATCATTTCATTAACTAGGAAAACGCCTTGTGCATTGTGAGTTGAGCTTAGAAGTATAGAAATTTAGAATTAAGAACATTTGGTCAGTTCAATGTACATAGGGTATGGATCACTTCAAAGGTTTAAAAACTGCGGCTGTCTGTTGGTATATGGATCTTGGTTTCCCAACAATGGCACCAGTGCCTTCTCCATATCCATCACAGACTTGAATCGTTTTAATTTATTGGTGACACTTGTTGCTCACATTTAATAGTTCCTTTAATTGCTTTCTTTTGCTTTTATTGATGTGGAAAAAGTACTTTGAAAATGCATTTTCTTCGTTATTACACATTGGATTGTTCTATAAATCGCTGAAAATGTGTACGATGGTTGTCATTACATTCACTAGAAATTTGAGAGCTTTTGGAAATTTTTGGTTTTCCAAGTATTTCAAGTAAGGCTTATTCTTATGGGAACCTTCCATACTTTGCAAAAAAAATCCTGAAAAACCGTTCAACCGATTTTTCTGAAAAACAATCCCAACCTATTCTGACCAATTTGAAAAAAAGTTTCGAGTCGATTGACCCTTTTTCCTGGCCTGTATTCCGCGTACAAAATTACACACACAAAAAAAGAAACGAAGCCCAATTTTTTCAGTATATGAAATGAAAATCTTCGCTACGCTCATCTAAGCACTTACCCGATGCCAATATAACTTGGTTATCGTCATATCAGTGCGTCGTTGAACAGGCTAAATAGGCTAAATTATACAAATGTATGCAGTAATTTACATCCATTGAGTGGTCAAACAATTAAATCACATATTTTACAATGATTTGTTGGCCAACACCATCTACTTGGTCAGTCGATAATCTGTTCAGTTGCAGGGCTTGGAATACTTTTTTTTTGTCGCTTCAATCTTGTATGAGACCCCCGCTTGTTGGTCTGCGGGAGTGTCGGATTCTTACCGACTAAAACCCCTCCTCACTTCTGTCACCACCCTGGGACCATTTTCGTATTACTTCTGGGTGGTGACGAGTGTAGCCTCTCTGGAATACTAGACCCTACACTATGCCTACACTTGTTTTCATACGTATGTCAGTTACGGTAATTGTCTTTATGATGAATTTTAATATGGCTTGAGCATGTGACCAATGTGACCGCACACTGATTTTGTTGCGTCCATGTCTTGTATTTTTGTAGCGAAAGTATTAATATTTTTAATATTTATGTACACCGTTATCCAAATAACCTAGGTATTTGTGGGTTCGTTAAGCAAACTATAATAATTGGATGAGTATAAGCAAGACTCAATTTTACCATAGGGCCCACTTGAAAACATGAAAGTTGTTTTTTCTCGCTCCACTGATCAAACGGAATTGAGAATGTTGATGAACCTTGGTGTGCACATATGTCTTCATCTAGCTGTTACCCACACAACAAGTCCAAACAACTTCACACATGCTTGTTAGCCCTCACTAATTAACGTGCACAGGAAAATATAAAAAAGGATTTTCTTAGAACAACTTTTTTTACTGCACATTAACATTTAAGAAAGAAGCACATTAGGCCTATGCCGCACTACAAAGTATAAATGTTCAACTACATCGGTGTTGCCATTATGGAGAAAATAGTTCAATATGTGTTTTCCTAAATAATTATAGACCTAATCATATCACGGTACTTTCATTTGTAGATATTTTTGTAAACATTTGCTTTAGAATGTCATATTTTTTCTTTAAATTCCGTCAATAATGCAAACTTTTCGTGTAGGATTGTACGTTCAAAATTGAATATATTTCATTTTGAGTTCATTCTTACTTCTCGATCTAGTTCCAGAGACAAATGTGAGAGAGTTCTATTATATAGTTTTGGACCGTACCGGTATAGCTATTATTTGAAAACTAGTAAATATATTATGTTCACTGTAAGAACTTATACTCTGTGGTATTTTATTGTTGTCGTTTTTATGTTTCAGGCCCACCACGTCCCTACTGAATATCCTGTGTGAATCCGACGAGAATATAAAACTATTTTTCCCTTGTATGTTTAATATTAAGTGACAATTATTTACATATTTGTATCAGCCATTTACCCTCTTATTACCAACACTACTTACTGTATGTGTACGGCATTGTATATGCATATTCAAATATACATAGGCCTCCTGTGGCTACTAAGTCAGATTCATGCAGTTTGTTAACCCTTCCAATTTTCTTAAACATGTATTAGACTACACAAATTGGAAAGTTTTCACTTGACGGCCACTTGATGGTTGATCCACTAAAAGAATTTGTTGGGGGTAGCAAACATGGAAAGAAATTCAACCATATTTCTGAGCTTTGAGAGTGTTAGGCCTATCTGCCATTATTTCAAAAATGAATAGGCCTAATAATTTATAAAAGAAATGTTCAACTACTTGGGTAATTTTAATTTTAATCAGACAAAGAAATCAAAAAGCCTTCAACCATGAACATTTTGTTGAAATAATACTGAAAATATACTGAGAAGTACTCTGGGGGTACTTCCAGTACTCCAGTCAATCCAAGTTTTAGCCTCAAATAAATTGTAGCTCAATTTTTTCCATGTATATTGATTGCCTTGGTATTATCAATTTCGGTTTTAATCGCATTTTCATGACAAATCTGTGTAATTTTTTTTGGTCAATGTTTATAATTTTCGTACCCACTACGGTATTTACTTTTTAAATCATTAAAATATGGTTCTACGCAACATGAAGGAAAATCAGAACAATCAAATGAAAATTGCAGATACAATTCAACAAGAGATGATATAAAATATTGTATGGAATTGTATGAAAATTGTATTCTAATCGAGGTGTGTGAAAATTACAATTTAATTTATTGGGGCACTTCAATATCAATATGGTTCATTTTCTAGTTTATATTTGATTGCCTTAGTGACAGTAACTGAACTGAAAAAAATGTGCTTGAAGCCAAGCTGCCACTTTGTTTTTAATCATTTTTCTATCAAAAACTAATTTGAATTTTCTTGACCAGTTTTCAGTGTTTTTTCCCCACGTTCTAGTTTAAAATCATGAGAAATAGCACACACAAAATTGATATCACATGGATGAAACTTGCTATGAATTTGTGATTAAATTAGAATTAAATACAAATTTGATCAAATTATTGCCACTAAGCTAGATCTTGAATTAATTCAAAAAATTGCATTCATTTTTGGGTTACAGTAATACCAACAAAATAATAAAGATGAAGAAATGTAGGCCTAATAGCAGTAAACCACCTACCGGTATTTACAAACCGGCTGGTATATTTGAGGAAAGGGATAATGATGCTTTCCAACTTGTCTTTTGGTTCTTCCAATTGATCCTGCATTTTCAACATTGTTTCTGAAATAATGTTAAGTGTAATACAGCTGCCACAGGCGTGTACAGGCGAAGTGGCTATTCGCCGGACAGGAAGTAGGTTTTAGACTAGTTTTAATTTAGATGGAATTAGTTTAGGTTGTTGGTTCTGTTGAGTTGGCTTAGGTAAGGTTAGTTTGGATAGGTACACTTGATTAGAATTAATTTAGGGTGAGCGCAACAACAACAGCCGCATGTTGTGACATTACACCAATGGTATGGTGAATAGAGGCTACCGTGCACAGGAAACATCAATGGGCCATAAACGGCCAGGGTACGGCCCATTGTGAAAAATTAAAAAAAAGTTCTAGCAAATACATTTTATTTATTCATTCTATTTATTATTCACTGTCACGTGGCTAAAACTATGCTAGAATTGAAGATAAAGTTAGATGATTAGATTACAGTTTTTAATTATTAAATAGGCCTATACAGAACAAAGTAGGCCTAAATAGTGAAAATTAAAATTATATACACTGAATGCTAAAGAAAGAAGGGATCAAGGTTGAGTTGAAGTTGAAGCTAGAAAGTCAAGGACTTCTGATAATCTCATGCTATAGAAGGCAATTTAGGCAAAGTATGCCTTTACACCAAAGCTTTACACGCTAGGTGGAATATCAGGTTTATAAACTTATATCATTTGTGCATTGTTTCTTCACTGTGTGCACTTTATTAGTGGAGAAATGAACAAAAATATAGGCCGAAAACATGGTTATAGAATAATGTACACTAATATTCAAACAGTCCATTAATAGTGGCAGACCTGTCGAATTTATTTGCCATTCTATTTGAACTTCGAACGAAGGTCACAATATAGCTGTACTTTAGATGTAATTAATATCATTATTTTAGGGGAAGAAAAGCTATATTTAAAAAAAAAATGAAGATGTGGGCCTAAATAATTTTTCAGTTCTCTTTCAAGCTGAATAAATCTCTAATCTGAAATTTTGTAAAATTAGTTAGCTCGTGGGTCAACGTGTTAATTATCAGCGTTAACAAGGGCTATAAAGCTTACTTAAATTTTTGGTGTTTGTTGAATATAACCTAAAGCTAACAAAGTTATCGAAACTAAGACAAAAAATACCACTTCGGAAAAATAATTTCTCCAAAGTTCGCCCTTTCGTCATGTCGTAGGTCCCGCAGCAGACATGATTGAAAGGTAGAGGGCGGTGAATCTTGGTTTACGCCTGAGGCACTTTCGAGAGATTGGTATCCCAAGGCACACGTTGAAGGTAATTTTTATTTTTATTCATCAAAATATGCTTTAGGCGAATCCTTTTACCGGATTAATTACTCAATTTACTTGTTACGATTGAATTCCAGGCCAATACTTATTTTCTAAAGAAGTAGGCACATTAAAACTTGCAAAATCAGCCTCCTGCTTAGTTTGGACGGAAATAAATCCAGGCCTCCAGGACCACGTTGTGCCGGAACTTATTTCTTCATTTAATTGGAATTATATAATTGAATTCAAGTTCAATACTCATTTTTATCATGAAGAACTATTGTAAAAGCCAAAATATAGCCTCAGCTTAGTTCGTTCTCTAAGAATATTGACTTAGGGGCATATTTTGAGTAGGGCGTAGGCTTAGACCTAGCCCCTTCGAAGCCTAGTCCTACAGGTAGTGCCCCAAACAGTGGGCAATGAGCTATTATAGATCACAGTGGGTAATCAGAACATTCAATCAAGTGGTGTAGCTAAGCTATGATTCTACAATGTCCACTTTTTCCAGGTTAATGTTGACTTTGGCCACACCAGGAATTCGCAACACACATAGAACAAATAGAGATAGTGGGACTGATGACGAAGCTTGCGCACCCCTCCCATGCAGGAAGTAACCAAGATTCACAACCTATGTTTGAAGAAGTTATACAAGCACAGCTGTTATGAATATATCAGCATCAGTCTAATTCAAGTAAGTTCAAGAATAGAGAGCGGTAACTTAGTGTAGGGCCTACTGGTAAGGTCGATGCGGTAATGTTTAGGCCTATAGTTATTAGATGAGCGTACCCTAGCGAAGATTTTCATTCCATATATCGAAAAAATTTGGGCTTCGTTTCTATGTTGTTTTTTTATTTTTTTATTTTTTTTGTGAAATTTTGTACGCAGCATACAGGTCAGGAAAAAGTTTCAATCAACTCGAAACTTTCTTTTCAAATTGGTGTTATACCAGAATAGGTTGGGATTGTTTTTCAGAAAAATCGGTCAAATGGTTTTTCCGGATAAAATTTGGAAAGTATGGAAATTCCCCATAAGAATAGGCCAGGGTGCCTAGTCTCGAATCCATTCCGCGGTGGAATTGCCTTACTTTCACCATGATTTCACGATAAACACGCGGAATGCAAGTCTCGAAACAAATCCACGCGGCAGTGCTCACTTCCACCGGGTGGAAATGTTTTCTAGGCATTTGGTTTGTGAATTTGAATTTCACCGGTGAAAGAGTGAAGCGCGTCGCACGGCGTATAGTCGAACCTCTGAACTGTCAGATCGCAAAAGAATAAAAATGGACGCACTCTGGATGAAAATAAATTGATTGACAGACGAGTTATTAGATAAGAAAGAATTTCTGTATTGTTTTGATACCTTTGATTTATAGGAACAACGATATGATGATTCATATCGTCTACTAAAGACGTAAATTCGGAATATTGTGTAAAACAATGTGTGACAGGCATCTCTTCCAACACCGTACACCTAGGCCTAGCATAGACTTTATCCGTAGAGCATAAATTGTAAGTTATGATGAATCATTTGCCTTTTGAAACAAAGCCTACGTTGAATTAGAATCATTAGTCAATAAACCTATGTTTACTATTCTGTTGTGCAGATCTGTGCCCTATGCTAAGTCATTAAATTCTAAGTCTAGGCCAATTCCTTGGCGGAAAACAGGGCTGCCTTTTCACAATCCCATGTAGGACCAAACGCACTTGGCCTAGCTAAACTCTCTTCATTATTTGCAAAATGAACAGTGGATAGTTTTTTCTGTGAAGAAAATATAGTATAAACCTTCCCTCTACTTGTATAAAGAAGAAAGTTAGCTAAATACAATGAATAAAACAATATTCTAGCACAACAAACCCCAACCATTGAGATTACAATCTCAATGCCCTAACTAATTCACTTACGCCTACAGCAATATTACCTTCTATTAGGATTGAATATTTTGGAAAATACGTTAGAATATGGGAAAGTTATCAATAACCGTAGCTAGATTCGATCTGGCTACCTTTAGGCCCAACACAACGTTTCTTACATCCCAGCTATTGAGACACTGCAGTTGGTGAGCTATAATTAAGTCACATAATAGGCAAGAAATGCGAGCAGTTTGGGTCCATGAGAATGAATTTAGTACACATTCATATCTTAATGAGGGAATTTATATTATTTATACTACGTATATTATAATAGGCCTACTTAGTTCCGTATTGAATCTTTCTCAGTTATGGCTTAGGCCTAGGCCCTACACAGGTTTGTCAAGCCGCGGCAGGCCTGTCATTCAATCCATTTGACATAACCTCAAAGCTTGGGCAGAGACAAATTGGCAATCGTTTGGAAATATAATTATTCTTTATCTCAAGATGACGGTATTTGTTCGAATTCATGACGTCACACATAACGTCATGATTTTAAAGAGCTCTTCTTGGTTGGAGTTACTTGGCAATTTTGTTGCTGTGTGAAATCAGTTGAAAGCAATCCACCGGGCCCGCTTTTCGTTCGAGACTAGAGCAAATCACGAAAACAAAACCACCGCGGAATTGGTACGTGGAAATTTTCAATTCCGCGTGTTTTTGGTGGAAGTTCGAGACTAGGCACCCAGGGGAGAAATACTTGGAAAACAAAAATTTTCCAAAAGCTCTCAAATTTATACTGAATGTGGAAAGAGCTATCATACATATTTTAAGCGATTTATGGAACAATCGGATGTGAAATAACGAAGAAACCGCATTTTCAAAGTACTTTTTCACACATCAATAAAAGCAAGAAAGCAATTAAGGAACTATTAAATGTGAGCAACAAGTGTCACCAATAAATTAAAACGATCAAAATCTCTGCTAGATATACAGAAGGCACTGGTACCATTGTTGGAAAACCAAGGTCCATATACCAACAGACAGCCACGGTTTTTGGACCTTTGAAGTGACCCATGGCCTGTATATGTACATTGAGCTGACCAAATGTTCTTAATTCAACATTTCCATACTTCTAAGCTCATCTCACAACGCGCATACGGCGTTTTCCTAGTTTATTACTAGGCCTATAGTGCAATAATGTCCCTATACCAATTATTTGAATGTAGTGACGCCTCTTAGGTCCTTGCCACCCTGAGGCTACATTTGAAAGAATAATAATGCTGTTATTCCCCCCACTTCGAGAGGAAACTACCGTAGATATCGTCATCTCAGTTTCAGAAGTTATTCATTATTTATTTATTTGTCATCCAGGACTCGCCCCCTTTTCAAAGACATGGCAACTATAAGCATTACTGTACTAATTCTGTATCAAAACATTGAAAGAATCATGTATTGTCTTTGTCGTGGTTCAGACAAGGGGGCGGGTCCTGGAGGACATTTTAATAAATTGAAATTTCTTGAACTGAGATGTTGATTTCTAGTTTTCTATTGAATTAGAAGGAAAAATAGTGTCATTATTCGTTTGAATCTAGCCCCAGGGTTGTGGTCCTTTTTTTACGGTAATTTTGATATGTCCTCAAATCAACAGGCGCATGTGACAAGTAGGTCTGATGATATTTCAAGACATTCTATTGATTTGTATAAAATAGACTTATCTAAGAAGTTTCATTACTGTATTTGTTTTGTTCCAGCTGTTACGGCTCATCAACAAAGGATGATCCCATTACATGTATCAACTAGCAGTACCGTTGAAGAAAGAAGAGAAGACGACTAAGACGGCAGTACGATGTAGAGGTTGACACAGTGAGGACGTAGGCAGACGAGGGAGGGAGGGAAGACAATGAACGCAGCAACGATGACTACAAGTACCATTTCAGCAAACGTATCAACTAGCAGTACCGTTGAAGGAGGAAGAGAAGGCAACTACGAACTACAAGCCCGATGCCAGTAAGTAGAAAAACGGATTTGCTATTTTTCAATCATCATAATGGTGACATTATCGAAGAATTTATTCAATTTTTTTCAAATGTTCTTTCATCGTCCCCCAAAATTTTAGCCAAATAAACAGTCACGACTTTTTGCTTCTTTTACTTATGTCAAGTTGGATTTATTTACAATTGTTTTGGGTTACCAAGCACCTACTCACAAAAAGAGACTGGAATGAACTGGAGGTAGAAACAAGAACTGATCGTTTTTAAGGGACCTGAAAAATAAAACTATCGATGCAGGAAAGTGACCCATCCAGGTAAAAAACTTGAAAAGTATTTCTTTTCCAAGAATTCGAACACAAATCTGGTCTCCGTTTCAAAATCGTGTCTAATTTAAAGATTTTAGAGCAAAAATCAACTTAGCGTATTCACCATGGTAGGGGCCTATAAAGGAATTTTAGAATCATTCTAATTACTCTTAAATTACCATTTATAACAAAATTTCAACAAAATAAGTCTTTTAAAATGTCCTCTCGTCTTCCTACAAAATTTGAGCTGACTCAAACGAGATGTATTTAGCTTTTCCAAGTTTTTCAAATTTGATTTCCAACGTCAATTTTGGTTTAATAATTTCCCAAAGTATATTTTCTTCATTAGAATTAATTCTGCTTGATGAAAATCCAAACATACTTGAAAAATTCAAACCCTTTTTTATTGGAAATGGCTGAGGCAAGTACAGCCAAATTTGCTGAGGATTTAGGGACCATCAAGTTATACTCATGAATAAATACTAGAACAGCGCATGTACCACCAGTCCATTGAAATAAATTGCAAAAGGTCCAAAAGTACCTTGGTAACCCTATACATTTCGGTCAAAAAATGTTGTCCTCTGAAATTTATCTTTGAATTTCTCAGTTCTATTGTTATTTATTCATATGGTTATCAAATACAAACACAAATCCAGACTCCGTTTCAAAATCGAGTTTAATCTGAAGATTTTAGAGCAAAAATCAACTTAGTGTGTGACTCACCATGGTAGGGTCCTCTATAGAATTTTGAATCCTTCTAATTACTTTTAAAATACCATTTTTAGAAAAATTTCAACGGAATAACTCTTTTGAAATGTCCCCTCGTCTTCCTACAAAATTTTAGCCCAATCAAAAATGCTGATTTTAGCATTTTTCATGTTTCACAAATTTGATTTCCGACGTCAATTTTGATTTTAAAATTCCCAGAATTATATTTTCTCAATAAGAATTGATTTTGCTTGATGAATATCCAAACAAACTTGGACAATTGTCGTTTTTCCAAAAGTCACTCTGAAAAGAGGCTGGAAATTGCAGTTTTTGGGTAATTCAGACACCTTTTTCTTGGAAGTGGCTGAGGCGAGTACAGCCAAATTTGCTGTGGATTCAGGTACCATCAAGTTATACTCATGAAAAATACCAGCACAGCGCAGGTACCACCAGTTCAGTGAAATCAATTGCGAAAGGTCCAAAAGTACCTTAGTTAACCCTGTACATTTCAGTCAAAAATTTTTGTCCTCTGAAATTCATTGTTGAATTTCTCAGTTCTGTTGTTATTTATTCATATGGTTATCAAATTCGAACACAAATCCTGTCTCCGTTTCATAGTCGAGTTTAATTTAAAGATTTAGAGCAAAAAATCAACTTAGTGTACTCACCATGGTAGGGTCCTATATAGAATTCTGGAATCCTTCTAATTACTTTTCCATTAGCATTATTAGCAAAATTTCAACGGAATAACTCTTTCGAAATGTCCCCTCGTCTTCCTACAAAATTTTAGCCGAATCAAAAATGATGATTTTTTATGACTCTGAAAAGTGGCTGGAAATTGCAGTTTTTGGGATAATTCAGACACCTTTTTCTTGGAAATGGCTGATGCGAGTATAGCCAAATTTGCTGATGATTTAGCGACCATCAAGTTATACTCATAAAAAAATACTAGAACATCATAGCTCTCACCAGTTCATAGAAATTGATTGCGAAAGGTCCAAAAGTACCTTAGTTAACCCTGTACATTTCGGTCACATTTCTGTGTACATTTCTCAGTTCTGTTGTTATTTATTCATATGGTTATCAAATTCGAACACAAATCCGGTCTCCGTTTCAAATCGAGTTTAATTTAAAGATTTTAGAGCGAAAATCAACTTAGTGTACTCACCATGGTAGGGTCCTATATAGAATTCTGGAATCCTTCTAATTACTTTTCCATTAGCATTATTAGCAAAATTTCAACGGAATAACTCTTTCGAAATGTCCCCTCGTCTTCCTACAAAATTTTAGCCGAATCAAAAATGATGATTTTTATGACTCTGAAAAGTGGCTGGAAATTGCAGTTTTTGGGATAATTCAGACACCTTTTTCTTGGAAATGGCTGATGCGAGTATAGCCAAATTTGCTGAGGATTTAGCGACCATCAAGTTATACTCATAAAAAAATACTAGAACATCATAGCTCTCACCAGTTCATAGAAATTGATTGCGAAAGGTCCAAAAGTACCTTAGTTAACCCTGTACATTTCGGTCAAAAATTTTTGTCCTCTGAAATTCATTGTTGAATTTCTCAGTTCTGTTGTTATTTATTCATATGGTTATCAAATTCGAACACAAATCCGGTCTCCGTTCATAATCGAGTTTAATTTAAAGATTTTAGAGCGAAAAATCAACTTAGTGTACTCACCATGCTGGGGTCCTATATAGAATTCTGGAATCCTTCTAATTACTTTTCCATTAGCATTATTAGCAAAATTTCAACGGAATAACTCTTCTGAAATGTCCTCTTGTCTTCCTACAAAATTTTAGCCGAATCAAAAATGATGATTTTTATGACTCTGAAAAGTGGCTGGAAATTGCAGTTTTTGGGTAATTCAGACACCTTTTTCTTGGAAATGGCTGATGCGAGTATAGCCAAATTTGCTGATGATTTAGGGACCATCAAGTTATACTCTATAAAAAATACTAGAACATCATAGCTCTCACCAGTTCATAGAAATTATTGCGAAAGGTCCAAAAGTACCTTAGTTAACCCTGTACATTTTGGTCGAATTTTTTTGGCGCTTGAAATTTTTGGTTGAATTTCTCAGTTCTGTTGTTATGTATGTGTAGTGTGATAAAATTGGAACACAAATCCGGTCTCCGTTCCTAAATCGAGTTTAATTTAAAGATTTTAGAGCGAAAAACAACTTAGTGTACTCACCATGGTAGAGTCCCATATTATAGAATTCTGGAATCCTTCTAATTACTTTTCCATTAGCATTATTAGCAAAATTTCAACGGAATAACTCTTCTGAAATGTCCTCTTGTCTTCCTACAAAATTTAGCCGAATCAAAAATGATGATTTTTTATGACTCTGAAAAGTGGCTGGAAATTGCAGTTTTTGGGAAATTCAGACACCTTTTTCTTGGAAATGGCTGATGCGAGTATAGCCAAATTTGCTGATGATTTAGGGACCATCAAGTTATACTCTTAAAAAAATACTAGAACATCATAGCTCTCACCAGTTCATAGAAATTAATTGCGAAAGGTCCAAAAGTACCTTAGTTAACCCTGTACATTTCGGTCGAATTTTTTTGGCGCTTGAAATTTTTGGTTGAATTTCTCAGTTCTGTTGTTATGTATGTGTAGTGTGATAAAATTGGAACACAAATCCGGTCTCCGTTCCTAAATCGAGTTCAATTTAAAGATTTTAGAGCGAAAAACAACTTAGTGTACTCACCATGGTAGAGTCCCATATTATAGAATTCTGGAATCCTTCTAATTACTTTTCCATTAGCATTATTAGCAAAATTTCAACGGAATAACTCTTCTGAAATGTCCTCTTGTCTTCCTACAAAATTTCAGCCGAATCAAAAATGATGATTTTTTATGACTCTGAAAAGTGGCTGGAAATTGCAGTTTTTGGGAAATTCAGACACCTTTTTCTTGGAAATGGCTGATGCGAGTATAGCCAAATTTGCTGATGATTTAGGGACCATCAAGTTATACTCTTAAAAAAATACTAGAACATCATAGCTCTCACCAGTTCATAGAAAATTATTGCGAAAGGTCCAAAAGTACCTTAGTTAACCCTGTACATTTTGGTCAAATTTTTTTGTCGCTTGAAATTTTTGGTTGAATTTCTCAGTTCTGTTGTTATGTATGTGTAGTGTGATAAAATTGGAACACAAATCCGGTCTCCGTTCCTAAATCGAGTTCAATTTAAAGATTTTAGAGTGAAAAACAACTTAGTGTACTCACCATGGTAGAGTCCCATATTATAGAATTCTGGAATCCTTCTAATTACTTTTCCATTAGCATTATTAGCAAAATTTCAACGGAATAACTCTTCTGAAATGTCCTCTTGTCTTCCTACAAAATTTCAGCCGAATCAAAATGATGATTTTTTATGACTCTGAAAAGTGGCTGGAAATTGCAGTTTTTGGGAAATTCAGACACCTTTTTCTTGAAATGGCCGATGCGAGTATAGCC